>OZ007587.1:339625525-341102400 GCA_963931845.1 Maratus michaelseni | reverse complement strand
ATTCTGATATATTCATGACAAGGAAGAGAACATAAGGGATGTAATCCTCCGCTCCCCTACCTGAGCTCACAATCTCCTCTACCTTCAATTATCTGCTCTCATTGTAAGAATTGTTAAAAATACTTCCGACTAAAGCTTATATAAACACAAGAAAACTTTTAAAAATGCTAATATTTTTAAACAAAATAAAATAATATACATATGCAGGAGATGAATCTGAATTCGAGTTGTAATTTAAACTCATTTTATAGGAAAAAGTATTTCCGTTCGTTTCGCAATCTTAATTTCATATCTGAGTCTTATTTGTAAATCTAGACTCAGTAAAGTTTCTCAGTTACAACACTGATTGTTAACATACTGTCATATTGTTAACTGTAGTACATACCTAGGGGACTTTGTTTAATAAACCATGTTCATTTTTATGAGGATAGAACGTATAATTGTGGAGAAATAAAGGTTTTTATAAAAATAATTCCGAATTTCACCAAGTGTTTTGCTGATAATTTTCAGAGTTCTTAATATAAAATAATGTTATTTTCAGGAACGATGAAACAGAATATTATATACAACACCCTGTAATCAGAATTAAAAAAATGATAAATATTGAATGAAAAATGAGCAGGTTCACTAAATATTGTTTCACCTCGCATGCACGAATGCAACCAAAATATACTATGCATAATATATTAGCTAAATGTATAGAGCAACTTTTGTGAAAGTTTCAAAAACATAGCTTGAAAATTCTGATAGTGATAGTCGATAGAATAAGCTTGAAATTCGCTGTTCCCAAAAGGAAGCAAAAGGATGAGGGGCGGTATCCAACTATACAATGAGAGACACTTCATTCTTATTATGTTAACTTTCATAAGCTAGTATATTTGGATACAGCCAGGGCTACACTACATACCGGGCTTGCTCATTCATTTTGATGACGTCACAAAAGGTAGCTGACTAGGAGGAAAGACATACAGCGATTGGCACAAAACGATGGGCGCGTTGCTTTGGACCAATCGCTGGTCGCGGCCAGCCACCATTTGTGACGTTTTGAGAGTTAATGAGCAAGCCCGGTATGTAGTGTTGCCTTGATACAGCCCCATTTCTTTTTGCTTCCTTTTGGGAACAGCGAGTACTATCAGAATACTATCGACGATTACTATCAGAATTTTCAAGCTATGTTCTTTAAACTTTCACAAAAATTGCTCTATACATTTAGCTAATATATTATGGACAGTATACTTTTATTGAATTTGCGCTTGCGCAGTGAAACTATATTTGGTGAACCTGATCAATTTTCATCCAATATTTATTATTTTTTAATTTTGATTGCAGGGTATAATATTGTGTGTCCTCGTTCCTGAAAATAACATTCTTTTATATTAAGTACTCTGAAAATTATAAGCAAAGCACTTGGTGAAATTTGGGCTAGTTTTTATAAAAAACTTAATTTCTCCAAGAGTATACGTGCTATCCTCATAAAAATGTACATAGTTTATTAAAAGAAGCCTCCTAAGCATGTGCTAATGTTTAAACGCTTTTGCGATATTAGTTTTTACAGGATTATCCAAAAGATATTCGTTTTTATTTCAATTTGTTGACGGCCCCTTATGTGGTTTCAGGAAAAAATCTTTGCGGAAATATGTCACGTCTATCATGTTGTGTACACTCTCGAAGTTTCAGGATAATTCCTCATGTATCTTTTCCGATATTTAACAAAACCTCTAAAATCACAAGTGACCGGTCATCATTGGCCATATAGTGTATCACAACTCAAATTCTACATATTACATTACAGTAACGTACTAACTATACTTACGAATGATATACAGCAAATTATACATAAAATAATTTTATATATAAGGGACGTTCAAAAAGAAACGAGCCGGAGGCTGGAATGTGCAAACCGGTGACAGAATGATAATATCGTTGCGTCAGTAACAAAGAGGGTTTTCGAAAAGAGCGCAAAAGTCCACATGTCCGCCGCTAGAGGGTCATGAGTGCAAGTCACGTGACTACAAAGCTAGCAGAAGCATGCATCAGTCGTCCAACGATTATTCGTGTTGTAAGCAGTGAAATGGATGCGTCAAAAGAAGAGCAAAGAGGTGTTCGTTTTCTGACAGCGGAAGGAGTAAGGAGAACGGACATTCATCGAAGAATGTCCCAAGTGTACGGTGAACACTGCATGTCTCTTGCAAGGGTGAAGGCCTGGCACAAGCGTTTCAGGGAAGGACGGGTTTCCTTAGCCGATGATGCACGGTCTGGAACACCAAAACGCATTACCGATGACATTGTCCAGCTGGTTGATGGACTCGTTACGCCATTTTTGGTCCCCTAAAAAGGCTCTTAGGGGCAAAGATTCACCCCGGATAACGACGTCAAGCAGTACGTGCGGAACTGGTTCACATCGCAGCCCCAGGAATTTTACGAGACAGACATTTACCGCCTTGTGTCTCAGTGGGACAAGTGCCTCAAATGCCAGGGCCAATACTTCTGAGATACATGTACTGGTTTCTGTTCCTAGGCCTCCGACTTGTTACTTTTTCAACGTTCCTAATATATGCATATAGTATGATAATGCATAAGAGAATTTCCCTGTCGCATACCAATATCTACATATAAAAATAAGATACAGTACTAAAAATGATAACGTCTGTATCACATAGAAATTTCTACTTATACAAAAGGTAGAATAATAATGCAAAATATAAGAGTTTTATCAAATACCGAACTGTGCAGTTTGGATTATGATCTCATAATACCAATAAAATTTTATGCATAATATAGCAAATTGTAAACATCAAAATTCTATATTTAAGAATGTATTACGATAAAGCATAATAGAATAGTTCAATCACACAGCAAACACTATTTAGAAAAGTATGCTATAATAATAAAAAAAATCAAATATTTATCATATAGCATTTACTTATACTTATAATTACTTTTATGTACTTTTAAATACTTACTATTACTTTTTACTTATAAAACCTCTATTTATAAAATATACTATGATAATAGTTCTATCACATACAGAATTCTACGTATGAAAATTCTATATTTAACATTCTAGTATGGTAATGCATACGATAGTAGTGCAATCGCAGAGCAAATTCTGCATATGCATAATATATCAAGCGTCAACATACATATGTTCTTCTACATAGAACATTGCGCAGACTTGTTCATAAATTATTCATAGTTGGGTCATACTAAAGTCCGTTCCACGCCCAATAAATTCAGAACGTCGACAGCTACAAACAAGAACTTGCTATCTTGGTATAATAAAGTAACTATGCGCTACACGATAAGATCACGTCCATTGCCATGTAGTGACAAATTGCGGAGTTAGCATTTCTATCTTGAAAAGAGTTTTAGATTCGAGAAAACATCTCATTACATATTTGTAGAGAGTCCGTAATTTGGTATGAAATTATGTCTTTCATGTAAAATTAACTTTATTAGAAGTTCTGACATGTAATTGCTTTATATCTAATCATCAGCTTTATTGCATACAGAAGCATTGCATTATATGTTAGACGCACATTTACAAGAAAACCAACACATGAAGGTAAGATAGAGTTTAACACTAGCATTACGGCATTTTCCGTATACCTATAACTACGATCACCGGTCATTTTGACCGCTTGTCTCATAAACAAAAAAGCGCATTTTTACTATAATTATGTAAGTTAAATCTTGTAAATATACAACATGCTTTTTTTAATAATTAAACTATATGGTTAATAAGATAAACAAATGTAAACAAATTCTAATTTAGCATAACAAAGAGTTAAAAAATAAAAAAAAACATTCAAGATTTTAAAAACTTGTTATAGTTTAACAAATTTAAATACAAATTGATTTTTTTTTAAATTAAATAAATTTATTACTTACATTATTCGGTTTGACAGCATACACAGATTACTGATTTCTTAATTTTACTTGTACAGGTTCCACAAACATATTTTCTACAGTTTTCACAAATATTCTGAGTTTTGTTGCCTTTACAAGCATTTATTTGGCATTGTTTACGTTTACGGGATGGAGTGTGACAAGCATCAATTTTCAACTGGTTCGAAGAAGAAAGCGTTGGTGTTTTTGATGAAACGTACATCTTTCTGAGCTCCTCAGCTGTATCTAAAATGAAATCACGGCGTCTGTAGTTGTTATATCCAGTCGTCTCTTTATAAATAATCCCTGCATTTATCGCTGCAAAATCAAGAATGTTAAAAAAAACTTGAACTGGCCAACGTCTGGATGAGGACTTCACAGAATATTTTCTGGCCATCTGGTCCAAAACATCAACTCCATATTTTGTCGCATTGTAAAAATTTACAACTTCAGGTTTCTGTTTTTCATTAGATGAAATTTCCAATGTTGGGTGTAAACTACTCAGGAGCAAGACGTTTTTGTTCTTCTTTCCTTGATAAGACGTAAGCGTTATATTTTCATACTTAGCAATCTTACTAGAATACAGCACATCTCTTGTTTTCTTGAAAGAATTAGGTACTTCTCTTTTTGAACGATTTATTGTACCAACACAGCTTATTCCTGCGTTTCTCATTTGTTTTACTAAATTGAGTGATGTAAAGAAATTGTCCGTTGTCAGGTTTCTTCCAGTGTTGTAGTAAGGTTCAATCAAGCGAATCAACCAATTCCAGGTGAGAGACCGGCCAATCCAGATGCAGGTCTCTCACCTGGAATTGGTTCAAAATTAGGAGACTAGTTTCACAGTTATATGGATCATGTGAACTATATAGAAATAAAAAACTACAAAACAGGGCCTTGGGCCAAACCAACAACAACAACAACAACAACCCGTTGGGCTTATGGTTTAGTCAGTTAACGACAATAGTACTTATTTTAAATTGCAAATTGTTAATTATTTAACAACCTTTCTTGGGCCCAAAGGACGGGTAACCAAGTCAATTAGCACAATAAAAGTAAATTAATTTCAATAATGTAGTTAAAGTGTAATTCAAAATAAGTTCAGTTTAAATGTTACTAACATTCTTCTCTTCCAGGTTCCCCTTGCAGTTCCTCGTGCCGCCGGTTGGGACGGGCCAATGGCCGGCCCCAAGTGGTAGCACAAAGGATTTTTTTAGCAGCAGTTTTTTTAATTCATTTTATTTTTGACTGTTCGCCTCTTTATTAGGTGCAAATGGACATTGTCCGCACAAGCTACCGGACCCGCTCCAATGGGACAGTCCACGGAGCCAGTTTTTACCAGGTGGGGTTCGGTAGAAAGGCGCAGTCCCGTCAGCCCCCGCATCGTTTTCGTCTCCCTTGCTATTCGGCCCCAAAATTTTCCTTGCTGGTATGACTTAGCTATTGGCAAAAATTAAATAAATAAATTAATAAATAATAATAATTTCAGTGGTTTTAATTGTCCTCCCTCAAAATTATCCCCCCTTTTTCAAGCTAAGTTGAGTACCATAGTTTCGGCACTAAATTGTCCAGTCCCATTCCAACTATCATGACCAGTATGTGGCGAGCGGCAACAGTTCTCAGAATACTAAAACCTAGGAGTGATCAACCCAGTAAAATCCGGACATTATAGGTCAGCCGACCTGGGTACTTGTCATTGTGAATCGCCCCATGAGGCGATCAGGCGAATTTCGCCCCACTCTCCAGGCACTCAAACCCGTCAAACTGGGTCGAATACCGGTAGGTAGGGGCCTGGTCAGCGGTCTCCAAGGTTCAATCAAGCGAAAAGCTGCATGTTCGCCAACCGTTCTACCATAGGGCCTGGTTTCATCCTTACCTAAATAGAGAAATCCGTTCAGTAAATATTTTGAATGCACATCAGTCGCTAGCCAAAACTTAATGCCGAATTTGTCCGGCTTTTTAAGCATATACTGAATAAATCGACATCGTGTCTTCATGGGAAACAATTGTTCATCCACAACAATATTTTCTCCCGGTTTATAATTCATCAAGCAATTTTCGACAAATGTATTCCAAATATATGATATAAGGGCAAATGGATCAGTTTGCAACCTTTGGGATCTAGTTGACTTCATGTCGAAGCGCAAATACTTCATAATTTCCAAGAACCTATCCCTGGACATTGTCTCAGCGAAGAATTTCGGACCCCAGGATTTTAACCATAAACTTAAAATAGAAAGACCTTTTGCAGCCAAAGCTCCTCGAGTATACAGCAGTATTATGAAAGCGTCAAACTAATTGAGTAACAAAAACTAATTTGGATTTTGGGATTTCTTCCGAGCCTCTTCTTCAGTGCACTGTTGAATATGACGCAATACTTTTTCGTTGATAAACAATCTCCATGCACTACTTGCACTGCCATCAACTATTTTTCTTTTTGCATGCGACGTTGGCCCAGACCCTTCTCGTAAGTCATTCTGATAGGGACGTCTCCCTGTAACATTTGTCGAAATATTTCCTATTTTCCAAATTGAACCATCATTTGCTGTTTCTTCATCTTTTTTGTTTTCCTCGCACAGGGTATGTCTTAGTTGTTTCTAGTTCCGTTTGGAAGGTCTTGACTACTTTCTTGATCTTGACTGTTGCCACTGATTTCATTTCTAGAAACTGTACTAGCAGCAAGCAAAGGAATATTTTCTGGATCTAAAATATCATTTTCATTTGGTGTTTCGTGAAAAGACTCTTCATCAGATGAATCAAATTCACTTGTTCCTGAAGGAACAATCCAGTCTTCGTCGGATAAACTGGATATAGGTTCGATATGAAAATTTTCATCAGGTTCAATATCTGAACCAGAATTATCATCGGAAATAGTTTCAAAGCGCATCTTCTTTTCGCGCATCTTCTTTTCGCGCATCTTCTTTTCGCGCATCTTCTTTTCGCGCATCTTCTTTTGTTATATATTTTCTGCCAACACTTCTACGCGCCATGACAAGAAGCAAATAAAATAAGCAAGTCTGAACATTGACATTCACTGAAACGAAATGCAACTCAATATATTTGTATCCGTTGAAAAATAACATTTCTAACACAAAAGAAATGCGCAGTCAGAAGGCGCGCTGCAATTCTAAACAGGTCTCAAACAGGTGTTTTTCCTCTCCCTCCCTTTTCCTCGCTTCCCACCTAACAAATAATGCTTTGAAATACACAAAGCAATATTCCCCTCACCACAGATGCACCTGCTTATCTATTAGAATAGCGGAAATAGTTTTGAAAGTGAAGAAAATAACTTGAATAGGTAAGTTTCTAGATACGGTCAAAATGACCGGTAGCCGTAATTCTAGGTATGCATACTAATATTTTCAAAAATAATTACTTAAATTGAACAAAAAAGATTTTATGTAATATTCTTGGGTTTTTAGGAAAAGTCAAAAAATATTCAGACTATAAACAAAAAAATTACAAAGTTATGATATGTTAAATTGAATTTACGGTCAAAATGACCGCTGCCCTAATTCTAGTGTTAATAGAAAAATCAGATAGCTCACTCACCCCACTATCGTAAGCAATGCATCAATCATTCAACTTGTTTTCCGAAGGTGGTCATACTGAGCTTAATTAACTTAATTTTCTCATTAAAATAAACTGTACCTTACGTTAGTCTTATTAGCAAATGCCTGTCCCACTAATGAGACCCAATTTGTCCTGCTATTTGTGGCATTATTAATCTAAATATAGGGTATAAGAAAATAATATTTCACAGCTAAAAATTATGCTTACATATAACACATAATTTTATATCAAGTAGAAGACGCTATACAACTCTATAATTGATTTTTTCTCTTATGGTTTATCGTTTTTGAATTTTAAATGACCCCACTCTTTGCCTCTAGACTTTAACAGAACAGCACTGTAGTGGACAGGATTTAAGCAGTCAACATATCGATAACAATGTACTATGTATCACATACCGAATTCTATGTATAATAATTCTGTATATAAAAATTTAGTATGGTAATGCACAAGAAAATAATTATTTCGGATAAATGGAGAACATTCTTTTAATATTGCATAAAATCATATTGAGAAATAAGCATTGGAATTGAAAAAACTTTTATACTTAAAATGATAATAAAAAAAAATAATAATAAAGATATTGTTGTGGTCTATTAATTAAATGGTGGTTTAGTTCATATGAATGCAATTTTGCTCTTTTCTGTACCACCTAGGAAACTTTTTTCTGTTGACACATTTCATCACGTTTTATTACATATATATATATATATATATATATGTATATATATATATACCTTATATTATATATATATATATATACAGGGTGTTTTAGTTAAACGTTTCGGAACTTCTAAGAGGGGTAGGGTACATCCTGACGAACCAAAATCATATACCAATGGGCAGTCAGAAATGCTTTCCTGACGCGGTAGATGGCGTTGTGCGAAAGTTCTCAGCTTTCGTGCAGGGAATCTTCATTTCGCACACGAACGCCAAGTTAGTAGGATTGATGATTACACGAACGCAGAATTAGCCAATATACAATTGGTGTACGGGGCTGCAAATTGTAGTGGGCCAGCCGCACAGCGTTTGTACGCGGAACGATATCCGACGAGGCGTATTTCCAGTCATAATTTATTTGCAAGACTGCACCAGAGGTTAGCTGAGACAGGTTCATTTGAAAGAGCTGACAGGCTCAGGGGGAACAGCACGGACTCCAGCCGTCGAACAGAATGTGCTGCAGCATGTACAGAGGAATCCAAGAACGAGTACACGAAGTCTAGCAAACGTAGTCGGGGTTTCCCCTTGCAGCGTCTGGAGGATTCTCCGAGAACAAGACATGCATCCGTTTCACGTGCAGCGTGTCCACGCACAGCAACCGGAGGATTATGCACCTCGTGTTGCTTTCGCACAGTGGTACTTTGGAAAATGCGCTACAAATCCCACTTTTCCTGCTGAAGTGTTGTTTTCCGATGAGGCATCCTTCACAAGGGAAGGAATTTTCAACTCGCATAACGACCATATCTGGGCGGTCGAGAACCCGCATGCAATATGACGTCGTGCAGCACATATTCGATTTTCGGTCAATGTATGGGCCGGTATTATGGGAGATCGCCTCATCGGACCTTACCTGTTACCGTGTTGTCTAACCGGAGATAACTACTTGCTCTTTCTGCAGCAAGTATTGCCACAACTTTTGAGAGATGAACAGATTTCTGCATCGACGCAACAGACAATGTGGTTCCAACACGATGGAGCCCCTGCCCATTATAGCGGAGCTGTTCGTAACTACCTGGATGTCACATTTGGTCAACAGTGGATCGGACGTGGTGGTCCCGTGCATTGGCCTGCTCGGTCACCCGACCTATCATGTCTTGATTTTTATTTCTGGGGTCATATGAAATCGCTAGTTTATGACACCCCTGTTGACAATGCTGAGGAGCTGGTTGCAAGAATCGCAGTAGCTACCGGAGAAATTGGAAATTCGCCTGGACTATTCCAGAATGTTCGGATGCCCATGCGTCGGAGATGTTAGGCGTGCATTGTAGCCCGTGGAAGCAGCTTCGAACACTTACTTTAATCCATATACCTTTTGCTTCTTTTCATGTAATATTAAAACGATTTCTCACTTACGGTCTCTTTTCTTTATGGTCCTTCTGTGTACAACACCGCTTCAGGAAATCATTTCCGACCCCACATTGCTATATGATTTCGAGTTGTCAGTATGTACCCTACCCCTCTTAGAAGTTCTGAAACGTTTAACTGAAACACCCTGTATATATATACGTTATATTACATATATATATATATATATATATATATGTTTTGGAAGAATACCTACTTAAGAGGAAAATTTACAAGTTGAAAACAATAAAGAGCAGAATAGTAAACTGTTATGATAAGAATCAAGTTTTTGATGGCTACAGGAATCCCGAAAAAAATATTTAAAAAAAATAGAAAGAATTTGCCCAGAATTTCAACTGTCATTTGCCATAGAATGATTACAAGATGACCTAAATTCAGTTATATCATTAACGGTTGCTGCAACATAAATTAGACATTCATTTAAAGTTAAACAATATTTTTATGGAGTTGCTATTGTGGTTAATCAGCTAAATATTACATTAAACAGGGTGTCCCAACTCTTAAAGATAACCCGGAAAATGCTAGTTAAACGAATTTATAGGAATACGCAGTGTAGCTGTGTTTAGCTGATCATGGAGAACATTTCCAAGATATCCTGGGACTACCTCTTTTCTTAAACATGCATGTGTCATATATAATTTTTTGCTTCATTTGGTACTGTATTTTCTTATAAAACCAGCATTTTAAGTTGTAACGTTTTAAATGGGACACCTGTGTGCATATTAGTTCTGGTAACATGTATGTGTTATTTTAAATTTAAATTTCTTTTTATCTGTAAAAGCCTTGATTACTGACTGAAGCAGTATGCTTCTGCATTGCATGAATCATTAAATAATATTTATTTTCAGGTTCTGATTGGAATGTGGAAAAGGAAAGATCGTATCCGACACCAGTATGTGATTCTCCACTACTTCCACAGCTGTTAGAATCTCTTTCTTCACAGAAGCATAGCCCAGATACATCTCATCATATAAATTTGAAATATGATTATATTGTTGGTAATAGTCTTACTACTTTCATCAGATATCCGTCAATAAAGCTGAACACAAAAGTAAAACTAGATGTCAGGACGTGCGTTATCACTTTGTTCATACATATCTTTGCTACTGAATATTGCGTAATTCAAATTTCTCTCCACTGAAAAGAATAAATAAAAACACACTTTCAAATAAAGAAATTATTTCAAACGTTATTTGAGAACTGTAAAGTTGATTTTGCAAGCAGTATTTAGGTATGCACTATATCGCACTATCAAAATGTGTCGTAATAATATACATTTGTTTTTTACGATAATGTAAAAAAAATTAAATACAATATAATAATTATGAAAACTAAAAGAGAAAAATATCATAGTTACCACAACTTGCGCATTATAGCCCATGCTTGGTGAAGGCAAAGTCACTTGTTGTTTTTAACAGTTTCTTAATCGATTCATTAAAGAAATAAAAATAAAACTTCAAAAGTACTACCTGTGAAGTGATGTAACTTATGGTTTACCTCATGAATAAGATTTAAAATTATTATTCTCGAAACTACACCATTAAAAATGATATAATTGAGGATTTTGATTACATTGCTAACATACTTATTACTTTAGCGCTTTAAGATCAGGAATCCCAATCATAAATAACATACATTAACAAAGATGTCCCTACATTAAAACACACTAAAAAATGCATTTTTTCAAGTTTTCTCACAATCAAGATGTAAAACGAAATATTTTTTCAATGATTAGTAACTTCCAAATATTTACATGTTAACGGACATAACATTCAGGTGAGATATAAAGTTATAAATGAGGACTTTACTTACATGGTTGGTGAGCTTATTAGTTTAGCGCTTTCAGATCAAGAATCCTATTCGTAAATAATTTACATTAAAAAAGAAATCTGTAAATTAAAAACCTGAAAAAGTACAATTTCTTAATTTTTTTTTTCACGAATGAAAATATACAATGGAAACTTTTCTATATATTTAGTAACTTCAAAATATTTATACATTAACAGACACATACAATAAAGTGGAAGGGTATAAAATTGTTAATTAGTTTTTTAATTTTTTTTGTCTAAAAAATCATTTTATTTCTTAAACAATTATTTGGTTGTAACATGGGATTGTTTAAATTAACCTAAAAGTGTTGCAGAGTAAGATTGCTCAATTTATATTCAAAATATTTATACATTAACAGACACATACAATAAAGTGGAAGGGTATAAAATCGTTAATTAGTTTTTTAGCTTTTTTTGTCTAAAAAATCATTTTATTTCTTAAACAATTATTTGGTTGTAACATAGGATTGTTTAAATTAGCTAAAAATTGTTGCAGAATAAGATTGCTCAATTTTTATTTTCTTCATCATGCCAGAGAGCACACAACTATCTGAATTTGAAAAAGTAAAAATTATTTCTTACAGAAAATGTAGGATGAGAGGACGTGAAATTGAAAAGAATATAAACAGATCTAAAACAGTAATTTATAATTTTTTGAAGAATCCAAAAGATGATGACAGGTAGTAGCATACGGGTAGGCCTGTTTCTCTGACTATGTACCCGAAATGTGGAATTGCGCATCGAACTTGCTTAAAAAAACATAGTTCTACTGAAATTAAAACAGAAATGAATCTTACATGTACTAGACAAACAGTACGCAATATTCTCTAAAAGAATCCCAATATTAGATATGCTCAACGACGGTTACGTCCACCACTTACAAAATTACATAAGAAGCTTAGATTGGAATTTTCTAAGAAACACGTTTCTTTTGGATCTCGCTGGAAAGATGGGGTATTTTCAGACAAAAAAAAATTAATTTAGACGGACCAGGTGGTTTTCGCCATTATTGGTATGACTTGCGAAAATATAAACCTGTTTTTTCCAAATGCCAATTCAGAGGAGGTTCTGTGTTGGGGTGGTCAGATTTTGCAGCCAATGGAACAACACCAATCGTGTCCATTCGAGTTCGCATAAATTCAGAATCAGATGTGGATATGCTAGCTTAATAAGTGTTACCTGAAGCACCCCTTATCACACGTGGTGATTATTTGCTTTATCAAGACAATGTATGTTGCCATGTGTCTTGTGCATAACTTCATGATTCGAGAACAATTCTGTACAACTTCTGGATTGGCCGCCAAGAAGCCTTGATTTAAACACCACAGAGTCTGTGGGGCATTTTCGCTAGAGAAGTATGTAAGCATGGCACACAATATCTAAATACAGACGATTTGACATTATCCATCGAATTAGCGTGGAAAACCATTTCTAAACAAACTTTAACTGGACTTCCTGAGTCAATGACTCCCCGATTAATAAGGATCAGTGAAAACAAAAAGGTAATTTTATCGAATATTAATTTATTTACAGACATATTTCATTATGTCCTTCTTATTTTTTCCATGTTTCACGTCACATATATTTCCATTAATATGTGATTTATAAATTTTATTGTAATTTAATTTCATATTAAAAGTTCCAAATGTTTCCTAATGACGAGTATTAAATTATGTTTGATTTTGTTTTCAGTTGATGATTATTTTAATACATATTACTAGTTTTTCAACGTGTCCTTATAATTATTTTCATGGCTGTATCGCGCCCATTTTTGAATTGATCTAATCCGGGTTGACTGTACAACAAATTGAAACTGATTGACGGTATAGGTTCATGAAGCATTCTAACAAAACATTTTCGCTTAAATTGGTTTTCTATAAAAGAAACACTTTTTTTCAAATAAATATGGAAAACGTCTTACTACAAACTTTCAAAAGTGTTTATTTAGTGTAAATTTTATTTTGTTACAAAATAAAATTTACTCTTTTCAAAATATTTTGTAAGAAATCTGAGTTGAAACGTACTAACGAAGATCTGTTTTGCCCATCCAAGAAACTAGTTGTCTATATTAGGCACAATTCTCCTAATGTTTTCACACATACAAATACAGTGCAAATTCCGTAAATTAAGTGTATTTGTTAGGAAAATTTAAGATGTTTTCTATTCTAAGAAAAGTGCAAGGCCTTGCTTCATTTCGACTAAAAACATAACAAATTTTACGATTTTTACGAAAACAAAATTCGTAGCAGAAGATTATCCAGAAAACATGAAGGAATTTCATTCGTTGTAACTGTATTACATTTGTGTCTTAAAATCTTGATGAAGTTACAGTTACACACAGCAAGGTGACCATGATCAGAGTAATGCATATGGCCTATTTTTATAGAGAACAGTGCTTATTTTGTAGGAATTTTACGTAGTTTAAAAAAATTAACTTAACGTAAGCTGCACGATTTATCCTTATCACATATATCGTCGGTTTAGACATGGTTTAAATGTTTACATTGTCATCTAACAAGGCTGGTTACCAGAATATTGGGATAGATGCATCATGAGCTCAAGAAACTCAGAGAAAACGCGGAATATTTCTGACAGTAGAAAATTGTAACATTTAATTTAATCATACATTTTGACACGTATGAATGAGTAGTAAAAGTTTAACTTTTCAGTTCCCAATAACATTTACTGGATGTGCCTCTGTTTTACTCCGTAATTCCCCAAACCGTCTCAACAGGCAAATTAATACTCGTCTATGGATTTCTAATGGAACTAACGAAGGTGTTGACATCTAACCAACAATTGCTATAATAATTTTTTTAACTTTCCCTTTATCTTCTCACTAGACAGTTAGCCATTGACTACGTTTGTGCTTAAGATAAACTTAAAAACGTTTTTCACGTTTTTCACAATTAATCATTAGAACAACAGATTTTTCATGTAGAAACTGTCAAGGAATTATGGGTCAAGTAACACAATGCACATTGTGATAATAAGTATAATTACTACCAAACAATAGAAAAACATTAAAATTGAAATCAATTAGAGGCTAGATAAATAAAAAACTTGAAAACATTAAAATTGTGGAAATGTGCATAACAATTGTGGAAGCATTCAAATGTGGGAACTGAAAGGTTAAATAAATGTTTTGAAAAACAAGAATTTTTTTTAAATAAAATAATTATAGCTACTTAGAAAATAATATGGTTGTATATTTTAAAGCGCAGCTCTTTTATTATAGCATTATGTTAGTTTGTTTCTTATTCAAAACTGTGCATTAGATTATAATTGTAATTTCCTGTATATCTTGAAAGTTGGAGCTGGAGCAGCTGGTTCCGTGGTAGCTGCTCGCTTGTCAGAAGTACCATGCGTCAGTGTTTTACTATTGGAAGCGGGCCCACCTCCACCTAAACTGACTGACATAGTTGCTTTTGCCGGAAGTTTTTTGGCGACGAATATAGACTGGCAGTATGAATCTACCCCACAACGGTATACGGGAAGAGGTCAAGTAAACAGGGTGAGTAACTGAATATAACACTTTAAAAAATCTAACGAAATTTATTGCCATACACAGCTCCGGAGATCTGCACAGAAAAGCAAGGCATTTGATCAGGCGATTTATTTTTACTGATAATTCCATTAATTTTAAAATATACTTTTAAAAAAACTTTTTTTTAAATGACATATAATTAACAAAATATTTATCCTTAATACATCAAACTTCTATTTCTACAAATCAGAGGGCTATTACGTATTGCTGCACCTAATACACTTTAATATTTCTTTCTAATTGAGGAACATATTTTAATAATAAACTAGTATTGTGTCATAATCCACCTGAATCTGAAAAATCGCAGAAAAGTTCATTTTTATCATATGATTATTCCAAAATCATGGTACAAAATAGAAAAATGTACTAATTAGTCTACTACACTTTATCATGCCTTATTGATAGAATCTCTATGATAGGAGTTGTACACTTTTTCTTTTCTCCAAAGTATGGAAAATACTGATATTTTGCAATTATTTATGTCTCTTTCAATAGTTTTGTTTTAATGAAATTAAAGGAATTGATACTTGTACCGTGTATTAGTATCTTCAGAAAATGTGTATATTCTCACACTAGTACAGCATTTTGAATTTAGTTTTGTCCTAATCCCTCTCTACCTACTTTGCCAAAAGATACATACAGTCAGATTGGGATTCTGGAATATGACAATGAATAGCCGGAATTTTTCTATAATAAGGCTTTAACAGCTATCTTTAAAAAAATAGCGATCACTTCATTGCAAAATAAAGACCAACAACCTTTTGTATAACAGCTACTTACTATTCTTGAATCAATATTTTTCAAAACTGTGAATTCATAAACTTTCGTATAATGTTCTAAATCTAATTCAAACTCAAATTCACACTTTTAAAGAGTGTAGCAAAGGCATTTTTAGAGACTGCTCGAGCATGTGGTATTACCAACTTGGGTTGTTCATGTAAGGATTAATTTATAACACCATGAACAAAGAGAAATTTCTTAGCCCATAAACTGTAAACACTTAGATAATTTATTATTATAACAGTATACAACGAAAAAGTCAACTATATAGAACCATTTAAGCTGTATTACTTTTCCATACAACAAAACGATCAATTAGACCAAACATTCCAATATAAGATGCCTTTCCAGGTTTTCTATCAGTAATTATTTGAAATTGTGTTTATAATAGAAAACTTGAGTATGTTTGTAACTTTTAAGAAGAAAAAGAAATTCTATGTTTTTTTAAATTTAGTGATTCGATCACCATTCATTGATAAAATATTGCAGAGATTTATTATTGTAGTCTAAATCTGAAGGATAATGACCCTTCTGCACACAGCTGCTATTCGAAAAAAAATTACTTCATACAATACAGCTTGTTTTTTTATTTCTATTATAGCTCGATTAAAAATACTTTAAAACTATTACAGAAAGACTTATTCAGTGACTATAGATATCAAACTGGAAACTGGAATCTTACCCTCTTAAGCGATCATTTCTTGTCGCAGATTAATTACCAGTTGATCATTTTCAATCTTTATATAACTGAAAATAAAGTAGATGAAAAATTTATTCAATAGGGGAAGGGTATAGGCATTTCATCGGCTTCCAGGTTGACGCCAACTTGTCGCCCTGTGAAAGAGTAGTTATATTTCTAAAACTTAGGGAACTTTAAGAGAGAAGTAGTCTAACTGTACGCTAACTTATATAAGAATAAATATAATCATAATTAAAAATAGAAAAGCATTAATTTGGAATTAAAATGAAAAACATAATTAAATTAAAAATATATATATAGCAAATACAATTAAAAAAGACTGAAGAAAGTAAAATAAATAAATGTTCAATTGTTCAAAACAGTCGAGATCAGTGACGAAGAGAACGATACGGCACATTTCAATGGTAACCATACTTTATTTTAACCTTTTTGGTAACAATATGATTATAAAAGCAAAAAAATAAAGTATGCTAAACTTATATATTTATTTATTTGTTTTATAATATATATTTATGTATATTTGAAAACTTAATTTAAATCACATATTCTAATATGAGCAAATCTTGTGTGTGTGTGTGTGTGTGTGTGGTTATATATATATATATACAAGGTGGCCATAATTAAACTCACGGTACTCAGAGTGTTCTGTAGCGCGATCTAATTGCGAGAATTTTGCCAAATTTTGCAGGAAGATTAAACAAGACGAGGAAAGAAGGATTCCGCAAAATAAAATTTAGTTCCAATAGTCACCGCCAGGGGAATATGTGGCGTTGTGTATTCGAAAAAGAGAGTTTCAAAAAAGAATCAATACTGAAATAAAATTACCGTTTATTTAGCACATTCAACTCAGGTTCGATGTGGCCGCTGTTTTTGTGGACCACATGTTGCACTCTGTGCACAGCATTTACAACAGCATATAATAACATGTCTGCAGGAATCTCCCGTACAATTCGCGATATGTTATCCTTCAACCTAGCCAGGTCCTGGAAACTTCCGTGATAGACCTTGGACTTTAGGTAACCCCATAGCCAAAAGTCGCTGGGTGTAAGATCAGGGGACCAAGGTGGCCATGCAGTTGGTAAACAACGGATAATGACTCTTTCTGTTGTGAATTTCTGTCGTAGCAGCTTCTGTACTCACAAAGCGATATGTGGAGGCGCTCTATCTTGCATGAAAATGTTTTTCTCCAGGCACTGTCTTTGCTGAAGTGCCGGAATAACAAAGTTGTTTAGCATTTGGTGAAATTTGTCTCCGGTAACAGAACAAGTTACAGGTCCTGTCGGAGTAATGTTCTTATAGAAGAATGGATCTATGATCATATCTGCTGTGAAACCACACCAAACAATTATCTTTGGTGAATGCAAAGAATTTCTTTGAATGCTCTTGATGACTTGTTATCCTAAATTCGGCATTTTATAGTTCCATTCAGGTAAAATTGGGCCTCGTCTCCCCATAAGATTTTCCAGGGCCACACATCATCCAACTCCATTCTGGTGAGAAAAGTGAGAGCAAAAGTCAATCTCTTCTCATGGTCGGTGTGACGTAATTCTTGTACAGGCTGATCTTGTACTGATAGAAGTGGATACTCTTTCGTAGGATTTTCTATACCGTACAATAAGGCACATCCAGATTCCGAGCTATCCCATGAGCGCTGGAAATGGTAGCAATATTGTCTGGCGCTCTGTCGACAATCGCCGTTGCCACTTCCTCGATTGTATCATGTGATACGGGTTTTCGTCCTCTGCCTGACTGAACATTTAGAAAACCTGTTTTCTCAAACTTCTCAACCATTGCTTTTAAACCATTAACTGACAAAAGACCGTTACCTTTACGCATTTTTTGTGGTTTCTAAAAGCACGAAGAGCGGCTGGCGCATTGCGCTGGTTGAGGTAAAGCTCGCTGGTTGACAAATAGAGCTCGCTTGCCTAAAGTAGGAGACATTATGAAATATAACTTTCAATGAAATTGCTTCTAACAGTAGCACATTACCTTTTAAAGCCGAACAAGCTGGCACTGGGCCAAAAGATGTAACGTGAAATTTGAATAAAGAACTTCTTCTTCTGCTGTTGCTTTCTTTGGGGCTCTGTAAGTGAAATTGCAGCTAAAGAAACTTTAGCAGTGTTTATGTAAATGATTAGCTTTTTATAAATTGTTACCATGTTGGCTTGGATTAACTTGCTAAATTCGTTAAATAAACGGTAATTTTATTTCATTATTGATTCTTCATTTTTTGAAATTTTCTTTTTCGAATACACAGCGCCAAATATTCCCCTGGCGGTGACTTTTGGAACTAATGTTTTTCGCGGAATCCTTTGTCCCCCGTCTTGTTTAATCTTCCTACAAAATTTGGCGCCATTCTCCCAATTAGATCGCGCTACAGAACACTCCGAGTACCGTCAGTTTAATTATGGCCGCCTTGTATATGCAAATTTTATCTTAAAAAGGGCTCTAACGATTTTGACGAAATTTTGTATTCTACCGTTTTGGGGCACCAGAAAACCATTGGGCTAGCTCACATGATCGAGAAAATTCAATAAGTGGGTCAGTTTGGGTCACCATGGGTCACGATCAAGCTATTTGGATCTAAAAAAACGGTTCTAACGATTTTGACTAAATTTTGTATCTTACCATTTTCGAGCACGAGAAGACAGGCCGGGTCACATGTTCGAGAATTTTTTATTAGTAGGTTATTTTTTCGTCAACGTGGGTCAAGTTAATTTTATCTAAAAAACGGCTCTAACGATTTTGATTAAATTTTATATCCTAAGAGTTTCGGGCCCGAGAAAATCATTGGACTAGTGCACATGTCCGAGAAAATTGGATTAGTGTGTCATTTTTTGGTCAATGTCGGTCAAGCTAATTTTATCTAAACATCGGTTCAGATTATTTAGACTAATTTTTGCATGCTATGGTGTTTGAGCACGAGAAGACTGTTGGACTAGGTCACATGTTCGAGAAATTTTGATTAATGGGTCATTTTGGTCATGTGTCATTCTGGGTCAAGCTATTTTTATCTTAAGAACGGCTCAGACGATTTGAACTAATTTTTGAATCTTACGGTTTTGGGGCACGAGAAAATCATTGGGCTAGGTCACATGCTCGAGAAATTCGGATTAGTGTGTCATTTCTGGGTCACTATGGGTCAAGCTAATTTTATGTAAAAAAGGGTCAGACTATTTTGACTAAACTTTATATCCTACGGTTTTTGAGCACAGGAAGACAGTTGAGCTAGGTCACATAATCCAGAAAATTCGATTAGTGGGTCATTATGGGTCCAGCCATGTTTATTTTAAAAGTGGTTCAAAGGACTTGAAATAAATTTAGTATCCTACAGTTTTAGGGAACAAGAAGAGCATTGGGCTTCGTCACATGTTCGAGAAATTTCAATTAGTAGGTCATTTTGGTCATATGTAATTATGGTTCAAGCTATTTTTGTTTTATGAACGGCTCAGACAATTTCAAATTAATTTTGTATCCTACGCTTTTTGGCCATGGGGAAATCATTGGGCTTGGTCACATGCTCGAGAAAATCTGATTAGTGTGTCATTTTTGGGTCACTGTGGGTCAATGTAATTTTATCTAAAACACTTACGGGTTTTAGGAACGAGAACACTATTGGGCTAAGTCACATGTTCGAGAATTTTTGAATAGTAGATCATTTTGGTCATAGATAAAGCTATTTACCTCTTTAAAAATGTTGGTGACATTGGCGAGATTTGACGCGAAAATTGACTTTTATAATTACCAATGCCAAAACACTTGCTTCGTGCCAAATGAAAAAATATCGCCAAATTTGGCGATTTTAGCGACATTAGGCGAAAAAATTGGCTTTTAGAATCTGTAGGAATTTTCTAGAAATACGCGAGATACATGATTCAACCACTCAGAGTCCATAGAACGTTCTCGAAAACAGAATTGAACCAATCAGGGTACATATGATAGGGAAAATTGACTTTTAAGATTACCAATGCTAAAACACTTGCTTGATGCCAAATGAAAAAATATCGCTCAAAGCTAATTTTGACCGAGCATAGCTTGGTCTGCCCTGCTCGTGTCTGTTATAAGATTAGAAAGTGAACCAAGGATTAAAATTGCAGTGGTCGGAGATACCATAGTCCGGCAATTCACAATAATCTGATTGAAAATTTTATAGATATTGTCTAAAAATGTTTAGAAAATCTTTTGACCATTTGCATAAAAGAAGAAATATGTAAATGACGTCTGATGGTGGAATTATGGAGGTATCTGCAGCCATTTCTGATGGTTCTTAAATTTCTATTATGAATTTTAGACAGATTTTGCATACGAAATTTGCATAATAAACACCAGATTGGAGAGACATAAATCATAATAGAGAGAATACACTGTCTACCAATAAGTATTTGGATACCTATGCAAATGCCGATATCTGCGGTACT
The DNA here is from genome assembly GCA_963931845.1 of Maratus michaelseni. NCBI lineage: Eukaryota > Metazoa > Arthropoda > Arachnida > Araneae > Salticidae > Maratus > Maratus michaelseni. The sequence goes on along the minus strand of OZ007587.1, from coordinate 341,081,583 downwards.
GATACACGTCACGCTCTTCATCCTTAAATATGCTGTCGGAAACAACATTGGCATCAGTTGCATGCAAGATACCACAAAGTACAGAGTTATCTGAATTCGAGAAAAGTGTAATCATCGGATGCCACAGAAAGAATCGATCCTTAAGGAACAGACCTAGCGAGCTGAATTACCCATATTCGACTGTGGACTATGTGATTCATAAGTGGAAGTTGAGCGGTGATTGTCGGAATATGCCCAGTGTCAGCAGACCCATAAAACTGGAAGATGGAGACCGACGGATGCTCTCCAGAGAAATTCGTAAGAATCGCACCCACCGAATTGAACACATACGCCAAGAGTTTCAACAACCCCCAGGATGTGCTGTTTAATCCAATACCATCCTTAAGGAAGCTCATCTACTTGGTTTTCATGGTCGTGTTCCCACCCATACGCCTTTAATCACCAAGTCCAACCGCACTGTCGGTTATGGTGGTGCAAAGCACGTCGACAGTGGACCGTACAGCAGTTAAAACGGGATCTTAGGAGTGATGAATGAAGGTTCACTCTCTACTGTTTGGATGGTAGGGGCTGGGTCTGGCGTCTGCCTGAAGAACGCCTCCTGCTAGAATGCATTGTGCTCACAGTTAAGTTCGGCGGAGGGGGGATTATGGTCAGGGGATGTTTTTCCTGTTTTGGACTTGGGCCCAATTCATTGTAAGCTCAACATCGACACCTACTACACTATGGATGACATTGGATGACAGTGTGCTTTCTCCGTTGTGGCAGTTCTAGATGTTCGACCCATGTTACTTCCATGATGAGAACGCCAGCTGTCATTTTGCGAGGTCCGCCATGGATTTGTACGGTGACAATGAGGTTGATCGACAGGACTGGCCAGCCCAGAGCACAGATCTGAATCCATTCAAAAACCTCTTCGACGAGTTGCATTGTCGAATTAAAGGGTGCGACAACCGTCCAAAATTGATGAAGCAACTTACCTTTCTTCTCCATGCCAAATGGGAAAAAAATACCACTAGCTGTCATACAAGGATTTGTAGAAAACATGCCCAGGAGAGTTGCGGCTTTAATTGCTTCTCTTGGAGGCTCTTCTAAGTATTGAATGTGACTAAATGTTGCTTTTTCTTTTCGATCACAGGTTTCCAAATCCTTTTGGTAGATAGTGTATTAGAGCGTTATTGCAAATAGGGTAGGCTTTTTAAGGAGAAGTTAAAAAAATTTGGAAGATCTTACATATTATGTTAAGAATATGTTTCATCTAGATAAATCTTTTGTCAAGGATAACCCCTATGTATTTGGTGTCATCTTTCCAAGGGAAGGAAGAAATGGTATAGCCTATTGGTGCAGGAGAAAGCTATACAAAATTAAATAACAACAGTTTTTGGATTCATTTATTTTAAATCATAAGAGGCTGCACGAGTCTATATATACATAAAGGTGTCTTTGCAAGTTTATAAAAGAATACGGGTGGTGTGCTAAAGTGTAAATAGTGGTATCCCCTGCATATAAAGCAATTTAAGTTATTTCTGAACGAGGTACAAAGTTGAAAAAAAATTAAATGGAAGGTCTAAGAACGTAATCCTCAAGTATGCCTGAAATGCTAAATTGGAGTCATAAGATGTTATTAATGTGGATATAAAAGGTACGATTGCAAATTAAGAATGTTTGAAATGTAAAGATCCGGACGGGTAACTTAGCCGAATACCTTTGCAAATGAGACTATCGTGTCAGACTTTATCATAGGCCATGGGGAGGATTAAGAATATAACAGAAACTGTTTTCTTCGCATTGAAGTTTTCCATGAAGCATTTTACAGCACGGAACACCTGGTATTATGTAGAATGTTTAGCTATGCAGCCAATTTCTTCAGAAATTAAAATATTGTTATTTTGTAAGAAGTAATGGAGTTTTAACATAATGACACGTTCAGCAATTTTAGGAATGGAGGAATATAGGAGATGATATATGTTTTCTATAGTTTCTAAAAGCAGCAGATTTTTAGGATAGAATTGGTCAATTTTGTGACATAGAAAATACTATTAGTAGGTAATTGTTCGATAAATTTTTTATTAAGATTATCATACATAGGGTCTTTGTGGTTTTGAGATTTTTGATAATGTTATGTATAACAATTGGTATAATTTCGGACATATTATCAGAATAGGGGGGGAAAGAAGTTATTAACTGTATCAATAACAAGGGCGCGAGGCTGGTAAGGTGAGTGATGTTAGGAAAGAACTGCAATGTATAGGATCTTGCCAAAACTTCTGCCTTATCTTCATCCGTATATGTGGTAACATTGTTGCCAGTAAGAGGGACAATGGGAGAGATATTTTTGTTAAGCCTCTTTTTATTTCCCTAAGACAATTGTCATCAGGTGAAAGATGGTCTAAGATTTTAGTCCACGTTTTTGCTTTTCTTTGAAGATTAAATCTTTAATATTTTTATTCAGTTTGTTAACACCGGATTTATGGATGGGGTCATGAGAGAATGAAAGAATCGCCAGGGAAATGTTGTGTAGTTTATAGATGTTAAAATGTTAGTGCGAAAGACAAAGGAATTGTTATTTATAAATTTGTGAAAAGTAGCATGCTTTATAGAGTTAGCAATAAGATTTAAAGAGGAATTTCAGCAGAATCAATATCAGAAGGATTATAGAGTTCAGGTAAATTGAGAGTGGAAATAGTAAGATTAGAAAACTACAGTTGCTATTGAAGAAATGGTGAAGTATGGTTAATGAGGTAAATTTTAAATAGAACCGGAAGGTGATCAGAGCTAATCTTGTTACGTATAGTGGCAGTGGTAGTGATATGATAAGGAAGATTTTTAGTAATAGCATAATCAATAATATGAGGGTGGGTTATAGCTGTATTGCTTTTGTGTATAGGAAGACTAGGTGTATGCAAACGCAACTGTTGGTGAGTACTTAGGATGTGGAGAAACCTGCTTCTACGAGTTGTAGAGAGACACTTCAAATTTCTGTTATGCGCGTTGTAATATCCTGCAACAAAATAGTGTGGGTGCTGAACATGATGCGCTTAATGTCGTTTCCTGTGTATTGCCTGCTATGCATAAGATAAATGTAGGGGAAATTAGTTGTAATATGAGAAAAATGTACGAAAATACCGGTATGAAAAAAATTGAAATTTAAAGGTGTGAAAGTGCGAAAAGCGTTCTAAAAGCGTTCTAATTTAAGATTTATTTGGAACTGTTAAGGCTAGATACTTGAAATTTTGCTTGGCTGTTACTTACGTAAATGATCACCCAGAACAGTTTACTAAAAATGCGAAATTTAAAAGGGCAGGAGCAAAAATAAAACGCTCTAAAATTGCAATTTATGTAGTATAGAAGCTTCGTATTTGGCATGGTGGTTACTCTTAAAATGAAAATGAAGATACCGGTTCCTAAAAAATTCGAAATTTAACAGGCTGAAATGAGCGGAAATTTTTCTAAAAACGTTCTACATTATTATTTAATTGGATTTATTTGGATTAGAAACTTGAATGTTAGTATAGATGGCAACCTTTAAGATGCAGACGCTCGGTATGAACAGTTTATTAAAAATTCGAAATTTAAAGATGCAAATAAGCGTAAAACGTTATAAATTATGGTTTTTTTCTAAATTGTTAGGTATAGAAACTTAAAATTTGACATGCCTGTTGTTTTTTAGACGTAAATGCTGGCACAGAACAGTTTTTACAAAATTCAAATTTTAAGAAGGTGCATAAGTAAAATTTTTTTCTAAAATTGTGATTTTTGTGATGTTGTTGTTCTAGAAATGTGGAATTTGGCATGGTGGCTATTTTTAAGATTTTAGTGCTCGCTATGAACGGTTAAAAAAATCGAAATTCAAAAAATTGAAATGAGCTGTAAAAGTTTTAAAATCTTCTAAATTATGACTTACCTCAAAACTGCTAGTAATGGGAACTAGGAATTTTACATGGATGCTACGTTAGAGACACAAATTCCTCCACAGAACAGTTTTTAAAAGTTAGTTTTTAAAAGTTAAGAAATTTTAATGTGGGCAGGAACAAAAAAGTTTTAAAATTGCAATTTCTGTGATATTGGTATTACAGAAATTTGCTTAACTAAAGATTGGAATTTGGCATGATGCTTACTTTTAAAACTGTTTCTAAAAATTTATACATTTCAAATGAAAAATGAAATTAAAGGGAAACCTTCAAAATACATTTTAAGTTACCATAAATTTAAAATTAATTTTAGCTTTTCTCATTCATTTAAGTCTTATGTTCGCCTAGTGCCATATAAGAATGAAGTTTACTCAAAATGTGGCTTAATTAGTAATTTTGTAATTTTCTGTGGCAGTAAAATTACCTCTAATGAAAATAGGCCCACGAATACCACTTGGCATTTTTCAACAATTACGCTAGCAAAGACGCGAGTTTTGCTAGTATTTCATATTTTATAAAGCGTTTTTGCGCTTTTCGTCTTTTAGCGATCGGATTTCAATTTTAATACAAAATATAGTACATTTCCTCCACCTCTCAAAATACAGTTTTTGAAGTAAATATTTGTTATTTAAATACTGATCGCAATATACATATATAGGCTCAAGTATGCACACGGCCTTGTTATAGTGACTGCAGTATAATCTATAGGCGGAAACCCACACGACTGTAAAATAATTCTTCTTTTAGCGATTTATGCCTACAAAATTTACAGGGCTTCGTTATAGGGATGTCTGTAATAAAAATACATGGCTGAAAAACACACAGGGCCCCATTATTTTGATCACCATATGAACAATTTAGGGGTGTGGAACCACAGTGAACATTATAATGATCGCTATGTATCTTAGGCTATCCTCTATTTGATTATTTTACCTGAAAGTTTCCCTTTCCTCTAAATAATCACGGGCAGGACCGAGTGGATGTTTGCCAGGGGTTCATTAAACAAAAAGTCGCAAAATTGTTATTTGCGTACTTTTTTGATATTCTTTTTAAGTATTTTCGTATATTTTAAAGTAAAGTAGTTTATTTATATTGTTCTTTTTGCATGTAAAATGCACTTTCTGGGCCCCAAGCGACATCCGGTCTATACGCTGAAGAATGCATCTTGGCTCCTCACAGAAACGATCGGCTAGAAGGGCAAAAACCGGCTAGTGTTTCTATAAAGCATAAATCTTTATAGAAACAACACGCCAACTTATTATGCAAATACGATATATACACAGATACCAAAAGATTATGTTCGAACACTTTTCAGATTTGGAAAGTAAAAATTTCTATTAAACATTTCTATTTTAAAAAGTTCTTTCGGCCTGTAGCGGGAGGAAAAGGTAGCTTTCATAGTCCACTTTTTTAAAATACAACTCATTTTACTCAAATGCATGAACCCGATTAGGGTGAAGTGCCCAAATATGGTATAGTCGCCTAATATGGCACTACCCTATATCTTGTACAGGAAAAGTCGCACTCTAGTGAGAAAGTTCTCAAAGAATACTTTTTCAATTTTACTCAACAGGGTGCAGTGCGTTCGCATTCATTCCATCGATTTTAGCATTGATACTCCACCAGTTGTGTTTCCAAGTGTTGAATATTTTTAAGGTTACATTTTCAAGAGTAACTTTACTTTTTTCGAAGAAGGTAAATGATTTTGAAATGGGACATATTTTTGAACACTAATTTGAACATATCTGTAGTGTCAGTTTACTGATATTAATGCTTGCTAATTATTGGTTTGCAGTGAAATTCATTTTCTTTTTGTCAGTAACCAGTATTAGCAATCCATGTGGAATTCACAGTATGGCACTACCAAGGATCCCCAAATACGGGTATAGTGCCATATTTGGACCTCCTTTTTTTCGTGTATTACCTACGAGCCGGGAAGACCGAGCTATGCTCGGTCAAAATTAAATTTGAGTTCAAATATCATGACCAAAACGACACACTAATTGAATTTTCTCGAACATGTGACTTAGCCCAACAGTCTTCTCGTGCCCGAAAACCATAGGATGCAAAATTTAGTGTAAATAGTCTGAGTCGTTTTTAAGATAAAATAGACAGACCCATAATGACCCATGACCAAAATGACCCACTAATCGAATTTTCTCGAACATGTGACTTAGCCTAATAGTCTTCTTGTTCCCTAAACCTGTAGGGTGCTAAATTTATTTCAAATCCTCTGAACCGTTTTTAAGATAAAATAGCTTGACCCATTATGACCCATGACCAAAATGACCCACTAATTGAATTTTCTCGAACATGTGACCTAGCCCAATAGTCTTCTCGTGCTCGAAAACCATTGGATGCAAAATTTAGTGTACATTGAGCCGCTTTTTAGATCTTGACCCACAATGACACAGAAATGACCCACTAATCAAATTTTCTCGAGCATGTGACCTAGCCCAATGATTTTCGCGTGACCGAAACTCGTAGGATACACAATTTAATCAAAATCGTTAGAGCCGTTTTTTAGTTAAAATTAATTTGACCCGTTTGCCCCCAAAAATGACCCACTAATCGAAAGTTCTCGAACATGTGACCCAGCCCAATAGTCTTCTCGTGCCCGAAAATAGTCGGATACAAAATTTCGTCAAAATCGTTTGAACCGTTTCTTAGATACAATTAGCTTGACCATAACCCAAAATGACCCGAAATGACCCACTAATTGAATTTTCTCCAACTTGTGACCTAGCCCAACAGTCTTCTCTTGCCCGAAAACCATTGGATGCAAAATTTAGTGTAAATTGAGCCCCTTTTTAGATCTTGACCCACAATGACCCAGAAATGACACACTAATCGAATTTTGTCGGACATATGACCTAGCCCAATTGTTTTATCGTGCTCGAAACTCGTAGGACACATAATTTAATCAAAATCGTTAGAGCCGTTTTTTAGATAAAGTTTATTTGACCCGCGTTGACCCAAAAATGACCCACTAATCGAAAGTTCTCCAACATGTGAGTCAGCCCAGTAGTCTTCTCGTGCCCGAAAATGGTCGGATACAAAATTTCGTCAAAATTGTTTGAACCGTTTTTTAGATACAATTAGCTTGACCATGACCCAAAATCACCCAAAATCACCCACTAATCTAATTTTCTCGAACATGTGACCTAGCCCAATTGTTTTCTGGTGCCCCAAAACGGTAGGGTACAAAATTTCGTCAAAATCGTTAGAGCCGTTTTTAAGATAAAATTTGCATATATATATATGAAATTTAAAATATCTCAATTAAAATATCTCAATTTGCTGATTTTCTGCCAGCAAGTAAATCCTATTGGATTACAATGGAAGTCTGTGGAATTTTGTGAAATATTAGAGATATCGCCAAGTTGGCGTAATTTTTGGCGACTAATTTTTGTCACCAAAATTTGTGGAATATCGACAAGTTGGCGACAAACTTGGCGACATTTAGCGACAGAACCTCCCCCCCGCCCCATGTTAACCCTCCTTATACGTATGGAGATGCATTAAATGCTGTTCCACGTTTTTCAGAAAATTGTAGCATTATAAATACGTGGAATGTCCTCGGACAGCCCCTCGCTCCCATATATATGGAAGCGGAGCAGAGATAGGAGTCAGTGAGTTAGTTAGACGCGAAAAGCTATTCGTATTGAATCATCTGACGATGACCCTCCGCTGATCGACACAGACTCTGACATGGACCCGGAATCGTTCAGTGAAACAGAAGAAGACGTTGAGTATGCCCTTTGTGCATCAAAATTCTCTTATGATTGCATGGGAGAAAAGTGGGCTAAATGCACCCAGTGTATTAAGTGGTCTCACGAGGATCGTAGGAAGAGGAAAACTGACTTATTTCTGGGCACCCCATGTTATGAACTTTATTTTATCTAATATATTTTCGTATTATTTTTTTACTTTTATGTCAATTATTTGTTTTCTTCTGTTTACCTTTATTTCTTCATAACTACTCATTTGAATATTTTTTATTACCTATCTTAGGCTAGTTATCTTAAGTAAGAAAAATTTTTATGCGATTCTTTGCACCAGCTTTATTTTATATTTGAGAAAAATACTTTTTTTTGTGATTAAATATTCTAGTCTAATAAATTTATTTTTCGTGAAAGATGTGACGTTTTATTTTAATACACTGAAATCATGATTTTCTTTGACATTTTTGGTGAGGGTGCCATATTAGGGGCCCAGTGTATACCATATTAAGAACCCCTTTCGCTTAAACCTGCAAATGACACACCACAAAAAAAAATTCTCAAGCTGTATTAAATTTTGAACAAACTTGACCACATAATCTTATAGAGAGGAAATGGATCTACATCTGGTAATTGTTTGTACAAAAAGAAGATCAGTTGAAAATAATCAAAAAAGTACAGCAACAAAAAGTGGTTCGTATTTTGCACGTTACCCTATAGAAGGTTCAATACCAGTTTTCGTTAATACTGAATTTGAATGCGATTTTCAGTATGAGAGTTACAGCATAACGAAAATGAGACTGTTTCAAAATGTCAGTCACCCTAGATTTTCAAACTGCCATATCTCAACCATATTTTAAGATAAAGCCAAAAAAAAAAAAAAAAAAAAAAAAAAAGGAAATATATATATGTATATATGTGTATATATAATAAAAATAGCAGTGTAAAGTGTACCTCTTTCCTGCGAAAAAAAATCGTTCTTTTAGCGTCTAAGAGGGTGGAAGTTAATAACTAATTAACGGACTAATGGCCAAGGAATATGCCCCACCCCATAGCGCACCAAGTCCTCAAATAGCTTCATCGAGTTCATGAAAACAGCCATAAGGTATATATGGACTAATCGCCACTAGAGCGCATTCATGACAACAAATTCAACGGTTACCAGTGATGCAACAGAGTATAAAATCAACAGCGAAATATGAGAAACCCAAATCACAATGCGAAACCTGCAACAAATGAGAAACCAAAATAAATACAACAAAAGAGAAACAACTGCATCACATGAGAAACCAAAAATCAACGAGATAAACCTAAATGTGCAACAAAAATCAAGCAGCAAAAGAAAAACAACAGGTAACTGGAAAGTACAGTAGACAAAAGTAAGTGGAAAACATAATCCAACACAGGTAAAAGTAATCATTTTCTTCTATTTTTTATGTAAAGTTAAATAAACATGTATTAACCCCCTTCCCTTACAGGTTTTTTTTTTATAATTATGTACGCTAATGGCGCCTGGTGCATGTAAAATCCGTCGTGGGTGTAAAGTCCTCCAAGTTTCCCTGTGAATTATACCTCTGGGGGTGCCTAATCAGGTGAAGGTCTCGTCACCTGATCAAGGCTCTAAATTACGAGACCAACTCGCATAACGATGACAGGTCCATATAAAAAGAATAACATCAATTAGCAGCAAAACAAAATGGGAACAAAACTAAGTCCCCCACATAGCCGTCCTGTCAGCAACGGCCAGCCGCTACGCGGCATCTCTTCACTGGCACTACGCGCCCCAGTACCAGGCACTAAACCCGTTTAAGCTAGGGAAACCTGGCAGATAGGGGCCTGGTGGCCAGTCTCAAAAAAAAAAAAGATAAAGCCAAAACAAAAAATGTTACAGAATCCTTGTATCACAGTCTAATACTTAACGGAAACAATGTTTTAAATTTATATTTTTTGTACATCTTTTTGAATTTTTAAAAATGTAAAACGCTTTAACTGGCCGCCATTTTGAAACAAGATGGCCGATCGAGCTGGTCAACGAACTCGGTCGAGACCTTGGTATGTCCTATACGCATACACAGTCACATCCAAATCGGTTCAGGAATAAGAGAGTTACAGCATGACAAATGTCAGATATATATAAACATTTGAACGGAGAGTAGTTCAGGGGTCTGGAGTTCATGATCGTTGAAAATATACCAAAATTTTTTGGAACTGCTTCCTTCCGAACGGCTGCAATAGGTAGCTTTTAGTAATGAAAGCTACCTAAAAAGGTATCCTTAATGTGTTTCACTCTTTTGAAGAAATAAGTTGAATTGAGCGGATTCATTTTATAAATTTTGAATTTTAGTACGATTAACTCAAATTCAAATTGATCAACTGAAAATTGATTAACTCAATTTTCAGAACACGAATTTCAGTTTGAATTAGTTCCTTTATTTTATGAGTTTGCCCATCTTTGTTTTAAATTTACAGTAAAACCCGAATTAACTGAACCCTATTCATATGAATAAAAAATATGCTACCTATTATCAAGAATTTAAAATTGGCATTTAAATAAAAAATCCTATCGAAATATGAAATGTATGCATTTATTAGTAAAAATTAAATTTCCTATAAATTCCTCTTTAAACCTATGTTAGCAATTAAACATAAGTAAGAAATTCCAAACGCATTCTGAACTGCTTGTCTTTTAATTACAAAGTAGCTTTATTAGGTTCACCCGATATTTTGTAATTAATTTTCAACTGTTTGTGTAATTTGAAATACAAATTAACGTTTTTGGCCGACCATTTTTTTAATTGATTCCCAACTCTTTGTCTAATTTCTTTTCCAAAGTTGTAATTTTGGGTTAAACCTATAATTTTTTACTGATGATGAAGTAATTGCATAATTTGAATTACAAATTAAGAATAACCACCCAATATTTAGAAGTTGATTCTTAACTATTTGTGTAATTTGGATTACAAAGTAACCTATATTTCCTAACTGACGCTATTATTTTTATTTAAACTATATTCTAGAAAATCCCATTACCTAGTGCTAAATGTCTTGGAGGATCAACTACTCACAATGATGCTATCCATGTTCGCGGTAATAAGAAGGATTACGATAGCTGGGCAATGATGGGTGCCGAAGGATGGAGTTACGAGGAAGTCCTTCCTTATTTCATAAAGTTGGAAAATAACAAAGAATACAGAGATGGTGAGATTAAGAACTTGACAATTTTATTTCTTTGTCATTATGTGACAAAAAATAAATAAGTTTTCTTAAACAAATTTACATTCAAATTTCTGACCCTATAAAGTCGAATAAGCAATTAAAAATGTTACAAGTAATACATTTATCTATTTTTGGTAATTTTTATTTACAAGGAAAAATAGAATTTTCAGCTATCTAACTGAACTGAAAAATAAGTACGCTTTGCGCAACCAACGAATAAAGAAGATTGTGATACTTTCACCCTCTTGGCTGTCACTGTATCAAGAAAGTCTGGTTCCTATGAATTGTTGAACTGTGATTGGATAGAGGTAGACTGAAAATCAACCTAGGTTAATAGATTGTCTTAGCCTGTTTATTTCATTAGCTGCGTACAGTGTACAATGTTAGAGAATTTGCATGCATTTTTAAAAATATTTACATTCAATAATATTTTAAGAATGATCTTTCGTATGATAAAATTTCCACATTAAAATAGACGTGAAATTATCTTGTTTCTCTTCACACCCGTTTTCCCCTATCATAGTTTCATAAGCAGTACCATATGATTTGATATCAGAGCACTGAAAACAAAACAAAATTAAAATATAAGGGATTTGGTGATGAAATATAAGCTGGCCGGGCACTTTTCTTTTAAATCAGGGAAGTCCGCATTCCAAGTACCCGAGATGTTCACGTGCGATCTTGGTGTCCAGAGGGCTATATCTGAAATAAAACCTTATAGTCGGTGCGCGTTATTAGAGAGTCAAACGTTGCATACGTATTCTTCGCAGTGGTCAATTACTGATGAGTGCACTTTGAGAATCAGCAGCGACTTTATTGCTTTAAGAAAGACGTTTCCGTTGTAAATTGAAGCCTAGGTCCGAAGAAACTTCCCATATGTCATGTAATAGTACAGATTCATAGCATGATCGATAAAAAGTTGGTCTAAACCAACACGTGACGATATTACATGGTATTTAATGCCACATGTGACCAGATGGTCTTTAAAAGGAAATGATTGTGGAATTTTCACTGGACCTGTAGCAGTAATTTCGTTTGTTAAATCAAGAAATTCAAATCGGCCAATCACTGACAAAAGGGAAGCATAATTGCTCATTATGAAGATCACGTGCGCTACATTTGACTTTTCTCTCTCAAACCTAGCAACATCTGTAGGACTTATTTTCAAGCATTACCTCTGGGCCAGCCTGTAAATTGGTAATATGAACATAATTGTAAATGTTGCTGTTTGGTGTAATATCTAAATTCTTGAAAGAAATGTATCACATGTATACGTAACCATGCAGTATTAAGATTGTTCTTCATCTCTTGTTATTATAGAATACCATGGCGTTAGAGGACCTATTACAGTTGAGAGACCTAGGTATATTTCTGTAGTTAAACAACCAATATTCGAAGCTATCAAAGCAATGGGTTATCAGATAGTAGATCCTAACTCTAGACAGCAAACAGGTAAGCATGTTCTGTTTTTTCCTCTGTTTATAAAATAAAATTTATATAAGATATAGACAACCGTAATAATGATATTCACTAAATGGGGGCTGTCCTTCCATATACATAGTTTACCGAAAAGGCTATAAATATATCACTGCCATTTATATTTTAATATGTTTGATAATTTTTTAATACTTTTTTTATCTAAATGTCTTACAATAAATTAAAAATGGGGTTAGTATTTCGAAAACAAAATAGTAAAAATTGGAACCTGAAACTTTATTTAAAAAAGCCTAAAACATTACAATAGTAGACCCTAGAAAAGTTATACATAAATTTATTTCGTTTATTCATTGTAAATTTGTCACATAAGCTAACTCAGAAAAGCAAATATACATAACGTGTGGCTATTATTATATTATTGCACTGCACCAGGACATATGTGATTGGCATTAATAAAAATATATGAATGTTGTAAGATGTATATAATTATTATCTGACGAAAGTAAAATAATGTCACACATTGTGATTTAAGCGAATTTATTATCCCATAAAATTTGATAATTCTCACAGAATGAGTGTATCATTTTAGATTGAGGTCTGTTTTAATGGGTAAAGAACAGAAATATACTTTTTCAGATTGCCTTCTCTGATATTTGATACATTACTTTTACTGTGTTAATATTTTTACTAATGCGCAAGAAAACACGATGATACTTAAGTGAAAGTAACAGTGTAAAAATGTGTAATATTCAAATGTAGGATTTTAGTTTATTAGTTCCAATTTCGCGGTAACTTTTTTTTCTATTTAAATTAAACTTATGCGCTTTAGTTAATATATGAATGTAGCAATTAGCTATTATTAAATAATACTTCGTTCGTATCAGTTTGAAGGACATTCAAAACTCCTTTTCTGGTATAGAAGACAAATTTTTTTATCTTTTTTCTTGAAGCGGAAGGGTTTTCTTTCTCACGTTTATTTTATATTTTTCTTTTATGCGTCACATTAAATCTGATAAAAGAAAGTTGTCTGTCTGTGAAATCTGGTCAAATCTACCGCACGTAGAAGTCTGACAATTTTGGTACGGATAGTCAACGACAGGTCCTGATTCACCTGTGGCTCAGATTTTTAATTTTTAAGACGTGGAAGCATCTTTAAGTTTCCATGCCCTAAACTGTTATTAACTTGCTGCCTTTTTATCTGATTTCTTCGTTTTTAGGGTTATTTTTACATTTAGTTGTTCACCCATTTCTACATTCTAAGACCCTGCCCAGTGCGGCCCGGTACGAGGCGCATTAAAGATTTCCCCCTAAATCATGTATAACGTACCCCCTTTTAATCGGAACATCTTCATGTTAGGGGACTTTTCCTCATTTAGTTATTCCTCCATTTATGAGCCCTGGTCTGAGAGCACTTGAACTTTCGGTGCGACATACAGAGTCTGTTCTGAAATTAGTATGACTCATTTAAAAAATATAGATATTATTCATGAGAGAAGTACAAACGATTAGAATTTTTCAAAGTAGCACCCTTCCGCATCTACATACTTCTGCCAACGAGTTTTCTAGTTTTCGTACGCCTCCAAGAACGCCTCGACCGGAATGTTGTTTAGTTCCCTCGTCACGACCTCTACCGCCTCTACCGATCCGTGATACTTTCCCTTGAGCGTCGATTTTATTCTCGGGAATAGAAAAATGTCTGGCGGGGCCAAGTCGCGGCTGTAGGGGCATGAGACAGCGTTGCCACATTGTGCTGGGCAAGATCCTCCACTACGCGAAATGTTGTATTGGTCGGCGCGTTGTCATGGTGCAGCCGATCTCAAAAACTTGCGTTTGAGGAATGCTCAATTCATAAGCAATCATTCTGATAATCATCCTACGATCACTGTTCAGTGAATTTTTCACTTGAGACACATTTTCTTTGGTCTTACTGGTCGAAGGGCGTCCATAGCGGTCGTTGTCTTCCACTCTTTCCCTACCTTCTCGGAACAGCTTGTGCCCCTCAAAAACACCTATCTACCCATGGCAGAATCTCCGTAGGCCTCCTTAATCATGTCGTGAGTCTCTTTGCCCATTTTACCAAGCTTTACACAAAATTTGATCGCGTATCGCTGGTCCAGAAAACGCTCCATGATTCTCCGTGACGAGGCGTTTCGACAGGGGTTCACAGTACAAGTGACCTGCTTTTCAACGGCCGAGAACCGAATGCCGATTTTTCCCAGCATTCACAATATACCCCTCCACCGAATGTGCGCTAGCAGACTGCCTCTCGTCCGCCCGTTCGCTCAGGAAAAAACCAATCCTATTAATTTCAGAACAGACCCTGTACATCCCACCCTCTAATTATGTCACCCTCTCAATGCAAAACTTTAAAATTGAGGCTTGGGCACCCAAACAATAATATTTAAAATTGGTGGTAGCTGAAGTCGGAAATTTTTTTGTCGTTCATGTATAACGGAAACACCTGAAAAATGGTTAGGAAAAAGCTAGTGAATCGGATGATTTTAGAGAGAGCTGTATATTAGTGTGTCCAAAAGGGGTCAACTGATAGTTTTGAGCGGGGTCTTAAGTTGAAAACATCTTAAAAAATCCTAGTACTTAGCTCTTTAGATCTTCAATTAGTCGAAATTAAGTATAGGGTATAAATTAATCATTAAAATAAAAGTTTAAAGAATTGCGCCTAAAAGAACTCGGGCCTCCAACCTCACATTTTTATTGGTGCACAAGGGGCCCGTTTTCAAGCATTTTTCCCTATTTTTGGCATAATTCTTTAAATTTTTATTTTAATGATTAATTTATACCCTATTCTTATTTTCGACTAATTGAGGATATAAAGAGCTAAGTACTAGGGCTTTTTAACATGTTTTCAACTTAAGACCCAGCTCAAAACTATCAATTGGCCTATTTTTGGCCCACTCCTATAGCCCCTTAAAAATTTTACCAATTTCTGCCATATTCGTATACTTCAATGCATGCAATTATGCTTTGTAGTGATTTAGGGAAAACATGCATTGTTTCATTTATCTTTTCGAGTGTAGTCTGCGTATACCACTTGTAGGACACAAAGCATTATCGAAGTGCTCATTATGCGCGCGTAACTGCGCTAATATTATGATATTACGAAGGACATTATTTTTTTACTTACTCACCGACACGTGTAAAATTTACTGTTATTTATTTTGTTATATTTCGTTTTTCAGGATTTTATGATTTTCAAGCAAATATGAGGCTTGGTCAGAGGTGTGGCACAGCAAAGGCTTATTTAGTTCCAGTAGAAAACAGAACCAATTTAGATATTTTGCCCAACGCTTTTGTGAGAAAGGTAAGTTCACTTTAGATATTTTAAGGGGACCGTGTACCTTTATTTGATCAAAAATCGACCCAAAAATAGAAATTTACTTTTGTGTGTATTATTATTCTTCAGTTTGTATTAAACCATTTGAGAAAAAAAAACTGCATGAAGCTGCGGTGATATTTCGCAAAGTTACACGCGTTTGAATTATGTACACAATCAATTTTTCGGTGCATTAGTAAATTTTATACCTGTTTTTTTCAATTCAGATTTTATACGTTTTTTAGATTTTTTAAAACTTTATGCGTGTTCATTTTTTTTTATTTATGAAATTGTTAAGGAAGAATCCTGATACTGTTTACAAAGGAACAGTGTTTGTATTTTACAATTAGACTTCGTTAAGATAATTAAATTGGATTTATAACTTATTAAAATGGTAAATTTTGAAGAAAATCGGAATGAAATTCAGAAAAAAAATCTCCCAAAAATTAACTATTCAATTGATTAAATAACTGATACACAGATTTGTTTCGAATATAGTTTTAAGTCACCTAAATGCCAAATCGAGGAAATATCTTTAAAATTAAGATGCAAGGAGCATTTTAAAATTTGGTTTATAAATTATATATATTTTTTTAATCTTAAAATTATATTAAGATTAGAAATTTTTTTAAGTATTTTGTATACTTATGGTGAAATGTATACATGCACAATAGTTCATATATCTATGATGAAAAATCAAAAAATTCAATTTTAACGTCCACCGTCCCCTTAAAGAATACGTAGACTTATTAAATTAAAATACACACACATATATATATATATATATATATATATAATCCAGCAAAAACATTATTTTGGCCTGAACTAGCACCACCCTCTCACCAGAAACAAGACAACACAAGAATAATATATAGTTGTTTTGTTTGTGATGTGATGGTTACTGCTTATTATGTATTAAACTACTAAATACATACAAACCTGAAAAAATTTAAACTTCTTAGAAATTATGGCAATAAATATCGCATAAACAATATGTGTAAAGAAATTCCAAAATATACTCTTGTTAAGAATATCTGAAATGCTGTGCAGGATGAATAAATTCTGTGTATATTTATTCATATTGTAGGATTTTATTCGAATTTAATGTAAAAACTACAAGGCAGTATTGTTTATTAAAATTTATATATTGATTAAATATAATGAAGTGATTATGTTAATAATAATATGGATATGTAACTAAATATTAATTATGAATAATTATAATACCAACAGATGGCGACACTTTACGTTTTAGTTAGTTGATGATATTATAGATATTATTTTTAATTTAACTATAGAGGGAGCTATTGCTTGTATATTAATTTTACTTTCAGGAATTAAAATTAGATGGAGTAATTATATATTCACGGATATAATTTTGTTATAAGAGTATTATCAACAGAATAGTTTTGTGTGTTTTTGAATTATTTTGTGTTGGGGTGTCATTGATCGAGTTGTGTTTTAAAAAAAATGAGCTCTCAACTTGTCTTTCAAATCATTTCTCTCAACTCGACTCGAATGTCAACATGTTTGATACGTGCCATGTGGAATTGATCATTATGCAGAAGTTGCTATATTTTGAGGATTCTGGATCATTCTTGTGAGTAAAACATTTTTTCTACAATTTAAGGGTTCTAATTTCAAATATTTTTTCAAAAATGATATCTGCTGGTAATTTAGTGTGGTGATTTATAAAGATTTCAGGATAATCGTTGTAAGTGATATATTATATATTTCTTAATGGTTTTTTATTTACATTTTACATATTTCCAATTTTAAATTTTTCCAATTGTTGTCTGGTAATAATTCAGTATACTTGGCTGATTCTACTGTTCTTAGCATCATGCCAGTAGAATTATGAAATACTGAATTATTTTTAAAACACATGTGGGTGCAGCCAAGATGACGAGTACATCCACATATGTTTTTTCATATCCAATTCTTGATTGGTTCTCTTGTGGTCCAGTTTTTCCACTGAATAATTTTCATAATTAATTTATTAATCCATTTGTGTTTACTTAATAGCAACTCCAATTTATAATTTTTTTCCCCTTTCTCTCTCTTTCTTTTTAAATGTTCTTCAGGTATGAGTAAATTTGGCTAATTACCATTGAAGCACATGCTATGGTAATTTTATGATTGCACAAGTTAATTATTTGCTATGTGGTATTCTGATTACACAATATCATTAATTATCTCTTTGTAGATTATAGTAGAATGATATTAGAACTTGATATGTTTTTGAAATTCATAGATATTATATATATATATATATATATATATATATATATATTCTACTGGGCATAGGACTTCTGTAGTAAGTAATTCATAGGATATTTTTGTACATTTAACTTTTTCTTCAAGGTATGGACAAAGACCGTCCTTTTGGCAATAATTTTTATTTTTATTTAACATTAAAATTCAATTTATATACTTTTCTTTAATCTTATTTAATTGGTTATTACATTTTGTTTAATGATTTTTTTTTGTGCATGTTGTATAGAATTTTTAACCTGTTTTCTAATATAGCAATCTTTTTATTTTTTATCTGCTTTTAATTTTTTTCAAAAAAAAAAACTTTTGTTTTGAATGTAAGGCTAGCTTGCGTTTCGAAATCTACAAGTATTTCTAGTGAATTAAGAGATAGTTAATTTTTTCTATCCGTCCACTGATGACAAGCAGACAGACATTTGCCTGTGTAGTTTTAATATTTTATTGTTCTAAATTTTAATTTTTAATTGTTATAAAAACAGTTTCTATACACCTTCTTTCATAATGTTTAAATATTTCATTTTTGGGGGAATTATATATATATATATATTTCATTTTTGGAGGAATTATATATATATATATATATATATACTATTGTTATTATTATTATTATTTAACTTTTTTCAGCATTTTCCCGAAAGTAGACTTTCCTAAGTGAGGCTTCTGTGTGACAAAAAACGTGGATTGCACATTAAAGTCAACGAAGGAAGTTTTTTGGGTGTCTCTTTGTGTTTAAGTAAGGAAGTGACATATTTTTGTCAGGCTCTGATTGTGACACTTATGAATACATTTAATGTTACTATAATATCAAATCGAGTAACTATTGTATTAGAGCATATGCTTACAAGTTTTATATAATATGAAAACGCAAAAATTGGAAGGTGACATAATGTTATAAAAGTGGTAACATCGACTTTGGTGAGGTATACCAAATTTTTTTATTACCATTGTGTAATTTATTAAATGATTTATTTCTTTTAACAAATAATTGAATGATAACTTCACAGGTCGTTATCGTAAACAGTCAAGCTGTCGGAATACTATTTGATTATAATGGTCAGACCTACAATGTGCACGCAAGACGAGAAGTTATCCTGTCTGCTGGAGCCATCAACACTCCTCAGATACTAATGCTGTCGGGTATTGGTCCAGAGGAGCACCTGCATCAATTTAATGTATGTAGCCTATATATATATTTCCAATTTTGAGACTTCTTTCCTTGCGAAACTTTCTCATTTTCCAACATAGCCGAAAAAGATTTATGCTTTTCGTTCGTCAATCTCACACCGCCAGTGATTCATATTCTTGGTTACACAACATGAAACGTAACGGAATTTACATTAATTGATGATGTGCACTACAGAGTACTTTAATTGTACATCGAGGGTTTAGGATTTCCAACTATGCCATCTTAACACAGGTGTAGGATAAGTTGGAATAGTAAAACAGTGTGTTAGGATCTATGCAATAAAGTACGTTATTTGCATCAAAACGAGTATTTTATTAAATAGAAGTAAATATTACTTAATATTTTTAAATAAAAAAAACAGGCATCATAAAATATAGTAATTTTTAATGCTTTATGAAATGTACAAAATTAAACGAAGAAGAAAGGAATAGCTAACATTTCATGTAAGGGGGAGAAGTTCTCATCAAGTTTAACTTCTGGCTGTAATTTACACAAAATTTAGTCGCCTTTATATAAGATTGTGTCTGCGATGTCTGTCCACCTCCAAATTTGCGTTGGCTCACTATTGTGAATGCCCAAAATTCTTCGCTGCCTATAACAGGTATTTTTCATAAATTGCTGGGCACCATACTTCACCACTGAAAACTTCCACCTGACATTTATTTGAAGCATTCCTCTGATTTATCTTCATGTAATTTTGGAAGTTGTAAGTGCTATAATGATCATGAAGACTCGGCCTCACATTCATTTTTATCGACTGTAGGAAAGCCAAAGCTATCCTTGCTGTCGGCATAGCTTATTACATCTGACATGGCATCATTCGATGTCGAGAAAAAATCCATTAAAATTATCTGAAAAATGTGCATTTGTTTGCTACAGCTTTGTAAACTAACTAAGGAGAGAGTTGCAGAGTAATCCCAAATAACAATTCTTGGTTGTAGCATATTAATTAAAAAAATATATATTCTCTATCTTTCATTCTTTCTCTTTCATTCTTTCTCTTATTTTCTTTCTTTTTTTTATTACAATTCGTTAATCGTGTGCAATTATATCCTCTTTACAGAATTGAAACAAGGGCTACAACGTTCATTACAGTGGATTTGGATAACATTGAAGGTATTTAAAAGCACTCTTGCACCAAACTACATTTGCTCAAATACCTCATATGGCTATCGATTTAATTACGGACAACTAATCATAATATACCGCACATTGGCAAAATATAGCGCAAATCAGTGTAAGAGAATATTTTCAGTTTATGTTTAGCTACATTCTCAAGCTGTTGTTTAAAGGCATGAATTATTGTATTCATAACGTATTTTAAAATATTTAACAGTCTAAACATTTCTGTATGTTATTTTAGATTCCTGTAAATGCGAACCTTCCTGTGGGTATGAATTATCATGATCACCCGTCTATGTCAATAGAAGCTGCATTACATCCTTATATTGAAGAATTCGCTGATAAGCTTAGTGATGAAGCTTACATAAAAGAGTATATTTTATACAAAACAGGTAAAAATATGCTTTTTTAGATTACGTATTTCAGATATAGATATTTAAAAAAAAATAAAACATATTTTTTTCATTTAATAATTGCAATTTTTATAGATTACTTTTATTTTTACAATCTTTTTTTTGTGTGTAAAATAAATTGGCATTTGTATTTAATAGATTGATATAAAATCATTAATTAAAATGTGTTTAAGATACATAATGTTTTTATTTTTAAGTTAACGTGGGTTTATTTTTAAAATAACCTAATGTTTTTATTTTTAAATTTTACTAGGTCCACTGGCTGGTGTTGTAGGAGAAACATATGATGCATTTCTTTATAACGACGAAATTAATCCATCAACGGATTTCCCAAATTATCAAATCGTTATCGGTGAAAACTCTGCAAAATCTGCTCAGATGGACGGGAATCTAAAACCAGAAGTTAGTATATAATACGTCGTTACAAAACAAAGCATTGATATTTATTGTCTAAGGCAGTGTTTTTTAAACAGTGGTCGGCCAGAAAACTCGCACAAAATATGAAAGAAAAAACTAATCGTACTATTAAAAAAATTGTTTAATTAGTTTAATTACCATCGGACATGACGAATTCGACCATCTAATAGTACGAAAAAATCCAGTTGGAACATAGTTTGAATTTTAAAAATATAATTATCGGATAGAAACACTACACGTACGATCCTAAAATTAAATATTGTGAATTTATGATAAAACGCATAATATTGAAATATTTTAACGTTTTAATTTTAATTTTCATAACATTTCATAATTTTTCCTAAAACATGAGTGCTGCTGCTTCTTGGTAACTATATTTGTTTGAGTATAAATCAATCATCAATATACAGCAGCGACCTCTGATTTAAGCACATCGCATTTATGCATGTCTTTCAGTTAAACGCGAATTCCGTTATGTTTCTTGACAAGGAGTACGAAACAATGCTATAGGTTATCACTTATAAGCGTCAGTTTGAATAGTCTCTTTACTTATAGGTGGAATTTATGCCGTTTTTTTAATGAATTTGCCACATTTGTACTCAAATATCAGAACTGGCTGAGTGACATCACGATTTGTTTTTAATTTTTGAAGAGGATTTACATGAATATGGTTAATAACGATTAAAAAAAGTACCTATTATTTCTGCTCTGTATTCCCGCATATCGCAGGTCTCCCAACGGCTGACACAAACACAAGTTGTATATTTTCGTCGAATCTGTACTAACAGACCCCAGACGTTAGATATTGGCATAATTCTGTAAGTAAAAGTGCATTATAGGAAAGATTTAGTACAGGGAATTTTTATTTTCTTTGAGCAGAGACAGAAATTAAATGAACGTTAAATCCTGGATGCTATGTATATGACTGCTTCATTCTGAAGTAAAGTAACTTCCACAACAATTTCTAACTGCTTTAGAAAACCAGGGAATTTTTTCAATGTACGAAAAATAATCCGTTAAAGAGCATTGAAAATAGCAGTAGAAATAGTGATTTTAAAAAGAACAATGGTAAATGGTGCAGCGTTATAAAATATTTTGAAATTTTTGATAAAAATTTAACATATAACAAACGAAGATACATTGAAACAATTTATGATTATTTTACAACTAAAGAAAGATAATTAAATGATACTGTTTACTGATATTTTAAATATGTGTGTGAGTGTGTATATGTGTGTCGTTTTGTGCAGGTACCCTAGAAGCCATACACGGTAATAAACAAAATCTGTAATTTTGGCAGAAAGATATTCTATTTTTTAAAGAAAAACAGTTTTTTCCAGTACAAGTATAAATGTGGATTTTGTAATTTTTACAGAAAAAAACTGTTTTACTGAAAATAAACAGATACTTTCTGTAAATTAAATAATTTTCCACCAGTGCCAAAATTGACAGTTTTTTACTGTCCATTTGAGGGATTTGTTTTTACAGGCATAAACATTGTTATGTTATACCATAACAAATACCATAACATATTTTAATCAGTTAGAAAAGGCCCGTTTACATACGCAGCTTAATAAAAAATAGCATTAATGGTAAAAAAAAACTCCATCCCACTTTATTATGTAACTAGCAGAACCACCCTTCAACTCTATGAGGACTTACCTACATGGGGAAATAAATAGATATGCAATAATACGGCAATCACAGTAACGTGGTTCTGTGCATCCACATCCATAAATAAGTAATAAGACAATCAGAAAAAAGGACATTACTTTGACACATTCATAGTAAAATTATTCAGTTTTATAAATGAGAATTCAAGTTTTCTTTCACGTGTGTGGCAGAAAAATGTACTTGAAAGTGAAACTAAATTGTATAAGTTTTTTGAAGTAATAATATTACACTTTATTTACCTTATAAACATGACATGATATTTTGAAATGTTTTTTGGCTCGAATAATGTGCATACAGAACTAGAAAATAAAGGCCTTTCAGTTACGCGCCACTCTCAGTTAAACTCGATTATATCCCTTTAAATTCGTATAAATAATCACTGTATTTATATATTTTTTTAATTTCCGTATTTTACACCAATTGCTGGAAATTCCCCAAAAGTGTCAATAAAATTATGTATGCTAACATTATATATCATACTCTTGTAATTTATAATGATACGTACAGTCTTTTCTCTTAATATTTATAACTCAAACATTTGCGCAATATTTCAAAACATTTCATGCATAATTTTGTGGTAGCTTGCCAAATATTTTTTTACGATATTGCAAATATCTATATTCGTATTAGTGAATATATATATATATATATATATATATAATACGAAAACCACAAACTATACTTACAATCCCACCAGAACTCCTGAACAGTAGAGAAAAACTAACAAATAACCATAAAAATTCAAACTAACAAAACTCTAAACGAAAACTATCAACAGAAAAAACAACCAATGGAGACAGGCTGCAAGACTAAAGACTGATATATATATATATATATATATTAGTTTATATATCCTGTATTCAATCTTTCTAAAAAACATATTGGGAATTTCAATCTCAAATACTGGATGTGCACTAAGACAAAGTAAATATAAATCAAGTGTTTCAACACTCAAATGTTTTACTTAAAACTTGCGTGTAATAGCTGATATTGATTTCATACGTTGTGTATATCGAGAGCAAACTTAAAGGGAATGTTTTTTGTCAATTAGGAGTATATATAGAGGGCATTCCAAAAAAAGTAACAGAATTTTAGAGTTTAATAATTGTTTTATTAAAATATAGATAAAGTTGTTGAAATGTCTTTAAAACAACTCGTAAATATTCTATCTCATCAAAAAGTCACCTGTAAAAAATGCAGCCAAGTCTCGTAACTCATTTATCGTAAAAAGTACTGAGATCGTATAAAGCCAAGTTTAACTATCTTATTAACTTTGAAATTTTCATTCACAAATCACTCCTAGTCTCTACGTCTGTAGTTAATTATTATTTTGTGACTTGGCAATTACACATCACAGGGAGGTTATTACACCTTACTATGGGATGGGATGGGATGAGGTAATTTAATTAAGGCAAATTATATACGCACAGGGAAGTTATTACACCTTAATATGTTATAGTTTGATTAAGACTAACTATATACATCACATTCTCGTGCTACGTAATTGCCAAGTCACAAAATAATAATTAACTAAAGATGTAGAGACTAGGAGTAATTTATGAATGAAAATTCAGAGTTCATAAGATAGTTAAACTTGGCTTTATACGATCTCAGTACTTTTTACGGTAAATGAGTTAAGAGACTTGGCTGCATTTTTTACAGGTGACTTTTTGATGAGATTTCACTTCTTTTTGTAAGTAATCCTTCTTTTCTTGATTTTGTGCTCTTTTTGGAGATCATCCACTGATTTTCGAAGAAGTTACCTTAAAGAAATTTCAGGTAACTAGGCAAGCACTAAGTTATGGGAGGGGGAGTTAAAAGTACTCTCAATTGCTTCCAGGAAAGGTGCTATCCATCTGAGATATTACTCGCAGCATAGATACTCAATATTTAGCACAAAATTACTGTTTAGGATAAAAATAAAGCTAAAATTAAAATTTCCGAAATTTTTCAATAAATCAAGCTATATTCGACTTTTTCCGGATTTTTAACTTTTTCCTTACTTTGTATCCTAAACCCTACCTTTCTGCCAAACGTCAAGCTGGTAGGACTACAAAATCGAATTATTTTCAAACCTTCGACTTTTTATCAATTTATTGATTTTTCGATTTTACTTCTAAGTTTCCTGATTGTCATGCCAATATAGTAATTCTTTGATCTGTCTTCTTAGGATCATTTAGGTTTAATTTAAAAATAAATCAAGATAGTGTCACCATGATTTTATTTGACTATCAAGCCATAACCACTAACCAGCCACTAATGTCGGGAGGAGAGGGGGAGCTGTGAATTATTTTTTGGTGCTAACATCATTTAACAATCCATATTTCATATGCAAATTAAATATAGTATAACCTGTGAAAGAAAACAAACATGTCTATAAAGAAACCGGCCATAACGTAGCCAGTCTATAGTGCAACTTTTCTATACCGAAATTCACAAAAAAAAAAAAAAAAAAAAAAAAAAACATAATTCGGGGGAAAAAAGCATAAAACAATTAGGGACGGTTTACTAGCTAATAGGACAAGAATCTTAAAAGTCATGTTTCTAGAACTACAAAATCGAATTGTTTTCGAATTTTCGATTTTTTACAGATATTTCGACTTTTCGATTTTATTTTCGAATTTTACAAATTTTTAAAAGTTTCTTTTTGAATCTTAAATATATTCTTTACACTACATTTTAAGTCTCTAAGACTACAAGATCGAATTATTTTCAATTTTTTATTTATTTTTATTTTTTTTCATTTTACCTTATTTTGTATCCTACTACCTTTATTAAAATTTTCAAGTTTCAAGCGCTACAAAATCGAATTATTTTCAGATTTTCGATCTTTTTCGATTTTTTAAATTTTATTTTCGAATTTATTGTGTTTAAACTTTTCATTTTTCTGTATAACACTACCTTTACGCTGAATTTTTAGTTACTAAAGCTACAAGATAAAAAAAAAAATTCAAGTGTTCAAATTTTCGAGATTTTTTTTTTTTTTTTTTTTTTTTTTTGTATCCTAATCCCTTTATTCCAAATTTCAAGTTTTTAGCTCTTAAAAATCGAATTATTTTAAAGTTCGTGTTTTTTTTTCGATTTTTCGATTTTCTTTTAATTTCTTTTTTTTTTCTTTTTCTGAATCCTTTAACCAAAATTTTCTGTTTCTAAGGCTACGAGAGCGAATTATTTTCAATTTCTCACTCTCTCACTCTTTTTTTTCTTTTTTCGAATTTTGCGTGTTTTTTTTTTCGAATTTTCCGTATTTTTAACTTTTTTCTTAAATAGCATCCTAAATATTACCTTTATTCCAAATTTCAAGTTTCTAGCTCTATAAAATCTAATTATTTTCAAATTTTCCTGAATTTTCCATTTTTTTCGATTTTATTTTCGAATTTTATTGTGTTTTTCATTTTACCTTATTCCGAATCCTAAACACCATCTTTACGCCGAATTTTAAGTTTCTAAAGCAAATTATTTACAATTTTTCAGACTTATTCGAGTTTTCCGGATTTTTTATTATTTTCTTATTTTCTATCCTAAATACTACCTTTATTCCGAATTCCAAGTTTCTAGCGCAACAAAATCGGATTATTTTCAAATTATATATTTTTTTTTTCGATTTTTATTGTGTTTTTGATATATATATAATTTTTTTTTTCCTGAATTCGAAACACTACCTTTACACCAAATTTGAAGTTTCTAAGACTCAAGACAAGATCGTATTATTTTCAATTTTCAATTTAGTTGGAATTTGTTGAATTTTCGAATGCTTTTTTTTTTTCGAATTTTCTGGATATTTAAATTTTTTCTTTCTTTGTATCCTAAACACTACCTTTATTCCAAATTTCAAGTTTCTAGGCCTACGGGATCCACCTAATCTTTTTGATGACGCGTGAGTGATAGTCAAAAAATCGAAACATTCAGTTCATATATCGTTTGCACTAGAAAAGACAGAAATGTGAAATTTTAAATTTTGGTCTTATTTGCCACATACTCTAGAAAAACGAAGTTCCAAGTTTATGGGAAACTCCAGCGCAGAGATATGGGGTGTCAAAAGTGCCCTATGTTGCTTCCAGAAAAGTATGCTTACGGCTGTGCTTTCTCGACTTGGCGAAGGCACTGCCGTGCCTCCAGATATAGTAATTTAACAAATAGTTCAAGTTTTAGATAAAAAAGGGTGCTGAACTACTAGAAATTCCACGATTTGTGAAGCTGGCTTAGCGTTCAATATTGTGTAAAAAGTGTTGCAGCATATGATAAGATAATGATGATTTATGCAAGCATTCTCAACAAATTTATTGTTTGCATATTCTAACTGAGTTCGATGCATCTTTTTGAAGTTCACAAAATACAAATCTCTTATTAATTATTCTTTATCTCTAAATTTGGCAAGACTATAAATGAAACTATCTCGAACCTAGCCAGTTTCAAAATTGAAAGTGACTTCGGTATGAAAAAATACAAATTTCTCACGTCAGTCATCTATCTGGGATATTCTCTGGAAAAGGAATCATTTAAAAATATTGAATAGAAACGAGGTATTTGTACAGAAATCTGTCATTAATTTTTAACATTCTTGCGGACATTATGAATGTAGGCTCATGTAATTTTCGGTGAAAATTTTTAATGTAATATATATCTTTTAGGGTGTTTCGTTATAGAGTTAAGACACAACACTTGGTTCAACTACTATTTAATAATTCAGCCTACAAAAGTTTATAATTCAAAATAAACAAAATACAGTTGAATACTGTACCATTGTTCGGTTTATATATAAAGTACCTTTTTTTTACATTATAGTACGTTTATACTACATGGTAACTATTTTTATTTTTATAATTACAGCCACTGCCAATTACATTTGCTCATCTATACACAGTTCGTAATTGTGTAGATAAAGATACCTCTAACTACTGTAGGATTCAAATTTAATAACATTGTGATAGAGGCAATTAGTGATATCACTGTGACTTCTAATCCTATGATCCTTCCTTATTGTTATGCGTAACGATTAGTAGGATTTTTTATATTGTCTTATACTATTAAATGGGCAATTCTTCTATATTTCTCAATTTCTTTATTATATGTTGTGTAGTTTGGAAAACTGCTGTAAAGATTTTCATAAAATCGATGGACAGTTCCAGAATGGAACTGTATCCAGAATGGATCTGAATATATCATCTCCTGACAAAAAAAAATCATGCAATACAATGTTATTTGAACAGGTGAAAAACTGTAGAAAGCATGAAAAGTGTACAATAACTGACAAATATTGAAAAGAAATATAAAAAATTTAGAAATAGTTATTGAATAGCTATGAGAACTTTCTCGGAGCAAAGAATTGAGTGAGGTGTATAAAATATACAACAATTGTAAAAAATTGAAATATTATATTATACACTAAACACATATATTTTTCAACAAAATTTCTTGAAATTGCTTCTTACAATTTTGACGAAAATGGCAGATTACAAGCATTATGTATCTCTCAGTGTGTCATCTGTGGGAAAAATAATTTTCGCGCAAAACCTATTCTTCGCAAAGTGAAATTCCGAAACTTAAAAAAAGTATATAAGAACTACCAAAATTCGTAATGAAATATAAAAATATTGCAAATAATGCATGGTATTCAAATTGAAACAATGTGTTATGTTATACCGGCTCAAAAAAATAGCTAATATTCAGTAATCGGATCCAGAGGAATCATCCTCGTGAAATATACGCCATCATCATACAAAAAATATGATGGCAATGATATTTATTTAAATGTCCAGTAGTTCTAATACTGATAATAAATATGTCATTTGGCTTTGGACCTGATTAAAGAAATATTCCCCGTGAAAAAAAAGTCCCATTTCTCATAAGTTAAGCTAGGTAAACCAGTTTACTAATAATTATTTTATATAATATTTTCCGATTGATCTATCTACAAAATATCGCTTTTTCCAGGTTTACCAACAAGTATATGGACCGTATAAAAATGGTTCAATGATGACCTGCTTTTCTGTCCTTCTTCACCCCAAGAGTCGAGGAAGAATTCAGCTTCGGTCTGACAATCCGTATGATCATCCGATCATTGATCCTAATTTCTTGGCTGATCTCAGGGATGTTGATGGCATAGTGGCAGGTTAGTTAGTTTTAGATTCCTACAGAAACTGAATCCGAAAATTTCGAAAATTATGTTTTATTTTATATATATATATATATATATATATATTGCAGTAAACACTGAAACTTGCCTGTAATAATATTTTCAATTAATCATCTGCCTTTGTTGAAACTTTTACGTTTTCTTTTTCTGTATAGTAAAGTATCCTTATTTAACTGCAGAAATTCTACCATTAAATAATGTAAATATTTCTATTATACACAAATGGCGAGAAAACGCGCTAAAATTGGCTACTATATATATGTTAAATCAACTGCACCGTTTCCAACTGAAAACGTCGAATTAAAAAGTGGTTTAAAAATTGAATTTCTGTCTCATTGACATGCATGCAAACATTTGAAATAATAACAAAGCAAAATAAACTAAACTTTTAAATAATCTAAAGTAAATGAAGAATTCGATGATTTGTTTTTTTTTAATTCGGCCAAGATTTAAAAGAAAACAATTAGAAATGCTCAAAAATTTGCAAGTGTCATATTGTTATACTAGTAAACGCTTAATTTCAATATAACGTGCTACGACATATTATTATGTACCTGTGGTAAAGGAATATCTAAAAAAATATCAACGCTTTTTTGCGATCAAACTCTCAAAAACGACGTCTTACTTAAAAAAAAAAAGGACAACAATCATTATATGTTTTCAGTTTTTTTTTTTTATAAATGAAAAATCTGATTGAAACATCTGAATGTATCTTAATACTAATATTCTGATATTTCGTTTAAAGTTTTTATATTCCCACTTAGCCATAACTAACCGAAAAATATATTTTTTATTAAAATAAGAAGCAGATTTGTTATATATATATCGTGCTTAACATCAAAAATACCTTTTTAAAAAACAATTTGAATTTTCTTTTATTTATTGTGGGGTATCAGCAAAATAATAGAGTATTCTTTTAGAAAAATTACATACGAGTTTTAATCATAAAAAAAATATTTCAGCATGTAACTACAAAGAAATAATTTACAATTTTGTTTCAACAGGTTTGAAAACTTGCAAAAGAATGTATGAGAGACCAGAAATGAAGCAAGTCATTTTCGAACCTTTCCAGACACTATATCCTGGTTGTGAGGAATTCTGGAACGATGAAGACTCTTACTTTCGATGTGCAGTTCATAGTGTGGTGTATTCATTCAATCACTACTGTTGCACAGCAAAAATGGGCGATATCAAAGATCCCACAACAGTGCTTGATCCTCAGTTGAGGTAGATATCTTGTTGTTAATAAACACACTTAATGGTGAAAATCAGGTTAAAGGGGGGAAAATGGATGTTTAAATAATTTGGCAAGGGTACTTTGGCATTTTACAAATGCACTACAAAACATGTTTATAAAATTTCACATCAGAACAGAAGTAATCTCTAAAAATATCTTGCAAAACGCCGCTTCCTGTCATGCTATAAAGTTACCTTTGAAGTCTTTTTTCACTAAACTGTACATTTGACACGTAACTATAACGTTAAAGGGGAAAAAATAGATGTTTCAAAAAATAGCAAGGGTACCTTGACATGTTACAAATGCACTACAAAAATATTTAAAAAAAAAGTCCAATCAGAACAGAAGTAATCTATAAAAATATCTTGCAAAACGCCGTTTGCTGTCATGCTATAAAGTTACATTGAAGCCCTTTTTCACAAAACTGTATTTTTTGGCATTCCATGCACGTTAATTTAAACACTAACTATCATAGAATCTCAAAATTTTGCATTTTACTAATATTCATGCATACTTTTATGCTCAATTATTTGTGATTTTTCTCATAGAAAGTGCATTAAAAAATTAAATCTAATCTTTATGGTAAATTCAGTGAATATGATTATAAAAGACGTTAATTATGCTAATGAATTTGAATATACTTTTAAATTTAAGTTCAGTGTGAGATATAATAGTATAAGTGGAAGTAAATGGACAATTAAATTTGTATCTACTGTACAATGTTTTAAATCTTGCACACAAAATGCATATTTCATTATTCATTTTTTCAAAAGCAATATTTTTCATTTTGCTTTAACTAATCAATATTACTAAATATATATATTTAAATGTTTCTTTTCAAACCATAAGAATATATGAAAGTATAGAACAAAATGTTGCATTTCAATCATTATTTTAGACAGAACAGAGGTTTTTGTACCAGTTTAATAATTGTCATTTTCATGCTACTCAACGTGATCTCACCCGTTCAAATAAAAGTTTAACTCTTTGACAAATAATGTGCCATGTAAGTCCATCTGACTGACAGATGTTTTGAAATGAAAAAAGACATGGTTTAGTAACCGACTTAATGGACTGTTTATAAAATGTAGAAAGAAAACTGCAGAAAGATCACCTAGATAATGGAACAATTCAAAGGACATATGTCAACAAGACAGAGATGCTGTATCACTTGTGTGAATTTTTGAAAAAATATATATTAGTATTATACTTTTTTATAAATACACCAATAAATCACCAGACATTATCACATGAATAGGAGAGAACAACTCACGTATACCTGTATGGATTTTTATAGTTTTTTGATTTTAAAAGACACTACTTTACATTTCTAAAAACGTTTAGTTATATGTTAAAAATACATTACTCAGCACTGTTTTAAAAACATTCAAATTAGTAGTCAAAGGATTAAACCACTTTGGGAATACCAGCATAAAAGTATTACAATTTATTGATACATCCTTTTCAGACAGTAGTTTCTTGGTATCTTTTAAGTTCACATTTAGTGATAACATTTTTTGCATCGAAATTGCCAGCATTTTTTGTTGTAAACTGTACCATGATTACATATATTTTTCTCAACACAAATCTGACTTTATCATATAAAAAAAGAAGAAAAGGGAAAATGAATTGCCTTGTATGCTCTCTAACAGTAATATTTACATGCATATAGCCATATACCAAAACACACACACTCCCGCATGTACGCACACATATGCCAAATATTTACCAAGTTTGGATATGCTTAGCGAAATATTGCCAATTTTGGTGCCAAATAAAACACAAATTTAATGCTAACTCACCAAGTTTGTGAAATACACGTTGTAGTAAACGTAAAGTAAAACTATCATGATTTATCATTCAAACTTGCGTACATTTATAAATAACCAAGTGATAGCTCGGTATGTATGACGGGATTTCAATTACTGTAAGTTGTCATTAAAAAGTTTGGCTTAGTGTAATAACGGTCTTAAAGAGTAGTTTTGCCCAATTGCTAAGTTGGCCTCATTTTGGTTGATTTATATTTGTCGAATTTTAGTTTAATATCCCCAAGTTTGGTGTACAATTGTTCACCTACGTATTCATACATGCATGTTTGAATGTGTGTATGTGTATGTAAATATGTGTTTCATACACGGAAGTATTACCATAAGCACCGTATTTAGTTGTGTATAATGGGAGTTTTTATTTTCAAAACTAGCTGATTCTTACGGCGCTACCCGTCAATCTGTAACTTCCTGTTGCGGTTTCAATACAAATAGTCATTTTCAACGCGCATTCTGTTCTAAACAAACGTGTTTCCGAATAAAACTACAGCACTCGTCCAAGATGCCTACGGCATTGTATAACGGGAGTGCTACGCATGCCCTGCAATATGATTTTGTTTCAATTTCCAGAGTTTGGGGATGCGAAAACATCTTACATAGTTACATATATCTTAATTAGGTCATTTTATGTTAAATGAACCAATTCCCTTTGAAGAAAATTCCAAAAAATGTTTAGAACTCTTTGGTCGAAATATGAAAATACCGTAGGTCGACCACTTTCAACCACCATATTTCCCACACCCCAAATATTCCAATATGCAACCATCATAGTGCACGATGGAAGACTCGATGCTACTACCATGCACTAACATCTGCGCTGGGTAGTTGTGGCTGCAAAGTGAAATATAAGTACACAGGCGTCTATTTTTATATGTAATGTATATATAGATTGTACACAGAAAAAAATAAAACCTAAAATGGGTAAAAAAAAAGCCCAATTTGGGTTGAAAGATTCTTAGGTCTGGGGTTACCCATTTTGGGTCCATACCAAATTGGGTCATGACGTATGCCTGTTTTGGTTACCACTGTGTATCCATTTTGGACACTGTTAAGGACCTATTTTGGGTATCTTAAGACCCATTCTGGGCATCACTGAGAATCCATTTTAGGCAGTATTTAATACCTATTTTGGACACTGTTAAGTACCCATTTTGGGTATCTTAAGACCCATTCTGGGCCTCACTGAGAATCCATTTTAGGCAGTATTTAATACCCATTTTGGACATCACTGAGAATCCACATTAGGCAGTATTTAATACCCATTTTGGATATCATAAGACCCATTCTAGACACCACTGTGAATCCATTTTAGGCAGTATTTAATATCCAATTTGGATATACAGCCAATATGAATACCACTAAGTACCCATTTTGGAGAATATTTAATACCCATTTTGGCCATGCTGTGGCTCGAGATTCCAGGACCTATTTTGCACAATCTTAAATATCTATTTTAGAATACATGAATACTCAATTTGGGTGCCTTTAAATAACTGTTTTAGGATGAATTCAACATCCAATTTGGATAAATTTAAATACCTTTCTTGACACATTTAGTACCTATTATTTTTAACATTGCACAATCATCCCAAATGCTGGATACAGTATTTATGAATTTATTTTAAATGTTTATTAGTGTACAGCTTCATAACTTAGTTCTTTTATTAAAACATTACAGTAAAATTTTAAAGTTAAAATAGTACCTCCAAAAATTATTCATATTTGAAATATAAGGCAATTAGCTCAATTTCGATGAGATTCCAATAATGAATAGCTGAATAATTTTCTCAATATTTAGAATCCTTCTTCTCGGGATCTTGATTTGAAACAAAATTATGACTTTCTGATGAGATAAACTATCAAATTAAATGTGTTATGCCACCAGCTTTTATGATTTCTTTCATTTGTCACATTAAAAGATAATTAGATACTGATTTGTACTAATTTTGTCTCTCATTTTTTAAATTTCTTAGAATATTGATAGAATATTATTCTCACCACAAGCAGTAGAT
Organism: Maratus michaelseni; assembly: GCA_963931845.1. Lineage (NCBI taxonomy): Eukaryota > Metazoa > Arthropoda > Arachnida > Araneae > Salticidae > Maratus > Maratus michaelseni. The sequence continues at coordinate 341,047,672 of OZ007587.1, read as the reverse complement.
TTACTTTTAACATTAGAAAGACCAATTGGGGTTATTTTGATTGCTATGTCGAATAGTGAAATCATAATTGTTATTTATCACATACATAGTTTTGTGATATTTTATATATGAATATAATATCCAGGCCTTGTGTCGATGCTTAAAATGGAACTGAGTTAGATACTGATCATACTTTTAAAGACTATAGTACCCCACGTTTACTCTTAATATTATTTTCAAATAATTATATGTTTTATTCTTGCTGACGATTACATTTAATCTTCAAACCTTTGTTTAAAAAACAGCTTTTAATAATGTAATAATTATTCTTAAAAAAAAAAAAAAAAAAAAAAAAAAGAAAACAGTCAAATATATTATTAGGTACATTAGGAAATTTTATTGTCCAGACATTTATATTCAGCTATTGTGTATTTAGCACAGCTTTAAAAAAGTGGACCCATGCAAGAATTTTGCACACAGTCAAATATATTATTAGGTACATTAGGAAATTTTATTGTCCAGACATTTATATTCAGCTATTGTGTATTTAGCACAGCTTTAAAAAAGTGGACCCATGCAAGAATTTTGCACACAGTCAAATATATTATTAGGTACATTAGGAAATTTTATTGTCCAGACATTTATATTCAGCTATTGTGTATTTAGCACAGCTTTAAAAAAGTGGACCCATGCAAGAATTTTGCACTGCAATCTAAATTTTTTAGCAATATATTTTTTATTTATAGATTTAAACTTCTAATGAAACAAAACCATAGTGATACAGATGTCACAGATGCACCGGGGTTTCTTTTTGGCACCAAAATTGTGATTTTTTGCTTGGTGTGGTAACCTGGTGACTTTTGCATCATATGGCAACTTGGTATTTTATAACAAAATGAAATGTGTATGTAAATAAATTAAAAATAATTACTAAATAAAATTAAATACATGTGTATTAAAAATAATGTGTGTTTTAAATAAAACTATGTGTAATTATAAAATTAAATGTGTGTTTTAAATAAAACTATGTGTAATTATAAAATTAAATGTGTGTTTTAAAATAAAATTGTAATACAATTTTATTATCTAACATGTTTGCACAAGCTAGGCTGCCTAACAGGTATTCGAAAATGAGATTTTCTCGCCAAAATAGCACAAAAATAAAATATTCGGCAACCACGGTGCGTCTGCGATATCTATTCTATAAGATTAGTCAAGCTAGAATATCAACTCATTCATCCCATCAAACTTACAAAAAGGCACGCCCGAGAAAAAAACAAAATAACAATCGTATTTTAACTGCATTAGAGGATGACATCATTCCCTTAAAAAAGGGGGAAAAAAAAACGTGGACAATCTATTGTATTTTTTTCTCCTAAACATTGAAATTCGAATTTTGCTTTTTTATCATAAATATAAAATAAACACGTGCAGAGATTTCACACTATCTTTTTTGTACTATTTATTTTTTTATAATCATTGAGAGCGTGATATAATCCGGAATTTAATTTTTGTGGCAAGACAATTTGAAGAAAACTTATCATTTCATTTATGAAAACAATTCCAATTTAATTTTTAATTAACAGCAATCTTTAATCAAGAAAGATGTTTTAGGAAAATGTAAGTGTATATGTCAGAAGCCGCTTTAAAAACCTTTTGAATGATACTTCATTCGTTGTTCTGCGCTTCGTAAATTCATAGAAAAAGGGATGTTGACAACAGAAATAATATATATGATTGCCATGGATCACCACTTTGTTAAATTTACCTGTGATGATGCTTAAATTAAACTTAGGATGTTTTAATGGTCATACAATATTAAATTTGGTGCCACTTAATCAGACATTTTTCAAGACAAACAAATATTAACACAGCTTTATAACTGTTACTTTTAAATATAAAATGTTGTATTTTACATTTAATTATTTAAAGGGAGTGGAGAAAAATTTAACTTGATAATGGCAATGAAAAAAAGTAATATGAAATCGTAAATAACTGCTTAACTCCGCAGTACATAATACAACAATTAACACATAAGGTTTAAAAACTACATGATGATTAAAAATTTGATTTAAAAAAATATTTTAAAACTTACTTCAATTTTCTTCACTTGTAGTTCTTGGCGCAGTACAGACAATGTTCAAAACAAAAAAGCATAAAAGCAAATATGCCGCACAAATGTAGAAATGCTGTTAACAGCTAAATTATACTCTTAAAACTGTGTCTCTGATATAAAAGGTACATTTGGAATATTTGCGCCCCTGAATATTCAGAGACACATGGTGCCCTTGAAATTAAGAGGCACAGAATGCCTTCGAGATTAAGAGGCACAGCGTGCCTTTCAATTTATATGATAGTGCTTCTTACATAAAAATATATTCTGTGCCTCTACAGATAATGGTACATGTTTTTATTGTGCATCTCATTTCTAATATAACCCAAGTCAATAAATTAATACTTATACAGGGTGTCCCTCTTAATTCTTTATTATTATTATTATTATTATTAATGACAAAACTAACAGAATTAGGATACTTTGAATTTTATGAATATTCAGTGTTTTCAGGTTCTAAAAACAAAAAGACTCTTGTATAGAAAAATATTGAAAATTAAAAGAAACCAAGGTATAATAAGTCAGTAAGATTTTGCCGTGAAGGAAAGGACTTTTTTTTTTTTTTTTTTTTTTTACTTGTAAGGAAATGCAGGAAAATTTTCTACATATAACTCTAGAATGCAGAGAGAATACAAAAAATTAAAATTTTTAATGTTTACAAAAAAAAAAAAAAAAAAAAAAAAAAACAGTTTTTAATATGATAAAGAACATTTTGAAACAATTTTGCAATTAGAAATATAATACTTTTAAAGCTGCTTAGGAACTTGGTATGGGACAACAATAAGAGGAACAGCTTGAATAAAAGAAATTAGACGCATAAATAACAAAAGTAAAAAATCTTATGATATACGTTTATTTTCACAACTTATTTATAAAACTTTTTTTTCTTTTAGATAAAAATATAAAGTCTTTAATTTACAAATTAATGTTTTCCAGTTTAAGATTTAATCAAAAAATAAGTTTAAGAGCTTATATCTTAACATCTTATTTTTACTCATCTATCGTAAAAAATCACTTTATATCAACCATCTACTTAAATTAAATAATTTTTATACCTCATTTATTAACTCTCTTTCTCTTTCAGTTGGAAATATTAATTATACGTGTAAATAATTACTTACATTTTATAATTATACATTTACAGTAAACTCTGTCTACCGCAGAAAGTTTTTCAAGTCCCAGTGAATTTATAGACATAGAGGAAACTTTTTTGAAGGTAAAATAATACAACGGAAAGTTTTCTTAGTCCTAATCAATTTCACATTGGACAGAAGAGAGGTTACAGTATTTAATACTATTTCTCTCGCCATCAAATGATAACTTTTAAAGCTAAGAAGCATAAAAACAATTCTTCAACATATTAAAAATGATTTGTGGTTGATTTAACATAAAAAAGTTTTTTTTTTATATATACTCCCAGCATTTTATGTTTATTTTACCATTTTCTCCCATGTTTTCTTTTATCCCTCAAAAATTACATCAAAAGAGAGAACATAAAAATTCTTGTCATTACTGTTGCCTAAGAGCTTAAATACTTTAAAAGAAATAAAACACAATAAATGGGAAAACAAAAATATAAGACATGTAAATAAAATATACTTTATTTATTAAATTTACTGTAGATGCAATAAAATTTTAAATGTAATATAAAATCTAATAAAATAGTTGCACAGTCTAATTAAAAATTATATTATACAAGTTGGTCAAAACACATGGTAAAGTTGCCATTTCAAAAAACTTGGAACAGGTCTCTTCTGTTGAGAAGTAGTATATTCACCCTAGGGAGAAATTTATAAGAAAATAATTAATATTTAAATATTTAATACTTGATCATATCTACAAATTCAAACAAATTATAATACCTGTTTTCAAAAAAAAAATTCTATTACTACAGTAGATTCCTGATTAAAATGTGTTCAGGTTGAGAGTTAAACTTGAAACTTTTCACTTAAATTGACAACGCTCTGCCTATTGAGCTACCTGGACAGACAACTGTTGGCAATAACATCTGTTCTGTCATGTAGACAGCTCAACAGAATAAACCACAGGTAATGGAACTTAATTAAAAATGGATGCTAACATAATCGCCAATCAGGTTATCTAAGTGAAATGTGTCTGGTGGCTATCGGCCCAGGTAGCTCAACAGACAGACAATTTATCCAAAGGTCTTGATTTCGATTCTCGGCCTGGACGTATTTTCACTCAGTTAGAAAAATGTCAATTCATATATAATATTTTTATCAACCAGTTTGAGTTAAAAATAATAATATATAATAATGTACTGATATAGTTTTTGATGTATTATTGTTAGAAAATACATATTACAGCTTGATTTGAACCTTTAAGAAAAGTACTGCTATTAACATAAACATGTGAGCTAATTTAATAAGTACTCACAATCGAGAAATGTTGAAAAGTCAATTTTAATTTTGCAATACTACAATTCTTTAGGTTATGTATGTTACCTTATTTACCATTAGTTTAATCTTTATAAATTTGATATATAAGCTATTGTAATACAATTTGATTACTTTAAACTTAATTTTTTAAAAAAATATTTAGTTCAGGGTTGGCAAGTTTTTGCCGCAGGTGGAAAAAAAAAAACATGATAAAAACAGTCTTGTCAAAAATAGGTTTTTGCCAGCAAAAATGGCAAAAACTGAATTTTTACATATAAATGCACGTTTCATTTCTTTTACTTATCTTAAATTAACAATCACAGAATAGTAGTACAAAGCATTATGATGATAACTTAATATACTCATCTTAATTACCGAGAAATTATTAATTTCATCATAAAAAAAATTCTTTAATTGAAAAAAAGCCATTGTTAGTCTGATTTTTATGCTGCAATAAATTAACAATACTGCAAAATCTACAGAAATTATAAACACTTCTAGTTTTAAAATAAAATATATCAACCTATCAATCAGCATAATGCAATAATTCAGAGATGCAAAATATAAGCAATAGTAGTAAGTACATGTATTAATATATTGTGTTCAAATAAGTGAAATCTTAAATGTCTTTTAAAAAATTAAATATTTTAATAACAATAACATAAAAAATTAAACAAGATATCTAAAGCTGTTGAGACTGGTTTTAATTGCTTAATGAGATCTTTTATTTGTTGCAATTTAGTTTAAGTGAAAAGTTATTAATTGCCAATCACACAGTTTTCTTCATTTTCGAATACATCTTGAGGTAACACAGTTTTATTTTCCAATCTACTGTGCACTTGCATAATTCCACTGATGTCTGGGTCTATATTTATCAAATGCTGTCTGAGGAATTCTAATTTTTGAAAAGTTTCTTAGAATTATTTAATGTTATTTCTTTTTCCAGCATTTTTTGCAAGTTTCATTTTTAAAAATTTGCCTCTATCTTGCTGGAAAAAAAAGCCTCACCCATTTTGTGCTTTGTACATGAATCTCAATTTTGCCCACACTAATTGAGGGAGCATCTAAAAATTTTTATCACAGTATGAAAGGGATACTTCTATAAGTAAATAATGCTTTTGATCTTCGTGAAATTTTCCATTTTGAAAAATTGCTGTGATAAACCAGCTTACTGTTTTTCCAATATATAAAATAATTAATATTTAATGAGTATTAATATTAAAATGTGATTATAGTGCCTAATTAGAATTATGAAGGTAGTGTCATGTAATGTAGCAACATGAAGTAGGTAATATTATAACACTACAAAAATATTTAACACATATGCAAATCAATTTAAAAATACCAATTGTTATTGCACTCTATGTAGCTCTTTCTGGCTCCATCAGTTTCTCTAATTAACAGGACTGTGTGAAGAACCAAATACACAGAATTTCCTTTGGAGTAACTTTAACTTCTATATCCAGCTGAAAAAGATTAGATAATTTATCACTAGTTTTTAAAATAGTAAAAACACATGCTGAGCTATAAAGCTACAGGAAAAAAAAAAAAAAAAAACTGCAATCTAATTTATGTTAAAGTCTAATGCCTTATCTAATTTATACAAAAAAAAAAAAAGAGGTTGTGTAAAGCTAAAGTGGCCATTATTCAACGATTGATCATAAGTTACCTAGATTTTTAATGATTCTAAATGTTTGTTTTTGTACATATGCAACACAAATGTTCTCTGAGTAATTAAATGAATTATAATATGAAACCAATATAATTAAACATTCTTTAAATCAATAACTTAAAAGAAGATGGTTTGTTATTTTAAATATTTACATATCTAATATCTTCATTTTATTATTTTAAATTCAGTTCAATCATTTAGAACAATGTTTATGTTAAATTTTATTTTTATAAATTATAAAAAAGTCCCCGCACCCCTTCTTTTTTGAACATATTATGTCACGTTTGTAGCTGTAAGTCTAGCCTTAATCCTTAGTTTGTAGAATGTGCATTTGCAAGCAAAGAACAGGTAGCCTTTTTTCGGTACTTTTGGGTTAGCTGGGTACCAGTGATACATATACATGTGTATAATACACACACATATTATATACTAGAGATGAGACTGGCTCAGCCCGAGCCCGACATGGGCTCGGGCTCGATTTTTATATCAGCCTTCGTGCCCGGACGGGCATGGGCTCATTCTTTCTGAAACTGACAATTTTATTTATATACTCATATAGAAAAAAAAAAAATCTTTTTTCCCCCTAAAAAATTACATATTCCATTTTAATGCTATTTTGATCAGAATGAATAAAAGGGGAAGCAGGAATCTTATTTTTCTTTTTCAGTTCTAGAATACTACTTTAAAAGAAAATTTGCAATATTTGCAGGTTTATGTGCGGCATTGATGCGACGACGACCGGATGATATGGTGCAAATAATTTCGGTTTTTGTTTGTAAAGGTATGATATTTTTCAATAGGAACGTTTATTTATTTATTTATTTTTAGATATCAAACGCAAAGTGAATACTTTTTTTGTTTGTAGTTAATCAGCATTAGCTTAGGATTTGGAAATTTTTAGTCTTCTATTGTGTGCGAGTCATAATGGCTCTTCATATGAAAATAACAGTAGTGATTCTATTTTTCATCATAAACTCTGCTCTGAACATTTACAAAGTCACTCCCATTCGTAAGTCATAATTGTCATAGATTGTTATTCCGATAAGAAAGCAATCGAAAAGTGTTTCCGCACTTAGCATATAAAAGCATAGGATCTTTCAGATAACAGTGCCAAATTTTAAATTTAAGCGGATTTTCAGGAACAAGAAATATTGTTTTAAGGAATCGATTACAATTTACGAAATTCGCCTATTATGCAAAATAGAAAAATGACTTAGGAATAGTAATTTCTGTAAATTTCATGCATTTATTCATAAAATGTACCCATTGCTTGTTGGGTGAGAAAATTATGAGAATCTTTTAAGGAAGTATATTTTTATTTCATACCAAACTTCTCTTTTGAAAAGAATTAATGTAAATTCCCATAAAATTTAATTATGTGCTGGAGATTAACAATTATTTTCACGTAAGATGTTTTTTAAATATGTGATATTACTTTTAAAACTTTTTTAAATATTATTATGCATTTTTTTCGATATTGGGCTCGGGCGGGCTCGGATTTAAAATCGTATGGCTCGGGCTCTGAAAAGAGAGCCTGAACTCATCTCTAATATATACAAATTACAAATATATATATAAATACATACACATATATATATATATTATATGTATGAAAAAAAAAATATATATATAAATTTATATATGTACATTAGGGTGGATCGAAAAAACCGAAATTTATATAATCGAAACGTAATAGTGCGGGAAAGTTGCCATTAATAATAAGGAATAAATTCACAAAATATTACAACAAATGGTTAATATCTTTTACTGCCGCAAGGGGTCAAAGTTTAAAAACAATCGTTTTTTTTTTTTTTTTTAAATCAAAAAAAAATTTAATATTCAACCATACCAATACAATTTCTAATAGAATGCAACAACCACATCAAAATGTTAGTAATGTTCCAGTAAAATTTCATTATGGTGAACTCATTTCTATTACCGCTGCAGGGGCGGTCAAAATTTTGAAAAAAAAAAAAAAACGGCAAACATGTAAATTTTTCGTTTTTTCCAAATTTTTTATATTTTATTATGTCTACAATTAAATAAATTTACATTATTACTAGTAATAACTTCTAAATGTCTAGTAATTTTGATCATGGGCATTGCCAACCAGGGGCGAGAGGGGCCCGGCCCCCCTAAATTTGAGAGAAGGGGGCTGCTTGAAGGGATTTTGGGGATTTTTTGTTGGGAGGGGAGGTAAAATTGAAAAATTAGGGGGAATTTGTGTAAGAGCCCCCCCCCCCCCCCTACCAAAAACATCACCAAAATTTAGCGTAAAATCGCAAAAATTTCTTCAAAAAGCCCCTTTTTGGCAATCCCTGTCATCAAAATTACTAGATATTTATTAGTTATTACTAGATATAATGTACATTTTTTTAATAGTAGACATATAATAAAAATTGAAAAAATTGTAAAAAACGGAAAATTGAAATTTTTGCCGTTTTTTCCAAAATTTTGGCCGCTCTTGCGGTGGTAACAGAAATGATTTCACCATAATGAAATTTTATTGGAACATTACTAACATCTTGATGTAGCTTTTGCATTCTATTTAAAGTTGTATTGGTATGGTTGGATAATTATTTTTTTTTTGGACAAAAACATTTTTTTTTTTTGTGATTTTTTTGAAATTTTGGCCCCCTTGCGGCGGTAAAAGATATTAACCATTTGGTGTAATATTTTGCAAATTTATTCATTATTACCAATGGCAACTTTCCCGCACTATTATGTTTCGATTATATAAATTTCGGTTTTTTCGACCCACCCTAATGTACATATATCACTGGCACCCGGCTAACCGAAAAGTACCACTTTTTCTTTGTTTGGATTCTATTAAGCTGTACCTGCAATGGTAGGTGGGAAGGCTTAAAAAAACAATATAAAAAGTTAATTCGTACAGCTCATGGAGTGTTTGCATTCCAGTTTCCAGTCAATACAGTTCAGCATCAATTGTGCAGATATTTTCAATTTTTGGATTTATCCACTCCAAATTGCAAAACAAACTTGAAGAACAGAAAGCATCCAAACTAGTGTTTTGCTACCACATGTTCCACGAAAAAAAAAGACTTAGAATGGGACTAACATTAAAACAATATAAAAATCTGTATATTATTTATATAGGGTAATTTTATACAATAAATCATACAAATATTTTCACAATGTACTTTCATTTTTAAAAATTAAAGTATTTAATAGTAGTTAGAACTTAGAAAGGGTCTATTTATATAAATCAATTCCCTCTAATCTCCAAAGTTTAATCAAATCAAAAGTCGTGTAAATTATACAATTTTGAAGATTATTGTTAATTACTTGTTATTATTTCTCTTTTCACATGCAAAATGAGTGATTATTAATGTATAAATGAATGTTTAATGATAATAAGATATTTCAAATATGTTTTGCAATAAAATATCTACTCAATATCAAAAAAGCTCACCAATTTCATACAAATAAACAATGTAAGCATAATCAAATATACAGCATTTAAATAAGCATATATGTGTTACATTTAAATACACAAATCAAAATACACATTGACCAATGATTAGTTTTTATTTTATAAAACATTGATGTAATTGTTGTTTATTTCAATACTTTAGATTTCTGTTTGGAAATTGTATCTTGCAAGTAATGAAAATATGTTCAGAAATGAAAAACTGCTTTGATAAAATTGAATAGGGGAGACCGTTACACAGTGGACCACTTTTTCAGTTAGCATTTTTTTTCTCTTTAACAGACTGACCAATCTGTATGAAAATATTTTTGAATATTCCTTAAACCTTCTTACATCCATCATAATTTTCTCACAACATAGTTTTCAATACATTTAAAAAAAAAAAAAAAAAAAAAAAAAAAAAAAAATTTATATACACTGGTCTACCCACCGGGGTACAGTGGACCACTATTAGGTATTATCTAAAATGCAATATAAATCTATTTTTCATTTATCTAATTCTTTTTTGTTGCCCCTTCACCCGCAAAATAACATAGTAATATACATTTTGAAACAAAAACAAAAAATTAATTATATTTTGAAAATAATAACAGATTAATACAGGAACAATTGCAATTTAGTTGAAGTTATTACTTTAAGTACAAAAAAATCAGCGCACATTAAAATTAGCAAATATAATTCCAAAGTACTTATGAGTAAGATTGAGCCTGGAATTTTCAAGAAATAATTTTGGGTCTGAGAACAACATTATGAAATCATTGACATCAACAGCAGATTCATCTACAGTTTCGGAAGAAACAAACTGATTTCCATTCAATTTGCGTCTCATGAATCTTACTTGAATAGAATCATCAACAATTAGACTACAGTTATATTTATCAAAGGCAGTAAATACAAAACAAAATATTTCTTACTATGTTAAATAAATTGTTATTTTTATTTGTTTACTTTATTTTACAGTTAAATCTACTTTAAAACAATCTTTCTTTATAGAAAATAAGCAATTATTAAATATTTTGAACATTCTGCATTACAGGAGCAAAGTGGATTGTGGACCACTGTACCCCATGTTGAAGTTCAATAAATAATCATATTAATATTGTTTATAGCTTTCTTTTAAACATATTAACTTTAAAGTAAAATAATAACAAGTATCTTAGCTTTGCAAAAAAACTGTTTTATTTTATTTATCTACAACCTTTAATTACTAAAAAAATAAAAATATGATGATGAAAAATTTTACTTTTAGAAGCTCAAATCAACCAATCAGGATAAAATAGTTCAATCTGAGCTAAACATATTTTCTGAAGGTTATAAATAATCATTGCAGTGCTTTTGTCTATTAAGATATAAAAGAAGCTTAAAAAAAATTTAAATAAATAAAATATTAGGGGGTGGTCCACTGTGTACCGGTCTCCCCTACAGTAGACTCCCTAAAATCTGCACATCATTACAGATGAAAACAATGAAATTTAAAGTTGAGATGTAGGGGAAAAATTCAGGATTTTTTAAATTATTATATCATTCCATGCACATTTTAATATGTAATTCTTATTAATATGGCTGCACATGCTTTCTCATCAAGGAAGTATAACTTTATTTCTGAAAAAATTCAAGACAGTGCTGTTCTCAGCGGTGATTGTGATCTTTTTACCAAATAAATTAATGCCTATTAATCAAGCACTTTTGGATATTAAGTTTGGCTAAGCATGAAATAAAACTCTTATTTTATGATTTTTATGTAAATTATTAGTGTAACTTTATGAGGCAAGTTTCAGAGAATAATTAAAAGAAAAAAAAATCTCATCATAATTATGCCTATTTTTAGTTATGTATATTGTGTACTTGACCTTTACCTTTAAAATTTTAATCATGCTTTAAATTTTCTTACTTTACTTAATTATTTTAATATTTTACTTTATTGTAAGCATTCATTATAATTTACAGTGCATTATTACATTCAAATTACTGTTTTAAAAATGTAAACAAAACAGTGACCAGAAATTCATAAAATTCTAAAATCTGCACAATCTCTGGTTTCAAGCTATGCAGATTTGAGGGAATCTACTGTATATATATTTTTTAACTGTTGATTTAATTATCGTTTAATTTGTGGTTCAGGAAAAAACAAGGATTAAACTGAAATTTTCATTGAATTAATGTTTAAAGAAATAGCAGTAACTTTCTGTAAAAAATGGTTAAAAAAGTTTCTTGCTGCCTTTTGTTTCAATATCTTTACTTTCAATTTTATTGTTTACATTTGAATATACATTTGATTTTTTGATTTTAATTATATTAAAACAAATATATTATTCCAAGAGATTCAAATATTTATGAAGTTTAAGATATGTTTAGTTTTGAAATTTTAAATAATAACAGGCTATAATAATTACGTTTAACAAATATAATTTGTTTCTTATTATGCTAAATAAAAAATGAGCACCCATTGCTGAAAAAAAGCAATGAACATTTTAATTTAGTTTTCAAAACACATTTGTGCAACAAGACGTTTTCATTTGTCACAGCAAAAAAAAAAATAATAATAATAATAACTTGAAATAAAGACCACTTTCTGTTTTTCTGCAACATCATGCGAGCCAAAACCAATCAGATTATTTGAAACAAGCCAGAGCAAATATTACACTAAATATGCAATACTTAAATAAGCTTCAATTAAATTGGAATAAGTAAACAAATTTTATTCTAAATAAATAACCTTTAAAGCATTTTATTTCTTAAAAACTGGCAGTTCTCTGACCGTTATAGTTTACAAGCACTATTTTATGTTCTGCAAAATATCATCATAGTGATCCGCAGAACTAAAAATTATAAATTTACTGGTCTCTACTGATTTTAGATGACTGATTATTACAATAAAAAATTAAAGAATTTTGAATTTTGTGTGCTGAAGGGGGGGGGGGGGGGGGGGGGGGGGGCTAGATTTTCTTTAAAAGAAAACAGACATCTGCAGAAATGCGAAAGATTCAGAATCCTGAACCTGAAAGGTATGTATAGTAGTAGTTTGCTACAAAATATAGTTTTTCCCAACCAATGACCATAAGAAATAATGACAATCTGTGGCCAGGCCAGCAACACAGGTATTATAGTATTATTATTTGATGGTTTTTACCATCGTTTGAAAAACTATAATGTTTCATTCAAAAATGCTTAATTTAAAAAAAACTAATTAAATTTTTGTCAAAAATATTTGTGTATTATCATTACTTTGAAAAATATTTTAGAGTTGGTAATACCAATTAGAGTCCTCCATCGGGTCGGGTTACCCACTTTCACCCGCACCCAACCCACGGTTCAGGTTGAAAAATATAGTGTCGACCCGACTCATGGTTCAGGTCGGGTTGACTTTAATTTCTTTGTTGCAAGTCGGGTTGACCCACTTTTCCAAAAGAATGTGCATAATATTTTTGCAGGTTAAAAATATGTATACAATAAGACCTCCATAACGGCCACACTCGAAAACCGACCTTTTATGCGACTTGGAAAGGAACAAAAAATGCCATTCATCTGATCACTTGATCATAACTCGCTTTTTTTTTACAAACTGTGTTCTGTGCAATAATTTGTGAATGTCAGCAACAAATCTCAGTTGCAGTGTCGGATTTTTTCATTGACTCTTGCTGATAAAACAAAACAAATTGCTAACTCATGAAAAAAATTAATTTTCTTGCGATTATACTAACGTATTATTATATCTAATATTTTAATACCGGGTATCTTCTTTGTGGACTACTTTTTCATAATTGTTTTGAAATATGCATTAATTTTCTGTTCCTTCAGTTTCGGGCTGGTTCAGGTATAAATATTTTGGGGTTCAGGTCAGTTTCTAGTTGACTTTAAGCAAAATTTTCAAGTTCGGGTCGGATAGACAACCCAACCTGTGAATAATTATAATTCCTTGTCCTCAATTTCAAGTGTAGATTGAATCTTTCAACAAAATCTAAAAATAGCGAAATAGTGGACTACTTTTGAAAAGTAGTTTGTAGTCGCTACTTTTAAAAACAAGTAGTTATAGTTGTAGTTTAACTACAGTTTTGATAAAGTAGTTGTAGTTCGCTATTAAAATAAAGTAGTTTTTCAGACCCCTAACTTATTCGCATTCAAATTTATTTTCATAGTTCTGTTCAAACTTTTTGTGAAATTCCAACAATCGGACATGCTAAAACCTAAATATGAGCCGTAATAATTATTCAAGGTTGAACTTGACTCGCAGAAAGAAAATAAGTCATACCGACCCGAAAAAATAAATAAAAGCAACCAGATCCACTCAGGGGCCTCGCTAAGGGGGGGGACGGGGGGGGGGGAGCCTCCCCCCCCCCAAACATTTGTGAATGCTATTACACTTGGCAAATGTACAAACTTTTATTTGGCAAATTTGTATAAAACTTTAATAAAAACTATAATATACTCTCTATTTTTAATAGACTTGACAAAAGTTACAGATCTAATTGGGAATATTATTAAACTTTTCACAAATAAGAACTATATTACATTTTCTAACTTGTGGTATTTTGGTAAATTGTAAAACTAGTTGGCAAACTTGTTGAATTGGCGAGAACTATTTATTTTTCCTTTTCAATGAGTTGGCAAATACTGAAATTTGACTTGGCAATTTAAGGTCCTCTCCCCCCTCAATAAAAAGTCTTAGCGATGGCACTGGATCCACTGCAGGATCTATTCAACGATCTCGAGGTGTCCGCTATGGCGAGGTTTCACTATATTTGAATATTAAAGAATATAGATTTGTCCATTTTTCTATATAAAATATAAAATTGGTATTAGAGATATAATTATACATTATTTTTCATTATAGCAATAAAACATGATTTATTGTTCTTTCATTGCAGGTGCGGGTCGGGTTGCACCCGACCCGTGCAGGACTCTAATACCAATAACAAAATGATAAGTATTGTTTTATCATAATTGCCAGAAAATTAATTATTAATTTCATTTCTTTTACTACTTCTTTGAGAAAAAAAATATTTGCTAAAGATTATATTCCATATTTTTTAAACAAACAATATAGTTTTAAGGAACTTTTACTTGAAATATGCAAATAAATTTTTAGAATTCAAAATCAGTTGGATAGGATAAATTTCTATATTTTTATTTAAAAAGAAAGGCACTGTAGCTTTAAAATTTACAAGGTACTACTCACACGGCACACTCACACAAAATTCTGACTATGGTTTTGAAAATACTAAATAAATATTGATTAGTACAGAATGATTTACTATATAATATGTACTAATTGCACTCTTTTAAGCAAAATAAACTGGAGTCATGAAAAACAACACTCAATTGAATCAATATTCACCTCTGTACTATAATAATTATTTAAAAACAACACAAAATGTCACAAAACATATATGCATCATTTAATAAAAGCATTTACTTAAGGTGTTTTTTAAAAACATACAAAAGTGTATTTCACATTTGATAAAACCTAGCGGTTTCGCTATTTTAAGATTACGCATAAAAAAAAAAAAAAACTTAGCAGCACACTCAGAATACACAAAATATATATACATGTATGTAAGCAGGAGAGGGCATTGTGGTGCCGTCCTCGCCTAGTTCTGCGTGTCACTATGTATAAAGAGTTTATTTTTATTTTATCATTCTCAGAAAATAATAGTAAATCAAATATACTACTTACTTATTATTCCAGAGGCCAGACTCATTCTTCACTTCATCTTGTTATCGTGGTCACAGAAAAAAAGCACTGTTTTTCCATATTTTCCGCGTCTGTCGTTTGTTAGGAAGAAAAGATTAATTTATACAAAGTTGGGCTGGCTGGTTACGAGTAAATCGTAACAATCTGAACATCAATCTCATTTAATAATTCGAAAACTTAATCAAAAGTAAAATCTAACGCCGGCGCCGAATCATGAAGAACAAAACAAACATTGCTTCAATTCGCCCCGCAATGCATGACGGTTAAATGGCTGTTGCGCATGCGCGTTTTTCAGTGTGTGTGCCGCTGAACTTGACAGGTGGCTTTGAGATGGGCTGTAGCCCAATTTGGGTTTTACGCTATCCCATTCTGGATATCGTAAAGATGTGGCTATGTATAGGTAACCGTTTTCTTCCAATTTGGGGAGTATTGAGACCCGTTATGGGTCTGATACCCTGAAATAGGTATATTACAACCCATATTGGAGTTTGTAAAGCTAATATGGGTGTTATTTCATTTTGGGTAGCATCCTAAAATAGGTTTCCTTTTTTACTGTGTAGGACTAAAAAGCGGTGCTTTATACAAGGTATATTTCCGAAAATTATATCAATATATACATGCTTTCTCTAAGTCACTGAATCACCAATTCTAGGATTGAGTTTTATTCAGTTATTCTTACTTCTACTATAATCAAATGCTGGATTCGCCAACATGGAATTTTCTAGCTGTAGCAATGTTTCTGTGTGCTTTAAAAAATGAAAAACTTTCAGTTTGAAAGTGGCTGTGGAATTTGTCTTTTTTCCATCGTAATCGTTCACGCCTATAAAAACGCGCTACAGAAAACCTTCTTCCAGACTCTGACAAATTATAGTAATTACCAATAGAATATTTATATATCTATTATTTCCATTATTAGCATATTTATGATGTTGAAAATTATTCTAAAACAAATGTCGAATGCGGAAATATTACTTTTATGGCATTTTACCGAATTGTAAATATACAAGTGTAAATATGGACACTTTTGGATCGGAAATACTACAGCACGTGTATTTACATGAGTAAATACTGTAATTGCATACCACAATAGATTGTTTCATTTCTATGATTTGTCTGTTTTAAACATCATGACATCATCTCATCGTACACTAACGTAATATCATGGTACCAAAATAAACTTGAGTCATGAAAAACACAACACTCAATTGAATCAAATTCACCTCTGTACTATAATAATTGTTAATGTCACAAAAAACATATATGCATAATTTAATAAAAACTTTTACTTTAGGTGTTTTAAAACATACAAAACTGTATTTCACATTATAAAACCAAGCGCTTTCGAGCCGTCCTGGCTCATCATCAAAGTTAAAATATTAACACGTAGATACACACAAAAAAACACAAATAGTCTGAAACACTGTAAAAACATCATTGTCTGCTGAAGAAAAGGTCAAACCATTATAAACAGGTTACTAGGGGTGGGAGGCATAGGGAGGGAAGTGCCAATCATATTCAATTTTGAACTATACCATAATACCATAATTTATAATTTATATTATACCATAATTATACCATAATACCATAAATTTATACCATAATTTAGGGATGTTATAAGAAACCGAATCATTGCATGTTTTATCTTTCCTTGTTAAAATTTCTATGGATTAACTTATTATTGCTTGATAAAAAGAGGATGTGGGTTTAATAATTTTAGCTTTATCAAAATCTATTTTAATACACTGCTCTTGTTTTAATCTGGAAAGTGCCGTTTACTTCTATTGTACTTGATATCTGCAATATGTTCTTTTAACCGAATTTTAAATTTCCTTAAAGTCATTCAATGTAGTCTTTAATTTTATAAGATTTCATCCTATTTTCAACTATTTCCATAATAACTGGGATTCTATAAATTCCTGCTAAATCTTCAATCGGTATGGGATCAATCTTCTTATGTAGTAACGCATTCAATTTAATTTGGTAGCATCCCCTCCAGTTATAAAGTTAAAGACTACATTGTATGACTTTAAGGAAATTTAAAATTCGGTTAAAAGAACATATTGCAGATATCAAGTACAATAGAAGTAAAACGGCACTTCCCAGATTAAAACAAGAGCAGTCTACTAAAATAGATTATGATAAAGCTAAAATTATTAAACCCACATCCTCCTTTTATCAAGCAATAATAAGTGAATCTATAGAAATTTTAACCAGAAAAGGTAAAACATGCAATGATTCGGTTTCTTATAACATCCCTAAATTATGGTATAAACTTTTACAGATAGTTCAAGATTGATTAAGATTGGCACATCCCTCCCTATGCTTCCCACTCGTACTAACCTGTTTATAATGCTTTGACCTTTTCTTCAGCAGACAATGATGTTTTTACAGTATTTCAGACTATTTGTGTTTTTTGTGTGTATCTACGTGTTAATATTTTAACCCTGATGATGAGCCAGGACGGCTCGAAAGCGCTTGGTTTTATTATGTGAAATACAGTTTTGTATGTTTTAAAACACCTAAAGTAAAAGTTTTTATTAAATGATGCATATATGTTTTTTTGTGACATTTTGTGTTGTTTTAAACAATTATCATGATACCAGTATTATTAACGTAGTGAGCCATTTGTCTTTTATATAGTAAGTTAAGCTTTAATCTATTTTTAAAATAAACACTCAGAGGTTTTATTTGTAATTAATAAATTCTTTTTTACCATTTCAGGGTGAAATACATCAAGGGTTTGCGAGTAGCTGATACTTCAGTAATGCCAAAAATTACAGGTGGTAATACAGGTGTTCCTACAATCATGATTGGTGAAAAAGCTGCGGACATGATCAAGGAAACGATTCAATGCGAAGGTGTTTATTATACAGATGGAAATTATTATCATTATAATCAGCAAAATGGAGCTGAAATCAAATCAACTGCTGAAAGTAAAACATTCGGTGGGAGAGGATCATTTGCCGAAAGTAAATATTTTGGTATTAGTGAGTGATTTGCTGAAAGTGAGTCACTTGGTCAAAGCAAATATGATAGAAGAAAATGAATTTTGGAAACTAAATCCTATGAAGAAGCAAATTATCACCATTCTACGGCATCTTCAGTAAATTTAAAAGGACTATAGTTATAGTGAGTACTTGTTCAAAATCCCTAACCCACAGTAATGAAACATTATAATAATTATTTTAAAAAAAGGTATCAAAACACCGCACAAATTTTAACTAATAACATCAAAAGTTTGTAAAAGTTTGAAGCAAAAAGTAACATTTAACAGTATTAGAGCAATGGTCTGCTATATTATGGTATATTAACAATAGTGAAAATGATATGATATAATAACGAAAGCACATGCAACAGTGAAAATATTTGCACTGCTTGGATTAAACTGTGAAGTGAAATCATATATGTTTTAAATTATCATCTTTTATTTTAATAAAAATCTCATTATTTTAATTCCTACATTGATTTAGTTTAAATATTGTTTAAATTCTATGATTTCCCTTCTAAATAAATGAAAAAAAATAACTAAACTTTTTCTGTCCTTATCTTTCCCATGCAAATTCTATTATTTAGCCATCACACAAGATCAACCACATAAAACAGATTAGAAAGATAGTTATAATTTTTCAGTTATGCATTTGCTTCTATCTGGATCCTATATGTTGTAATTTTATATTCATCTAAAATGGGCGAAGATGACTCCAACCTTTATGTAATCACATGTATAATGTATCACTTTATAAAAAATCCATTGATTTTACAAGAAAAAAAAATGACAATAAAAATATTTTATTTTAGAAAAAATGAATTTTTATAGAACTTTTTTTAGTTTATTAGTTATATATTGTAATTAACAGTTAAATTATAACTTTTTATGCGAATAACAATTTACGTGAATATTTGTATTAAAATAAAGAGTACGCATTAGATATGGTGTATGTCTGAGAGATATATGAAACCATCAATGTTTTAAAATAAATCTCTAAATAAAACACATTGATTTCGCGTTAAAACTGTACCTAAATCGAAATATTTAATAAAACTGCTGATATAATTCCTTTTTAGCACTTTCCAACCTAGTTGAAAAGTGCTTATGACTTCGGTTTGTCTGGCCGTATGGCCGTCTGGCCGTCTGTCCGTGCTCTAACTCCCGTAAATATGCTCGGATTGCTCTGCAATTTTTATATATTATTGTCGTTATCTATGGTACGTTCCCTATTTCAACTGAAGTGTGTAGCACTTATAGTTTTCTTACAGGGATACTCAAAAGAATTCCGTTATATTGCGGTCTATGGGGAAAAATCATTTGCGGTTTATTTTAAAAATGTTTCACTATTGTAAACGCATTGAAATTTATATAGATCACTAAGATGCATTAGAAGAAGCTTAATATGGAATAGTAGGTGTATAGCACTTAGAGTTACTTTACAGGGACAGTCAAAATAATTCCGTTACATTACGTCTATGGAGAAAAATCGTCTGCGGCTTATATAAATAATGTTCTACTATTTTAAACGCATTGAAGTTTATATATATTACTAAGGTGCATTACAAGAGGCTTACTACAGAATAGTGTGTGTATAGCAGTCATCGTTCAATTACAGGGACACACAAAATAATTCTCTACTGTCTGTTAACAATAATTCCTGGAAGTGCGTTTTAAGTTACTAAACGCGATTTTAATCTTAACTAGCTTTTTGTCTATTACGTGGTGTGTATAAATTCTGTAGATCCTATACAGGGCAGCACAAAAGTTCGCGAACACATTTCCGTTTATTTACAGAAACTCCAGAAGGAGAATTTAAACGGTGCTACGCGTTTCCTAACTAAACTAAAATTTAGCATCCTATGTATATATACAAATCTATAGATCATATACAGGGCTACATAAAAGTATTCGGATATTTTTCCGAATATTGTATATATTGAAAATTCCTGAAATTACGTTTTTAAATATGTTATGCGTTTTCCAAATTGTTTACTTAGATGTCATCTTTCAGCTTATTAAACGGTAATGATTTGTAAAATTATTTTAGAAGCGTTGGAAAGTGCTACATAATCTATGCTTGACGCATGATTTTTCGTTCTTGTTAAACTTTAAATGGAATATTTATATTTATAATTTTACTGTATTTTATGTAAATTAATTTTACAATAGCAGTAAATTACACATTTACGTAACCTTGAATTTTGTGGTATTAGAGTAAGAGGAATTAACATAATAATGGGAAGAATGTGATTGACAACAGTAGATAATAAATAGCGGTTCTGCGCCAGCGGCGTACGCGGCGTATGACCTCTGTGCTCTGTGAAGGTCAGCGGAAGTGGCAGGTGTGGACACCGGATGTAGCAGGTGGGGATAACAGGCATGTTGAGACAGGAAGTGAACAGGCATGTTGAGACAGGAAGTAAACAGGAAGTGTAGATAGGAAGTTTAACCGGAAATGTGACAGGAAGTGAATGCGATAAGGGAGAGAGGGGGGGGGGGCTTAATTTTTTTGTTGGTTTTAATCCTTCCAGTCGAGTGGAGTTGAGTTGTAGGAATCCTGCTATCAGAATGAATTTAGTTTGAAAGTAATATTAGCAAAATTTTCGATTTTTTTTTTCTCACCTGAAATAAAAATTTTATTTGCTAACTAACACCTAATATAAAAATGGAAATCTTTCTGACTTTGTTTTACTTTATAAAAGTTTAACGTGAAATTTATTTTTAGACTGGAAACGCGACAGGAAATAAGATCGGAAACGGGATTAGACATGCTTTTTCCAAAAACGGTTTTCAGGAAGCAGTAAACATGTTTTAGGAACATGTTTGGGAGCTTGTTGGAGCAGGACAGGTGGTTTGTGAGACCGGAAGTAATTAAGATGAGAGAGATAAAGAAGGTGCATGATTAGACATATAGATTTTGTTCTTTGTAGAGGGTGAAATTTTGTTTTATTTTTTATTTAAAGTGTTTTCATTTTTTTTTAAATTTAATTTATTTAAAGCGTTTCAAATTATTTTTTTTGTAGTGTTTTACGTATTATTTTAATTTTTAGTGACATTAGAACCTGCAATTTCTGTATCACACATGTCTTATCTTAGGTTACCAAGTATGTGTGTGTTGTTATCTCTTTAAATGCGAGAGATGGGGACTTCAGATCTGCGTTGAGATATCTTTATCATAGTTTTAATGAAATGCAGGAAATTGTCTTTAGCTATTGAGTAATTCGCGAGTTTTGGTTTAATATGAATGCTATTACATCTGTTTGTTTAATTTACAAGCACATTTCTCTTACAACATTCTGTCAACAGATCATTTCCATATTCGAAATAATAATTTAGAAGGAAAATTTTTATATGAAAATACTATGAAATGTCATTTATAGAGATTGACAAAAATAGCATGCTTGTTTCTTTCTTGTATTAACCTTATAATCATTTATTTTAGAAATATAGGTTTATAGTTTTGTTACGAAAAATAACGTGTTTACATATTTTAAAAACGAAAGCAAAGTGATTTTTACAAATGTAACTATAAGCTATACACCCACGCATTTGTGTTATTGAATTAAATTACAATGCTTAATATTGTATTAACCGTACTATTTTCCTGCAAAAGCCGTTTCGCAAACTTGTGTACTGAAATTAATGTGGCATTTTTAGGGAAAAAATTAATTCAAGTCTTTGAGACTAATCTTTCAAAGGAAAAAAAGATTTGTCATACTTTCTCTTACATTATATCTTCCGTTTTTTAAGTTTACAAATTTGTGGAGTAACTTAAATAATCGTTTTTATGCTAATTAAACAATATATTTATTAATTATATGTTTTTTTTTAAATTAACTTGTAATAGCTTCTTTTTTTTCTCTTTTTCTTTTTTTAAAAGGGTACTGTAGAATAACTTATGTCACAAATACTACATCCTTCTTTAGTTAAATATGTTTCACTTAAGACATGACAAAGTGCCTTAGAAACATTTCATTTTGGAGTTAAGTGATTAAACAAGAAAAATATTATTTATAAAAACACAACACATAAGACTAGCGGCTGAGAGGTTCTACTCTCAAAGCTGATAGATGGAAGGTTTTAGGTTTAAACCTCTCTCACGGTCGTCGACCTTAACCGTTCGAAGTTTTCTTCGAAACTTGTCAATATGGGTAAGAACACCTTAGAAAGACCTACATTTAGACACTTATCCCTAACGCAGATAATCAACCCTATATTTAATTAACCAGTCACAACACATAAAACATTTTAGATCATTACATTCAGTCAATAAGTGATTTGACATGCAAAATATTATTTATAGAAACATACAATAAGAGAATTTTAAAGATTTTTTCCTTTTAAATGAACAATTTTTAGTGACTATTTAACTTATTAAAGAGAGCGGGTATTTTGTTTAGAGTTATACGATTAAAATAAATTTTCAATAGATTTGACTTTATACAACCAACATTTTAAAAAAAGGGAATGGAATCTAGTTTTTATAAATTAACGTATTTCAATTTTACAAATACTTTACACCCCCTCTTTTTCCCCACTTTGTTAGACTCCATACACATAAGACATAAAAGGCGTTTTAGAATACATCATTTAGAAATTAAGCGACTTGATAAGTAAAATATTATTTATAAAAGTAATAAACGAAACAAGTCTAAACGAGTAAGAGATGAGTTAGCAAAACAGACGTGCAGCATAGAAACAAGACTGGACAAGTTTAGACAAACACGTGATGACGTCATTCAACACGTCAAAATAAGAAACTAACAACTGCTATCAAGTAAGAGTGGAGGAAGAATGACCGAGCGAGTGTAGTTTGTATTTAAAGTTTATTCTTATCTCAAACCGGAAATGACGTCACAAACCGGAAGACTGGTAGCGCCTCTACGTCGATTGCAGCGCCCCCTAACAAAGATAAGGGAGAAAGGTTAGTCTAGTGAAAGAAAGCATAAGAAGTGGACTTGTTTTTCGGTAAGTATTTAATTCTATTTTGTTTCTGAAAGGTAATCGAGTTGTATAAAAATTAGCAAATAATTTAAAATCGAACTCAAGTTATTGTAAAAGTGTATGTTTTATCTGCACATGTGCAGATAGTTGATATGCACTAGTTGGTTACAAGGATTAACAATTAAATTATAGTCTCTCAATAGTTAAAATTAAAAAGTTAATTTTAATTAATTTAAAGATTTTTAAACTTTTTTGTAAACTTTAAATTTTTTTAAACTATATTTTTGTTAACTTTTTTAACGTAACTTACAATTTTTTAAACTTTAAAAACTTTTAGTAAACTTTATTTTTATGAAATTTTAATTAAAAAAAATAACTTATTCAACCCTCTGTTATTAAGTAAACCTAACATATCAAATTTATTCACTTTAAACATAAATCCTAAGTTTATCAATAAGTCAATTTAACCTTTCGAAAAATATAATTAATTAAAAAAAAACTATGTATCGTGTTCTATTCATTTTGTAGTACTTTAAGCAGTAAACCATTCAATTAAATTGAAAATTTAGATGATTTCCTTTATCGAATATCTTAAAACATCTCTAAATACTATAATATCATCGTTTGCTCAGTTAAACCTACCCTAAATTATCAAACCGTAAAATAATTTTTGTTGTGGGTTCGAATCCAAGTTAAAACTTTTAATTATCTCTTAATTCCGTTACCCACCGATAGAGGGCGATACAAAATAAAATATTATTTCATTTTAAAAGGTTCACATCTAAATTCTAATTAAACTCTTAGTCATTTCAAATTTTACTCTAGTCTTCTAAGATTAAACTTCTTCAAAAATTTAACTCCCCTTCTGCAGTGCACTTCCAAGTTATCGCAACCTCCAAAATTTTAACTCGTGACTTTCAAAACATTTGATTGTTTTACACAATAATGTGATCGTTTGTTTTTTGAATGCTAATTAAATTTATTGTTTTTAAGTGTATCATTAAGAAATAACTTGAATATTAAATGAATTTAACCTTAAAAAAGAAACCCAATATATTCGACCAGTTGTTATCAGTGCCTTTGTGATGTAATTGCCAACGCATTCAGCTGTTAAGTGAAAGGATAATGGTTCGATTCCATTCAAAGACAACTTTTCATTTTATTTTCCTATGTCCTTTTTCTTATGTAGGGGGAAATTTCAAAAAGTAGTCAAAGTTGTAGTTTATATTTCTCAAATATCTTAAATCTCAACTAAACGCCGTGCTCATAAACATACCCTGAACTATGATTTTATGACTTGGTCAGTAAATATGTTACAAGTGACGTCAATTGTGGCGGAAAAACACATCTATAATTCCTAACATCGTGTCTTATCTTGTGAGTGCTTAAAAGTAACACATTTTCAATCAATTCTCTAGTAGTTTAAGTTACATACAATAAATACCTCGAGTTTATTTCACCAAAAATAAAATTTCCTTTAAAAGTTATAAAATTTTTCATGTTTTATATAATTTCAACAAATTTATTCACACTTTGTCTAAGACATTCAAAATGTTTAACAGTTGGTTATTTTAAAAAAAAGTGAAAATTTTATAAAGTTTTATTTTTTAAATGAGTGAGGTTAAAAAATTTCAATATTAAATTCCACTAAGTTGAATTTTTTGCAGGTATACTATTTCCACTGCTTTCAAAATGTTGTGTTATTTTCAAAAAACTTTAACAATGTGTTAAGTCTGATGTTTAAAGTTATTAATTTTCCTTAGTTTAAAATATTGTATAAGTGTAAAGTTATTATTCTTCTTAGTTTAAAATATTGTATAAGTGTAAATTTATTATTTTTCTTAGTTTGAAATATTGTCTAAGTGTAAAGATTACTTAAACTTAATTATTTTCTTTTGTCAATGTATCGAAATGTTTATTTGTTGCTTATTTTATAAAATGTATAACCTAGATATTTTTAAGTGTGTTAATTTCGTTAGGTTGAATTTTCTAAAATTTATAACCAACTAGATATTTTTCAAAGAAACTGTAACAATGCGTTAAGTCTAATTTTCCCTTAGTTTAAAATATTGTCTCAGTGTAAAGTTATTATTTTTTCCTAGTTTGAAATACTGTCTAAGTGTAAAGTTTACCAAAATTTATTTTTTTTCATTTATCGAAATGTTTATTTTCTAAAATTTGTTACTTTATGTTAAATTTTCTAAAATTTTTAACCAACTATATATTTTTCCAAAACCTCTAACAATGTGTTAAGTCTATTTTTCCAACTTTCTTATCAATAAGTAAGATTAATACATATTCAAAGGAAAACCCATCGATGATTCATAACGTCACGTCTTACCTTGTTAGTTATTAAAAGTACCATAGATTTAAAATAACACATTTCCAATCATCTCTCTTGTAGTTTAAGTAACATATAATAAATACATCGCATTTATTTCATCATGTTTTACATAATTTCAACAAATCCATTCCCATTTTGTCTAAGACATTCAAAATGTTAAACAGTAGTTTATGTAGCATTGTCAAACTGTTATAAGTAATTTATATAAAATAGTTACCATGAAAATAATAAAAAACTCATAAGATTTTTTAGTCATAGGCTACTTATTTATCATTTTAAATAACTACAATATCAAAAACATGAATATACATGTTTCAAAAACAGTCCACACATTTTAAACCATTCTATATTTAGCTGTAGACAGTTCTAGATTTAATATTTGTTGCAATGTCCAATTACATCCTTGTTGAGTGAATTTCTCAAAAGAGTTAATAATTTTCGTAAAGGCATCCTCAACATGTACAGGTATGTTTTGATTCGTCAATTCCAGTACAGTTCTTGAATGAAAATATGGGGTGATAGTATCTATATCACCGTCCGGTGTTTGGCGACTTACAACAACTTTTGCAGTTGCATACCATTTCATTGACCTTTTTACTTCTATCTGATAATTTAATTCATTCAAAACGTCCGACCGAATACTGTTAAAAAATGTGTGAAAGTCTTGATCATTCTCCTCATTAGAATTTATTACAGTTTTAGTAAATACATTTAAAGCATTTTGTCTGTTAAAATGCTTCACTTTTTCATATAACGAATCTTTTAAAGATGTCGATTTGACAACTTTGGGTAGTACTTTGTGTACAGTGTCTATATGACGTGATAAATCATATTTTCGATTAAATATTTCACTACACTGGATGCATTCATACTGCTTTCGGGGCTTATGCATCCTCTTATGTTTCAATAAGTCATACATTCTCGAAAACAGTTCATTGCATTCAATACACTTATGTTGTTTGACAGATTTGTGAATTTTGCTATGTTGAAGTAAGTCACTCTTTTTTGAAAAAACTTCAGCACATAGATCACAATTATAAATCACTGGGCTCTTTGAATGAATCTTCACATGATTTAATAAGTCACGCTTTTGAGCAAATTGTTTTTTGCAGATGTCACACACAAAAGGTTTTTTCTCCAGGTGAAATTTCATGTGTCTAATTAAGACAAACTTTCGGGAAAAAGCTTTGTTGCAAGTAGTGCACACAAAGGGTAACTTTAGTCCTGATGAGTTGGGTTTCACTTCATAATTCGAAACGGGTGCTTCTTTGGGTAAAAGTGTAGAATCCATCTCTTGATTATTTAACTTTGGTGATGAGTGTTGACACCCCAAGTTGGTTACTTCACCAATATAAGAATTCATAACTCGTTCCATAATAACTTAAATGAAAACTAACTTAACGAAAAATACAACCTATTACAACAATTTCAGGGCACAGTATAATAATATCAACTCGTTTCATTGAAATTTATATAATGATAGAGGGCGCTCGTGTAAAAATACTAACTTTTTATTGGTTTAAAAATACTGACATTTTATTGGTTTAAAAATACGCCATGCGATTATTTCATCCTATAATGTTATAAGTTCAATAACCACTTAATTCTTGCACAATGACTGAGAAAGTCTTACCTATCAGAAGTTCGTACATTTGTAAGTAAAAATCTTTATTACTTTTATAAATAATATTTTACTTATCAAGTCGCTTAATTTCTAAATGATGTATTCTAAAACGCTTTTTATGTCTTATGTGTATGGAGTCTAACAAAGTGGGGAAAAAGAGGGGGTGTAAAGTATTTGTAAAATTGAAATACGTTAATTTATAAAAACTAGATTCCATTCCCTTTTTTTTAAATGTTGGTTGTATAAAGTCAAATCTATTGAAAATTTATTTTAATCGTATAACTCTAAACAAAATACCCGCTCTCTTTAATAAGTTAAATAGTCACTAAAAATTGTTCATTTAAAAGGAAAAAATCTTTAAAATTCTCTTATTGTATGTTTCTATAAATAATATTTTGCATGTCAAATCACTTATTGACTGAATGTAATGATCTAAAATGTTTTATGTGTTGTGACTGGTTAATAAAATATAGGGTTGATTATCTGCGTTAGGGATAAGTGTCTAAATGTAGGTCTTTCTAAGGTGTTCTTACCCATATTGACAAGTTTCGAAGAAAACTTCGAACGGTTAAGGTCGACGACCGTGAGAGAGGTTTAAACCTAAAACCTTCCATCTATCAGCTTTGAGAGTAGAACCTCTCAGCCGCTAGTCTTATGTGTTGTGTTTTTATAAATAATATTTTTCTTGTTTAATCACTTAACTCCAAAATGAAATGTTTCTAAGGCACTTTGTCATGTCTTAAGTGAAACATATTTAACTAAAGAAGGATGTAGTATTTGTGACATAAGTTATTCTACAGTACCCTTTTAAAAAAAGAAAAAGAAAAAAAAAAGAAGCTATTACAAATTAATTTTAAAAAAAACATATAATTAAAAAATATATTGTTTAATTAGCATAAAAACGATTATTTAAGTTACTCCACAAATTTGTAAACTTAAAAAACGGAAGATATAATGTAAGAGAAAGTATGACAAATCTTTTTTTTCCTTTGAAAGATTAGTCTCAAAGACTTTAATTAATTTTTTCCCTAAAAATGCCACATTAATTTCAGTACACAAGTTTGCTAAACGGCTTTTGCAGGAAAATAGTACGGTTAATACAATATTAAGCATTGTAATTTAATTCAATAACACAAATGCGTGGGTGTATAGCTTATAGTTACATTTGTAAAAATCACTTTGCTTTCGTTTTTAAAATATGTAAACACGTTATTTTTCGTAACAAAACTATAAACCTATATTTCTAAAATAAATGATTATAAGGTTAATACAAGAAAGAATCAAGCATGCTATTTTTGTCAATCTCTATAAATGACATTTCATAGTATTTTCATATAAAAATTTTCCTTCTAAATTATTATTTCGAATATGGAAATGATCTGTTGACAGAATGTTGTAAGAGAAATGTGCTTGTAAATTAAACAAACAGATGTAATAGCATTCATATTAAACCAAAACTCGCGAATTACTCAATAGCTAAAGACAATTTCCTGCAGTTCATTAAAACTATGATAAAGATATCTCAACGCAGGTCTGAAGTCCCCATCTCTCGCATTTAAAGAGATAACAACACACACACATCCTTGGTAACCTAAGATAAGACATGTGTGATACAGAAATTGCAGGTTCTAATGTCACTAAAAATTAAAATAATACGTAAAACACTACAAAACAAATAATTTGAAACGATTTAAATAAATTAAATTTAAAAAAATGAAAACAATTTAAATAAAAAATAAAACAAAATTTCACCCTCTACAAAGAACAAAATCTATATGTCTAATCATTCACCTTCTTTATCTCTCTCATCTTAATTACTTCCGGTCTCACAAACCACCTGTCCTGCTCCAACAAGCTCCCAAACATGTTCCTAAAACATGTTTACTGCTTCCTGAAAACCCTTTTTGCAGAAAACATGTCAAATCCCGTTTCCGATCTTATTTCCTGCCGCGTTTCCAGTCTAAAAATAAATTTCACGTTAAACTTTTATAAAGTAAAACAAAGTCAGAAAGATTTCCATTTTTATATTAGGTGTTAGTTAGCAAATAAAATTTTTATTTCAGGTGAGAAAAAAAAAAATCGAAAATTTTGCTAATATTACTTTCAAACTAAATTCATTCTGATAGCAGGATTCCTACAACTCAACTCCACTCGACTAGAAGGATTAAAACCAACAAAAAAAATTAAGCCCCCCACAAAAATAAGCCCTCCCCCTCTCTCCCTTATCGCATTCACTTCCTGTCACATTTCCGGTTGAACTTCCTATCTACACTTCCTGTTCACTACCTGTCTCAACATGCCTGTTATCCCCACCTGCTACATCCGGTGTCCACACCTGCCACTTCCGCTGACCTTCACAGAGCACAGAGGTCATACGCCGCGTACGCCGCTGGCGCAGAACCGCTATTTATTATCTACTGACAACTTCATTTTGAAATTACTGCAACTCCAGGACGTGTAGCGAGCACAAAGCCGTTTGTTGCAAACAGTGATATGCAGACAAATGGAAGCTTTAAGGATGAGTTATTAAAATAATAAAAATAGATTTAAACATATTTTTACAGTGGTAAATGGTTAATTTTTATATCATTCAAAAGAAGTGGGTGCTTAAGACAGTTTCTGATAAAACTGATTTTTTTTTTGCAAATACGATCTGTGGTTAATGATATATATATATATTTAGCAATTTCTTTTATTTATTATAATTTCAAAATATTTAGTAACCTAGAAAGGTAATTATAATAAATGGAAGTTTGATAATATTTTTCTTTCTTTCTTTTGTGTCCATGCAATTCAACTGTTTCCCATGATATGTAGTTAAAAAATAATTATTATTATTTAAAACAATTGCAGTTAATAATTTAATTGTTTTGAAAACGGAAGCACTTTAAATTTGTTAATGCATAAACTATAGTCAGGAAGTAAAGCTGAAAAATCTGGCGCGTTGTCAGATTAACGATTTTATCAGTGACGAATTGATTATAAGAAGATCTTTCGGCATTTTTTGCTTTAAATATATTACTTGATTTTTTTATGATTTTACTCTCAGTTTTTATGAAATGCCCTTTGTATATACAAATTAAAACGGATCTTTTTATTCTATATCACTCTCTCCTTTAGATACACCTTCACAAAGTAGTCGACATTTTATAGAACCATGTAAATCTAGGAGAACATTTCTGGAGATTGATATTTTACTAAGATTATTACTTTATTTTTTATGGATATTTGCTAATAATATATTTAGAAATAAATATTTGTATGCGGAATAAAACTGATGACTATTCAACATCCCTTTCTCCTTCAGATACAACTTTATAGAATCATGTAAACATCACTTCTAAAATAATATTTAGACAGAAGGATATTTTACTATATTCACAAAACGATTCTAAGAGTATACATTTTTAAACGGTGATTTTAAAACATATGACTATTTTCAATCTATCCAGATATTGTCTAAACTTAAAGCCATTAAACTGTATTAATAAGTGACTTTGGAAAAAATTCTTTTTTGGAAGATTTGATTAAATTAAATATTTTGTATTTTTTTCTACTACTATTTAAAATACATTTAACCAATTCTAAATGGCATATAAAAATAAATAGTATCATCAAGTTACTAGTTGTTTACATTTAAATAATATAAAATAAAAAACTGAAATAAAAACAAAAAATAACTAATTGGGATTTTAGAAATTACTTAAAAAGCAGTCGCTTGCACAAGCTAACAAAAGAAATACATTTGAAGACATTCTACATATGGTACACTATTGTTCAGAAAAACGTATTATTTTTTAACAACAAATTATAAGGAAATAAACATTCTAAATTGGGCGACGGATTTTCTTTTGAAGTTCTTGTAAAGTTGACATCTTGGAAATAAAAAAAGAGCTGACTCTGTACTTCTATTCCTTAAAGACATTCCTATGTCAACATTGTGATCAGCATTGAGTGAACGATTGATTCTTCTGGGAATGACATTTTCTTTTTGGCTCTAAAAGAATTTTAAGGTTTAAGATTTAAAGGTATAGGAAATGACATATAATTTTTTCCTTATATTTTAAAATAGAAAGATACTTTTCCGTAAATAATAAAGAAAAATATCAATCAGAAGACAAAACTATTCTTTCTCTCTTTCTATTCTTTATTTTAATAAAAATTGAAAAATTCCATATTCTGCAAATTAAATATGTTGATTTTCTGAAATACAATGTAGTATGTTTTTTGCTTGATCAAGTATTGTAAATTACTATTTAAATATAAGAAATAAGTAAATCTAAAATCAAATATTGACAGCAAGTTCCCCCTCTCAAAAAAAAAAAAAAAAAAAACCCGCCAATTTTTTAAAGATGTATAGATATCCTCATTTTTAAGAAATTAAAAACACTTAGAAAAATACAAACTTTTCATATAATATGTTTGTTACATAACTATAATTAATATCTTACTAGAGCACATTTTACTTAGTTTAAGTATTTTGTATTTAAAACCGATATATATTTTTAGTGACATCATTAGTCTAAGCTTATATATATTTTAAAAAGAAAGAAGAAATGCATTTAATTAATATTTGTTAAAAATATCAAGAATCGTTATAATACGAGGTTTTAACAATTGTAATCAAAACTTCATGAGAGATATACATATAATTTAAAATTGTGATTTTTCCTCGATTCGATAAATATATTTTCTTCTAATGTAAAAAACATATTGCTCTAAAATCACCCCAATATCACCTGGGATTGTTCAAAGATTAAATTACATATTAAGAAGACGAAACGTTACTTTTGAATATGATTAGAGTTTTATAATTTTAAATTTATAATGTAACTTTATAATGTTTTAGAGAAATCCTTAAATTTACTGTATTTTTATTTCTAAAATACCTGGTTAGATCTATTATAGACAATTATTTGAATTTGAGCATAAAACTAACCAAATGGCATCAGAGATCTTTCATTTCCTATCTTATTTCCACTTCATTCTAAAAATGTCTTTTAATGGTTAACAATTTAAATATATTTTAAATATATATATATATATATATATATATTAAGTTTTATCTCAAAATATTCATGAAGTAGATGTGTTTTACTAAGTCTTTTACTAAGGTTTCATTTTGTAATAAATATATTTTTTATGAATGTACTAAAATGATATTGATCACCACTTTTTTTAGCATGAGCAACAAGCATTTCGTGTATGAGGTATTTCACTAAAGTAAATCAGCGTCAATTCCTTTCCAGTTATAGAAACACTTGAACAGGTTATATATACTGAAAATATCTCAACTATGTCGAACATATTATTTGAAAGAATATCCGCGGTTACTGCTCATGAATATTCTTTCTGGGTAATTAGAGATTTGCATATATACACTGTGATTTGTCATTCTAAAATAAATCATTTAAACTAGACACGTTTTGAAATCACTTGTATGATGCTCGCGGAAGAAATTAAATATATATATATATATCTACTCGAATCACTGGAGTGACTAAAATAAATGTAAATATTACGCTACCCCTCTCTTTTACAAATGCGTTTTCATTGCCCACGGCATAATTTATCCTTTTAGACTCACACAATTAAGTCAAAATTAACGTAATTTAGTCTTCTAATTACTTCCTCATATTTTTTATCTTCGTAGACTCTTAAGATAAAGAGTATGATAAAATATGCATTGAAACACATCATATAGAAATAGATTATATTACCCGACAAGAAATATTATTAATATTATGAACATATATTAGTATTAAATTTGACGTGAGAGTTCTAAGAAAACATGATTTTTTTTTCTGATAGTTAAGTACGCGAAAAAAAAAACAATTTGAGTACTTTCGTTTGGAAAATTTAAAAAAAAAATGCACAAAAGTTTTTTCTTAAAAAAATGCGAGTAGAAATTTCTTATTATCAATTAAACTTATATGTGGTTTTTAATGAACAGGCACAATTGTGCGATATTTATAAATTTTCTGTCTAGAAAATTAGAGGGCATATTAAATGGTTGGTTTGTTGATTTATGACGGCCGATTATCTACTCGAGGGATATAGGCCCTAAGAGGGGAGTTCCCTCCGTGGAGTTCTTTGTACGGGGTCCTAACCCGTATTTATAGCAAGGTTCGAAGAAAACCACAGAAAACCATCTCTGACTGGCAAGCCATTTGGGACTCATGTAATAAGGGCAGAGATACCTATAAAATTATAAATAAAGACGATCCAAATTATCTCTGCAAACAGTCAACACTGCCGTATTATCTGAGTAACCATGGCAGTTTCCCACAATACTTACATAAAATAAGAAAAAGAGCCTCACCTAGATGTCCATGCGATAAAGCAGAAGGAGATGCAGTTCACTACATATTCGGATGCTGCCCTCTTATGATCCATCACTTCCCTTTTGATCAGAACGAAGCTCTCAGATATAACCTTCGTAATATCATTTTCAATCCTTCAAACTCTCAAAAGTTAAAAGAGAATTATAATATTCTCAATAAAAATTTCTCTTTCATTATGAAAGAATTTTAAAAAAATTGACTGAACTGACCGATGACTTTCTGAACTAAAATACCATAAATTTAGGACATCATGAACTTATAGTACTTCAAAAATATTTTATATTTAACTTTCAATTTACAAAAAAATTTTATTTTTTACATTATTTATAACCTTTTATATTTTATTATTGTTATGTAATTATATTCATTGTTTCAAATCTAATAAACAGGCGCCTCCTGCGGTGGAGGTTGGAACGGATGGGTGTTATCGGTGTCGGGTAGCGTTTATTTTTCCCCTCGTGGACTTATTGTTCCTGTACCTCACGGGTGGCTCTCCACGAGTGGGTGATTTTGGTCCCCGCTGGGTGATTTCGGTCCCCGCTGCTTATTGTTCCTATACCTCACGGGTGGCTGTCCACGAGTGGGTGATTTCGGTCCCCGCTGCCTTCGGCACCGTTTTCTTCAGATCCAAAAATTATTATTTTAAAAATTTTTATAAGC
This sequence comes from Maratus michaelseni, assembly GCA_963931845.1. Lineage (NCBI taxonomy): Eukaryota > Metazoa > Arthropoda > Arachnida > Araneae > Salticidae > Maratus > Maratus michaelseni. The sequence continues at coordinate 341,013,461 of OZ007587.1, read as the reverse complement.
TTATAGAAACCGCAGTTCCTTTAAAAAGGAATTGTTTTATCTCCATGAATAACCGCCGTGATGTCTGTGCTAATGAAATATAACTGAGATATCAGGTGTTACCAAATAAAATCTTTTTAAGTGGTCTAATTAAATAAAAAAATAATTGTAAATTCTGTCCTAATTATCATAGAAATTCGAAAATTACATATTTAGAATCCTTGTGAAAATTTACGGATGGATGTATAATTTTCAAATCGATAAATGTAATATTTCAAAAAAATTTGATAGACTTGGATTACTTCCACTATAAAAAAAATGTTTTGTTTTGTTATTTCTTCAGCAGACGTTTGTCGCCGTTAGACGCCTGCTGAAGTGTTGAAATTAAAACTGATCTTTTTTTCGACATACAATTAAAAGTTTGTTAATTGATAACTTCTCTTCTAATTGGTCGAATTTCACGAATTTTATCTTCATGAATTAGCGAATTTTTTACATCCGTCTGCAAATTTTTGTGCCGATGTGACCAATTTTTCGATTTTTTGAAAAAAGGCTCGAAAACGTCCAGTACGCCATGTTTATCAGAGCCGGAATGAAAAATATGGGGATGCGGGTGGAAGACGAAAGCTGATTGGCTCGGTTGCTAGCCTCGGCGGAAGACCCCGTTCAAGTCAAAAGTGAAATCATTTCTTTGTTTTGGAAAAAATGCTCCTTTTTCGCTAATTTTCGAGACTTTGTTAATTAATAACTCCCTTAATTGGGGGCCGATTTATTCGATACTAAGTGTCACCAATCCCTGGATTTTTCTGAATTTTTTGAAAAAAAAGCGCTTCGCTACTCGCTACGGTTGCCGAATTTTTCCAGGTACAGACACACAGACACACAGACAGACATACAGACGTTTCCGAACATTAATAATAAAGACTAGCTGGCTTAACCCGCTAGCGGGCCCCTAACTTACATCGGTGCCTCGAATCTTGTAAAACCTCGAATAAGATAAACCTCGAACCGAACGAACAACCGACCCGGGTCCCCGCTGCCTTTGGTACCGTATACCGGTCGTGCTACGCACGCACCGGTTAATCCCTTAATTTGCACATTGAATAGTACAAACCTCTAATCGAACGAACCTCCGACCCTGGTCCGCCCCGATGCCTTCGACACCGTATACCGGTCGTGCTACTCACGCACCGGATAATCCTTTAAATTGCACATTGAATAGTATAAACCTCTAACTGAACGAACCTCCGGCTCGGGTTCCCGCTGCCTGCGGCACCGTATACCGGTCGCGCTACGCACGCACTGGTTAATCCCTTAATTTGCACATTGAATAGTACAAACCTGTAACCGAACGAACCTCCAACCCTATCTGATGCGTGCGTGGCACGACCGGTATACGGTGCCGAAGGCAGCGGGGACCGAAATCACCCACTCGTGGACAGCCACCCGTAAGGTATAGGAACAATAAGTCCACGAGGGTAAAAATAAACGCTTCCCGACACCGATAGCACCCGTCCGTTCCAACCCCCACCGCAGGAGGCGCCTGTTTATTAGATTTGAAGCAATGAATATAATTACATAACAATAATAAAATATAAAAGTTTATAAATAATTGTTACTTTTTACATTATTTATAACCTTTTATATTTTACATTATTTATAACCTTTTATATACCGGTGGTGCTACGCACGCACTGGATAATCCCTTAAATTGCACATCGAATAGTATAAACCTCTAACCGAACGAACCTCCGGCTCGGGACTCGGCTGCCTGCGGCACCGTATAGCAGTCGTGCTGCGCACGCGCTGCAGTATACGTTAGTTCCACTTGCCACCACCAGATGGCGCAATCTGTTTATACGATCATAACTGAAATCGTTAAGGCTTTCGATGTCGAGTCCAATGAGCCATACCCTGTCGTCTTCGTGTCCATAGAACCGGAGATAGGAAAGCGCCCCCTGCTGGTGGAAAACGAACTAAAATAGGTAAGTTCTATCGATGTCGAGTCGAACGAGCCATACCCCAACGTGATTCTTCCCATAGAAACAGAGATAGGAAAGCGCCCCCTGGTGGTGAAACTCGGAACAAAAATCGAATAAGCTCTAGTATCCTCTATCAATGTTGAGTCGAATGAGTCATACCCCGTCGTGATCCGGGCCATAGAAACAGAGATTAGAAAACGCCCCCTGATGGTGAAAAAACGAACTAAAATCGATAAGTTCTAGTGTCCTATATCGAGTTGATTGAGCCAAACCGCGTCGTAATGTGTCCCATAGGACCAGAGTTTGCTGAAAAATCCTTTATTTACACCTTCCACCACCAGGGGGCGCAATCTGTTTTATACGAACATGACCGAAATCTGTAAAACTATCGAAATCGAGTCGAAAGAGCCAAACCCCGTCGTAATCGGGACCATAGAACCTGATTTCCGGCGCCGCCCCTGGTGGTGAAACTTGGAAATAAAATAGGTAAGCGCTATCGATATCGAGTCGAATGAGCTAAACCGCGTTGCGATTGCACTCGTAGAACTCGAGATATCATGAAATCAAAATATAAAATCTGATATTATTATTCGAAAAAAGTAGTATAAACTCAGAAACTTTAAATTTTAATGTTTGGAATCAGTTTGGTGGAAATCCGTAACATAGTTTATTCCGTAACATAATATGATTAAGCGGTCAGAGACCTTTCCAACGATATATCACATGAGGTGTGTGTTCAAAATTTAGAAAATTACCTTCCTTGGCAAGGTGCTCCCCTCTCCCCATATTTTTCGACACGGCCACATTTTTAAAATTTATGTTATGTGTTATAAAATATCTTAAAGTTTGAAACAGATCACCTTATTATGTTTCTTTTAATCTGGAGATAGAGTGGTCTTAATATCTGGCATTGAATTTTAAGCTGTCTGATAATTAAATAAAAAATTATTTGTAAATTCCTTCCTAATTATCGGAGGAAAACCAAATTTATATATTTAAAATCCTCGTAAAAATCTAAACATGGATGCATAAATTTAAAATCGATAAATCCAATAACAATAATTAAAAAAATAACAGGGCCCAAAATTTCTTAGTATAAAGAAAATGCGGGTTTTTATCAAAATGTTTCATTCTCTGAAATATCAGATCACGTGTCAATTTTTTAGAAATGAATTGCTTTGTTAAAGGGTTTTTAATTGATTTTTCCCTTCCTAATTATCGGTGAAAAACCAAAATGACATATTTAGAATCCTTGTTCAAAAATACAGGTTGATGCATACATTTCAAATCGATAAATGCAATAATAATAAAAAAAAATAACGATGCCTGAAAGCCCTAGTGCGTTTATCCTGTCTTTTGGAAATAAAATATTTGCCAGACCATCTGTCGCCGAGAAAAACATCCACAGTATCGAAATTAAAACTCGTCTTTTTTCCACACAAAATAAAAACTTTTTTAATTGGTATCTTCAGGAATTATTATCCGATTTTTACGAAAATTAATTTTTTGGACTGGGCATTTCATATTACGAAGGGATACATAATTTTCAAGTCCTTAAATTCAATATTTTTAATAATTTTATAAAACCTATAATAACCCCACTTAAACTGGTTTCATATCTTTCATCGTTCTAAACAGCTAGACGTCCCAATGTCTGGCTCTGAAAGAAGCAAGTTAAAAGGAATAATTTTTATGCAATCAAATTAAAGATTATAATAATTAATATCTTTGGTTCTAATGGCTGGATTTTCTTAATTTTTACAATCTTTTAATGTGGAGAGAGAGATGATTCCCGTGGTGTTATTTTCAAAACTGTAGGTGAATTAGATCTTATAATTTGCATGCCCATTTTAAAACCCTACTTCAGTATTTTTAGCCGCAGACACTTTGTCTCTTTCTTGCTCGGAAATAATTTTTATCAAACGCAGCTGCAAATTGGATAAAAATCGTTCTTTTCGCGCAATTTTTAATGTTTTTAATTAATATCTTTTCTAATTACCGGCGGATTTTTTCGAAACCTGAAAGAATGGAATTCTCGAATTTTCCTGCGTATTTTGATAACTTTAGTGCCTTTCTACTCCGTCTGTGAGAAAAGTTTTTAGAGTTACAGACAAAAACAATAGGCAGACAGAGAGGCGTCGTTTTCGAACATTAATAATATAGTAGATATTTTCTTTTACTGAAATCTACTTATTATTCAGTATATGATTTGGACGACAAGGGAGAATTACAGTTTAACTTAAAATAAAACATTTGATCGTAACTTTTAAATATATATATATATATATATATATATATATATATGTATGTATATGGTATTGTAATATACATTGGTTAATATTTTTTGCAGTCTGGTGAAATTTCCATGTTGAGAGCTTCTACAAAACTCCAAAAGACATTCATGTAGGTCAAACAATGTTTTACGGTCTTTATTGACAGTGGTAAAATTCCTCAGAAGGGTTTCCTGCAGGTTTTATAATTTTATTACCACTATTTCCGAACAGTAATCTTAACCTTATTTAATGACAAACATTCTGCGTATGAATAAGAGGAAAGAAAATTATATGAAAATATTTGCACTAAAATTCAAGGATCTACGGACAACCTGTTCATGTGTATACATTTTCTCTGCATTTAGTCTTTAAAATGTAGATTTACTTTCGACTACATACGTTAGATCATATTTAACGTGTTGTTCATAACAGTAATTGATACCGTGATAATTAGCGGGAATTCTAAATATAACAGGATTTCCCGTTGGCATTCTTGACAATTAATGGAATAAATGGGATTATATATCGTACGAGTTACAGTACATATTATCGGACATGGTACATCACTTATGTGGAATGTTTCCTACAGCAAACTCTTAATTGCAAAGCGTAACTTAAATATATTTAAAAATCTAAAGTGAATCTGCTTTGATGAATAAAGTGGCTAGAATAATCAATATTATTTGAGTTTAAATAAAAAGTCTATCTGCTGTTGTTATTTGTATCAATGACATAAATTTGTTAAATTATGTTTTACACATTATTACGAGTGTCCAAATTTAAAAGTACTTTTTAATATAAATGATAACGATTGTTAAATTAATATTGAGAATATTTACGTTATTTTCACACGTTTAATTAATTTTTATAACTATGCATCTTTAAAGACTAATTAATTGGACTTTAAAGTAGACAATTTTTAGTGTTTTTAAAAAAATATATACATTTGAAAATAATGTTGTTTATATATTTTATGAATAAAGTCTGAACTCATTAAAAATATTTTTCATTAGTTTTATTTTTCTCTTTGCTATTTTATTAAATTTAATGTATCATATGTGAATGTATTTGAAATAATTTACTGTGTCACGTATCGAAATCTTTCTCTCACGTGTAATTAAAATGCAAGCAACTTATTGTTTTACAACAGTCAGACTTGATAACGTGTAATTGAAAATGCATGTGATGACACTAAAAAATCCGAAACTAAAGATATCTGCATTTCACTGACTTTGGAAATTTGCTGAAGTTTCATCCTTTAACGATGGCAAAATACAAAATATTATTTTTAATAACAATAAAAAGGACATGTAAGTACATTAATGGTCATTATGATGATATTAATTTATATTTTTTATTGATCATTTTCTTAACGCTCTAAATAAATCAATAAATAGGACTATATGGAAGAACTAAAAATTATTTAACAATATTTATTTAAATTTTAACTACTTTTTTTAATTAAGAAGTCTTGTATTTATTAACAGGAGATTTTTGTTTAAATTCTTATAATCCACTTTTTTTCATTTATACCATTTTTTCTTGAATGCCATTAGACAATACATTAAGCTGTAAAACATGTACGCTACTTTAAAATATGTTTTAATTTATGCTCTACCTATATTTATGGTATTATTTAGCGCTTCCCAATATGGATAAAAATGTTTATTACATTCAATGTTGGGTATTATTGGGAATTTCTTTTGTAGTTAAATTTCCACGAAAACTCCATATGCTATTAAAGTACGCTACAATATATTAGATAATGAGTGTTAATGTGTGTTAATCTCTTGTAGCTTATTTTTTTACTATACATAAGATCGTGAATTCATCATCAACTATAAAAATTAATTCAATTAGTACGGTGGAGTGACATTGCAAATTGGGAGGTATAATTCTGAATGTTCTCAGTTTTAGGAGCATTGAATGATCTCAGTATTACGCTAGAATCACTAGTGGCATTCATGCAGCGTTAGATAAATATATCTTTTTTTTTAAATATTGTCCGAAATAATTTTTAAATGAAACTTTTTATTTTCGTCTTGGGACTTGCTCCAGTATAATATGTGATATGAAGTATGTTAAGATAAGCAGTCACAAATAAATTTGAAAGGCATAAACATCTAAGGGGATGCTGTGGGAAATAAATACATTGCGACTATTCTGAAGGATTTTAGCACTCCATATTCTATGTCACGTTTAGAAATTCTTCCTATTGTACATAACCCAATAAAAGTAATGAAATGTTACTCATTCTAGTCGGAAATTGCTCGTAGCGCAATTGAAAATATTTGGATATGGCAAGATTCAATTGGCAAACGTTTTATCATTATTTCATAATTTGGAGTTTGTGCAATATCTCTTTACGAAGTTTTCTTATTAGAGTTCTCTAAGTACACGTTCTAACATTCTTAAAAAATACTCAAATTACAGCAAAACCTAACTATATTATTGAAATACATTCCATGTATGGATCCAGTAAGAGATGGTAAACGCCCTTGCAGCATAGGCTTAGTTGTCAATTCTGCAAGCCATTTCACGATATATAATCTTCTTAAAAATCAAAAGAAAATAAATTTAAAAATTTTATTCTGAACGACACTGTGACTTTTGACTTGATGAATAGACCCAAATATACATTTACTGATTTTTACACATGTTTGAATGTTTACAGTGGTCATGTTTTAAACCTTAAAATAAACAAGAAAGAAAAATCACGCGTCAAGCATAAATTAAGAAACGCATTTTAACAGTTTCGGAATACTGTGACGAAACTTCACCTTTTTTATGAAGTGAAAGAAAATATTAAGTAAATAATTTAGAAAACGCATAACATATTTAAAATGCAATTACCGTCCATAGTCGAAAATGTACTCGAATTCTTTTGTGAAGCTCTTTTTATAATCAAAATATATGTATATATACTAGATAATTCAAATCAGTTATAAAATGCATAATAATATGCATAGTAAAATGCACATTTTTTCGTACAATCATGTACGTTATCTACAAATTTGTATATGCACTACATAAGATAACATTTAATTAAGGTACAAAACACATAACACAGCTAAAAGAACACTCCCAGCAATTATCATGCATATACGTCAATGTATCCTGTTCTTTATACGTGTTTAATTTACACAGTAAATGATTATTTATAGTCTAGAGACATCTTTTAGTGTACTAAATATAATTCATCAGCTAAATATAACTAAGCAATTCACGCAAAATAGCCAGTAATGATTTCGAATGCTTTTGTGCAGGTTTGAACTTTTCAATATAAATTGCGCTGGAATACATAATCTTCAAACGTTCGCTTCTCCGTCCGTTTTTACTCTGATTCCGATACTGACTAGTAATCCAGAAATCTTTCTAAGCCTAAACAAGAAATAAATATGATAATTTGGGTTTAAAGAAACAAATGGAATGCACACATTTCAATGATTGAAGATGTAATAACACATTAATCAGTATAAACAGAACAAGTTAATCTGAATTATGACAACAATATTACGTAAATTAATCAAACATCAGATAAATACATGTATTTCTAATATACAATAACAAATCAAAAATATATTTCTTAAAAAATAACCAGCACATGAAAATTATTGGTATTAATTAATATAAATTAATCAAAAAGCAACATATATATATATATACTTAAAATTAAATAAATGACATAAGAAACATAAGAAAGTTAAAATTTATTTTCCTTGTTAATATTATTTTCCTTGTAAATATGTTATATTTACATTTTAGCTGTTAACACGTTGTCGGACACTTGCGGCTATAGCCGCCAAAGCGAAGTTCACAATGTGTCATGACGGCTATAGCCGCCCAAAACGAAACGGTCGTTTTTAGACAATACGGCTATAGCAGCACAAATGTGCATTTACCGGCGTACAAGTAGAAGCCCAGTGTCATGTTTTGAAAACAATTTTTTAGGTTGAAGTTCGTTTTCCGCCTGTTATACGAGTTGCAGTTGCAATATGCACGTGCACGGTGGCTAGTGGTCAGGGAAAAATACAGTAAAAAATTATAATTACCAGTATATTCTTATAGAAAAATTCAAATTGATTATTTGAACGAATAATCAACATAAATCTACCCTATATATATAAAATCCTAATGAAACAAATTTGTGAAACGATTTTATGAAACGACTGATTAAACGACTGATTATGTTTCAGGGCTATTTTTAATAAAATATTAAACGCTTGATGGTGAAATTAATACCAATTGTCCATAAAAATCCGCGGAAGTCAAAACTGGTAATAGAATTTTGAAATTGGAATTAGTTTTCGAGATATTAATTTTTTTCTAATTTTAATGACATTTCTGTAATGATGGAAACTAATTACTTATTTTTTTGTGACAAAAAAGGGAAAAAAATGAAAAGGATCCCGATAGGGATTATTGATTTCTTTTTATTCGTCATTTTCAAATTGAAATTGAATTTATCTTTTATTTCAATCGATAATGAAGACAAGATTGTGATTAAATTATGTTTTTCAGGAAAATTAAAAAAAAAAAAATCACATTTCTATCGTCAGGATTCAATTGTCTGTCAGCATTTAATTTAATTTATTAACTGAAAATATTTTGAATAAATTCGTCTAAATGGCGTCATTTATGTAAACGCAAAAGAAAGGGGGGGGGGAAGGAATTAATAGTAATTATTGTTTATTGATATCATTTTGTTATTTTTTTTGTAAAATTTAATTAAGCGAATTTATAAAATTCACTAATTTGGATATTTGAATCAAATATATAAAACAATAATTGCCCAACCGAACGAAAGGAAAATAAAATATCCTGCTTGGTTTTCTTTCCAATTTTAATGCGAATATGACATCAATTATGGTAAAATGACATTTACTCCTTTCTCTGTTTTATTGGCAGCAAGGAAAAAAAATACTCCCTATATATTAGAGAAATGCTATTGAAGTTTAAAACAAATGAATATTTCAGTAGCATTACTTTTTTAATAATGAATTATATGTTTACACATAAATAACAAAGAGAAGAAAAAACTACAAATAATTAAATTACTATACTAGAAACACACTTAAGGTGTAAATTACGTTATATATTAAAAGGATTTTCGTTTCTTTTCCATTTTAGGGGCCTTCGCGAGATACAGAATGTGACCTTGGCGATGAATTGAAATTCGGCATTTGAAATTCGGTGAATTGAATTGTAACAATCTATTCGCTTTTTGATATACATAAGCAATTATTTCGATATTTATACAATTTATTTAATATAAAGAAACCATTTATCTATTTTTATGTACTAAAAGAGGTAAATTGAAAGACAATTATAAATAAATTGTATATATACATATAAATACATGTATAAACAAGCCTAAAAATTCTGTGCTTTTCCAGTATATTGGTCCTTGACGAAATAGGGAAAATAGCCTTGGCGGAAAAGGAAATTTGGCAACATACTTTCTGTCAACCTATTCACTTTGTCATTTCGTATAAACAAGCATTTTTTAAATATTTATACAATTTGTTTAGCGTAAAATGTCATTTATCCTATTTTATATATAATCAGAAGTAATTTGTAAAAAACAATAATAATATACGCATAATTAAAATACGCATATAAACAAAAAAATCATCGAATTTGTTTCCATGGCTATTTATGTCATTTGGTACCAAATCTCACTTTCTGATGCCCGAATTGCGCCAAGCTTTTTAAAAAAGCGTCAAGACCCCTATAATAGAAAAGCACCAAAGTTCATTGGGTTTGTTTTATAACTTTTGGCAACAAATCTATGTATATTAACGAATCTATCCCTTTTTGAAGCTCGAATTACGCCAAACCTAAAAGTAAAGGATCCTATACTGGAAAAGTACCCGATTTTCTTATGGACAATATTCAAGTGACATAACATGGTGTAAAATTATCGCGAATAGCAAATTTGTTTAAGTATCTCATCAATTGATGCCGAATAAATGCAGGCATGCATGCACAAAATATTTAATTAATTTTGTATGATAAATAATTATTAGAAAATTCGTATATACATATTAATTAAAATAAATAATTTACATATTTAAAATAACATGAAAATATGCATGATGGTGCACTAAAATAGAGAGAAAATTAAAACCTTACTGAAAATGTCTATAACATAGTACTTTTCAAAACCGTGATTCTTAATGTTATTCACAAGCAGATGGAATTTTTCTCATCCTTAAACGCAAAGGAAGAATAGAATACAGATCGTTGTTATAAAAGTCAGAGAGGTAGCCACAATTTAAACCCAACCATTTTATACAAGATGGTTTTCAAGTTGTAATTGATTTTACTTATCAATCCCGAAAACAGTCGTCAGTTGCCGCAACAGCTGTGTATGAGGCCATGATAATAAAAAAAAAATGCCCCATTAAAACGTTAAAAGCATGGCAACCCAATTACAGATTTACCAATATTTTTAAAACAAAGCACGCGGCATGTTTTTAGAGGCCTCGAAGTCTGAGCGGGGGTTGGCGAGCGTAGCTCGCAGGGGGTAGGCCCCCTAGTTTTTCTATGAGAATATACTGGTGTTTATCATTTTTTTTTACTGTATTTTTCCCTGACCACTAGCCACCCTGACGTAGTTGTGAAGGGAGTAGTGCAACCTAATTAAAGGTGCTGAATTAATCAAAATTAATTTTATTTAAGCAGAAAGAGTAAAACTATACTTAGTATATTCTAAAAATTACAAAAACATACAGTGTTAATTTTCCAACTTCAATTGATCCTACTATCCGTCAATGTGTTAGCATTAAAATATCTTTTAAAAATATAACAAAAATTAAACATATTTTTCATTTTGTTAACGATATTAATTTTGAGACAAGAAAAAAAAATGTCCCATCGTTTTTCCGTTCAGAATTAAAGTCACTTATGAAATAAACTTTGCTGGCCTCGCTACACAAATAATACAAGTATTAGAAATAATTGAATTCTTCTTGAAATTTCCTTTTTAACATCTATTTAAACAGAGCAATTTGCGCTAAAACTCAATTTCGTTTTTTTCGGGGTGGGGGTGGGAGAAGGGGGGAATCATCAAAATAAAAATATGTAATATACAGATATGTACTTATGTATGTTTTCTTAAGCGAATCGTTATTCTTACCTATTTAAAAGAAATAGTTTCTTAATTGGCGCATTAACACAAAAAACATACAATCCTAATAATATTTTTAAAACTTTGAAAAAAAATATAAGTAATAGACATGAATTTCTAGAAGAAAAATTGATTTAATAACGTAAACACTTTATAAAAAAGCTGATAAAATTTAATAGAAAAAGAATTTTGAGTACATAACGATATAAAGAAATAACCCATACGAAAAGGCTTTTAAAATATAATATGTGTCTTTACAAAAATCTTTATTTGAAATTGAACATGGAATTTCAAGTCATGTTCTTGGCCAACACGGGAAAAAAGAAGACTTAAATCATTCCTTCTATCTCTTTGGAGTATTCAAGTGAACACATAAAGTTGAAAAATAAATAAATGATGGTTTTGCTTTGAATGTTATTTTCTTTACTTTTCTGTAGAATACGTGAAAAGAATTTGATTTTTAACGTTTGAAATAGAAAGCTGTTTTACGGAAATATGTTCAAAATATATTCACTTATATATATATATATATATATATATATACAACCTGTAATACCCTTTTTTAGAATGAAATAGGGGAAGTATTAAAAATGGAGACACAGGGGATGAAATTTAAACTACAGGACTCTGTATTTTTTAATCATTAAAAAAGATAAATAGTGTTAGAAGAGTGATTTCTGATATAAACATTTCATCTATTATTGTGAGCCTGAATATTCATCCATCCGACTTCAAGCTGGTGAAACGAAACACGTGTGCGCTGACAAAGTACTTTTCTGTTTTCTGTGAGATTCTCATTAAAGAACTTACACGTGTAACCTCAAGAGTTCAAGTCTAAATGACGTAGACTTGACTGTGTTTTTTTTCTCTCATCCAAGAACTAATACTTCAGTCTCTGAGTAACTTTTATTTAATGCAGACCTGCTGAACAATTCTATTAAATTAAATGTTTTAACTTTTTATAGTGTGATGTAAATTTTATAATGTAAAATTAATCTTTCTTTTTCTTCAACAGTAATTAAATAATTAACTTAGAAATTATACAATGAAGCAATACTTTATTTAGAGAAGATGTTTTTTTTTATTTTCATCAGTGATCGAAAGAAGTTATTAAATAGTGCCATTGGATTTATAGTAAAATTGGATACACTTACTACACCTTCGCGGATTCAAAAGGTAGGACAAACTTTCTCTACCTTTCTTTTATTATCATGAAGTCTTAAAGTGAATTTTAAGAATAAAATTAGAAGAAGAATTTATTTACCGTAGTTCTAAAAATTATCAGATTATGAGCGCTGAGGATTGAACACGGTAAAACCGCTCTCTAATAAGAAAAATAAAAAAAACTATATTTTAAACAATAGAAACTATAAAAGTATTATTAAAATTAATAAAAATACAACATCATGGCTTCAAATATGAAAGAAATGTGTAGCATAGAAAAACTGAACTCCAATAATTATGCGATTTGGAAGTTCAAGGTAGAGATGCTGTTAATGAAAGAGGATTTAATCAACCAGATAACTGATGATCCGCCAAACCCCTTAACAGGCGAATGGACGAAGAAAGACAATAAAGCCAGGGCTATTATAAATTTAAGCTTAGAAGACTCACAGCTGATTTACATAAAAAACGAAACATCAGCTAAACTACATGGTTAGCATTAAAAACAATACATGAGCGCGCGAATTTATCTAGTAAATTATATTTGCTAAGAAAACTATATAGTATAAAACTAGTTGAAAATGGTAATATGAACGACCATATTGTTAAAATATTAGAAACCGCTGATAGGTTAAAAGCAATAGGAGAAGAGATTAAGGACTCTCATCTATCTGCACTTTTGTTGTGCTCCCTTCCACCTAGCTATGATACTCTGATCACGGCATTAGAGGCCCGATCAGAGACCGAATTAAATCCGGAATTTATAAAAGGAAAACTAACAGATGAATTTCAAAGGAGACAAGAAAGCTCCAATTCATCGCATGAAAATGTATACAAAACATTTAATAAACAAAAACAAAACACTAGGGCATATCCAAAAAGAGAACAAAACCTTTTTTGCACGAATTGCAAAAGAAAAAACCATGTGCGACAAAATTGTTGGTTTCTTAAGAATAAAAATTCTAAGAACCAAACAAATGAAAAATACAGACAAAATTCGTCTTTATGCTTTGAAGCAAGTAATTTTACTCCGAAAACTAAAGCAGAAAAAAACACACAAATTCAAGAGAGTAAAAGCGAAGAAAATCAAAACGAAAAAACAATGTCTCAAAGGCAATTATCATTAATCGCACATAATGAATCTAAATCTACTTGGATTGTTGATTCTGGAAGCAGTTCACATATTTGTAATGACATAAATGTATTTGTTGACATTGACAATAACAACAAAAATACTGTCACGATAGCAAACGGAACAACACTAAAATCGCACGGGACAGGTACAATAAAATTACGGACACAATCAAATGACATAACTTTAAAGGACGTTTTATATGTCCCTGATATTCAATCAAATTTAATGTCGGTTACGAAAGCCACAAAGTATGGTTATGAATTCATGTTTGAAAATAACACCTGTAACTTATCCTATAATGGAAAAACTCTCTTAGAAGGAAAAAAGAGAGAAAATTTATATGAAATTGACCTATATAAACCTAAGCAAGAAATCTATGTCAATTTTGCTGAACAATGCAAGAATAAAAACTGCATTGAGCTTTGGCATAAGAGATTAGGTCATAGAAATGTTAATTCAATTAAACAACTCTTATCCAACAATTTAGCAACAGGTCTAGAAATTAAAAATTGCAAACATGACATAGTTTGTGAGAGTTGTATAAAGGGAAAACTAACAAATGCACCGTATCCAAAACAGAGTGAGAACAGAGCTAAGAAGGCGATCGATCTGGTGCATACGGATGTATGTGGTCCGATGCAAACAGAAAGCATAGGAGGGAAGAAATATTTTCTCACATTCACAGATGATTTTAGTAGATTCACAATGATATTTCTTTTATCGAATAAAAGTGAGGTAGTTACCAAAGTGAAAGAATATGTAGCCATAACGAAAAATAAATTCGGTCGCACAGTTAAAGAAATCCGATCAGACAATGGGGGTGAATACACTAGCGAAGAATTAGAAAAATTCTTAAAATATGAAGGTATTCATCACCAGTTCACTATTCCGCATTGTGCACCTCAGAACGGTGTTTCGGAAAGAAAGAATAGGACTTTAGTCGAAATGACAAGGTGCCTATTATCGGAAGCGCAGCTGCCAAATAAATTTTGGGCCGAAGCTTTAAATACAGCTGTGTATCTTATAAACAGATTACCAACAAAATCACACAATTCAACTCCATACCAGCTATGGACAAACAAAAAACCGGATTTATCAAACATAAAAATATTTGGCTGCAAAGCTTATGCTTATCTCGATAAATCCCAAAGAGGAAAACTCGATGATAAAGCAATAAAAGGAACATTTATCGGTTATGATAATAGATCAAAAGGATATAGGATCTACATTGGCAATAATAAAGTAATAAGGGCAAGAACTGTTAAATTTATAGAAAACTCTAATTCAAATGAAAACGAAAAAAAATCCATTGATATGAGAGAAGAATTAGAAGTTCAGAAACAACCTGAAAAAGCAGGGGGAGATTCCTCAAAATTCTTTATAGACATGCAGGAAGATAAACAAACAGACAATGAGGAAAATTTAAACGAAAACGAACCTAGAAGATCTCAACGATCAAATAGGGGAGTTCCACCCGATAGATTCTCTTATATTACTAAAATACAAAAAGAAAATATTGAACCAACAGAGTGGAAAGATATAGCGAAAATCGAAAACCCATATGATAGAAACAAATGGTACGAAGCAACTAATGAAGAAATTAATTCATTAAGAAAAAACAAAACATGGGAACTAATTGATCCACCACCTGGAATAAAAGTAATTGGGAATAAATGGGTATTCACCAAAAAATATAATGAAAATAATGAAATAGAAAAATATAAGGCACGTCTTGTAGCCAAAGGTTTTTCTCAAAAATACGGAAGCGATTATTTTGAAACCTTCGCTCCAGTAGTAACGTATACAACTATAAGAGCGTTTCTAGCATGTGCAGCGTATAAAAATTTAGATGTTAATCATATAGATATTAAGACTGCATTCCTCCACGGAAATTTAGAAGAGGAAGTTTATATGTCACAACCAGAAGGGCATGTAATACCGGGAGAGGAAAATAAAATTTGCAAACTAAAAAAATCAATTTACGGATTGAAGCAATCCGCACGAGCATGGAACATTAAATTAGAAGAAAGTTTAACTAAACTTGGTTTTGTGCAAAGCACCTCCGATCCATGTCTCTTCACACGAAAATTAAAGGAAAGTACAACATACATCATTATATATGTTGATGATTTATTAATTTCAGGGGAAACTAAAGAAATAAATGAAATAATAGAACAACTAAAAAAGGAATATGAAGTCAAAAATTTAGGACTTGTAAATTATTATCTGGGGATAAACATAAAAAGAAGTAAAGAAGGAAATTTCGCACTTGATCAAAGAAACAAAATAAAAGAACTGATCGAAAAATTCGATTTAAAGGAAGCGAAACCCTGTGATACTCCGATGGAACCCGGGTACTTAAACATAATTGATGAGGAAAATTTACTTTCTAATAACAGTAAATATAGGCAAGCTATCGGAACATTGTTATATATAGCTACAATAACTAGACCAGACATAGCCGCCGCTGTGAACATTTTGAGTCGTAGAAACGAAAAACCCAGAGAAAAGGATTGGAACGCAGTAAAGCGGGTTATTAGATATTTAAAAACAACACAAGAACTAAAACTAATTATTAGTAAAGAAAATGAGCCAATACTAACAACATATGCTGACTCCGATTGGGCAGGGGATAAAAATGACCGTAAATCAACAACGGGAAATTTATGTAAATTAGGAAATACACCAATTTCCTGGTCAACTAAGAAACAAAATTCAGTTGCCTTATCATCCGCTGAGGCTGAATACATCTCAGCAGCAACTTCAGCACAAGAGACAGTTTGGATTATCAATCTTCTAAAGGACCTTGATCTACAACAAAATTTGCCCATAACTTTATTCGAAGATAATCAAGCTTGTATAAACATGGTTAAAAATTATAAACATCATTCGAAAACTAAACATATCGATATAAAATACAACAGCATAAAAGATCTTAAGGAAAAGGGAATAATTGAACTACAATATTGCCCAACCAAAACTATGACAGCTGACATTCTAACGAAGCCCCTTCCCAAACCTGACTTTACAAAACACAGAACAGGTTTAAATCTCAAGAACATTTATACTTCAGAAATCAAGCAGGGGTGTTAGAAGAGTGATTTCTGATATAAACATTTCATCTATTATTGTGAGCCTGAATATTCATCCATCCGACTTCAAGCTGGTGAAACGAAACACGTGTGCGCTGACAAAGTACTTTTCTGTTTTCTGTGAGATTCTCATTAAAGAACTTACACGTGTAACCTCAAGAGTTCAAGGCTAAATGACGTAGACTTGACTGTGTTTTTTTTCTCTCATCCAAGAACTAATACTTCAGTCTCTGAGTAACTTTTATTTAATGCAGACCTGCTGAACAATTCTATTAAATTAAATGTTTTAACTTTTTATAGTGTGATGTAAATTTTATAATGAAAAATTAATCTTTCTTTTTCTTCAACAGTAATTAAATAATTAACTTAGAAATTATACAATGAAGCAATACTTTATTTAGAGAAGATGTTTTTTTTATTTTCATCAGTGATCGAAAGAAGTTATTAAATAGTGCCATTGGATTTATAGTAAAATTGGATACACTTACTACACCTTCGCGGATTCAAAAGGTAGGACAAACTTTCTCTACCTTTCTTTTATTATCATGAAGTCTTAAAGTGAATTTTAAGAATAAAATTAGAAGAAGAATTTATTTACCGTAGTTCTAAAAATTATCAAATAGCAATGAATATTTTATCCAAATCGTTTAACTCATCTTACAATTCTTTAGGAATGCTACTGAAAATTAAAATTTCGTCAGCAATCAAGAGATTATTTAGGTGTTCTCTATTCCTTAAAAATATTTTCTAAGACAGCAGTAAAAAGCTTAGGCAAAAGAGTGTCTCCTTTTATAACACAGTTTCCAAGCCTTATCTTTGCTTTTCCTCTGTCCAAACGAATAATTTATGTTAATTTCTAGTAAATCTTCTTTGTAATATTGATACAAAGTTTGTCTATACCTATGCTTGAGTTAGCTATTTTTAATGTGTGGACAAAATCTGATGATTTTTGATAATCGATAAAAGTGAGGCAGTGACGTAATTTTGTTCCTTATGTTGGTCTATGAATTTTCCTTACTGTTTGGAAATTATCCATTTTTCAACACCCATTTCGGAATCCTGCTCATTTCTAATTTTATTCAAGTATAAAAAATATTCTAGTCTTGTTGTTAAACCTTTGTTGAAAATATAATTCACTGATATTAAACTGTTTGAACGATAGTTTGTAATGTTGTTCTTCTCTCTTTCATGTAAAATCGTGCCATCACAACGTTATTACATCCTTCTGGTTCACCTAACGTTTCTAGACATTTGAAAAACTGGTTGGCAAGCGGTTTTACAAATTCTTCCTCTTGTCCTTTGATAACGCGAATTCTGATTCCATCTTCATGAAGGCATTTACCTTTTTTATGAATGTAATGACTGTATTTCAACCTATTAATGACTATATTTCAATCTATTTCATTCCGCGTCGGGATCACGTTATCAGCGAAAATCAGTCTAACGAAGCTAAGCGAGAGGTGCTCTGAAAAGAATTACATTAAAAAGAAAAATAATTGGATAAATATTCCACATTACTGGGGTAACAGTTCATCCAGTCAAAAGGAAATTTCAGATATTGTTATTTCAAGGTATGCGCTCGAGATCATGATTATTTGTAAAAATAGAGATCTCACTGTTCTGGTCACAGTGAAAAAAAATCTAAATTTTTCAATGCCAACACTCACGATTTCCTTGCCCAGATAAATCAGCATGTTAGAAAACTATAAATGGCGTTGGAACGATATGAGGAAAATTGCCGGCGTAAAACATTTGCAAAGGAATATGTGCTTTGACGCGCTTTGCATAATTCACAGAGAAAGTAGAAGCACCAATCACATAGTACCATGTGCAAGACATTGCATCTGGAAAACCATTAATAAAAAGTGTGGGAAGATTATTTTTCAGTCAGGTGTTCGGACGTGCCAACAAGATGACACTTACGGTTAAACAACAAAGTGACTTGATAAAGCTGTTTTATTTGAACGGGGAAAATGCTGACGACGTAGAGCAAGTTTATTCGCGGAATCATAAGCTATGTCGAGGCTCATGTTCCGTAAAAACTGTACGTGATTTGGTAAAACTAATCTGCGCCGCCAGGACCCGGAGTGACGCCCGTCAGCATCTCAACCATCGGACCTCAACCACTTTGCTGCGCCAAAAAATCGTTTTTTTCTTCAGCACTAGTCAGAAGTAAAAGTTATCTGTGACAACCTGAATTTCACTAACTTATGAAGTCAACTAACCAACAAAAAGTGAACAAAACACAACAAAATAATTAATTGGTGAATGCACAAAGCACACCTGCAAAAGAAAGTGAATAGGGAACAAAAAATAGTGTCTCATCAAGTGAATACAGACCCATAGATATATGACGGACTAACGACCACGAAGCAAGCCCCACTTCATTAGTGGGCCAAGTTTCTCAAATAACAAATCAACAAGTTGTACAAAATAAAAAAGCAGTGATAACAGACATTCGAATTAAATGGACTGATCGCATTAAGCGTATTCACGAAATAAAAAATAAAAAAAACCAGCTATAATGCACGCGTGAGTTAAATTGGCAAAAACAACAAAAATGAGTGTGCAATATCCAGAAATGGGACAACCACCAATAACACAAGTAACAATGTGACAACAACCAGTAACAAAAATTACAATGTGACCACCACGAGTAACAAAATTACAATGTGACAAAACCCATGATAGTGACATAATAACCGGTGAAACCCTCCACATAAGACCAAGTTTCAAAATGCGAGAACCAGCTCTAGCACTAGCTAGAGGTAACAATTTGTCAACAAAGAGGCAAAATCCAACGAATGAAAGCAGACAGAAACATCCCCCAACAGGGGTGAGCCCATAAAAACGGCAAAAAAACCTATCAGAGACAAAAACGAAAAGTAAAATCAGCCCCTAAAAAGGCGATAAACACAACAATCCACCATGATCGCATGTAAAATTCTTCGTGGGTGCAAAGTCCTCCAAGATACCTGTGAATTATGCCTCGGGGGGTGCCTAGTGATGTGAAGATTTCGTCACCTGATCAAGGATCTAAATTACGAGACCAATTAATTTATCTCCCTTAATGTTTGCATTTTTTTAAAAATCCTTCAATTCAACAAAGTTGAATAGAAACCTTGAACCGGCAAACAAAGATAACTGCAGCAAACCACTAGAGAGCGAGCACTGCAGCGATGCCAACAAAACTATAGTCAGGTCGAAACTTACATCGGTTGACACCTATGACAAATTGGATAATTGGCTAGAAGACTTCAATATCAAAATTAACCAAACATGTCAAAAAACATTAAAAACTAAAAAACTTAAACTATACCCAACTTTTGACTGGTGGACTGACGCGCTAAGATCCCACCGAAACAAAATATCAGCTCTAAGGAAAAGATGGAGGTCATCGGGTGACTCAAAATGGAGAACGCTCCTACAACGTGAGCGAGCGCTATATAAAAAACACATAAAAAGAGAAAAATTAAATTCTTGGAAAAAATTCTGTAATAATACAAAAGACACCTTTGGGCAGGCGTTCAAAATTGCAACAAACAAAAACTTATCAAACCAACACTTTATTCACACATCCTTGGAAGGTTCTTAACCTTACATTACAAAACAAGAAACATTTCAAAATCTTTTAACACATCATTTTCCAATAAATCCAACTGTTCCGTTACTTTTAGCCCCAGCAGGGGAGATAGTCCCCTCCCCCCCACTCTTCTCAAATAAAGAAATAAAAACAACATTATCTTAACTAAACAATCTTAAAGCCCCTGGTCACGATAAAATAGACGCATACCTCATAAAAAATCTTTTCAAATCATACAAATACTTAATTCGTGATATTTTCAATAAATGTTTAAATTTAAATTATTTCCCAAAAAATTGGAAAATAGCTAACGTTATATTTTCCACAAAAAACAATAAAAATCCTAAACTCCCAACCTCATATAGACCCATTTGCCTTCTCCCGATGCTGGGCAAAATCCTAGAACGCATGCTTAAACATAGACTAAATTACTATCTAGAAAACAATAACTACTTACATAAATCTCAATTTGGTTTCCGTGAAGGAAAAAGTAGAGTACAATTACTTAACAGATTAAAATATAAAATTAATAATTATCTAAAATCAAATAAATACTGCGCGCTCGTCTCATTTGACATTGTGGGGGCGTTTGATAATATTGACTGGACAACATAGGGCAGAATTCTCAAAACCCTGCCAGTCCCAAAATATCTTATAAACTTTCTCCTAAGCTTTCTTTCAGACAGACTCATCATTACCGATTACCTAAATAATAACATTAAACGTCCTACGTCCCAAGGTTGTCCACAGGGTTCGTGTCTCGGCCCTCTCCTGTGGCTCCTTGTGGCCAATCAAATACTAAAAATATTCTACACTAAATTCAATAATCTTTATGCCTTTTGCGGTGATTTCAATCTTATTATACGCGCAAACAATAGAAGAGATTTAGAATCGCAGGCGAATGAAAGAATTGCTCTTTTTGCCCAATTATGTGAAGACCTCTCGCTAAAAATATCATCAGATAAAACATCGTACATTCTGTTGGGTAAAAATGCCTTGGTGAGTCGTCCACCAATCTTTAAATTAAAACAATCGAATATAAAAGGTGTCACCGACTTAAATATCTTAGGTATAACATTCCAATCAAATCTTAAATGGGATAAACATATCCAAAAAATTAAAAACAAAATAGTATTATTAACATCTTCAATAAAACGCGTTTTTTCAGCCACATGGGGAGTGGATAGATCACGCCTTAGAACCTGGTACATCACAGTCTTAGAGAAAATAATAGTTTACGGCTCGGAGGTATGGTTCGACGATTTAAGAGTTATTGACAAACGTAACCTCCAGAGCATACAAAGATTATGTTTAATATCAATAACAAAAACATATAAAAATACTTCAACTCACACATTACAGACACTACTAGGTATTCCACCACTATTACTAACGTTAGAACATAAAAACTTAAAATATAAAATATTAAACAACACAGAGATATTATTAAAAGATAATAAGGTAATAACTAAAAATGACATAGAAGAAAAGCTTTACAAATACACAATTAACCCAGAAAACTTTTTAAATAATCTAATAACAATAGACAAAATCTTAAATAACATAGACATTACACACATATACACAGACGGTTCTAAGGTGGATTCTAATACAGCTTTCTCATTGGTGATTTTTCAGAACAACATAAAAATAGACGAAAAAACTACTAAAATTCAACCAGAAAACACAATCTACCAAGCAGAGCTGCACGCGGCCATAACAGCAATAGAATGGGCAATAAATTCTAACTTTAATAAATTTTAAATTTTATCAGATAGTCAATCAACAATGCTTTCATTAACAAATCAATTTCCAACACTTAAAGCAATTTATGATATACAGCAACTAATACATCAAAATAAAAACAAAATATTTTATCTAACATAGGTTAAAGGACACGCGGGTACAATAGGCAACGAACTGGCGGCAAGCTGGCTAATGATGCTGCTCAGTACTCCAACCTTCCAGTAGAGCGCGGAATAAAATTTCCGCGCTCATATTTAAATAAATGTATCAAAGATCAATTACTTTAAAGGTGGCAGTACAACTGGGATAACTCAGGGAGCGGCAGATTTACGTATCAGCTTGTGCCAGAAGTCAACACTAAATTAATAACTAAAGATAAAGTCTCAATATATTTTTTCACGGGCTGCGGCAGTTTTCCTACATCTATACTAATATTATAAAGGAGTAATTCTTGTTTGTTTGTTTGTAGGGGGTAATCTCTGGAACTACCGAACCGATTTCAAAAGTGATGGTGGCAAATTGATGGTGACAACCCCTGGTCCAACATAGTCTATATTTTATGTCGGTGCCACTAACCCCAGGGGGTGCAGGAGCAAAAAAAAGGTTCTAAAATTGCGATTTTTCAGTTATCACACTGGCTGTCAAGCCCTGAGAGCTTGGCAGCCGGTTCTGTATGTATGTACGTACGTAATGCGATAACTCTTCATAGAAATATCCGTTTTCCTTCAAATTTTGTTTATAGGTTCACTGTGTTAATGCGCTTCCCTGATTAGTTTTCGGGATTGATTGGTTAAGTATAAAAAGAGGGGAACAAGGGGCTAATTCCCCCCCCCCCCCTTAATTTATATAAATGGGTTTTTCATGCAGAATTATTCCGTTTTCCTTCAAATTTTCTTTATAGGTTCACTGAGTTAAGGCACTTCCCTGATTAGTTTTCGGGATTGATTGGTCAAGTATAAAGGGGGGGAACAAGGGTCTAATTCCCCCCCCCCTTAATTTATATAAATGGGTTTTTCATGCAGAATTATTCCGTTTCCCTTCAAATTTTGTTTATAGGTTCACTGAGTTAAGGCGCTTCCCTGATTAGTTTACGGGTTTGATTAGTTAAGTATAAAGGGGGGGGGGATCGGGGGGGGGGCTAATCCCCCCTTAATTTATATAAATGAGTTTTTCATGCAGAATTATTCCGTTTTCCTTCAAATTTTGTTTATAGGTTCATTGGGTTAAGACGCTTCCCTGATTACTTTTCGGGATTGATTGGTTAAGTATAAAGGGGGGAAACAAGGGGCTAATTCCCCCCCCCTTAATTTATATAAATGGGTTTTTCATGCAGAATTATTCCGTTTCTCCCTTTAAATTTTGTTTATAGGTTCACTGAGTTAAGGCGCTTCCCTGATTAGTTTTCGGGATTGATTGGTTAAGTATAAAAGGGGAGGAACAAGTGGCTAATTCCCCCCCCCCTTAATTTATATAAATGGGTTTTTCATGCAGAATTATGCCGTTTCCCTTCAAATTTTGTTTATAGGTTCACTGAGTTAAGGCGCTTCCCTGATTAGTTTACGGGTTTGATTAGTTAAGTATAAAGGGGGGGATCGGGGGGGCTAATCCCCCCTTAATTTATATAAATGGGTTTTTCATGCAGAATTATTCCGTTTCCCTTCATATTTTTTTATAGGTTCACTGAGTTAAGGCGCTTCCCTGATTAGTTTACGGGTTTTGATTAGTTAAGTGTAAAGGGGGGGATCGGGGGGCTAATACCCCCCTTAATTTATATAAATGGGTTTTTCATGCAGAATTATTCCGTTTTCCTTCAAATTTTGTTTATAGGTTCATTGGGTTAAGACGCTTCCCTGATTACTTTTCGGGATTGATTGGTTAAGTATAAAAGGGGAGGAACAAGTGGCTAATTCCCCCCCCCCCTTAATTTATATAAATGGGTTTTTCATGCAGAATTATTCCGTTTCCCTTCAAATTTTGTTTATAGGTTCACTGAGTTAAGGCACTTCCCTGATTAGTTTTCGGGATTGATTTGTCAAGTATAAAGGGGGGGAACAAGGGTCTAATTCCCCCCCCCCCCTTAATTTATATAAATGGGTTTTTCATGCAGAATTATTCCGTTTCCCTTCAAATTTTGTTTATAGGTTCACTGAGTTAAGGCGCTTCCCTGATTAGTTTACGGGTTTGATTAGTTAAGTATAAAGGGGGGGATCGGGGGGGGCTAATCCCCCCTTAATTTATATAAATGGGTTTTTCATGCAGAATTATTCCGTTTTCCTTCAAATTTTGTTTATAGGTTCATTGGGTTAAGACGCTTCCCTGATTACTTTTCGGGATTGATTGGTTAAGTATAAAGGGGGGAAACAAGGGGCTAATTCCCCCCCTTAATTTATATAAATGGGTTTTTCATGCAGAATTATTCCGTTTCTCCCTTCAAATTTTGTTTATAGGTTCACTGAGTTAAGGCGCTTCCCTGATTAGTTTTCGGGATTGATTGGTTAAGTATAAAAGGGGGGAAACAAGGGGCTAATCCCCACCCTTAATTTATATAAATGGGTTTTTCATGCAGAATTATTCCGTTTCTCTTCAAATTTTGTTTATAGGTTCACTGAGTTAAGGCGCTTCCCTGATTAGTTTTCGGTATTGATTGGTTAAGTATAAAAGGGGGGAACAAGGGGCTAATTCCCCCCCCCTTAATTTATATAAATGGGTTTTTCATGCAGAATTATGCCGTTTCCCTTCAAATTTTGTTTATAGGTTCACTGAGTTAAGGCGCTTCCCTGATTAGTTTACGGGTTTGATTAGTTAAGTTTAAGGGGGGGGATCGGGGGGGGCTAATCCCCCCTTAATTTATATAAATGGGTTTTTCATGCAGAATTATTCCGTTTCCCTTCATATTTTTTTTATAGGTTCACTGAGTTAAGGCGCTTCCCTGATTAGTTTTCGGGATTGATTGGTTAAGTATAAAAGGGGGGGGGACAAGGGGCTAATTCCCCCCCCCCTTAATTTATATAAATGGGTTTTTCATGCAGAATTATTCCGTTTTCCTTCAAATTTTGTTTATAGGTTCATTGGGTTAAGGCGCTTCCCTGATTAGTTTTCGGGATTGATTGGTTAAGTATAAAAGGGGGGAACAAGGGGCTAATTCCCCCCCCCCCTTAATTTATATAAATGGGTTTTTCATGCAGAATTATGCCGTTTCCCTTCAAATTTTGTTTATAGGTTCACTGAGTTAAGGCGCTTCCCTGATTAGTTTACGGGTTTGATTAGTTAAGTTTAAGGGGGGGGATCGGGGGGGGCTAATCCCCCCTTAATTTATATAAATGGGTTTTTCATGCAGAATTATTCCGTTTCCCTTCATATTTTTTTTATAGGTTCACTGAGTTAAGGCGCTTCCCTGATTAGTTTTCGGGATTGATTGGTTAAGTATAAAAGGGGGGGGACAAGGGGCTAATTCCCCCCCCCCTTAATTTATATAAATGGGTTTTTCATGCAGAATTATTCCGTTTTCCTTCAAATTTTGTTTATAGGTTCATTGGGTTAAGGCGCTTCCCTGATTAGTTTTCGGGATTGATTGGTCAAGTATAAAGGGGGGGGAACGGGGGGCAAATACCCCCTTAATTTATGTAAATGGGTTTTTCATGCAGAATTATCCCATTTCCTTCAAATTTTATTTATAGGTTCACTGTGTTAAGGCGCATCCCTGATTAGTTTTCGGAATTGATTGGTTAAGTATAAAGGGGGAGAACAAGGGGCTAATTCCCCCTTATCTATACTAATATATAAAGTAGTAAATATTCTTTGTTTGTTTGTTTGTTTGTTTGTAGGGGGTAATCTCTGGAACCACTGAAGCGATTTTAAAAGTGATGGTAGCAAATTAATGGTGACAATCCCTGCTCCAACATAGGCTATATTTTATGTCGGTGCCACCACCCCCAGAGGAGTGCAGGAGCGAAAAACGTTCTAAAATTTCGATTTTTTGTGTACTGAAGGAGATAGAAGTATCAAATTTGGTATGGTAGTTACTTATAAGATGTAAATGCTCTCTAAGAACAAATTATAAAAACATTCGCAATTTAAAAGGGTGAGATGAGGAAGAAGCGTTCTAAAAACACTCTAAATTACAATTTCTATGGAATCTCTGAAACTACAGAACCGATTTCAAAAGTGATGGTGGCAAATGGATGGTGACAGTCCCTGCTCCAACATATGCTAAATTTTTTTGTCGGTGCCACTGCCCGCAGAGGGTCCAGGAGCGAAAAACGTTCCAAAATTATGATATTTTCAATAATGAAGGAGTTAGGAACTTGACATTTTGTATGGTCGTTACTTACAAGATTTAAATGCTCTATAAGAACAAAGTGTAAAAAAATTCGAAATTTAAAAGGCTGAAATAAGCAAAAAATTTTCTAAAAACATTCTAAATTACATTTTGTATGGAATCTCTAAAACTACTAAAGCGATTTCAAAAGTGATGGTGGCAAATGGATGGTGACAATTATTGCTCCAACATAGGCTATATTTTATGTCGGTGCCACTATCCCGAGGGGGGTGCAGAAGCGAAAAACGTTCTAAAATTGCGATTTTTGCGATGCTGAAGGAGCTAGAAACTTGAAGTTCGGCATGATTGTTATTTATAAGATCTAAATGCGCTCTAAGAACAAATTCTAAAGAAAAATGATCTAATGATTCTGCGATTTCTCAACTATTGAATTTCTAAAATTACCAAATTTCACAATAGAGTACCATAGCGAAACCTTCACGCGTAAAAAGATAATGATAAGGGCGACGTGTCCTGACGTGTATATTGGCTATAGCACGAGTCACAAATTATAGTATCCTTATTATTCTGTTAAAATATAAAAGTGAATTATGAAATGTCAATATTTTTTTTTGATTAAAGGTTCGTTAAGAGAAATTGACCAGCGTAGCGGGCGTAGCTTGCTAGTTCTTAAATAATATCGGTAAAATGGATAATGATCTATGTGTTTGTGGCCAGAGGGTTGATCCTATCCATTATGTCTTCGGGGAGTGTAGATTTATGAAATATAAATTTCATAGGAAATTTCCAACACTCCTCGAGGACATGATGGATATTATTAATAATAATGAATCACTAGGCAAATTATATTAAAATTATAATATCTTAAATGAGAAATATTCTTTTATAAAATACAAATTTTATTTTTAAATCTAAAATATTTTTTAATCCTGCTATTGCTCGTCCTGTGAAGGTTATTTCGCTTCATGGAGACGGCTGTCCTCTCAATTTGCGGTGTTATGTATCTTCAACTATATTTTCTGTTTATAAGTGTTTATTCATCAAGTATATTACTCTAGTTTTATTCATTGTATACAAGTGATTATTATTCAAATATAAATTTTATATTGTTTTATTCATCGTATATATTTGTATATTATTCGAGTGTAGTATTCATTGCATTACTCATTATAATTAAGTGTATAAATGTTCGGAAAATCTTGCTAACAATTAAATAGTTAAAATAATCAATATAATTGATTATCTAGTAAAATGTAAATATATCAAGTGTACTACCTGTAAATACATAATTGTTACTTTACAATTCATATATTCATTCATCTACTTCTTGCATGGTTAATCATGAGGGCAGACATTTCTTAGGGTTGTCTTTTCAAGAATGGAAAATGTTGTTAAACTTAGAAAATTACTGTTATCATCTTGCCAAGAGCTATTATGTATAATGTGTAAATATTGAAATTTGTAAAACATGTAACTTATATAATTAATGTGTATAGATTTTTTTTTTAAATCTACTTACCTGTAAAAAACTGTAGCTTTAAATATTGTGTATATAATCTATAATATTCAAACATTGTATAAAATCAGGCACGCCCTGAATAAATAGGGCTGCCATTTGTGAATTAGAGTTTGTATAATTTACTATAATTTACTTTTCAATTTGTAAATGTTTTCCCATGGCACGCCCTGATAAATAGGGCTGCCACTTATGATTGATGGTGTAAGAAATTTTAGTTAATCCGGAGACGGTGGTGTCGTTTGGACGGTAGAGACCTTCCTGCCTTGAGCTTGGGGCTTGTCCCGACCATATGCCAAAAGCGGATCCTCAAGGCGGATGACAGCCAAACAGCTATGATCAGACGATTTCCGACGCGTTCCCAGGTACTAACTCGTCAATCTAGGCACTCATGCCGTGCAGGTAGGGGCCTGGTTAGCGGTATATAAAAAAACATCGCCCCCATGTCTTGAGGGAAATATAACGCGCACGGCAGGACTTGCCTCCCGCTTCGCTGCGGCTGGCCGGGGTACCGCCACCTGCGCATCACCCTGATTTAACCCAAGTGTCGACGACATAGGTTGCTGCGATATGCGGAGGTTCCCATAATCAGAGGACACCTCCACGAAGACACCCGACGACTTCGTAGTCGAAACCCCATATAAGGAACAGGTCCCTAGGTCATATTTCGAGCTCTCCCGGCGACTTTTGCTTTCCCGCGGCGTCTAAATATTGAGTCCTAGAGAAGGAGGAAACGACTAGCTCTTCTGCTGCGGTTACTGCTCTTGCGGAAGGAGGAGCTTCTCGCCAACCTGGGACTACGAAGAAAGTTGGTCCCTGACGCATAGACATGCCTTGGCTAGGGTTATCCCCTCCCAACTGTCTTTGCTTTCGGTGCGATTATGCAGGGAAATACAAACGGTCCCCAATCGACTCCATTTGAGAAGTTCATCCACATGTAAAAACAACACAGGCAAACACAAACACAAAACAAAACATATTACAAAAATGTTAGAAACAATGAAAAGTTAGGCTTAGAACCACTACTGGACTCTGCCAGACATGGAAAATTCCAGCAAGAACGCTGGAGAAGTGGTCCCGGCCGAGGTGAGTATCGTGAATGTTAAGTGAAGTTCATCAAACCGTTAGGCACAGAAAACTCTGACTACGAATAGACGCGCTGGACAGGGTTTCGACCCGAGGAGTCGCGTTTTGGCAATGAACGCCGCCGCGTAACTCGGCGAGCCTCCCGCTCGGTTCGTCGTAGTCAGACAACACGTCTCCACGTCACCTCCACGTGATCCTCCCACCAAGATTTGGCCTTGTCCACAGCGACCGGAGCCGCCTTAGGACTTAAGCCCCAATTGGCTATGGGCACCTCTTGCGCTGCTCAACCATTGAGGTCTGCACACAACAGCTTCAGCTGCAGAGGATGACGTGGAGGTTGCGGGCTTCGTGGTGCTTCCCAGCGCCGTTATCTATTCCACCTCTGGCGCTGGTACTGTGCAGATAGTCGCTGCATGCTGTATCTCCCACCGCCCAGCGCGCTACAGAGTCACAACGCATCGTGCTCTACAAAACTCGATCCTGCCGCCGTGAATTCCGCGGATAAACTTTTGGAGACGGCCCAGCTACTGTTAGCTTGCTTTTGTCCAACTTCACCTATCTCGGCACAAGAGGAGAGGGTTCCCCTAGGGGACTTCCTTGCCCGAGCAATTGGGATTTGTCTACGGGACATTCTTCCACCACTTACGGAGGAGGCTCCAAGCATTGGCCGAGTACTCGCGCTTCGGAGAACCCACGTCTACAGTCCCCATAGGGCTCCATCAAACCCTTGTGGCTGATGTGTTGTCCCCGGCTTTCGGACGTCCCTTTTCCACCGGCAAACCACAATGAGGTAGTAGTCCGTCCGTGTCCTGTTCCTGTCGTGTCGACGAACATCTGCTGTGTCGAAAGTCTGGTTCGCTATCCCACTTAATGGGCCAAGTCGGAACAACCCGACGAAGAGTCGCGCAAGACTTGGCTCCCGGTCATCTTCCCCACTTAAGGGGCCGAGTCCGGATCACCAAGAGAGACCCACCGGTACGTGATTTGGTAAAAAATAATGAAGGAACTCAATTCACATATGATAGACCGCAATCTGAACGACTATTTGTTCCTGTTGAAGTTGTTGAGGAATTGCCTAATACAATTACTGCAGGTAGATTGAATAATGGAAGAAGTGTTGCTCGCAAGCTGGATGTACCGAAAACCACAGTCATCCAGATTGTGCGATCTGTTCTGATGATGTTGCTTTATAGATTCCAGAACGTCCAGATATTACAACCTGAAGACGAGCAACAGCGTTTCGACTTTCAACATTATTTCCTCATCAGATATGATGAAGATAACATGTGGCCGCTGCGCATATTATGGGCGGATGAGGATTCCTTTTAACTGGGAACGTAAACTACAGTCTATGTTGACGAAAATCCTCAGGATAGGTCACCAACGCCTTTACACAAAGCTAAAGTGACTGCGTGGTGCGGTTTCGCAACTATGCTCGTTCTCGGCCCGCACTTCTTCCAATATGTTACTTCCACAGGTATGAAAACGTGCTCCATCACAAGTGCTCGGTATACAACAATGTTGGATAATTAGGTAATTCTATAATTACAGCAGGGAAATGTCTTTAATGACATTGCATCGATACAACATGGTGTTCCTCCACACGTCGTCACATGTGTTCGACAAGTTCTGCAACAGCAGTTTGGTGATAGAGTCAACTTCCGTAAATTTGCAGTTTCAAGGCCACTACGATTCCTGGACCTCACGTTGATGGATTTTTGTTTCTGTGGTTATCTGAAATCTATGGTGTACACATCAAAACAACACATAGGATTTTTATGATTTGTCAAAACTGAAAGATTCCATCAAGCGTGAAGTTATACCGACGTCGTACCGATGCGTTATCGTATGCGAAGGTGAGCACGTTGAAAACTCCTGTTTCAAATAAAAGTTTTTTCCATCTTCTCGCTTGTGTTGTCATTGGTACTTTACAATGCTCTGCTTTGTAAATGTTTTACGCTGGCAATTTTTGCCATACGTGTATCTTTCCAACGCTATTTATGTCTTTCAATGCGCTGATGAATCTTCGCAGGAAAAAAGTGTGTGTTGCCTTTCAAATATTTCAAAATGTTTTCACTGTAACCGTAATCGTTAGAGCTCTATTAATTTAAATCATCCCGATCTCGAGCGTATACCTTCAAATAACAATACCAGAAAATTCTCTACAATTTGTTGAGCGGTTAGGCCGCTATGGGTTCATATATCGGGAAAGTATTTTTATGACCTCCCTGTACGTGAAAGTTGACATTTTTGACAATCAACGCTAAAATAAATTTCTTTATATACTAAAATAAAAAATTCCAAAAAAAATTTATTGAAACTTAGAATAGTATACAATTGTTAATTTTTAAAAAAATATTAAAAATAAATAAAATATATAAAAAAAATATATATTATCTGATATTAAGTCTGTAGCAGATTATTGATCCTTCTTTATTTCTTCAAATCATAGTTTAATTTTAAAAAGCAGACAGCAGATAATAGAATAATATATTCATTTGCGAAGTGATTGTTCAGTTGTTTTTAATTAGGTTATTGCAGATGGAATGTCGGATTTCGGTATGAAATAATTTTTATTTTTATAAACACCACCAAATGTCGCACGTGATGTTTATTGTGATAGATAAATATTTCTGCATCCGAACAAGGAATCATTAAAGTGCTAGCGCTAGTATTAACGTAAATACACAACATTTACATAAGACACATATTAATAATAAGTTCAAACTAAGCTACAGCTTAGCAGAGGTAGCAAGGAATATCAACAGAGTATTTGGAAATGGCACAGTAAAAGAACGAACCGTACAGCGATAGTTTTAAATTTCTGATCCAGCGACATGGATCTGGAAAATGAAAACAACGAACTGCAAAAACTAAGTCAAATCTGACCCTCGCCAAACTGTAAGGGGCATGAGGATAGCAATTAAAAGTACACTATTTGCAGTTCCCCGTCACTTCGACACATTTCATAAAATCAAAACGAGATCATTGAACAAAACCTAAAAAGACAACAAGAAGTCCTTTGCTTTCCCGTAACAGGAATGCTCCGTTAAAGTAGTCATATCCGATAAAAAATGTGCAATCACTAATTTCCACTGACTAGATATCGATGAAGCTCCAAAACATATACAAAAGCAACACATTCATCCGAAATATAGAATGGTGATTGTTTGGCCCTCTTATCCCCACTTCGTTTTAGAAAAGTGGTGAAACTATTAATACAGAAAAATTCTGCACCCAGCTTGTTAGAATGCAGCAAACAGTACCAGTCATGTGCCAAAAGTAGTCAACAGATTTGAATGTTTACCACTTCGTGAAAAAGCTAGAGCACATGTTTCCAAAACATCTATCCAAACATTTCACAATATGCTTTACGTAACTGTGTATCCCCCTTCATACCTCCCAGACATTTCACCAACCAATAATCCATTTTTTAAGCATTTGGATCATTTCTTACTACAGAAATTTATTATAAATTAAACACCTTTCGAAAAAAAAATTTAAGCACTTTCTTCAGTCCAGATCAACGGCCTTCAATGTAACTGTGTTATATACTCTAGTATTTCGATATGAGTGATGTAGTGCATCTAACGGTGTCTATTTTGATCAGTAAAAGAGAATTTACACAGAGTTAATTTTAATGGACGTTTTTTTAAATTTAAAACGAGCATTTCTTCTGCAAAATGCTTGTATTAATTATTTTGTATGGGTGTAAAGAGTGTGTATGAGTTATGGGATAAATTCAAATAAGATCAAGAAAAATTAGAAAAATTAAAGATAGTAAAATAAAACATTTTCAGAAGAAATGAGTTACATGGGCATGAAAATTATTATTTGTCGGGCAACATTCGGATATATAAAATAACATAAATAAAGAAACATACATAAATTTTCCAAAACAAAAAAAATCCTTTAGATTTATGTGTTATTTTTTATAAAACGTTTTTCTTTGAAATATGTTAAATGTCTTTATTTAATATTTGAATATTTTTTATAACATTTGTAATTACATATTTCATTTAAAAAATTTCAATTTCTTATAAATATTTCCTTTTTTTTTTAAAACCAGTACCTATTAATCTATTTATAAATTCTCATTTTTTATTTATTTTCAGTTTATTTCGTAATTTCTTAAAAAGAAGAAAATATAAGATTTATCTCATAAAATAAATTATGAATTATTATATATGTGTTATTAAATTGTAATCGGAACATTTTGTATGAAAACTCTTAAGCAATACATTTCTATTGTTTTGAAGAATCTTTATTATATCCAGTTAAACCCTTCATATATTTTTAACATGTCAAGAAACATAACCTTACTTGTAAACTCTTTTAGTAAGTTTTAAATGTCAGAATTCATTAAATATTCAACAGAAAATTTTAGTTCGTTTTCTTTATCCGTATTTTTTTTTCTTTGATTTTCTTCTTAAAAAGTGGCAAATCAGCAAACACTTCTTGATAAGTTCACGTCAACGTTAATTAGATTATATATCTTCGTTACAACTTTTCACTTTAATGCGATTTTCTTTTTTTTTCGAGCAGAAAAATGTAGTTTTGTAATGTTCCATTAACTTTTTTCTTAATAGAAAATATGACGGTGTAAGATCTTTTCTTTTAAGGCAATTTTAACACATCGTTGGAAAATACTCCATGATAAGTGAAATTTTCCGTAGCCGACTATTTTTTTGGGGGGGTCATAAATATAAAACAAAAAGGAGTAAAATATAACTTGGATTTTACTTTACTTTATAAATTATTTATTATTATTTCTGTTATTTATATAAATAAGAAGGGATGTATTTATAAATATTCTTATAATGTTTATTTATTAGTTTCACCAGGTGACCCATCCAGCGTTGCCCGGGACCGTGATATAACGTTAAATAAAACCCAAATTTGTATTACTTTATATATTTTACCCGATTTTGTATGAATTTATATATTTAATGAAAAAATAACAAAAGCGTAAAAAACATTTACATCTTTTTTGAGGTAGAATTGTTATATAGTTTAAAAAATAGCTTTTCTTGCCTAAGCCCTTTGAAATTTTCAATGGCCATAAATATGACGGTTTTACAGCCCGAGTAAAAAATACGTCAGAAATTTTGTTATCTGGTTGTAAAATAAATATGTTTTCTTTTTTCGTCGGGTCCGTTAACATAAAAAATAGTATTCGCCGTCCGATCTCTCTGAAATTTTAGTTGTTCAAAAATATAACTGTTTTCAAGTCCTCTATAAAATTATGTGAAACTATATGCATTTTAGATAGTGAAAACTTTACTAGAAGCCGAGCGTGACTGCGGAAAACATCCCGTTATTTCGGGTTTTCGCCGAATATATCTCAGATTTTAATTTTTTTAAATACTTGCTCTCGTCCGAATGCTTCGAAATTGTTGTAGGTGATATAAATCGGGTCTACTGAAATGTTCTAAAAAGATTCTGTCGAGTTGGGTTGGGTTGATTATTGACGGCCAATTATCTACACTTGGGATATAGGCCCGGGGGGAGTGCCCTTCGTGGGGGTCTTTCTAAGGGAACCTAACCCGTATTTACGCATGGATGAATCCACGGCTCGAAGAAAACCACGAAAACTCCGAACGGTTAGGCCGACGGGCACGATTGGGATCGAACCCAGCACCTCCCGTCTACCAGCTTTGAGAGCACAACCTCTCAGCCACTGGTGGGGCGAGATTCTGTCGAAAAATGAACATTTAGTAGCCTTTAGCGCAAGAAAAAAAATCTTCTTGTGAGGCGACAAATGACCTGCGTTTTCCAAAGTGTTTTTCAAAGGGTTAATATCAGTACTAAAAAAAAAAAAAAAAAAAAAAATCTGTTATACCATCTATTAGAAGAAGGTTTTACCTTTAAGAGCATATGTTTGGTTTGTCTGTATCGGTATATTTGGTTTTTCTAAATTGTGCTATTGAGGAGAGTTGGCATAAGGGATAAAACATAAGCTGGGAAAATGACCCTTTTTCAAAAATGTTTTTCAAAGGGTTGTTTGTCAAAAATATAAATGTTTGTGCCATGTGGACTAAATGCGACATTTAAAAAAATCAATTTCAAAATTAAACATGTTGCATAGAGACCTTTAAAATGTTAAAATATGCCAATATTTCTATAAGGATTGTCAAAAATGTTTTTCAATGCGCGAGTTCTAAAAGCCGGCTCTCAAAAAAAAGGAGATGAGTTATTGATCAGTTTTTAATTAATATTTTTGTCAATTTTCAAAATATTAAAATTCTGAGACTCGGGTGCACATGGCCAGACGTTGGACTATCTACACCTAAGTTTTGAGACTTCTAGGTGGACTAAATTTTGCTAGCTACCGCAGACAGACAAACAGACACACTCACACACACACAGAGCGAAACTTTATTTTATTAGTATAGATGTGCATTTAACGTATAATAATATTTAAAAATAATTAAATATTAAATTAATAATAATAATTTAATTAAATATTAAAATCATTTCTTTAAATGCGATAACAAAAGAATTATATTAAACTGGGGATAAATGGATTTTTATTATATTCCTTTAGTATGCTTTACATAAAAAGGATAAAGTGTCTGCAATATTTTTAGTCTCTCTGTGTATTTTGATGCTTTTCAATTAAAGCTTTATCTAAAACTAATATTTTGTCAAATTAATGTTTGACTACTGCTCTTTTGTAAGCTATTTATATTTACTCGTCTTTATAGACAGAAAAATTAAGTACAATTGCAATTTTTTATTATTATTAATATTAAACTAAATTTCCAATAAAAAAAAAAAATATATATGTTACCTTTTAGTTTATTGTACTCATCAGAATGTCCTTCTTTTTCTGTTAGGGGATTAATTAAAATTATGCAACCCACAATCAACAAAATGTGAAAAAAAAATATTAATTCTGCATTGTGACGTAAAAGAAAATTTTAAGAGGACTAGCCTCTGAATAAGACATGTTGTGTATATTCAGGAAATAAAAACAAGTGGATAATTGTGATCGAAGATCGCACAAAGGGTTTCGTTTAATAGTCCTTTCTAAACACTTTATCCTTTCTTTAATAAAACCAAATAAATTTCATTTTCCAAAAAAAAAAAAAAAAAAAAAAAAAAAAAAAGTCATGTTTTTTATAAAGTAAAAACTTACCGGTCTATTTTTCTCGTTTTTTCGAATATCTGAACTGGCCCGCTATTATACTCTGTCATAATAATATCTGCCATGTGGATTAAATGCGACATTTAAAAAATCTATTTCAAAATTAAACATGTTGCAAAGAGACCTTTAAAATGTTAAAATATGCCAATATTTCTATAATCAGATTTTTATCATGATTCAATATGTTCCTCAAATTTATATATTTACTATTCTCTATTACTCATATTGATATTATTCTCAAACATTTGAAAAATTCGTTATGACGTCAGATTAATTTTCTTTTTAATTCTCTAATGACGTCACATTAATTTTCTTTTTAATTCTCTAATGACGTCAGATTAATTTTCTTTTTAATTCTCTAATGACGTCATATTAAGCTGCTTTCTGTTTTTACACATACTTATACTCCTTGTATTATGGAGAAATGTTTGACAATCTCCGTTTTATTACCAATATGAAGTCATATTAATCTTTTTTTTTTCAATTGGTGAAATTTTTTATTATTTTTCATTTTTCACGTGAATTCTTTCGATAAAAAATTAATTATTGTAGAAATAATTTTATTGTGGATTTTTAATTGTTGGTAACTGCTATAACGAAAAATGTTTAATTTTAATAGGAAAAGGGTGATAGATATTTGGTTTTTTATCTATATTAAAATATTGGTATCTTAAAATATTACCATTTTTACAAATTTTATGATTTTGAGCTTCATAGCAGGTATTCAGCTATAAGAACACAAAATTTCATGCCTGCAAGTTAAATAGTTTCTGAGAACAGGCTCTGTGACGGACGGACAACGAAGTGGGAATAATAGGGTTTCGTGAGATGAACGATACCCTAAAAAGAATGAATGACTCTATTTTTCTGGAGTCATTTTAAATGAGCCGAAAAAAGGTGAAGATGAGATCTCCTGACTTTTCACTATTACTTATTACGCACAAAAATATTCCTTGTACATAATCTCAGAATTATGCGATTAAAAAGAGCACCTTATTCTATTAAGAATTTGTGGTGTTAAAAAATTGGGGGACATAGCAAATATGTAAGAATCATTTTGACCACACTTGGAATGACTTCACTTTATGAGTTTAATGATATTTTAATTGTTAGATATAATGTCAAATATATATTATATTTTAATAACTAGAAAAAAATCAAATTGATTGAAAAATACTAAACAACTACTCAAATATATATATTTGAATAAGTAGAAAAACAATCAAATTGAATGAAAAATGCAAATATTCATTTAAATTTGCTAGATAACCTGTGTTTTAGATCATATATATTTTATTAAAACATTCTTAAGACAAAAATCAATGATAGATCAAGAATATCTACACATTAAATATTTTCAAAATGCTTGAAAATGAAGAAAATATTAGGGCTTTTCGAAGATTGAAATATCAAACTTATCTACAAATTGCCTTACAATGGATCTTTTAATGAACAGAAACACATGGTCTTCTTTCAAATATCTCCCTAAAATTGAGCATACTATTTAATACCTTCGAGAGTACCACTTTCGAAATTGACGATGATTCAACTTATACGGAATAT
Source organism: Maratus michaelseni (assembly GCA_963931845.1). Taxonomy (NCBI): domain Eukaryota; kingdom Metazoa; phylum Arthropoda; class Arachnida; order Araneae; family Salticidae; genus Maratus; species Maratus michaelseni. The sequence goes on along the minus strand of OZ007587.1, from coordinate 340,975,781 downwards.
AAATTCAATAGACTCTTTTGAAATAATAAAAGTTCAACAGCCTGCTTTAATATTCTTCAAACTGGCATTTGGAATATTTATAAATCTGGAATATCCCCTTATAAATCCTAAAATTGTCGTTTATTTTTGTTCATTTTAGTTTGGTGAATAAAAGAGGTTTTTTTCTTGTATATATTCGGCAAATCTTTAACACAAAGATCATCTCGTGTTTTACAAGTTATTTACAAAGGGAAATGTCAGTTTTATAATTTGCATAGAATTTCATATACTTTACAATTTATTACAAGTATATTCGCTTTGCACAGAAAGTAAAGAGATAGAAGAATTGCAAGTGTAAAAATTTTAACATGGTTAATCAGTTTTTATGCTTACATTTCTCCAGCTCTGAAATTTTAAGGATATCTTTAGAATATAAATTCAAAACATTATACTAAGAAAAGTAACACTTTCAAATCCGAGTAAATCGATGTTTTCATTTTGTTATGAAACGTTTTTTTTCTATACCGCTGACCAGGCCCCTACCTGCCCGGCTTTTGCCTAGCTTAACAAGTTGATACCTGGCAACGGGGTGAAGATGTGTTTGTTAAATCATGACGACCCAATGCTTTCAGTTCTGAAATACCAGAAATACTCAGAATATTGAAACATGGCATACTCAAAAATGAGCCTATAGAGGTCAGTTCATACTCATTTTTGAAACATGGACATACTCAAAAATGATTAGAATCAGTTCAAACTCATTTTTGAAACTTTGAAACACTCATAAATGGGCACATAGAAGTCAGTTCGTACTCATTTATGAAACATGGACATACTCAAACATGAACACATGATGTTTTGTTCTTGAGTGTGGGCATGCATTCAGAAATGAGTATATACATGTTTCAAACTTGAGTAATATTGATTCGGAGCCATTTTGACTATGCGACATACTCAGATATGAGTATTTATTGCTCAGTTTTGAAAATGTCGTTTTTAGAGTGTAGACGAGGAATGAAAACATTATTAATGGATTGGAACGGGGGGGGGAGTTGAAAACTGGTATTCTTCCACATTATATACATATGACCATAATGCGTCAGAATGTTGCTTTTGTGTAACTCTTCAGAAAAGAAAGCGGACTAGATTCTTATTTTGTGCAAATCTTCTTGTCACAGCAAATATTACAACCACCCAATCTCGGTCTTGAGTCATACAAGCGTCCCCAACAAACACAAGATCTGTGGCCGCCTTTTGTAAACATTAAGGCCAAAGAGACTTGGGCCATTTGTACCCAGCCACTGTTGTATTTTAAATGACACACCGCAACATCCGCTGACCGCTGTTTCATTGATAACGGGCGAGCGAAAGTAAAAGTAATTGATTATCAGTGTCCAGCAGCCATTGAAGATGAGTTTCTGGCAAGGATATAAAAGCCTGGCATCAAATAAAAAGAAAAGGGCTAATGTCATGTATTTGATACATTGGTTATAAGATATAAAATATTTTTTCCTTCACTTTTTTCAACATAAGTTTGGATATTTAAAATCTTATATAAATTATATATATATTAACTTTTACGTATTTTTTTTATAAATTACAAGTAAAAGCGTCTTGAGTCTAAAATATGTATGTCATAAATAATTTTTATGAGCACATTACAGTGAAATGTAATATATGTTAATTTTAATTCATATATTTTTTAATTGCGAAGATAAATAGATACAAAAATTAATAGTAAACATATTACTACTTTTACTACTTTTGTATACACCCCAATTACAGCTCCGTTTTCCCGTATTATAATATTTTAAATTTGTTTCGAACATGAAATACGATTGTGAAAAAGAACTTTACATGTAATGGTGATCAAATAATAATTGTCAAAAGAAAATAAGTACAACAGAAAAAATGGATGTTTTTGTGAGAACTGAAAACTGTATCAAGTTGTTTAAAAAATCACACAGTATATCCTAATTTTCCAAACGCTCTTTTAAACGGTACTAAAGTAATTGGAATAAACTGCACTGTTTAAGCATACTTACTATATAGGTAAAATTTTTAATGATAAATGTCAATTTAGTGATATATTTATTTTCAGTTTCAACAGAAAATAGTCACCCAGAAAGAACAAGTGGAAAGTTTATACTACTTTTGTATACACCCCAATTACAGCTCCTTTTTTCCGTATTATAATATTTTAAATTTGTTTCTAACATGAAATACGATTGCGAAAGAGAACTTTCCATGTAATGATGATCAAATAATAATTGCTAAAAGAAAATAAATACAACAGAAAAAAATTGATGTTTTTGTGAGAACTGAAAACTGTATCAAGTTGTTTAAAAAAATCACACACTTAACTTTTCTTCAAATTTTTTTTCAAGTGACTTAAAATATAAAAAATATATAAGAATATCTATCATATCATATCGAATCATATATTCTAAAGAATATATATTTTTATTTATTGTACTAAGGCATTGGCTCATAAAAGCTCCCCCCCCCCAAAAAAAAAAAAATCGTTTCAGTCACAAGTAAGCAAGTTTTTACGCCTGCAAGCGGCTCAAGGTCAAGCCGATTTGAGGGTTGTGATAAGGGAGAGGGGGACTTTTCCTGGAATTTCATGTCCTTCTTTTTTTTTGCTCTGTCATTCAGGTGCACGGTACGGAGTGTCAATTTGAGAGAGCAGGTAGCAGAGAGCAGAGGCTCCGTTCCATTTCGATTTCAAATGCAGCATGAAAATGTTGCATCCATCTGTAAGTCTACATTTATGTTTATTCGTTACATATTTATTAATTTCAATATAATCTGTGTTTTGTATCATTTAGAATGTTTATATTTTACTTAATAATAATGCACAAGAATGTTTTAAACATATTTTCATTTTCGGCAAAATAGTGTAAAATTCAATTCAGTAGTTTATTAATATTATTGTTTAAATTATTTTTAAATATTTTAAATATCTATCAATTTATTCTTTAAAATAGTTTGCCTAGTTTTAAATATAAAAAAATATGACTTTAAAAAGAAAATTACTTTATTTTCTCCTTCTGGGTGAAGAAATTTACCAGTTTATACTCAAGAAAATTCAGTGACAGTAACAATGGAATAGAGTTTCTTATATGTTTTAGTTGCTAAAAGACGTAAAATAAACAGTAAAATAAGTTTTATTAGAACGTTGACATGTTTCGGCTCCATCGGAGCCATTATCAAAACAAATAAGAATATTCTACAATTGCACGATCTTTGAAGTTATTTGAAACGCCATCATTTAAATTTTAACTTCAAAAACCGTGCAATTGTAGAATATTCTTATTTGTTTTGATAATGGCTCCAATGAGGCTGAAACATGTCAACAGTCTAATAAAACTTATTTTACCCTTTATTTTACGCCTTTTAGCATTTAAAAAAGTATATTATTACACTGTGTTATAATTTGTTATATTTTTAAAGGAAATAAGTTTAAGAAAATTTAAGAAAAATGTTGTTGACATTAAAAATTACTGAAAATAATTCTCAGAGATTTTGTAAAGTTTAAAATAATGTATTTTTTCTATAGTTTGACTATTAAACTGTGAGAGGAAAATCTAAATGTTATGATGCAAATATATGCAATATGTTTCAGATTATATTGATTTAATAATATTTAAAAGAATAAACATAAATTACTGGTAACAGACTGTAAAAACCAGTGAAAGAAAAAATCATATATTAAGTATCATTCGTTAAATATAAAATATATAACAGATCATGTTACTATAATACACATAAAGAAAAGATTATTTAAGCAACAATTCAAATTTTATCCTGGAAAAAAGAATGCTTTTAGAAGTTCATTTAAATGATAAAGTGTTTTGCGTGAAAAAAAAGTACTAATAATTATTTAGATACACTTTAAAAGAAAACTATAAGTTCAACTTACCTTGATTTTTTTTTTCAAAAAATTTCCGAAACAGAATACTTGACGTAGTGAATTAATTTGTTTATTTCTTTTAATTATATACTTTTAAAATTTATATGAAATGCAATAATTTAATAGCATATGATATAAATTTTTAAAATATGTAATAGAAAAAAGAAACAAATGCTTAATTCACAATGTCAAACATTGTATTTTTAAAATTTTTGAGAAAATCAAGGTAAGTGAATTTATAATTTTGTTGAAAAATGCACCTACATTATTATTAGTACTGTTTTTCATGCAAAAACAATTTATCATTTGAATAAACTTCTAAAAAGTATTTTCTTTTCTAAAATAAATTTTGATTTATGCTTAAATAACCTTTATTGGGTTACAGTGCTGAGTTTTGGCTAGCTTACATTTATAAAAGGCATAAAAGGCATTTTTATGGGCATATTTGGGCTAGATTTAATTCTCGAAAACCACAAATGGCGTGGTTACGGCGAGTTTCAGGCTAGCTTTTATTCATTATGATTTTTAGTGGCCTAGCTATGGCTAGTTTCCATTAATAATTGCCATTTAAAGTATAATTGTGGCCAGTTTTAGGCTATCTCTCATTTATGATTAACCGTTGGTGGCCTAATTATGGGGATCTTATTGTATTTCTGGCCAATTCTGTTGCGGACTTATTGTGGCCGGCGTGACAGTTTTTTTAAGTTGCCATTACGGCCAATGATAGCGGCGCTCCATCTGACAGTTTGGGCCAAAGCTAACGTAGCCATCAGTGGCCCGTAAGTTCTGTGTTCGTTGGGTCATTAAGGGATAAATCAACAATTAGCTATGTTTAATAATAGTCGGAAACTTTTCAAAAGTGTTCCGTACATTCACTCTCAACATGTGAAACCCAATCACCCTGAGACGTGCCGTTTTGCTGTAAAAAAAGTCTATCAAACCTGTACCGGGAGGAAAAGGTAGCTTTCGTATTCCATGCTTTTTAAAAATTCAACTCATTTTACTGAAACACCCCAAGCTATATTGCTTGGAACCCGATTATAGAAGATTCAATCTCGGTTTTCGTTAATACTGGATTTCAATGCGCATTTCAGCTTGAGAGTTACAGCATAACAAAAATCAGATTGTTTCAAAATGTCAGCCAATCTAGAATTTCAAACTGCCATATCTCTGCCATTTTTTAAGATAAAGCAAAAACCAAAAATGTTACAGAATCCATATATCACGATTTAACACTTACCAAAAACAATTTTTCAATTTATAATTTTTGTACACATTTTTGAATTAAAAAAAATAACTGGCCACCATTTTGAAATGAGATGGCGGGTGAAGCTGGCCAACGAATTCGGTCTATACCTTGGTATCTCTATACATATACTCAGTTACATCCAAATCGGTTCATAAATAAGAGAGTTACAGCATGACATATGTCATATATATATATATATATATATATATATATAAATCGGTGAAAATATACCAAATTTTTTTGGAATTGCTTCCCTCCGAACGGTTGCAATAGGTAGTTTTTTGTATTGAAATCTACCTAATATGAGGAAAAGTGGGATGAAACCGGATAAGTTTTTATTAGTGACCTCTTTATATTAGATTTTTCAACGTAACTTAATAATATTTTGCTTCATAAATATGCACTTGTCCCTGTGCAATAATAGAATTGTAGATATATAAATTGTTTATCACATTTTTATTAATAAATGATTTACTAGAAGGTATGTAATTAACCTTTCTTAACCTGCTAGTGATGTGAGACCGCACTGATATGTTAAAATTGCTGAGAATGAAAGAGTTTAGACTTTCTACTGAAAATTAACAAAATATTTCTATTTTCAAATTTAAATAAGCAACTACACTATGAAAGTTTATATTATAAGACTATTGATTTCATATTTAATTACAATACGATAATTATCTTAACTACAATTAAAAAATTAAAAAAGAGATGTTCATAAATTCAACAAATTTATAAATAGCGTAATCATCTGTGTAGTTTTGACTGCCGTTTTTTTTAAACATTGTTAAACATTGTTTACATTATGCACGCTTTCAAGCATTCTTTTTCTAAATCCGTTTTCATTTCACTTAGTTTATCCGGTCTTACACCAAGAAAATGCATATCAAAAGTCATACCAAATAATCCTACAAATACAGCTGCAATTTTATTAAGGATATTAAGTCCTTAATAAATATGCTACACATTATAATATGTAAATTTTTAGTGACCTGAAATGTGTTCTTTTTTAATAAAATAAAACTCGGAAAAAATGGATAAAATAAACCTTTCAAAGAAGAGAATATACAAATATCAATATGGATATACCCTAATGTCAGCTTTTTCTTACCCATAATTAAGATTTTCAATTATTTACTACGAAAAAGCTGTTTGAAATGGGTCGAAAATTAAATAGAGTTAAAATCGAGTTTTACCTATCATGCCCAATTATAATCTCTAACTCATGGACAATTACACTGTAGATGATAAATATTTTAAGACAAGGAAGAAATCCAGAAAGTAAAAATTTAATAATAAACTCTAATGGAAAGTATCATCATAAAAATAGTATTGATCATCTACTTCCATATTGCTTTGTAAATATCAACATTGCCTTAAAATGAATGTCCCAATAAAAGCTAATAATTATTAATAACGTTTAATATTATGTGATATGTTTGCAAATATTATGTTGTGTGAAATGTTTGTAATACCTAATTGGGCGATTTTGGGAAAGACTAACAGCTTTTCTTTTCAAATATAAAGTTACATATAAAAATATAATATAATGATTTTTTATAAATTAAACAGAATTTAAATCGAGTTTTATCCGTATGTGTCCTATTATAATCTCTAAATCATAGGCAATTACATTGTAGATCATAGGCAATTACATTGCATGTATTATATTCGGAAATATTATTCTGTGTGAAATGATTGTAAGACCTAATTGGGCGATTTTAGGGCTGACTAACAGCTTTTTTTTCAAATATAATGTTACATATAAAAATATAAACATAATTATTATAATGACTTTTTATGTTTAATAATATATCCCGATCATTGACTCAATTATTACAAGTCAAATAAACAAAGGTATGCTTAACATCTTTAAACGTTATTAATTTAAGTTACAGTTTAAACTAAATAAAATGTTTCGGCTATTATTTTATCTAACTCACTGCAATAACGATAGTAGATATAAAACAAGAGTTCTACGCCAGCGCAGTTCGCGCACTCGACCTCTGAAGGTGAAGTTCAAGGTTACCGGAAGGGACAGGTGTGGACACCGGATGTAGCAGGTGGGGATAACATACATGTTGAGACAGGAAACCGGAAGGAATTTGGAGATAGGAAGTTTAACCGGAAATGTGACAGGAAGTGAATGCGATAAGGAGAGAGGGGGAGGGCTTATTTTTGTGGGGGGCTTATGCTAACCTGAAATAAAAATGGAATTATTTCTTACTTTGTAAAAATTTAACATAAAATGTATCTTTTTTTTTTTTTTTTTTTTTTTTTTTCACCTGAAATAAAAATTTTATTTGCTAACTAACATCTAATATAAAAATGGAAATCTTTCTGACTTTGTTTTACTTTCTAAAAGTTTTACATGAAATTTATTTTAAGACTGGAAACGCGACAGGAAGTAAGACCTGAAACCGGATTAGACATGCTTTTTCCAAAAAGGGTTTTCAGGAAGCAGTAAACATGTTTTGGGAACATGTTTGGGAGCTTGTTGCAACAGGAAAGGCAGTTTAAAAGACCGGAAGTGATTAAGCGATAAGAAAAGTACAGGAATATACACGTAGATTTTGTTCTTTGTAGAGGGTGAAATTTTATTTTATTTTTTATTTAAAGAGTTTTCTTTTTCTTTTCTTTTTTTTTTTTTTTTTTTTCTTTAAAGCGTTTAAAATTATTTTTTTATATTATTATTATTTTTTTTTTGGTAGTGGTTTACGTATTATTTTAATTTTTAGTGACGTTAGAACCTGCAATGTTCTGTACCACACATGTCTTATCTTAGATTATCAAGGATGTGTGTGTGTTGTTATCTCTTTAAATGCGAGAGATGGGGCTTCAGACCTGCGTTGAGATATCTTTATCATAGTTTTAATGAACTGCAGGAAATTGTCTTTAGCTATTGAGTAATTCGCGAGTTTTGGTTTAATATGAATGCTATTACATCTGTTTGTTTAATTTACAAGCACATTTCTCTTACAACATTCTGTCAACAGATCATTTCTATATTCGAAATAATAATTTAGAAGGAAAATTTTTATATGAAAATACTATGAAATGTCATTTATAGAGATTGACAAAAATAGCATGCTTGATTCTTTCTTGTATTAACCTTATAATCATTTATTTTAGAAATATAGGTTTATAGTTTTGTTACGAAAAATAACGTGTTTACATATTTTAAAAACGAAAGCAAAGTGATTTTTACAAATGTAACTATAAGCTATACACCCACGCATTTGTGTTATTGAATTAAATTTCAAGGCTTAATATTGTATTCACCGTACTATTTTCCTGCAAAAGCCGTTTCACAAACTTGTGTACTGAAATTAATGTGGCATTTTTAGGGAAAAATTAATTCAAGTCTTTGAGACTAATCTTTCAAAGGAAAAAAAGATTTGTCATACTTTCTCTTACATTATATCTTCCGTTTTTTAAGTTTACAAATTTGTGGAGTAGCTTAAATAATCGTTTTTATGCTAATTAAACAATATATTTTTTAATTATATGTTTTTTTGTAATTAACTTGTAATATAGCTTTTTTTTCTTTTTTTTTTTCTTAAAAGGGTACTGTAGAATAACTTATGTCACAAATACTACATCCTTCTTTAGTTAAATATGTTTCACTTAAGACATGACAAAGTGTCTTAGAAACATTTCATTTTGGAGTTAAGTGATTAAACAAGAAAAATATTATTTATAAAAACACAACACATAAGACCAGTGACTGAGATGTTCTGGTTTTAAAGCTACTAGACGTTTGGGTTTAAACTTCTCTCGCGTTCGTCGACCTAACCGTTCGAAGTTTTCTTCGAAACTTGTCAATATGGGTAAGAACACCTTAGAAAGACCTACATGGAGACACTTATCCCTAACGCAGATAATCAACCCTATATTTAACCAACCATCCACAACACATAAGACATTTTAGATCATTTTAGATCATTCCATTTAGTTAATAAGTGATTCGACATGCAAGATTTGATTTATAGAAACATACAATATGATATATCACACTAAACATACAATAAGAGAATTTTAAAGAATTGTTTCTTTCAAATGAACAATTTTTAGTGACTATTTAACTTATTAAAGAGAGCGGGTATTTTGTTTAGAGTTATACGATTAAAATAAATTTTCAATAGATTTGACTTTATACAACCAACATTTTTAAAAAAGGGAATGGAATCTAGTTTTTATAAAGTAACGTTTTTCAATTTTACAAATACTTCACACCCCGTCTTTTTCCCCCCTCTTTTAGTAGACTTTACATACATAAGACATAAAAAGCGTTTTAGAATACATCATTTAGAAATTAAGTGGTTTGATAAATAAAATACTATTTATAAAAGCAATAGATACAAAAGTAATAAAGATTTTTACTTACAAATGTACGAACTTCTGATAGGTAAGACTTTCTAAATCATTGTGCAAGAATTAAGTGGTTATTGAACTTATAACATTATAGGATGAAATAATCATGTGACGTATTTTTAAACCAATAAAATGTCAATATTTTTAAACCAATAAAATGACAATATTTTTAAACCAATAAAAAGTTAGTATTTTTTACACGAGCGCCCTCTATTACTATATAAATTTCAATGAAACGAGTTCATAACATTCTACTGTAACCTGGTATCGTTGTAATAGGTTGTATTTTTCGTTAAGTTAGTTTTCATTTAAGTTATTATGGAACAAGTTATGAATTCTTATGTTGGTGACGTAACCAACTTGGAGTGTCAACACTCATCACCAAAGTTAAATAATCAAGAGATGGATTCTACACTTTTATCCAAAGAAGGACTCGTTTCGAATTATGAAGTGAAACCCACCTCATCAGGACTAAAGAAACAGAAGTTACCCCATGTGTGTAAGACGTGTAACAAAGCATTTCCTCGAAAAGTTAACTTAATGTTTCACATGAAATGTCATTTAAAAGAAAAGACTTTTCGTTGTGAGGTGTGTGCTGAAGTTTTTTCACAAAAGAGTGATTTACATAATCATCAAAAGATTCACAAATCGCCCAAACAATACAAGTGTAGTGATTGCAACGAGATATTTTCAAGAATGGCTGACTTATTGAAACATAAGCAGACTCATAAGATTCGTAAACAACAGTCATGTACAAAGTGTAGCGAAATGTTTGATTGTGAATCAGATTTAGTACAACATTGTGATACTTTTCATAAAGTTGTGAAATCACCCTATTCAAAAGATTTGTTATTTGAAAAAGTGAAGCATTTTAAAAGACAAAAGGATGTGCGAAATATTTATACTAAAACTATCATTGTGTCCAATGAGATGAATCAAAAAGACTTTCGTTCATTTTTTAACAGTGTTCGATCAGATGTTTTAAACGAATTAAATTATCAATTGCAAATGAAAAAGTCAATAAAATGGTATGCAGCCGTTAAAGTGGATGTATATCGTGAATCACAGGATGGTGACTTAGAGAGAGCAACCCCCTTTTTCCTTTCCAAAAGTGAACTGGAATTAACAGAACAAAACATACATGTACATGTTGAGAATGCCTTTCTAAAGCTGTACAACGGCTTTGAAGATTTCACAGAACGTGTGTTTAATTGGACATTACAAAAAATTTTGAAATTAGAATTGATTACAGCTCAATATGACAGACTTATTTGATTTGTATTACTTTAAATGATTAATAAATAGTTTTAATATGAAAAAGTATAGTGTTTTTTTTTTTTTTTTTAGTTGATGTAAATTACTTTGAACAGTTTGACAATGCAACATAAACTACTGTTTAACATTTTGAATGTCTTAGACAAAATGGGAATGAATTTGTTGAAATTATGTAAAACATGATGAAATAAATGTGATGTATTTATTATATGTTACTTAAACTACAAGAGAAATGATTGGAAATGTGTTATTTTAAATCTATGATACTTTTAATCACTAACAAAGTAAGACGTGACGTTATGAATCATCGATGGGTTTTCCTTTGAATAGGTATTAATCTTACTTATTGATAAGAAAGTTGAATTTTTCTCTTCGTTTAAACAATGACACTACATGTTTTGATAATTTTCTCTCAACAGTCAACATCAATGTTTTTAACCTAGTTAAGAATTTTTTTAACTTAAACCGTCACTGAGTTTATCCTAGATAAGTAAATTTTTATATTTAACCTACATATAAATTAAATGATTAACTATAACCATGACTGTTTTTAAAATCTAGATAAGTAGACGTTTTTATGAAACACATCCAGTGTTCTGCTGACTTTTATCGAGATTACATCAGTTAGTGAAGCAGATTAAATTGTATAAAAATATTTTATGAAATGAATATGCGATCCCACGAAGAAGTGTTTCCACCTTCAAAGCGTCCATGCTTAGAAAAAGCTATGAAAAAATCAAATACTTGTGAGAAGGAGTTAAAAGACCCAAGATTAAAACTTTCTAAAATGGACAATGACTGCGTAACTATATCACGTGATATCTCCTCTACTAAGAACTTACCAGATGTGAAACCTGAGATCGCTATGAAATTTTCAAACTTTACCGATGGTTACGATGCAACATCTTTCGAGAATCCACATCAAGAGTCAGTTTTTGCCCAGGACTATTTAAATACATTTTTCAAAGACATGAATTTTGAAAATTTAGATTGTTCTACCCCCTTAACCTCGCTAAAGGATGAATCCTTTGAAGAACCTACGAATAATATCTTACAGACTACTGTTAAACATGAGATGAACGAGCTACAAGCAAACAGACTTTCGCAAGCAAGTGGTGAAATACAAAGCATCACTACACCTACATTTGCCACTAAAAGTGACAAATTATACAATTCCAATGTGTTTCACAAAGAACTAAGTGACTGTTTCTACTTAACTTTGAAGTTAAAAAATAAACAATATTCTATACATATACGAGAATTTAAACGCAATGTATCTACTAATGAAGAAATCCCAACCAAAAACGGAGTTAATATGGATATTCTTAGCTGGTATGAGTTTCAATATAAAATCCTTGCATTTAATTTAAGATACAAAAGTGCATCCTTTGTTTCTAATAACACGATTTTAGTGTTAAATCAAGATTCTATGATGCGAATTAAAAATTTGAAGAATTTTTCTCATGTTGACTTAAACGAACAACAAATGGAAAAATTAAAAGAAAGTACCTCACACTTAAATACTGTACTTTTACAACATATGTACACAAAACTATTACCCTTTCTCATTAAACAGAAATGTGTGGTGAGTAACAGATCCACAGAAAAAGAACCTGTGTTATGGTCTAAACTTAATACGTGTATCGAGAATAATATGGTAACAATACTTAACCAGTTGTATGAATGTACAGGATGTATTTTTCGACATGCAAGTCAAAGCCTTCACTCATGCTTCGCATTTAATAATAAGGAAAAATTTAATCAACTAGGTGAAGCTTTGTTAATGCTCATCGATTTCGATTATGTAATTTCAACGTTTTTGAATGGAGTTTATAGTGTTAGTGAACACTTTGTACATAAGCTTCATGAACAAACTGTTTATAATGAATTGTTTAAGACAAAATAAATGATTTGTTTTGTTAAATATCTGTGTGTGTTTATTTCTACAAAGTGTCTCTGTGTGAATTTATTAGTTTTTTATCTAATCGAACTTTTAAGTGAAGAGATGTAATTTAACTTTTTTGTATATTCCAATTCAAAAATTTCAACAATTGCAAAAAAGATTAAACTATTGAAAAAAAAAAATATCCACGTTAGAAAAAAATTTTGAAAAAATGATTAGTTAACAAAAATAAAATAAAATAAAATAAAATAAAATAAAATAAAGTTAACAAAACAGCTTAAAAACATTAAAGTTAACAAAAAGTTTATAAATGTTAAAAGTTAACAAAAAAAAAACTTATGTTGAAAAGTTAAAAAAACAATGAAAAGTAAACAAAAATATAGTTTTTAAATTAAAATTTTTTAAAGTCTTCAAGTTAATCAAAATTAACTTTTTACTTTTAACTATTGAGAGACTATGATCTAACTGTTTATCCTCGCAACCAACTGGTGCATATCAACTATATACTCTATATCTGCATATGCGCAGAAAAACATAGACATTTACATTAACGACTTTAAATTCGTTAAATTTGTTCGACTTTAAATTCTTTGCCAACTTTTAAGTTTAATTACTATACACAACTCGATTACCTTTCCCACAAAACACCTTTCAGAAACAAAACAGAAATTAACACTTACCGAAAAACACGTCCACTTTGGGTGTTAGTCTTCACTCAACTAACGTTTCTCCCTTATCTTTGCTAGGGAGCGCTGCAATCGCCGCTAGAGGCGTCAGTAGTCTTCAGGTGTGTGATAAGAATAAACTTTAAATCCAACTTACACTCGCTCAGTCATTCTTGCTTCTCTCTACCTTGCTAACAACCGTTTGCTGCTGGCTCATTGTTTGGTTGTTTAAACTTGTTGAATGACGTCATCATGTGCTTGTCTAAACTTGTTCAGTTTTGTTTTTATGCAGTACGTCTATTTAGATGAGTCATCACTCGCTTATCTTAGTTGACTTGTCCAAACTTGTTTTTGTGTGGCACGTCTATTTGGGTGAGTCATCGTTCGCTTATCTTGCTTTACTTGTTTGAACTTGTCTAGTATCCACTACCTCATGTCTTTTGTCATAGCCTGAATATACTTTACACCAATCACTTAAATATAAAAGTCTTGTCACAACTTACTTAAACTTTGATAAAAATATTAATTATTTATAAATTTCATCAAATTCTTATTTTTCTGATACATTTACTATGTAATTTTCGTTCAAAAATATGGTAAAGCCCGATTTTAAATCGAAGTCTAAGATAAATTCCCCAAATTTGTAACATTTTAACACTAATAATAAATATTGTAAGCACCCAGTACATACAAGTTTTGTAAAAATAATATTACTTATAGCTAATTCGTTATGTCCCATGATACAAAACTTCAATATAACTAAAATCAGTGTTAAACGAAAATCTAATCACGTATCTTTATATATTATTTTGAAATGCAAAGCATTATATCTAAACGAATGATATAAGGAGTAGTTAGAATAGTTCTTATATTTTTGTTAGTAAAAAATTTATACACATTATCTTACAAGGTTGCAATATTCAACACACGGTTCACCATATTTAAAAACGATTCACCATGATTTAAAAACTTAGTAACATATTTTAAATTTATAAATTTAAATTAAAACTATTAGATATAAAAACATACAATATGATATATACAAAACAATTTTAAAGATTTTTTTCCCTTTCATATGAACAATTTTTAGCAATAATTTAACTTGAGAGCAGGTATTTGTTTAGAGTTATACGATTATAATAAATTTTCATTAGATTTGACATTATACAACCAACATTTAAAAAAAGAGAACGACATCTAGTTTTTTAACGTCACATATTTGAATTATTAACCTATTTTAGTTAAAAGTATGATACTTAAGTGATTTTATTTGAAAAATCAATACAACATTTTAAAAGCAGTCGAAAGATTTTTGCTTTTGAAAAATAACTAACATAATTTTAATTTTTTAAAGCAGTTAGGTAGATGACACTAACTTTAAATAAAATACATATTTTTTATTATTATTAAAGAAATATAAACTACTCACACATTATTATTATGCTGCATTTTAACATAACAACATTCACAGTAATAGACATGCGATTAAGACCATTGGAATTCTACAACTTTTCTGCTGACATGTGGTCACAGAGGAAATCTTTTCATATAGAAGGCAAAATAAGATAATGATAAACATGATTCGTTATGCATATGTTGAAACAGGAAAGTTGTAGAATTCCAATGGTCTTAATCGCATGTCTATTACTGTGAATGTTGTTATGTTAAAATGCAGCATAATAATAATGTGTGAGTAGTTTATATTTCTTTAATAATAATAAAAAATATGTATTTTATTTAAAGTTAGTGTCATCTACCTAACTGCTTTAAAAAATTAAAATTATGTTAGTTATTTTTCAAAAGCAAAAATCTTTCGACTGCTTTTAAAATGTTGTATTGATTTTTCAAATAAAATCACTTAAGTATCATACTTTTAACTAAAATAGGTTAATAATTCAAATATGTGACGTTAAAAAACTAGATGTCGTTCTCTTTTTTTAAATGTTGGTTGTATAATGTCAAATCTAATGAAAATTTATTATAATCGTATAACTCTAAACAAATACCTGCTCTCAAGTTAAATTATTGCTAAAAATTGTTCATATGAAAGGGAAAAAAATCTTTAAAATTGTTTTGTATATATCATATTGTATGTTTTTATATCTAATAGTTTTAATTTAAATTTATAAATTTAAAATATGTTACTAAGTTTTTAAATCATGGTGAATCGTTTTTAAATATGGTGAACCGTGTGTTGAATATTGCAACCTTGTAAGATAATGTGTATAAATTTTTTACTAACAAAAATATAAGAACTATTCTAACTACTCCTTATATCATTCGTTTAGATATAATGCTTTGCATTTCAAAATAATATATAAAGACACGTGATTAGATTTTCGTTTAACACTGATTTTAGTTATATTGAAGTTTTGTATCATGGGACATAACGAATTAGCTATAAGTAATATTATTTTTACAAAACTTGTATGTACTGGGTGCTTACAATATTTATTATTAGTGTTAAAATGTTACAAATTTGGGGAATTTATCTTAGACTTCGATTTAAAATCGGGCTTTACCATATTTTTGAACGAAAATTACATAGTAAATGTATCAGAAAAATAAGAATTTGATGAAATTTATAAATAATTAATATTTTTATCAAAGTTTAAGTAAGTAGTGACAAGACTTTTATATTTAAGTGATTGGTGTAAAGTATATTCAAGCTATGACAAAAGACATGAGGTAGTGGATACTAGACAAGTTCAAACAAGTAAAGCAAGATAAGCGAACGATGACTCACCCAAATAGACGTGCCACACAAAAACAAGTTTGGACAAGTCAACTAAGATAAGCGAGTGATGACTCATCTAAATAGACGTACTGCATAAAAACAAAACTGAACAAGTTTAGACAAACACATGATGACGTCATTCAACAAGTTTAAACAACCAAACAATGAGCCAGCAGCAAACGGTTGTTAGCAAGGTAGAGAGAAGCAAGAATGACTGAGCGAGTGTAAGTTGGATTTAAAGTTTATTCTTATCACACACCTGAAGACTACTGACGCCTCTAGCGGCGATTGCAGCGCTCCCTAGCAAAGATAAGGGAGAAACGTTAGTTGAGTGAAGACTAACACCCAAAGTGGACGTGTTTTTCGGTAAGTGTTAATTTCTGTTTTGTTTCTGAAAGGTGTTTTGTGGGAAAGGTAATCGAGTTGTGTATAGTAATTAAACTTAAAAGTTGGCAAAGAATTTAAAGTCGAACAAATTTAACGAATTTAAAGTCGTTAATGTAAATGTCTATGTTTTTCTGCGCATATGCAGATATAGAGTATATAGTTGATATGCACCAGTTGGTTGCGAGGATAAACAGTTAGATCATAGTCTCTCAATAGTTAAAAGTAAAAAGTTAATTTTGATTAACTTGAAGACTTTAAAAAAATTTAATTTAAAAACTATATTTTTGTTTACTTTTCATTGTTTTTTTAACTTTTCAACATAAGTTTTTTTTTTGTTAACTTTTAACATTTATAAACTTTTTGTTAACTTTAATGTTTTTAAGCTGTTTTGTTAACTTTATTTTATTTTATTTTATTTTATTTTATTTTATTTTTGTTAACTAATCATTTTTTCAAAATTTTTTTCTAACGTGGATATTTTTTTTTTTCAATAGTTTAATCTTTTTTGCAATTGTTGAAATTTTTGAATTGGAATATACAAAAAAGTTAAATTACATCTCTTCACTTAAAAGTTCGATTAGATAAAAAACTAATAAATTCACACAGAGACACTTTGTAGAAATAAACACACACAGATATTTAACAAAACAAATCATTTATTTTGTCTTAAACAATTCATTATAAACAGTTTGTTCATGAAGCTTATGTACAAAGTGTTCACTAACACTATAAACTCCATTCAAAAACGTTGAAATTACATAATCGAAATCGATGAGCATTAACAAAGCTTCACCTAGTTGATTAAATTTTTCCTTATTATTAAATGCGAAGCATGAGTGAAGGCTTTGACTTGCATGTCGAAAAATACATCCTGTACATTCATACAACTGGTTAAGTATTGTTACCATATTATTCTCGATACACGTATTAAGTTTAGACCATAACACAGGTTCTTTTTCTGTGGATCTGTTACTCACCACACATTTCTGTTTAATGAGAAAGGGTAATAGTTTTGTGTACATATGTTGTAAAAGTACAGTATTTAAGTGTGAGGTACTTTCTTTTAATTTTTCCATTTGTTGTTCGTTTAAGTCAACATGAGAAAAATTCTTCAAATTTTTAATTCGCATCATAGAATCTTGATTTAACACTAAAATCGTGTTATTAGAAACAAAGGATGCACTTTTGTATCTTAAATTAAATGCAAGGATTTTATATTGAAACTCATACCAGCTAAGAATATCCATATTAACTCCGTTTTTGGTTGGGATTTCTTCATTAGTAGATACATTGCGTTTAAATTCTCGTATATGTATAGAATATTGTTTATTTTTTAACTTCAAAGTTAAGTAGAAACAGTCACTTAGTTCTTTGTGAAACACATTGGAATTGTATAATTTGTCACTTTTAGTGGCAAATGTAGGTGTAGTGATGCTTTGTATTTCACCACTTGCTTGCGAAAGTCTGTTTGCTTGTAGCTCGTTCATCTCATGTTTAACAGTAGTCTGTAAGATATTATTCGTAGGTTCTTCAAAGGATTCATCCTTTAGCGAGGTTAAGGGGGTAGAACAATCTAAATTTTCAAAATTCATGTCTTTGAAAAATGTATTTAAATAGTCCTGGGCAAAAACTGACTCTTGATGTGGATTCTCGAAAGATGTTGCATCGTAACCATCGGTAAAGTTTGAAAATTTCATAGCGATCTCAGGTTTCACATCTGGTAAGTTCTTAGTAGAGGAGATATCACGTGATATAGTTACGCAGTCATTGTCCATTTTAGAAAGTTTTAATCTTGGGTCTTTTAACTCCTTCTCACAAGTATTTGATTTTTTCATAGCTTTTTCTAAGCATGGACGCTTTGAAGGTGGAAACACTTCTTCGTGGGATCGCATATTCATTTCATAAAATATTTTTATACAATTTAATCTGCTTCACTAACTGATGTAATCTCGATAAAAGTCAGCAGAACACTGGATGTGTTTCATAAAAACGTCTACTTATCTAGATTTTAAAAACAGTCATGGTTATAGTTAATCATTTAATTTATATGTAGGTTAAATATAAAAATTTACTTATCTAGGATAAACTCAGTGACGGTTTAAGTTAAAAAATTTCTTAACTAGGTTAAAAACATTGATGTTGACTGTTGAGAGAAAATTATCAAAACATGTAGTGTCATTGTTTAAACGAAGAGAAAAATTCAACTTTCTTATCAATAAGTAAGATTAATACCTATTCAAAGGAAAACCCATCGATGATTCATAACGTCACGTCTTACTTTGTTAGTGATTAAAAGTATCATAGATTTAAAATAACACATTTCCAATCATTTCTCTTGTAGTTTAAGTAACATATAATAAATACATCACATTTATTTCATCATGTTTTACATAATTTCAACAAATTCATTCCCATTTTGTCTAAGACATTCAAAATGTTAAACAGTAGTTTATGTTGCATTGTCAAACTGTTCAAAGTAATTTACATCAACTAAAAAAAAAAAAAAAAAACACTATACTTTTTCATATTAAAACTATTTATTAATCATTTAAAGTAATACAAATCAAATAAGTCTGTCATATTGAGCTGTAATCAATTCTAATTTCAAAATTTTTTGTAATGTCCAATTAAACACACGTTCTGTGAAATCTTCAAAGCCGTTGTACAGCTTTAGAAAGGCATTCTCAACATGTACATGTATGTTTTGTTCTGTTAATTCCAGTTCACTTTTGGAAAGGAAAAAGGGGGTTGCTCTCTCTAAGTCACCATCCTGTGATTCACGATAAACATCCACTTTAACGGCTGCATACCATTTTATTGACTTTTTCATTTGCAATTGATAATTTAATTCGTTTAAAACATCTGATCGAACACTGTTAAAAAATGAACGAAAGTCTTTTTGATTCATCTCATTGGACACAATGATAGTTTTAGTATAAATATTTCGCACATCCTTTTGTCTTTTAAAATGCTTCACTTTTTCAAATAACAAATCTTTTGAATAGGGTGATTTCACAACTTTATGAAAAGTATCACAATGTTGTACTAAATCTGATTCACAATCAAACATTTCGCTACACTTTGTACATGACTGTTGTTTACGAATCTTATGAGTCTTCTTATGTTTCAATAAGTCAGCCATTCTTGAAAATATCTCGTTGCAATCACTACACTTGTATTGTTTGGGCGATTTGTGAATCTTTTGATGATTATGTAAATCACTCTTTTGTGAAAAAACTTCAGCACACACCTCACAACGAAAAGTCTTTTCTTTTAAATGACATTTCATGTGAAACATTAAGTTAACTTTTCGAGGAAATGCTTTGTTACACGTCTTACACACATGGGGTAACTTCTGTTTCTTTAGTCCTGATGAGGTGGGTTTCACTTCATAATTCGAAACGAGTCCTTCTTTGGATAAAAGTGTAGAATCCATCTCTTGATTATTTAACTTTGGTGATGAGTGTTGACACTCCAAGTTGGTTACGTCACCAACATAAGAATTCATAACTTGTTCCATAATAACTTAAATGAAAACTAACTTAACGAAAAATACAACCTATTACAACGATACCAGGTTACAGTAGAATGTTATGAACTCGTTTCATTGAAATTTATATAGTAATAGAGGGCGCTCGTGTAAAAAATACTAACTTTTTATTGGTTTAAAAATATTGTCATTTTATTGGTTTAAAAATATTGACATTTTATTGGTTTAAAAATACGTCACATGATTATTTCATCCTATAATGTTATAAGTTCAATAACCACTTAATTCTTGCACAATGATTTAGAAAGTCTTACCTATCAGAAGTTCGTACATTTGTAAGTAAAAATCTTTATTACTTTTGTATCTATTGCTTTTATAAATAGTATTTTATTTATCAAACCACTTAATTTCTAAATGATGTATTCTAAAACGCTTTTTATGTCTTATGTATGTAAAGTCTACTAAAAGAGGGGGGAAAAAGACGGGGTGTGAAGTATTTGTAAAATTGAAAAACGTTACTTTATAAAAACTAGATTCCATTCCCTTTTTTAAAAATGTTGGTTGTATAAAGTCAAATCTATTGAAAATTTATTTTAATCGTATAACTCTAAACAAAATACCCGCTCTCTTTAATAAGTTAAATAGTCACTAAAAATTGTTCATTTGAAAGAAACAATTCTTTAAAATTCTCTTATTGTATGTTTAGTGTGATATATCATATTGTATGTTTCTATAAATCAAATCTTGCATGTCGAATCACTTATTAACTAAATGGAATGATCTAAAATGATCTAAAATGTCTTATGTGTTGTGGATGGTTGGTTAAATATAGGGTTGATTATCTGCGTTAGGGATAAGTGTCTCCATGTAGGTCTTTCTAAGGTGTTCTTACCCATATTGACAAGTTTCGAAGAAAACTTCGAACGGTTAGGTCGACGAACGCGAGAGAAGTTTAAACCCAAACGTCTAGTAGCTTTAAAACCAGAACATCTCAGTCACTGGTCTTATGTGTTGTGTTTTTATAAATAATATTTTTCTTGTTTAATCACTTAACTCCAAAATGAAATGTTTCTAAGACACTTTGTCATGTCTTAAGTGAAACATATTTAACTAAAGAAGGATGTAGTATTTGTGACATAAGTTATTCTACAGTACCCTTTTAAGAAAAAAAAAAAGAAAAAAAAGCTATATTACAAGTTAATTACAAAAAAACATATAATTAAAAAATATATTGTTTAATTAGCATAAAAACGATTATTTAAGCTACTCCACAAATTTGTAAACTTAAAAAACGGAAGATATAATGTAAGAGAAAGTATGACAAATCTTTTTTTCCTTTGAAAGATTAGTCTCAAAGACTTGAATTAATTTTTCCCTAAAAATGCCACATTAATTTCAGTACACAAGTTTGTGAAACGGCTTTTGCAGGAAAATAGTACGGTGAATACAATATTAAGCCTTGAAATTTAATTCAATAACACAAATGCGTGGGTGTATAGCTTATAGTTACATTTGTAAAAATCACTTTGCTTTCGTTTTTAAAATATGTAAACACGTTATTTTTCGTAACAAAACTATAAACCTATATTTCTAAAATAAATGATTATAAGGTTAATACAAGAAAGAATCAAGCATGCTATTTTTGTCAATCTCTATAAATGACATTTCATAGTATTTTCATATAAAAATTTTCCTTCTAAATTATTATTTCGAATATAGAAATGATCTGTTGACAGAATGTTGTAAGAGAAATGTGCTTGTAAATTAAACAAACAGATGTAATAGCATTCATATTAAACCAAAACTCGCGAATTACTCAATAGCTAAAGACAATTTCCTGCAGTTCATTAAAACTATGATAAAGATATCTCAACGCAGGTCTGAAGCCCCATCTCTCGCATTTAAAGAGATAACAACACACACACATCCTTGATAATCTAAGATAAGACATGTGTGGTACAGAACATTGCAGGTTCTAACGTCACTAAAAATTAAAATAATACGTAAACCACTACCAAAAAAAAAAATAATAATAATATAAAAAATAATTTTAAACGCTTTAAAGAAAAAAAAAAAAAAAAAAAAAGAAAAGAAAAAGAAAACTCTTTAAATAAAAAATAAAATAAAATTTCACCCTCTACAAAGAACAAAATCTACGTGTATATTCCTGTACTTTTCTTATCGCTTAATCACTTCCGGTCTTTTAAACTGCCTTTCCTGTTGCAACAAGCTCCGAAACATGTTCCCAAAACATGTTTACTGCTTCCTGAAAACCCTTTTTGGAAAAAGCATGTCTAATCCGGTTTCAGGTCTTACTTCCTGTCGCGTTTCCAGTCTTAAAATAAATTTCATGTAAAACTTTTAGAAAGTAAAACAAAGTCAGAAAGATTTCCATTTTTATATTAGATGTTAGTTAGCAAATAAAATTTTTATTTCAGGTGAAAAAAAAAAAAAAAAAAAAAAAAAAAGATACATTTTATGTTAAATTTTTACAAAGTAAGAAATAATTCCATTTTTATTTCAGGTTAGCATAAGCCCCCCACAAAAATAAGCCCTCCCCCTCTCTCCTTATCGCATTCACTTCCTGTCACATTTCCGGTTAAACTTCCTATCTCCAAATTCCTTCCGGTTTCCTGTCTCAACATGTATGTTATCCCCACCTGCTACATCCGGTGTCCACACCTGTCCCTTCCGGTAACCTTGAACTTCACCTTCAGAGGTCGACTGCGCGAACTGCGCTGGCGTAGAACTCTTGTTTTATATCTACTAACGATAATAATAACAACGTCTTTTTGAAATCTTTATTTGTATGAAGAACAATGTTTAAATAAAATATTTCAATTATCCTTTTATATAATTATTTTCCATCTCATTTTACTGAACCAGTCTGGAAATAAATAAATATTTCTTTTAAAAAAAATCTGAATTATATAATTTAACTTCTAGTAATATTTTTTTTAATATTTGTGCAAAGAATGGAGAAATACATTTAAAACTTTTCATTTTGAAGAAACTTGTACTTCATATTTTGTAAATATAAATCCGTAGGTTTATTTCTTCTCATATCTGAAAACATATAGATATTCAGAAATGCATGGAACGCAATGTGTAGCGTATTGTAGGCATTGGAGATAAAACAAAAATAGTACCTTCTCCAAGAAGAAAAAAAAATGAAAACGTTACCTTCATTAGAATATTTGTTAAAGTTGCTTTACTTATGTCGTTATTTCTCAATTATTATAGAATTAGAAATATTTTAAGTATTTTATTAATTTTGAAATTACTTTATGTATCTCTTCTTTAATGTTTTATTTACAGCAAATGTGAAGCATGCATTTAATTCGTTTGGAATTATTTTTATTGAGAATATTTCATTCCTGACGCATATCAACACAAAAATTTAAATAGTTTGTTTAAAAAAAAATCTATACAGAGTTGAATGAAAGTAGGGAAAATAAGGATAAAACGACATACGCTATTGTTAGTGGGTTTATGAAGCCTGAATTTTCAACAGAATTTAATGTAAATTTACATAGATACTCTGCCTTTATCCTTGTAATATAATATGAATCTAAAAATTTGATTAATTCATCACACATTTTTAAGTAAATTATTATTTATAAAATTTCCAATCACCAGATCGTACCTAATTTATGGGTATAACCACATGGATATATAAATTTTACATGAAGTGGAAAAAATTATTATTATTATTATTTAATAGGGGACAATATATTTTATTTTATAACTTTAACAACGTACCTAAACTGAAAATATTTCCATTATAAATCTAATGATTTAATATTTAAATACAAACTGATAGTTACAATTTAAGAAATTGTTTAAAAGAAGATCACCTCTTTATCAGCTCTTTACAAACAATAATAACTCTTGTTCATGTAGTTTTGACTGCATCTTTTTTCATTTTGTTTATGGGATCTTCAATTATTGTTTTGCAATATCAGTCTCTTTTATTCATGTAGGATATCCGATATTACCCCAAGAAATTGTGTGTCACAAAGCAAGTCATAAAATTGCACATATAAATGCTAGATTTTAATATTTATATGAATTTTAATATATTATGATTAAT
This sequence comes from Maratus michaelseni, assembly GCA_963931845.1. NCBI lineage: Eukaryota > Metazoa > Arthropoda > Arachnida > Araneae > Salticidae > Maratus > Maratus michaelseni. The sequence continues at coordinate 340,951,713 of OZ007587.1, read as the reverse complement.
TACAGCAACTGTTTAATTGTGGGAAATAAATCTTTGTGAATAAAGCTACACAATAACATTTAAATTATAAATATTTTTATTTTTTTCACAATTAGGAATTTTTATAACTATTAAATATTAAGAAAAAATTCATAAAATAAACTTTAGAACACAAAACACAATCGATTGCGAGTATGGAAGCTCCGCAATTGCTGCTTTTATTTGTTACATACAGTGAAACCGTTTTCCCATTGGCGGCTAGACGACTGCTCAAACGGCGTCACAGTGGTGTTAATAGATTTCCGCTTTTAAGCTGACTATATAGCTTTAACCTACTTTCCTCTACAATTTTTCTGCAAATTTCAATCTACATTTTAGATATTTTAAAATCCCTTTTTCTCCAGGTTCATTTGGTATGTGATATAAAATTCTTATTTAGTATGAAATATTTGTTCAAAATGGCGTGCAAACAATACTTACGTTTTTGAGTTGCAAGTACTATAACAAATACATGATAACTGAATAATATTTTATATCGTCTAATGTCAATGTAAATTTGTATGATTATTTGAACGGAAAATATTTGAACCTCAGAACATATAAATATTACAATAAGTATGTTACTTGATGTGCAATTCCTCCCACGTATTTTAAATAAAATTCACATTTCCTTTTTGAAAAAGATTAAAATATGAAAATACGGCTTTCGTACTGCTTCGTGATTTATTTTCATCTATGCGGATTCTAACCATTTATATTGTATCTTAAATGATTAAATATTTATTTATCATCATTCTATACATAACATTTTGTTTCTGCTTATATATTTGTAAAAAGATAAGAAAAATAATATGTTATTACTTTTAAATGCTAAAGGTGTAAAATGAACAACATAATATAAATTAAAATAACTTTTATTAGTTGTTTTACATGTTTCGACTCTTTCCGAGTTATTTTTAAAAACAAAATGAAATTATTCTAAAGCTGCACGGGCTTTGAAGTTATTATTTTCATGTATTTTTTTAAAAATTACGCACGTTATCTATTATTTTTTAATTGGTTGTTTATTTTCATATCTTTGACCATGGAGTAACTCTAGCTACAGTTTCCGTAAATTAAAAGATGCCGCATCGTTACATATTGTATTTTTGCGCGTGAGTATCTCTATGGTTTCTCTTATTATGGATGGATAATTATTCTCTTATTATCCATCCATAATAAGAGAAACCATAGGTTAGCAACGAACCAATGAGATGTCGCCTTCGAGCGGGAACCTGAAATTTTCATTTTCGCATTCGGAATGAAATTTAAATACTGAGACATTTAAATTTTTATTAATATTTTGTTTGTAAATGTTGCAAATATCTCTTTGAAAATTAATAACCTTTGCGTATTTCTTAACACTGATACCAAAATTGTAATTTTCGTAAAGATCAGATAATTAGAATTTCAGATATCAATTAACATTTTATTAAATGGATTGCAGAAAAAAAATGAAAATTAATCTTTTCGAAGTCAAATAAGCAGCTGCCATTCAATGAAGAAGCAAGTCGAGAGTTGTCAGAAACACGGGCTGACTGTTTTTAAATTCAGCAGTTTTAACTCACCGATTTTAAGGTTAATGCATATTTAAAAATGTATATAAGACTAGCTGACCCACCCGGCGTTGCCCGGGCCCCTGTTAATAAATTAAAACAAACAATTTTGTATGATTTTGTCTTTAACCCGATTTTATATAAAATTATTTTTTCAAAGAAAAATTTGCAAAAATATATTGATATTTAGTGATAAGAGGGCTCCGTAAGTAGACATTTTCTTGTTTTTTCACATAAGGAAGTTTCACAGTTAAAAAAAAAAAAAAAAAAAAAAAAAAAAAACGCTTTTTCCCAGAACTTTTTGAAACTTCTAACTGTTATAAATAGAACTGTTTTACAGCTCGTGTCAAATTTTCGTAAAAATATATTGTTATCTAGTTTTAAAATAAATATGTTTCCTTTTGGCGTTTTTATTTGATTGTTTTCACGTCGGCTTCTTTAACATAAAAATAGAAAAGTAGTTCTCATATTTTGAATTCGCTGATATATTAATTTTTATGAATACAGCTATATCCAAGCTCTCTTTTAAATTTCGTGAAACAATATCCGTATTTAATAGTGAACCAGGGCGAAAGCATGCCGCAACACGCTTTCTTTTTTCGAAAATGTCTCGGAGTTTATTTTTTTAAATATTTCTGCCCGTCCGAATGTTTTGAAAATGTTGTAGGTGATGTAAATGTGGTCTACTGACCTGCTCTAAAATGGTAGTATCGAAATACGAACGTTTAGTTACTTTTAGCGTAGAAAAAAACCATCTCCAAGCGCCACGAAGTAATCAGCGTTCGCCGGTGTTTCTGAAAAGTTTAAATGTCGTATCTCTTAAAACTGATTTCACAGATAATTAAAAGAAGATTTCAGAGTTAAATGCATATTTTTGGTTTTTCGGTTCATCTAAAATTGCGCCCTGGAGGGGCATTGCCATAAGGTGGAAAACGTCCATTGGGAAAACAACCATTTTTTAAATCTTTATTTTCAGATGTATGTAATGTATTCGTCAACAATATATTTTTGAATTATTTACGTCATTTGAGACGTGAGAGCACGAACTTTCTTAATATGTCTTCCACTTTTAACTGTGCCGATTGGTTCGGCTGATGTAAGCCAATTTAAAATGACAAAATAACACAAAAAAACTGCCCGTTTGGTTCTTACATTTCTTCCCGATGCGTAAATCGGGTTCTAGGCATGGACGAGTGCTGAAAGGCAGCTCGAAAAGACAAAAATGAGCTATTGATGAGATCTTAAGTAATATTTTGGTTAATTATTAAAATATTAAAATTTTGAGCCTCAGTTGCAACAGGAGAGGTCTTGGACTATCCTCACTTAAAATTTCAGACTTCTAGGTGCGCTAGATTTTGCTAACCATCGCAGACAGGCACACACACATACACACAAAGAGTAAAACATTATTTTATTAGTATTTATACGGATTTCAAAATCTGAATATAAGCACAGATTGATACGCTAATTAATATTTTATAGAAATCGAAAAAATAAACGTGCAAGTTTTTATTTCATATAAATCCTGATTTTTATGGAAAAAATAAAAATCTAATTAACAATGGATTTAACAATTAAAGATATGTTTGTATTTTTTGCATTTTTTATATTTGCGGGAATGGGGAAGAGGGGGGGGGGCAACTTTTTATTAAAGATCGCATTTAATCAACGTAACAGAAATTAGAATAGAAACTTGCGGGCTTAGACCGCTATCCGCACAATTGATGTCATTGATAAAGAAATGTTTGTATTTGTCTTACAAGAAAGGGGAGGGGGGAACTACATTTAATTAAATACAGCATTTTGTCCACACGACAGATATTGGTATAATAGAGCGGCATAGCGGACTTCGTCTGCTAAAAGGCACCTAATTTACATCGAAGTTTTCTTAAATTGTTTATTTCTTATATTTTCCGGAATGTGGAAAGGGGGGGGGGGGATAAACGACTTCGGCATAGAGGATCCGGGACAGAATGTCGTTTTTCAAGAGCTTTAAGGTTATTACGGGTTTGTAACGGGACCAGGCAACACCGGCGGGTTAGCTACTATATACATATTTCATTTGGAATCTATACTAAATGAAGTTTTTAGTATTCTTAAAGAATATTTGTATTATGTCTTTGTAAATCAAACGAATAAAATTTGCAAAGAAAATCTGCATGAAATGCAGTTAAAATGAAAAAAGACAAATATTCAGTGCAATCATGGTACAAAAATATTATTTTTATAATTATTTCTCCGGCCATAAAAATTATACAGTTTCTTAAAGGAAGAAGAATTGCAAAGCATTTAATATATTTTGTTCCTATATAAGTATATGTATACTGGTCGTCCAAAGTAAAGGAACTATTTGAAAAAAATATGTTAATAACTATTTGAAAAACAAAAAAAATCCATAAATTGCCAAGTTCGGTTTTGGACCTATCATAAAAAAAAAAAAAAATTAAAATCAAATTTATGGAAATTTGAAAAATAGGGAAAAATAATCTAATATTTTTTACCTTTCATATTTCAAAACGGAACATTCGTCAACAAACTGTCTGTTGTGTACATGTTGTATGCATGACAGAAATAGAAAAGTAACGTCTTGATTTCAAAGAATGTAAAAGAATCCGTCTAGATTTCCACCCCAGTGTTGTTAAATCGTACCTTTAAATCCTTTCACCGTTAGGTCCGTTTTTAGAAATCGTATTCAAATAGCAGTAAAAAAAACTTTTAACAGAAGTGACAAATGTATTTTCAAATGTTTTGAACCGTATATAGAATGAGGATATATAAAATACATTATAGCATCCAATTGCAATAAAAAAAGTATATATCCTGAGATTTACAAGCATACTTATAAAAATGTAGGACAATCCTCAGACGGTGAAAGGGTTAAGCTTCTAGCAGTCTCGGGAAAGCATTTGCCGATTTAACTTTGGGGTTCTTCGCATGTGTAATCGGTCTCAAATGTAGTAAGTAATCTTGCACCCCCTTTGTGCCAATATTGTCTGCCTACATGAATTTTGACAAAAGAGGAGATTCATACAGACGAGCATTGACCTCCATTATTAAACAATCTGAGACATCTCTACGGATAAATGACCATACAAGTGTTTCGAGACATCGTCCGCTGAGCTCTCCTATGTTACAAATTCTCCATTAAATAGATTCAGATTGGTGCAGTCATTTTATATCATTACTCCTACTACCTTTAAACCACCATAAAAACTGGATCTTTTATGATCTTTTTTTGTTGTTGCTGTTGTTTTGTTGTTTTTACGGTAATTGATGGGCCTCCGTGGCTGAGTGGTTAAGACACCATTCCGCTAATCGCTTGTGAGCGTAGGAGTCAGGTCGCGGGTTCTACTCCCGCCAGCTCCATTGCACACACTTTGTGGAGCTCCCGGATGTAACTCCCTGGTGTTGTAAATTTCCTTGTGGCTATCTCGTCCCTGTATATTGACGATGACTTATAAGCGGGCACTTGATGCCAAGCACACAAGTCAGATGTAAGTTCTCAATAAACAAACAAACAAACGGTAATTGATGAAGAATAGTTTATTTAATTTTTCTTTGTTATTATGTCAATAAATTCAAATAATTTTCGAATGACATGTAAAAACGCAGCTTTTTCTGTTCACATTTGAATGGTTAACTTTTGATGAGGTAACGATTTACTCTAGATACAAAAAGTTAACCATTTCTGTTATTAAATTTATTGTAGAAGAATTTTATCAGGATAATATGAAAAAAAAATTAACTTGTGTATATAGCGAAATATAAAATATTTTCTGACGTAAATCTTACGAAAGTTAATATTAAATTTTATGAAAGTATGTATTTTAATTGGGCGGCAAGTTTCTTTTTTAAGCTCTCGAGAAATTGTCATTTCGAAAAACGAAGGCTGACTATACTTTTATTCTTTGCAGACATTCTTCTGTCAACATGCTGAACGGCGCTGAGTGAACGATGATTGTTCTTAAAATGACATTTTCTTTTAGCTTCTTACAGAAAATTAGGTTTCACTTAAAAAAAAGACTTATAATTTTACTTAATTCTTTTTACCTAATTGTTTTTACTTAAAAGTTTTCATTTACTTGTTGAAATAGACAGAAAATCATCAGTAACTCGAAAATTTGAAAATTGCCAAAATCCGTTTTCAAAATTAAGGTGTGAAAAGTAATAATTAATTAGTGGAACAGTCATCATTCGCACAAAGAAAATAGAATACTTCTCCATATATATATATATATATATATGTGTGTGTGTGTGTGTTTGTGCGTGTGTTGTGTGTGTGTCTCTGTATACGTATATCTACGCAGATATATTAGGAGAAACCATCAGTATTAGAGTATTAATGAGCAAAATACTATTAGACAGTTTACGATGAATGTATGCATACTTCGTTTTCTTACATATTTAAAAAAGTTTGAAACTTCTATTGGTTCCTAATATATTTAAATCTGTATGTACAGTATGCCCACTAAAGTCCCTTGCCACCCTCTTAACTTCGGAACGGCTGCTGCTATATTCATAAAAGTGGTGTCTAGGTATACTAAAGTAGGCATGCAGTACTGAATAAAATCGCCTATGGCGCCACCTGGTGGAAAACTGTGGAGTCAGCATTCCTATATCGAAAACGGAAAGAGATAGGGGAAAAAAGTGATATACAATGTTGTAGAGCATCATCGATTTAGTAGGAACAGACACCTTGTGGACATTAATGTGAAGAATAGAACGGTTAAAACGCACATTTGGTTTTTCGTGATTTCCTACACTGTGACGTGACAAAACGATCTTAGAAAGAATAAAAAAAAGTTGAAACAATATACTTTTATTTGAGATGTTCAAACTTATTACCGTCAGCTGCAATGCACATTTGGATCCTTGTTTGAATTTCACGTTGCACACGTTGGAGCATAGAGGGTGACACGTTGGCACAAGCGTCCGTAATGCGTCGTTTTGATTGGGATTCACAAGCGATACTTCTGTGACACATTGCAGTGTCGTGTTTTGTCCGAAAGATAATCATTCCTCCTTCCGTTCAAGTTTTGTGAAGTCACAGTGTAGGAAATCACGAAAAATCAAATGCGCGTTTTAACCGTTCTATTCTTCGCCTTAATGCCCACAAGGTGTCTTTTCATACTAAATCGAGGATGCTCTACAACTTTGTAACGCACTTTTCCCCCCTATCTCTTTCCGTTTTCGAGATAGGAATGCTAACTTCTCAGTTTTCCACCAGGTGGCGCCGTTGGCGGTTTGATTCAGTAGCGCATGGTTACTTTACTATACCTAGACACCACTTTTATGAATAAAGCAGCAGGTATTCCGAAGTTAAAAGGGTGGCCAGGGGCATACTGTATATACAAACATAAAGAGACGTATGTGTTCCTATATTTCACTTGGCAGCCACAACTACTCAGCACAGACCACTGGTGCTTGTATGTGGTAGTAGCCTCGAGTCTCCCTTCGTGCAGTATGATGGTTGCATGTTGGTTGCTGTGAGGATGTGGGGGATATGGTGGTTGAAATTGGTCGACTGAGGCATTATCATATACATGTGTGTGTCCTTATATTTCGTTTTGCAGTCACAACTACCAAGCGCAGACAACTGGTGTTTGTGTGTGGTAGGAGCCTCAAGTCTCCCATCGTGCACTATGATAGTTGCATGTCGGTATCTGTAAGAGTATGAGGGATATGATAGTTGAAAGTGGTCGACCCAGGGCATTTTCATATTTCGATCAAAGTGTTCTAAAAATTATTGGAAACTTCTTCAACGGGAATTGGTTCATTCAACTTAATATGAACTAATTAAGATTTAGATAACTAAGTAAGATGATCTCGCGCCCCATAGAAGTGGAAATGGAAAATAAACGATATTGCAGCGCATGCGTAGTACGCCTACCATACAATGCAATTGGCAGCCGGGACGAATGCCGGAGTTTTGTTCGGAAAGAAATTTGTTTGGAATGCGTGCCGAAAATTAATATTTTTATCGAAACCACAAAAAAAATTTACTCATTTCAGAGCAACACCGGTTGTATCAACTAGTACTAAATATAAATATTTATTATAAAACAATCATGTATCTCCAGAAAGTGACTTTAGTAAGTAAAATATTTTTTCTATAAAAAACAAGAAACAAAGTTATATTAAGTTTTAATAAACTGATAAAAGTCTTTGGAAATTTAAATATTGCAATTTCTTGAAGAAAAATTACGAAATATCTACATTTAAAACAACCTAAATACCAATATCTTGACTTTGGAAATTAAATTTTAATACTTATTTTAATTTACAGGCGCATCACGGGCGGAATGAAATTCATTGTTATATATGTCATATTTAAATAAAGCTATTACAGCATTATTAATGAAAGTGAAGGATATCCTTAGAACAATGTTTCATAATTGAAAACATTATAACTTTGTAAAATTATGGTATAAGTTATTATTTTTTATGTTAGTATTTATTTGGACAGATAGTATCGTGTAAAGTTGAGAAGAGTCACTCCAGATTTTTGTATTTTATTTACTGCTAACCAATACTTTTCCATCCAACTTATCTTCAAAATTCATTCCTCTAAACATCGCAAAAACCATTATTTATATATTGCATAACAAATAGAATGAAAATAAAGAAACAATTCCTTTTCCCTGGAATAATACTCTATTTACATTTTAGCTATTAACTTTAAAGCAACCGTAAAAAAGATAAAATAAACAAAGACGACTTTTGTTTCAGACAATTTTATCAATTTCGAATCCAAGGGAAAAAAAAATCTCTCCATCGGTTTTTCGTTCAATATTAAAGTCATTTGTAAATTTAACTTTTCACCCACGTCATTAAAATAATAGAATTTTCTTAGAAAAGTTGATGTTATGTTCCAATTTGATTTTCAACAACTTTTTAAATGGATCGGTTTGTAATTGAAAATGACATTTTTAATTTGCGAAATCAACAACAACAAAAAAAAGGTAAGACGCAGATATACCTGTATGTCTTTGTACTTTAAATTATTCAAAAGTACTAATTATAATCTTTACGGCATTTTTAATCAAAAAATATTTTTAATTATCTATATTATCTATAGGAAAAGAGAAATTTTCTTGTTACACTATCTATTTAAATATTTGGAGGAAAATAATTTTTTATAGTGTTATGTACAATGATAAAGTGATAAGTAATTCATGTAGTTTTGTTTTAATTATTTTCAAAGAAATTCGTACACTTGTATATTTATTTATATATATCTCAGTTTGTAAAACTATGCACGCATATTTCACCCACGAGTATTGTGCTCATAACAATATAAACATCATAACAATATAAAATAACAATATCTCATACTGTCTTCTCAGATAGTGCTTTTGATAACTGTTGAAAAATAAAACAAATTGTTTAAAAATATAATCATATATAAGTACAAGTAAAATAATTTAAATCAAAAACATACAGTTTAAATTTATTACGTAACCTTCAGTTTAAAATATATAAGTGTCAGCATTAGTCAAAGTGAATTCAAAGCATCTATAAATTTCGTACATTAATTTATGTGAAAGACCATCGATGATTTAAAATTTTGCATTGTGTCTCTTAACTTTTCACGTGTTTTCCACAATTTTTTCTATAGTTTCTTTTTTGGAGATACAGTTGATATTTTTTCGTTTCTTGCAAAAGGAAACATTAATATAAAGAAATATATGAAGGATAAACCGATAATGGGCCTTAGGTTTAAATATATATTTTAAAAATAGTACCCCGTTTTACCCCACGTTTTATAGTAGAACCCCGATTATTCGAATCCTGGTTATCCGAAAATCGGCTTAACCGAAAGACCTTAAATCTTTTTTTTAATGAAAAATTTTATTTTTAAAAAAGCATGCTGTTTACGAAATAAATAAACAACGTCAACTTACTTATTTGTACTATTACGTAAATGCAGGCATTTTATTGAATAGACTTACACAACACTTTATTTCTTTACAAAATATGTTGTGATTTTTTTTGTTTTTCAACTTTGCATTGCTTCCATGTTGCCTTATCACGCCACCTTTTAAACAACAACAGATCTGACCCTGTTGCATCTTCTTGCACTTCAATTAATTGAGGTGCCAATATCAACTCTTTTAACTCGTTGAGCCTATCATGCTTTTAAAAACCCGTTTGTATTTTAAAATATTACTCATCGTAAATCAAGTTTGGAGGGAATTAAAACACGTGTAAACAGGGAGGGGAAATCGAATAGAATACGGACTATTGCAGCACCTGCAAGCACTAACGCTTTACCCGGCTGTTGGCAAGTGAGAGGGGTGAGTAGTGTCATCTGGTAGAATAAAATTAGGAAGGTTCGCGGTTGTCCTAAAATCCTTTAGTCCCATGCTTTTCGGATAACCGGGGTTTTACTGTACTAATGTTTGTATGTAGTAAAATTTTATGTCTGCTATAAGATCTATACTGAAAAACGCATGTGAAATGTGTGCATGTAAGTATTCAATTGAGATATTTATTTGGATTTCTGATAATAAAAAAAAATAAAAGCATACACACACACACACATTTATATATATATGCGTGTGTATATATATATTGAATTATATTATATATAAAGTTCTGCTTCTTAATAGAAGAAGTTCCATTAATTGTCTTCGATGAGTAATTAAGGAAGTAGATATTTAATGTATAATCCTCCCCTTCCACGTGTAAAGAATTTTAGTACCCTTGCTTAGTGCAAGGTAAGCGAACGCGTACAGGTTTCCTAAAATCCCCGTGGCTAGCGTAAAGGAATGTGGAAATCTACCCCCCCCCCCACCCACCCACTTATTTTATATGAATTTAAAAACTAAATCAAGGACGTCAATCTCTGACTGTCTGAGTGTCCGTGGGTACGGAGGCGATCAGAAAGCCAAGAAGATAGAGTGTGGCTGTCATTTGTTTATGAACACGGCTACACAGAACGGACGAACTAATCTTCCGAAAATCGTTTACAGGAACTTAAAGAAGAATTAGAAACAATAAACTGAGGCATTTTGATGTTATGTGGAGTAAAAAGAAAATGTGAAGAAAGTACTGATCTTACCAGCAGACATGTACTATACTACAGAGGAATAGAAGATGTAAAATCAAGTGATGAAAGGATTCTGTTTAAAAAAAGATAGAAGAAATAGATCGTAGAGTATGATAGTGCAATGAACAGAGTTGCAAAGTTGTATCTGTGCAAAGACGATACAAGATTGAAATTATCCATGTTTATACAACAACAATACTGGTGAAATTTTTGAGAACTTTAATGTATATGCTCCGATATAATGCTTAATGTATATGCTCCGATATGAAGTGAAAATTCTTCATCGAATTAATAATGGGAGAATTGAATGCAAGAAAAAGTAAAAATGAGAAGTTAGAAGGTAATCATTGATTTGGGATGCAAAATGAACGAGGAAACAGAATGATTGAGTTTGCAGAATGTTTGCAGATGTGTATCGCGAAATCTTTTTTTCAAGATGTATTCACAATGAAAATAAGCATCCCGAACTGCAAATGAAGCAACAAGCAAAATCAATTACATCATTGTCAAACTGAAAGCTCCTAGTTCTGGACTTAAGCATTCTCAATAATTTCGATGAAGCGATAACAGATGGGTTAAATGAAAAAACTATAAATACGAAAGCAGAAAGAATAAGGATTTTCCAACCATTCAGAAAATCAGTCGATATCATAAATTTTCAAAAATATAAATAAGAATTTCATTTCAAGCTTAAAAAACTTTTGGATTTACTGCAGTCACATTTGATAGAGGAGCAAGATGTTAAACATATGAACATGAAACTAACCAATATTCAACAAGAAATTATTAAAAAAAAATCCATGAAGTAAAAAAAAAGCCGACGAAGAATACAACAGAATAATTAAGAAGTTTTTTGAAAAATCTCAAAGAATTTAACACAAATATAAGGGATCCCAAATCAAGAGTTGGATACACAGAATTATGGACAACGGTGAAACAAAAGTGAAACAAAAGATATCGGAAAAGTTAACTGTGATCTTTTAAAAAACGGTTAACGAAATTTTACAATTAGCTAACTGCTATCTGTGAGATAGAAAGGAAGACAATTTTGTACTGAAGGTGCAGGAATCACCAAAAAACAATAATGAAATCATTAGTAGTGTCGAGAACTTTTAGAACAATCTATAGGATTATGATGATAAATGAGAAAGCAAATTATCTGATCTCATAAAAAAAAACCAGAAGTTGACGTTAGATTCCTAGTGTTTGTGACATGTGATGTTTGACATACCGTCAGATGTATATAAAAATGTAAATATCTTGAAAAAAATGAAATCACAATTGACTTTATCAAACAGCAGTAGCCGTATTTCCAAAAGTACTTGTTACGTTGTCTTCCAAATCTGTACAGACGTCAGATGTACCTGAAGGCTGGAATAATGCCGTGATTGTTCTGCTTTACAAAATATGGAATAATTAAAACGTAAAACAAAATCTACCATCCCAAAAGTTTACTATGAGTGATTAAAAAATACAACCTTACAACTACAAGAATTGAACCAGCCCTGCATTTATTTCATGTTACTAAATGGTTAATTATAAAAAGTCAAATCATCCGAACTTACGCTTCCGGTAGAGTCACGTTATGGTAATCTTAGAGGATTTGAAAATATTTTTGACTTTGTTTGAAAAATTAATAATATATTTTATTTTATAATTAAATAAGAAACTAAACTGATAATATTAGAATTGTAAATGTAAATATTTAATATGTAAATACAAAAGGATAATTACAATTTACGAATTTACAGAAAAAGAAGTTCCCCTCTTTTCAGCTTTATCAAATCATAATCAATTTTGTCCATGTATATCTGAATTATTTTTCTTCAAACTTTATTAATGTGATCTGCAATTGTTGTTTGCAACATCCGTTTTATACCACGTGGGATGTCCACTTTTCTGCAGTAGAATGCACGTCATAATATTGCACCAAAAAAATGCGAGCAACAGTCTCAATGTGGGAAATAAATACTTTACAAATATGCTACACATAATGATATAAAAATATTTTAAAAACCTTAAATTGTTTCTGTACGTATTTAAAATATAGCAAACATTAAAACAAAAAATTAAAATAAACTTTCTAAAAAAGAAACTGGAGAAATGCCTGTATGGAGTGTCAAAATGTCAACAGCAGGTAATGGATGCTGCTGCCTCTTACCTATAACAATAAGTGTTTGAACCACTATTCGCTAGATGATCTTTTAAAATTAGTCAAACTGGGACATTCGGTTATAATTAACTCTTTGTTTATTACAGTATTTTTATAGATAATATGTCCAATAAAAAATATCATTAGATATATTTTAGTTAAGATTTTATTAATTAAGGTCCCTAATTTTTATGAAGAGAGTATTAACAATGAATTAATTATTAAACGATAAGATTGTAATAAAAATATCTTATGCTAAATTAATGCTAAAATGGATTAGACGCTACTTGTTATAATTAATTCAATTAAAATAACATGTAAGTAGAAATATCTTGAATCATTAATTATAGTTGAGACTTTTCTTTAAATGAAACTTTTATGACAACATTGATGTGATCGGTGTAAACAGTGTTAGCATTATATCTAACATGCAGTTTATAACAATTTACATTTGGCTAAAATTTCCCAATATTATTTTCCAAAACTGCAGTCTATAGATTTGATTTCGAGCAAGATTTATTTTAGTTAGTTTTTCTTTCCTTTTATAACAACTATTTTGCAATTTAGTATAAAAGAAGAGATTTCAAACAAGTGGTTTTATATTTGAGAGATCAGTACTTACCCTTTAAAAGCACAACAAAATTTCAGTTGATAAATATAAAACTTATTAGGGGGAGTGCAAATTTTATTTATAAAATTGTATTCATATTAGAAAGTATGAAGCAATATAATATATCAGCTAAAAGATTGCATGGATATATAACTGAAATTTTTTTTCTTAGATGTATTAAAGAAACAGAATGTACATCAATTATTTCTTTGATCACACTTATGTATTAATACAGTTGAAAGGAAGACATTCATAATTGAAAACGATAATTAAAATTATGAGTAAAATGAAGATAAAGCAATTAAGGGATAGTTGACCTACTTAACGGGACAGTGGACATTAAAAACCAAATTCTTCAATTTTCAATGGATTCATTTGAAAATTGCTAGGCTTTTTAATGGCAAGTTCAAACAGTTATATTCAAAATTTGGTTTTAAAATAACAAAAAAATTTAAATTATTCAATTATTCAATATTTAAAATAACGAATAGTTGTCTTAATTTAAAATGTCCCATTTGAATTTCGTTTGCATAAAATATGACAATATTTATTTATGAGATACTTTTTATATATTACTTTGGAAATATATGTACGATATACTATCCTATAAAAGTTTTTTCCTATTTAAATTAAAATTATGCGCTTTCAGAAATCGATCAATATAGTAATTCGCTATTATTAAATAATATTTCTTTCGTAACATTTTGAAAGTCATCCAAAATTATATTAGAACTTAATTTCAATTCAGTACATTTATTCCAGTAAGTAGCATGTTACAGCCTTGACCGGAAGGCTCAGAGTATAAAAAACATCTTGTCTTCGGCATATTAATGGCCGATAACAATTCCAATACTTTATAAAATTCAAATTAAATGTGAATATATCTCTATAATATTAACTGATTTGAACATCTCCCTTTAACACACTGTTATACAGATATGCTGCAAAGTGCACAGTCAATCGACAGTTTTTGAATGATAACGTTTATTTGATCATATTATGAAGGGTATCTGACTATATTATGGATCATACTATTTTCAGAATAACGTTAATTTAGAATTATGTAACCGTTTTCTATAAAAACGATCGAAAAGGAGGAATGGACATTTTGCTGCAAATGTTTAATTGATGAACTAGTATAATGTGCACTATATCTAGAATGTGACCCAAAATTTACTGTGGGAATTTTTATATTAGTATGTTTGGACTTTGTTTTTATATTTACTTTTATAATTTTAATTTGTAGACTTTGATGTTTTGGTATGATGACATGGTTGAATAAAATGTAACAATGATAGAAGGGTGAAAACCAACACTTAAATATTGTGTGTACTATATTCTCTTGTATATAAAGATAATGTGATGAAAGTGAAATAGAATACATCGTTAAATGTGCGTACTTCTTGTGTACGATTTGTGTATTCTTTTATAGTGACAAAATAATATTTGGGTACCCTTTATATATTAAACATCATACTGCATCTTGATCACATGAGTACCTAATGTTGTTGTATTGTTTATTTGTTAAAAATACAATTTAATAAATTAGCATGAATAATAAAATCCGATTGTTGATTAAAATCTGTCTGATTTTAGCGAAATTTGGAGGTAATTTTTTTAACTTTCATATTTAGAAATTGGACACTTTTGATGTTTATTATGCTGATATATGTATGATTAACTAAAATGTACCAAATATACAACTTCCAAAAAATACGCTCAATTATTGCTGTCACAATATTAGGTTGTGTAAAAGTAAAATGTAATGAGTGTTTATCATATACATAAACAATAAAACTTTCTTGCGAAAGATGTTTAATTACTTGTGTATTGTGATCTATACGTCCGAATTTCTCTAGTTTGAGAAGCAAAATTTGAATTTATTTTTAATCATGTATCTTTGAATTGTCTAAATTGTAAATGTAAAAATTATAGAAAACATTTCATCAAAATGTTTATGGTATTTATAATCACCATGTAATTGTTGGTATACTCTGTTTAATACTCGACATCACATTGCAGCAAGATCATATTTATCAATTACAGTTTTTTATTGTAATTTAATTAACTATTCAGAATATAATTAATCTTACTGATTGTTGTTGGGAAACGGAAAAATGCTACTTTTATAAGTGATCATATTTTATCCTGTGAGTTAATTGTATATGTATATATCGTTAAATTACATTTTTCTTTTAATTTAATGGCCAATAAGAGGTGTATTAGAGTGATACTACTAAGCATTTTTCCGAAACACATGTACTAAAACACTTTCTTAAAGGTATAATGTACAACGTACAATGTACATTGAGAAAGAAATCTTATTTATCATAGTATTGCTTAGAGTCACAACTGTTAAATAAATGTACCATTATGATATTCACTTAATAGGGGTTGCTTTTAACATCACTTCCATATGCATAGTTTACGTCAAAGACTATAAACAAAGATGTATCAAATCCCGGCTGTTTAAATTAAAAAATGTTTGATAAATTTTGATAAATTTTTATCTATATGCCTTACAATAAATTAAAAGTTGGTTTCGTCTTTCGAAAACAAAATAATAAAAATTGGAACTTGTAAATTTAGTTAAAAAACGGATATCTTAGAATGGGTAGAGTCTAGAAAAAATATGCATAAGTTTATTTCGTTTATTCATTGTAAATTTGACACATAAGCTAGCTCAGAAAGATAAATAAACGTAACGCGGCCCTATTATTATATAAGTGCACAGCACCAGAACATATGTCATTGGCATTAATCCAAATACACGATTACGGAAAGATGTATATCATTATTATCGGACGAAAGCAAAAGAATGTCACACATTGTGATTTAAGCGAATTTATTATCCCATAAAATTTGATATTTCTCAAAGAATGAGCGTATCATTTTAGATTGATACATTTTTTTATGCGTAAAGTGCAGAAATATAATGTTTAAGATTACTTTTCCTGATATATGATACATTATCTCTTACTGTGTTTATATTTTTACTAATGCTAAAAATAAAATACGGTGATGCTTAAGTGAAAGTAAAAGCGTAAAAATGTGCAATATTAAAATATAGGTTGTTAAGTTTATTAGTTCTTACTTTGTGAAAATGTTTTTTACCTATTTAAATTAAAATTATACGCTTTCAATAATCGATCAGTACAGTAATTCGCTATTATTAAATAATATTTCTTTCGTAGCATTTTGAAAGACAACCAAAATTATGTTTGTGATTTAGAAGAAACATTTTTTATTTTCTCTCTTTTAGGGAAATGATTTTCGTTCTCACGTTTATTTTATTTTTTCATTATTTTGTCACATATAATTAAAATAAATGATGTTGCGAATTCGCCAAAAATAATGATAGTATATTAATAATTTGAATAACACTGAAGACATTATTATAGATAATATTAAGCATATTATGCATGGGCAAATCCATATGTGAAGTAATGACGTTTTGAGTTGCAGAATTATGTTAAAGCAATTACCCTGAAGCTATTTTCAAATGAAAATTGTCTCTTCAGTTTGCACATGACTGTTATAGATTAAAAGATTTTTAAAAAATTGAAACAATTTTATTGTTATTATTATTTTATTTTTTTATTTTTGAGTAATTTCTTATTGTGTGACGGATAGACATTTTTGCTACCATGACTCTAACCTGGTATTTAAAATTGGAAACTTCCGTGAATTAAGAAGCTATTCAGTTTTTAAGCTAGTACATATCTTACATATGATGTATAAGCAATATAAAATTATAATTTACAGCAACATACCTGTCCTGGAGTTGTAGTTATTAACTGTCATTTGACGTGACGGAATGACTAAAGATTTTGTAAACATTTATTGAAAGAAAATCGACTAAACTAATAAATTTCATTTTTTTTTCCAGAATGATTATAAGAAATTACATTACATAAGCATTTACATGTGACGGTTTTTTTTTCAAAAGCATATTGAGCATGATTACTTAGTTTATTTTGCATGCATTATTAACAAGTATATAGCTTTAAGGCTATTCTAAATCATTAAATATTTTACTACATGCATTTAGTTATTAAGAAAATACAAAATAAACAACAATTACATTCTTTTTCACAGTGTTTCAAAGTGTGTTCAAGTTCACAATTTTATGGAATTGCCCTCATAGAAACAGGTAATTTGTAAAAAAGGATGTGAATCACAAAAACCCATATTGGAATATTTGAATTCTTACATTATATAGAATTTCTGAAAGATGTAAAGCTTTTATGTAGAAATTAGCATAAATCATATATAAATAGTTCTGTTATTTTTGTGATTGTTTTTTTTTTAAATAACAAATATATTTAATATTTCTTATTTTCTCCATGAAAGCTCATAACTAATTTATATTTTAATGTTATGTTTAATACAAGATCTGTATCAGTTGACAGCATTTTCTATATAGGTGAAACGAAAATGTATTATTAATATCTTAAAATCATTTTCTTCATTTTTATCTATTTATTTTGCAAAACTGAAACGCATTTTTTTAACATGTACACCTATTATTGATATTACTTTGCAATTTACTAAAAAATCACTTATATGCAGGTAATGGTATTTTCTATGTAACCAAAAATATTCCTATGTAATCAAAATCAATAACATCGGATAATTATTAATGTCCGTGAACGTCTGTGTGTGTGTGTGTGTGTGTGTGTTTCTGTCTGTGCACTCCACCTTTGTACACGCAAAGGCTCCGGGACTAATCGACGCACCGACGCCGGACGCGGACCGAAAAATTCGCAAAAAAGGCGCGACGCTCAAGTTTCGATCGGGTCGGGCATCCGAACCGGACCCGGGGCGTTATTAATCGACGAAACTGTTTTAATTACCGACCGAAACCCAACTCGGAAAGGAACGCGAAACAGCAAAATTTTCGCCTCCGAACAGGGTTGCCAGTCTCCGTCGGGTCGGGGAAGGAAAAGACGGCGGAGTTCCCAGGGAGCGATTTAAGCCCCAAACAGCAGCGCAGGTCCGACCCGTATCTCCGGAAGTCGGGGGGCCAGAAATTCGGAAGTCGCACGTACGCAACCGGGACGTCATCAGGTTTCATGAATTCGAAAAATCGTTTCCGTACGACGATTAGAACCGGAAAAATCCTTTAAAAATCGACCGATAAAAAATTATTTTTCTTATCTTTCCGCGCTGCGTTTCCCGGATCGCAGACGCACCGCCAGACGATTGTCTGGATGGATTTTCAAGAGGCCAGGAGGATTTTCTTCGACGGAGGTCAGGTCACGTGACGTTCAACTGGGGTTTTACAGAGGGGGGGCCCATCTCTGATTCTAAGGGGCGCAGCAATTCCAAACTTTGACAGGGCGACGCTAAACGGATTCTGCTTTCAGAATATCTAAAAATTATTGTCATATCTTCATTACGAGCCGATATATTATTTTATTGTATAATTAATCATCGGTATTTTTTGTATAATTAAAGCAAAAGAAAGATTTCCATTACAGTGCCGGCTAGATTACAGTGCCGGCTAGGATTTTAAGAAGTAGGCCGCGTGTAAAAACTGCATTATTAGTTTACGTTTTAATATTTTAAGTTTTTGTGTTAGAGTGGCAACCAGATATTATGTTACGGAAAAGCGGGCTTCGCCCGTTATCGATTTTCTTTTTTTTAGTTTTAGGTTTTTCTACAGCTCACTGTCTTTGAACTAGAACTCAGGTAGTCTATATAAGTTGTTTGAGGAAAAGCAGTGTCATCGCCAACCCCCCCCCCCCCCCCCCCCGCTTTTTTCTTTTAACTGTGGTCCGTTTCTATAACTAAGAAACTATGTTACGTATTTCCACCAAACTGATTCCAAACATCATTATTAAAGTAATAAGGACCTCCTATAACATTTTTAAAAGTTTCTGAGTTTATACCACTTTTTTCGAATAATAATATCAGATTTTATACTTTGATTTCACATTATCTCGAGTTCTACGAGTCCAATCCGAACGCGGTTTGGCTCATTCGACTCGATATCGATAGAGGATACTAGAGCTTATCGGTTTTAGTTCGTTTTTCACCACCAGGGGGCGTTTTATTATCTCTGTTTCTATGGCCCGGATTACGACGGGGTTTGGCTCTTTCGACTGGATTTCGACAGCTTTACAGATTTCGGTCATGTTCGTATCAAACACATTGCGCCCCCTGGAGGTGGAAGGTGTAATTAAAGGATTTTTCAGCCAACTCGGGTTCTATGGGTCACATCACGACGCGGTTTGGCTCAATCGACTCGACGTCGATAGAGGATACTACAGCTTATCGAATTTTGCTCCGAGTCTCACCACCAGGGGGCGCTTTCCTATCTCCGGTTCTACGGGCATGAAAACGACGGGGTATGGCTCATTCGACTCGGCACCGAAAGCCTTAACGATTTCAGTTATGATCGTACAAACAGATTGCGCCACCTGGTGGTGGAAGGTGGAACTAGCGTATACTGCAGCACGACTGCTATACGGTGCCGCAGGCAGCGGGGACCCGAGCCGCAGGTTCGTTCAGTTAGAGGTTTATACTATTCCATGTGCAATTTAAGGGATTATCCGGTGCGTGCGTAGCACGACCGGTATACGGCGCCGAAGGCAGCGGGGAACAGGGTCGGAACGACTGCTATACGGTGCCGCAGGCAGCGGGGACCCGAGCCGGAGGTTCGTTCAGTTAGAGGTTTATACTATTCTATGTGCAATTTAAGGGATTATCCGGTGCCGAAGGCAGCGGGGGTCGGAGGTTCATTCGGTTAGAGTTTTGTACAATTCAATGTGCAAATTAAGGGATTACCCGGTACGTGCGTAGTACGGCCGGTATACGGTGCCGAAGGCAGCGGGGACCCGGGTCGCCGGGTTGTCCGGTTCGAGGTTTTACAAGATTCGAGATTTTCTACAATTCGAGGCACCGATGTAAATTAGGGGCCCGCTGGCGGGCGAAGCCAGCTAGTTTAAATATTAATAACTAAAATGCTTATATATAATTATATATATTATATATAATATATATAACTAATAGAACTAATATTATACATATATTATATATATATAATATATATAATTATTTCCTTATAATTTTTTAATTAACTTTATAATAATCATACCAGTAATATATAATTTTATACTAGCATATGAATAAAATAAATAAATGCATTACATTTTTAAATTCAAGCAGTGATTACGTATTAGTACGTTGTTTTTAAATGTAGTATCTAAGAAAAAATACTAATAAAGTAAAACTGACTTATACTGAAGATTAACATAAAAATGCATAAAACTGTACTAATATATAATGTTGGAGTATGAAAAAACACATATTTCTAAGTCCATTCGTCTATTTAGATAATGTATAGTAAAAAAAAAAAAAAAAAAAAAAAAAAAAAAAAAAAAAAAAACTAATTTTGTTGCCTGTCTGTAAGTCTGTTTGTCTAACATAAACTCAAAAACGGTTGCATAAAAAACACTAAACATATCAGAAAATGCTCACAGAGAATGCATGATAGAGCATGAAAACATAGAGAATTCATGACTTCAATCTGCCGTTTGTCGCATTCCGATACCTGGACCAGTTTTTGAGTAAAATATAAAAATCTGCAGAATCAATCAATCAGATTATTTTTCAATACTCAAAAACTCGGAGACTAATTGATGAATTTTAATGAATAATAGTGCGATTGAAATATGGAAATAGGATTATTATTGATAATTCTGGTTAATTATAAATTCTGTTGCATTTCCATATTTAAAACAATGTTTCTAGAAAACAAAGAAAAATCACGAGAATCAATCGATTAATCAATCCTCTAAACCAGTGGTTCCCAAACATTTGGGCTCGCGGAGCCCTTTATGGGAAGAATTTCTAAGGCGGAGCCCTTTATGGGAAGAATTTCTAAGGCGGAGACACCTCGCGGCGGAATTTTGAAAATCAAATTTTCTATTGTTTAACCCCTTAACACTTTTATTATTACTATTGTTGTTATCCAACATGGAGACAAGGTTCTCAGTTTGGCCTTTTTCTTGATACTGAAATTCTGAATTCATACTAGAAATTTTGAAAATCAAATTTTCTATTATTTAACAGCTTAATAGTTTTATTTAATATTACTATTATTTGACACAATAAATAAAAAATAGGACTAAAATCCACTTTTTTGTATTAAAATATCTGCCTTGTATAATCGAGATATGTCCGCCAAGTACAGCAAAAATTATAGTTAAAAATTTGTAGTTTTTGAAAGATTTTAGTAACAAAGAAAACAAACACTTCTTACCACAGCGATGTTCGAGTAATACTGTTAAGGGGTTAATGACATCCATTTTTAAAATAAAAAATATTCTCTCGGGATTTCCAGTATGAACTCTGAATTAAAGATCAAAATGTTAACCCTGTCGGGATTATGCATTGCATTGGGGCTTACGTGAAACTATTATTATTTATGCAGAGGTGCTAAGCTCTTACTAATTGTCCGTAATATGTAGATTAATTTGACTCAGTTTAAGAACGTTTCGAACCAGAAAAATTATTTGACCAATCTTAATTTAGTTAATTTCAGATTTCTACATGGAATATATTTAATTTCATTTCTTAAAAAAAAATTCTGGTGCGAAAAGTATTAAACCTGGGTTAAATTAGCCCATGTATTACGGAAGATTATTAAGAGCTTGGCACCTTTGTATATGGCGAAAACCACGCGCACACAGAAAAAAGGTAAGTTGTACAGTTTTTGTTTACAAAGAGAGACTTCTGTATAATCCCAATAGGCTACTCGCAAAAAGAAAGAAAATGCGTCGGCCCAGTCGCCCATGAGTAATTATATAACACGTTTACTAGTCCCGCCCACCAGTAATAGAATCATGCGATTACGAATTCTTTTATCGTTCTTCTTTACGTTTCTAGTACTTCTAAACCTGCAACGGAAACGAATCGCCTCTGAGCTTCTTCTTTTGAACCTTTTTTTAAATACATTTAAGCTGTTATCACACGGACGACCATACGATATGAAGTATATGCTATTGTCTCTCGCTTGCTTAAAGCTACACTTTCACGCTGCAATAGGGTTATTTTCCCTACTGAAAGTTATTTCCTAATGTAAGGAGAGGGCGTAACATTTGGCGAGTAATTGCAGTAGGTGTTTTAATGTTTAGTGAAGAGTTCGATTGATACACAGGAAGCATTATCGCATGCTAACATTTTATATATTCCAGTTTCTTTTCGTGTCTGTTCTATATATATAATATTGTGATCATTTTACTTAAAATTCCAAGATTATAAAAACAATACTCTCACTAATATAACATTAAAATTCTAAATTATAGAGTCCATATCTTCACTTTACGTCTTTCATTACCTGTAAATATTCTCAACTATTAGTATTAAGTGATTTAGAAAAAAATAGTATATTAAAACTAGTTTTTGTCACATGTATTGGAACCGCACTTTATCGCTAAGCCGAAATCTGTAACGAAAAGAAAGATTTTAAATTAAGTTTTAGGTATTTTGCCAAAATCACTATTATGACATTTTTAGTTAATATATTTTACACATTTTAAATGTAATTCATGTTACATATTGAATGTAATATAAAAATGAAATACGTAATAGAATTTAGATATAGTTCCCACTCTTTTGCAGTTTTTTCTTCCTTGGTTTTGATGATTTTAATCATTTTTCGAAAGTTTAAATGAGTTTTTGATATTTTTCGTTTCAAAAACACAATCCTTATTTTTATATATATTGTGTACAGTCCTGGGGAGGGGGGGGGGGTTATACTTTCTACTAACTCTGCCACAAATCACTGTATAAAAATGTCACAAGTAACAATAGATTAGTAATAACAATGCTGTACATCAATTTTGCTGGGAGGAAGGATGAAGTTACGTATAGCAATTGTAATATATTCTAAAACTTTTAGTACTAAACCCTAATTTCGACATCATATTTTTCTGTAAATTTTACCTTCGTGTATCAAACTGAAAGTCACTCGTTAAAGTAGTTTAGAAATTACCCAGGTTTTATGTTTGTACCTCCTAATGTTAAATAAATGTTCGATCGTCGCAAAACAGATTACAAGACAAGTGCTTTTTAAGCATAACTTAAAAACTATTTGGCGGAATGAGCTTTAATTTTGGGTTTGCATATTTGAAAATTCTAGAAATCTTCTTCTGTTAGGAAAGTTTTACGTTACAATTCATTTTTGTTTTCAAAAAAATATATATATATATTTTTTTTTTGAAGGGTGGCAAAATATTTTAACTGGAGGGAGGGGGGGGGTTATATGCGTTATTTATTATTAATACAAAGTAAAAAAAGGCACAGTTTGATTAACAAATTGAAAAACATATAAAGGCATATAATTTATACACCGCTAGGATGTGGAAGACAAAATTGTAGGGTGGCTGAAATTCAATAATTAAAAAGGAAAAATAGACTGAAAAGGATATTCTCACCCACATACATTAAATACAATAATCCAACATGAAGTGAAGAATTAGCTAGAGCCGGCAATTCAACCTGGGTCCACAGCGTTCCGGGCTATCGCTATAACCACTGAGCCACTCCGTCTGAGAGAGAGAGAGAGATTCTAAACCTGCAATTTCTCACTAATAAACCATGTTGGAGAGAAAGTTGCCAACCATCTAACAGACAGCCTTGAATGACCGAACAACTGTGATTAGATTTTTACTATTCAACCGATTTACGAATAAATATGTATGTCTGTATAATAGTTGTATATCTTTAAAAAAAGATTATCAAGATTGTTTTAACAGAAAATTATTAAAAGGTAAAATATAATTAACTATAAATAGCTGCTAGATTAAATTTTCATTTATTAAATTTTATTTTTCTAAAAGTATAAGAAAATTTTCTGTCCCCCCTCCCCCCTCCACTACAAAATTTAGATTCTGAACGCTGCATGCTAAAAGGAGGCAATAATTTGTATTGCAATAAAATACCTTGATGCGTGTTTGCTTTCATTTTTATCTTTGGCGACATAATTTGGCAACAAGTACGAAATAACGCCAAATATAGCTGCAGTAAGTAGTTAAACTAGTACAGTTTGAGAAGTAAATAAATGACTACGACAGTACAATTATAACATATAGCAAATAATATAAGGAATTGAAATAAAATAATCGCAATAAATAACTTTAAATCAGTAAATAAAGTTCTTATCGGGAATGTAAATAACATATGTAATTCTTTATTTTCAAAATAACTGCACATTTTAAAAGTTCTTTTCATGTATAATTGGTCCCTGTGTTTCTAAAGATTTGTTTTTTTCTTAATTCTTCTGTATTTTTGGTTTCAATATTTGCGACCACGCCAAACTTAAGATCTTGACTTACTGACGGTGGCCATCTTGGAATTTTTAGAGAGCTCTGATTGGTGGATTTCGAGCTGATACCTATCTTAGGCGATACAGACTACTGTAAGTTAGATCTTTAAAAAATTACGAGAGGCAATCTATCAAACGGGACAATTTCGACCGTTTTCCTCTTGAAAAACGTGTTTCGGATGAAATAACTGATATTGACTATGATATGAGAGTACGTGTGATAGCACCACTAGAAGCAGATTATCGTTTTAATGTTTAAGTGGGCGGGGAAAAATCTATAACCTGTATTGTTAGGTGCAGCATCTTTCACTTTTTGGGGTGTTTTATTTGAAGTATTTAGGTATTAATTGTAGTTTTGAAAGAAACTTTTTTTAACCATTGTTTTTGCCTCAAAATAGATATACTTCACAAGTTAAAAGAACCGCAACTAGTAGAAAAACTTTACTAACAAAAAGGGATATATGGGTGTGGTTAAATTTATATCAGGACGGGTACTTATTGACGAAAAGTCTAAGCAAGGGGTTGAGCTGAGCAAAAGTTTAGATTGTTAGTGTGATGAACAAATGTAAAGAATCAATATAATTTTTTTAATTGCTATAGCCTTATTTCTGATAGGAAAAAGTGGTATCATAACATAAGAATCTTAGCAAATTCCGAGACCAATTAAAACAAAATTTTAATGAGAGATTGTTAAGTAATACAAGATGTTACAAAAAATGCGTTTTCAGCAACATACATTGCTTTAAAATCTAAGTACAATTATGTCAAACAGCATAGAAAATTTAAATGACTAAGAATTAATAAAAATAAAATAAACAGATTAAAGGAATTAAAGTTACAAAAAGAAAAAAGAAAACTGTATACACAACGTATACAAATATTAAATTAATCTAATGAGGGGTGATGGAATGCTACAGAGTGATCAATTAAATTATTTGAATTTAAGTCTGACTGCATAGGATTTACCACTATATTGCTGTTTATTGATTAATATGAGTATTTTAAATTATCCGAGACGTATAGTATTTATTTTGCACCTATGACTCTAAGGATCTGATATGAAAATTTATACTTAGAGAATTTTATTAGACAAATTATCAATTAATTATAGAAAAGAAAAAAGTTGCGTTGTGAATTATTTTTGAAGTTCAGATCCTCTTTGAGCCAATTACAATCATCAAAGGTTACCTGCAGAGAGTTATGTAACATTAAATAAATAATGGCTTATTTTAAAACCTAGATTGTAATATTAAAGAAAACATTTCCTAAAATAAAAGACTTAATATTAATTCAATAAATTAAGTAAACAAAATGAAAACTGACTAAAATTAATTGAATATAAAATTGAGTTTATTTACAAGGTAATTATAAACATATAATTAAAAACAAACATAAATGTTTAAAAAAAAAATCAATCCTAGTTGAGAACTGTATTCTCAACGTTTATTTTCTGAGCATTACAGTTTATCTTACTGAATTAACAAATTCGATTTTGAAAGGCAGAGTTCCATACCCTAGAAGTATTTATTTGATTAGCCTTTTTATGTTTAGATCGGGGTAGGATCTTCATACACACGTAAATTCGTATTATTAAAAGAATATAGCTTAATTAAATAAAATGGAACAATGGTGAAGGAAGATTGTTTGTTACCTTATATTACTAGATAACGTTGACAGCAGGAGGTAATGGCTGACGCGTTTTCGCTTTTTCTTAGCGCGTACATTTCCATCTATTGGCACACACACTCAAAATCTGTTTTTTAGTTAGAGAGCAGTCAACCTTCTACTTTTCCATCTTTTTTTTAATCTGAACTCTCAAAAAAAATCACATTCTTTTCGTGGAGCAAAAAAAAAAGGGATGGAATCATTCTTCCCTTTTCACATAAAATTAAGGCCTTATACATTTAACTTCTTGAAAATTTGCATGTTTCGGCCATACCTCTGATTTTAGAGAGATGACCATTGGCAGGCGAGAGAAATTTGGTACTCCCCTTGAGTGTTTCATAGGCCCGTCGGTACAATAGTGATTCCTCTTGACGCCGTGCTGTGTCTGGAAGGTAAAGATGCTTTTACTTGGGAGGTCTTCGTGCCTATTTAAGCTCTCATAAATAAATGTGTCATATTATTGTTCTGACAATTTTCTCCATGACATTTTTATTAGGTGTAGTTAAATCATTCGTGGGAACGGAAAACCAAATATTTCCTTGACTGCCGTGGTTCACTTTGTTCCATAATTATCTATCTGTATGCGCTGATCCTAAAATGGATCATTAATTTGTATTGTTCACTGTTCACTGATTAAAATGATACCAAATACTCTGTTAATATGCAGAAAAAAAACCAAATACTTTTTTTTTATAGTGTGTGCTAGTTTAGATCTAGATGGTGGTATTTCTCACCATCATCTCTTCCCCCGACATTAGAAAAAAAAAAGGTCCACAGTATCTTTTTTATATATATATATATAGCCACAAAGTACTCGATGAAAGTCCATCGTCGTATTATATTGAAGATCAAAACTGAAAATGTTCACATGGAAAAGTCTAGGAACTTGGGATAAGCTGGAGTGTCACTAGGTTTGGAGTGTAAGTAGGTTTGCAACACCAGAAAAAAGTTTTACACATTGGTGAAATAAAGCGTAATCAAAAGTTCACTGTTGAAAAATCTGATGAAAGACATTACTTCTTCAGCAAGTTATCATGTGTAGTTGGTTTCAATTTCCATTGTTCCAAAAACATTTATTAAAATTTTGAGTTTTAATAGGTCCAAATCCAAATAAAGCAGGAAAATTTGAATAAGCCAAATAATAAAATAAAATGCCCGAGAGAAGAAAGAAAAAAAAAATAATTTTCTTTTCCACTCTTATATTTTTAGTTATTACATACATATAAATTGGCAAATCTTTTATTTTAATTATTACAGGCTAATTAGGTACCCATGAATGGAAACACAATATACAGAATCATTTAAAACAAATACTCAATATAATCAGTAAGCTGTATGCATTGATAATGAATACCATACAATTAAAAAAAATTATATAATATATGAAAAACATTGAGAGAAAACACATCTATATAATCACATGTCTGTTATACTACAATCTTTATTATAAACATTATAATATAATTCTCACATGAATTATTTTCTCTTGAGCAGAAAGGAAAACTTCTTTATTTTATATATATATATATAAAGAAAATGTTATGTTAAAAAAAAAAAATCTTATCATTCTTACTAAAACAATTGTTTTGGAATATGTGAAAAGGCTACTTTTCTGAATGAAAGATATTCTCAATAATAATATATTTTCATAAAGGAAACGGATCGAAAAAATGAATTTTTTTTTTTTCGATACCAAAAATTTAAATATCCATCGATAAAGTCAAACACAATACCCTTTTAAACTGTCTGCCTTGGAATGAACGGGGTTGGAAAAAAAAAAGGCAGAAGAAGAAAAAGAAAAAAAACAGTAATCTTTTCTCCCTCTAATCCATCACCGCTAAGCGGAAGGATAGAGAATGACAGCTAGATGACCCTACCTGTGGACAATGACCCATCTCCCTACCTTCGGATTCAGTTGTACACGGGGGACGATTTGCGAAATGATAAGCCGTGTATTAGGTATCTTTCCTCACCTGTGGGTAATGTTTTCTAAACTCCTGGATTACTGACAGTGGAAAAAAGAAATCAGTGAAACGATTTGATTGCACGTGTGTCTGTGAAAAGGATTACTCGAAATCCAGCTGTCTGTTTTTTATTGTTGAAATAAGATTAAATGTGTGATTAAAATAAAAAAAAAAGTCGTGTATACCCGGCTTGGATTTAAAAAAAAATGGGTTATGTAATTAAATCTGTATATCTGCTTAATATTTTCTATAAAAAAAAAAAAAATCGGTACACGTGTAACGTGGTCAAATCCGTTTGCATCGCACTATCTTCTCGTCAATTTATATATTTACTTATTTATTTATATTGTGTATAAAAACGTAATGTATTATAATATATATATATTTTTAATATAATATTGATTTTCTAGTTACAATTTAAGTTAGCGAGAACAAGCGAGCGTTGCTTTGCACAAACGAAAATGTGCATGCAATTGTAAAATGTTTATTTAATTATTTATTCTTCTTGTTATTATTATTTTAAAATATATTAACTTGTAAATATACATATTTAAGGAATGGAAAGCGAGCGTTCGCTTTTCTTTTCTCTTATTTTTTTTTTTTGTTTTATAACATATAATAGTTAGAGAAAAAAAAAAGATTAAACAAATTCTTTTTTTTTTTTGTAAAGTTTGGAAATTTAGTTAATTAGAAATATCTCAGCTAAATGCATTATTAGATGCTCTGCGCAGATAGTCTCAATGTCGCCTGCAAAAACGAGACTTTAACATCCAATAAATTGCTGAAATGATCATTGACATGTATCCAACACCTTTTTATTATTATTATTTTTTTAAGTATGAAATAATTTACCTAAATATTTAAGGTATAAATTAAACATCCAATTTATGTTTTGTAATAATTGAAACGTTCAATGGTATTTTTTTATTTTTATTCTTTTTTTGTAATTAAATTATCTGAAATGTTAATCCTTAGGGACAACTAATAATTTTTTTTTTTTTTTTTTTTTTTTTTTAACTTGTTTGTTTTATAATATGAAATCGTACGATTATTTTAAAATTAAAATTGAAACGCGTTGTTCTAACCAAGTTATAGATTGTATCAAATATTAAACTAAAATAATTTTGTAAAATCTGACCGATTTTTTTTTGTTATAATAATTCAAGTGGATTCGTCAATCCGTGGCTTTACGCAAAGGATGAATTATTATAAATATTGGTCAATATAAAATGTTGTATTATTATTATTTATATTTGTGTCGCCGAGTGAATAGATGTTGACTTGTAATTTTAAATCGATTAGTTATATGTTTTGTGCTACATATAAAGACTTTTATTTTCCCTTTTAGTAGAGGGGGTAAGGTTATATATTAAATTTTTTTTTGTTTTGTTATATAAATTAGTATAAAATGGGTTTGAAAGGGTGATACCCTGGCAAGGCTGCCTCTGTTTTTATTTTTACCGTAATTATTATTATTTTTTATTGAACGTGCATGTTTGTTCATAACTCCCTCTGACGAGCCAAATCCCTCAGTAGTACACTGTGTAGCAAAGAAAAAAAAACTTGCAGTATCCTCCCTAAATGATCTTTTTTTTTTTTTTTTTTTTTTAATAGTAACCTGTCCTCAATGTACTGTAAATAAACAATAATGGAAAATTATAAAATGTGTACTAAACTAAAGAAAAATAAGACATCTATAAACAATAAGTCCCGACTTTAGTTTCCCTTATTATTACTAGAATTCTGATCATGATCTTTATCTTGTTTATTGTTTTCAAATTTCTGCTGTGAATTATTTTTTTTTTTTTTGTATAATCATGTTTTTTATAATTATTTTGCTTGTAGCCCCCTCTATGCCCTCTATAATTTCTTCGCTGGTCATATGATCTCTGTTCGTTGAAATTGCCTCCATAATTTCCGAAACTGGGATATGATATCGGCATAAATTGTTGGTGGGGTGGGGGTGGTGCATAGTACATGTACTGAGGAGCAGAATATTGCATAGGGTTGAAGTTTTGGTGCGTGTAATTTGGGGTTTGCTGAAAGTTTCCATGAGCTTGTTGGTTTCCCCCTTGATAAAAATTTGGTTTTTCGATTTGAATATTCTCAGGAATTTTTTTATTTTCGTCCACGTAATTACTGCTGTTTTGTTCGTTGCCCTTGTAAAACAAACAATGTGGGTTCGTATGGGATGTGGATTTACAGTACTTGCAAAACCTAGTTGTATCATTGTTAGTGGCATTTACCTTTAATTTTATGTTATTTAATTCCGCGGTTAATAATTTTATATTCTCTGCACTTTCTACATTGAGTTTAAGCAGTTCATTTAACAAATCAGAATCTTTAATTTTGGAAATGTTGTTGATGTCCTTTAAATTGACATGTGAATAAGCCTCCTCTAATTTTAAAGCTATGTTGCACGCTGTTTTAAAGTCCGGCGGAGAGTTTTTTCTTACTTCCAGACTTAAATCACTACGAATTGATTCCAAAAACTGAGATAATTTGATCATTTCCATGAATGTAGAGCTGTTGTTAGCTCCTATATCTTGCCCACTTTTTTTTAGATAAAGGTCTGCTGCCGCATTAAATTCTAATATAAATTCGTTCATGTTTTGTTCCGGTTTTTGTTTGAGATTGCAAAATTTCTTTTGCGCTTCTAGAAATGTGGTTTTGGGTTCGAATAATTGTTTTAACTTTGTTTTAAAGGTTTCTAAGTTCTGTTCCACGAACAAATTTTGATCCCTCATCAATTTATCTTTAGCAGGTCCTACAATTTTCGCCTTTAATATATTTAATTTAGAATCATTATTCAATTCAGTTTTATTGATGAGATTGTCAAATTGTAAGAAAAAATGGTTAATATTTGCTTCCTTTTTTCCATCATAGTATGGAATCAGATTAATTAGGCTATCTGCATTTGGGGTGTCCATTGTAGTAATTTTAGGAGTAGCTTTTTCAGAATTTATAATTTTCTTCTCTTTCTTTTTTTTCTTATTATTATTATTACTATTATTACAAATAATATTAGTGTCTACAGTTTGATTATTTAACACTAGAACGCCGGACGGTGTCATTTCGACACCGAAGCTTGAAAGTTTCTTTCTAAAATCTGTAAATTTAGAAGGATCCTTTTTATTTCGCTCGACTTTTATTAAACATGTAGGTAGAACTCACATAAATTTTTTTGGCGAACTAGGTTTATTTAAACTTAGTTTACGGATAGATTTACCTATAACGCCGGTTTGGTGTCAATTGGACACCGCAATAATTTCACTTTCCCTATTTTAAATTTCGTTCTTCATGTTTTTTTTTTTTTTTTTTTTTTTTTTTTTTTACATCTGTTCATTACGTGATTTGTTTCAGCTGCAACAACACCTGCTGCTTAGATTACATTTCTCACAAAGATAGAGCATGCGCGGTTACTTGTGAGTTATGATTAGATGAATTTTTCTGGGGTTTTCTTTCGTTCTTGTTATTTTCTATGAGTAAAATTTTAAATGTCTCGTAAGAGAGAGCTTACTGCGGAAAAAATTACCGAGCTTATGAGAGAATTGTCAGATAATGAATCAGAAGGTGGAGAATTATCCGACATGTATGATGAATCGGATAATGAAAATTTTATTCCTGTTGCATCATCTGAATCGGAAAGCGATGAGGATGTTGAAATTGATGATTTTGGAAATCAGAAAGATTTTATTGCTCGCGATGGCTCTCAGTGGAAAGAATGTGGTTCAGGAAGTGCAACCGGTAGATTAGCAATCCAAAATATTTTGCGAGAAAATAGTGGTCCAACTAGTTATGCAAAAAGAAATGTGAATAATGACAGTGTTTTGAGTGCTTGGTTTCTTTTTATAGACAAAACGATTTTAGAGCATATAATAAAATGCACAAACACAGAAGCTCGTCGAGTATTAGAAAATGATGTTTGGTCTCTTTCAAAACAGGAACTTTTTGCTTAAATTTCGATTTTATATGCACGTGGAGCTAGTAATTCAGGAGCTAGTAACCTGGAACTTCATTCATTATGGTCTACTTCATGGGGTATAAATTTTTGCAAAGAAACCATGTCCAGAGACGTTTTGTGAAATATCAAGATTTCTGAGATTTGATATCAAATCAACTCGTCGTAATCGAACTCAGCAGGATAAATTTGCTATGATTTCGGAAGTATGGAATCGTTTTATTGAAAACTGCATAAACTGTTACAACAAGCCAGGCCAGAATATAACAATTGATGAGCAATTAATTCCTAGTAAGTCTCCTTGTCTATTTACTCAGTTTATAGCATCAAAACCTGATAAATATGGACAAAAATTTTGGATAGCTGCAAATTTAGAAAGTAAGTATATTTTGAACGCATTACCCTACCTATGAAAAAATGAAGAACGAGATGAAAGTCAGAGACTTTCTGAGTATGTAGCTTTAAAACTAATAGAACCCTTTAAAAATATGGGAAGAAATGTCACAGTTGACAATTTGTTTACTTGTCTTGAGTTGGCTAAGAAACTAAAGGAAAGACGAACGAGTTTAGTTGGCACGGTAAATAGGGCCAGACGAGAAATTCCAGATTGTATAAAGTCAGAAAAAGAAGTGTTATATTCAACAAAAATATTGAAAAATGAAGAATCAGGCACAACACTTACAGTTTACCAGTGTAAACAGAAAAAAAATGTCATAATCTTGAGTTCTATGCATTCATACATTGCAATTGCCAATAATTCAAAGAAAACACCTGACACTGTCAGTTTTTATAATGAAACGAAATGTGGCGTAGGTATTGTGGACCAAATGGCAAGGCAATATTCAATCAAAACAGGATCAAGAAGATGGTCAATTCACCATTCTACAATATGTTAGACTTTGCTGCCATAAACTCATGGATTATTTTCAAACAAGTGACGGGGAAAAATTATCAAGGCGTACTTTTATACAAACATTAGCTGAAGAATTACGAGCAGAATATATTGAAAAATCTGCTAAAAGACGCAGTAGCCATGAAGATGAACTGCGAACTGAAAATCCTTCTAAGCGTAGGAAATGCGAGGTTAAAAAATGTCATGGAAATGTGACAAATAAAATGTGTTCCTCTTGTAAAAGAATGACATGCGGCAAATGCACAAAATATGTCAGCTATAAATGTAATGACTGTGAGTAATGTAAGTAATGTAAGTAGTTATTTCTTTTGTTTATATTTTTATATCATCTTGAAAAAAATTCTCATTTTACAGATATAATAAATATTCGTGTGTACCATGTATATGTTCATATCATCTTGCAATATTTTTCTTATTTTACAGCTATAATTTTGTTTGTGGGTAACATATATTTTTTCATATCATCTTGAAAATTTATTATTATTTTACAGATGTATTATTATTTGGGAGTACCATACATATTTTCATATAATCTTTCAAAATTATTCTTATTTAAAATATATAATATTATTTGTGTGTACCATATATATTTTCATATAATCTTTCAAAGTTATTCTCATTTTAAATATATAATATTATTTGTGTGTACAATATATAGTTTCATATAATCTTGTAAAATTATCCCTATTTTACAGATATAATAGTATTTGTGTGTACAATATATGTATTTGTAAAAAGAATATTAAAATGTACATTTTCTTTAAAAATTTCGCTTATATCGACCAGTGTCAAAATGACACCTGGCCGGCGTTTCAGGGGGTAGTAAGATTTCAGGCGTTCTGGTGTTAATTCGCGTAATTGTTGTCTAGTTTTGACACCAGTATCTATTCTACTAATTCTTTGACTTTTACGCTTATTCATCCAATTAAAGTACAAAAATCATAAAATAGAGAGAGAGCAAAAAAAAAAAAAATTGTTTAACATAAAATAAAAGATACCCAATGGTGAATTGTTATGCACTGTTCGAGAAATTAATTATATATAATATATATCATTTCAATATTTGAGCATTATTATGTATTTATTTTATATTTGCTGCTGTTGCAGTATATGTAACACAAGTCATATTTTCAATTCTTTGTTAATACAAATCAATCCAATAACACTTATTATTATTTAATATATCATTATATATTTAGTGAGGTACCCAAAAAGAGTTGCCAAGTATATGCATGTTACAGAGTGTGTATGAAGATTCCCCAATGAATGCTTAATTTTTTTTATTAGTTGTTGAAAAGAGGAAAAAAATTTTTTTCAAAAGAATTTTAAAATTAAGAACATTTATGTTAGCAATTTTTTTTTTTTTTTTTTTTCAGTCTTAATATTGCATATATATTTTTATATTTAAAAAAAACTTATACAATAACCTAAAGTTCTATTTCTAAAATTAAATTAATATATTAAAATAATTTAGAAAGAGGTAACGGTACCACTTCTAATTCGGTAAACCCTATGATGGAATGCTACAGAGTGATCAATTAAATTATTTGAATTTAAGTCTGACTGCATAGGATTTACCACTATATTGCTGTTTATTGATTAATATGAGTATTTTAAATTATCCGAGACGTATAGTATTTATTTTGCACCTATGACTCTAAGGATCTGATATGATAATTTATACTTAGAGAATTTTATTAGACAAATTATCAATTAATTATAGAAAAGAAAAAGTTGCGTTGTGAATTATTTTTGAAGTTCGGATCCTCTTTGAGCCAATTACAATCATCAAAGGTTACCTGCAGAGAGTTATGTAACATTAAATAAATAATGGCTTATTTTAAAACCTAGATTGTAATATTAAAGAAAACATTTCCTAAAATAAAAGACTTAATATTAATTCAATAAATTAAGTAAACAAAATGAAAACTGACTAAAATTAATTGAATATAAAATTGAGTTTATTTACAAGGTAATTATAAACATATAATTAAAAACAAACATAAATGTTTAAAAAAAAAATTCAATCCTAGTTGAGAACTGTATTCTCAACGTTTATTTTCTGAGCATTACAGTTTATCTTACTGAATTAACAAATTCGATTTTGAAAGGCAGAGTTCCATACCCTAGAAGTATTTATTTGATTAGCCTTTTTATGTTTAGATCGGGGTAGGATGTTCATACACACGTAAATTCGTATTATTAAAAGAATATAGCTTAATTAAATAAAATGGAACAATGGTGAAGGAAGATTGTTTGTTACCTTATATTACTAGATAACGTTGACAGCAGGAGGTAATGGCTGACGCGTTTTCGCTTTTTCTTAGCGCGTACATTTCCATCTATTGGCACACACACTCAAAATCTGTTTTTTAGTTAGAGAGCAGTCAACCTTCTACTTTTCCATCTTTTTTTTAATCTGAACTCTCAAAAAAAATCGCATTCTTTTCGTGGAGCAAAAAAAAAGGGATGGAATCATTCTTCCCTTTTCACATAAAATTAAGGCCTTATACATTTAACTTCTTGAAAATTTGCATGTTTCGGCCATACCTCTGATTTTAGAGAGATGACTATTGGCAGGCGGGAGAAATTTGGTACTCCCCTTGAGTGTTTCATAGGCCCGTCGGTACAATAGTGATTCCTCTTGACGCCGTACTGTGTCTGGGAGGTAAAGATGCTTTTACTTGGGAGGTCTTCGTGCCTATTTAAGCTCTCATAAATAAATGTGTCATATTATTGTTCTGACAATTTTCTCCATGACATTTTTATTAGGTGTAGTTAAATCATTCGTGGGAACGGAAAACCAAATATTTCCTTGACTGCCGTGGTTCACTTTGTTCCATAATTATCTATCTGTATGCGCTGATCCTAAAATGGATCATTAATTTGTATTGTTCACTGTTCACTGATTAAAATGATACCAAATACTCTGTTAATATGCAGAAAAAAAACCAAATACTTTTTTTTATAGTGTGTGCTAGTTTAGATCTAGATGGTGGTATTTCTCACCATCAAGGGGTTTATTAAATGATACAGAATGTTACAAAAAAGAGGCGTTTTAATCGACAAACATTGTTTTATTATAAAAAACAGTATAGAAAATTTAAATATACAAATGACATAAACATATTAAAGAAATTAAAGTTATACATATAAAAAAAGGAAATATATATACACAATATACACAAATGTAAAATGAATCTAATGAGGGGCTTTAAATGATGCAAGATGTTATAAAAAAGATGTTTTAAGCGACAGACATTGTTTTAAATTGAAAAACAGTATAGAAAATTTAAATAACTAAAAATTATTACAAATAACATAAACAGATTAAAGAAATCACAGTTATTATCAAAAGTAAAATAAATATATGTATACATAATTTACATAAATGTAAAATGCATCTAGTAAGAGACTTTAAATGATACAAGATCTTATAAAAAAGACGTTTTAAACGACAAACATTGCTTTAAAAATTAAATACAATTATGAAAAATAGGATAGAAGATTTAAATAACTAAAATTTAATAAAATTAAAACAAACAGGTTAAAGAAATTAAAATTTCAGAAATAAAAATAATACAATATACAATCTATACAAATATTAAATGCCGATAGATATTTTTATATTATTCTGCGCAAACTGTGACGAGCAATAACGTACAAAAGTTTAGTTTGAAGAATGTGGTTGCACTGGTTACTAAGCAAAAAAGAACTAAGTATAAACACATGCATAAGCGGAGCTCCAGAGAACAATTATGTTCGCCATTTTTTTCGGCAATCAGAGATAACAGCACTGGCGCGCCTTTGCTCTTTCGATTCATGTTATGCATTCAATTCAGAATACTATTTCTTGTAGGTAATTTTGAATCGAATTTTTAAAATACATTAAATGCGGAAACATAAAATAAAGTAGTTCAAACCAAAAATATTATATAAAAATGGATATATAATACAAATTTGTATTTGATTTAAAAATATATATATTAAAGTATTTTTCAATCAAGTGATAGATGTATGTATTTTTGGCACGCACACACACAAAAATTCCTACATACTTTCGAAAATTTTCGCTTGCAATATGCTAATTTCTTCCATGTTTTGTTTATTTTCCTGGACCGCCTCGGAGCCCCTGAAACGTATAGGCGGAGCCCCAAGGGCTCCGCGGAGCACACTTTGGGAACCTCTGCTCTAAACCATAGCTGAGTTGCTTAGTGAAAGCGTGTGTGGTTTTATATAATTTTCTGAAGTATTACATTTACATTATATAGTAGTCGGAAATATTACAATGCATTTTACTCGCTAAATTTCGGAAACAAATGTGCGCATTGTACAGAGAGGCAAAGACAATAAAACTAACAAAATTTTAACTTCTAAAACTGAAGTATTTATACAGTTATGACTTATTTTGTCTTCTTAATAGATGTAAAGATGCCGGCATTAACAGCAACAAGTTATAATAATTATTAGAAAAACTCAGTTATTAAAAATATTTTTTTTTAACTTAATGGAATATTATTTTATTCTGTGAAATTCATAATTATGCACTACTAATTATAAAATACATTTACGCGATAACGAAATGTTCTTCATATAAGTCAAACGTTTTAGATTAGATTTTTATAATTTAATACTAAAATAACGTGAAAATTTTTAATAATAGTAATTAATTTTATTTTAGTAATGACATATTTTATTTTCATAATTGATGAAAAGAGTTTCAACATCTACAGTAACATGTTAGATTCAATATTATAAAATCACATTTATTGAAAATATTTTTATGAACTTAATGAAATAGTTTTTTTTCTCTAAAATTCATAGCAATGGACTACTAACTACAAAATGCATTTAGATAATAAGTAAATAGTGTTAATATAAGTCTACATTTATAGATTGTTGCAAATTAAACACTAGATGGAAATGTTTAATAATTTTAATTTAATTTCAACCTAATGATTTTTATAGCTATTCTCATTTCCATTATGCAGATAGAAATTTTAATATTTATCAACAACTGTCTCATTATATATCCATTTTGCAAAAAGTAATATTTTTATAATTAATATCTAAGGATGGTTTAATATGAATTGCATTTGTTTTTCATTTAATATATTTTTTTTCTATGGCAATAGCAGTTTCTATTTCTAAAATGTAGATTTGAATTTAAAATAATAAATATCCATATATTCATTTCGGCAGTAATATATAACTATTTCTTGAGAAAATATAATGGCAGATGTTCTTTAAAAATATTTATTGTCAATTTAAAACTGGTTGAAAAAGAATAGCCATGAAAAAAATTTGTACAACCATTTACATTGATTTTCTTATTAAATCGAGTAGGGACACGAAATAAATTAAGCACTGCGTACGTATTTTATCGGATAAGATCTTACTTCTAAATCACGCGACACTGGCAAGATCCCAAATGAACGATTTTAAACAGCACTCGACGTTATTATTTTAAAAAGTAAAAAAAGTTTTATGCATTTCTTATTCAGAACAAAATTTACATCACTTTTTCTGTTTTGTATTAGTAGCGATAAAAGTTTTCTTTTAACTTTAGCGTACGATAACTATTTAAAAGGTTTCTTTTGTTTAAAATTTATTTACATAAAATTGGAAATCTTCCAATACTCCTGTTGTATATAAAACAAGTTATTGACAAATATATAAAATCATGTGAAATATGCGAGATTTTTGATAAACTGCGTGCGAGTATTTTGCAGTTGTATGACAAATGAAAAAAATAATAAATTTCATATTTGGCAAAGTGATATTTTTGTCAATTATAGTGATACGAAATAAATAAATTCCGTTTACCTCTTTTATCGGATATGAGATTACTTCTAAATCATGTGACATTGGGAAGATCCCGAATGATTCTAAAAGGCGTTCCTTGTTATCACTTAAAGAATTGAAAAGTTTTTATGCATTTCTTAATCAAATTTACTTCACTTTTTTGTTTCGTTTTAGTAGCAATAAAAGTTTTCTTTTAACTTGAGCATACGATAATTATTTAAAATTTTGTTGGCCCACAGTTGGCCACAAGTTTATGGCAAAAGTTGCGGCCATTTTGTTTTACTGTTGTGACATTTAGTGAATAACAACATATTACAAGTTACAGATGTGTTACTTTTGATAATAGTAAGATTTATAGCATTTTTTTTTAATTGTTTTACTATAAGACAGTATCCACAATGTTCTAATTCACGTTTCCTTTTTATTTTAGAAGATTGATATTTATCCCAAGAAGAGCACAAAGATTGTTACTTTAAGAAGAACACACATCATTAACTCAAAGTAATATTGCCAAAGAATATGGTGTGAGTATAGGAGCTGTAAAAAAGATTTTACAACAAAAGAAGTATACACTGGGACTATTGGGGTGATTTTGAAAGTGGAAATGTGGAAGGAAGAGGAATACAAGAAGAAGAGATGAAGCAGTTTAATTAGGGAAAGTAACACGTATTTTATGTGATCATTACTAATGATCTTTCATAAATAAAAAAAAAGCAAGAGAAATTGGAGACGAACAAAAAAAAAACTTATTAATGATTTATTAACAAGACTTTTATACACGATAAAAAATAATAATAAATTAGATACATTTTTAAAATCTGACATCAACAGCTTTATTTACTGCAAATTTTCTGTTAACCGTACTCGCATAATTTCTTATCGCTAATGAGTAAAGACATCGGAATGCATCTAGCACACATATCTATTGAACATTTAACACAGTTATTTATTCAACATAAAAGAATAGTGCATTTTAACTTTTTGTTAATCTCTCAAGATTCCCATTTTTTTTTTAATTGCGTATGTAATGAATTTCATACTAACATAAAGCGAAATTTGTAGACAACGAAATACGAGTATACATTGTTACAAAGTTTCATAAAATTTTATTTCAGTATCCTTCAAATAAATGTTATTTTAATATTGAAATTTATCACAGTTTAAATACCCTAATATATATTAGACTATTTACTCTATATGTTCAACTTTAAATCCATGTCTAAATGTTGTCTAGAATTATTTCTGAAATATTTTATACGTACAAAAATTAAGTAACGTCCTCCCTAAATAGGGTTGCTTGCTTAAAACATGTTTTACATATGATTTTCATATTTTGTTCAAAGATAACTTTTAGCATTTTTTGATTAATGGTTTTCCA
This sequence comes from Maratus michaelseni, assembly GCA_963931845.1. Lineage (NCBI taxonomy): Eukaryota > Metazoa > Arthropoda > Arachnida > Araneae > Salticidae > Maratus > Maratus michaelseni. Next base: position 340,911,304 of record OZ007587.1, on the reverse strand, counting down.
TTATCGATTTTTAGCTCCATTCCCTCGATAAATGTTGCTGAAGGATATCTGTTACTGAAACTTTTGAATAAACCCTTTTATCTATTTTATTTTCAAAATTCTTATAGCGAATGAACATTATTTACAATCTTTTCTTGTACAGAACTTTTCTTAAACTAATTTATGTGGAAAGCTTTTATAGATATTTGAAGAAAATTCTCGCCATATTAAACTTTACATTAAATTTACCATTTAAAAATAACTTTCATTTTTATCTTTATAATTTTCACACATATTATTATGTGAATGGGTCAAAAATTCATTGGTTTATAGCTGTAAAAATTTTATTCATTGTTGTAACATCATTTTAAAAAATGTTTATTTTATTTGGAAAAATAGCAGTAATTCATCTAGACAAAAATTATTTAAAATTGTCTACTAATAGAAGAATTACAATGTCACAAGTTTAAAATTTGTATTTTACTATTTAAAAAAGTTTATCATCTGATTAACAAGAAACTGATTTTGTTTGTTTAAGCAACAAAGTTCCATCTATTCCAAAAGCAGTAAAACTTTAAAAATTGAAAAATTCATAAACGAATTAAGATAAAATACAGTGTACGGCATATACAATAGGGAAGGAAATGAAGAGTTTTTTCTTTCAAGAAATTCCAAATTTAATAGCAGCAACGTTTATTATCTGGAGCTATCAGTTCTCCATTGAAACGTCATGTAGGATATAATGTCAAGTGGAATCACGGCTTACATATGTTTAAAAGTACCACATTATTCAGAAACACAGCTTTTAAGAGGGAAAGTACTCTGCTTACAGCATTAAAGGGGATTTAAGACTTTTAAACATTCAAAAATTCAAATTTTGAAATAAATATATATATGTTAAAGAGAAGTCATTTCTAAACACTTTAAAACAAAATGAATGAAACCAATAGAAAGAAATTTACCTAATTTTATTAAAATATGTCCAATAGTTCTGGAGATAATCCAAAAAATCTAAAAATTCTCTTAACATGAGTGTATAACAATATTAAGGTTTCAAAACCCAGTGGCAATCACAGACAGGAAAATTAAATTATTATAATGAAAAAAATATCCAGTCAAATTTGGATTTTGAGATAGCGGACAAAAGGGATAGATTGACTGGAAAGGTGTTAAAATAAGGAGTGGTATTATAAATAAGGGGACTAGACAAAAGGGGAGACAGAGGTTATTGAATCCAGATAGAGATATTCAAATCACCCTTGATCTCAAATTATAAACCTCTGAAAACTCTGAAAATTGTGACAGTGATTTGGACAGATGAGTAGTGAAATAATGTAGCATTTATATTTTTTCGGTTAAAAGTGCACTCAAACGCTGGATTAATTTACAAGTCTGTGATATCAATCATTTGGACCACCATCTGCTGTAGTTAGGGTAAGCAGGCTTTACTATGATTTAACTCCGAGAAATGTTGTTTAATTGCATACAAATTTCCATCGTAGGGCAGCCCTAACCATACACTGATGCCTATAACTTTATAATGTAGAGTTTGCCAATTTATATATTACAATATATTTCAAGAAATTTTGTTGAGCCTTTTTCTCAGTTAATTTCAATATAATTAATAGGAATAAAACCGAAATTAATCTCAATTTATTCAGTAGTTATTTACTACTAAATTTTTATAATACTGAATTGAAGTTATTTACTACTAAATTTTTATAATACTGAATTGAAGTTATTTACTACGGAATTTAATACTTAGTTCCTTCTATTTCTTTATGGAACCCTCTACTACTCTGATGACTTGGATTTAATAGTACCATTATATGAAGCCATTATTATTGATATTTACTCTTAAGTAAGTTAAAAAAATAAAAAATCATAAAAAATGCATGTATATTTTCGTAAACTAAGGATACTAACGAAAAAATAACAGAATTTTAAGAACTTGACCTCGAAGGAGGCTATGAATGAATACTCTCAATGTAGATAAAAGTAAGTTAGAAAAAATAATAACTTATTTTTAACAGGAAGGAGGGGATGGTCAGACCATCAAAAAGAAGAAAGCAAGCTGCCAAGGTAGTAAAATAGACAGCAGCAGAAGGGGAAATAATGATAATGTTGTTTTAAAAATATATAGAAGGAGGGGGGAAGGGCAACTGCAAAACAACTGGTAGAAACGGGACTACACCGAAAAATAGACCTCTATAAAAAATGCATATGCACGCAACTGAGGGATAAATCCAATTTGGGTAGCGACTCAAGAAGATAAAAACAAAAGTATCTAGAGAGAAAAGGAAGACAATAAAGGATCCCAAAGCCGGAACTGTATCCTGAAGTTAATATATACATCGTACGATCATTGACCGGCATATAGTCGATCAAGAGAAGATATTCCCGCCATTAATAGAGCATAAGTGGTATAATTGTCGAGCAATGTCTATTTATTTTTTACCAAAGTATATTTGCATAGCTTTTTGTTTGTAAATCTATCTTGTAAAACAGGTCTATTTGATTTTTTTTTGATATTTTGCCGATTTTTTTTAAAGATATCGAAAAAGAAAAGTTAATTTTTTTCATCATTTCACATGCAATAATAAAATTGCTACAGTTACTAAATCTATGATATTTATATTTTAAAATAAATAAAAAGCTTGCTAAATTTTAAAACGAATTTATAATTATTCCAAACTGGTTGAGAAAAAAGTACTGACATCACTCACCTTTTGTTCATGATTTTATATGGTTCTGTTATTTCGAAATATCAGATAATATAATGATGTATGCGTTTTCACACTTTTTTTAAAATGCGGAATTTGAATTGCATATTCTGCAGGATTTATTGCCAATTTTCTGATTAAAAAAGCGTTTATTGATTTAAGTTATGTTTTATTGAATTTAGTGTATTTCAGAAAGATAAATATCTACCAAACAAATCTTGTAATTTCTAATTATATATGCAGCAGAATTTATTTTTGTATCTTATAATGTTATGATGCAGTTAAAATAGTTGATATTGAGACTATCTTAGAATAACATTAGCCGAAAGCCATATCCTTTCAAAATTAACAGTAATGTATATGGTGAATTTATGTAGCAACAGTAATGTATCTATGTGGTTACTTTGTCACACTCTGTTATTATTTTTTATGTATAAAATAGCAATATTGAAAAACACTTAGCAATACACTTTAAAAACTTAGAGTTAAATTAATAATTAAAAAAATGCGCCAAAATATGCAGTTTTTTAAAATTTAACGAGACAACCTTAAGTTTTTTATCACGTTAAAATTTTTGTGGAATGACAGATAACTAATTTTTTTTTTCAAATATCAAATAGTAAACAAATAAAAGATCTTTATTTGAATGTGATATACAGAATTTCTTCTTAATTCTATGCCAGCAATACTTTTAAAATTTGTCCCCATTCCGAAATTATTCTCCTTTCTCCTTAAAATACCTCGTGTGCCAGAAACATTTTGGGATGCGATACACTTTTTTCACAGATTGGAAAAAAGTACACATCGTGCTAAGGAGTACTCCGTTATTAGAATCCGGACTCAAAATTTTGAAACATAATTGTTTTAAAAAAATCATAAGACAAACAAGTAAATAAATAAAATAAATGAACAAAATAAAATATTTTGTTAAATGATAATACGTTGTTCTAAAAGTGTTTAACTTTGCGCGTATTTCTAATTTTGAGTCGTTTCAGGAGAGAATTATATTTTTCATCAATTGAAAAAATAAACAGTGTACGGAACATTTCAAACGATTTTATATCCCATGTTTATATGTCGCAAAGTTAAATGAAAATAATTCTCATATAAAATCTATTTTCTTAACAAAAATGAAATGTAAAATAAATGTGAAACATGTGTGAAATGTGACAAATGTGAACAAGTGTGACAAAACACAAACAAATGTGAAATTTGAACAAAAATGAAATGCAAAATGACATAATGAAATCTATTTTAACGAACATTACTTTTTGTTCATTATAAAATTACATAAAGATTTTGATGCTGTTGTAATTTTACAATTAATCTCCATTTTTTTTTCTCTTTTTAAAATAGATTTTTACTCAGCCTTGTAAAAACATTTTAAGGTCTTAATATTTTATTTATGCAACTTTCTTTAAATCTTTATAAATAAATAGTTATATTAAATTTAGTGTGAACAAATATTAAATACTTTACTGCAAGTAAGACATAAATAAACTCATGTTTCATCTATTGTCATTACAGAACTTTATGAATATTTGAGAACAAAATTTCTTTCTCAGAGCTTCTCAAACAAATAACTATTTTAAAGTTCATATAAAATGATGTATTATATTACGTTATCTTTTCCTCGTACGTATTCATGATAAAATTCATAATGTATTTTAAAACAAGATTAAAATTTGAAAATATTACTTTCGCGAGAGAAGTAGTTAAAGCAATGCGACGTCTTTAAAATATTAAACATTTCGAAATATTTTAAATAGTTTACTACATTTGTCAGACAAATGTATTTCTTCTCCTACGCATTCAACAGCAAATAAATAAGAGAGAAAATCAATATGAAATTCTGCTAAGATTAAAATTCTCTATCACAAAATCAGTAACATCAAACTCTGAATAAATTAAAATTTTCTGTTAGCATCTCGAGGATTTTTGTTATTGTTTCATCAATAAAACAAATAAAATGATCACAAAAGTTACGTAATAGTTCTTTTATAATGTAAATAAATATAAAATATTTGACGTAATAGCTTCAAAAATACTGGGGTTTAAATATTGTTATAATTTATATTTACAACATAATTATATTAATGTCAGAAGGACATCTTTGAAGAAAATAAATAATTTCATCATTTTAAATTATTGTTTTTCCTTTTAATAATATCACATAAAAGGAATTATACTCCGAAGCAAATCTGTATCTACTAACAAAAATTATTACGCATTTGCGATATATGGGCGATTTGACATGTTTATGCACAATTTGACGTATGTTATGTAAAATGACACTTTAGCTCGTAAACAATTAACATCTACCTTTATAGTACAAAACAGCATTTTTAACATTAGAAGTTTTAATCTAATGTCCTGAATTAGCAATAATATTTTATGCGTTGTTTTCAATTACTAAGAACAAGTAATTTTACACACGTCACTTTTCTCCCTAAGCAGTAAATGATTTGTTTTCATTACCGCATTGAGAGTATGATTGCAGTGAACAATTTTGCGATGTTGTGTGTTATTGGTAGCTGTTATTAAAAATGTGAAACGATTGTATTACTCCATTAGATATTGACAATGGCGTCTATGATTGTGGTGGTTGTGGTGTTTTCTTACGGTGAATTATCTACGCTGAGTAGGAGATTGCTTTCAGTAGGTTTTTTTTAAGGATCCTAACCCGTATATACTTCAAGGTAAGAAGAAAACCACGAAATAATTCGAACGGTTAGGCCGACTAGCTCGATTTGGGTTCGAACCGAGCACCCCCCGTCTACCAGCTTTGTGATCAGAACCTCCCAGCCAGTGGCGTAGCCAGGATTTTTTCTCGGGAGGGGTCCAGAATTTTTCTTCAGGTTATATATGTAGTGAAACACGCCAAGATAAAATCACAAAAAGTGGTGAAAAATTCCGTTTTAGACAGGTTTTTTTCTAAGCAGGTGTAATTGTATGGATTCTTTTCCATGGGACAAAGTAATATTTCCGTTTAAGTGAGCATTCCGTTATAGGCAGGTTTCATTTTAACGAGTTTGCTGTAAATATATAAATATGTTATATGTATAGTAAAACCTGTCAAAACGGAACCTGTCTATATAATAATCCTGTCTTCAGTGGAAGCATTACATGGTCTTGATATATGGATTACCATACAATTAAATCTGCTGAAAACCTGTCTGAAACAATATTTTTCACCGCTCTTTTGTGATTCCGATTCCGTCTTAACAGGTTTTAATGTACTTATAAATACAGTAAAGCCTGTGAAAGCGGGACCTTTCTACAACGGAATCCTGTCTCAAACGGAAGAGTTTCGGGATCACGTCCAAACGAACATTACATCTTATTGAGGTAGTGTATCTTAGAGTTTTAATTAATTACACACTCCGTTAAACGAAAACCTGTCTAAAATGAAACATTTTTCCAGTCACTCCAGTGATTCCGTCTTGACAGGATTGACTATGTGTGTGTATGTGCAATAGGAGTATTTCGAGTATTTTTAAGAATGTAGGTATTTTTTTTATTTAAAAAAATAGTATGTCTAAAATAAAGTAAGATCAATCTCTATAACTGCAGCTAATAATACTACAATGAAGTTTCATTAACCTTTAACAGTGAAAAAGATTTTTACAAACACTATGATATAAATAACTGAGAACATACTGTACAGTTAAATGCACTTAAATCAAGTTTCATATAACAAATATTTTCTTGTATTAAGTGGCATTATTTCTTGCATCAAATAGTTACATTTATAACTGCAATTTTCATGTTTAATTTCTTGTCATTGAATTGAGAACTTGCACTGTAATAGGTACTGGATAATAAGTTGACATAATTGCCAATTTCGTTAACCACTGATTCCCCATGGGAGTTTCTGAGATAAGGTTTTAATCTTTAAGAAGGTCTTGCAATTTTAGCTATAAAAACTAGAAGTGTAACAAACACTACAACAACACTACACTACAGGCAAAAAATATAGTTCACGTTGGAAAAAATAATTTTACAATTGTCTAAAACATACATAATTATTCTGGGTTTTTCTGTTTCAAGTTTCGCTGTTTTCCATACCAAAGTAAATAATTCGACCTCAATAATTGTCTCCGATATCAGGCCGACTTAAAAGATGTTAAATTTTTGTGATCATTTTGTTGGATGAGCACTTTTTAGTAAGTATTAGATTGTATAAAAATAATGGTGGTTTCTATTTTTTTACTTTTCAACCAATTTATTTTAAGTGGTTGGAAACAGTTTTAGAACATACTCCAAGTTCAGAAGGTCTTTGGTGCGTGTATTAGGTTCAATTTCTTATTTTTAATGACATAATGTCACCCACGACCTTCTCCATATTCAAAACTCGCATTGCCACCATGAAATTTCTGAAAGGAATGCTAAAAAGTGCGTTCACAAGTCATACTTGGGTCAAATGTAATGTTGAATTCAGACAGTTCTCTCCGGAAGGTACACTGTGGAATTCTGGAAGGAGGATTCCACTTCTAACCCATTAATAAGCATAAAATCCCAAATCTTCCAGGGTGGACATTTCGATGCTTCTGAATGGATTCCCCCCCCCACCTCTGCTCTTCCTGAATTCAACGATGTTGTGCAGTTGATATAAAAAACAATTCCGCTGTTTTTTGTACCATTTTGAATTAGTACAAAAAATCGTATGAACTTTCCCATACTTAATTTCAATAACTGCCTTAAATATCCCTGTACAATGCGGAAAAAAATTATAATACTAAATAAGTAAATAAAAACTTGCTCTTCAGAATAATATGCAACAACGTAATATTCCATTAACAATTTATTAAAAATAGCTTGGGTTTAAAAGTTGAATAATAAAAATCACCATTATTTTATACAAACTCAGAAGAACATAAAAATCTTTCAATATCCCTCTGTTCTTCCTTTAATGATTAACGAATAATGAGATCAGAAATAAAAGTATCAAAAGGTGAAAGAAAATTCACCTCCCGAAATATTCTTCAGGTTTGAAATGAGATGTATCTGATGGCCAACTTGACAAGGAATATGTGTGGCTAAAGAAAATTGCGTCAAAAGTTTCTTTAGCAAAGGATTGTGCTCTCTTGAACAGGTCAGAGAACTTTTGAACACCAGTCTTCTCTTCCTTGCTTACTGATTGATGTAAAGTTTCAAAAGCTGAAAAATAACATCATCAGCATGTCTTACAGCAGAAGACAAATCACATTTAGATTTTTGCAGGTATTTTGAAAGTGGCAATGTAATGTTGGATAAAAGTTCACAAATTTCTAGTCGAAGAATAAACTACTTTTTCTTTAATTCCAGCCAACATATTCAAAGTAAATGATAATATTGCTTGATATATAATTATAAAATGAACACAGATAAGGGTCGCCAAACTTTGATCAATGTGCTGTTATTGAATTCGTGTAAACTCGTCTTTTCCTGTAAGTGTTGGCAACAGTTGGGCCTGCCCAAGTCTCTGTTGACGAAGTTTTGCGTTTAATCTAGTTACATTAAAATCTGTAAAAACGGAATCGCTATAGGGATCATTAAATAATTCCGTTGTAGATAGATTTCCGTCATATCAGGTATACTTATCAAGCATAGTTATCTTTCCGTCATCGAGGCCATGAAATGTTTCCGTTTACAAGAGGATTCTCTGTTCACAGAAAGAGAAGAAATCACAACCGTAAAAAGTTCCATTTTAGATAGGTTTCAAATATTAGCAGGTGTAAATATGTAGTGTTGTTTTTGTTGAACCTTGAACTTTTGCCGTTTAAGATAGCTCTCATTTTCAGAGATTTTATTGTAATACATCTATGCCTTTCAGAAGAATACTATAGAGTGAATACGTTTTAACAGATTTAGAGGATACCTGAAAAAAGAGAATGTATCTATCAGAAAAACCAATCTTAAACGGAAAATTTTCATATCCCCGGTGAAAGACATAACATTTAAATAATACTTGCAACGTCAAACACCTGTCTAAAGCGGAATTTTTCATGGTTCTTTGCGATTCCGTCTTATCAGTTTTTAATGTTGTATCTATGTTTCAGTAAACCAATTTTTCATTCTGGGTTCGGGGGGGATCCGGACCCCCTGGACACCCCCCCCCCCTTGGCTACGCCACTGCTCCCAGCTACTTGTGGGATATTGCCTATTGTGGAATTAGGCGATATTGTTGTCTAAATAAGAAACATCCACTGAATAATTACAATTTTTCTCGCACAAAATATTGATGATTTTTATATTAAATTGCATGTTTTTGACTTATTTGTATGGAAATTAATATGATTCAAAGCTATAATAAACTACTGACTCACATTTTCTATCCTTTTGTGGTCATTCTGTGGTTGACAGATTGAAACAGTTTCTACAGTTGGTACATGTACACTGTTGATACATTCACTGTTGCCAAAAAAAAGTTAAAACTTTACATCTTTCATTATTATAAAATATAATGTTATAAATCCACAATGTATAATAAAATCACATATTTCTATAAAGCTGCTCAGTGATTAGAAAGAACTAATAATACGCTTGAGACGACATGCAATACAAAAAACTTATACGATAAACAATATACAACAACTTATACAAAAACGATAAAAAAGACACTTCCCTCTATGCAAACAGAGGAAAAGAAATCAGTAGCTAATATAATTAAATAAGAAACATTAATGTATAAATAATCTCACGGAGCTAACATTTAGTATAAGGGCAATACGTGACTTAAATTCGATGTGAAATGCCTTTTTGAAAATCTCTAGAAATTGTCATCCAGTGAATCAAAAGACAGTTGACATTGTATTTCAATTCCTTAGAGATATTCTTCTGCCAACGCGCTGATCAAATGTGATTGAAATACTGGGTTTTCTTTTAACAACATTTCTTTTGAAACTTTTACAAAGAATGAAGTTTTCAGAATATGAAATGACATATAATTTATTTCTAAAAAAGTCTTTCTAATCATAAAAAGTATAAAATTTCGCCTGACGGTTATAGAGTTTTAAATAATAACGCATATTAAATTATTGTATGCATTATTCAATTTTTATTTAAAATTTCAGTATTGATATATAGTTTGTATATATCTATTAATTACAATGTGTTGAAAATATTTTTGTTATTATTACGACATTGTTATTAGCGGTATTTCCTCGTTTCCAACATGAATAAAAATTTACATGACAAAATAAATCGATTTCAATCTTTAAAATAAAATATTTAGAAACTGAACTATAATCAGTAGAAATTAATGTTTGCACAAATTATGTTAATCTTTATTTGCGTCAACCATGTGCAATTTTGCTGCAATATTTCACTGCATACATTTACAAGATATATGTTAAGTATACCAGTAATTCACACTATAAGCAATATATATTTTATTACATTTAAAATAAAAAGATTTTCATTTAAATATTAATATTATTTATGAATTAGCAAAAAAAAATAATAATAAAAAAAGAAGAAAGAAAGATCTTCAATAAATAAAATATTTATTTGTAAACATATATAATGGCTTGAAATCCATGAATATTGTACTGTACCTAAAAATGTGAGGCGCAATTCAGTAGTTTTCAATAAACATTTTTCTTAAAGACCAAGATAATTAACAGAATTTAGCAATGTTTTAGTAAGGTATTTAATTAACAATTAATAAAGACAGTAAATAATCGTTTGTGTGACGTTTACATTCATACGACATTTTAGTGTGGTCCCAATTCATTCCGATTCGTTTTAATGTAAAAATATATCATTTATACGACGCACAAAATCGTTTATACGTAGTTTTTTTTTATTATTTTTTTATTTTTTATGTACACGAATAGTTTTGTTTATTTTTCTTGTGTATCTTAAGAACGGGCGAAATTTGCCAGCTGTGAATGACACCAAAGAATGTGTTTAAATTACGTATACCCCAAATGATAACAACGTGGGCTGGTTTGGGATTAGTTGGAAAAACCAGTTTACTCGTAACGGATTACACTGGGAGGGGTAAATCTTTTTGCGGGGATGGTCAGCATTTCCCGACCTGTTTTATTCTTAGACGGCACATTGTTTACTTATCAGTGCACTAATGTTTTTTTTTTTTTCATTCTTCACTTTTCGTACTGTTTCGGCCACAGCTGTTTTCAGTCATGTCGTGAAAACACAAGTTCCTCTCGGTAAAGGAAAAATCGATATTTTGAAAGAATTCGATATTAAAAATTTACCGGGAAGTTCAAAAGAGAACTTGACTAAAATTATGGTTATTCCAGTTTCTACCTTAAAGACTATTATTTACGATCACCAAAAAATTGAGGAAAAGACAAGAGCCTGTGGATATTCGGCGCAAAAAAATGCGAGTGCAAGAGGGTAAATTTCCTGAAATGAAAAACAAAATTGCTCCAGTTTTTAAATCAGTGTCTCGTGCATCGAACATTCCAATAAGTCGTCCAATGTTGATTGAAAAATCGAAAGAAATCGAGAGGACATTGAATCTGGCAGTCTGTGGCTTTACAGCAAGATGACTGAAGAAATTCAAAGCGCGCCACGGTTATCACGAGTCAAGTTGTAAGTGGTGAATCCAGAGATGTTCCGGTTGATTCTGTCGCAGAATTGCTCAAAAATTTGCCAGGCATAATAAGTGAATACCAACGTAAAGACATTTGTAATGCCAACGAGACGGGTCTTTTTTGACACTTTCCAACCTAGTTGAAAAGTGTTTCTGACTTCGGTTTGTGTGGCCGAATGGCCGTCTGCCGTCTGTCCGTGCTTTAGCTCCTGTAAATATGCTCCGATTGTCCTGCAATTTTTATATGTCACAGTCGTTACCTATAGCATATTCCCTATTTCAACTGAAGTGTGTAGCACTTATAGTTTTTTAGTTTTTTACAGGGACACTCAAAAACTTCCGTTACATTACGGTCTATGGGGAAAAATCATTTGCGGTTTATTTTAATGATGTTACACAATTTCAAACACATTGTAATTGATATATATTACTAAGGTGCATTACAAGAAGCTTAATATGGAATAGAGTGGGCATAGCACTTATAGTTACTTTACAGGGACAGTCAAAAGAATTCCGTTACATTACGTCTATGGAGAAAAATCGTTTGCGATTTAATTAAATAATGTTTCACTCTTTTAAACGCATTGAAATTTATATATATATCACTAAGGTGCAGTACAAGAGGCTTACTACATAATATTGTGTGTATAGCAGTCATCGTTCATTTACAGGGACACACAAAAGAATTCTCTACTGTCTGTTAAAAATAATTCCTGAAAGTGCGTTTTAAGTTGCTGAACGCGATTTTAAATTTAACTCACTTTTTGTCTATTACTTGGTGTGTATAAATTCGGTAGATCATATACAGGGCAGCACAAAAGTTCGCGAACACGTTTCCGTTTATTGACAGAAACTCCAGAAGGAGAATTTTAAACTCTGCTACGCGTTTCCGAACTAAACTAAAATTTAGCATCCTATGTAGTATATATAAAAATCTATAGATCATATACAAGGCTGAATAAAAGTATTCGGATATTTTTCCGATTATTGTATATGTTGGAAATTACGTTTTTAAATATGTTTTGCGTTTTCCAAATTGTTTACTTAGATGTTATCTTTCAGCTTGTTAAACGATAATGATTTGTAAAATTATATTGGAAGCGTTGGAAAGTGTTACATAATCTATGCTTGACGCATGATTTTTCGTTCTTGTTACCATCTGATGCCGAATCGGACTTTAGCTTATAAAGGGAAAAATGTATAGGAAAAAAAAGTAAAGATCGCCTTACTGTGCTCTTTTCTGCAAAATGTGATGGAAGTAAAAATATCACTCCTTTGGTGTTAGAAAAAAAAACCTAGATGTTTAAAGAACATCAAAACGCTAACACTGGATTATGATGCCAATAAAAAATACGATCGAAATTTGTATTAGATGGCTGAAGAAACTTGACAATGTTATGAACAGGCAAAAATGTAAAATCTTGTTATTCATAGACCGATGTCCATCGCATCCACCGGATACTGACTTTTTGGAAAATATAAAAGTTCATACATTTCCTGCAAACTGCACAAGTCACCTTCAGCCATGTGATTTGGATCTGATTAAGAATCTAAAAATTCATTATAGAATGCAATTAATTCAACTCGCTATTCGAAGCATTGAAGAACATAATCCAAAGAAATTAAGTGTTTTCGATGCAATGAATATGATTTCATTGGCTTGGTCTCACGTAAAAAAGACAACAATAAAAAACTATTTCATAAAAGTTTCATAAAAATTTGCACATCAAAATTTCGATGATAATGAGGGTGATGACGTAAGCAACGATGATGATACAGTAATCAATGAAAATGATTGGAAGTAGGGACAACTATTGATGAATACATGGATTGCGATGAGGATATAATAACGTCAGCGATTTGCAGTGTTTATGAACTTATTCAGAACTCCTAGTCTGAATCGCATAGTGACAGCGGAGATGGCGAGAAAAGCCAAGAAGTTGTTTCTCCATCATTTCAAGATGCTGTGAATTGCATTGAAACATTAAGAGCTTATTTTGTTTGCCACAATATCAGAGAAAAACATTTTTCAGCCTCTTGACTGTCAGTCATCAAGTCAAACAACCATAGACAATATTTTCTGTAACACTACGTAAAATGATCAAAAGAAAAAATAAAAGTACGTACATTTAAATTGCTTATTGTTTCTTCCACTTTTTTTGGTTATTTGTTTGTTTTTGTTTGTTTAATTTATAAATTTATGGAAATCAACACGTTAATCATCTCAACGGCCACATATATAGAGAAACAGTGTTATTACCCCCATCATTAAAATTAAGTAAAAACAAAATTAATTCTAGTTTTAGAAGTAAAAGTCGATTATACGACGGTTTTCGGTAGTCTCTTCGGCGTCATATAAACGATGCTCCACTGTATATGATTATTAAAACGATGCAATACGCCCTAGAAATAGTAAATCTTAATTTTAATTACGTGAATGATTCTTCTCCGTTCTAACAAATTTATTAATAAATAAATGGCTTTTTCATGTTATGATTTTAATGACATTTTTTTACAAAATAAAATGTTTTTAACATAAAAATTGCACGCCTCTATTTGAATATAAAAAATCATTAGCGAGTTAAGGTATAGAATTAAATAAAAAATATAGAAAATAAACAAAATTTTCTATAGTTTTTCCTTACAAAAGTACATTATATATCACATCTCGATTATATTCACTATTACATCATATTCAATTTTCATATTTTGATGGTGACGAAAGCCCCAAATCGACATCCTTATTTTTAAATGCGTGTTATTTCGATCTTAATACGTTTTTTTTTCTCTTAATTCTTCCCTCCTTTACTTTTTTGCAAACTTCGGAAAAGCGGTAAACTAATAAAATACATAATACAGTTTCCACGTCGCACAATGGTGAAATTTCTCAAAAAGCTGGCGAAAACTCTGAAACAAAACTTGCACTCTTTCTTCGTACAACTTTACATATTTGTATATCAATGTCCTTAAAATATCTTTATATCACTTTTTTGAATAAAGTAAATGCATTACAACTACAATTACAATTTGTTTCAGATTATATCATCGAGATACTGAAAAAGATTTTGAATTCTACTAATATTCACTGTTCAAAGTTTCTCAGAAGAATATGATCGTAATCATTTTTCAAATAAGCAACCACATGATAGCTTTATTAACTTATATGAGTGAGAAGTACTAGTCTGGATATCGTCCAGGTAACTTAATGGTAGAGCATTAATGCTCAATACAAATGATCCTGGTTCGAATCCAGGCTTGGATACTTTTTGACTCTGTTGTATCAGCCAGGTGTTGGTCACCTCAAAACGAGAAGAACCAACCGAGGTGCGCAGATTTCCTGGTTGATTTCTGGCACTCTGAGCAACATGCCACTTACAGGGAAAGAGCGGGGGAAATTGTAAAGACTTATTACCTGAACGGTCAAAATTCCGAAGAGGCATTGCGTGTCTACCACAGAAACCGTGGCCTACGCCGAGGCCTATGTACTGTAAAAGCTGTACGGGATTTGATTTGCATATTTGAGAAAACTAGTTGGAAATGAGATCGTTCTCAGCCTGAACGATCTTCTGTTCATATCGAGGCTATTTCAGACATCCATGAGACGATAAGCGATGTTCCTCTTGCAACTGCACGCTTTTCCCTCGTTCTGCTATTGCCGAATCCTACTGTACGCAAGATTCTGCGCTCTGTTCTCCTGCATCGGTTTCAGCGTGTCCAGATGTTGCAAGTGATAGATAAGCAACAACAAATAGATTTTGCGAATGATTTCTTAATACGGCATGACGAGGATGACAGCTGGTCTTTACGCATCCATTGGATGGACTAGGCACATTTCTCTTTGACTGGTACTTGAATTCGAAGAACTGTATGCACTAGGCAGACAATAATCTCAATGATTACACTTCCGTCACACGTATAAAATTACTTTTTCGTGAGGTATAACAAGCACCTTCATCCTCGTCCCTTACTTTTTTTGAAGAGGTTACTGCCGCAGGTCTACAAACGTGTACGGTAACGAGCGCACGCTATCTAGAAATGTTCACTAATTATGTAATTCCTAATTTGAAACAGCGAAATGCTCTATATAACGTCGAGTGGATGCAAGATTACACTCCTTCACATGTGGAATCTTCTATCAAACATTTCTGAACACAATCATTTTGGTGACAAAGTTAACACCCGCCATTTCACGCTTCCGTAGCCGCTAAAATCCCCCAATCTCACTCCAATATATTTCTGGCGGTGGGGATACCTGAAATCCAAAGTGTATACAATTAGTCCGCAAACTCCATCTGATTTGAAAGGTGTCATAAGACACCAGGTTCAAGAGATTCCTCTTGCCATGGTTTGTGCTTCAGTGCTATCCACTATCTGTCGCATGTAAAAAAGTGTCATCGTGTCATGTAGAAAATTTGTGAAATACAATAAAATGTTTTGCTGTCTGTTGCTTCTATATTCTTATTGGTTGTTTTCACTTTTCTTCGGAGTGTGTCTATCGACAGTCACTTCTCGTCCTATTCCAACGGTTTTCGTAGTTTTTCTCTATGGAGATCAAATTCCAATTGAAAACAGTATTTGTTGCTATTTGAAATTTTCAAAATGTTATCTTTCTAACCGTAGCTGTTAGAGTGTATCTCTTCTTTATCATATGATTCTTGAGTGCATACTTTAAAAAATTTAAATCAAAATTTCACTCAATTTCTGTGAAAGATATGATAGCTAGGGGCTCCTACCTCGAGAATTTTTTTTATATAATCACCCTGTAATCTACTATTCATATTAGTATTCTAGTGAGTATTTAATTTAGTATTGTACTGACTATTCAAGTGAGTAGTTTGTGAATAAACAGGTGACTATTTAAGTGGGTACTTTAGCCAACAAGTAAGGTTTTTAAGAGTGTAGTAATAAGAGTATTCACAATATGTGAATGATTGACTTTTCTTCCTAAGTAGATCTAACATTTATTTTATGTTTCCTTCCATTTATTCTATATTTTAATAGATACATACACGGCAAATTTAAACTTATGAGATTTCTGAAGTAAGTAGGGATGATAGGAAATGAATGGGACATTTTCACAAAATTATTTTAAATATTTTATTTATTATTAATATTATATATCGCATTTCATACAGTAGGTATTTGTCTACATCTTATGCACAATATTTATTCAAGATTATTATTATACAGAAATATATTATGCAATTAAAAAAAGTTCCTCTGTGTCCCAATCATCCCCACAGCAGCGATGTATAGGACACAAATATTTTCCTATCTGTATCCAATGATACGAAATTAAAACTTCTAATTATAAACATATATGTGATTATATTTGTAATATATGACCTTATATTGCTGTTATATATCAGTGTTAGTAATATAAGAAGTGAAAACACAGTCAATTATGCATTAAAAAACTGTAATTTATTTTATATATTTTAGCTGAAAATTTAATGAATTAGAAAGTTAAAGTTGCACGGATGTGCAAATATTAGTAACACAATAAATGTGGTCTGTCTAAAATGTTCTAAATTTGGTTTGTCAGTCGCATAAGCTGGTATAAAATCAGTTTCAGTGAATGAATTGATGTTAAAAAGGAAAATAGCAGTTTTCCTAAAACCACTGGTTATGTTTATGTTGCTAGTACAAAAAACTGACAAAAATGCCTCCATGGCAAAAGCTGAGAGGTTATAAATTGTAATATGCTTTCCAAGATTATTTGTCAGCCAATCATCAAGGACTGATCTCAGCTTTGCCTTTAAGGGCCCATAAACGGAAACATCCAATGTCTGAAGACGACGATGGCTACAATTAGGAGGAAATGGTAAAAAAAGTAATTAACATAAATTATTAATTAACTTATAATTAACTTATATAATATGATTTAGTTAATAAAAATTTTTTTCACTATCCTCTAGGGATGAATGAAGCAGTCCCATTTATCGCCATTTGAAATGTCCCAATCATCCCCATGATGCATATATTCAATTGTCAGCCATTTTGTCTCAGAAACTATTTTGTCACAATGGTCCATATTCATTCATTTCAATTACCAATATTGAGATTTAAAAAAATAACTGTAACATATCTTAATAGTTTATAATACATAAAGTATTACAACCAACTTCAAATAAAAAAAAAATTACCTTTAAGCAAAGTTTTCAGGAAATGCAACTTTGAGGGAAATTGAAAACAGCCATATGGTCTTGCTTTTGGTTTTGAAGCACACTATGATAATATCATCTATGAGGATAGGAAGCAACTAACAAAATGTTTCTTGCCTGAAATATTGAGAATGTCCAAATCCATCCGTTTTCCCATTCATCCATCAGTTCCCCTAAACATAATTCAAAAGGTGATCATTATTACTTTGTAAAATGAGGAAGAACATTCTTTTTTGAAAATTGTTGCGCAATCAAAATGTTTAGAAGTTCAAACTTTCTCTAAAACAAATTTTACATTGGAAAAATGGCCGAAATTGTCCAAAACACAGTTTTTCTGCTTTTTTCAGTCTTTTCTATCTATTCGTACTATCTGTTAGTCAGAACGTCACTAAATAACAGGGAGTTCATTATTTTATAAAATGCAGAGTTTAGAGAACCATATAGTATAAGTGTACGTACCTCAGTGCAAACTAAAGACATTTCGCAGATATATTGTGGAAAATAATTAAATAATAATATTGCTCTTTATTCTCAAAATGTTGAAAGCTAGCAAGAAACATTATTAATGTTATAAAAGTAAGATCATGAACTCTTAATTCGACTACATTCAGTTGAATATTATACTTGAATATTATACTTTTTTAGTAAACGTATGTAAGGAAAAAAATCAATTGTCTGCATTAGAAGGTAAAATGTCTTCATGAACCACAATTCTTGTAGAAAGCATGGGATACAAACTGCCATTTAATTCACAATTGATGAATATATATAATTGTAATACCTTTGAATTTCAATCTAGGATAATGTCATTGATTTTACATATGATACCATAATTATAATATGATCCTTATTTGCAAAAGAAACCTTGTTTTCTTAAATGTTTCTTCAAATCTGGAAAGTGTATAATTTTCTGATTTTTCAAAAGATAGCTTTTTGGAAACATGAGTTATGTTATGTATAGGTTTTAATATATAGATTACATTATTATACCTTCATGTATCAATAAACATTTGCCTTTTTTACTTTATGGTGTCAGTATATTCTCTAACACGCTTTTAATTCAGTCATCGTTGTTTTGATAGAAGACATATCCCCAACTAAAGTAGTCACGAGGGTCCTGAACCAAGCATTCTTAATATCTGGCGTAAAATATAGTATAACTTAAATGTTGTCTGTGTGACACTTAGAATAATTCTGAAGTATGCAATAAAATTTTGAACACTTTAAGACACACCTAATAAAATTCTTCTCTAATAAATAAGAATAAGAATAGTCCGAGCAAGTTTCCCTACTTAACCACCCCTTCCTCTTTCTTTTTTATAGTAATGATTTTTTTGTGTATATGTAATCTATTTACTGCATATTTTATGTTGAACATCATAAAAATATTATTTTAATATATGTACCACATAAAATATTGTTTTTTATCAAAAAACATAATCAGTGATTTTGGCATATATCTCCGATCTCGTGGTTAGACACCCTACTTGATCGGGATAGATGCCCATCCGTAAGAATAGGAAGCATAGCTAATTGACATTTATAATTTAAAATCTGGATTAGCATTTTATCTAATGTCCTATTTACATCAAATTTATGATATATTCTCGTTATTATGAGTATTATATATCTATTTATGATATTTATCTCGTGGTTAGACACCCTACTTGATCGGGATAGATGCCCATCCGTAAGAATAGGAAGCATAGCTAATTGACATTTATAATTTAAAATCTGGATTAGCATTTGATCTAATGTCCTATTTACATCAAATTTATGATATATTCTCGTTATTATGAATATTATATATCTATTTATGATATTTATCTCGTGGTTAGACACCCTACTTGATCGGGATAGATGCCCATCCGTAAGAACAGGAAGCATAGCTAATTGACATTTATAATTTAAAATCTGGATTAGCATTTGACCTAATGTCCTATTTACATCAAATTTATGATATATTATTTTTTATTTAGCTTACAGGCTCTATATACTAATCTTGTATAACACTCCCACATCAAAGGATATTTGCTATTCTTCGGACAAATAAGTATACAAAACTGAAAGCCAATCGGTTAATTCTAACGAAGGCTACCCCCCTACTTATATTCAATTTACAAACTCTAAAAACTCAAACGGGAAGCAAATTTAAAATTCTCACATTAAATGCGTTACATTTTTATTTTTCATAATGATGAGTTCAAAATATTTTATATATTCTACGGAAGGCTAAACTTACGTAATTTAAATTAAGGCTGTGGGAGAGAGAAAAAATGCTAACAATAAAAGGAATATTATTTCAATAAATAAATAAGAATAAAGAGAGATTATGCGTCTAATATGGTACCCTGGTATAGTCGTTTCGAATTTCGTGAGAATGATATATTTAAGGGATTTTAGATTTTTATTTTGTATTTAGATTTCTATTTAGTGCTTTTGAATACAGTCTGATATAAAGAGAGGGAAATTAAAGAGAATTAAAATGTTCTGACCAGAGCTATAAATACCAAACACATTTTTCACTTAAAATGTGAGGGAATTGCAATATAAGAACCAACTTTCTAAAATTCAGCAAATAATTTTTTTTAAATCATTGCTTAAATGGGGAAGTTATCACTACTAACACCACACCTTGACTTGTTAGGTAATGATCTCTCGAAACACTATGGTCAATCAAAAGAAGAAACATATGTTTTTCTCAAAACCCTAAAGATTAAAAAAATATTCTCAGACAACAAAGTTTTTTGTTATTTATAAACGTGACATCTTATTCCACATCACAAGCAAGGCGTTTACCCCTGTTTCAGGTGGCGCATGTATCCTTTCAATCCGGGATAGATACTTTAGCTCGTAGCTCTGGACGTAGGATCAAATATGGCTGCAATTTATAATTAACACATTACTCGATACCGGTTTAAAAAACGGTCATTAAATATTTCATAAAAAATCTCCAGTAAGTACATTATATTCAATCTTCTATTTGTCTCTATCTCACAAGAACATAAAACAAAAGCCAAACGTATCTTTCATTGATGAATATAAATTTTATTTGAAGTAATAAATATCTGTAGCTTCGTCTACTACTTTTTTTATAACAATTTAGAGTAGATCAACTTTACTAACTCTGACATCCAATAGCTGACATACAGCAACTAGGGTAACTAACACGATGGGGCATCTAACGTGTATTTACCCTATTTCTTTCAATCAATTGTTACAGTAAGCGTAAGGTTATTTATAATCGGATAATTCCTTTTGAAACAACCTATATTTTAAATGTTTTTAGTGAGCAACCACACGCTGTAGACCAAGTAGAATTTGTATAAACTTTCAGCGTTTACCTTTTGCCGATTTTCTACTGTTAAAATAATATAGCACTTATTATACATGATACACAATATATTTTTTTCCATATTAAAAGTATTTCCGTAGTATTTCCGTACTATATACGAGAAATTACAGAAAAAAATATTTCGAAAATAATAGTAATAATTTCACAAAGTTTTTTTTTTGTTCGTTATCTATTGTTCTCTTCTTATCGATTTAATTTACAAATATTACAGTTATATAGTAAAGCTTTTAAAATAATATGTGTTTAATTCTTTGATTAAAATAATTCACACAGAATTCACACAGAATTACAAGTTTAACACTTCAAAGAATGTTATTCTTCTCAAATATCGCACTCCTGTGCACAAAATATTTACGAACTACATTAGATACCATATTTTTCGTTTTCCATATTAAAAACAAGGTGAGTAATATACATGATAAATTACGGTAATAAAATTTTGCAAACATAAAACTTATAATTTCAAAAAAAAAAAAATTAATCTATTATTCTTTCTTTATCGATTTAATTTATAAATATTACTGTTATTTAATAGAGAGAATTAAAAAATATATTAATTTTTTTTATTGAAGGAATTTACATATTAACATAGCACTTCAAATAAAATCATTCTTCTAAACCATAACTGTTAAACTTCTGTGTACCACAGATTTACCAACAAATAAAAAAATACCTTACTTCAGCACCTGAAGGAAAAGTAATTTCAAAATTTTTTCGTTTGTGAAATGAAATAAAATGTGCAGACGCTTACCTTAAAGAAACCAAACAGAAACATTCTTCTTCTTTGCACTTTTCATGTATGTGAAATTTGTATGTGTAGTCGAAAAAGCTGCTTTTTTATTTAAACTGGAAGTACAAACTCCTTCTTCCAAAAATTGAGAAACTAGAAATATTATTTTGGTTCGTAAATTAGAGAACATGGCGGATTCACAAAAATACGTTATAATTTTATAAATTTAAATAAATTAATACACGAAAAAAAATTTTGGGGGGAAGGTATCGTTTTTTTTTTAATTTTGGCGTACTTATGAAACATGGATAAAAACATATATCTCATCTTGGTTTTTAAAATGATTATTTATGAAATGGTTAACAGAAATTATTAATAATATTTTTTTTATGAAACAGATTAATTCGTTTTCATTATTATATCTATATTTACTATTTTTCAGCATTTTGTGCCGTCTCGTGTATTAGTATAATCTTGTTTTTCTTTACTAAAATAGCTTCATCAATGTACTTTAATTAACTTATATTTTTTTATACTTTATTTTAAATTATTTTCTGGAATTATACTTTTAAGAATAAAAAAGGATCCCATTCGTTATAATTAATGATAATACCATGATTACAGATATTAAAATAAAGGAAGAAATTTTAATTTATTTGCTCTTTTTCAAAAATTAATATAATAACATAAGACAAAATTCTGATTCGGTTGCAGTGCCCAATGCATTGAGTAACTTACGCTATACCATTATTTCTTTAAATTGAATATAGAAAATAAAAGAAGTTTCCTAATTTATTCATACTTTACATAGATTAATGAGCATTTCTTTCAAGGTACGTCCGTAATTATATAAATACGTAGCATCTATAGTCGTCGTCTGGTCAGTTCGTCTGTCCTCATATAACAGCGCAAAAGCTACCTAACAAAATGGTTTGAAATTTAATATATATAATCGTTACAGAATTTTGTTGAGCCATTTTAAATTTTATGAAAATCGAATCAAAACTTAAAAAGATATCAAGAAAAGTATTTATTAAGAAATTTGAATATTTTAAAAATCGGTACTTTAAATATTTAAAAAATAGCGACTTCTAAAGATTAATCGTCAAACGACCGAGATGTATCGCCAAGTTATCTGACATGTATGACTGTATAGTGATAGAAAAATATAATATATATAGTATAGAAAAATATCAGAACGCATTATCAAACAGTGAATGGAACACTATTCTGGTATAATCAATTTTATAGCTGTCTTTTATGCATTTTCTTGGCCAGTGACATGCATATTTGTCGCTATTTTAGGGCTGTTTGTTTAGTCAAATTCACTACTAGAATTTTATAATAGCGATATTTCATGTACTTTCACAAAGATTGTCTGTCATTAAATAAAGCTAAAATTACTTTAAACATTCTGATAAAAACACGTCTAATTGGGAACACTAGTCAGCAATATGTCAATTGCATCGATTAATTTGACTAGAATCTTTATTGCGGTGTAATTTTAATATTAATCATTTTGACATGAAAAAGAACATCACGCACACGTTTTATGTCAGTTATAATTAAAAAAATTGCTACAGAATAAACTTTGGAAGAATTGGGATAACAAATTCGTTTTTTTGAATTTAACACACATTTGAAATACTTTCACTTACAACAGCATCATTCGAGTGTTTGTTTGTGAACATTTTTTTTACATTAAAACATTAACAGTGTGTTGATAGTATTAAATGTCTTGAAAAGTTGACCAGAAGGCGTTCAATCTTTATTTTCTAAGGAGAGTGTTAAATTTTAAGGCTTATCTTTTTGACGCGACAGCCTTATAGCATAAGTGAATTATTTGGCTATTTTATATTAATATAAATCAATTAACTCTCCTTGCAAAATTTAAAACTGAGTAAATAGCCTTTGAATGGTGTGATGTCTTCAGAAAATAAAGGCATCCGGAAACTTTGTGATAGGCAGATGTGTAGGAGATGATGTGCAATGGACTCAAATAATTTCTATTAGCAAATTGAGGATGGGAACAGTTGTTTAATTTACAAATATTCAAGCTTACATTCTTGAGTTTGCATCAGAAAATGAAATAACGCTTCGATATTCTGCAAGTGACTAACAGCACCTATGCTATTATTACTTAATGTAATAAGCGAATTTTATTCATGTGAATATATAAATATTTACTAAACATTTTGCTTTACAAGGAAAATAATTTAAACTCTACACAATAAGAAATGTTCATATATTGTTGCTATTTCAACAAGCAACTTGCATCGTTAAAAATTGCAGTTCTATGTTGAATATTTTCTGGTATAAAATAATTAGATAAACCAAAATATCTCTCTTCTTTAATTTCAAAAAATGTCTTTTATGGTACAAGCTTGAAAAGCAATTTAAGTTTCATCACAAAATAGAATTATCCAATATCCAATCTGTAGAAATTTTCTATGTACTGTGAATTTAAGTCTTTAGAGCAAAAATATGACGCCAGACTGTTTAGAGCTTGAAACGCTAACATTAAATCAATTTATGTAGGGTTAGAATACCGATTGAACGTGGATGTTCATAGTGTGTCGAAATGCACGTTAATCATTAGTCCTTTTCTGATTAGCACTTCTTTGCGAAGAACAACTGCTCTGCATTCATGTCTCAGCATAATCTGTTTATTTTTTATCATTTTACTGCTTCTTCGTTCAACATTATCCCAGTACATGCTTCAACATATTACATTTAAGTTCAAGTAATGTTTCATGTTCATAGTGGGACCTAAATAAATTTCTGGTTCAAGTAGAACACGAAATATTTTAACCTGTTTATTATGGTTTCAGATACTGCAAAAACAGGTTACAGGTTACCTGATAAGTCAGACAGAGTGTCTTATTTCAAGGTAGTGAACTTACATTTTTGTCGAAGAGGAAAACGCTATTTGCGAACCAGTTTACTAACTTAACACTTATGAATCCTACATGTGTGTTAAAATTTTAAATACTGTTCACTAGTAATTTCTTTCGTTAGTGAGACTTATCAAAATGTACACAAAAATAAAACAATAACGTGCACATAAAATGTGAATCGAACAGTAATAATAATAATATGCCAGCAATAGTAATATTGAAATATATACAATAAAGAAAAATTGCTATGCTCTGATACACTAATATTAAGTAGAAACTTTGTGTTCATAAAATTTATATTATTCATGAGATATCTGCATCTGAGTCTATTTGCACTAAAACATGTTCTGCTTTTATGTTCTAAAAAAAGAACGTGGTTATTTTGTATAAAACGATAGAGTGTATTACTTTGTGTACGAGAGATTGTTCTTTTTAACGTCTTTTTAACGGTTTTTTTTTTAAGTTCATGTTTCTAGGTTTTTTAATTTGATATCTAGGCAGCACACACAATTTAGCAAAAAGTAAAGGTGTGGTCCATAGATTCACAAACTGAAACACCAGCATACAAATTTTAACCACGTAATATGTCTAACGTATTTAAATAAAAAAATCATGGCTGTAAAATTTCAAAACTTTTTTATCATACGCCTTGTTTTTTGTAATTGTAAATATATTCTAATGGGATACAATTAAAATAGCATTGAAATATTTAATTGGTTGTTACATATTATCTAAATTCTTAATTTTTTTAATGTATTATTAACTTTTTATCAGCCATTAGCAATTTTTAAAATTTTAAAGAGCAAAAATGACGTTTACTTAATATTTAACTTAATATTTTCACAGTAATTAATCTTGTTTTTCGTGAAATCTCTTAACAACTTAAAATTTCTCGTTATAATTTTTATACATTTATTACATCATACATTGAAGAGTGTGTAAATTTTTAAAATATCATGTTTCAAAAATGTGTTTTTGCAGGCACTAAATATGAGATGTTTAGTATCTTAATAAGTATGTTCATAATTCATATGACCTTGTAATTAGGAATCGTGCGACAAAAAGAAAAATGCAGGCACTGAAAGTATCTGCCTTTAACAAGCATAATTAGAAAATGTTACATTTTTATCTTTAAATAACAACAAAAAGTAAAAAAAAAGACTTTTACTGAATATTAAAGAAAAGCTTTCTCGGAAGTATGCTTGAACATATATTATTTTTCATAGATTAAAACACACGTGCTTAAACTCCATAACAATTTTGAAATATTAAGAAGCATGGAAATTAGGTGCTTTAAATTATTTAGTTGTGTAAATTATAATTCACCATAAAGTATTTTCTAAATGACTTTCTGTAATTGATTTAACGACATTTATTGTAAATTTATTATAAAATGCTTTTATTTTATTTATCTTTACTGAAACATATATCATATTGAACAATATAAAATATATTTTACTTTTTTTCACCAGATATTTCCTTATAATGTGTTTCAGTGTTTTTTTTTTTTTTTTAATTTTTCTTTTAGTATAAATTTTTAATAAAAATGAATAGAATAACTTTTCTGTCCGCCTAAAATATAATTTTCGTAAATAATCTATGTATCCACAAGGTTTAAACGCTAACAAGTTACACTTCGAGTACAGTATGCTCTCTACTAGAAATAATACGTTTTACACCTGTATTTGATGTTAAAGGCTTTTCAAAATACTTTACGATAAATTGTTACCTTACCAATACAACTCATCTATACTTGTAGAGGAGAGTAGAGTAAAACCGGGTAACTTTATTTCTCGCTGATAAACGCTGCCTTATGGACAGCACTCGCCTAAATTACATCCCTTACCATCCCCTAGCAGTCTGCTATCGGCTTTTGAAATGAGTTAATGTATGTGTCCGTACAGTGCTATGTAGAATAAATTCACCGTAAAAGTTTTAATTTTTCGCCGTCTTTTCTGCTTTTCAAACACATCTAGCATGACGGATCGATTTACATAAGTAAACTACTATTTTCTACAGCTTCCATACGATATTTTGACGTCAAGTTAAAATGTGTACTTCCAGCTATCCAGGAGAACAACCATTTAGATTTTTGGTCATCTGTTAGGACAAAATTGGCTAACCATGGTTTTGCATTGAATTCTGCAGTGAATTATATATTCACTCAGCAGATGGTGACGGATGAAAACAATGTTTAGTCTGCAAAGAGTTCGTACATGAGGAGAGCAGAGGATACGAGAAATAAAAGCTGAGAAAGCTTCCTGATGACAACATTAAAAATTGCTTAAATACATAAAAAATAAAGATGCGGACATTACGAATGTATATGAGTTTTAAAGTTTGATTCAAAATTTATTACAATAAAGCTTTTTGTTACTGGAACAGTTAAAGCTTAATTTCTGATTAGTACCCAGTTTTAACCTACCACCAGAATTCGGAAATGTTTTAGTTGATACTAGAAAATTTATTTTCTCAAGTAGAGAAGAGTTTTCCTGTCGCAACAGGTATGGTTTTTCAAAAGTCCAGATGCCTCCATTTCTACCGCATTTCAAGTCTTTTTTTAGCGAAGGACAACAGATAAGTTTTACCGTACTTTTCTATATGTTTTTCTGGCATGTGTGTGCTGCCCATTTTCATGTTCAGAATGGTACGTAAAACATTTACAGTCATAATACATAGTCTCACTAATCACTCGCATTAAATGCAATCATTAGACGGTTACTGATTAAAAACATATCAAATAATTTGATATTTTCATTATAATGTAGTTTGGCAGTATGATACAGTATGGTGTGTAATCTTTCAATTTTACACGTACTTATACAAACCAATTCAAGTGCATTTAAATCTAAGGGGGTTTCTAAAGTTCATTTTAACAGAAATGATGTCGGATGCTATTGTAGATCTATTTCTCGGTTAAGTAAAAAAAAAGAAAAAAAAAAAAACTATTTATAATTGGACATTTGTCATATTTTCATATAATCAACTAAAAATAATTTTTGATTTTGCTTTGTACAAAACCTGCGAGTGAGTTTTTTTTTTCGCTGTTTTTCAGTCAGTAATGTTCGTAAAAATATACAGATTCCTCCTAAAATTTTGCAATAACGAAGTATCTTATTAAAATGCCAATGAATTTTATATTGTTTGCAAATGTAACGCAAAAACATACGACTTAACACTCTGCAACAGTGTACATTTTCACAAAGTTTATTCCAGTGTAAAATATTTCTTAAATAGGTCAAACATTTTATAAAACCAGATGTAAAAAACAATATTCATATCTATATATGTTATGATCGCTTTTTTTTGCGCAGTGATCACAAACTAACTTGCTCTCAAATTAATGGTAGTAACTCTTTGTGTTTTAGGGAGTAAAAAAGAAGATCCAATTTTATAGATTTTGTACCTCAAGTTTACAAAGTATTTATTAATTTTTAATTTTTCAAAAATCAATTGTTTAATTATTTTTGTCATTTTAAAAACATTAAACTATTACAATGGGAATGATGAACATTTATTTCGCGAAAAACAATTTAATATGAAGTGATAGGAAAGTCAATCAATGTAATTATCGTCTAATAGAAACAACTTAAATAAGCACGAAAATTGGGTATATGAACAAATGCACATTTCAAGTAAAAATGTTATTTAAAATTACATATATAAAATCACTGAAATTGAAAATTTCCTTGAATTTCCATTTTATTTGAATCTTTGTTAATTAAAATATCAAAAAAATTATCAGTACATTTGAAACTCATTTACCGTGCATATAGGTGTCTTTTTAACCCACAGGAGCACCATAATTTTTATCAGACAGTTTAATTATTTTTACTAAACTCTTAATGTTTTAATATGTGAAAAAACAACTGCTTATGTAATAAAGTAACTGAAAAGAAAAGAATGGCACATGTTCTTGAAGAAATATTTTAACATGTCTTGTTATGTTTTTAACGATAGTTTACGGCATGCTTATTTTTGGAATTTTCAAATGAATGTTAGCTTAATAATAAAGTTTACCTCTGCTTAAATCCCGTGAGATATATTTGCGTAAACCGTTGCATCTTTATCAAAAACAAACACATACATTATTTCTACCCATTCTATTTATGAAATATTTTAGATTTTCAAAAATTTGGCGTTTAATATTTCGCCGGAATTCGTTTGCTTTCTTACAAGTTGTTATAGATAACATACATAAGAAGAATACCTTATTTTGATCAAAAGTAACCTTTAGCATTTTTTATTATTAACTTTCTATAATCGATGTTAAGCTTTATATCTTCTGATAAACGTTGCTGAAATATTTAAATATTCCTTTATATAGAAAAGTATTATCGTCAAAGAATATTTTAAAGAATGCATTTTGTCTATAAACTATTTTTGTGTATCTATATATTTCATGAATGATTATTAAATAATCATTATATATATTTAAATATATATTATATATTTATTCCAGATTATTCTAGATATATGAGGAAAATGTTCGCGGTATTAATGTTTGCAATTTCAAGTTATCCTCAATTTTCTAAAAAAAACTGCACAAGTAATACTTCACAGTTATTTTTTAGATAATCACCTAATAATAAAATTTAAAAACACTGTTTTTTTATCTTATTAAATTAGTGCAACCCACTAGGAAAGTACACTTTTAACAGTTGCAAAAATTGCGAAATTTATCTTATGTTTATTATTTTGTTTTTTTAAAGTAATGACTATAGAAGACACATCTATACTTCTATACAGCTATACAATGTTTAGGTAAAATTCAACTATGTTTAAAAGAAATTATTTGGATATAATATTGTATAAAAAATTATGTTGCACGTTTCAAAGTGAAATTTGGAAATTTTACGTTGAATAAAATTTCACATCGCGTAATTTATCTCAACCAACTTTCATGAGATTTGAGTAAACTTCTGAGATTAATAATGGAACGCTGTTTATAATTTGAACTAAATTTTTTATAAACGTTTACATTGATAAACTGTAATTAATTTTTAATTTGAAAAATTAGAAAGGGCACGAATTTTTACACTTTATAATTTTCTTCATATAATGCTAGTTCAATTCTATGATTATGTAAATATTTAAGTATGCTACAAACGGTTTTTCAGAAATCATACATGAAAGCCTTAAAAATGTCATTTTGAGAGAAAGCAGTTTAAAGATTTAAGTGTATTTTAAAAATAACAATTTCATAATAAAAGTAACAAAATTATTAAATACATAACTTATTTAGAATTAAAAATAAAATCAGATGCTAGTTTAAATTGATAAATATAAAATAGTTTGTAAAATGCTGCAAAATATAGGAACTTGCGTAAAAAAAAAATAATGTATATAAAAAATGTAGCAGCTTGTTAGCTACATAGTAAATTCAACCCAACGAAATTAATTTTAAAAATACAAGTTAAAATCATATTTCACTTTGATTGCAAAGGGAATTAAATATGCACATTTTTTAAAAAAATAACTTGTGTAATGCTCAATATAGCCATTTTTTCAGTTTTCTGATATTTCTATATGTGTTTCACATACTTCCCAGCACAAAAATTCGAATAGTTTACTGAAAAAAATATTATCAAACAATCTGTATCCTTAACTGTCACACGAAACAAAATCACTGTCAATTTGACTATTATTTAGTTTTGCATGCAATGAATTATTACCTTAGGACAAAAGTAACCATCTCATTTTTACGATCTCAATTCATCTCAACTAACCTCTCATTTTTACCATCTCATTTTCTTTAGCGACTGCCATTAAACTGACGTTTTCTTGGATACTGTCCCGAAGCACGCTTTGCGCTATTATTCAATATATTAATAAATATTATTATGATAATAAATGCTAAAGCAGGGCTTGCAGGGGCTAATGCCATATGGTAGGCCTCCCTGCTTGGTTGAATCTGTTAATAAATGCTAAGAATTGTAATAATGTTACAAAATCATGAAAATACTCTTCTGAAAAGAACAGTTTTTTTTTTCAAATTAAGCACTTAACAATGAATAAAAGTAAACAGCTAACAAAATTTGCGATCACGTTTTGTTTCAGAGCAAAGTCGTGAAAGTAAACAAATTTAGAGAAAGTGAAATGTTCAAGCTAATGTCTTAAATTTAATATCTAAAAGACTTCATTTTATTATTCAACTATAAAAAATTAATGCACTTTCACATATTTCCAAAGTTCTAATAATATGAAAGTGCGACAACAAAATGTAAACAAATTGGCTTGACAGTTGTGACAAGGTATTTAAACTGGGTCTGGAGTGGTGTCTACATTTTCCCAAATATCTTAGTAAATAATTATCGCATAGTTCAAAGTTTGATATCAATTTATTCAGAATAGTATTATCTTGCTAAAGATGTAAAAATCTAAAAATCGATTTTTTGCCCATTTTAAACGTGTACTGTTTGATTCCTTAAAGATAAGTTTAAATATTTCAAAAGCATAATTAACTATACAATCTTCCAAATTACGGTGACGATACGGATTACGATAACTGGTGACGACTTAATAAGATATTTATATTCAAATATTAAAATTAAATTTTATCTCTAATTTTGTTTGTAAAAAGTGATACGCCAAAAGTATTATTTTAATGTTTTTAACGTCAGAATTATAATTAAATAATTCGAATCGCATCGGAGAACATATATATTGTTTTTTCTTTCGTTTGTGAAATTATATATATATATATATTCGTTTTTTTAACGTTTCATTTAATGTTTTTAAAACTATACATAAATGAAACGTAATTAAATGTATATTTTATATATTACTCTCACGAATAATTGTTTGGCAGTGCAAATAAGAAACATGTTTACGAAAAGTCTTGTACAATACATTTGAATTACAATATTTACATGTATAATATTCGGACTTTTTTTAATGTGAAAATCCAGCTGCGGCTTTTACGCAAACGTAAATATATATATATATACATATATATATAGTTGTTGCGTTTTAAACTATACACACTCACTGCTGGTTCTTAAATAAAAACACTTAACTAAAATTAATGGACTGTATAAAAGCGGATTTATTCACACACAAATATAAGCGAACCATCACACGGCTTATTCTATAACATCATATTTTCACATTCCAAAAAACAAAAGCAAAACAGAACACTGAGTGTTGCCAAACGCGGAAAGTAAGAAAAAGCAACTTACATGAATTTGGAGGACATGAAACCAAGGAACATGCAGCTTTAGCTGGCTACAGACGATACTTACACAAACATACTGGCCCCTGTTGAAATCTCCTGGGATTTCAACAAGTGGTTAGTTGCTTACATATTCTTACTATAATGAAAAAACAATTAATAACACAAACAAATTAATGCAAAAAAAAGAAAAATATTAAACAGTTTTCAGTTCATAGTTTTTAGTTTCTATAGGAAGAGGGCACAGTTTCACTACTGGACGATTGAATACACCACTACTAGTCTTGATCGTCACAACTCTGACCTTATTATCTGAACCTGGATGAACAGTTAGTATTCTCCCTCATTTCCATTTAAGTGGTGAAGATTATCATCTTTGATGAGGACTAAGTCATTGAGTTCCAAATTTCGCTGACTTTTCTGCCATTTAGGTCTTTGCTGAAGTTGAGACAAATATTCCCGGCTCCATCTTTTTCAAAATTGCTGTAGGATGAACTGTCTCACATGCCATCTATCGAGGTGACTCAAGGGACTGTGACTTAGATCTTGTTCAGGTATGGAGGTTAGCGAAGTTCCAACTAAGAAGTGACCTGGCGTTTGAGCAGTTAAGTCTGTTGAGTCAGATGATATGGGACACAGTGGCCTAGAGTTGAGGCAAGCTTCAACTTGTCTAACCAATGTTTGGAACTCAGGATAGGTTAATACAGTGTCACCGACGGTTTTCTTCAGATGCGATTTCATGGATTTTACTGCAAATTCCTACAGTCCACCAAAGTGTGGAGCAGAAGGCGGATTAAATATCCAAGTTATTTCCTCTGACGACAAAAATTTGCGAATTTCTTCATTCTGCTTGCACTGCAAAAGATATATGTTAATTTCTTTTTCTGAACCTTTGAAGTTTGTTCCACAGTTACTAAAAATCTCAAAAGGTTTCCCTCTTCTTGCAATAAATTATTTTAATGCACTTAAGAATGCCTTTGCTTGAAGATCTTCGACGACTTCAAGATGGACTGCTTTGATAACGAAGCAGACAAATACACACACATATGATTTAAATGATTTTACTCCGCGTCCTGCACGATATTTAATCATGAATGGTCCTGAAAAATCTGTTCCAAGTTGATGAAATGGTCGTGATTGTGTTACTCTGGATGCTGGAAGATCAGCCATTATTTGTTTTGCAGTTTGAGCTTTATATCTGCAACACGTAACACAACTTGTTACCATTTCCCGAATAACAGACCTAGCAGTAATAATCCAAAATTGCTGTCTAATTAAAGAAAGAAGAAGTTCTGGACCTGCATGTAAGTATTTTTCATGATAATGTTTAATTATGATCTTAGTCACATGGTGCATTGATGGTAATAAGATTGGGTGCTTTTCATTCTCCGAGAGCTGTGCGTTTTTCAATCTTCCTCCTACTCTTAATATTTTGTTATCATCTAAAATTGGACACTAGCACATGAGACTGCTATTTGCAGGTGGCTCTTTTCCAGCTTCTAAACACTGAATTTCCTTACTGAAGTTCACTTGTTGAACTATCCGAATAATGCAACGTGTTGCGGCTTGAATTTCACTGCTTGATAAAAAAGATGTATTTCTTTCTACGCGTGTTACCTTTGAATTGGAGATGAATCTCAATATCCAAGCAAATATGCGTTGCAACTTGGAAAACGAAGATATTTTTGATATAACATCAAGTTCTTTTACAGTTTCAGAAGCTACAAATGATAAGGTTTTACGTGCTTCTGGTAATTCTTCTTCATTTATGGGAGTAGGTTCATGCACGGGAACCTCACTGCTTCTTAACCATAGTGGGCCGTTCCACCACAAGTCTTGGGACAGCAGTTCTGCAAGAAGTAACCCACGTGATGCACAAAAAGCAAGATTTTCTTTTCCGTCCACATGGTTCCAATTCTCAGCTGGTAATATGGATTGGATTTCAGATACTCTGTTGGCTACAAAGACTTGCCATCTTTTAGGATTTGATCTTAGCCATGACAACACAATTTGTGAATCTTTCCATGCGTGCACAGAATCAGGTTTTATATGTAATGCAGCTCTGACTGCCTGTATTAAGTGTGCCAGTAATACTGCAGAACATAATTCCAGTCTTGGAATCGTGACAGGTTTTAGTGGTGCTACGCGAGTTTTAGCTGCTAAAAGTTTCAGATCAATGTTAGAGTTATCACAAGTTTTAACGTAAATAACTGCTGAATAACCATTTTCTGACGCATCACAAAATTCGTGAAGTTCGCATCGAGAATAATTGGGCAAGATTACTTTTCTAGGTATTTATATGAAATTTAACAGTTTGACTTCTTGGCACAAAACTTTCCACTTTTGGTCAATATTTTCTAGTACTGGGTCATAACATGATAATTGTAATTTCCACAGTTCTTGAATGATCATTTTAGTTAGAATCACAAAAGGTGCAATCCACCCCAATGCATCAAACAGGGTTGATACAAATGACAAAATAATTCTTTTAGTAGGGACACCTTGATAATTTATATCACTGAAATTACATTTGAACATATCATTATCAGGATGCCATTCCACTCCTAGAACTTTTGTGACCTTATTGCCCACTACACTATGTATATTATCGTTAAGTGTGTTTGCTTACCCAGCATGTTTCAATAGTGATGGTTCATTTGTGGACCATTTATGTAGCTCAACCCCCCCTTTTTTTAACATATTTTGCAAATCATATATCAATTCAGTACCTTCCTGACTATTCTCAACACCAGTTAAAACATCGTCGACATAAAAATCTCTTAAAACTATTGTCTTTGCTTTTGAGAAATTAAGACCCTCATCAATTGCTAACTGACTCAAAGCATTAGTTGCAAGATATGGAGCAGCAGCAGTTCCATACGTAACAGTATTTAAGCGAAAGACTTGTATTTGTTTATCTGGATTATCTCTCCGTAATATTCTCTGAAAATCCCTATCTTTGTCATGAATTTTTACCTGCCTATACATCATTCTTATATCAGCTGTTATGGCAATAATATGAAATCTAAACCTTAATAAAATGCAAATTAAATCATCTTGTATTTTGGGACCTACCATTAGAGTGTCGTTTAAAGAAACACCTGTTGTTGTTTTAGCACTCGCATCAAAAACTACTCTTAATCTGGTAGTTAAACTAGAATTGTTTAAGACGAAGTTGTGTGGGATGTAATAGTGCTTAGTTTCTAATTCACGATCTGTATTCGAAACAAAGTCCATGTGGCCCAGAGATAAATATTCTTTCATAAATTGCACATATTGGTTGTAAATTTCTGGCATTTCTAGATTTAAAATAGCAATAGCTGATTCTGTTTGAATTGATGGTAAACTTAGAAATCGTTTAATATATGCAAAAATTTGTTCTCTCTTATTTGAATATATTTTGTCTAGTAGATTCCATGCAATTTCAAAATTAGAAGCCGAAATTGGAATAGACTCAATTACGCGATACGCTTCACCTTTCAACGAAGCCTTCAAATACTGCAATTTTTGAGCATTAGATATAGTCGTATTACTATTTACGCATGCATTGAAAATATCTTTACATGCTATCCATTCAGTGATATTGCCTCCAAAAGTAGGTAATGATAACATTGGTAATTTAATATTCTCAAAAATGTTTTCTGAAATTACACTATTAGATTTATTTTCACTCTTACTCAACTTAGCATTTTCGATTTTCAATACTTTCTCACCTTTAAATTTCCACAATTCAATTTTATCTGAGATTTCCTGTGCGCTATCTATCTCGCTCTCTAATTGTTTAGATTCTGTAATTAAATCTTCAATTTCTCTATCAAGTTTTTTTAGTTCCGTTTCTTTCTGTTTTAACAGTTCAATATTTTATTCTAATTCTGTTAAATTAATCTCACCATCTGCGATTATACTTTCGATTTTCTTAATATAATTCGTTACACTTCTCCGTAGAGCTGTTCTTTTCGTTTTAAAAGCTGTTAGTTCACTCATTTTTACTTAAATCTAATCCAAAACTAGTTCTAAAATGTGTCAATACGAAATTAGTTTAAGTCTAAACTATATTCTCATCACAATTCTACAGTTTTAAATAGCAAATTATTTTTATACACGAAATATAATGTTCAAAGTTAACTTACCTCACAAGCTGTGGTAATCTTTCGTCACAACCGACATCACGGCAGTTGAGAAAAATGTTCGATTCTACACTATTTTTTTTTCACTAGCGCTCCGGCTAGACTTGTACCAAGAATGTTGTTGCGTTTTAAACTATACACACACACTGCTGGTTCTTAACTAAAACTAATGGACTGTATAAAAGCGGATTTATTCACACGCA
The DNA here is from genome assembly GCA_963931845.1 of Maratus michaelseni. Taxonomy (NCBI): domain Eukaryota; kingdom Metazoa; phylum Arthropoda; class Arachnida; order Araneae; family Salticidae; genus Maratus; species Maratus michaelseni. Next base: position 340,875,407 of record OZ007587.1, on the reverse strand, counting down.
AATATAAGCGAGCCATCACACGGCTTATTCTATATCATAATATTTTCACATTCCAAAAAACAAGAAGCAAAACAGAACACTGAGTGTTGCCAAACGCGGAAAGTAAGAAAAAGAAACTTACATTAATTCGGAGGACATGAAACCAGGGAACATGCAGCTTTAGATGGCTGCAGACGATACTTACACAAACATATATATATATTATTCTCGATTTCATACATGCTTCATGCTAAAACATATACCAGCATATAAAACCTCTATTAATAAAAGTCGTAATTTTCCGATTAGTTGCAGGCCATTGTTCACCACTGTTTATAAAAAAGCATTTTTATCGATTGTAAAACAATGTCAAGTATTTTGAAATTCTGAAAATTTAGATTATCACTACACAGTCTTTCAGCGACACACGAATAAACATTTTGAAACATCACTAAATGTGTTTTCAGCCTTATATTCGCTTGAGAACAAAAATTATTTTTAATGCATAAGATCAAGGTTATCAATTGTAAAAAAAATATTGTAACTAAGCAAATAAAAGTAGAGAGCTAATTTTTATTCAGAGTAAGTAATTCCGCGAATTTTTGTTTTTGAAAACTAGCATACGGCTATTACAAGATGACAACTAGCATGCGATTAAATGTGGTATTTTAATAATTTCCATGACAGATTATGAAAACACGCTTTGATTATTACGAATATGAGTAGGGCGTGAAAAAATAAAATATGATTGAGAAGAGTGTTGGTTTTCTATGGTAGCTTACTAATGTTTTTTTTTTTTTTTTTTTTTTTTTTTTTTTTTTTACTTTTAAAATTTTTCTCAATTTTTGTCCTTTATTTTAAAATTTAAAACGTGGAAAACAAGAAAACAAGTAATACCTTTGAAAAGGTTCCTGTTAACGTTAATTAAGTTATAAAATTCAAATATAACATTTTAGTTTAACGATAGTTTCCTTTTCGAAGAGAAAAAAAATAACTATATATTTTGAAACAGATTTAAAAAGTTTTTTTCTTGTTTAACATTGTTGACTATTGTAGTAGATTTTTCAAATTAATGTTAGTAAAATAGAATGCTAGTGAATATTTATTTTATTTTCAAATACAAGTATAAAATGTCAAATGAAACATAATTATATTTTTAACTAATGTAAAATTTACATAGCAATACAGATTTTTTGAAAAACACATTAATATTAGTTACTTTAATAAATATTTAACATAGGGACACTTAATAAAATAGTTGTACTTTATACATGGTTAATAGAAGTTTAAATTTTCAAAGTTTTAAATTTTAAATTTAACAAAATAACACTAAACAAATAACATCCTAACTTTAACCTGGCAATAGTAATCCAATTAAAGATAAGCTTAAATAAACTTATTAAACTAAGCTTATTAAACTAAAGCTTATTTAAATTAAATCTGTTTTAAAGCATATTAATTTTGTTACTCGGTGTTCTGTTTTCATGTTTCAAATTTCACTATTTAAAAACTGTTGTTTAATAAAGTTTTCATGAATAATATCACAAAATTATCATCAAAAGATTTTTTCTAAATATCTATTAGAATTTAGTATTGTATTAGAAAATAACATTCCGTATTTCCATAATTTCTTCTTGTACCATAATAAGCTACATATGCTTATATAAGTCACATTTATGCAACATTTATTCATTATATGTATAACATACATATAATGAATCCGTTATATATACGCAGTATGTACTTCTACTATGTCACATACGTGTTATACACATGAAATATATTTGTAATATAAGACTATAATAGGCATATACGTCATATAGGGCTATACAGGGATATGCGACATATATGACTATGCTGTCATATATGCCAAATAACCTAACCATAAATATCGGACGCTTGGTTATTCATCCTCCCTGGCTTCTATTACTAGGATGTAACAATTTTCTTTTTCTAGAATATTAAACCTAAAAATAAAAAAAACATTGGATTATGTTATAATTACCATACAATGCACTATTAGAGAACAGAAAATTTTAAAATCTCGAGTGGGCAGCTTAAAATGTTAAATTAAATCATTTTCATACATTTTATTATTTTTATACCACATAATCAATTTTTAAAGAAATTTCAATTTTAAAATTATCATAATATATTATTCATGTATGCATTTCATGAGTGTAAAAGATGCGTTCTCAACTTTCAATATTTTGTTATTTTATAATATAAATTATTTTTTTAAAAATGCGAAATAAAATTACAGTTATGAATTTAGACATTTAAAAAAATAATTAAATAGGGTTATAGTATGTAAGGATAAGTATAGATAAATATTTTGATATTGTTATAATTTTACAATAAAATTCAACAACAATCTTTTCTCGATATATTATAATTTTTATTCAACGGCATAGACATATTTAAATTTCTAATTATTTTATCGAAATATTTTGTAACGTACTTTAAATCTATATAAATAGTCAGTTTTATCAATATTAGTGGAAATAATAATAAAATCGTATTTAAAATTAAGACTGCTGAAAATTATGAAATTTCATATATTTTTAACATACATATATGTAAATATTTCCGAAAACATTCTTACCATTCCTCAAAACAAACAACTATTGGGACCATTCCATGCAAAATGAGCAAAAATTTAAAAAAAGTCATGGCCACATAGTAACCGATTTTCATAAAATTTGGTACACAGATTCAATTTATATTTAAATAGAGGTATTCAAAATATCTTGACATAAAATAAAATATTTTGGCAGTTCTGGACATTTAAAAAACTTGTGACGTATAATGGCTTGTATGGAATCGTTCAAAGTTGCAAGTTTAAAGTTTCGTATCTTGAAAACTATTTAACATAAAAGAAATTTTTTCATAATATTGTAACCCGTGGCCAGTTATTATCATATTTATTTAGTAATAATAATTTCGTAACACCATGGTTAACCTTAAATTGGTTGTAAAAATTGAAAAATTTGAGAAAATTAAAAGCGTTATAAAAATGAAAGGAATTAAAAAACAAATGTGAAATTGACGTATGATGTAATGTTACATATGAAAACCAAATTTTTCAAATTTGGAAGTTGCCATTTATTTTCTTCATCTTTAAAATAGCTTAGAAACTTTAAAAAAAAAATTACAAAATCGCAATTTTTCGTCTTATGTGTACTTAAAAAATGAAATGAAGGAAAAATCTAACATTAACAATATTGCATAAGCAGAAAGTTCAATAAGCCCATGATATGCTTTAAAAAAATTCATGATTGCCTTTTGATGCCTAACATAACAGGAATGAGTTAAAAAAGGTAATATTTGTTACGTTCTATGGGCTATTTCAGTTCAAATTTGTGCGCCTTTTCTGCCATCTTGCAAAAAAAAAGAATGTAGTGATACCATCTATATTGAGCTTTGATTACTATATAATTGTTTGTTAAACCACTGCCCCTTTTATATCAATAATTTATTATATTCTAATTTAAAATATTGTTGAGAAAAAATAAACTGAAGGCAAGAATGAAAGTTTCTATATTTAAAATATACACTTTTATCTATAGTTTCAAATAATTTTAAAATTTTAAGATGTTTCCTTCATGTTCAAACAAGTAATAGAAATATTGAATTTCCCCCTCAAAATTTTTCATTATTTATTTTTATCTCATTAAGGAATAAAAAGGCAAAAATAAAAGTTTCTATATTTAAAATATACACTTTTATCTATAACGTCAAATAATTTTAAAATTTTAAGACCTTTCCTTCATGTTCAAACAATTAATAGAAATATTGCATTTTCATCTCAAAAATTTTCATTATTTATTTTTTTCTCATTATGGAATAAAAGGACAGTTACTAAATTATTCCAATCTGTTATTTATTACTCCTCCTTAATTATAAATAATTTTTGATAAAGTCTTTCCCCTCCTAAGGCTAATAATTAAAATTGAAATTTCAAGCATGTACACAAAACCTCTATCTTATATCAACTTTTAGTGTAATATTTAATACTTAAATAAACAATCCTGAAATCTATTATTTTACATTTACTCCTAAATAAATATGATCTACTTATATTCTGATTTTCATTAAAATCAATGACATGTCACCCACAGCTGATTTGCTCATTTAGCATGGAATGACCCTATTGTGAAATTCATTCAACTTTATATTGAGCAACTAGCATATATTCAAGATCAAATCGTTATTAATATTTCCTTTTTTATTCAAATTAAAATCTAAAAATATTACTTTTTTCAGAAGAATGGGTAGAGCGATACAACATCTTTAAAATAGTTAAAAAATAATTATTATTTTAAGTATTTTATCACGTTTTCAAAAACATTTATTTCAATGCTTATAAATTCAAAAAGAAAACGTGAATGCAAAATAAATATTAAATACTGTCTTTATTAACATTCGATGATCGAAATCCATTAATATGCGTTTAATAAATTAAAATTATATCGTCAGTATGTTTAGGGTTTTTGGTTATTGTTGCTCTAACAATGTGAAATGTAATTATTACAAAGAATTATCTAACAGTCATTTGACTTATATAAGGAAATGTCTTTCAATTGCAACCACCCATCACAATTTTAAGCGCATCCATTGGAAACGTTATTGTCTAATATCGGTCCACACTCTCATTTCATATCATACATGGCGGAAATAGCAGTTGTTTATAAATTGTTTCGTAAGACCCTTGTACGGTATTCGTTAATTTTGGTTTTGAAGAATGCAATATGCCTTTAAATTATTTTACTGAAGCCAAAACCCATACACAGACACAAACACAAATTATGACGACACATGTCAACTTTATACGATATCCGACCCAGCGAAACCAAGCCGAAACTAGCGAAGGAATTTCAAGTATCGAAGTTTCAAGTTAGCGAGGGAAGGCTGATTGCCACATCTACATAATTCTCACCTCATCTTTCTCGCCACTCGAACAACACCAGTCAACACCGAGACTCCACTCGAACTCTCTTGCTACTCGACCAACACACGTCGAGACTTAACTCGAAGTCACTTGCTCTCCTTCTAACCGCAGGCCACCAGATGGCGCAGTAGTCACATACTCCACGAGATGGCGTAGTTGTTAAAATACTCCGCTAGATGGTGCAGTTGTTACATACTCCGCTAGATGGCGCAGTTGTTACACACTATTTATATAAAGTGAAATGTTGTACATGGTGAGACAATTCTTTAAAAACTTTAATTATGAGCTATATGTAATCTACTGAAATTATTTTCCCTTTTCATATTTAAAGCTACTTATTGCATACATAATTGACTGAATAGAAATTCGTGAATAGAAATAGGGAAAACATCTTTTTGAAATATCATTCGAATTCATCACATTATGTACCACACGTAGTGCACATGTCGCCAGTGCTAATTGTTTATTTGTTTCACCTACACATCTAGGAATCTAGCATATGTTACGGTTGTGCTTGGAGTTCCGAACATACATGTGTGAATGGTAGCAATGTATAATGCTTTAAAACGTTCAAACATTGATAAATCGAGAGACTGGAGTATGTAGCTGCCATGTCATTTAAAAAGTGACTTAAACTGCATCTTATATAGGTGACCCTTGTCTCAAGACATAGAAAGATATTATAGTAATGTGTAATGAATATTACTCAGCATTTCATTTCTCGCTGAGTAAGACTTTGTTTTGTTATAAGAAATGTATATAATACGTTACACTACATTAGGCTTTCTTCGAGTTAGTTCCATATTTTTCAATGGAGAAATAAGAAAATATATGAATAATATTCCAAATCTGATTAGAATTCGACTGAAACTTTATGATGTGTAGCAAAAGGTTAATTTTCAGATTAAAAATAATCTTCCATTTTGTAACTTACAGACGACAAAACATTGATACAAACATTGATACTTGACAGAGGGTCAGCGAGCACTCCAGGCAGCTCCAGGCTCCAAGCAGAAAATTTATTCTATTTCACTTTGAATCCTTCTCTGCGTCTCTCCCATACATTTATATAATAAAGTAAAATTAATAAAAAAAAAAAAAAAACAAGAACGAAAAATCATGCGTCAAGCATAGATTATGTATAACTTTCCAACGCCTCCAAAATATTTTCACATATCATTACCGTTTAATAAGCTGAAAGATAACATCTAAGTAAACAATTTGGAAAACGCATAGCATATTTAAAAACGTAATTTCAGGAATTTCCAACATATACAATATTCGGAAAAATATCCGAATACTTTTATTCAGCCCCGTATGTGATCTATAGATTTGTATATTTACTGCATAGGATGCTAAATTTTAGTTTAGTTGGGAAACGCGTCGCACAGTTTAAAATTCTCCTTCTCGAGTTTCTGTCAATAAACGGAAATGTGTTCGCGAACTTTTGTTCTGCCCTGTATGTGATCTACAGAATTTATACACACCAAATAATAGACAAAAAGTGCGTTAAATTTAAAATCGCGTTCAGCAACTTACAACGCACTTCCAGGAATTATTGTTAACAGAGAGTAGAGAATTATTTTGTGTGTCCCTGTAAAATAACGATGACTGCTATACACACAATATTCTGTAGTAAGCCTCTTGTAATGCACCTTAGTGACTTATATAAATTTCAATGCGTTTAAAATAGTGAAACATTATTTAATTAAACCGCAAACGATTTTTTTCTCCATAGACGTAATGTAACGGATTTCTTTTGACTGTGGCCTGTAAAGTAACTATAAGTGCTATGCACAGCATATTCCATATTAAGCTTCTTGTAATGCAACTTAGAGATGTATATCAATTACAATGTGTTCGAAATTGTGTAACATCATTAAAATAAACCGCAAATTATTTTTCCCCATAGACCGTAATGTAACGGAATTCTTTTGAGTGTCCCTGTAAAAAAACTATAAGCGCTACACACTTCAGTTGAAATAGGGAACATGCTATACATAAGGACAATAACATATAAAAATTGCAGGGCAATCCGAGCATATTTACGGGAGTTAGAGTACGGACAGATGGCCAGACGGCAGACGGCAGACTGGCAGACGGCCATACTGCAGACAAACCGAAGTCATAAACACTTTTCAACTAGGTTGGAAAGTGTTAATAATTATATGTGTTTAACTTATGCATTGAAATATATATTTATGTATTTTATTATACCCAGTATAAACATACGATATGTGTATACGTTTCTACATGGTTTTAAAGTATGCGTAATTTAAAAATAATCTAAAGAACAAAATAAATAGAAATATCAATATCATTAAGAGAAAAATGAATTGAATGTACAAAATTTGGCTGAAAGTGTGTTTTCATGCTTCTTACAAGTAAGTAATGAAAATAACATATCATAATGTATTTTCAATACATATATTTTTTAAGCATTTTGCAGTCTATACATATTGAGTATAATTATTAACTTTTGTAAAAAAATTCTTTTTATCACTTAGAAGCCAACTAGATACATGGTACAACAAATCTGCGTAACCGTATTGGAATTCCGGTATATAAAGTTAATCAAATAATTTGTTAATTTAAATTATTTATAATTTCTATTATCCACCTACCTTATAAATCAAATCAGAAAAATTGTATCTTGAAATTGCTAAGTAAGTTTTTATGTCAGAACATATTTAAAAAATAACTTTACTTTAAAAAAATGGTTAAATGGTTTTAAAAAAAAGTTTTTTACGCTATCGAATTTTAAAATAAACCCTAGTATACGTTTTTTTTTTTTTTTTTTTTTTTTTTTTTTACTAGATGCGGTTTATACCTTGCGATTGAAATGAAAATCTTGCACTCTAATTATTTCATTACAAAAGATATTGAATGCAGGTATCATTTATCGTAAAATATAATAATACCATAATGGTTAGAGATTATAATTTCTTTTTTAAATAATAGGATTACTATAATAATATGCTAGTTCTGGAGGGTAAAGACAAAAAAGGATTTTTCCTAAGCACGTGACATTAAAAGAAGAGCCGCTTATGAAACCTAACTAAGCTTTTGTAAAAAAATAATAAAAATAATATAATATATGTAAGCTTTGCATAATTCTGGAAATTTCACGAACAGAAAGATTAAAAAATAATAATAATAATTTTGAAAAAAAAAACATTGTTTTCGTAAATCAATTCGTATATTATTCGGGATTACCCTTTAAATTAAAGTAAAAAAGTGTGTTTTTTTATAGAATATTAATAAAGAATTAGTTTTCTTTTCTCTTAAAAATGTTAAGTTTCCAGGAATTATAATCTACTAACTGTCATGCTGTAAATTATCTACGTAAAATTAAATGAGAGGGATGTATTTAAATCATAATATATTATTGAAATATATTATGTATTCATTATTAAATAAGGTAAAGCTAGGAGAGTCTGCACACAATTCAAAAGAATAACAACAAAAAATCTAAATATTAATTTTTTTCTAAACTATCCATGAATAATTTTTACTTCATTTGTTTTTATGCATTTCCATTGCTATTTTGTTGTTAATTTAATGTTGGAATTTAATAGAATAGTTGAAAAAAAAACAAGAAAGTTATTATGCGCAATCTGTCCTTACAAGGCTGGTGTGATTGCGAACATGGGTAAGAGAGATTGTTACTAATATTACTACAATTAAATTGCTAACAATAATAATTACACTTAAATGACATTGTTGTAAGGTTTTTGTGAACAACTATTATTGTATTAGGTGTGAATATTTCAACCTAAGGATTAAAATATCAAAAAAAGGAAATAATTTTAAAAACGATTAAAAAAATTTAATTAAAGGGGAAAAATAAAGAATCAGAAAAATCAACTCCAGATAAGATTACAAAATAACATTAAGTTACTTGATAACACGTTTAACTTAAAATTAGTCCATTTTAATTTTTCATTTTTTTACGCAAATTTACCAATAAGCTGCGTAATCTTTCCTAGCATGGAAAATAATGGGAACAATGCGCTATCTCTCCTAAGTAGCAGATGCGCAAACTCTCCAATTTCGGTAGGAGAGATTGCGCTGCCTTTTATATAAACATGTCCACTACTAAAATGAACCGTTGATGTTCACATTGTTAGTCTAGATTAGTAGCTTATAAGAAATCGTTTAAGTTTAAAATATTATGTACTACTGACATTGTATAGAAATTCTGATAAATAGCTATGAACATTCAAGCACTTACTTTGGGAAAATAAAACAAAATAGCAATCATTTATCTTATACGCTCAAACCAATCAACGTGCACATTGAAGTAGATACTCCACTACTGCTGTTGTACAACTACCTAGAGTCACTGTGCGTTCACTCTACTGATTCCCCATGAACCACTATGTGCGCAATCTCTCCGACCGCGCCATCTCTCCTTGCTCTACCTTATTTTTGTATGATTTCAAGTGAGAAATTATTATTTTTTAAATAAAAAACTTCTATAAAAATTGGTTGAACAAAATTTCTACATAAGTATCGTAATGCATGCGTTTATATTAAAGTTACACAAAAATTATCTGATAGGATGTAATGATTTAAACTATATAAGCGTAGGAATTATTTTATACTTTTTAAAACTTGTTTCATTTTTATAGTTTTAAAATATTGAAAAAGATAAAAAAATTGTTAATACTAAAGAAAAGTTACTTTTTTTCTCTGATAGCAAAACTTAATTAAATAAAAAGTATTTGTACTGATTAGAAAGTAAATGTACAGTAAAAATCTGTAAATCAATAGTCAGATATTTTCACATTCCTCAAAAAAGTATTGTTTTTCAAATTATTTTATAAATAATAGCAGATTAATCATAAAAATGTCAAAATTGGCCTTTCAAATATATTTTTGAGTTTCATGAAGTATATCTAGTTATTTGTATTTTATTAAATGACTCATAAAAATCACTTGATTAATAATATTCTAGATTAATAATATTAAAAATAAATATGTTGCTATATTATCTCACTGAAATCCCGGTAATATATTACAGGTACTAGATTTAAACATACTCCAATGTTCAAATATATATAAATAAAACTTTCAAATTCAAATTACTGTTATGGGCATCATGTAACTGAAATGCAAGCACATTAGAATTTCTGATATGTACGTTAAAGGAAATGATAACTGTATCATTCGTTTAGCAGTCTTAAGCGAAAAAACATTAGTGTTTTACAACATGAAATATCTACTTTGAATAGGTAAAAATCGTGATGCGTTTGCGTAACCATGATTCATTTCTTATTTTAAATATGATGTGCAGAGAAATTATAAAATTCAAAATATTATAGATACCATGTAAAACAAAATCGAACATTTTGCAATTTGGGATATGCACGTTAAAGAAAATTAGAAGATAACTTTCTAGAGCAGTGTAAAATTAGAAGATAACTTTCTAGAGCTAGTAAAACTAAAACTGAGTAGAGTTCTACCTTATGAAATAGCTAAATTGAATAGATAAAAACGGTGATGTGTTTGCTTAACCATTATTTCAAAACTTTTAAAAATATTATGTGCAGATTTCAAATAAAATACTACAAAAAATACTAATCGCCAGTAACAGATTTAGATGTCGCAAATAATAAACAGTTAAATATGAATTGTATATTTTAAGTGAATTTAATTTTCGAAACAATGTTGAGAAAAAGTAGAGAAAAAAATATATATCTGGTTTGTTTTGTTTTTCATTATACAATGTATGCTTCAAATAAATACCTTAAAAATAAATTATTCTGTATGTTATTATAAACCTCAAATATACGTCGAATATTGGCGGCGTGGAAGTTAAAGATAACAACATAGGCATGCATGATTCTTCCAAACAAAAAAAAAATGTATAATAATAATAATAATAATAACTTAAATTTATTTTACAAATATATCCTCTGGAAAAAATTGCTTTCACAAATCAAACAAATAAAAGTGATTTAGGAATACGAAAAGCTGATTAAAGGAATGATTTCAAAAGAACAACATTGTTTTGCATCACCTAATATCCCATTATCAACCCTTCAGTTAAAATGATCTTATACTGAAGATACTTTTAAGATTATCATTTAGTAACTTGTAATTTTCTGACGTTTAAGCCTGCATTATTAACATTACAGTCAAACAGCCATATTTCCATCACAGAGAGGAATTGGCGTATTTTAACTGATTTCCTATAGAGTCCAAATGTTTCTATTTATAGTGAATTCGTTTCTGTAATACAAAAGGACGTTGAAAAAAATTCTTTTAAACTATTTTAAGAGAGAACGACATACTTCCAGCCCTAATAATGTATTACTTATATAAATGTTCGAACTGACCTACCCATATTATGTATTCTTCCAAAGGGTCTCAAAATACCCGTGAAACCGTATGAAATTACCTTTTATATTTTCACTAATAAAACATATTTTTGACAGTTTACAGTGGAACACATATCATTAAATCTTTTTAGTTACTACTGAATAGAGTATTGAAGTTGACTATTGGTTTGCTATCTAGGTCTTGTTCTAATGGTAGGGAAGAGTAGGTATTAATGGAATTTACGTATGTCTATATATATATATATATATATATATATATATATATATATATTGTTCAAAACGCATTTGGTCTATTATATAAATTTTAACTATTATCTTACCAATAACATTACAAACCATTAAAAAAATACAATTTTTCCAATTTTAGAAAAAAAATATTTTAATCTTATGTCTCCCATCCAACAATTTTCATGGGTTGAATCGGATAGTAGGGGGAACAAATAGAGCACACAAAACTCACAATAAACAATTCCATTCTAGATCATGTTATTATAAAAATCAATGTTAAACTCTTTAATATCAATTACCTAGTAATTCTAAATATTATCACAGGATATTATGCATGTTTTAAACTATTTTCGGATTTATAAAAGAACTTAAAATTTAATAAACTTGCATGTAGTTCACTTTTATTAGAAGTTATATAATATAGGCTTAGTTTACACTACGACTCGGCAATTATACTAATATATTTTACATTATAAATTTTATACTCAAACTTAGGATAAAATGACGCTTTTCGAGATTGAGCAACCATTACTTTTTTGGTGTAGTTTTCTAAAAAAGTCCTCGATATTAACACACTAAATTCCTACAACTCTTAGGTATTTAAACAACTGTGTGTTTTCACTCCTTTCGTGGTACTGAAATTGTGACATTTATACATAAATTTGCATACACAGCAATGTAAGGAATTTAATGAAAAAAAATGTCTAGTAACTTAATAAATACATATTCAATTTTCTTGATATTTTTCAAATGAAACATAATTCTCATATTCAATAAACTGAAGTAATTTTATCAAGTACATAACTCCTTACTCTTCTTCGCTAAGAACCTCTTCACCAACTACAGGGTGTTTTTTTTTTTAAACTGACGCTATTCAGAGCCGCCTGTAGTTCGTTCTAATAACTGGATTGATACAAAATTTTGTGAGTGGACTAAGAAATCAATGGGAAAAAATATCCCAGCAAAAAAAAAAAAAAATAGTTCCAATCACCGCCGATAGGGGGAAATGTGGCGCTGTACATTGAAAAAAAGAACATCAGAAACAGACAAAATTAATAATTTGGATAAAATGCCATGTTTTATTCATCATTTACACTTTCTCTTTCGTTGATTGCAGTTGAAACATCCATTATCACTTTTTCTGCCACCGGTTTACGTCCTCTGCCTGACCGAACTGCTAGCGAGCCTGTTTCTTCGAATTTCAGAATCATTGCTTTCAATACATTAACGGATAAAGGTCCTTTGCACAGTTTATGGCGTGTTCTAAGTAAACGAAGAGCGGCTGGTGCATTGCACTGGTTACAATAATAGAACTTCACAAGTAACGCGCGCTGCGGTAACGTGAGATTCATTTTCAATTTGAGCTGAAATTGTTTCTCGGTGTTTTTCGCATGCATTTATAACTTAAACTATTGGCGCTACTGTCGCTTGGGTAAGTAAAAATTTGCATTTTCATTTATTGCCCGTATTTTATGCTAATTCTCAGTTGCATAAATTACCACAGCGCCACATTTCCCCCTATCGGTGGTGATTGGAACTAATTTTTTTTTGTTGGAATCTTTTTTCCCATGGTTTTCTTAGTCCATTCATAAAATTTTGTATCAATCCAGTTATTAGAACGAGCTACAGGCAGCTCTGAATAGCGTCAGTTTAAAAAAAACACCTTGTATAACAACCTTAATATTCTTGCTTGGCACTAGATATTTAGCGTTTCTCTTTCTTTTTACCTGTCTCAATGGCTTCTTTTTTTGGACTATTAGTAATTCGTAATTTTTTCTTTATAAAGCTTTTAAATATATACAGTTTTAATCAACTTCATTTCTAACTTTGAATGCTGTTTTAAGTTATTAAAATAAAACGCCCTTGTTTTCAAACTAGTTAAATAACTACCCTCATTATGCATTTATCAAATTGAATTAATGAATAAATTGAGTAAATTAGTAAAATATCAATGTTGTGTACATATATTGCTGAATATGCCGTTAGAATACCATTATAAATATTAACCCTTTAACTTCAAAACAGCGTCAACCGACCCAAAGTTTAAATACTGGTGTATTATAAAAATATACTTCCATTATATTACATTTTTCATTACGAAAATAAAGCTCATTATAAAAATGCATGCCAGAGTTTGATTACTCGTTAAATTTCGTATAGGAATCCCGCCTTCTATTTCCTTATCACTGTATTGCCAACAAATAGTTACACGCAGTTGAATTTACGGAATCCCAAATAGCACTAGTGTGGCACGCGCATGCTGTATCGAAACGAGAAGACCATGGGTAATTGTGTTTTATATCGTCAGCAAAAAATGTTTTGTTAATTCAAGTAAAATTGTTCAATTTTATTTGAATTAACAAAAATTTTTTTGGTTACATAGATATATGCTATGTGTTATTTTAACAATCTATTTTCTTTTTTCAACAAAATATATTTTGTTTGTTTAAATAATAAAATATGTTATATTGCGTACTTGTTTCGTTTATACTACAAAAACTTTTGTTAAATGAACCAATCTATTATGTAAATTTGACTATTTTTTAATTCATTTTCAGCAGTAAATTACTGCCTGTAATCCTTGAATAATAACAAGAGAATTTTTATCCTGTTTTTTCTTTCAAGCGTAAACCGTCAGAGTGAAAAATGCCCGAAGCCGAGACTCGAATCCGAGCCCTCAGAACAGCGCTCGAAAGCTTTAACACTGAGCTACAAGGAACGATATACCAACTCTTCATTTCTCACTCTTATGTATGTCGAACGGCGGCAGCCGCAGCACAAGATAGAAATGTCATCAGGAGCACGCAAATTTCTGCAGCAAACATTAGATGACAATACAAAGTCCAGCATACGGCAACACATAGTTAATTTTTAATTCATTTTCAGCAGTGAATTACGCCTTTAAAAAGCTGGGTAAATATTCACTGGTTATTATTCAAAGATTACAGGCATAATTCACTGCTGAAAATGCGATAGAACTATTGCAGAAACCGCGAAAAATTCAACAGAGTAGCTCCACCTTTTGCGCGATTCACACAAAAAACTAATCAGCAACAATTTATATCAGAAAGTAACTGAATATAAAGTTTTATTAAATTCCATGCATTACTTCCCACAAAAGTTTTGTCACATACAGAGAGACAGAGTCATAGACAGTCATTTTCTAAAAACAGTCATGTTCAGGACCTTCTAAAGTCCGTCGGAAACCGGAAGTCGAAAAGTTTCATGAATCGAATACTTTTTTCTTGTAAAGATAGATAAAAGTATTATAAGACAGGGGGATTTTTAAAACTACCTTGGTCCGTAGTTATGGGTACTACATAACAATTTAATTTTTGAAAAAAACAACAAAATTTTGCTGGTATTAAAAATTTAAATTACAAAATTATTGTAAAATTAAAACTACAGCTTTTGTTAATTAAAGTAAAATTGCTAAAATTTTGTAAGTGTTAACAATACTTTTTTGTCCGAACAACCAAACCATTTTTTTACTTCAACTAAAATTTTTGCTTAAAACAACATAAATGCACTCAACAAAACATGTTTTGTAGTTTTAATCAATTCCTTTTGCTGGGTGTATATATTTTTCAAGCTATATTATCTACCTTCGAGACATAAACGGCATACAAAAAAATGAGAATTTTTATGCTAGTTTAATACCTGAAGGAAAAATAGTTTAAATGTTTTTTGGGGTGCGAAATCAAAAAATTGCAAACGCTTACGCTTAAAAGAGAAAAAGCTAAAAATTTCCATCTAAATCACCAATTTTTCATGCATGTAAAATTTGTTGACACAGCAAAAAATAGCATTTTTCAATTTACTAGGACGACAAATCATTTATTACAAAAGTTTAGAATTTAAAAAATCTTTTAGCTAAAACTGAGAGAGCGTAAAAATTTCACAAAATGTATTATCGTTCTGTATTTTGGAATAAATATAGTGATACTACTTTTTTTCTAATTCTGTAATTCTTAGTCATTTTAAACCTACTTATAATATAATAAAAATTACATATAAACAGTGTGGTCACACTATTAAAATACATATGTTTAGAAGTCAATTATAAAGAGTGTAATGGGGAAAACGCAACACAGTTTCATATGCATATAACTTAGAACAAGGAAAGTTGACAACTAATGTAAAAACTAGTTTACATTTTCGAAACCAGGAACAAAAGTGATTCTTCAAACTGGTTTTGTCAGTATGATAAGCTTAAAACTAAAAGAAAGAAATGTTTCAGGTGAATGAATAATCTTTAATGGACATTTTAAAAAAGACGTCTTTTAGAAGTTAAATTTCATTTTTAACATGTAACAGAATTTTTATATATTTGTGTTTCACTTATTTACGTTGAGGGTTATTTTTTACAAATTTGAATTATAAAATAGGTTCAATATGTTTTTTCTTGCTAACGCCATACCATGTTCATTCTCAAAATATCACTTTTACAGTGCTTTAAATATGCTAAATTGTTCTTAAATTCTCAAACTGTTTTAAATAACCCAATGACAAATATTACATGCAGTACGATCAGGCAAATGCACTGGCTGTGGGAAATAAACTTTTGAGCATACAGTCGTTGGAAAATTGCTGGCGGTTGGTAAATTTTTGACGTTGAAGTTCAGAAGTGATTTTCTACAAATTTGATCGTTTCATTTTATAACTTAGTTGATTAAATAGGCTCAATATATTTTTCTTGCTAATGCTATACCATGTTGATTCTCAAAATATGACTATTGGCTACCGAATGCAGCAGTACTCTGTAGACTTATCTGGCGTGATTGTTGTACCGTGCTTTAAATATGCTAAATTGTTCTGAAGTTCTCAAACATTTTTAAATGACCCAATGACAAAATATTACATGCAGTACGATCAGGCAAATGCACTGGCTATGGGAAATGAACGTTTGAGCATGCAGTCAGTGGTAAATTGCTGGCGGATCAATTGCAAAGGATTAGACTACACAAAATTCCTAATTAAATAATAAAACGTACACATTTCAAAGATAAAAGTATTCACAATAAAAAATTAATTATACTTCCATATTTTTTTTAGAATTAGCCATCAAATATCCAAAATATAGATAAGATAAGATTTTAAACTAATTTATACACCATTTAACAAAATCAAATTTACAGATCTCAAACATCCAATTGACAGATTATCACTTTGGGAAATTTATAAGATATCTTTTGCTAATATAATAAAATGTATGTAGGATAAATTAAGAAAACTCTCAAGGTTCGCTTGGAGGAACATAAAAACTATGTTAAAAATTGCGACATTAAACACTCCGCTATTACTGGTCTAACAATCACAATTTAAATTTTTTCGAAGGTTCAATAATTCAGAACTGCTCATCGATTTACAATACTGATTTTTGGGAATCTTATCATAGATGGAAGAAATCATACAACTTGTTTAATGATAAGTCCAGTACACCAATTTTTTCAAGCGTCTGGCTACCTTTCCTTTTAGTTACTCTATTCACACTTTTTTTCTTCTCCTGTCTGCTTAGGATCGTCCAGATTGGCGACCAGATACACATCCTTTGTAGTCGCTTCTTTTTTATCTTCCTCTTATTTTTTTATTTTATTTTTTTTTTAAACGGAGCAACTTTGCGACATTTTTCCGTTACGTGTTTGGCACTCATCTAAGTTTAAACTTTGTACAAGGTCTTCGTCTTAGAGCGTGAAAATTGTGTCATTTTTCATTTCAATAGAATTCAAGTATAACATGTGGTATTGTTTTACATATACGAGTATATTTTCTTTAAACCATTCTCATACTTTCTTTAACTATCTAATCTTATTTTTAAAAAAAAATTCAAATGTCTTGCATTCTACCATATTAGTATCTCTCAGACATTACTAGGTATCTCGAGTTATGTTAAAAATTAATAATCTTGGGTGATTCCAATGTAAACTTCAGAAACAAAACTAGAAATTAACTGTCGGTGTATTTTTTAACACTTGGTCTAAGTTCATTCTATCATGAATCTACTACAAGGAAAGTAAAATTAATGGCAATGTATTCGCCAACATTACATTTACACAACATTCATTCTTTACAACGTGGGGTTATTCATTAATTTCTGGTCATAATCAACGTATTTGGATAAGAATTTTAAAAAGTCATACAGACTTGCGATATTTATTATTATTTAGACTTCATATCACTCTAAATGTTCACTATATCCTTCTTTACTTTGCTAGCATATATAGCTATACCCAACCCTACGTAGTATAGTTTTTTACAAACTCTTATTGTTCTTTTAGCAGCGATTTTTTTGTACTATTGCAGTTAGTAATTTGAAAATTTAATGTACGGAATCCATTGAGCCGGAGTAATATTCGCACTTGACCGATTTATTTAATGTTATTTTTTATGATGATTATATTTCCGGTATCTATACTAAAATATTACAAATTTAATTAAAAAGATGCATTTTTTAAATCTGTGTACTTTTTAAAGAAGACAAACATGTATAATGTTACGGTAAACTTATATATCTAAACTTCACTATTATAAATATTTCTTTCTAGTATTTGAAATAACAGCATAAAAATTAAATTATTGAGATGTTTGTTTCTAACCGCTTTAGCAATTTGAAATCCCAAAGGTCCCTCATAGATTTTCCGTTCAATATTAATGCAATTTGTGAATTTAACTTTTATACCAAAGCCAGTAAAATATATTTATATATTTTTTTCCTTTTCTTAATTTTTTACCTATGTTTAGCTTTCTTAAAACGTTTGAAGCCTTGTTTAGCTGCACGCACATGTTGCACATAACCAAATCCGGCACTATTTGTATGGTAGATGTGCTATTAAATGACGGACGATGGACTGATTATCATACAGGAAGGAGGTTTTTATCTTCATCGCTTGATTGTGAAATTGAAAAACAATCTAGTGTTTACGACTGTAAAATATGTTGTATGTATATAAATATGGATTTTTCGCCAAAAATCTCAGTTTCATGATCATCTTTTCTCTGTTGATGATATTCTTATATTGTTATGAAGTTTTAAATAAGCGAGTTTTAATAATTACTTTGCTTTTGTAACACACATAATGTAAATATGGAAACTTGTATATTTATAAATAATGTATGCAGTTACACCTGAGCTAGATGTTTGTTTTCATGTGATGAGATTGATGTAAATGTGATGTAAATGAGATTTGTGTGTGGTTTATATAATATGCTCCTACTTTATTATTGAAAACTCTTGTACATAAATATGGTTTTCGCAGGGACAATGAATAAATTTATGCATTAAAGTTATAAAAACAAACTTAATGTAAAATTCTAATAACTATTTTACTTTTTCAATAAGTTGTTATTATTTTTTTATTCTCATCAACGATTCACGTGGGAAAGCACAAAAAAAAATTAATAAATGAAAAGGTTAAAAAAATTTCAATGCATTTCAAAAGTAAAAGTGAAGAGTTTCCTCAAAGATAAACAAAAATATTATTAATTATTCTGAAGAAAAGCATATGGAAATTCACGATTACAAGGCATTTTTTTCTCTAACCATGAAAACTTTGATATATTCTCATTTGGTTTTTAGAGAATAGAATATTTTTCCTCTTAAATGTGACATGTTTTTGAATGAAATTAATTGTCATCTAATCTATGCCTTTTCTTAATTTACATGTACCAAATTTTAGTTTCAACATCGAGTTTGAATATTTTCTGAAGGATATTTTATTTGTTTAGAGAAAAACAACACTGCTGTTTGATATCTTGGAACGTGGGAATATCTGAAATTCAATACCAATATGTATGAATGCGTGTTGGATGTGAAAATAGCCTTATAAAGGTTATATAAGTCAACCATCTGAAGATGAAGTGGTGCAATAATAGTACTATTTTTTAATGATAAAACGTGAACCTAACGCGATTCCATAATGATATAAGCAATATAAAATATTACATAATTTCACTAATACCTATGTTTAGCTTTCTTAAAACGTTTGAAGCCTTGTTTAGCTGCACATGTTGCACATAACCAAATCCGGCACTACTTGTATGGTAGATGTGCTATTAAATGACGGACGATAGACTGATTATCATACAGGAAGGAGGTTTTTATCTTCATCGCTTGATTGTGAAATTGAAAAGCAATCTAGTGGTTACGACTGTAAATTATGTTGTATGTATATAAATATGGATTATTCGCCAAAAATCTCAGTTTCATGATCATCTTTTCTCTGTTGATGATATTATTATATTGTTATAATAAGCGAGTTTTAATAGTTACTTTATTTTTGTAACACACATAATGTAAATATGGAAACTTGTATATTTATAAATAATGTATGCAGTTACACCCGAGCTAGATGTTTGTTTTCATGTGTATGTAAATGAGATTTTGTGTGTGGTTTGTATAATATGCTAATACTTTATTATTGAAAACTCTTATTAATAATTATGTTTTTCAGAGGAAAAATGAATAAATTTATCCATTCAAGTTATAAAAACAAACTTAATGTAACATTCTAATAACTATTTTACTTTTTCAATTAGTTGTTATTATTTTTTTTTTATTCTCATCAACGATTCAAGTCGGAAAGCAGGAATAAAATTAATAAATGAAAAGGTTAAAAAATTTTCAATGCATTTCAAAAGTAAAAGTGAAGAGTTTCCTCAAAGATAAACAAAATGACATATTTAAATATAAATGCCGATTTTCTTTTATTTATGTATAAATCTATAATAAAGTAAAGAAATTAGATAACTAAGTTTATTCAGGTAAAATTTAATAACAAATGCTGAATGAGATTTTTCAGTAAACAATTTATTTTTACTTTTATTTTCAGATATTTCTTAACAAAGTTTTGTAAGGAATGTTTTAGTTAAAATATCGTCAAATACTTTCAAAAGTTGAGAATATTATTAACTAATTTATAAAGAGCAATATTGTTTTTTGAGAGGAAGGAAATGGGCATAAAAATCAGTCGAGAAAAATGCTCGACTGCTTTTTTTTATATTACGGCTATAAAAAATACATATTCAATGTGGAACAATATGAAAACCTTTAAATTGAATTATATTTCATTACTTTTTAATTCAATAACCATAAGATTATGTAACGTATTCATAACGTGTTCTGAAATATTTTCCAGAGTATTTGGCAGAAACAATTTGATTAAATTATTTATTTTGGATATATATATATCCATATATTTAAAGCTGTTTGGTAATTCTGTCAAATCAAATATTCCATCGAAATTCGATCGAATACGCATGCGTCAAAAAATCACCGGCCAATGAGGTGAGGGTCTATGACTGTCTCTACAAACGTGTTTGGGATCGTATCATCTGTTGTTTTTTTCTGTTGTCACGTTGCGTTAAACCTAGGAAGATATTTATCTAGAACTCACTGTGGAGTGTTTAGAAGGTATTTATTTTATTTATTTATTTTATTTATTGTAATTTGTATGAATACTTAGATGTCCATTTCGGATTTACTGTTTAAAAATGAATTTAGGCTCATAAGTTGGAGAAATCCCGATGGAAATTTTTTTTTAGATCTCTATCATTTTGTTTATATAGTACAGAAAATAATTATTCAAACGTGTAGAACACGTAATACAAAATTGGACCACTTATGGTCTGTTTATTATCGGGAATGAATCTTATGGTGTTCCGATTGATAATGAATTCGATTATGTAAATATAATGTCAAAAGACAGTACGCACGGTAGTAATATTTTTATTATTATGTGTTCGAAAAAAGCAGAATCTGAGCATCAGAATATAAGTTATAAAATAAACAGAAATATATTATCTCTATTCGATTTAAAAGTTTTGTCATTACATAAGTGGGCTATTTTATTTGTAAAGAGTATGTATGCATTATATTGTTTGTATGTATACAAATCTTTAGAATGTTTTGATTTGCAAACTCTTAATATTTGAATAACATTTACATTATATTTGTTTGTATGTATACAAACAATATATGTATACAAAGAAGTATATATGCAAACAATGTATATAATGTATCATGTAACAATATTAATATTTACATTGTATTGTTTGTATATATACAAATCTTGAATGTTTTAAATGGGCAAATTTGTAATGTTTTTTTATGTTATTTTTTTTAAATGTCAAAAAAAGATAAATTTTCAAACTTGGTATAAAAAACTTGAGTACTTCTCTATTATCCCATCGACCACTTTTCATAACAAAATACTATCGCCAAACTGTATGATTAAATGCCAAAATTGCAGTCCCATTTACTTGATGTCGAAAACATTATACGTGTTTTTTATGTCATCAAGTGGTTTTTAATTCAACATTTGCGTGTATTTTTCATTATGTTTATTTGATTTATTAGTTATTTCATTAATTAAAATAACAATTGTATCCTTAAATTCTTATATTTTATTTATTTATTTTGATATTCCAATGACAACGTTCTCCCATTTATTTGGCGATAGTTTTTTTTTTATGAAAAGTGGTCGATGAGATAATAGAGAAGTACCAAAACTTAATTACGTATATGAGTATATTCTTTGACAGTATTAATCATTACTCGATATTTTAAAACTGCATCATATTTGTAGAATTATATTAATTTAAACAATGCTTCTATTGAAGTGTGAAGAACCATATACCTCTATGAAGAACCATATATTTACATAATTGTCTTCATTAGCAATCGGAACACCATAAGATTCATCCCCGATAATAAACGGACTATAAGTGGTCCAATTTTGTATTACGTGTTCTACGATATTTTTACATACATTTGAATAATCATTTTCTGTACTATATAAACAAAATGATAGAGATCTAAAAAGACAATTTCCATCGGGATTGATTTCGCGAACGTTAAAAGAGCCTAAATTCATTTTTAAACAGTAAATCCGAAATGGACACCTAAGTATTCATACAAATTATAATAAATGAAATAAATAAATACCTTCTAAACACTCCACAGTGAGTTCTATATAAATACCTTCCTAGGTTTAACGCAAAGTGCAAGAAAAAAACAACAGGAGATGATCCCAAACACGTTTCTAGAGACCGTAATAGACCTTCACCTCATTGGCCGGTCCTACCGGAAGATTTTTTTTATGCATGCGTATTGGGTCGAATATTGTTGAAACATTTGACAAAATAAGCAAACTGTTTCCACCTAGGTATTTATACACAATACAACAAATAAAATAAATGCCTTCAAAACCCTTTTGATCATCACATCAGCGTGCAAGACAATTTTTTTACCGGAAACCGTTTGATGAATTTCATTATTTTTCCGTTATCGATTGACAAATTTTATGATTTTACCGCTAACGATTGCTGAATTTCACAATTTATCGACTATTGATTAACGAATTTCATGATTTTTTCCATGAACATTTGTCGAATTGCACAAAAAAAATTAAGAATATCGTCAAATTGTCTTGGGTAAAAAAATTTTGAATATTGTCAAATGCCATCGAGAAAAAAGTCTCTTTGTCAAATGATTTTGAAGAAAAAATCGGGAAATTCACAAAATGGTTTCGGAAAAAACTTCACCAAATGGTTTCAAAATTCTTTGAGTGACAGCGGGAAAAAAAATTACATTTTACATTCAATCATCGCAATTGGCGAGTGTGACTAAGTTTAGCCAGTGGTGGCAATAACATCAATCACCAATTTCCAGTATTACTCGCCGATTGGTGAATGTTAATTTTGTCTTATATCACAAACTGTATTTACATATACTACTAGATATAATGATTATGAACCATGATTTTTCTGTTATTGGGCGAGATTCATGTTTTTTCAGCAATTCTTTGACGAAATTAGTGTTTTTTCAGCGATCCTTTGAAGAATTTCGCATTTTCTCACGATCCTTAACGAAATTCGCATTTTCCAGCAATTCTTTGATAAAATACATTTTATTCCGCAATTTTTAGACGAAATTTAGTAAAAAAGCGTGATCTTTTGGTGAAATTTCCTTTTTTGCGATTCTTTGACAAAATTTGCTTATCTTTCGCGATCCTTTTGCATAATTACGTTTTTTCTGTGGTCTTTTAACAAAAGTCATGTTTCCCCATTATCCTTTGATAAAGTAGTGTTTTTTCCTCAATCATTTGACAAAATCTGTTATTTTCCCCCCGCGAAGATTGGTTAGATGTTTTTAGTCTGCAGGTGCCCTAAAAAGTCTGTGACGCCCGTTGCTGCATCGCACACATTCTTCCATGGGGCATCGAACGAAGTAAATTCAACCTAAAGAATCATTGTTTCATTCCTGACATTTCTCGAAAGAAACAACGTTCAACTCATTGACTGAATTGTAAAGGGCGAAATGTGTCAATTAGCAGAAAGTGCGCAATTTGTTCGTTCATGGAAAAAATCGTGAAATTCGTTAACCGATAGTCGATAAAATTCGAAATTCGTCAATCGATAGCGGAAGAAGTGCAAAATTCATTAATCTACACAGTGGAAAAATCGCAAAATTCATCAACTGGTTTCGGGAGAAAAAATTTTCGAATTTCTTCGAGAAAAAAATTCACAATCTGCCAATTTCGGGGATGAAATTTGCCAAATGGTTTCAAAATTTGTCGCGCGACAGCAGAGAAAAAAAATCTTTTTACATTCAATCATCGCAATTGGTGAGTGTGACTATTATGTTTGACCAGTGGTGGCAATAAAGTCCATTGCCAAATTTTCAATATTACTCGCTGTTTGGCGAGTGCTAATTTTGTCCTATACTTCAAAACCCTTTTGATCATCACATCAGTGTGCAGGCCAATTTTTTTTACGGGAGACCATTTGATGAATTTCGTGATTTTTCCGTTATCGATTGACCAATTTTACTGCTATCGATTGTTGAATTTTATAATTTATCAACTATTGATTAGCGAATTTCATGATTTTTTCCATGAACGTTTGACGAATTACGCAAAAAAAAATAAGAATATCGTTAAATTGTCTTGGGTAAAAAAAAATTTAATATTGTCAAATGCCTTCGAGAAAAAGGTTGCAAGTTGAAACGGCTGTGACTTCTTTTTCATGTTATGCATCTCCGGTGTCCATCCCCCCCCCCCCAAGTGGGACACTTTTCTAAATTTTGCACACACCCCTCATGTGATATATCGGTGGAAAAGTCTTTGACCACTTATTCATGTTATGCATCTCCGGGGTCCATCCCGCCCCCCCCTAAGGGGGACACTTTTCAAAATTTTGTTGACACCCCTCATGTCATACATTGTTGGAAAGGTCTGTGACTGCTTAATCATATTATGCATCTCCGGTGTCCATCTCCTCACTTTGCCCCCCCCCCCCCCCAAATGGTACTTTCTAAATTTTGCACATGTCTGTGACCACTTAATCATTTTATGCATCTCCAATGTCCATCTCCCCACTTTGCCCCCCCACCCCCCCAAGGGTACTTCTCTAAATTTTGCACACAACCCTCATGTTATATATCATTGGAAAGGTCTGTGACCACTTAATCATATTATGCATCTCCAATGTCCATCTCCCCACTTTGCCCCCCCCACCCCCCTAAGGGATACTTTTCTAAATTTTGTTGACACCCCTCATGTCATATATCATTGGAAAGGTCTGTGACCACTTAATCATATTATGCATCTCCGATGCCCATCTCCCCACTTCCCCCCCCCAAGGGATACTTTTCTAAATTTTGTTGACACCCCTCATGTCATATATTGTTGGAAAGGTCTGTGACTGCTTAATCATATTATGCATCTCCGGTGTCCATCTCCTCACTATGCCCCCCCCAAAGGGTACTTTCTAAATTTTGCACATTACCCTCATGTTATATATCATTGGAAAGGTCTGTGACCACTTAATCATTTTATGCATCTCCAATGTCCATCTCCCCACTTTGCCCTCCCACCCCCCCAAGGGTACTTCTCTAAATTTTGCACACAACCCTCATGTTATATATCATTGGAAAGGTCTGTGACCACTTAATCATATTATGCATCTCCAATGTCCATCTCCCCACTTTGCCCCCCCCCACCCCCCTAAGGGATACTTTTCTAAATTTTGTTGACACCTCTCATGTCATATATCATTGGAAAGGTCTGTGACCACTTAATCATATTATGCATCTCCGATGCCCATCTCCCCACTTTCCCCCCCCACCCCCAAGGGATACTTTTCTAAATTTTGTTGACACCCCTCATGTCATATATTGTTGCAAAGGTCTGTAACTGCTTAATCATATTATGCATCTCTGATGTCCATCTCCCCACTTTGCCCCCCCCCCCAAAGGGTACTTTCTAAATTTTGCACATTACCCTCATGTTATATATCATTGGAAAGGTCTGTGACCACTTAATCATATTATGCATCTCCGATGTCCATCTCCCCACTTTGCCCCTCTCCCCCCCCCCAAAGTGTACTTTCTAAATTTTGCACGCAACCCTCATGTTATATATCATTGGAAAGGTCTGTGACCACTTAATCATATTATGCACCTCCAATGTCCATCTCCCCACTTTGCCCCCCCACCCCCCTAAGGGATACTTTTCTAAATTTTGTTGACACCCCTCATGTCATATATCATTGGAAAGGTCTGTGACCACTTAATCATATTATGCATCTCCGATGCCCATCTCCCCACTTCCTCCCCCCCCCGAAGGGGTACTTTCTAAATTTTGCACATTACCCTCATGTTATATATCATTGGAAAGGTCTGTGACCACTTAATCATATTATGCATCTCCGATGTCCATCTCCCCACTTGGCCCCGATTCCCCCCCCAAAGGGTACTTTCTAAATTTTGCACACAACCCTCATGTTATATATCATTGGAAAGGTCTGTGACCACTTAATCATATTATGCATCTCCAATGTCCATCTCCCCACTTTGCCCCCCCACCCCCCTAAGGGATACTTTTCTAAATTTTGTTGACACCCCTCATGTCATATATCATTGGAAAGGTCTGTGACCACTTAATCATATTATGCATCTCCGATGCCCATCTCCCCACTTCCCCCCCCCGCCGAAGGGGTACTTTCTAAATTTTGCACATTACCCTCATGTTATATATCATTGGAAAGGTCTGTGACCACTTAATCATATTATGCATCTCCAATGTCCATCTCCCCACTTTGCCCCCCCACCCCCCTAAGGGATACTTTTCTAAATTTTGTTGACACCCCTCATGTCATATATCATTGGAAAGGTCTGTGACCACTTAATCATTTTATGCATCTCCAATGTCCATCTCCCCACTTTGCCCCCCCCCAAGAGATACTTTTCTAAATTTTGTTGACACTCCTCATGTCATATATTGTTGGAAACGTCTGTAACTGCTTAATCATATTATGCATCTCCGATGTCCATCTCCCCACTTTGCCCACCCCAAAAGGGTACTTTCTAAATTTTGCGCATTACCCTCATCTCATGTTATATATCATTGGAAAGGTCTGTAACTGCTTTATCATATTATGCATCTCCGATGTCCATCTCCCCACTTTGCCCCCACCAAAGGGTACTTTCTAAATTTTGCACATTACCCTCATGTTATATATCATTAGAAAGGTCTTTGACCACTTAATCATATTATGCATCTCCGATGTCCATCTCCCCACTTTGCCCCCCCCCGTACTTTCTAAATTTTGCACACAACCCTCATGTTATATATCATTGGAAAGGTCTGTGACCACTTAATCATGTTATGCATCTCCCATGTCCATCCCCCCACTTTGACCCCCCAAGGGTGTACTTTTCTAAATTTTGCATACACCCCTCATGTGATTTATCGATGGAAAAGTCTGTGACCACTTAATCATATTATGCTCCCCACTATGAAATTTGTCAAGTTAAAGCAACTATAAATTTTACTTTTATGGTATTATCAAGTTGTTTGCCGTCAAATTTTGACGGGTTCCATCTAGTATATATATATATATATTTATATATACTTGCTTTTTTCAATTGAAAAGAGTCATATTAATAAATATTTTCATAATAAATAATAAGAATAATACATACTCAATGACAATAATAAGAATAAATATTTTCATTGAAAATATTTTACTTTTACATCTTGAAAGTTTTGATAACGTAGTAGGAATGAAATATTTTCGCATGCGAATTTAATAAAGATACTTTCATAAACATAATGAAACTTTTTAATGATTTATTAATATAATAAGTTCCATTAGGTTATATAAAATGTTCTCATTTACGGTAATGACATCAAAAATCGATTATGTTTACTCTGCTTTATCTCCAATTTCCGCCTGTATATCTATTTGATACAAAAGTACTATGATAAAATACTCTGTTTGATCTCATGTTACTAGTTAGTGCATTAGGAGGTTGTTTTTTTTTTTGCACGAGAATGAAAATTCGGGTTAAATTTTGATTCCAATGTCCTCTCTTCAGGCATTTTTCCTATGAAAGCATAGCCAAGACTGACCGATGCTTAAAGAAAATCTCATCCCGTCCCTTAAGTTAGTTTTATTCATATCGAAATACATTAAATTGAACACCTTACATACATTAAGTTATGTAGCAACAAATATATTCTGTATCTTCGATGTATAAAAGTTGAAATTGACATTTAAAGAAAGAAAAGAAAGTAATTTTATAATAGATTCCTGACAATATGGCATAATATGGCAAAAAAAACGTCGGCCGGATAACAAAAATGTCGAATACGCCAAAGTTATCTAAATACTCACTTACTTTCCTCCTTCACATCAATAAAAACACACCTTTATATATATATATATATATATATATATATATATATGTATATGACGTATGTCATGCTGTAACTCTCTTATTTATGAACTGATTTTCGAACTGATTTTCGGATGTGTATAGAACATACCAAGGTCTCGATCGAGTTCGTTGGCCAGCTTCATTCGACATCTAGTTTCAAAATGGCGGCCAGTTAAAAAAATTAATTTTTAAAAATTCAAAATGATGTAAAAAAAAATTTATTGAAAAATTTGTTTCTTTTAATTGTTAGATCGTGTAACAAGGTATCTTGATTTTTTGTTTTGGCTATATCTTAAAAGAAGACTGAGATATGGCAGTTTGGAATTCTAAGGTGGCTGAGGTTTTGAAACAATCTTATAATTGTTATTCTGTAACTCTCGTATTTCAGTCAGTCAGACAGACAGACGGCAGACAGCTATATTTTATCCCACCACCCCATATATATTTTTTTCCGAATCATGAGGATTTCTTTAAAATTTAAAAATCATATTTAATATTAATTATTTTTGACTTAAATCTATACAAATTGATTATCCAAGTTATTAACACTATTTAAATTAATTTTATATTTCATTTTTTATGTATTTCATTTTCTTTTTTTATTCTGAAATTTAAAAATGTATAAATATCTTTTAAGTTTCTTTCTGAAATGGAATATAACATACTTTATATAATACGTAAGCCATGAATATATGTGATTTTTTAAAAAATCGTGGGAGATTTGTTTATTTTTTAAATATGGGATATATTTTATCCCACCGCTCCTCTAGAACATTCTTTCAAAATCATGTGGAATTATTTTAATTTAAAAAACATAATTTTTATTAATTATTTTTTTAAATGCATACGAATTGATCATCTAATCTATTAACACTTTTGAGATTTTATTTCCATTTTTGTCTATTGTCTAGTAATAGTATAAATCAAACAGACTCACATTTATGAAACAAAAAAAGAAATAGAATAAATTACACAAATACATTATCGCTGTAATCCGTACACCAGTTGTACCTTACCAAAAATATAATGAAAGAGAGTACATCAAATTGCGAACTTTAAGCAACTTTAAGCATTGGTTGAATGTATATATATATATATATATATAAAGAGAAGCAACATAAAGTAAAACATTTTATTGTTCAGTGGTATCAACCATCTGCCGCATGTAAAGTGTCGTCGTGTGTGAAATGGAAAATGTATGAAACACAATAAAATGTTTTGTTTTCTGTTGCTTCTCAGTCCTTATTGGTTGTTTTCACTATTCTTCTTAATCTGTCTATCGCCGGCAATTTTCGTGATACAGGTACCATTCCAACGCTTTTCATGGTTTTTCACTATGAAGATCACATTCCAATAAAAAAAAATAGGTGTTGCCATTTGAAATTTTCGAAATTTTGTCAGTGTAACCGTAACTGTTAGAATTTAACTGTTGTTTTTCACATGATTCTTGAGCGCATACCTCAAAATACTTTAAACCAAAATTTCATTCAGTTTCTGTGAACGATATAACAGTTAGGGGCTCATATATCGGGATAGTTTTTTTATAATCATCCTGTATATAGACATTTATTTTATTAATAAGGCTTTTACGGTCGAAAAATCAAAATTGTTTCCTTATTTCCAGATTTCTTATAATTCAATTGTAAAAAAATTCTGTATTATATAATTTCAAAATGATATATTGGTGTCATCTTTATTTGATAGAGGAAAGCTTTAACTACAATCTGAATGGCTTTGTAGGAAACACTTTCACTGAAATGATACTTTTAAAAAATTCCAAAAAGGTGTAATATATCTTATAACACCGCCCCTAAGGAGTTATAAATATTCACCTACCCAATAGACCTATAATCTCTAGGGTAGAGTATGAAAACAGCGAAAAAATGTTTATTGAGTGGGATTTTTTTTTCTTTTGTCGCACGATGTTGAAAACAAATTTTAAATACAGAATGTTTTCTGTATTATTTAAATTAACCATGTATTATTTTTTTCAAGAAAAGAAACGTTTACATTTTTTTAATATAAAGAGTTCAAAAATTGAAAGCCTTCTTCTTCGGTATATAAAGCGAAATATATAAAAACAATTTTGATACAACCCAGTTTCAAGATTAATCTGATATATAAAATATGCTTGTCTTACATGAAAGGCCGTGCCACATAAAAAACTTTAAAAGGAATATATAAAAATAAATAAATAAATAAATAAAAAAATCCTTAACTTACACCTACACAGTAAATTCAATTTTCGTTTGTTATATGATAAGGATTTCTTTTTCATTGTGAAAGTGTGACATAGTCTAGCACAGAAGGAGACATAAATATTATTTGTCCCTATTATGTCATAAGTGCACACCACTAGATAATACTTTGTTGGCAATATACCAACTCCATGATTGCTAAAAGAAGTATATCATTATCATTAAAGAGCAGCAAGAGAATGTCACAAAACATGCGTTAATGGAGTTTACTTCCACAGATGATTTCATATTCATGTAAAAATGATCACAACTCCTTCCATATGCATCTATCTCCAAAAATTACTATATGCCGTACAGTAATCAAATTTATGGATATGGTAGCAATCAAATGTATGAGAAATGAAATATTGCTTTTAAGGAACTGTATTTTTGTTGCTTTATTTCATCTAAGATTTTTCCTCGCTTTTATTTATAAATAAAAATATATATGATGAGAGTTATCTTATGGGATAAAAGAAGTGATTCAAATGAGTAAAATTGTGTACTCTGTTTATATTTCTATGTATGTTTATGAATTTTTCATCTAAATGATATCGTAAAATGAAAAAAAAATAAGAAATGAGAAAAATAAAATAAGAAAAATAATTTTAAAAAAATATTAAAAAAATTATTAAATTAATTTTTAATCAAAAATGAAATTAGAATATATTGAGATACGTTTACTTAATATGTTCAAAGTTAAACTCAATTTTAATAAATACATTTTTAGTGCATTTAGTATTATGTGAATTTCCTGCTAAACGGGTTACAAAAATTGATTTGAGTACTTTGTATTAATTTCATAAATGTACCACATGTGTGAATTTATTTTTCCTTGCGACATGCGTGATGTGTATTATGAATCGAAAATTTCTCATGGTCTCATGTGAAGAACCAACAATTGTGAAAAATAATTTTTATCTAGTAGATATGGAGGCAATAACCCCTTAAATAAATATTTTTTCTTTAAATAGTCACTAAAAATTGATAAATCATGAAAAGATCTCACATAATAAATGCTTTTGAGAGAAAAACAGGAGCCACCAATTCTTGAAATCAAATAAAAAAATGTTTATTCATAATTATATGTAGAAAAGTAAATATAATTTCCTTCTTGACCACCGACATAGTTTTTGAAAGATTTTGACACAAGTGACTATTTTAAATCGTTGTAAACTTTTCAAATTTCATTATTTATTTTTTTTTATGTTTCATCACATATAGAGAAACAAGGACAACAACAAAAAAACACACACTGGTGTTTGACACCTCTAAACACCAATCTTGACCAAATAAAGAAGCCTTTGCTAAGTTGGAATGTTTGCATTTTACCAATATTGTCAATATATATTTTGTTTACATAAATAAAATACAACCATTAGAGTATATTTATTGGTGTTTTATTGTAAACCATTCGAACATAACGCCACAAGTTTCCCAATATATATAATTAATTGCTAATATGTTAAATGTAAATCAAAATTTATTACAATTATGTCACTTGATTGTAAATATTTCTAATTAGAACCACTATTTAAATAATATTCAGATTGAAATCGAAATACTTATAATTAAAGCAATATTTGCGCTCCATTGTAAATATTTCTAACGTAATATTTTCAGAAAATGTCTAGATCTAATACAAAATATATGTATGAATAATATTTGACATATGAAGTGTCAAGCGAAAAAACGATATCAGTCACATATAGTAAGGTAATTGCTACACATCTTTCTATCTCTTACAAGCCTAGACTTTCATCTTTTTCCACTTTATACCAATCTTCAATTATATTTCTTCAAATACTTTCATCGACCTTTCTAATTTTATTATATTCAACTGTGTTTTTTTCTAGAATTACTTTAATTTTTGCTCCAGTGGAAGCTCGCAAAACGTTAGCACGTCTTTCAAACACAGTTGGTACTGTTATCTCAAATTTCATTAGATTATTCAAACTATCACAAGTTGACTGTCAAGGTTTTCCCTTTGACCTTTCGTAATATATTTCGTTTTAGTGGAATATAGAATTTCATATAAAGAACATTTAATTTAAAGTTCTTACTTATTAGCAAATGTTTTTTACTTGATGCTTTTAAAATATTATAATCATTTCTGTAAAATACAAATATTTAAATATCATTTCGACTGACTGAAAATGTAAATATTTTTTCAGAAAATATAGTGAAATACATTCTTTAAGTATATTTATCTTTTATTAAAAAATTGTAACAAGTATAATTTGGGTAAAGAAAGTAAAATAGATCTTTTAGTTATTTACATTTTTTATCCTCTTAAAAATAGTAGCAATGCTAGATAAATCTTCCGTTATCCTGTAAATGAATGTTTTTAAATTACCTGTAGTTTAGAAATTCGCAAGAGGATTAATCTAAAATTATTTTGTAGTTATTATCTAAAATATGAAATTAAACTTTTATTAATTAATATTTTATGTTTTTCAATTCGCTATTTTCTGTTTATTTTCTTTCACTACGGTTGTTTTTTAATTTATAGAACAAATAATGTTTTCAGTGATTAAACCACAGTGCAAGTCGTACATCAAGTTAAAAAGCAGTGATGTCGCAATTCACTAATTCAAGATAATAGACTCACTTAAATCCTAACCTGGATTTTCAGAAACAACTTTGACAATTATAGAGGTATTACAGAATAATCTCCAAAGGACAAGTTTGATTACATGCCTGAATGTCCAGGAAGAGTACTGTAGTTCGATTTGTGGAACTGCATGTAATGTCTGTATAATATATATTAAAATTTATTTAAGTCAGTGTTACTTCGTCTCGAATATCGAAAATTTGTAGTACTTACCACGATGATATCATATTTCATTGAAAGTAAAGTATGTTTATTGAAAACATCGCTTTGTAATCTTCATTATTTATTCAAAAAGGTATTTCAAATATGATTAAAAGGGATTTTAAATATGATAAAAAATATAAGGCTTGGGAAGAGACAAACTATATTTAAAAAAAAAAATTGCGAGCACTCTATTTATGTTTTTATGTTTTCTTATAAATCTGAATAAATGATCTTGTCTAAGCGTGTTTTATCGAAATTAAATGTTTTTACTAAAAGTGTTAAGGCACCCTGTATAAATTATCATATTTTATTTGTACTTGAAGGGAAATACGTTTAAAAATAATTATGCAAATCTAGCACAATTTATATGCATTTTGACAATAGTTAATGCGAAGAAGTTCGTTAAGTGTATTTAGTGAGCTGCTTTACGATTTCAACAAACATGATTAGAAAGTTGCATAATGTAATTGTAGGGTTTGAGTATGGTAGGTTTATACAAATTTCAGGTAAGTAAAGGAAATTTCTATTAAGAATATTTTGTAATATTTCAGACGTTGCACACGTAATGTAACTACGGAAACGTAATACAGTATAATTTAAAAGTGCTTTGAAATAATTATAGAAAACTTAAGAAAAGAAAATCTGTATCTGTAGCTAGTTGAGTGATTTTTACTTCATCTGCATACAATGAAGAGCTATTTTTTAAAGTATGTCAACTAGATTTTGAGAAAATGAATAAAGGTATTAAATGTAGGATCAGATTAATATGCTTTAACATTGAACCTGATGTATTTGCTTCTATGTGTGAACTTTCTTATAACATAATTTATTAAAAGGATGGTCTATTTAAATGAAGAAAATTTTTAATTATCTATGACTGTAATCACAGAGGGTATATATATTCTAAATTTCATTTTAACAATTCCTTTCGTAAGCAGAAACTTTATAAAACTTTTGCATTAAGTAATCAATTAAACTATTTGCAAACAACTAAGAATCATCCTTTTGTTGCTGCAGGCTACAAAGCAATATTATTAAGAAAGTTTACCCTTTTAATACATGAACAATTAAAATACCTTAACATCAAAGAGATTTTCCATTTTGTTAGGAAAATATATTAGAAATGAATGCACAACAATCAATAACAAGTATTTACTGGATAATTTACTTGGAAATGTTACTCAGTTGCACAAACACTTTAATGACAAAATTTACTGAAATAAATTTTCTATCGAAGAGAACGATTTTTCGAATATCAGATGTAAACACAGAATAAATAAATGAGATGTATCACAGAATATAGAAAGCATTATATCTCTGACTTTTCCAAATCACGTAGAAAAGTGAAACTGCATAAAACTTCAACATTTGCATAATAAAATTAAATGAACACTTTGAGAAGAATTTTGATTAAAAATGTTTAACGTTTTCGAAAATGTCGTGTTTCAAAATAACAAAAATTAATTACTTTCCACCGTAACTTTCGATTTGGATTCTTGCGATTTTAACTAATAAACAAGAAATATATGCATGAACATACACATCATGATCTTCTAAACTGAATATGCTCTTAAATCTTCGTAAACTTGAAATTACGTATTAACTGTTAATAACAAAATTTTCTAAAACAAGTACAGTGCTTTAATGAAGAAAAGTTAAATTGATTATCATGATAATCACAGTAAAATGTTCAACATTATATTTTAAAATGTGTTTAACAAAAAACATTTTTTGGTACTCATGTATCCAATCCATAAAATTTTTGTGAAAAAAAAAGAAAACCATTTATAAATTAAAATGTTAAGCATTTAGCAAAGAAAGTTATGATAAATAAATAAATAAATAAAAATAAACGTTTAAAAATTTTTCGCAGTTAAGATATCAAAGTAATTAAAAAAATCTACAATTAGAAATATATTGCGATTTTGTAAAGACAATATATTATGAATAACTGTATATTTCACCTTATGTTGCTTGTTTAGCCGTGGTAATAAATGGAATTAACTGTTGCCCTCGGACATTCAAAATTGAATCTCAATTTCAAAGTGTTGTAGCAACAGAAGCACTTGAAGTACCTGATCTCAAAGACTTTATCGTCCAAGAAGTAAAATTCCATAAGCAGTGTTTAAATAAGATCATGAGACCGTTGCGGGTTGGGTTGGGTTAATTATTGACGGCCAATTATCTACACTTGGGATATAGGCCCGGGGGAAGTGCCCTTCGTGGGAGTCTTTCTAAGGGAACCTAACCCGTATTTACGCATGGATAAATCCACGGCTCGAAGAAAACCACGGAAACTCCGAACGATTAGGCCGACGGGCGTGATTGAGATCGAACTCAGCACCTCCCGTCTACCTGCTTCGAGAGCAGAACCTCTCAGCCACTGGTGGGGCCCTAAACCGTTGTGGACAAGATTTGGCGTGTGTGAAAATAAGCTAATGTACAAAGGAATCACATTTTCAGAGATGATGTTATATATACAAGAAAACCTTTAAACAAAGGTAGCGGATTTCGTTTTCAAGTTATCTAATCTAAGTCAAATTTCGATGACAGGATCAACATTCTATTTTGTGTAAAATGTGATTAATTTGTTAAGTCTCTTACATATCCCGCTATCGAAAAAAAAAAAAAAAAAAAAAAAAAAACTAAAGCAGATTTTTTCCAGTTTCCTTCAATTACATCTGGAAATGGAAGAAAACATGTTTGGAAGAAAATGAACTATCTTTATGTATGAAAACGAAGACATTTATGACGGAGATCCTGTCTCCTGTATGAGATTTTTATATGATTAAAGGAGTAAATTCAGCATAGTGCGTTTCAATTTCTCGAAATTTATCGGGAAACTGTCAAGAAAATCTGTATCACGGCTTTGCTAACCATTGCTAATATTATGAATTATGGATCGTCTGCACAACAATCTTGTAGTGCAAGCTAACTTAACTTATCAAAATGTCATCTGAAAAAATGCATAAAGCCATAAATGTGCTCAAAGAGAAATATCACGAGCCACCTTTTCCAATTTATATCGACTTATAGCTTTATTGTCGACCAAGAAACAAGTCATTTAATAATTAATTATATAATGTTGGGCTATCTGTGTCATCAAATTATTTATATGAGGTAACGACAAGTTTGTGCCAACTAGTTGGGGATGTTTTTATACAAAATGTAATGGGCTTATCTGTCATTTTATTAATTTGTTTTTGTATAGGTATGCTGCTAAAAACTAAAGAGTGAAGTTCAACAGCAACACTGATTTGGCACTCCCAGCCAGATCACTTCAGGAACAAAACTACCACGCAACTGGTCTTACTTATTTCAAAATGACCGCCGCAGAATTCCCGGAGTGCTGCGTTCCGCGTCCGAGGTCCTATACTTTTTCTGACACACTTAACCGAAAAAAAATTAAAACTTAAAACAAAAAACGGTGTCACCGGAGAAATTTAAAAGAGAAATTCATTAAATAATAGACTTCTAAAAGCGGGAAGAATAGATTACTAAGCATAACGACGAAGATAAACAAGCATGTACTATGTCTACATAATAAACCTATTAGTACGTCTGTAGTCTGCTAAGTCATTTGAATACTAAGCCATTTGGCTTTATGAATACAGACTTAAATACATTGAATCGCCAACAAAATACTGTATTAAAGTAAAGGAAAGATCTTTATGTATAGTAAAACATAAATAACTATATAAAATATACTCCACACAGCTTTACGATATGTATCTTGAAATATAAAATGGCAATATGCTTACATTTCATATCCCCAAATGAAATACATTCTGTATGAATGTCTAATATTCATGTTTTATATTACTGTAGGTATGAAATATGTATAATTAAGAGTTTTATATTTATGAGGATATTTCGAGTTTGAAATTAATTAGAAATAAAGACAATAGTGTGCATCGAACTCGTATAAGAAAGTACATAAGTTTTTGATTTAACACAAATGAGAGTATAATGTACAGAAGATTGCATTTGAAAGTATAGACATAAAAATATTCAAGTGCTCCTTCAAACATTTAGTTAATTTAAATCTT
This sequence comes from Maratus michaelseni, assembly GCA_963931845.1. NCBI lineage: Eukaryota > Metazoa > Arthropoda > Arachnida > Araneae > Salticidae > Maratus > Maratus michaelseni. The sequence goes on along the minus strand of OZ007587.1, from coordinate 340,838,078 downwards.
GCATTTGAATAGAATAATTAATTTTACATCGAGGATAGATTTGAATATATATTACGCGATCAATCTTCGTATAGGCAACAGCTCATGTGTGAACAAACTGCAATTAATTAAAATAGTTACTTACAAATTAAAATTTTCTTAAAACTAACCATTTAAGAAAGGGCTTGCTAAGGTTTTCGTATTAAAGTGTTTCACTTTAGATAGCGTAACTATAGTACTTTTCAATAATATTTTTTTATGAAATCTACTTACGTAAATAATGTTATTATATTTTTTAAAATCACAATAGACGTTTATAGCAGGTTTTGGTGGATTTTATAATACAAGGATTTTCTTCTTGGCACTAATGTTAGTTCACATCGCTTGGATATCTGAAAGTCTGACTGCGGGCGTTCATTATGCGGACGAATTTTATATGTAATAATATTTCTGATAAATATACACAATATTCGGATATATACAATTAGTGTAATATACATATATAAATTAGAAATGCTCTCACTATTACATGTATCCTTGTCTAATATAAACATGAATGCAGATTTTACTTTGTAAAATAATGCAATATGCAAGAATACTGCACGATCATAGACGGGTTTTATGTCATAAAGTTAAAAACTTGCAATGGGGAAAGTGATAAGTGTGGGGGAAAAAAGAATACATTTTAAACACTGTACATGAAATTATTTAGTTTTGAAAACATTATGATTAATATTTCTTTAAATTTGAACTTGAAATTAATTTTATCTTTGCCAAATGTCATAAAAGATTATATTCACATTAAGTATATACATGGATTGTTATTTTATACTGAATATCTACATCAAATGAAACAAAAAATCATTTTAAAACTAAAATGTATAAGTATAAAATAATTAAATACTGTTTCCTAAATTTATGAAAAACAAATTGTTATAGACATCATCTAAGCAAGAACAACTAGAAATGTGTCAAAAAAAACCTGAAAACCATAAAATTCAATTTTAAGAAGCCATGCATGGTAAATTGGAAGTGATGTTTCATTTCATGTTTATGTTTCATGTAAAGTCAAACAACAGAGGGAAAAACAAATTCGTGTGTACGACCAATCACTGTAGACGGTGGGTCAACTTACGGTGAAGAAATTGAAAAATTATTGTTGTTAAACATTGCATTTCTATTTCCTTTTAATCAATTCTTTAAGTAGATGAAACATTAATTTTTATACAGTGAGCATTTATTTTAATATATAATATTGAAACAGCGTTTTTTTCAACTCATAATGAAAACTTGAGGAGGATAATTGATGAATAAAATTATAATATTTCATTATTTTTTTCAGTAAGAAAATGTCTAAATCATAGCAAAATTGCTGTATAATATTATATGTACAGTCCTGAAGAAAAAACTATCCCATGCTATTTTCTTACCAAATTGTCCGAGATAGATGCGAGACAAAACTAGATGCAAATTGTGTCATATTTAGGAATAGGACTATTTTTTTTCAAATAATGGTCGTCTATCATATTAAAAATTGTGCTAATTTTAAATTTTAAAATAATAACACATACTTTTGACATAATATTTGAGTTCCCTGGATAAAGGCAACTCGGAAAAAAGTATAGTTTATACTTTTTTTTTAAAACCAATATACAAAAAGAAATTGCGGAACTTGAGAATGTTAATGTTAAAACCACGTAATAAGCTTTTATTTATCTTCCCAAGAATGAACAGATTGAAAGTTTTTAATGAAATGGAACAAATAGACAAAAAAACATATGTCAGGCATTTCCCCTATTAATAAACATATCTTTAATTTCGAAATTATTAATTAATTCGCGTTAAATTAACTACACTATATTAAGTGTTATATATGACAAACCATAAAATTAAAACAAAAATGAGTGTGTAAGTTTCCAGCACATTTCACCCATTGGTTTAGGAGATATAAATAAGTTTTATTTTTGACTAGAGGAATCATTTATTGCAGGGTTGTCCAACCTCGCGCCCACTATTCACCATTAAATTAAAGAATAATTAATAATCTTAAAGAAATATTAGCCTTATTCAATCTCCGAATATCTCCGATTAAATAAGCCAAATATTTCTGTAAGAGTATTTCCCTGGTTTATTGTTATCGTTGCCATCCACAGAAAGGAAGATGTTAATCCATTGAAGGGAAAGTTTATTGAATTTTTAATTTTATGTAGTAAGTTCAATATATATTTTAAATGTCTATGTACTCTTGTAATTAATTTAATGTTACCGGCACTTTATCTTCTAAGATCCTAGTGTTATTTTTCGAATTTTATAGATAAGCTACTAAAATATTTTCTTTTAAAACTGAAAGAAGATTTATGTAAAAGGAAATAAACTACACATATTTCCTTTATTCGAGGAACTGAAATATGGTGTCGAAAGGGGATGTTGCTATTTTCAAACTAAAAATAGATTACAATCTTTAATATACAGTCCCTGGCCAAATTATTAGGCGCAATTGTTTTTATTATAATTTATTAAATATCTGGAAAGATACATGAGGAATTATCCTGAAACTTCAGGAGTGTAAACAACATAATAAACGTCATATATTTCCGCGAAGATTTTTTCCCGAAACCACATAAGGGGCCGCCAACAAATTGAAGAAAAACGAATATCTTTTGGATAACCCTGTAAAAACTAATGTTGCAAAAAGCATTCAAACTGTAGATTATGATTAAGTGGCTTATTGTAATAATTTGGGTTCATTTTTATGAAGATAGCATGTATAATCGAAGAGAAATTCACGTTTTAAGCAAAAAGATAAGGGGTTGTATCCAAATATACAATGAGAGACACTTCATTCTTATTATGTCAACTTTCATAAGCTAGTATATTTGGATACAGCCCCTTATCTTTTTGCTTCCTTTTGGGAACAGCGAATTTCGAGCTTATTCTATCGACGACTACTATCAGAATTTTCAAGCTATGTTTTTGAGAATTTCATAAAAGTTGGTCTATACATTAAGCTAATATATTATGCACAGTATATTTTGATTGAATTCGCGCATGCGCAGTGAAACAATATTTAGTCAATCTGCTCATTTTTCATACAATTTTTATTATTTTTTAAATCTGATTGCAGGGTATTGTGTATAATTTTGTTTGTCATATTTTCTGAAAATAACTTGTTTTTATATTAAAAACTCTGCAAATTATAAGCAAAAAACTTGGTAAAATTTGGGACTGTTTTTATAAAAACGTGAATTTCTCTTTGATTATACATGCTATCTTCATAAAAATTAACCCACAGTATTACAATAAGCCACTTAATCATAATCTACAGTTTGAATGCTTTTTGCAACATTAGTTTTTACAGGGTTATCCAAAAGATATTCGTTTTTCTTCAATTTGTTGACGGCCCCTTATGGGGTTTCGGGAAAAAATCTTCGCGGAAATATATGACGTTTATTATGTAGTTTACACTCCTGAAGTTTCAGGATAATTCCTCATGTATCTTTCCAGATATTTAATAAATTATAATAAAAACAACTGCGTCTAATAATTTGGCCAGGGACTGTACACACAGCTTGTATTTCAAAAATAGCATTAATTTTTTAAAGTAAGTGCAATTTTAGTTCAATTGTTCTTTTAGCATATCTTTAAGACTATTCGGTGATAAAATAACATAAGGCGACTCGATTTTGTCCAGGACTGTCCATACAAAAGTAAATAATTTCAAAATATCTCACACATATATCTTTAATTTTCAGAAAATCAATAACTGCTGTTATATTTTAGTATAGTAGAATCTCCAAAGAGTCACATAATTGTTTTGTAAACTTGTTTTAATTTCCATATTTTGCATATGGTTCAAAAGCCTTGATGATTTTTACAGTGTGGAATTGGAAAAAAATACAACAATTGTTTTTACAGCTGTACAAAAAAATAAAAAACATCAGTGATGCTTTTGTGCTAAAAAAAAAAAGTATTTAATTCAGAACATTTGTTAATTTAACTTAAACTGAAAATGAATATTTGTTAATTGGCAAATATTTTAATGCGTATAACGTATCCAGTAGACAAAGTCTATTAATGTACAATTTTATTATGAGCTTCATTATAAAAAATATTAAATTGTTTTGCATTCATCTCATTTCCATTCAATAAAGATATAATTTTAAATTAATAAACTTTACGTTACAAAATAATTCAATAAAATATAATTTTTTTTTAAATCTTTGTTATTTTAGTGAAATACTGATGATTAAAAACTTTAGATACATAATTTGTTAATTCAAGAGAAATATAAATATTAATCTTGAAACTATTTTTTGCATAGATTATTTTAGATTTTAATATTCTAAATATCTTTTTAAAAGAATATGAACCGTGAAAGATGTAATTAAAATTAGGATGTTTTTTTTTAATTCATTGAGCAATAATAACATATAAATAGTTTTTCTTCACACACCAGAGATTAGTTTTTTTTCTGAATGATTGTATTAAGGTCTTAGTGCAAATAAGATAACTTCGTATGTTTAATAAATTTAACTTTTTAACTGTAATTTTTTAGACATATAAAATGGCTTGTTTTAAATAAGATACAGTCAAACCTCGTTATATGGTCACCCGTTTATATTATAATCCCGCATGACTTAATAGGAATTTTGTATATTTTGTTTCTGCATATATGGTCATTTCAGAATACCCGTACCCGCTAATATGGTCATTTTACGTTTGACAATATCTTTCTTAAAGGAAGCAATTAGCCATACGTCCAATCAATGAAAAAGTTCGCTTTCATTTCCACTTTAGTATAGCTGAGTGGATGCTGTCAATATGATTTATTGAGGAGAAAAGCCTTTAAAAGGAACAGAGACTCCCTTACAAAAGCACTCTTCTTTTTTCTCTCCCCCACACCCTTCCCTTTGCTACTGAAAGAATTTCGCATTCCATTCTCATTACTTAGAAAACGGGATTGTAACCAACTTTGTTCATTAATCTGGAGAGAAAAGAACACGTGCGGAACAAGTCTCGCCATCACGCCAGTAAAAATCCAAAATTGTTTCACGTATTTTGGGTCACTGCTGTTTTGTTCAGAATTCACTTTCAACTGCTTATGCTTGCAAATAAACTTGGCTGCAAAGCGAAAAAAATTGTCATTTAAAGAAAAAAAAAAGAGCTGATAAAATATTTTCAAACATCAAATTTATCTAAAGCGGCTTTTTCAAAAGCGCATGGAATTCCAAGGACAACTATAAACAATATTTTATCAAAATCATGCAGATTTCAAAAATGGAAAGAGAAAACGGCAACGTGCTTCACCAGTCGATAAGGTTGAGCAAGCGCTTTTGATTTGGATAAAAAAGGCCAGATCTCAAAATATACCAATATCTTCCTTTATCTTAAAAGAAAAGACTACAAATTGCAGCTGAATTAGAAGAATCCGATTTCAATGTTAGCAACGGATGGCTTCAAAGATTTATGTCCCGGAACGATTTATCTTTCAAGAAAGTATGCGGTGAAGCTGTTGATGTGAATGACAGTGAAATAAACGAATGGAGAGAATCTGATTTGAGTGATGTCCTCAAGCGATATAATCCTTCTGATATTTACAATGCTGATGAATGTGGACTATTATATCGTACTCTACCAAATAAAACTCTTTTTTTAAGAGCGATAAATGGATAGGTGTTAAGAGAAGCAAAGATAGATTAACCAATTTATTAGCAACAACTATGGATGGCTCAGAAAAACCAACGCCATTGGTGATAGGAAAATTTCTGAGACCCGTTGCATGAAAAACTTCAAATCTTTGCCCGTGTTCTACGATGCGAACCAGAAGTCTCTGATGACAACAAGCATCTGGGAGAAAACAATCCGACGTTCGGATAGATATTTCTCAAAGAAAAAAAGAAAAATCGTTTTCGTTATCGACAACTGCACTGCCCATTGCGAAATTCCTCATTTAGATTCCATTGAACTTGTTTTCTGACCTCCAAACAGCACTAGTGTTTCCCAACCCCTAGATCAGGGGATTGTTCAAAACTTTAAGGTAAACTACCGAAAGTTACTCCTTAATGGCATGATTTCTGCAATTGATCAGAATGAGAAGTTTCATGTGTCCATGTTGGATGCGCTGTTTTATATAAAAAAAGCTTGGAATAGGGTATCAAAGAAAACCATTTCAAATTGTTTTAGACATGCTCGTTTTTGCCCCTCTGAAAATGATGAATTATCGGACGACGAATATGAGGATGTGCCTATATGTGAGCTTGAAAAGCGTCATAAAAATTATGGATGCACCGTACCTGATGAAATGGATTACGCAACTATTGATAATGATTTAGCTACACCTTCTGAAGTGTCCATTACTGGAGTTGTCTCAAAGTGTTAAATTCAAATGCTTCCGGAGAGTGGGGGTGGATTGGAAATTTAGCCAGTAACTCAGGCAGAAGCTCTCAAGGCACTGAACGTTGTTAGGTGTTTTTTTTGCTCATTCAGAAGCTTCAGAAGAACATTTTAAAACTGTTAATAATCTTGAAAAGGTAGTGCTAACAACAGTGAATCCGAAGCAAAGACAATCCGGCATGAATGAGTATTTCAAACATCGTACTGTACATTCCTAATTATTCTGCAAGTAATGCATCAATTTATTTTGTAGTAGTATGTATTATTTCATTCAGTTTCATACTTAAATTAAAATAAAATAATTAATTAACATTATGTACACTTCTGTTTTTTTAAACTTCCTTCTTTAGCTTTGTTTATGCTTACAAACTTGTTTAAGATTAAAAATAGTCGTCTGTTTTCATTTATCGCATTTATGGTCACTTTTCAACTGTCCCCACGTGACCATATAACGAGGTCTGACTGTATTTATATCGATAAGTGTAAAGTGATTTGCTGTTATTAAAAGCTGTAGAGCTAAAAATAAAGTGATATCTGACAGTGCATTCAGTGCATTAGAGAGCATCAAAAGAAGTTATGAAAACAAAAAACAAAAAATATTTCGCATTTTAAATGGCTCATTAAAAAAAAAAAAAAAAAAAAAAAAAAAAAAAAAAAAAAAAAAAAAAAAATTATTTTCACATGTAAACCTTGGTTTTTGAAAAAATTTCAAAGTAGACATTTTGACTATAGCACAAACAATAAAAAAGTTATAAGATGTTTGGTATTAAACTATTTGTTTATTTTTAGAAGATTCTTTTAATGTCCTTTGTTGTCAGCCTCGGTCAAAATTTTTAATCGATTTAGGCCCACCTCTGAGGAATAAATTTTCGTCAAATGTAACACAAGAGTACATTATTATGACAAGGCCGCACCGCAACAGGGGAGGGTTCCAGGTATACAAACTGGGCAGAGCGAAAATATTACAGAAAGAAGTTCAGTAAGAATTACAGCTTTGAAGTTAATCACCACGTTTGCTAAAATACCTAAACAACATAGTCTCATAAGTGGTACAAATATGATCCACACAAGTAAAATGGGCAATAAAATGTGTTACTTTATATTGTGTTATCCGAAAAATTCTACGGTATACTTCTGTTCAGATATTATTGAAATGACTGAATGTCACCGGAATTTACAAACAAATTTATTTCAAAATATGTAAAAAGAGTTTCTTCACGTACATTACAAAATGAAAGTTTATTCCAAAATCATGGTGGCATTTATGGATACAGAATATATATATATATATAAAACGCAGAACATTTTAGATGACAAAATACCGGGTGATTATAATTAAAGTTACGATTTCGAAAATCAATAATTTTAAAACTACTGGTCAGAATGACTTGATATTTTAGCAGAACAATCGTAAGGCAATGGAATTTTTTTTGGCGAAGGAAAACAATAGTTCCAAAATGTGCCGATGGATGGTGCTGTCAGGGTTCACATTGTCTGGAGATATGCAAACTACTAATACGTGACATGCGCACCGCAGACATAGCTGCCATAAAAATGCAGAGCACCAGTTCTTTGCCTGAATGCTTCATCATGACTCTGACTCTGAAGGATCGCGCAATGCTCTTGAAGCTTTTTTATAAGAACGATGACTGTGCACTTACAGCTATTAGGATGTTTCGGACATCAAAATCCATAAAACGGGATCCAATAACCACAAATGGTATGCGAAAAATGATTGCTAAATTTGAAGAGGCCGCTTCATTTGACGTTAAATGGTGTAGAAGAAAGAAACCAGTTTCGGCTGCGGCAGTGGATTATGTGGCTACAGCATTACAAGAACAGTATCAGTGATGCTAGAATCAGCATTGCACAGGGACGTGGCCGAATGCTGGATATACCGAACAGCACGGTTCGTAAAGTCCTACGGAACATCTCTTGCTGTTATCCGCACAAGATAACTCATGTGCAAGAGTTTCTACCTGCTGACCTGGCAGCACGTCAATCTTTTGCACAGCAATTTCTTGCCCGGATAGAAGCGGACAAAGGATGGTCATGGAACATTCTGTGGTCTGACGAAGCCCACTTTCATTTGCAAGGTTCTGTAGATACGCAAAAAATGCAGGATATGGGGGACCGAGAATCCGTACCAGATACAGCCATTACCTCTTCAGTTTGAAAAGGTCACTGTTTGGTGCGGAATAACGGAGCGTTTATCGTCCGTCCGTTTATCTTCGAGGAGATCACACATGCGGGTCCGTTACCTGCACCGTTACTGGCAAGCGGTATGAAGCGGTTTTGCGCAACCATGTCATTCCGGCACTTCAGCAGCGTCAATTTGTGGGTCGCACACTGTTCATGCAATATGGCGCTCCTTCGCACATTGCTACTCCTGTGAAGCAGCTACTGAGGAGTGAAGCAGCTACTAATTAAGGATAGGGTGGTATCATAAGCCGCCTTTTCCCAACAACGTGGCCGCCACGATCCCCCGACTTAAACCCGTGTGATTTCTGGCTTTGGGGGTACCTGAGGAATTTTATTTACAGCGGGCGGATTCAGAATCTAGCCGACTTGAAGGCAAGCATCACACACCACACCCATTGTATCAGTACAGATACCCTCCGATCCGTTTTGTGCTTCCAATTAGTAGCGGAACAATTCGGAGGGCATATCGAACAACTTATGCTTTAATCATCAGTAAGGTGTTTGTTCCATAAAGCTTTTTTTTCTTTTTTTGTCATTATCACTGTTGTCGCTGTAAACAAGTATTCTTGTCTTTTCGCTAATAAATTTTTAGTAAGTCCCTGAACTCTATTTTTTCCTTTTGGCTAACAACATTCCTGTGTTTAACGAATACATTTTTGGTCTTTCCCTTGACATTACCCTGACAGCGCTATCTATCGGCACATTTTGGAGATATTTTTTCCCTCGCCAAACAAAATTTCATTGCCTCATGATTGTTCTGCTAAAATATCAAGTCATTCTGACCAGTACTTTCAAAATTATCAATTTTTGAAATAGTAACTTTAATTATAATCACCCGGTATTTAAATTTTTATTTCATTTTTTAAATCCAACTCTGTCTGTAAATCGCCGCTTTTTATAAGAAAGGTGAGAGTAAACGTAAAATTACTGTAATAAAAATGTGTTTAGCTAAAGAAACTTCAAAATCTAAGAATTTTCCCAAAGAATTTTCAAAATCCAAAATATACGAATCTTTATTTAGTATATTCATAGTCAAGGGCTTCCAAACGGTTCGTTTTCTGAATATAAATTTTTCGAAAGAATAACATTTGTGGTAGGTTTCTACGAAGTTTACATCAGAAACAACCTCTGAGTTAGTTTCCGCAAAAGGCACAAGAAAAATCTAAAGAAAAAGATTTTGATTTGAAAAATGTGGTATTAAGGCGGTAACAGAGTAATTGGGTACTTTGATAGCCACAATTTGTACAGTATTACAAACTAAATACGAACAAAATACTGGTGGAACAGTGAACAAGAAAGCGAATTCTTCTACCACAAAAGGCGCATTGGTAAATTAAGTTGCAGCGAAAAAACTAACTGGTACTGCTTTCGACCTCTACAGGTCATCGCAAAGGGCTTTCCTCTGACGAACCAGTCGAAACGATAGATCGTCCCGCCAAGTACGACGCGTCATTGGGGCGCGCCAAGGAGTCCTATCAGGTTCGGTCCCAGAGATACGAACCGTGACATCCTCGCTGTCGGCGATTCTGGAGCCCACAAGAGCAACCAGAGACCCACAACTAGTCAGAGTTCTCTCCCATGGAATTGCTTTTCCCCCGGTTCAAGAGGAGAACACCTACAAAGGTGACTCCTGCCCAAGCCAGGGGTAAGTTGCAGCGAAAGTCCGGCATAAGAGTAAAATCAAGCTACTTCACCGTGAGGCGAAGCACTTCACCGCCGATTGTAAGCTGACAGAGCGCTTGCGGGTAATCCACCAGGAAGGTCCGGTTTATCCGGGACACCACACAGGCGGGCCCTGCAGTCAAGGAGAGGACAACCACTTGCGCATCACTTCCTTGCACCTAAAGTTCGTTTCGATTTGCGATGGAATCAAATACCGTAGGACACCATCGCTTCACACCTGGGGAACGTACCAGATTTCTCGACAGCTTCGGAGCCGGAACCCCAAAAGGAAACCGGGCCCTAGGCCTTATGCCGGGTTTATTCAGCATGCCTTGCTTTTCCAACGCCTTAGAACATAAAAATCCTACAAAGGAAACTAATGGAATGGTCAGCAGTGGAGATGAAATAGGTAAGTCTGTCTATCCCAGTTGCTCGAGGAAAACACTATGTGGACGCATAGACACGTCACAGTTGAGTCTGTAAGCAACAGGTTCCGTTCCTCCCGCAACCAGCCTAAAAACTTCAGCACACCTTAATTCCCGGCGACCTGTTTCCTAGGCTCCGAAGATCCCATCACCGTGCAAGGCCACCAGTACCAGGAAATCGTAGGAATCACATACGATCCCAGAGGGACATGGCAAGCTCCCTCTCAACCCCTAAAAGAGCTCCCCGGTTTGCCGTTTGGGGATTTGTAGCGTTAAGGTTAGTTTCTAGATTCCTGCTAATTCAACCGTCGTCGTCACGTAGGGCACAGAAAGCTCCGACTACGCAAAGACACGCTGGAGTGATTCACGGCCCAGGGACTGGCGTTTTTCTAGACACCGTCACTTTACTGACGATCCTCATTTCGGTTTTTTTTACCGGTCTGTCCGGGAGCGCGGACCCCTCTCAGAAGAACAATATGCGACATGGGAATAAGACCACGTAAGTAGTGCCCCACTGACACGTACTGTCTGGTCTCCAATGGACATGAGTTACCTTTGGTCAAGCAGGGCGCCACTACTTTCTTAAACAAACCTCGAAGGCGGATCACCACTACTCCAGCTGCAGGGGGAACCGCAATGGATGCACAATCGTGTAGGGGAAATGCATGGGACGGAGCCCCACTCTAACATCGTAGTCTACGTTCCTCCGCCTGACAGTACCGAGTGTTGCGACATGCCGCCTCACGCACTGATCAGGCGTCACTATGGAATCACAAGCGGATCTTCACGTACAGAGTACGTCTTCACATCTGTCTCGCCCTGGATAATTGTGAAAATGGGCCTATGACATTAGCTAGCCGTTGCCGCTCGTGTCATCTCCCGGATCTAATAGGGACACGAGGGATTGGCCTACGAGATACCTTCCTCCGCTCACTTTGCCTAAACATGGATCTGTCTATAGAACTGGGCTTGTCCAAGGGCGGTACGCTTAGAGCGTGACCACTGAGATTATTGGTACCTCTTTAGCCACAGAGTACCGTAGTAGGTTATGATTCGTCCAATAAATTATTCCTACGAAAATTTCCATTTACGATGTATAATATGGTGAAATATGTGATTCTCTGTTTAATATTTATCAATTAAAATGAATGTTTAAAAAAGTAGTAAGTTTTCTTCTGAAAATGAATTTAAAAAATGAGAGATCTTTAAATATAATTGAAAATAAAAGTTGATAAAGATAAACAGATAAAATATTACTACACGTCACAGTATTTAAGGATAGATTTAAACCTGAAACAGTCATAGTCAAACGTAAGTTGAAATTAAAAGTAATCTATATAATGTTTTCCTCGAAGGCCTCTAAAAAATACAAAAAAATGGTATCATAATTTTAATAGGCTTGGCATATTTGTCATCTGCGCAAGTTGTGCTAAACGTTATGAATATGGTAAAAAAGAAAGCATTAATAACATATATATTTTGTATCTAGTTGAAAAATTCCATATATTACTGAAATTTATTATTTTAAAAATATGTAAAACTTTCATTAAAAGCAGTTTAAAATCTTTCATTTTTGTAAAGCAAAATAAACATTTACGTTATTCAAAAACTTCGCACAACTGTTACCTTCCTAATATCAACCTCTAAAACAACTGTCTCAACATAAAAATAAAAATAAAAATAAAATAAAATACTGTAGGAATTTTCCTTAGCCATTTTACCAATTTGGTTTCTAAGTAAGAAATTGCTTTATTGATTTTTTGCTCAATATTAGAATTATTTCTTTTTTAACTTCCATTTTAGGTCATTTGAAAATTATAACTTTTCAGAAAAATTGCGTTTTATCTGACAAAGAGGTTATCTTTTCTATTGTACTTTCTGTTATATTTATTTTTTAACCGCTATTTCTTCGCTAAAAACACATTTATGGTCTGTATGTGATAATTATAACGAGAATTTTGTCTTTAGTTTTTTTTTTTTTTTTTTTTTTTTTTTAGTGAGGATTATTTTAAAATTTTATTAACAAAACTGTACAATAGTTTGAAATTGCGTATATATAAATTGTATTGCTATGTTGCAATTCTCTCATTCTAATTAGTTAAGGATGTTGTCTGATTCAACGTATTTATTAATATAAAAAATACAAATATAATATTAGAAGTTAACATTAAATAAAAAAGATCCTTAAGAATCTTTATAATTTCAAGGACTGTCTTTAATGGCAAACAAGAATTAATCTTAATTAAAATATTTCTTTTCAAGTAAAAGCAGATAGTTTTGCATTATAAAATATTACATTGTTCTGAGAAGTGTTTTGTATTTTTATTCTCATATTTTATTTTATTTTCTCTTACGAATTTCAGGTATAATTCTGATGTAATTTAACCCTTAGACTCCCAGTGGGACAATATGTCCCAGTGCAACTTCAAAAATTAACACTGGGCACAGCAATCCCTGAAATGCTTGGAAAACCATGTCTGCTTGTCCCACTGGTTCATTTGGGATCGTAATTGACCGTTTGCTTGGTAGATGGCAGCCCAAGACGGGGCTTAGCGTGTTAGCGTAGCAAAAAAAAAATGGTAGTCAAGGGAAAAGAATATACAATTAGTTAAAGAATATACAATTTTCAGAAAATAAAAGAGAAATTTATAGGATTGTACATTATGGATTGCATAAACAAACGAATTATTTTAAAAAGTTAAATGCAATGGATCATTTATAACAGAAACGTTTAATTTCAGTCATTGTACGAGATAAGGCAGTTTTATTATTTGCTATGCTAAAAGTTATGCTAACGTTATGTCAATTAATCAGATTATGACAATTGTATTTTTTAGCAAATTAATATTAAATACATTTATCACATTATCTTTTTTTTTAATGGCCTAAAGTAAAATTTTTAGGGCATTTTTTCCCTAAATTTTGATCTAGAATTACCATTTGAAATAATTTAACAGGTTATGTTGTATAATTCATCTTATTTATATAACAACGGAAAAATCACATGCTTGTAAAGCAATACTTTAGCAATACTATACATTAAACAAAGAAAAGGGAAATACAAAAAAAAAAAAAAAAAAAAAAAAAAACATTGTGGTGACCCTTTTCTTCTGAGATTAACATTTTTAATCGATCTTTTACTGTTTATTTTTTTTATTTTTCCTGTTTCATTTATTTTAAAATAGAATATGTCTGAAAAGCTTGTAAAAGTTAAAGTAAAATGTATTTTGGAGGTTTGGAAATAAATAGGACTTCGCATAAAATGTTGTTGTTTTGATTCTAGAAATAATAGTTGTTGTTGTAACTACCGAAATACGAAAATTGTCATTAATGTGTATGCGAAAATTTTACTGTCGTCAAAATCATATTTATAACGTTGATTCCTTAAAAGTCAGGAAATGGATTTTCAATTTTATTGTAATAAACAAATCTTTCAGTTTTACATTTTTATATGATTTTCTTTCATACTCTGAAAACCAAATGTCAGAACGAAAAACAAATAGAAATCTATATATTTCATTATTATTGATAACTTTTTTTTAAGTTTATGGAATACTTAAATAAGTATACTTTATAAGTTTATGGAATTTACTTAAAGGGTGGAAAGCTGTAAAAAATGAAGTCAACAAACAAAATTAATTAATAATAATAATATTATAATATTATAATAATCCTCTTTAATAAAAAGGTATGCGTTGCTGACGACTGGGATGTTCGCTAATCGTTGCCACAGATTAATCTAGGAAAATGAAACATTTGAAATTACTGAAAAAATTAATTGCTCGAAAAGTATTTGTCAGAAAATTGTTAGACAAATTGCGTTAGAAATGTAAAAAATTGTATTTTTCTTGATATAAATTTCAAATCCACTGATTATGCCATTTTTCAAATATTGAATTTCAAAAATTTTCCAAATTTCACAATGGAGTACCACAGCGAAAACTTCACAGTTAAAAAAAATAATAATAACAGTAATGTGTCAGCACAAGTCACAAATTATAGTAACCGTATTATTCTGTTAAAATATAAAAGTGAATTATGATGTCGCGAGCGCATGATTTTTATTTAATTCTCGACAAATACTAGATGCGCCATTTCTTTTTAGTTGTGTATAATATAGGTTAATTCACGTTATTAAAAAATGTAGCTATAAAGCATATAAATCAATGGAAACGGTAGGTAATAAATTGTAAACGTAATAATAAACCGTATTAAAAAAACATAACATAGTGAAATAAGTATCCGTTTTTATGTTATTTTAGGATATTCCAGGTAAAGGTACATATTACTTTAAAATACAAGGTTAAATTCACCGATATATTTCGTTTGATTCAAGGTTCTTTTGGAGAAACCGACCAGCGCAGCGGGCGTATCAGCTAGTTTTATAATAATAATATTAATTTTTCAAGTTTCATTTATATTTTAAATAACTTATCTCTAAAAAGAACGTAAATTTTAATGTAAAATGTGATTGGGAACTGTGAAAATCAATAGAACTGCTCATAAAATATTGTTGTTTTTAGTTTACTTGAAAAATGTCGCCAATAACTCAGATACTACAACGAGCTGGCAACGAGCGTGAAACATATTACATCTCTAGCGTCGACGATTTTTTTTTTTCTTGTTGTGAGTTAGAATACCATTATTTATCAGAGTTGTTACATGACTTCAAGACGTATGATTTTTTATTTTTGAGTTTTCTCACACTTTTTAGCATCTCGGATTAAAGAATTTGAGGATATACACTTTAACGGATTTTAGATAAGTAAATATACATTTCGTTGGTAATAAATACAGGTAATTTAAGTCTGGTGTTTTCCATTCAAATTTTATAGGCCGTATGTAACCGCTGTAGTGCAAATAAGTACTCTGTCCGAAGGAAAACCGAGATGCACATTTCCATCCCATTATAGCTTCATCATTATTAACAGTGAGTTTCATATCATGGCCATTTTCGCATAGCTGTTTCTTGGGTAAAACCGCAATTTAAAAAAAATGAGATTGCATTATTCTCAATAGTAGATAAATCAAATATTTTTTTCTAAATTTATCAAAATAAATACAGGCGTTTTAAAAAAAGAGAACATGCAATTTAAAAAAAATATGAAAAATATTCTGGAAATCAACTAAAAAGTAATATGACGATAGCATTTACACATTCTATTTCTTTAGATTACAAACCATTTGACGAGCTTTTACTACATAATTTGGTGATGTATCGCTACCGCTTGGCGGTCGATCCATGGGAGCCAATATAATAAAAAAGTACAGGAAAAAGCTGTAAGAAAAAGGTACTAATTTTAAGCTGAAAATTAAATTTTTACGAAATAACTGGACGACATTATACGACTTATCTATCCTTTTCCTTTAACTACCATTAATATTATTAACTTTTGATTAACAATAAAATATTTGTCTTCCCTTTAATGTAATCTTATAATAACACTGAAATGATTTCACAATAAAGGAGCTTTTTCAGCCAAATTCAACAAATAATGATGAGTAAATGTCTTTTTATTTTGTCCCATCAAACTCTACACTTTGAAAACAAAGTCATCCCTTTCAGCTTTCTTCTCAATAATAGAGTCGTTTTGGAACAATTCTTTGTAAGAGGCAATCTTAAAAGAAATAGAGGGAATAAGCTAAGATTAGAATCTGTCGCCGACTGACTAACGGGCAATTTTGTTACAGTTTAAACGAACCTTTTTTCTTTTCAAGTTTCATTCATTTCAAAATCCGTCAGCATTTCTGCGGGTTTTTTTCTTTGTAAAAATCTCGTATCTCAAAACCACTCGTATTTAAAATTATAAAACTTATACAAACAATTTAACATTCCACCGTTAATTTTATATTTCATAACGTTATGCTAAATGTATAATGTCTTAAAAAATAAAAACTTTTGTCTAACCTTGAAGGAATCTATTATAATAATTGTATTAGTGTACATTTTTGTATTTATTTCTTTATCGAGGGACATTTAAACTTGTTATAAAACATAAAAAAGCTGATTTTTTTTAAATATTTTAAATAATGCTTAAATGTTCTTTTGAAACGAAAATAAAACCTTATATAAAATATGATTGAACACAGATGTTTAAAATGTATATTAAAACGTATCTTAGATATGTGTGAGGTGTATTTTTGAACTAATTAATCAGATATGAGTTCTTAGTACAGATAAAATAGACTAAAAACAGAGGTTTAGATAAAACAAAACTTTCCTCGTTCATTTAATTAGATCACGCATTCGATCACATTCCAATCACTAAACATTAGTAAAGAATTCGTGATACTATATAATATAGGAAATTAAGACGCTGGTAGATAAAACATATAGTCCAGCCATGAAACGTCCCTTAGAAGTTTCCCATAAACTGCAGAATTTCGAAATATTGAGCATGTTCAAATATGGGTGTATATTTGAAGGGTGTATATTTATATGGGTGTATATTTATATGGGTGTATATTTATATGGGTGTATATTTATAAAATTTTTAGGGGGTGAGGTAGTAGAAAGTGTAGGACAATTTTGAAAACTCGTAAGAGAGATATCATTTTTGACATTTTTAGTCGCTGAATCGAATGACTAATATTAATTATGACCGCTTGATAATTTATATTCTTATACGGTTTTGTTTTCAATAACTATTAATTTAAATTTAGACGTGGTTACTACTATGTCTTCTTAACTCTACAGTATTATAAATGCCAATTTCGTAATAGAAAACAATGATATCATCTAATTTTTAAAATATTTTTATTGTGATAGTTCCAAAAAAATGTTTGGTTTCATTTTTTTTCTTAAAGTATAATGATTGGTTTTTAAATGCATGTTTTATTTTTGCATAGTTTTGCTAGATAGAAGATGAAACTTTAAAAAATATAGTAAATATACTATGAAAGCTTTTATTTTCAAAATTATAAGACAAGGCAACAATATAACAATGTTAAAAATTGATGCATACTCTGTTTCTTTCGTTTTTTTTGATTGAAATACAAATTGAAGCAGGACAACATAAAATAACAAAACACGCCCATATTCGTTTGGCAAGAGCACATCAGCAGATACTTTGTCATACGCTTGTAATCCAAATAAAATACGGTATCTAGAAATATGTATATCATATTTACTAAAATGTTCAAACAATGTCACATGTAGGGTTTTAAGCGAATTTATTGCACCATTAAATTTCGTACTCTTAATAGAATGGGCGTGATGCTTGTAACAATACTATACATATATTGAGACATTCTGTAATATGTTTTGTGTCAGAACCATTTGTTTTTGTCAAGTATCAGCTTTGTTTTTGTTTTTTTTTACTTATATGCGGTAAATAAAAAAGACTGAAAAAGAATAATGGTGTATAGGAATTTCTTTCTAATCTATTCAACTGGCATAATATAAGACATATACATTTACGAAAAAAAAACAAGAAAATTTGGAATTGTTTTCAGCAATTGACGAATAATAATGAAGCTTTAACCGTGAGGAATTGGTTTTTTTCTTTGCTTTCATGAAGCTGTTTTTAAACTAGTCGTTGGGGACCACCCTAATACTTACCCATCAAGGATATACATAATGTAAAATGTAAAAATAAAACATGTGTAAACTATTTTAAAAATGCATTGAAATTCGAATAAAATGATGATTGAATTCGAATAAAATGATGGCTTGATGACGTCATAAACTTTAAATCGAAGCTAACGAAAAAGACAGGCTACCGCGGTGCTTACCACTTATCTTTTTTTACAGGCCGCTAGAGTGACGTCATGGTCTTTTCGTACGCCTGCATTGGTGCATTCGAGCATAACGTGACTCCCGCGGTCTGTAAAAAAAGATACGCATAAAGCACCGTGGTAGTTTTTCTTTTTCGTTAGCCTCGCTTTAAATGCTCTTTTAGTGAATTGCGTAAAAGAAACATCCTTATAACTCCAAAATTGATAATCATATTAACTAACGGTTTAATGCGTCGGATTAAGCATCTCATTTCCAATTAAAATATATCTTTGAATTGAAATTTGAATGAAATACAGGGTCATGAAAAATCGAAGAGTGTGAACAATATAATTACAAATATCTCAGCAACTAATTATCCGATCGACTTTATGTTTTATGTAAAATTTATGATTTTTATTTTCTTTTATATTCACTCCTTAAAATAAACAATTTCGAAAATTTTTATATACATTTTATCAGAACGAATACTTCTTCAGTCCGAAAAAAAATAGTTCGGGATAATCCAGGTTACTGAAATTCAAGAAGATTCTTCTCATTATTACATACTAAGCGTATATCAAATTTCAAGTCTCTATCTCGATTTGTTAGGGAGATAGAGGGTTTACAGACACACACAGAGACAGACAGACGGACGGCAATTTTTTTTTCTAAAAATATGTTTTTCGGAATCTCCAGTGTCTGAAAAGTGTAAATCCGTCAAATTTTTTTTTCGATTTTCAAAACAATTACAAGACTTACCCTATACTACGTATGATGGGTAAATAAAAACATATATGTCCGTATAAATTTACGTTATAATACTGGAAAAATTAAACACATTTTTCTAAATATAGGTTCGTTGATGATACAATATAGAATAATGCATTAGGTGTGTACATTGTTCTATTTTCACAAGTTTTTATTTAATTTACCTTGTCTATTCGTTCGGCTTAAATCTTGCAGTTCAATATTAACAGACTTTCTGTGCTACAATGGATCTAATTGTTGGTAGTCTGAAGCATTTAAGGTGACAATACAATATTCTGTAAAAAAATATGTTTGAAATTTGTCTCCACTACCCCTTTACGGGCAAAAACATTTGTCCAATAAGCGTACGTAAATTTCATCACCTATGAAATGGCGTAAATGATATTGATTGCTTCAGAAATAAGCTGATATTCTTCGACTGAACTGATTGAGCATTGTTGTTAAATATGCCATACTTTAGTTCCGCGCAGAGGGTAAATGCATGTGGGCTCTATCCTCAGTGGGATGTTGATCGATTTGTTTCTTGTCATGAAGCTGGGTTTAAAATTGCATACCAATTTTATTTATTTTTTAACTAACTGATAAAAAATCACTCGCAATTTAATGTATTTTTTTTAAAGTTATTTATTTCCAAAAATTGCCCTTCTATTATATATATATATATATATATATATATATATATATATATATATATATAAGAATATTCTAATAAACGCTTGTCTTTAAACTATTTTTTTACTTCTAATTTATTTATATGCATTTTTCAACGCTTATTTCTTTAGTATGTTTCCTGAATGTATTGTTCCTTGTGTTTCCTGAAGGAATGTTTCATTCCAATTTTCCTGAAAATTTTGTGCTGAAACATCCTCATTATTCACATAACTTCTTTCTGAAACATCAATATACATATATCTACATTATTGGTGAAAACACAAATTATTGTATTGTTACGTTTTTAAAAATCTAAACGGCTTGTTTGATATTGTGTTGTTCTCTGCTATTTTGTGCTTTAAGTAATATTTTCTCTCAATTTAGAAACAATGTAAAATATATATTCATTATAATTTTTTTATGAAATAGGTTAAAAGGAATATGTATTATTTCATTGTTAAGTCTGTACTATAAACCTATTTTGATATGAATAATTTATTATTAGATATTTATTAGATATTGATTAGATATTATTAGATAAATATGTTTTGCACAAACTACAAGTTACGTAATTTTTTATGTAATAAATACAAATAAGATAAAATATAAATAATTAGGTTACCATTTTTTTGTACGTTTACTAGAATAATAAATGAAGTTTAAGAGACGCTAATCAGCAGTGAAAAATTTTGTAGATCAATTTTCGTTATCTGAAAAAAAAAAAAAAATTCTTATGTTACTGTCCCTTAAATACGGTTCAAGACGACCCCTTTGTTTTGTTTCCGATGTTACTTTGAATTTATATATATATAACAAAATTATTAAAAAAAATTTCACTGCTAAAGCATAGACTAATTGTTAGTTATTCTTCAGTTAAATATAAAATGCAATTAATAGATTTAAAATGCTTCCTTATTATTTTTGTATCAGGCAAAGGAATAGTTTCAAAGAGCAATTCAATTGATTGAATACATATTTAAAATATAGAAAATATTATTTTGTCTGATTTTGGCTACTATTGAAATACACATATTAAATTTATATATTTGAAGTTATATTAAATTTTATTTTAACTATAATTTGCAATAAAAGTATATTTTGCTGATTTTAATCAAACATTTAATTAAACATACTGTTTAATATAATAATAATATATATATAGTGTTCGTGAAGTCGACAATATTGCAGGCAGAATTTTTTTTTTAATTCCAATGAGTAATCTATTTAATAGTGTTATGTAAAACAAGATGTCTCATATTTACCTTCTCAGAGTAATGTTCATTTTTTTAATTAATTAAAATAAGTATAAGAAGTTATGTATTTTAACTGGCTTTTATTTAAATATTCAATTAAATATCTGATAAAAATATGAAGTTTTTGATTTTAACTATCAGTAGAAAACAATTGTGAAGTAAGACAATAAAAATTAATTATGTTTACATTTAACGGCAAAATGAGCTTTAGAAAAGTTTAAATAAAGTTGACATTTTATGAATAAACCACTTTTACATAATTAACGTCATATGAATAAAAATTTACTTATAAATAAACACAGTAAAGTATAATTTTTAATCATAAAAATATTTTATTAAAATATATATAATTAAAATAAATTAGAATAGAATCACGTAAAAAATTTGCGCAGCGAAATAATAATAATTTTCAATAATAATAATTCCTTTCTTTAATATTGCAATACGTATAAATTTAATTGTTAAATATTTGAAGGATAAATATTTATAAAAGAAATGCATTGCTCAGAAAAAGAACATTAATTTCATTACTCATATAAATGCAAATGGTGTCTCCAATACAAAGGCCCAGAATAAACGATCCCTGAATTTTAATCGCACAAGTGTAAGTACTACATGTAATATTTGAGCTTTACTAATTAGAATAACAGAAAATAATTCCAAAATTTGATTTTTTAGCATATTTAAATTAAAGAAAACAGTTAAATAACTGCACATTATCAAAAAGGATAATTAAAGAAATTGATTAGAAACGTGATATTTAAAGCTTTTTTAATTAAAATTTTGTTAATAAGACTAATTGAAATATTAGAAAATTACTCAATTTACGCTATTTGTAATTTTAATTAAAAAAATCATATCTTTTTGAAACATTTTTGATAAGAGGGAAAATGAAAAAATATATATATTTTTACTTTCTGTTAATTTTTGAACTTATTATTACAGTTTAAAAGTTGATAATAAAAAAATATATTTTATTATTTACGCATTACGGAAAGAAAATTTATTATAAAATTCCATGTGTTTATTTGTTGATAAATTAATTATTATCTCTCAGCAAGTATAAAAAAACAATGCTTTTTTGTGAAAATGTTTGATAAATTACACAAAATAAGGTTTATTGCGGAATGATCTGACAAACGGCCTCATAAAAAATAAGGGTTATCGCCATGAGTTAAACTCAATGATCGATACGGGAGTTGTTTGTCCAAGTAAAAGTTATGAGAGTGCTGATGTTGGGTAACTTCCGACTGTTTGTGTTGTGATGTAAGGTTTTTCAACATTTAGTCTGGTCTCGACGTAATGGAGAATACTATGTAGCATGCGCAATACTAGTAAAATCCAGTGGATCATGTCATAATCCATGCCACTTGCCTCAGATTATTCCATCTTCATTGGTTTTTTTCATTTTCGTTACCATTCGTGGTGGTTTGTAGTTTCGCGTTTATGTGGTCGAGTTTATCATTCTATATATATATATATATATATATATATATATATAGCGCATTATGTATTAAATGTATTCGGCAGACCCAGAATTTCGCACGATAATTAAACTAGAAATAAATAACAAACATAAAAATAAATAAATAAATAAATAAATAAACAGATATAATCTGAACAAGAAAAGACCAAGAAAAACAACCAAAAAGCTGTGGCCTCATCAGCAGTGGGCATACAAAAAGCACAGCGATGTTTCCGACTAAATACAAGCACAACAAACATATAATCTATAAACATATATACATATAATCTGAGATTGTTCATCACTGAAAATGGTGCATATAATGTGCATACTTTATAATAATGTCACACAAATAAAATTGGATAATTTCCTATATGTTTGCAGTAGTTTATGGAATTACATTGACATTACGCAGTTTCCAACTGAACTAAAATTTTGTAATTTGCGAGAAACACACTGTGGGCCACATATATTGACACTTATAAAATTAAATAACAAAACATTTAATTGGCGTACGTGAATGCGATTTGGACAAAAATAATTCCAGTGATCGAAATTTTTGTTTAAGAAATAAAAATGTTAGTTACAAAAATTATAATATGTGGCGTTACGTACTTGGACATATACTAAGCTACAAAAAAGTGTCGAAAATTTAAGCTCAGATACAATTCCTCTGTATGAGAATGGCGACACACAGACAAGTCTCATTCTCAGACTGTTCTCAGACAGAAAGTTTTGCCCAAACTATGTCTACCTAAATTCCAGACCAAACATACTGGCCAGAATTTAGCGATACTCCCCAAGACGAGTTCAAGTGGACGAGTGTGACAAATTAACAAACATGAGCTTAGCGGTTATGGCAAGCTCGCAAAGATCTCATATCTAATATCATCTCAGCCATGACTTTTTCTCTCTTAATTTTTTGAAGCTGTGGTTCAGAATAACAGGCTTCTAGGAGAAACAATTTTATAACATATAGGAAGACATGATTTAAAGTAGAATTTGCGTGAACTAAGCTGAAGTTATTTTTGAATTAATATATATAAATATATTAGAAATTAAACGAAAAAAAAAATAATTGTATTACTAATGAAATCTATTGCTATTACATTGGCAAAAACTAACACGCTAATTTTTAAAGAGCCATAAAAAATTTTAACATTTAAATCAAACAATTCAAGATCAAGGTACATAATTTACAGTATTATCTGGAATTAAAATGCAAATTAAATAATATTTCTTGGACAATTACACATCCATTTTACATCGTTAGGTATACAGTATAGAATTTTTTATACATAAGAGAGCTGGGATCATCCGCACAATAAAATTTGATTCACAATTTCAGACAAAACATAATCGCCAAGCATCGTTGTGATTCATTATTACCAATCTTATGTCTCACCTCTCTAATAGAACTCATCCAGGTGAGTACTGCCAATTTCTGGAATACCGGTTGTCATAGTTTGAATAAAAACTCAATCGAAGCATGGGCACTGTGTGTATGTCCCCATTACCACAAATAAAGGTAGACTGCATGTTTGATAGCTTTACAAATGTACCGCCTACTTATGCGAAGAAAGTTTAATTTTTTATTTGTTACCTGCTAAAACAAAACTTTTGATCATGAGAAAATCTTTTGTCCACATCGCAGTATCCTACGCCAACTACTAAATTTCGTTTTGATTCTTAAAATGGCTAAGGATTTTTTTGCACATGCTGTATTATCTGATTGGGATACTAAATCCATTCCGAAACTGAATCTGCCGATAAATAAAAAAACATTGCCGCTTGTAGATTTGTTGTTTGAAATATTATAAATGATGTTTTATATTTATAAATTATACGAAAAATTACTTATTGAAAACAAAACTCTACAGCCAGCATTCTGCATATGGCATTTTATTTATTTATTTATTTATTTATTTGCTTTTAACTGCATTTTTTAAAAATTCAATCTAAGAAACAGTTTATCTTACCATTAATTTATAAATTAAAAAAATTGTCATTTTTAGCTTGCAGAAGTATCTAAAAGATAAAATCCATTAAATATTAAAATATAAAAATTCTATGATAAAACGATGAACCAATATATTTTATTTCATCTAATGTGTGTGTTTTATTAACGATAATTCTTCAATTATTTTTTAATTGTACTGTGCATATTTAAAAACAATTTTTTTCTGTATTGTCAATACGAATATTCAAACACGTCAGTTAAAATCCCATAATACTTTACTCCTCGTGTTAGTGTTATTTTCTCGGTAGTCAGTAATTTTGCGCTTTCTAAAGCAATATAAATTATAAATTCAATTTTCGGAACAAAAGATAGGTAAGATATTTGCTTACCTCTATTTTCCAGCAATCGTCCTCACTATACCGCTAGGCCATGATCACCAGAATTTGTATTAATCCTTTTTGTTTAGTACACACTCACTATATAATCCTTGGTATTCCATGAGACTGATTAAGTAATGTTAAAATATTATTAATTAATAAAACATATTCATAATACTGTTAAATTATTTAATTTACATAGCTTACATTTAATAGTTACATAAAATTTAGTTTTAAACATTATTTCAATTTAAGTTTAAGGGAAAACGACATAATGTCCGTTTCCATCGCGAATTAAAAAGAATCTCTTAAAGTTCTATAAAACAGAGATGCAACAGTCTTAGTCCTTATATAGTGACATCATTTTTAAGTTTTTTCATTGGATGGTAATGACGTAAAGTCAATTTACGTCACTAATACGTATTTTGGTCTTTCACTTCCTTGTTCAGAGCACGTGCTGTAAAAACCTCTTCATCTTGCATTAGGCACTTTCATTTCCTGTTTGAAATTCTAGATAATTACTTTTTATCGGGATGAGTTTTTAAATGATGTAAATAAACTGTCATAGAAATTAATTCCGGATATTAATCTTTTGATATATTACCAACAATCTCCTCCTTAATGTCTGGAATTCGATTTCTTAAGTTTAAGTTATTTCTGTGAATTTCAAAGATAGGTTTGGGAGTGGGCTTGGTTAGGATGTCCGCTATCATGTTCTTTGATTCACAGTAATTTAGATTAATTGTGCCATTGTCCTTTAGGTGTTTAATGGAATGATACCTTATATGAATGTGTTTCGTGCGACGGGTGTATTTTTCTGATTCGATCATTTTTATGCAGGACTGGTTGTCCTCATGCATAGTTATGGGTAATGTCTGTTCTAAGTTAAATTCTTCTAAGAGTCTAATTAACCATAAAATTTCTTGTGATGCATTTGCTGCTGAAATATACTCGGCTTCTGCACTTGACATGGCTATGCATGATTGCTTTTTGCTGATCCATAAAATTGGGTTTTTCCCTAATAAAAATAGGTTTCCGCTGGTGGACTTTCTAGTTTGTACGTCTCCAGCCCAGTCTGAGTCACAGTATACTTCAAGAGTTGGTTGCTTTGTTGTATTTATTTCTAATTTAAAGTTTTTAGTGTGATTTAAATAGGAAATCACTCTTTTAGTTGCTTTCCAATCCTTCTGTGAAGGGTTTTCGTTTTTTCTACTTAGGATGTTAATCGCAGCTGAAATATCTGGTCTTGTGACAGTTGAGATATATAAAAGTGCGCCAATTGCCTTTCTATAATCGATGTTGTTTGGCAATGGTATTTCTTCGTTATCAAAATTTAAATAGCCTGTTTCCATGGGCGTTTTGTATGGTTTCGCATCTTCTAATTTAAATTTTCTAACTAATTCTTCAATTTTACCTTTTTGATTCAGTTTATATCCTTCGTTTGTTTTTTCAATTTTAATCCCTAGGTAGTAGTTTAATTGACCTAAATCCTTTAGTTCATATTCAATCTTAAGTTTTTGTATAATTTCTTTAATTTCATTTTCTTTTGCTGATATTAATAAATCGTCTACATAGACGATAATATATGCTTTACTGTTTTTAGTATTACGTATGAATAAACACGTATCTGATGTTGATGGTTTGAAATTTAACTTTTCTAATGATTCTGAAATTTTTATGTGCCAGGCTCTAGCTGCCTGTTTTAAGCCGTATATAGCCTTATTTAATTTGCACACTTTGTTTTCATGATTAGGTTTGACATAGCCTTCCGGCTGAGTGATGTATATATCCTCATCTAAATTTCCATACAAAAATGCTGTTTTTACATCGACATGATTTACATCTAGTTTATGATAGGCGGCGGCTGCTAAAAAAGTTCTAATTGTAGTATGTGCAACCACTGGAGCAAAAGTTTCATAGTAATCAATACCAAAATTTTGCGAATAGCCTTTCGCCACTAAACGCGCTTTATATTTTTGTATTTTTCCTTTATCGTCTAATTTTGTTTTGAAGAGCCATTTCGAACCTATTATTTTTGTATTTGGCGGGGGGTCAACTAATGTCCAAGTTTTATTTTTGTTGTGAGATTCTATCTCCTCCTGTGTCGCTTTGATCCAGTTTTCTTTTTCTACTGGGTTTTCCATGTTTAATATTTCCTGCCAATTTTTCGGTTCATTAATATTTTCATCTTTAACCATATAAATTAGTCTATCTGGGGGAACCCCTTTATTTACTCTATCTGATCTTCTTGGTTCGGTTTGGTTTAGTTCAGATTCATTCTGATTATCATTTTCATTTGAAATTTCGATTTTTATCAGATTTGGGTTTTCCGATTTTTCGTTTTCGGCATTAGTGTTTTCATCTAAATTTAGTTCTAGCCGTTTTTCTTTATTTGAATTTATCGGATAGTTTTCTAAGAACTTCACCGTTCTGGCTATAGTGATATCTTTGCCGCTCGTATAGATACGATATCCTTTGGAATAATTATCGTATCCCACGAAGATCCCTTCTACTGCTTTATTATCTAATTTCTGTCTTTTTTGCTTGTTAATATATGTATAAGCTTTGCAGCCAAAGACTCTTAAATATTTTAGATTTGGTCTTCTGTTTGTCCATAATTCATATGGAGTTTTTTCGTTGGCTTTAGTCGGCAGTCGATTTTGTAGGTGATTTGCGGTGCATATCGCCTCTCCCCAGAAATGTAATGGTAAATTAGAGTCACTTAACAATGTTCTTGTCATTTCAATTAATGATCTATTCTTTCGTTCAGCAATACCATTCTGGCTGGGAGAATATGGTACTGTTAGCTGTCGCTTAATTCCATTTTCTTTTAGAAAATTATCAATATTAGAATTTTTAAATTCTTTGCCATTATCAGTTCTGAGTTCTGTAGGCTTTTTGCCAAACTTATTGTTGACCAGTGCAACATATTCCTTTAATTTTTCAAATATCTCACCTTTATTTTGTAGTAGATAAATTATAGTAAATCTAGAGTAATCGTCTATGAAGGTTAAAAAGTAATTTTTCCCCCCTATTGTTGGAGTTTGAATAGGACCACACACGTCTGAATGTACTAATTGCAGAATTTTATTTGCTCTCAATTCCGTTTTCTTTGGGTAAGGTGCGTCAGTTAATTTTGCTTTAATGCAAGGCTCACATTCGGTGCTATGGGAACAATTATTTATGTTTATTCCGCATGCTAATTCCTTCGTCATTAATTCTTTAATCGACGCGACATTTTTATGTCCTAATCTTCTATGCCACAGTTCTATGCAATTTTTATTTTTGCAATTAGTTATCATGTTTACAAAATTTTCATCTGTGTTTATGTTTGTTTGCTGAATTTCATACAGATTATTTTTTCTTATCCCTTCTAAGCGTATTGATCCTTCATATTCTAGAAAACATTGATTATTTTCAAATGTAATTTTGCATCCGTTTTTCGTAGCTTTAGCTACCGAAAATAAATTTGTTTCAATTTCCGGTACTAGTAGAACATCTTTTAATGTTATTTCATGTGTTCTACCGTCGGATGTTATTGTGGTAATATTTACATTACCTGAACCATAGGATTTTAATTTATTGCCGTTGACAATTACGACGTTGGTATGTTCTTTATTTGTAAATTCATAAAATAAATTTTCATTATTTGAAATATGGGAGGATGAGCCAGAATCGATAATCCATGCGTTATTTTTCGATTTGTTCGTTAAAAATGCGCAATTTTTCTTTTCTTCGGTTCCAAAATAAGCTGTGCTTTTTTCTTTCGGTTTATTTGAGTCCGCGCTTCTTAAATTATTTTCGTCTTTTTGAAAGACTAGCGAAGAAGAGAAATGTTTTTTGTTGTTTTGTTTAAAATTATTTGTTTTATGTTTGTTATGCCAGCAATTAACTGTGTTGTGATTTTTTAGTCTACAAATCGTGCAGTATTTTTCTTCTTTTTTAAAACCTGTGGTTTTAAATTTTCTTTCAGCTCTAAAGGCTTTGTTCGAATTATCACTGTTATTAGAATGCTCGTTTCTTTTATTAAATTCGTCTGTTAATTTACTCTTTATAAATTCTGGAGTTAATTCGTCTTCCTGTCTGGCTTCTAATGCGGTTATGAGGGTGTCGTATGAAGGAGGTAAAGAGCAGAGCAATAATGCTGAAATATGATTTGCTTTAATTTCTTCGCCTATGGCTGATAACTTATCAATAATTTCTAATATCTTTGTTATAGGAGTTATCATGTTGCCTCCTTCTGATAATTTCGTTCCGTAAAGTCTCCTGAGGAGAAAGAGTTTGCTAGACAGATTTGATCTCTCATGGATGTTTTTAAGCGTGTTCCATGTGTCCCGTGCATTCTGTAAATGCTTAATATGGATGATTTGATTATCCTCAATACTTAAATTAATCAAGGCTCTTGCCTTTTTTTTCTTTCTTCGACCATTCCGGGGTTATTGGATTAGGTGGGTCGTCTGTGACAACTTCAAAGAGCTCTTCTCTTATCAAGAGCATCTCCACCTTGAATTTCCAGTTTGCATAATTACTAGAATTTAATTTTTCAATTATACTTCCTTCTTTGAAGGTTGCCATTTTTCTAATTTAGAATATATCTAAAATTAATTAATTTCTTTTAAGTATTCGAGGATTCTAGGACACTTTTTTTTATTTTTATTTTTTTTTATATACTTTAGAATTTTTCACGTCTCAGAATCTTTGTTAGTGTTATTTTCTCGGTAGTCAGTAATTTTGCGCTTTCTAAAGCAATATAAATTATAAATTCAATTTTCGGAACAAAAGATAGGTAAGATATTTGCTTACCTCTATTTTCCAGCAATCGTCCTCACTATACCGCTAGGCCATGATCACCAGAATTTGTATTAATCCTTTTTGTTTAGTACACACTCACTATATAATCCTTGGTATTCCATGAGACTGATTAAGTAATGTTAAAATATTATTAATTAATAAAACATATTCATAATACTGTTAAATTATTTAATTTACATAGCTTACATTTAATAGTTACATAAAATTTAGTTTTAAACATTATTTCAATTTAAGTTTAAGGGAAAACGACATAATGTCCGTTTCCATCGCGAATTAAAAAGAATCTCTTAAAGTTCTATAAAACAGAGATGCAACAGTCTTAGTCCTTATATAGTGACATCATTTTTAAGTTTTTTCATTGGATGGTAATGACGTAAAGTCAATTTACGTCACTAATACGTATTTTGGTCTTTCACTTCCTTGTTCAGAGCACGTGCTGTAAAAACCTCTTCATCTTGCATTAGGCACTTTCATTTCCTGTTTGAAATTCTAGATAATTACTTTTTATCGGGATGAGTTTTTAAATGATGTAAATAAACTGTCATAGAAATTAATTCCGGATATTAATCTTTTGATATATTACCAACACCTCGTGTAATTTATCTACAGATTTTCGAATTAAAAAAAAAGGGTTGAAACAGAAAAGGTTTATATATTTTTGAATTTTGAAGTTTTATAGATCACTTTGTACCCTTGACAATTTTTATAGACGTATGTATCAGTTAATCGACATTCCTTAAAAACTGTAATAATTTATTTTTCGCATAATCTTATATAGTTAATGAATTATCATAAGTTTGTAAAACACATATCGAAAAATAAACTAAATAGTTTGACGAGTTGAGTCCTCGTCTATTAATACTTGATTTTGGCAGTATGGATTAACAAATTCAGAAACATCATTTTCATCCTTTCACTTACGAACAGTTAATTTTCTTTCCATCTCACATAGTGATGAAAGAAACAAAACTGTAAATTATGATTCAGAGCTGATTAATTTCAATAGATTAAATGCTAAACACAATTAAATATTACTATATCGATACACACAAAATAGCATAAACAAACTGTATGGCGTTTATTTGGCAATTTTACGACGTTTTTGCGAAACTTCTATACTTTTAAAGCATTGAGAAAAAGGATTTGACAATCCCATTACACATAACATTTCAAAATAAAGTTTGCTTTTTTTATTTTCGCACTTCAGAAGGGTGCAACTAACGTAATTCTCCAATATCTGTCAAACTTTATACATTTTTGTAGTATATTTTCCCAATGCATTGTTCACATTAATTTCAAAATCGTTCGGATAATTTTGTAACATTATAAAAGGCTCCCGATTTTCAAACTAATTGTAGGATTTTCTGGAAAATTCTTGCAAAACAGACATACACCGAATTTCACCAAGACTTCAATATTGCTCTCTACTGAGAGTCAGCAAGAGAAAAACGATAACCTTTGTTTAAAAATTACTTTTCTAAGGGATGTGTTTATTTCTTATTTAATATGGTTATTTTTCAAAATATACATTTTGAAGCTCTGAAGGATAACACAATTTTTAAAAGCGTAAATATACAGTTCCATTGCAAATAGTATTACGAAGAGATAATTAGTAACTAAATATCACTCGCATTCATTTGGATGAAATGCGAAATCTTGTATAAGTTAATAACATACTTTAAACATTTTGAGTATCTTGTTTTAGGAATTTTGCTTTCAGACATTTCATTGATGAACGAAGCATCAAAAAGGCATGATGTATAGAATTTCAGTAGCTCAAATATATAAAATGCGATGCAGTAATGTTATAAAGTGCATGAAACAAATTTCTCTATCTTGAAAATGTATATTTGATTTTCCTTACATTCTAGGGAGTTAAATAAAGGTTTCAAACTTTAAGTCATGCTACAATGATTTTGGAAAAGATAACGTGCAAATAATTACCGAAATATATTTGTTTAATGAACTCGAAACTGTAAGAAACAGCACGAATTCAGAAACTTTTATTCACGAAATATTTCATAATCTAAATTAGTAAAGCGAATACATTGATAAAATGTAGAAAATTCCGTGAATCTAGAATGATGTTTACCGAATATTAAAAACATTCTACACTCTAATTTTAAATGTCTTTGATGAAACAACAATTTGAAGCAACTAGAGTTCAATACCTACAGTTATTCGCTAAGTAGCTGGAGATACGAATAATATATTTGAATAATATATTCTAAATATATTTGAAATACGAAACGTGAGAATGATTAGAAATAGTCTACTTACGTACAACTTTCGTACAGCAAGTACAACAAAATTCTGAAAGTCATGTACTATCATATTTAGTGTAATAAAATTGAGTATTCTGCTGTTTGATTGAAATTGCTCAAGAACACCTCACAAATTTTAATTATTTTAAAATTATTTTCTATTTGATTAACAAGCACATAGTGTATGTTTGTTAAAAATTATGAGAAATCTGTATATGAGAATGAAAATTCTTTTAAAGGTATTTATTATATTAATCTTTAATAATATTAATGTAGTTAATTTTACATAAAATATTAAAATTTTGGGCTGCACGTGTACCATTATAGTGACGTCAAAACCATGTACCATGCATCGCAGGTGCTTTTGAAATGAACATGGATCAAACCTACTTTTTTCTTTAAACCTACATCAAAACATCATTAAATCTAATCATTGCGCTTCACATGTGAGCATTTTGAAAGAGAAGTCTTATTGAATATTCCTTAAACATTATTGAAACATCTTCTTTTAAAAATCGTGACTGCTACATCAAAATTTTGCAACAATATACTTTTATCTTATTTGTATTGTGTCTTTTTTATGTGTTATATGGAAAATAACACAGTCATTTTTTTTAATTCTAATTCTATTTTTCAGAACTCTTCCGTTGTTGCGGGTGAAAATATGTAAAATATGTCTCTAAATGTCTCATATCATATTTCAATATTTATTTAAAACACACTTTAAATGCCAGAATAACATTGGTATTTGGTATATCTTATTGAATGCACACACTTATATTCAGATATCTAAATTAATTTTTTCGAGTGTTTTCAGATCTAAAATGAATCATTTTTCATTTTCATTCAAATTCACACTTTATTCTATTTCCATCATTACCAAACAGCGTACTTTACCTACAGATAAAAGAAATGAAACGAAGTGTTAAAACTTCCTTTAGCTTAAGACTAAACTATTTTTAGTGACTAAGCGCAGTTACATTTTTACATCTAGCATACATAGTCACAATAAAATTTAATTCTATATACTTAGATTAATGGGTTATTTACCACAACCAGCTGCGTCAGATTTTTTGCCTCTTAAAACTACACTGCGTTTTAACTCAACGTTAATCCTCTGCCTACTAGACGGATCCAATGGTCTCGACAGGTACATTCAAAATAACTATTTGAACCAGAATTTGTTTCATAAAATAAGTAAAATATAAACCATAGAAACAGAAACAGAAACAGAAACAGAAACAGTAGATTATTTTGATTGGATTCCCAGTTGCTAACAACTCCACTCCCTGTATATGAGTATATATGTAGAACAACTTAAAGGAGCCATGAAAAAAAGAGCAGAAATGTAGCAAAAATGCACTGTAAAATGAAAGAAAAGCAAAATATTTCACCGTCAATTTCATCAGCCAATCCGAAATAAGTAAGATAGCTAATCAAAATTAGCTTGCGTAAAGCAGCTAATAAAATTTAATTTGCAGTTTAAGAGTGGAAGGAGAAGGAGAAGGAAACAATATAGAAAAATGAATAAAAAAGAATAAAATCAGAATAATTTCGTAGAAAAAAAATTGATAGATGATGAGAAAAGAAGTTTAACTGTTTCTAAAGGAGAATCGTTCGCAATAAAGGCAAACTAAAGCAGTAAGAGCGTAAATCTACCCAGTTTAAAACAAAGGAGCAGTTTTCATTGCTATACATTTAAAAATAGCTAAATTAATGTTTGTATGAATAAGCCACAGAGAACTAAAGTTAATAAATAGGTTAAATAGATTTAAATATAAACTCTGGTTCGAAATGTTTTTATCAAGGTTAAGAGCACCTTATTCTGCATACATAATTCCGCAACCTTATAACGGCATATTAATATCTGTCATCGTTTAGAGCGCAAGGTCTACATTTTTATTTGTGTGATTTAAAAAAAATTGCAGTTTGCTTTTTGTTTTCATTTGATTCTTTTTACAAGTATCACAGTTTAATGTAATATACCCAGCTGTTAATTTCTTCACCTCGTTTCCCTTAAATTATGCTTTAATTTGGCCTCTAATGTTTAGTGCAACTCATCAAGGGTTTTGTCTCAAGATTAGAATTAATGAAAAATCTTCTTTCGGCAACTGTATATATAACTGCCCTTGATAACGGACCCTGCCTCTGGTGCCCGACGAACTTTACCAGCGAATTGATATTTTATCCTTTTAAAGTCATTGCCTACAATTCGTTATTTCATATGTCTGTAGTTTTTGTTTAAAAATTATTCTACCACCAAAAGACTGACATAAACTGATTCATCGATTTAATAACAAACGAAACGTTTTCTTCTCTCTTATAAAAATGCACAAGAGGATCTATAAAATATTTACATTCTTACGTCATTTCTAAGTCTCTAAAGGGAAAATTTTAAATTTTTATTCGAAAAATAAGACAAACGGCAATCTTTAAATGTGTATGTTGTGGATGCAAATCTTGTGATAAATAGATTAGGCATCGATGAATTAACACTCACTTTGTCAAAATTTGCATTGATTTACTTTTAAATAATTGGAACGGGGCAAGATAAATAAGCCCCTTACTCAGTTGTTATCCGATAAGTGCACAGTTTTAAATCACGCAACACTGGCAACTTCCCAAAAGTATTGATTACCAAAACTCGTATAGCATTGTTATCTGAAAGGGGTGAAAAAGTTGACGGATAGTGATTTGTTGAAATATTTTCACCTTCTTATTTTTCTCGATCATTGCAATTTACTGAATATTTTGTTTTACTTTGATGTTCAACATATATCTGATTAAAAAGTTATTCATAAGATAAAACTGTTA
Organism: Maratus michaelseni; assembly: GCA_963931845.1. Lineage (NCBI taxonomy): Eukaryota > Metazoa > Arthropoda > Arachnida > Araneae > Salticidae > Maratus > Maratus michaelseni. The sequence goes on along the minus strand of OZ007587.1, from coordinate 340,803,336 downwards.
TGAAGAAATTATATGTAATAGATAAATTATGCTTTACCATTTTTAGATAGCTATCTTTATGATAGAGACTTTTGATTTACAATTTTAGATTGTTAAGAAGCTGCTTCTTAAAAATAATTTTGTAATAATAAAATTCTTTTCAGCTTTAAAAAAAGTAAAGAAACTGTAAGAAATTCCTTTATTTTCAGCAAATCTTTTATTTCCATTATTTTATTTCAAACTGAAAACGCGATTTAACATTTATTCATGACACACGTGCATGAATAAATACACAGCAATTTATTATATATATTTTTTAAATTCCTGTTACATATTCGATTCAGTCATTCAAAAAAGGTCAGATCCCAAACGATGTATGAAATATAAGATCATATAATTGGCAAATCAGTCAATTTCAGTTAAAGAGATATTAACATAAAAGAGAGAATATACAGCGTGTCCACGTATAAACTGACGGACCTTTATTTTCGCAACTGTTGGTCCTAGATGCATACTTCCAATTACAAAAATGGTTTAAATAAGGTAAATAATTATTTTTAAAGCGATTTGGGTCAAGAAAAACATTTATTAAAAAAATACGAAAGTTAAATTTTTATACGGTCCCCCGGTCCTATAAGTGATATTTAGTAAAAATTTACTGTGACACTAACAAGTACGACAAAGAAAGCCCATTCATCTAACATTAAAATTGACCGAGTTCTGAAACTTTGAAATGCATGACTTATACCACTTTTTGCATCTAAAAAGTGATGATTTCGACCATGCTTTCAGGGGTCGTATATAAAGTACTTAAACTTATTTCAAGGTATCTGCGCTTTGAAATAAATCGTACAACTATTACGATTCAGTTAATTTTTATTAGTTATGTTTCAGATTAATTAAAATAATTGTATTTTAACATATGTTTTATTTTGAAAGGATTTGAGGCTATGATTTCTTTTAACAAAAATTATGTTATTTTCATAAGGTTTTATTTAAATTGCAGCGATCGTCTTTCCAGTTTAAAATTTGTACTCGAAGTTTAACTCACTTTCAAATGTCCGATCGAAGTTAAATTTTACATACTGACTTAAATCCGATGGCAATGTAATATTATTATGATTTTCGACGCTTACTATCTTATATATACTTATATTAGAGGATAACACAAAAAAAATTCGTATAAATTATCGTCAACAAGTTTAAGAAAGAGTTTTAGATTAGATAACATAAACCTGCGATGGTTGTGTTTTTAAAATTTTAAAATTACGTTTTATGTATTTTTTAAAGCTGAATAAAAAAATTACCTTCACTTTTAACTATCATATCAGGATTTTTCACAAATCGTAAATTTCAAGGTTAAAAAACAGCGAAAAATCTGACATTATAAAATAGATGTAAGACTTTTTTATTCAGTTTAATTTTATTTAATTCAACAGTTTATTCAGATTTTTGGCTTATACTGGGTTTCTTGCAGCTAAAAAGCTCAGGGGTCCGATGAGGTTGGGAGGGGGAGGGGGATCAATTTTAACTTTGAGCTTTTTAACTTTGAAATTTGCGATTTGAGAAAATTCCTAACGTGATGGTTTAAAATGAAGGTCATTTTCGGATTCAGCACTAAAAAATCCATAAGAATCAATTTTCAAAAGATAAAAAACATGGCACAACCCAAAATTTGAAAGACAGTGTAATCTAACAGCATTTTAAAATCTGTATCATTTTGTAAAGAATTGAGGCTGTTGTTTTTCATCCTTTTATTTAACAAAAATTCTGTTATTTTTATCCTCTTGTATGTACAGTACAAATTGTATATTTTGCATTAATATGTCAGAATGATTATAGATTTCACAATTATATTAGATTGCAATGTTAATTTTTCTCTCAACTATTTTTTTTTATATATATCTGACGATTATTTATATTTCTACAACATTTGTGAATGACCCCTATTTCGCAGCAAAAAATACACTCCAACTTTAAACAGCTATTATTCGGTCAATTTTAATGTTAGATGAATGGGACTTTTTTTGTCGTACTTGTTAGTGTCACAGTAAATTTTTACTAAATATCACTTATAGGACCGGGGGACCGTATAAAAATTTAACTTTCGTAATTTTTTTAATAAATGTTTTTCTTGACCCAAATCACGTTAAAAGTAATTCTTTACCTTATTTAAACCATTTTTGTAATTGGAAGTATGCATCTAGGACCAACGGTTGGGAAAATAAAGGTCGGTCAGGTTATACGTGGACACGCTGTATATAACGGTGCTGACAAAACATGTGGTGAACCAGAAATATTCATAGACGTTGCTTGGAAATCACAAAGGTAGTGATAAAAATGTGATTAGCATGTTTTATTTATCTCTGAAAATATTTATATTATACAGATTGCCATTCTTTCTATCCCATATCGTACCAAGCATTAAAAAAATAATATTTTATATAAAATCTTAAATATGTTTTCCTCTAAGCCTGTGTAAACACGTAAAATAAAAAAAACTTACCAAAATATCATTAGTTTGCTCGGTACAGGCTGTTCTAAAAATAGAACAATGGTACAATCCGTTACTATTCGTTGTTGCTTATGTGAAATTGAAGAAAGCATCTAAAGCATAGTCCAACGTTACATTTTTTACAAATAGTTGTTGGGCCTTTTTTTTCACAGTTTCTTTGCTTGCGTCTTCTGTGTCGGTTTTCTAGATTTTTTCCAATAACATGTTCTTTTTTTAGCTTCAGAAAATCTTCCTTAACCTGTTGAACAACCAATTTTTTACTAGATGGTATCCTTGAAATAGAAAGTCGCAAATAGGCAACTGGTATATGTCTTCGAAAATCAAGCAGTCTCAGACTATCATCACTTAATAGTTGATTGAACTTCCATGAAGTTACTAATGCTGTTTTAAACGCATTACCAAATAATATTCAAAATAAAAGCATTACCAAATAATATTCAAAATAAACACATTAACAAATAATATTAAAAATAAACGTACCTCAAAGCAAAAGCAATCTCCATCAACGAACGGAAATGTACTCGAGATCTTTTGCGCAGCCCTGTATATCATCTATGCAATTTACACATACCAAGCAATAGGGAAAAAATAGTTTAATTAGAAAACGCACCATAATGAGCGTAAATACTATCCACACCATATTCTATAGTAAGTATTCTTGTAGTATACCTGACTAACATATAGAAATTTAAATATTTTTGAAATAGTGTACCATCATTAAAAATCTCAAGTGATTTTCATAGACAGTAATGCCACTGAATTACTTGAGTGTCCCTGCAAATGAACTATAAGCGCTACATATTTCGTTTTCAATACCGAACATGTCATAGTGAATCTTATTAATATATATCAGTTTCATGGCAATCCCCGTATATTTACACGAGTTAGAGCACGGACAGTCGTAGCCATACGGCAAATAGACAAACCGAATTCATAAACGTTGGTCAACTATGTCAGAAAGTGTTCAAAAACAGGAAAAATGTTAATGAATTTGATGTGCACCTGTCAGACAGTTGTAGAGTTGCAGTGTCACAGAGAAAGAAAGGACTAGCTGTAAAACTTTCTGATTCTTAAACTTTAATTTTGCTTTTTCTCTTTTTTTACGAGTTATTTATGCTAATCTCTACTACCATTACTATTCCACTTATTCAACTTCCAGACATGTAATTAAAAAGGCAGAATATCGAGTTATAATGATGCTTTAAAAATTGTGATTGTCCTTTATTCTGTTTTAAAGGACAGTGTCCAATAATAATAAATGAAAGCAAAAGCAATTTCCATCAATAAACGGAAATGTACTCGAGATCTTTTGTGCAGTCCTGTACATCATCTATGCAATTTATACATATAGGCAAAAAAAATTTAACGACGTTTTAGCGTTTATTTTTATATGAAAATATATCTTCTTTCCTTTTGTGTATGTATTAAAATTTAAGTTTGATATTGATTCACAGGAAAAAAAAATTCTGGCGACTCGGCTTACAGCCACAGATAGATTTAGAGATTAAGTCTAATTACATAAACAAAAATTAAATCAAGATTGGAGATAAACCCAGTTTAACAATATTACCTGGCCGCTTTTGACGAGATTATTTTTTCCCAATATACTCCGATTACTTTGTGAATATATTTTTTTAATTATCCCTTGTTTTCTTTTATGTTTCTCCTTCCTTATCTGAGAAGTAATAGCATCTTGAAACAGATTCGATATGTTTAATAAATTATACATTTAATTTAGATGGTGAGTTTGAGCAAATTTTCAGTGAAATATTTCTTTACATCATGTTGAAGAAAAATAAAATTATTCAACAAAATGAATTTTTCAAATAATTGTCAAATGTTAAATGTCAATGTTAAATACAATTGTTACATATTAATGGCTTGCATGTAAACATATTCTTCAAGCTAATTAGAAGGCAATATAATGCTGCGGATGTTAATGATGTTAATTGAAACACCTATTCATAAGCAACGACAATCCATTTAATAAGGGCTTTAAGGGATTATCGAATTCAATAAATTATTTAGGTGTACTCAAGTGATCAATATCACTCAAAATACTTGAATTGCCCTATAAATATCATTTGTTGTTTCCAATTATAACGTGAAACACAGTGTAACTTTCTTCATTTTTTTCTTCTATATTTGTTTCTAATGTACGTCTAAATTTTGACAAGTGCATCAAAAGAGAGGTTCGCACCTGTTTGAATCAAACTTACACCAAAAATAGTGTAAATCTGCAATATTCGAATAAAAAAATTTCGTACCTAGTATAGCAGATTAAAAAATTAATCTATTTAAGAACCACGTATTAATTTCTGCATATCAGATAGAAAGTAAATAATTGTTTATTCCGAAAATATGATATATATCACATTATACAGTGCATTATGTAAAATTTGACACCCATATATCTATCTCTCTATGTATCTATCTATCTATCTAGATATAAATATATATATAAATATAAATATAAATATATATATATATATATATATATATATTTATTTATTTATACCATATATTATTTATATATATTATTTATTTTTTTACGAAGATGATTTAATAGTTCACGAGAAAATGGCAGTTGGTTACAGATGAAGAATTATTGCAGTCGCTATCAAGAATCATGGCGAGGAGGTTAGGCAATGATGAAACACCATAAGAATTTCTCCCATAAAGTGCAGCCAATTTCCAGATAAATTGTTTATTAATGAAGAGGAGCGATGCCAATAACAGTTTCCACAGTATCAAGGTGTAATCGTATAGCCCTCAGGCTTGACTTTAACTCACTACATTATTGCATGATCTTAAAGTGCTGTTAGAAATTATATGTCACCGAACACCAGATAACGCTTTGGTTAGCACTTCCAAACACGACAAAAATCTGCTCTCCAAATGCTTGCAAGCGAGTTTTGTTAAAATCCGCGTAAAATTACAGAAGCTACGTCTCGGCCGCACGAACCAATTAGTGAGAGGCGAAAATAAGCTGAGTGAATGAGGTGCGATGGAGAAGATTTAACAAGAAAGAATCCCTATCGCAGCTGCGCATTGATTTTGACGTGAAAAATACCCAGCGCGTGAAGCGAAGCATGGAATAAAAGATAAAAAAATGGCTTTTAAAAACATTCGAAATAGCAACAAGCGTATCTCAGAATATTATAGATTGGAGAGTTGATAACATTTACGAATGAACTTAAAGTTTTAGATTAAGATTTGGAATAAGATGATTATTAATATACGTGTTATTACTTTTAAAAAGACATTAAATAGGAATAAATATTATTTAGAAGTAAGGGAATATTGCGGAATAAAATTTTAGATAACATTATATATGAACATACATATGTATATATATACAGATATGAAGAACATAGATAGATGATGACATACACACATATTTATTTATATATATGTAGATAGATAGATACGTGCATGCCATCCAATATCTTTACTGAGATCTGCTTTAAACCAGGAAAAATTATAGATGCTATATGACGGTATTGTAGACAGGAATGCGTGAAACGATGATATAATTATTATAATGTTAAAAATCCAATGACAAAGTTAAATTGATAGCCGACACGTTCATCCAGCGCTCCTTTATGGAGACATTGCAAATCATTACGTCCAACACGAATGGTTCTATAGGATGACAAGAATACTAAAAACAAAAGTATGTTTCCCGTTGAAGAAAAACATTCAAGGACTCAGTTCAGTATTTTTATTATCAAAGTCAATTTTGTACTCGATGGAGTCTTCAAATCGTTCAATAATATTTCTCATTAATACATTGTTACATTTGTTTTTATGGTTTAATAACAATTCACAGGCAAACAAGCTCTTAAATTAATCATAAATTAATTTGTACAAAATCGTAGATAATTAACTAATAAACTATTAAAACTCTTCAGCTATTAATAACAATTACAATGATTAAAAAATATTAAAAAACAAAATGCATAAGAAAAAACAATCACTGATTCTATATGGTTTTACTTAGCAAGTGAAAATGCGAAAAATAAGTGATCTCTGAACTTGGTTAGACGATTACATAGGTCTCGTGTAGAAGTGGAAATCGCAATGTGAAAAGAACTCTGAACCAATAAGAGGGCACGTCAGATATCTTTACTAGCGTATAGAAAAAAATGCGTGATTTGACAATGCGTTCGGCTGGAAGATATTCGAACGCGTCTCATTTTCAGAATTGAAAACATGCTTATAACATAAAAAGAATTCTATAATGAAATGAATTTTCATACGGGAAAGAAAACGTTACTATACGTAAAATCAATTAGATTTGAAATAAAGAAAGGAAAGGAAAATATTTTCTGGTAAAAAATAATAAATTAAATAGCGAAAAATTTTAGTTAAATAAAATATGTTAAATATATATAAAGTCGACTTACGAACGTAACCGCGTGATCCGAATCTCTCGACAGAAATAAAAGTTATAAATAATTCAAAAATTGTTAACAATAATAGCACAATTAGGTTTTTTAATAATGAATAATTTAGTGCCAGAATAATTACATTTGTCCTCAACAAGTAGTATTGTAGCTGTGTCAGCACGTTGTTTAGCTACACAGTACAATTCACAACGCAACTATGTTTGCAAATGATGAATCTGACCTATGCCATTAGTGAAAAAAAAACTGTCAGACGGGGCAAGTTGGAGCATCGGAAGGGATTTCTGCTTTATTCCTGTCGCAAAATGGCTTAAATAGCGAAAAAGAGCAGCTTTGGTAAACTACATTGCAAATTGTGGCTGATGAATGAATCTATTCTGATAATATTACCATTTACTACCATAATATAACATGCATTTATGTATATTTATATGAAAATCGTATTTCTCAAGGTCGATATTTTAATTTATTTGTTACTTTGAATCACTTTCTATATAACTACATACCTGAATCAACGTATTTGCATACGATTACTTTAACTCGGTTAAAATTAGTCTTTAATGAAAAACTTAAATTTTATTTTCAGTAATGAAAATACTTTAACCATTATCAATTATACTATTACTCAGATATAAAAAATATTTCAGAACAAAATTATCAGAACAAAAATTATTTTTCTTGTGATCATATGTAACACGTTTACTACACTTTACAAAAAGAATATTTTGATTTTTTAAATTGAAAGTTAAAGAGAGAAAAGTATTAATATTTTTTACTCTTTTTTTCCATTCTAAAATAATTTATCTTCTATAAGAATAAATAAAAGTTTTAAACAGAAAAAAGTTGGATGAAATTAGAAACATCCTACAAAAATTTTACTACCCTGTTCACCTGGCAATCACTGAGAAAAAAAAAGGTTCTAAAACAGAGCTCTGCATTCACGTTTGTCATTTCATCACAAAGTTTCATTATTCTGTAACAAAAGAAAACATTTGTAGAATTTTGAATATAATTTTTTATGCGTCGAACGAGGTTGAATTTTTTTTTTTTGTATTTTTGGTACGAGCGCTGTATGATAAGTACCTGGCCTTGGCCAGAAATGGCAGTACTAGTATTTAAAAATGATGTTTTTGTGAATATAACCTTTTACAAGAATTCTGGAAAATTTTTAAGTCACTGCGTGGTGTCGTTTGTGAGTGAAATCTGTCGGATTCCACTTCTCCGTCCACACGACTTCGAAATATAATCCGGTCTTTTGATATGCTGCCACCACCGATATGAATACGTGATATCGGACACGATACGTGATGTATATTCAAGAAAAACCTAACTCTTTCAATTATACTTAAACTAACCCTTTATTAACAATATTTGCAATTAAACTCGGATGTAAATTATCCGGTTTAATATTAAATCAAAATAATTACAGAAAACTATCATCTGTGTACCGTTAGGCTACGTTCATTCACTCAGAACCAAGATTTCTATTAATCTCACACACGCTATATCTCTTCCTTTCGAGGGATCTCGTTCCACACACGTGCCCAGAGCGGCTCTCTGAACAACCAACCTACACGCTCCAGTCCTGCGTTCCAACCAACTTCCTCTCTGGTCATTCCCTAGAGCACCTTTCTGTCTACGGGGCTCCTGGTCTGTTTCCAAGGGTCTGACTTCCTAAATAATGGGTGCAATCTCTTTCTTATCTATGGAAGACCACAAAACAAAGGACATACTTCTTCCATTGTATTCAACTCTCTACCTTCCGGATTAAGATTCCAGTACTGAAAAGCCTCACAGTACACAAAAGATACACACACAATAAGATAATAATAAGATAATAATCACCATACTTCCATAACAATAGTTTTTAAGCCTATAGGTGCCAGGGACTTAACAAAAGCCATTTGAAAAGAAAAACTTTTGTGATTTTACAACAATAGAAATCAATGAATATCAAGCAGTGATGAAATACCTGTTTTTGAAAAAGAAAATAAATGATGAGATTGAAGCGGAAATCATTACAGTTTATCAAGACTCTGCACCTTCGTTATCAACCATAAAATATTGGAAAGCTCAATTAAAAGGCGTTCGTAGAAGCATTTTTGATGAAGAACGTCCGCGTCGTCCAATTGAGGTGGCCACATTAAAAATTATATAAAAAATCCACGATATCGTGATAAACGATCGGAAAGTGACAGTGCGTGAGATTGCTTGCTGAATCTCTGAGCATCTCACTTAAATTGGTGCATAAATTTTTAACAACTTTTTTGCATGTGAGAAAGCTTTCCGCAAGATGGGTGCCACAATTCCTCGCAATTCACAACACACGTTTGTCAACTTCAAAATAATGTTTGGCGATGTCCTAATGATTTTTGGAGTCGATTCATAACTGTTGACGAAACATGGATTCCTTACAACACACCTGAGGCCAAAGAACAGTCCAAACAGTGGGTTTTCCGTGGCGTATCTGCGCCAAAGAATGCTAAGGTGGCTTTATTGGCGGACAAGATCATTAATGTACTATCTAAAAGTACAAACGCATAAATACCGGTTTTGTAGAGGAGCTTGAAACACATACAGAATATGGAAGTTTTTATCGTACAGAAAATGTACATGGATTTTAAGCTGTATATTTGCACATTTTGACCAGTCTGTAAGAATTAAAAATATATCCCAATAATGCTCAAATTAACGCTTTTAAAAATTTCATGATGTAAAGATTTTTTTTTTTTGTATGTTGTCTTAAAAATTTTACATTTTGGCTATAAAATGTTATGTAAATGTAAAATAATTTATATTCATTAAATAATTAGCTTTTACAATAAACTTCAGTTGCATATTGGTAATGCGAAACAAGTTTTATGAGTAATAGTGTGGACATAAGCGTGTGGAGATAGTGAGATTATAGCGATTCAACCATTGATTAAAGGTTTTTCATACCATCTATTATTTTATTGTTTTTGAATTCATAAAGAATGTTTTAAAGCTTTATGAGTTGCGGACTGTTTTACTTTTCAAATCTGTATTCAGAGAGAAACTATTGCAGATATATGATTTTATTTATCTTATACAAACTTTTTTCATGATAATTTTTTTTTATCTTGAAGATGTAATAGTTTCATACCTAACACACAAAATAATATTATCTTTTATCAGACTAGTTACAGACAACTTCAGTTTTGATAAATGATAACTGTTTCACAATAGAAAAGTTTTTGAAATGTGAAAATTGTCGTCAGCTAAATTTTTTCTTCTAATAAAATATGCCGAATCAGCGATGCTTTCTTTTTCACAGAAAATATTTTAACAATGTGGATAACGGCTGTCTATTAACCAACGTAGACGTATTCTCAATGTTAAAATGCTTCTCAATTTTACTATTTTACATGAAAAACAGATGAAATGATTTGTGATGAAATTCTGGAAAGATAAAGTGGTCAAAGGTTTACTTCAGTCAACTTAAAAAAAAATTATGTACGTGTCTACATTAATAATATATATTAATGTAAAAAATGTATATGTAAGTTTAAAAAATTGCACTTAAATCATATTCCCTGACTAGCAATTTTAGTTTATTTTAATATTCTGATAAAACTGTCAATTTGGGAATAAAGTGAGATTTACAACTGTACTTTATTTCCTTACGAATAATTCTATGTCAGAATGCTTCTCATAAGGATGGTCTCCTGAAATCGCATACTCAGAAAATTTTGAAAAATATGCTGATGAAACTATTCATGTATGTAAAAAAGGAACAGTCAAACTTTGCTGCATAATACGAGTAGAACATCTGCAAAAAAAGTAAATACTTTCGAGTATTTGGCGGAAAAAGACACGATTTGGCTAGCAACACTTATTCCTCGCTAAACGCAAACGATTGTTTGCATTTAGAGTTCAACATTTTCAATTATTTGTACATTTGCTGTAATATTAATTTAAAATATTCTTTAATTCAGATTAAATATATCAGTCACCATTTTTTCTCTCTACTTATTACAGATTTAATTAAATTTTGCCATTGTTTTATCCTACATTCCCCAATTTTGTCTAATTTAAACGGCTTCGCTGGTTATACAAGTAATTTTTAAGTGTATTTTAAAAGAAACGGTGATGAATGCATTCGTTATACATTTCCATATGGAAGAAGTCGTGGTTTCCATAGCAACAGTACTTTTTTATAATTCACAATGTTCAGAATCGGGGTTATTTTTGAGCTTCAAACAATTTGAATCAATTTAAATTTTGTATTAAATCGTAAAATACGATCGTTAAATTTCATTATATACACATATAAATGTATACTCATAACTATAGTTATAAAAATTTATTTATTAAGTAAGTTAAACTTACGTAAACAAGTTCAGCATGAAAAAGTGTTTCGTTAAAGAGTATTTGACATAAAAGCTTATTTTTTTTTAATTTTATTTTGTCGCCAACTTTTGAAAGATCGCCAAATAAGCGAAAATTTCATTTTTTTTTTTTTACATTCGTTATATCGAGGTTCCGCAGCAATTTTTTTTATAAACGTATATACCCTCATGAGAAGATTATTCTGTGTTTTTTTTCTAAATTTTCTGAGTATGCGCTTATAGAGACCTTCCTTTTCAGTGCTGCAAAAAACGAGTTTTTATTTAAAATTACATTTACTTTTGTTTCTGGAGAACATTGAGACATTATAATAACGTTATGCATTAATTCAGTTTTCAAGTACTAAAATATGGATATGTTAATTATTTTCATTCTCCAAAAGTTGTAAAAATACAACAGTATAGATTAACCATACTTAATGTCCAAATCCCATCATTTTATTTATGCATAAAATATTCCAAAGTTTAAGTTACGTAATTTGTGTTTTAAAAAATTCTGCCAAAAATTCTCCTAAAAACGTACTGAAGAAATTAATATGAATCTATATTAAAAAAAACACACCAATTATTTCTATAATAAGTGATAATTAAACTATTGGTTATTAATCATCAATAATTACAAATCAATTAATTTGCATAGATTATTATTTCGTTTTACACAACTTGAAACAGATATTCAGTATTATTTTTTATTTGGTTACAGTATTTAATGTATAGAAAAATTTAATCATTTAAAAATAAGCTTCATTTACCGTAGAAAATTCAGATTAATTTGACATTTATTTTGTTTTGTTGTCCAAAATAACTTAAAGAATATCTAATTTAATCTTGCGTGAAAGTAGGTCCAAAAATTCCTTTTTTGCAATTACTCTTTATAGAAAAATGCTTTACTTCGTATCAGAAAAATCACTGCAATGTAACGTAACAATCTAAAGTTGAAAGAATTTCTGTTCAAAATTAAATCTGTTTTTTATAAATGTAATTTAAGAATATTAGAAATAACAAAACTCGTAAAAACAACAATTTAAATAATTGAACATACCAACACAAAAATAGGACTAACAGTACATAAACATTTTAATCAGTTATGCTTATTAGGAACGCTCTCGACAAAGGTCGTGTTTTGAAACATAACATTGTAGACTGTATTAACTGATGCAGTCTCTTACAAGGGTCCAGTTCTATAATAAAACACTACCGATTTCATCATAACACAAACTAACAAACTACAATAATGATGATAATGAGTATATATAAACTGCCATTTGTCTAAACTTGTGTTTTACGAGTTCAATATCCGCAACACTTCATATTATTGATGGAAAATTTAAAGATCTTTAATTTGCTTTAAATTTAAAATATTTTAGTTTTGTAACTATAATTATTGATAATATTTCTGATTAAAGCAAATGTAAAAAATATTTCATATGAAGACATCACATCTTAAAATAAGTAATGTAATAAAGCAATTTATCTGCGAATATGTGTTAACACATGAAAATGGAGACAGACGAAGGAATCACTAAGATAAAAAACACATTTGGTAATGGTCCCACGAATTTATTGTCGATTGACACAAGATAATTTATCACCACTTATCGCTTTGAATCGATAAGCACTTTTCTGCAGATATGCGATTTCAGTAATATATCAAATTATCTCTTCGTAAAGTGGCGTATAATTATTATATGTTAGACGTTAAAAGTATTATGAATTCTTTACAGAGATAATTTATCAAGTCCGCAAATTTGATAGTGATGCATGTTACAATTAATTTTCTGTCAGAGTCAATATTTACATGAAGTTGTAATTTTGAGAAATGCAATGAAATTATGAAACACGTCGTTACGCTTAATTATATTTAAAAAATAAATTTTATTCTATTACTCTAATTATACTACCATAAGATGGCATAAAACTTCCTGATCAAGAATAACCCTAACTTTGTGATGTGATATGCGTGAAATTCTTTGAAAATGGGGTATTTGATATACCCGTTGCAAGAAGTCATTTTGTTTAACATGGCTTTTCATATCATTTTTGTGGATTAAAAATCATTTGAGCCTAAACAAATAATTCATGCACAGTGATTCGAGATGGCATCTCAGTACTTTTGTGTACGTGTAATATCCCTTTAATATATTTTCAATATGGTTTAATCTGATGGTAGAATAAGATAACGGTAAAGATGTCCGTTAGTCGAAATAACAAAATATTTAGGCACGTTTGAAAACATTAGGCAAAATGCATTTGTATATTATATAAAATAATTCGTTTACTCTTCAGGTATCAATGCCATACTGGAAAAATGGCAAATGATTCTTAATCTACGAAAATATAATATGTACACAAACGAAAATATACTATAACTTCTTCCAAGTTCCGTACAATCTGAAAAGAATTCTTTATTTGCAGAAACCTAAGAAACCACTATATTTTCAAAAATTTGAGAATAATATATTTAAAAATGTTTCTTTTCTTGTCACTGAGATTCTTGGAAACGTTTCCCAGTGGTTTTTATAGTGTATTAATCAGTTTTCTTCATTCGGAATATAGGTTTTAAAGATGTTAAGAATTCGCAATTAATCATTTTCAGCTGCATTACAGAATATATACATGCGACAGTTACATAATATTTTTGTTATTTAATGTTAATATAATGCTGTTCATTTGCCATGTGTGTTTGTAAAATTTCTTTATCCAGCATGAAATTTTTACTTAACAATTGATATTGTCCTATATTCCTGGTCGAGAAAACTGATTAATGCGCTATAAAAACTATGTAAAACCAATATAAAATATGCGCTATAAAACCAATAGGTTCATTTTAGGATAAATAATTTTGTTGTTCACATTTCACGTTTATGTAACACAAACTTCAGAAATTATATGCAATAAATACTTTATTAAAAAATAATATTCTTTCTTAAATTTCTTAGGATTATTCGGTTATTCCAAAAATATTTGAAACAACATTTGCATTCTCATTGATATCTTTCATCGTGAGTGTTTCAAAATCAGTGAAACCAAGCAATATTTAAAATACATATATTACACGTAAATTTATTTTTGAGAAACAACAAACTATAAGGTCTTTTTTGAAAAAAGGAAAATATTTTTTTTTTTTTTCTGTTTCAGACGAAAAAAAAAATTGTACAAAAGAAAATATAATTTCATTATTATCCATACGATATTGTGCAATGTTGGACATTAAAGTAAGATAAGCTCCTTATAGATATTTAGAATATTATATAATAAACTATCTGGTTTTAAAATAAATATACCAGTATTAGGTCATTCACCTTAATTATATTAAATTTACTGGCGGATCCGCCCGTAGTTGCCGGGTCCCGTCAAAAAATAGCACGAAACGCGAAAACAGTATAAAAGTCGCTGCACGAATGCCGAATAAACTTTTTTTGAAAATTCAACAACATTTTCATATTGAGATAGATGATTGAAACCTGATTCATTTGAATAATGTGGAAATATCGCAGTGAATTGCAAGAAAATGCTAAAAGTCGCTAAAATTTATTTCGGAAGTCTCAGAGGACAAAGTTTACTATATTAGGCTGAAAATTTAAAACAGGTTTTCTTTTATAAATGCCTAAAGCTTCGCCGAGAAACAAGAGAAAATTATAAAAATCGCATAAAAAATTCGCGAAAAACTCAAAAATATCTGTACTTATTCCGTATACATTGTGTGTATTTTTAAGCTATATTGATGAGTGTCTATCAGCTTAAAATTGTTTTTATTATACAAATATATTTCTATGGTTATTCCCCGTACACCACAAACTAGACAAAATTATTTTGTGTGGTGTGTAGTATATTTTTAAAATCCATTCATATACTTGTAAATGTAGAAGTCCTGCGCTAAATCTAAATTTTAGATTAAAATTTAAGTGTGTTTGATATAGCATAACATGAAAATATGTACTAAAAAATATTCCATACGTACGCTATAATGTATATGAAGTAATATGCGTAAAAATGTGAGGAGCCAAATACACTATAAAGTAGTTCTCACGACTATACGTTTATATAAGTTTAAAAGTATACGTAGTTGAGCTTTTTTTCCATTCTATACCTATCCAAAATCGTTACCGGATCCAATATGTTTTAAACGTATTAAACGTATATTTGCGAGCACTATTATAAAGGTACATTTTAATTAAAATGCATGTTGTAGCAAAATCAAGTAAGATACAATAAATGTTTAGTCAATCGAAAAATATTAACGGTAATTAGAGCGATGATAGACAAACAAGAGAATTGATAGTATGAATTCATTTTAATTATGCTGTAGAGTGTTGAAAAATAATAAAAATCTCTAAACTTTCTAATACAAACTCTAAATAATCCTTCTATTTCAAAATAAGAGTAAAATTTTTTCGAAGCTAAAAAAGAATGATTTTTTGAAACGTTCTATTACAATACAAATACAATAAATTTTTTAAGAACTTAAAAAATATTCTCGATTGACAGAAATAAAAAAAAATACGTTTTAGGCTTTATTTCAAACAAATAATAAAAAAAAAACGTAAATCCTTTCATTAATACGAATTACCAGTTGAATTAAAAGAAATATCTTATTCCTTTTTCTTCTCCTTTTATTATTATTTTTCTTTTTCTTTTATATCTTACAAGATTTTTCTTTCAAATATCGAACGAGGAAACAGAAATATATCAAAATAATGTATAAACATCATTTAATACTTAAGAAGAAAAATCATCATGGCCTAAGCACAGGTTACGAATGTAATTTTAAAATGGCAATTATATTGTTATGAAATATATAAATTTTGATAAAATATAGAAAAAATAAAAAATGAACAACCTGGGTCAACCAAGAATTTGAATTATTTGAAAAATGCTGGAATTTAAAAAAGCATTTTATTTGTATTAATTATTGTCCCAAATTACATCCAATCAAACGAATACATTAAATAGGTTATAAATAATTATAAAGATTCAGGCAAATATTTTGCTAATAGCGTCGCTAAAACCATGCCTTAAATATGGATTAGGTTTGAAATTTCACTAACTGTCTGGCTATTGATAAACAGAATTACTCCGTTTTTATAATGATAGAATCTTGTAAATTTTTACAAAGTATTTAAATTTCAAATAGGTAGTATCCGAAACATAAATTCTGCTATTCGCAGTGACTCTCGAACTCTCGAATTATTAAAATACAGTGTTTGAAGTAAATTGGCAGAAAGTCACCAAGTTCACAAAAATCAATATATAAGGTCATTGCATTCTGAATATTATTCACTGATGTGTGTATAACTGATTTTGCTGCAAAGAAATCGGTAGTCAGTAAATATACTTTTCAAATTTTGTATAAAAATATTTGGTTTAAAAATATTTATTATCTCTTAAATTTATTTTAAGCAATAACAGCACTATTTCTACCGGTGCCAGTTACAACCTTTTGAAAAAAAAACGATTTATATTAAATATATTTGTAATTTTTAGATTAAAAGAATCACAAATCTTTTTTAATACATTGATGACTTTTTTTTTTATATTTATTAGGTTTAAAAATTACTAGTTAAATAATCACAAATAAAAACTTTAAAAATTGCCCTTTGACATACGTGGAAATAGTGTGACATTACATTATTTATTTATGAAGAAACCGTAAGAATTAACATTTATGCACTGACAACATAACATATTAAAATTTAGTTCATATATCATGCAGAAATTACGAAAAGTTAATAATGTATGTCAATAAATAGATACATGACTTTGTGTAAAATTTATATACTATATATATATATATATATATATATATATATATATATATATATATATATATATATATCTAGAGAGAGAGAGAGAGAGAGAGAGAGAGAGATGTATCAGGGGGCATTCTATAAATTATTTCAGTTTTATGCATAAAAACAGATGGGGTGATATTAAAAATGCCATCCTAAAATTATATTTAAAACAGTTACAGCTTATCGATTAATTTATTCGAAATATATTATGCGGTTTTATAAAATCACCATAACTGATTCTCGCATTATTACTAGCAAGAAATAATGCTTAAAATTTTCGATTTCCCCCATACATGAAATATTATAAGGTCGATAAAGCGCAATTCAAAATTTTACCGCCCAATTAATATCATATCATTGCTTTTTTAGTGTAAGTTTCCAATCTAAAAATATCTTTAAGTACGACTGATTCCATTTCTAAATAGGAACCTGAAGTAGTGTTAAATTTCAATAACGTATTTAAATTTTGTGCCGACTATTCACATTTGCGAGTGATAGAGTACGATCTGATCCATTATACTATGTAATTCTATGTGAAACTGTATAATCATAAACATTTCATAGTTTACTTTTAACTGAAAAATAATTAAAACACAGTTCCGTACTCTGCAGTTTTGTATATAGTTATGCAGCAGAAATAGAAAAGGCCAAGTTCAAATCACATGCATACTAATACATCTATATTTATAAAAGATTAGCTTGAGTTTCTCATAATCAACGCTGAGCCTCAACCGCTTGTCCTAGAACAATGAAATTTGGAAGACATGTTCTTTACACAATGTAGGCACCCACTAAGAAAGGATTTTTGAAAATTCACAACCTGAGAGGGTTAAATAGGGGGTCGAATGTTTTAGCTAATTTCGTCTTTTCGGCATATCTCAGCAGGAGTTTTAAGTGGGAGCGTGAAATTCAGGATAACAATTCTACTAAATAATAGTTAAACATGCATTTCAGGCGATTTTAGAAATTAAATCACTAAGGATGATGATGAGGTTTCGAAAATTTTTGGTAATTTCACATCTTCACCAAATCTTATCAGAAGTTTTAGGTAAGAGCGTGAAATTCAAGATAACAAATCTACTAAAAAATAATTAAACACGTATTTCAGCGATTTTAGAAATTCAACCACTAAGGGGGTTAAATGGGTGGGGGTCTAAAATTTTTGGTCATTTTGCCTTTCCGCCATATCTCAACAACAGTTTTAGTTAAAAGCGCGAAATTCAGGATAACAAATCTAAAAAAGTTAGTTAAACACATATTTAAGCGATTTTAAAAATTCAACCACTAAGGGCTTTAAATAGGGGGTCGAAAGTTTTTAGTCATTTCATGTTCGCCATATCTCCGCAGCAGTTTTAGGTAGGAATGTGAAATTCAGGATAACAAATCTACTAAAAAAATAAGTAAACACATATTTCAGCGATTTTAGAAAATCATCAATTAAGGAGTTTAAATAGGGGGTCGAACGTTTTAGGTCATGTTGCCTGTTCGCTATATCTCAGCAGCATTTTTAGTTAGAAGCTCGGAATTCGAGATAACATATCTACAAAAAATATAGATAAACACATATTTCAGCGATTTTAGAAATTCATCAATTAAGGAGGTTAAATGGGGGGGGGGGGGTCAAATATTTTAGGTCATTTTGAATTTTCGCCATATCTCAGCAGTATTTTTAGTTAGGAGCTTGAAATCACAGATTCAGGATTAGAAATCTACTAAAAAATATTTAAACATGCATTTCCGCGATTTTAGAAATTCAGCCACTAAAGGGGATTAAATGGGAGTCGAATTTTTTATGTCATTTTCCCATATCTCAGTAATAGGTAGGAGCTTGAAATTTAGGATAACAAATGTACTAAAAAATAGTTAAATATGTATTTCAGCAATTTTAGATAATAATTCATCAAGGAGGTCAAATTTTTAGGTAATTGTGCCCTATCTCAGCAGCAGTTTTAAGTATGAATGTGAAACTGCGCTTTACAAATATGCAAAAAAGCAGTAAATAATTTATTTCAGCGATTTTAGAGCTAGCGAGTCTGTGGGCAACATCGGCTGTGAACCCGATTGCGGAAGATTAGACAAAAAAGAGAACTATTGCTGAGCTTTTATTATATATTTTCAGTGACAATTTTTCCAAGGAATATATTTTTCAATTTCCCATTTTATATATTTTTGGATTTTCGTCTTTTAGAGATCGGATTTAAAATTTTAAACAAAATATTACACTTCCACCTTTTTTCAAAATACCCTTCTTGAAAGAAACTAATTGTGATTTAAATACTGTTTGCCATATTTATGGACTAGGGTATGCACAATGATGCCTTATGGGGATTTCCGTATAGACAGATTACAAGCGTGAAACAGAATGGGTCCTGTTAATATTATTTCATTTTAATGATTTATGCATGCAAAAGAACTCAACCGAGTTATATTGATCGCTGCATTAACGATGTATAGCTGAGAAATACACAGGGCCCCGTTATTTTGATCACCTCATTAATAATTTATGGGCGTGACAGTACCCATTTACAATGGTCGCCATTTGTCTTAGGCAATCCCATTTTTATTTATTTCATCTGAAAGCTCTCCACTCATATTAGATAAATACACACAGGGCCAGTAGTACTTTGTCAGAGGGATTATGGAAAAATATTATTAATGTCACGTAATATTTATTTACGTGCTTATACAGGGTGTCCCAAACGTTTCCGAAGGAGATAGGCGCCATTAAAGTTTAAGGTCCAAAATTTCAAATAATTATAAAAAACGGAAAAATTGGTCGATTCATTTGCGGTTTTCGCTAAAACTATTCTTTATGTCAGTATTTTCTTCAAAATAAATTTTAAAGAAAAAGTTAAAAAAATGTGCACAGAGGGCGCTTTAGACTTTGGAGTAACGAACAACTATTTTTTACCGTTATTTTTTGTATCTGATTAAATGCTTTCAAAAGCTTAGACTTAAATTTAAATTTTTAGTTCAATATCTGAATCGTTGGGAGTGGTTAAGTAGCGCAAACTGAATTGTGTTCAGGAGTTGAAATTTGAACCCCCCACAACGCAGTTCAGTTATTCCCGATCTTAGTGTCGTAGACCAGGCAGAAACTACTACCCCCTACACGTAAAATAAACGATAGAGGGATGACAAAATTAAATAAAATAAATTTTAAAAAATAAATTTTAAAGATACAGTTCAAAAATGCCGAAAGAGCGCGCTTTAGACTTTGGAGTGATGAACAACTATTTTTTACCGTCGACTCCAACGAGGACCTGGTTGCTAGGATTGCCGTCGTAGCAGGCGATATCCGGGAGATGCCCGTGGTATTCACTAATGTTCGCAACTCCCTTCGCCGGCAGCGTGAGCCCTGCATAGTTGCTGGTGGGCACTCTTTTGAGCAGTTTTTGTGACATCATGCGTGTACCATTTTCTACGTGTCAACCTTCATTCATATTGCGCACTACATGCATATATCAAATTGTTTCTTTTTATTTTGCGCGAAGAAATTGCTCATGTCTGTTATGAATAAATTTTCTGTTTAGTTTTGTCATTACTCTATCGTTTATTTTACGTGTAGGGGGTAGTAGTTTCTACCTGGATTAATTTTAACACAACTATTCAAATTGGTAAAGAAATCATATGAGTTGTAATTTTCCAACTGCACGAAAAATGTCCGGTCAAGGATTCGAATCTGCGATCTCTTGGCTGAAGCTGCCATGCTTTACCAACTTAGCTATCCCGCAATGAACTGGATGAATTATGCCCTCCCGATTCAACCGGAATAGCTCAGTCGGCAGAACTTTGCAGCTTCAAGAGATCCCAGGTTCGAATCCTACCCCGAAAATTTTTCGTCCAGTTGGAAAATTACAACTCACATTGTTTCCGCCTGGTCTGCTACACCAAGATCGGGAATAACTGAACTGTGTTCAGGAGTGGGTGTGGGGGAGGGAGGTGTTTAAAATTTCAACTCCTGAACGCAGTTCATTTTGCGCTACTTAATCCCTCCCAACGATTCAGATTTTGAGCTCAAAATTTAAGTTTAAGTCTAAGCTTTTGAAAGCACTTAATGAGATGCAAAAAAATAACGGTAAAAATAGTTTTTTGTTACTCCAAAGACTAAAGCGCCCTCTATCGGCATTTTTTTAACTTTATCTTTAAAATTTATTTTTAAGAAAATACTGACATAAAGAATAATTTTAGTGTAAACCGCAAACGAATCGACCAATTTTTCTGTTTTTTATAATTATTTGAAATTTTGGACCTTAAACTTTAATGGTGCCTATCTCCTTCGGAAGACGTTTGGGACCTTTGGTTTCCTATTTACTATTACTCGTCTTGATGTGTTCTATCACCTCCTAGCGTATGTACCATGAGTTTAGGGATACCCTGTATAAATATATATATATATATATATATATATATATATATATATATGTGTTTATAAATGTAAATAAATTATATGTAAATAGTCTCTTTACTGAATCAATAATAGATAAACAACAAAATACTGACTTTAATTTCAACTAATACACTTTTGGTTGAAACTATATAACAAAAATTTAGCTTACAATAATCCAGCCAGGCCTAATAACACCTTTTCTGGCTATATTCCTTTTATATCTTGCTTCATAACAAAAATTAGAAAACTGCCTCTTAGCCAAAACTCGTGATCTAAATTATTTACAGCTCACGCATTTAAATCATGCATAATAGTATTAGAGTGTCAGTTCATTTGATGAAGTGAAGTGTTCAAACTGAAATCCTACAAATCGGTCATCTTGACGTGATGGCGTCTCGACATCAGCATCTTGGCTTATCGAGGAGTTTAACCTGTACACCACAGCTTCATGTATTCGGCTCCGGTTGATGTCTTTCCTGGACCTTCATGATTTCCTACTTTTTGCACTTCATACCGATCATGATTCTTGGCTGCTGTTATCTCATATGGTCCTAAATATTTTTCTTTAAGTTTTATGACATTGCCAAATTGTGTTCTCTTTATAGCGACGATATCCCCTACTTTGTATCTTCGTGGCTGTTTTCTTTTCTTATCAAACTGCACCTTGTTTTCTTCTTGTATTTTGAGTATATTTTTATTTGCTTCTTCTTTCATGGCTTCGCGCTCTTCCATGATGCATTCTGTATATTCTTCTTCCAAAACCTTCCAAAACCTTCTTGATGTCTTGCATGTCACTGTCCTTCATTTTAACTCCTGTCATTAATTCAAAGGGACTATACTTGGTGCTTCGCGTTATTGTACTGTTGATAATTCTTTGTAATTTTGGTACATATTTATACAACTTGGATTCGTCATCGCTAGACAATTTTGACAGAACGTATATCATCACTCTGTGTATTCTTTCCACCTGTCCATTTCCTTTTGGCATCCCAGTTGTTATCTTTACATGCTCAATTCTTTGTTTTGTACAATATTCCTTGAACTCGCTTTCAGTAAAAGCTTTTCCTTTATCGGTTGTAACTCTAGTTGGGTTCCCGAAAGTTGCTTGCTGTAGTTCCAATTTGTCTATCATTTCTTTGGCCGACTTTGATTTCACTAGATAAAACCATGCGAACTTAGTAAATGCATCTACAACGGTGAAAATATATTGATATTTTTTTATTTGTGAGAGATAATGGACCTATGTGGTTGATGTGATAGGTTTCTAATGGTTTGCCGCCTTTTGGTATAGGGTTTAGAAAACCTTCAGCTTTTCCCTGCTTCCTATTATACAAGATACAATCAACACAGTTTGCGATTACCGTTTCTACTTTCTTCCTTAATCCAGCTATGTAAAAATCTTGCTTCACTATATCTTCCGTCTTAGATACAGCAAAGTGTCCTCTTTCGTGAATTTTTCGCATAATTTCTCGTTGCATCTCTTCCGGCACCACCAACATTTCTTTTCTATTCTCGAATCTGTACAATATGTCATCTTTTACTAAGTAATTATCGGACGAACCACTGACGACTAGTGACTTGATAGTTTGTATGGATTCATCTAATCTTTGCGCTATTGCAATCCTTTTCGTTATTTCTCCTTGCGATCTAGTTATAATTAATACCGATTGCGTTACCGGCACATTTCGGCTTAATGCGTCTACATGTTTCATTCTTGTTGCTGGTCTATGTTCTATCTCGTAGTCATATTCTTCGATGAGTAATGCCCATCTTGCTACTTTAGGTGTTAAATCTTTTTTATTTAATGTCTTTTGGATGGATTCGAAGTCGGTTACGATCTTGAATTTATTTCCCATTAGGTAATTTCTGAATTTTTTTAGAGCTTCTATTATGGCTAATACTTCAAGTTCATAACTTGAATATTTCTCCTGTTGTGGCGAAGTTTTCTTGCTCATGTATTGCAACGGGTGAAATTTTCATTTCAGCCGCATTGTAGCCATCGCCTTCAGCCACTGAATGCTTCCATTTATGGGCCTTTTAAGGCAAAGCTGAGATGAGTCCAAGATGATTGGCTAACAAATAATCCTGGAGATCATATTACAATTTACAATCTCTCAGCTTTTGCCAAGGAGGCACTTTTGTCAGCTTTTAGTCCTGAACGTTGAATAAAGGGAGGAAAATATTTGTGTCCCATTCATCCCTGCTGTGAAGATGATTGGGACATAGAGAAACTTTTTTTAATTTCATAATATATTTCTGTATAATAATAATCTTCAATAAATATTGTGCATAAGATGTAGTCAAACATTTAATCTTTGAAATGTGATATATTATATTTATAATAACTTAAATAAAATATATAAAATAAATATTTTTGTGAAAATGTCCCATTCATCCCCCATCTCCCCTATCTAGTTCAGCATTTCATTTATGAAAGAAAATTATCCTAGTTTGAAAAAAATTCTACTGCCTGGTATTTTATTCGTGTAAATTTGAAACAAAATTCATGCTTATAAAATCAATCTTACGATCTAAAAAAATTCACTATTCTGATTCAATACTCTTATCAATCTAAAATAAAAATAATATTTTCTCCATTTATCAAAATTCACATCAGCATCTACAAAATTTATCCATTCATATGTGATTTAAATCGAAACGGAAATTCTACATATCTTTTTGAAAAATAATGTCAAATACTCCCTTTAAATTTATTTATTGTCGATTCAAAATAGCGACAAAAAGAATCAGTATCAAGGAAGTAACACACTGTTTGTCACCATTTACATTGATTTTTCTTTTTAAACTCTGAGATGTGCAAGACAAATAAGTCCCATTCACCGTTGTTATCCGATAAGTGTACAGTTTTGAATCACGCGAGACTGGCAAGATCCCAAAAGTATTGATTGCTAAAATACGTATATCATTATTATCTAAGTTCTAAATACGTTTATGCAGTGTACATTTGTTGAAAATTTTTCATATATATATTTTTTTTATCGTTGCGGTTTACTGAAAATTTCATTTTATTTTTACAAGTGACATTATTTTTTTTATTAAAAAATATATATGGAACTGCTAAATTACGCATTTTTATTTTGTTTTGATTACTTTTAAGTGTAACTTTGATTGTTATCTTGTTGCTTCTTAAATAATTTGGTAATGCAAAATTTAAGCAAAGAAGCAGTAAAGAGTTGCTTTTTGCCCCAATTAATTAATTCTTATTTTTAAACAACTGACGTGATTTTAGTGTATGCATGATATATTTGACATCTGCGAATGATATTCATGACATATATGATATATTTATGTCATTAATATAAGTGACATGTGTTATTAACTAGTGATTTCTTCTAATTTTTTATCCCTTTTAAATATACAAATTTTGCCAACTTTTAAAACTATAATAAAATAAATAGAATATTTAGTAATGCTGCGTGAATGCTTCAGCTGAATATTTGATTAATGATATTAGAGCAAAAATAAATATTTTTTAATGGTATTAATGATATTAGAGCAAAAAAAATATTTTTTAATGGTATTATTGATATTAAAGCAAAAAAAAAATATTTAAAATACAGCTATTGCAAAATGTTGTAATATTTACAATGTGCTACGTAATTAGACGTTTTGTATACATTATAATGTATACACATTTACAGTTTCATACTGAGAGTATGTTATATATTGTTACATATCATTTCATACCGTTAGTCCGGAAATTGTGAATTTTGCGAAAAATATCTCATCGCGTAACTATATTTAATAAAAGTTTATTTTCCATTTAAATATAATAATAAAAACTAACGCCACATAATAGTATATTTATAGGTAAAATACTGTTGTATAACAAAAAGATATATGCATGCACAAACCATATATATCTAAACTGAAATAACATGCGTAAAGCATTTCATACAAAAATCGGAGCTGTCTGAATTTTTTTCTTTGTGGTTTTTACTTAGACACGAAAATATGTATTGCGTTTTTGTCATCTGATAACTGCACCTAGGCAGTTCATCCCGAACAACATCCACAACATCCCGAAAGCATGTTTGCATAACATGCTTAATTTTTTTATCTCGGAGGAGAGCCGAAATACGCTAATTTGGTATATGGGAGATTTTATGGCACCATAAATTTTTTTATCATAAAGAAAGAACGCGTTTTCTGTGAAGAAGGACAAAAGTGAATATACATTAGTTCCAGCATATATATATATATATATATATATATATATATATATATATATATGTGTGTGTGTGTGTGTGTGTGTGTGTGTGTGTGTGTGTGTGTGTGTGTGTGTGTGTGTGTGTGTATGTGTGTGTGTGTATGTGTGTGTATGTGTGTGTAAGAAGATGACATGTAAATAGTAGATTTACTGGATTTATATGCACAAATAGACGATGAATAACAAAATATGAACTTTAATACAGTCCTAGAAATATAATTCTACAATACTTGACTAGCAATTTCTTTTCAGCTAATCCACTTCTCGCCAAACATATACAATATTTTTATTTACCAAAGAAAACAACCAGGCCTAACAGCGCCTTTACTGGATATTTCTCATATTGATACTTGCTTCACAATAAAAATTAGAAGACTGGCTCTTTTCCAATTTTGGAGATGTTCAAATGTTGATCTCGCGACCCAAAATATTTATAACTCGTGCATTTAAATCATGGATAATAATAGTACTACAGCGTCAGTTAATTTGATTATCATGCACATACGTCATAAAGGAAATGAAGTGTTTACACTGAAATCCTATATATTTTATCTCTTTGTAGATTAAAGTAGAATGATATTAGAACTTGATATGTATTTTAAGATTCATAGATATTATAATATATATATATATATATATATATATATATATATGTAGTATATATATCTGTAGTGTACTCAGTGGCCGCTCGTAAATCGCTCTTTTTGGGGAACTAAATATATGGCTGGATTTTTTTTTTCTTTTAATACCATTATTTTTAACGAAAAATTTTCATTGGTTTAATGTTTAATGGATAAATTTTTTACCAACAAATAACACAGATATTTTTTTTACAAAATAGTGGTAAGAAAATAATACATTTTGCAACCTTGCATTTAGTGCCCCAAATAAAGGCAGTCACGTGCCGCCACTGTATACACTTATGTACAAAAATTAAGGGACAGTGACCGGACGCTTTCGCTGTTTAACGGTTTGCCGAATATCTCCTGAAATTTTTGACAAAATGTTCTTGAAATTCAAGGATGTAAAGCACATATTTGACTTAATGAACAGTAGAAACAGTATACTGTAATTAAGAAAATTTATATATTGATTATTTGAGGAGATATGGGCATTTGTAGGAAATAATTTATAACTGCGCATGCGCGAACTGTAACAATGATTTGTTTTTCATGATTTTGTAGTCATATCTATAGAGTAACAGATATAAAAAGGCAAGTCAAATATCGTGGTAACTCATAAAGATACCAGCAATACAGTGAGCTAATTGACAAATTCGAGGGGGGGGGGTCCCATAGAAGTTTCCTCCGATTTTGTCCATTTGCTCACTATATTTTTGATATCAATCTCAATTTTCACAATATTTGACTGGTCTTTCTATTACCAAAAGTTTCTGAAGATCGACTACTTAGCCATAGCAATTCATATCTGATTTCAACTAATCATGGCATCTTTTCGAGTTACTTACTTAAATTGAATTGAACTCAATCTCATTCTTTCTCTATATGGATTTATGGTAGTTTCTTTGCATTATATATTAAACGGCCCTCTTACCACTACTGTATTTCACTTTTGTATTTCGTACAAAGAAGTACAGACTAGACAGTGTCACGTTGGTTTCCATATGTATTAAATAGAAATTAGTTTACACATAAAAGAATTAACAGCATTAAAATAATGAGAAATGGACTACATGTCTGCCAAAATGTTTCCTCATTGAATGATGTTTCTGTTGTCTTCGATGCTGAACTTTAACTTAATAGACTAATACTATATATAATGATTCGGTTTATTCTCCTAAAATTTTCATATCTTGTATGTTCACTTTGAACAATTTAATAGATTGTATATTTGTATGTTAATTGCAAAAAATTATATATATACATTTTGACTTTAAAAAAATAATTACCAATGAAACACATAAGCCATAAACTGGATATGGTTGACATATCTACTCGATCTAAATATGGTTCTTATTATGGTTCCGGTTAATTAATATTTAGCAATAAATTCTAGGCAAATGAATTTTAATACATGATAAGCGATTTTTTTAACTTTGTAGAAGTTATAACAAATGTTTATCTATTTATTATTCTATTTATTTTTTTAATCCATCAATTTGTATACAAAGCTGTATTTCTGAACATTTGATTTTAGACTGTGAGAATCTTTTTTTACAATTATACCATTGAAGATACCATATTAGAATGAAAAGTACCACTATATGCATATAAAAATTAAAATAAAACATTCACATTCCGGCGAGAAAAATTTGTATAAAATGAAAGACAAATATGAAAAACTAGAAAAAAAATATTTTAATCTTTAAATAAATATTTACTTTCACACGTTGAACCTGAAAATAAAATTTAAAAAAAAAGATTCTCTTTTGTTATTGAAACATATATTTATAAATGAAAATTTCGCCATTTATTTGAATTAAACACACATTTGATTTTAAGAAATTTTATTTAATGTTTTCATATCTGTCATCTAAATAGAAATTATTTCAGCAATGAGAACAGCAACTTTTTTGTAAGATGAGAAAGACGTAATAATAGAAGTTGACGCTACGAATATTATTTGATTTTCAACTTTTTATAATAATTCTTTTCAAGTAAAAAGTTTTTAGAAACGTCAGAAAACATTTAAAAGAATGAAATGAAATGAAATTTTCTTGGAATTATTTTCTAATACAGAAAAGTAAAATGTTAATCTGACATTTAGCTATGTATTATAAAAATATTGTATGAGATATTTTAAAGATATGTCAAAACCAAAATAAAAAAGTTTGCGTAGAAGGTTCTAAAAAAATTATATTTTTGAATTAAGTTATTTATATTACATTTCATGTCTTACAAAAGAAACATTATATGATACTCATAGCTGAGTGAATACATTGTTTTCGTCTGGGAAGCCTTAAAAAACATGATTAATTAAACAATTATTTTCAGATATTTTTTATTGTACTGCATTGAAGAATTGGATTATATTTATCAAAGTTTTCAAAAATGCATACATTTTATAAAGTGTTATTAATTGTAGAAGACATTTTTATGTTAAAAACAGTAATTCTAGATGATCTTTGGTAACAGCTAATGCTATAGAGAGTAAATAGACCTACATACTTTTCGAAAGTGATAAAAATATTATTTTTAATTCCATCCTATTATTTGTAGAATATAGAGAGATTAATACTATTGTAGGGAAGTACATTAGATGCAATAAGAAAATAAACTGGTCTCTTAGGAATTGGTCGTAAAGTAGGAATTACTATGCGATGCAAGCTCATTTTTTTAGATGTAAGAAAATTGAATAAGCGTTGATGAACATCGAGTATTATGAAATACCATTTATATTTGGGTCAATACAACATTCCGGTATTGTTTAAAACCCGAAAACCAAATACAATAACAAACTTCAACTATCTGCGAATAGGTTTCATAGAAAAAAATATTTTACGAAATTTCATCACTTTGAAACAAAAAATAATAATATATTTATTCTGAGAGTATTGTGAGACAGTCGGTAAATATAGAATAGGGGGTTAAAAATGAAAGAAATGAACTAACTTTGGCAAAAAACAGATGTAATGGTATCAGGAGAACATATCAATATATAGTGTCTATGTAGTCAGCCAATATACTCCGATTCATACTTGAGATTTGCACAAATCACAAATATACGGATCTGTCTTTGCGCCACCATAATCATGGAGTATTATGAGATATTGGTATGGCATATAATGAGATACCACAGGTTTGGGAAATAATTACACTGTTGTGGCATAATTTATAGTCTTTATACGTACATCATATTATGTTTAGCTCATTGTATTATTTTTATCGAGTTTACAATTTTATGTCATTTAGCTTTTAAAATTTGGCAACGCTCTAAAGTTTTTAGTTTTTGTTTTGATCTTGAAAGTTTGTTCGATGAAAATAAATCTGATAAGTTTAAACTGAATAATGATGTCAGTATTTTATTTACAAATACACGCAAAAATAATTAACGATTTGTATATGAAAATCGCTCCCCAACAACTGGTGACCCGCATTTCTAAAAAACATTGCTCAATAACTGTATCAATCGATCTTTAAGTAAATATGCCTGCAGAGAAGAACCAAGCCAAAAGATTCTACGCAAGAACTATGTAAGGTGAGTGTTAAAATTCCTCCTTTTTGGATTGATCGTCAGGAAATTTGGTTTTTCAAGTTGAAGCGCAGTTTAAAATAAGCGGAATTGTTTCTGAGGAAACCAAATTTAATTATTTAGTATCGCAATTGGAACCGAAATACGTCGAGAACATATGGGACATTGTAACAAAATATACCGATGCCAAGTACACGGAATCTAAAAGACTTTTAGACTTGTTTAAAGAAAGTGAAAGCACTCGTATTAAAAAACTAATTACTGGAATTGATTTAGGTAATTTAAGACCCAGTCAATTATTACAGAAACTGAAATCAGTCGCAACATCAGATGTATCTGAAAATTTAATAAAAATCTTATGGCTAGAAAAATTACCAGATTCTATGCGAAATATAATACTTGTTAGTGATGAAGAGCTACCAAAGCTGGCGATTATGGCTGACAAGATTGCCGATATGACACCTTCTAATGATATTTGCAGCGCATCTTCTACTTGTAATTGCTCGAATACCGAATTACTATCCAAAATCAAATCCCTTGAACAGCAAATTGCCCAATTAAGTGTTGATCATATATCACGACCACGATTACGGAATAACTCTGTTTCTGGCAGAAGATCTCGAAGCAATTCTAAAAAGAGATTTAATCCTCGAGGAAAATACTGTTTTTATCATTTCCGTTATGGGGCCAAATGTCATCAAGATAAATGTACTCCGCCGTGTAGTTGGTCAACTGATTATTCACCAAACCAGGGAAACGCCAAAATGCAGTAGAGAATGCGGCATGCTCTACTGCTAATAATTTTACGAATTGTCACAAATTTCGCTTATTTGTTAAAGATAAAAAATCGAAACTGCGATTTTTGGTAGATAGCGGTGCAGATGTTAGTATTTTACCAGCTTCTAATCAAGATAAACAATCCGTGGATTATAAACTGTATGCAGCAAATGGTACAGAAATTGAAACATATTGTATAAAGATGCTAACAGTTGATTTAGGACTTCGACGGGAATTTCAATTTCCTTTTATAGTTGCAAAGATCAATAAAGGCATTTTGGGAGCTGATTTTCTAAACAAATTTAACTTGTTAATTGATTTGCATAATAAGAAACTGATTGACGGAGTAACTCAGCTAACTTTTACTGGCGAAGTTGCTGTTGTCAGTGAAGATAGTGATGTCGGTACTGTAAATAATACCAATAAATTTTATAACCTGTTAAAAGAATATTCCGATATAACCAAACCAAATTTATTTTTATCCAGTGTAAAACATAATGTTCAACATCATATTATAACACAAGGTCAACCTGTCCATTCTAAAGCAAGACAATTAAATCCTCAACGACTTGCAACAGCGAAACAAGAATTCCAATTCCTGCTCAATAATAATATAATAAGACCTTCCAGTTCTCAATGGTCAAATCCTCTTCATATGGTTACGAAAAAAGATGTTACTTTTCGCCCATGTGGAGATTACAGACAACTCAATGCCAGAACTGTTCCTGATAGATATCCTATCCCTCGAATTGAAGATTTCCATCATATTTTGAAAGATACAACTATATATTCTAAAATTGATTTATTTAAAGCCTACTACCGAGTGCCCACTGCCGAAGAAGATAGGTGTAAAACAGCAATTATTACTCCATTTGGATTGTACGAGTTCAATGTAATGAGTTTCGGTTTGAAGAATGCATCAGCAACATTTCAAAGATTTATTAATGAAGTTTTTTCAGGTCTAGATTTTGTCTTCGCCTATTTAGATGATATTCTTATCGCATCTACAAGTGAAGAACAACACAAAAATCATCTCAAATTGGTGTTTGAAAGATTAAACCATTATGGACTTCATATTAACATTTACAAATCTGTCATGGGAACACAAGAAATAGAATTTTTGAGATATTTAATTACTTCTCAAGGCTCACGTCCTTTACCTGACAAAGTTCAAGCCATCGTTAACTACAAACTTCCAACAACTATTCATGAACTTAGAACATTTCTAGGCATGATTAACTTTTGTCGTCGATATTTAAAGAACGCTTCAAAACATCAATCTCTGTTACATGATTACCTCAAAGGAGCAAATAAGAAAGATAGACGAAAAATTCCTTGGACAGATGAAGCGAAAGAACAGTTTCAACAGTGCAAAGATGATTTAGTCAATACTGCATTCTTATCATTTCCAAAGTCTGAACTACCTCTGTCACTAAGTACGGACGCTTCAGATTCGGCGATTAGAGCAGTAATTGAACAGTATGAAGATAATGGATGGAAACCTATCGAATTTTATTCTAAGAAATTAAATGATGCACAAAAGAACTACAGTACTTACGATAGAGAATTACTTGGTATTTACCTCTCCATTAAACACTTCAAGCATTTACTAGAAGGAAGAAAATTCACGATATATACAGACCACAAACCCTTAACCTTTGCATTCCTACAAAAGCCTGAAAAACCATCTCCTCGTCAACTTCGTCACTTACACTACATTTCACAATTTTCAACTGACATCCAACACATTAAAGGTCACGACAACATCATCGCAGATACCCTATCCAGAGTGATAGAAATTTTTTGATCGATTATGATAAAATAGCAGATTAACAAGATCACGATGACGAATTCCAAACTTTAAAGGCAACCACAACTTCCCTGAACTTCAAGCAATATTCGCTACCTTCTCGAAAGTCTTTGTGGTGTGAAACCTCAACAAGTAATATTAGACCATACATTCCTGAATTCCATCGCATGAAAATTTTTCATCAAATGCATGGAGTATCCCATCCTGGAATGAAATCATCTGTGAAACTCCTGACATCAAAATTCATCTGGCCTAATATCCAAAAAGATGTACAGCTATGGACCCGATCTTGCATGGCTTGCCAAAAAAGCAAAATTAATCGGCACACCAAATCAAGTTTCGGTGAATTTCAACCGCCATCGGAAAGGTTCAGTGACATCCATGTTGACCTTATAAGACCTTTACCACTGCCTGACCTGCATTGACCGGTATACTAACTGGATGGAAGTAGTTCCGCTGAACAACATTTTAGCCGAAACAGTTGCCAAAGCATTTTACGGTAATTGGATTTCTAGATTTGGAACCCCATGCCGACTCGTCACGGATCGTGGTGCACAGTTTAGATCAGAGTTGTTGAACGCCCTGTCAAAAATGTGTGGAATAAAATTGCAGCCCACGACTGCCTATCACCCCCAATCCAATGGAAAGGTCGAACGGCTTCACAGACCTTTAAAGACCGCACTAATGGCACACAATAACCTGGCCTGGAATGAAACACTGCCAACTGTTCTTCTTGGTCTACGGACTGCCATGCAGGAAGATTCGGAATACACCATTGCCCAGATGGTCTATGGACAAAACATACGATTACCTGGAGAATTTTTCCACGAAAGTACAACTCAAACAACATCTGATACTTTTGCAAAACAACTTCAACAAGTAATGGAAGAAGTTGGACCAAGAACTGTGTCAAAAAAATATGTTCAAAAAATATTTGTTCCAAAAGATTTAAAAACCACGTCACATGTGTTTATTCGCAAGGACAGAGTTAAAAAGCAACTGGAACCCCCATACGAAGGTCATTTTCAAGTCGTCGACAAAAAGGAAAAATATTTCACACTCAAAATCAAAGACAAAACTGTTACTGTGTCTATTGATAGATTAAAACCGGCGTATTTCTTGCAAACATCAGACTTTCCTACAAAAAACCCAACAAAAACAAAACAATCTGCGAAACCTAAACAGGATTTACCTCCTCAAGTTCAAAAACTTCCTGAAAAACATTCACGTACGGGACGAACGATCAAAATTCCTGTGTGATTTCGTGATTAATTTTGTAATTTACTTTTTTCTGTATATATTTCATTGTATTGTATAGATTGTACCGGAACTTTGTTACTGGGAGGGGAGTACTGTTGTGGCATAATTTATAGTCTTTATACGTACATCATATTATGTTTAGCTCATTGTATTATTTTTATCTAATTTACAATTTTATGTCATTTAGCTTTTAAAATTTGGCAACGCTCTAAAGTTTTTAGTTTTTGTTTTGATCTTGAAAGTTTGTTCGATGAAAATAAATCTGATAAGTTTAAACTGAATAATGATGTCAGTATTTTATTTACAAATAAACGCAAAAATAATTAACGATTTGTATATGAAAATCGCTCCCCAACAACTCTATGTCTATTGGAATGAATCGAGAGTTAAATAAATCTGTCATGTATGAGTATAAATCGTGCTCAGAGGGTTCCGTACATTAAATTTATTAATTACTAGCTGTTACCCGTGACTTCGTTCACGTAACATTAAAAAAAGATAATAAATGCATTAATCAAACAAAATATTTCTCCCCCGATAATTAGAAACGTAAATAATTAACTAACTCTTTATCATATTTCATAGGAGAAAATACGGTATTTCTTTGTTATAGGGGCCTTGACATAGCTCAGTTTTAAAAAAGTACAATTTGTCAAAACACAAATATCAGTTTTACCTGATAAACCATTTTACTTTTAACGACTTTGTAAAACGTTTTAACAGCCATCATTTAAAAATAATTCATTGGAAATAGTATATGATTTTTGTTTAAATTCAATTCTTGTGAATATGGAGGAATAATTCTACAGCTAAATGCAAGGACTCTTCAATTGCAGAGCTTTTTGCAACCCAAAATTACATGCAAACGTAACACTTGCAATTGCAAAACTTTTTGCAACCCATAATTATATGTAAACATTACTTTTGCATGCAATTTTCAATGCAAATTAACATTTATAAGGGTTCAAATTAAAATTAATTTGGGTGCAAATTACATGTAAATGTTACGTTTGCATGTAATTTGGGGTTGCGAAAAGCTTTGCAATTGCAAGTGTTACGTTTGCATGTAACAGCAAATTTGCCTCCTTGGTTTAATCTATAGCTGAAACAACTCTTGATTTCTTGACAATATGCTGACAGACGATTTTTGTTCTGCAGAATAAATTAATTCATAAAGTTTAAATATGTGGAAATATGTTTTTAATTTTCGGAAATTCTGCTGTAATCAAGATTTTTTTTTTCACCAGGTATTCAAATTGAAAATACATTCTTTTTTCAGTTTTAATGAGAAAATGGTATAAAAATGTATTAATCCATTTTATTTCTTCTTTTTTTTATCCACAAAAATGGAATAATTTAATTACCGTTTTTAGAAAAACTTAACAAAAAAAAAAAAAAAAAAAAAAATTAATATCTCGGAATCTAATTCAAAATTTTAAATTCTCAGAGTTTATATGACATCCTTAGATCAATGATGGTGTTAAGTAAATCGCATTGCATTAAGAGTAGTAGTTGCGAAATACAAACAGACAGTCAGATTTTAAAATAATAGACTTGTGTTCAATTTTCTTTTCCTAATAATCTTACTGATGCTTGTATTATTAATCGCAGAGTTCAGAGAATAAATATATATGAAATGTTTATGTTTGGCGTGATGCTGAAAATGCAACCCTATAGTTGGCCTAAACAACTGGCGGTTTGCTTTGAAAACCTCTCCCCGTCCAATGAATTGCCCTTGGGCCTAACGATTTGAGCGATAACCGGCTTCATATTGCAAGCCGATTTGACGATTCACTGCCTCTCTATTCTTTCACTGTACTCTGTAATTATTAATGTTTGAAATTGATTCACGCACCATTTGAAACGTATTTGAAAAACCCCGTTTCATTTGAAATATGACGTCACTTTGATTCCAGAGAAATCTCTTTTCAATAATATAATTCTTGTTAATTTTCTTTTCATGGCAATCATGACGGGAATTTTATCAGAAAACTCACATTTGTATGTAACTGATTTTCAAGCTTATTATTAATCAGTATCAAAAAACATATTTCAGTTATTCATCTTAAATCTGATGTCCATTATGTATATACTTTTATTATACACTGATATTCACGCTCCTTGTAATGTTACGAATATTTGAAAATACATGTTTTATTTATGACGTCATATTTGTTGAAGCCAAGGAGAATCCTTTTCATAGTTCCATGGTCCAAGCGAAATTGTTTCTTAATAATATGATTATTGTTCAGTTTTCCTTCTAATTATAACGCAATTTTTGACAGAAAATATCTTCTCAACGTAACCAATATTCATACTTCATGTATAATAACAAATACTCCATATTTTTGTTTCAAATATCGCGGAAATTCCTATTCTTTTGAATTCTTTTGAATTTTTATTTTTCACGTGAAAATCTTTCAATTGAAAATTAATTGTTGAGTAAAAATTATTATTCCGGCTTTGATTTAGTTTTGGCAACGATAAAATATTAGCAACGGTATAGTAAATTTAACCATTTTAAAATATTATACGAAAAAATGTCCATTTATTCTCTATGAAAATAACGAAATTTTCAATTATTAAGAAAAATATTTGAATAAAATAAACAAAAACCAGCCTATATTCATATGAGGGTTATAATCAACTTATGTGCAAAGGTACAGGATCATTAAATGCTCCATTTTGACGCTGGCTTCAGCCTAACATTTGCACACAATCAGATTTATAATATTATTAGGATTGTTTATTAATTAATAAACTCCTACTATCCCTAATTTTTTCATTATTTTATTTCAGCAAATTCGGAAATAGAAGCGGGGGGGGGACATATTCTTCCAGTATTCTTTCGACGATATCTCTGAAAATATAATACCTAAAATTAAAACAAATATATTATTGAATTTGATGATACATCTTTCGAACGATACCCTGCACGATGTTTGAAAATATTTTTTTCCAAGTAAATTAATTAATATTTTGGCTAATTACAGTCAATTTGTTTCGAAAATCATTATCAAATATCTTTGGATGATTCTGGATCGATGACACCTCGAGTGACCGTCAACTTCCACGCTGAACACCCGTAAAGTAAAGTTTGCGTGTAACAGAAAAATGCGTTTTTCTCAAAAACTATAATTCCTAGGAAATTGGGTATAGTTTTTCTGCAAGGTTTAATAAACTCCTAACACCTCTAATTTTTTTCATAATTTTAGTTTCAACAGATTTGGAAATATATGGGGGGGGGGATATATTTTTGCAGTGTATTTTCGACGATATCTCTAAAAATATAAAACATAAAATTAAAACAAATATATTTTTATGGTCGATATTACGAGATCTTTCACACGACACCCCACATGATATTCAAAAAGAAAACATTTTTATAGTAACATAATTAGCCCCCTAAATTTTAAATAAACATGTTTGTGAATGACTAATGATTTGGAAATATGAGGGTAGGCTTTATAAACATTACCAAGTATGAACATTTTATGCCCCATAGTTTATTAGAAAAAGGGCTCTGACAGACAGACAGACACGGGATTGACCTTATAATGGTTCCGTTTTTACTTATGTACGGAAACTTAAAAACGAGTATCACATCATAAACTTTTAGTATTTCGGTGTACATTATGCTTAATTTCAATGTAAAAATATTACTTCTGTTAATGAATAAAAAATATTGAAAAATTATCAGCTGAAATTTTCCAAAAGAGAAAAACAAATGTTTATTCACATAACACGCACTGACGCCTACAGACGAACTGCGTGTTCTGGGGCGGTATTCTGAAAACGTTCTCAAAGTTTATGATATTGCCATTTAGTGGCAGGACTTTAGGAAACATAAACTTTGGTATTCCATATTACTCGACTATTTCATAACACCCGAAGTTCCTCTATATTAAAAATAATAAATTAAAAAAATATATGAAAAAAAAAATTAAATGTAATGATTCACCATTTTATTTCCCTTTCTGTTATCGTTTTTACATTTGAATACTTTTTTATATTTCAGGTTTATATTTCACTTACTTTTTTCATTTTCTCTTTCTTCCATTTTTGTCTCCATCTCATGTTATTTTCCTTTATTTATCATTAGTGAAGCTTAAACAAAATGTTACCAGAATATATAGATTACATTTTAATGTTTCATTTACAAAACATAGATTTATTGCTATAAAATAGAATTATTACTATAAACATTCCATGAATTCATAAACAAAAAATATGTAAAAGTAGATGAATGTAACTAGAATTTATTTTGCAATGACGAATTCAAATTTTAGTACGTCTATATGTCTGTTTCCGAATATTTTTCGTTACAACAAAGCTTTACTAAAGTTATTACTTAACATATTACTATGTTTTTAACTATGATTGCTTAATTGGTTTTCCAGTAGGAGAGTAATTACAACTGTTTTTCGTCTGCGTATACATTTAAAAATTACATATATTTTGCTTTAACATGATTACATGGTGTTTTACACTTTTGCTTGTATAATATTTTTCCCTTACTTTTTTTAGAGTTTTGTAATAATATGTTTTATGTATTTCAATAAAGTGATGTGTTTTAACACTTTTAAACGATATTTTATTTTATATTTTATACTGCCTTTCTCTAACAGGGACTTCTCTTAAGAAAACTGCAGTTGCAGTCTGTCATGAAAAGAATTTTATCTAGTTAGAGATAAAGATGAAACAGAACGAGCGATTAAAAAATAATAACCATCTATGATTCTTTTTTATCATTTTTATCCAATAATTGTACGGCACATTATCTGGAGAATAAGAAAATATTTCTTATTTTTTATCAGATTTTTAAGAATTTAAATTTCGTTATTGTTTTTCCAATTAAAACGTTTCGCTACCAGATAAATCCAATTTTGTTATATTTTAATATGTATTCCCGTTCTTGAACGAAGCGTCTGATTAAAATCCGAGAAATGTCCTTCAATAGAATATGATTTCTTTTTCTTGTCGTCTTTTTAAAAAAGATTTATTTCGTCTAAATTATTCCACATGTTCATGTTCCTGTTCTTTTCAAACTTTAGATTTTTAACTGTAAAGATAGACTATTTAAATTGTTTTGTTTGATTAATGGTACCTTCTAAATCTTTTTTTATTTATTATTCCAAATAAAAAAGAATTAAACGGAAGAAAGAGTTAAACGCACCAAACTAGAGAAATTAAAAAAGCGTCATTAATGATAAATTTTATTTAAATATATATTATAAGTATTTTCAACTTTTTAACGAAAATCTACTGAATGAGCTTTGAAACTTTTTTTTTTCATTAATTATATATTTTATGTTACAAATTTATTTTGACAAATATCTTTGCTGCAGAAAACGTCTATGGAAGACAAGAATGAAAATTTTATACTAATTTAAAATTTATAACATTAATAACAATAGCAATTTAATTTAAACAATATTATTTTAGCAATGTTCAAATTTCATTACCAATGGATGTATTTAAAAGCATAAAATACATTTAATACTTTTAATCTAAAAATCATGCACTAATTTGTAGAAGAAAGCTTACATATGTTATACTTGATAGCTATCAGAGAGTTATTAATTTTATTTTGGGTTTGAAATATTCTTGAAAATATGGAAAAGGGAAAAATTCTTAGGTAAAATTATTATGTTCTGCTGAAGTATTCCTTCTTTCAGTATACTGGTAATTCGGGTTATATTAATAAAGCGACATGGAAATTAAACTTATTTATGGTAAGTTTATTTTGTAACATCTGAACTGGTAACGCAAAATAATAATAATAATAATAATAATAATAATAATAATAATGCAAGAAAAAATGTCATGATAACACGAATAGTTTCCTGACTGTGAAACGACTTTTCTGAGAATATCCTGGTCCGGTTATATTAAACATAAAATAGAAAAACATGGTGTTGGATATGGAGCCAGAATTTTTTTCCGACATCTATGTTAATAATAAAAACAATTTAAAAAAACGAAAGGAAACTAATATTTACTCCCTATTATTGTGAAATTTTAATGTGTAGTGTGCTTGATGCATTATGCAAACTAACTAATTTACAATTTAAGGCTGTGTATGTTAATGTTACGTACGAATATATCTTGTATTAAACGATTATAATTAATTTAATTGTGGCTTCGAGGCATAGCTAAAACTAGTTCGATAAAGTAGCCAGCGCTTATTAGTCACCGTTTGCACTACAATATATATATATATATATATATATATATATATATATATATATATATATATATATATATATATATATATATGTATATATATACCTTTTGAATTTCACTTTCGATTTTTATTTTTAAAACAACATCGAATGTATAGTTATTGTACTTATTTTGTATTCATAAATTTTAATAATAAATAAAAGCTTTTATTTTATTTTATTTCAAAAATCAAAAAAATATATTTTTAAATGTATGCCATTATTTTATTCTTAGGAAAATTTGTTTATGTTAATGATTTATATTTGATGAAATTGCTTTAATTATCATGTAACTGTTACTCGTTTTTAAAAAAAGAGTCACGAAATGAGAAAGATGAAAAATATAACAAATCAATGACACTGCAAATGATTTTCAAAATTAATTTGTTTTTTTATCGAAAATTTATTTTAAATAAAATAACATATTTTTCTATAGTGGTATTTTGTGATTATCCTTAAGATTTTTTGTTATTTAATTTTTTTTAAATGATATTAAAATTTTCTTAATTCCTGAGCAACAACATTTAAAGACAAGGGCAAAAATAACAAAGATAAAAGATGTAGTAAAATAAAGACACGGGCAGCGGACGCTATGCGTCATATGATTTTAAAGTCAAATTGAGATAACTTTTAATGATTTCCTTGTTCAATGCAGCTTCCAGTAGTAATATAAAAGATGTAAAAATGAAATTGTTAAAAAAATAATACACTAATTTAATTAGTATTTAAACTAACTATGAGATAGTAGACAGATTTGAATACATTTAAATTAAGACAAATAAATTAAGATATATACTTAAAGAAAATAAAATAAATAAAAACCAAAACATACAAAGTATACGTTTCGCTATGTCATCGCATAGCCTCTTCAGTACTAACATCGACCGCAACAACAAAACATCGAACACAAGATGAAGTTTTTGTTTTAGAAACAAGATATATTCATTTGAAATTGAACCTGATTCGGTTCAAATTTAATATCTTTAAATGTATTCAAGTCTGTCTAATGTCTCATAGTTAGTTTAAATATTGATTTGATTCATACGTTAAAATGTACGTATATATTAAGAATAATTTAATTAGAATTAATACTGGCGTACTCTCTCGCCAACGTTTTTTACTGCATAATGATCAACTTTTGATGCTAAAGAAGCAGATTGCCTAATATCAAGAAATAATGCATGTAAAATAGATACAAAACTGAGTAAAATACAACAATTCATGACCATTCATGAAAATTTGGGAAGAACTTCTTTTTGGCACTAGGAATGAAGATCCTCATGATTCCTCAAAAATAAAGTTGTTTTATTTATTTTTATTTTTTTTTGGGGGGGGGGGGAGGGGGAGAGAATTTAACTCAGGAAAGGGTGGAATAATTCTTTTAAGTATTGCAAGTGAGGTATCATTAATTTTGCATTTTTTTAAAATTCTGAATGGAACGACACCATCTGCAAGTCGATACGATGATTCGTTACAAAGTTACGCCAGGTTTTACAAACACAGAAGGCCGTTCGCACTTTATAGAAACGATTTTCAAATTTAATTTCTACGCATAAATGTCATATTATTTGCAACAATTTCACTTTTTTGGATAGCCTTGACTTTTGGCTATAGCTCTGGTTCGAAATTTCTATGATAATAGAATTTGCTTGTTACAGTCATGTCAGTTTTCCCCGATACCTCTTGTAAAAATTTTCCAGTCTTTTAAATGTTCTTGAATTCATTTAAGCAATCCAGATGCCAAAAAAGGCCATTGGTAAGGGGAGTGATGCATCCGGTGATTTTTCATGCATTTTTTCAATTAATACTCAATTTATTTCAGTTTGGGATTCTTTCTTTGTTAAATATGCTCCAGTTGAGTTATGAAAGAACGGTTGGGAGACTTTGTTCATATGAAGCTCAATTAATGTCTTTTTGATATAAAGCTGGAATTTCTTCTTCAAAAATGGGTTCTGAAATATTTTACTCATAATAAAAAGAAATCATCTTTCTTTTTGGAAGAATCTTATCTTTACTGCATTTTTTTAGCTTTAATTTAATTTCATAACAAAAT
Source organism: Maratus michaelseni (assembly GCA_963931845.1). Classification (NCBI taxonomy): domain Eukaryota; kingdom Metazoa; phylum Arthropoda; class Arachnida; order Araneae; family Salticidae; genus Maratus; species Maratus michaelseni. Next base: position 340,761,377 of record OZ007587.1, on the reverse strand, counting down.
CCAGTAGCAATCATGAATTCTTTTTGAAAATTTTCTTTACATTTCCAAACCACATTTCTTTGTTTTTTTTCTATGAATTGCTAAATTTTGCTCTTCGTTTGATACACGAAATTAAATAAAGTCATGTTTCATCCAGTTTTACGATACTTTTTTATTTATCATCACGTGTTTATTTATATCATGTGTTTCTTAAAACGTGCATTAGATAGCGCTATCCACCCACATAACATTGGAAGTCCTTGGAAAGTTTTCCAAGAGGTGTGGTAGAAAATTTATATGATTGTACTAAGAGCAAAATCGACTATGATAAAAATTTCGATCCAGATTTATAATCAATAATCATGGCTACACTGCAGAGTAAAATTGTTGCAAAGAATATGTCATTTATGCGTATAAATTAAATTTGAAAATCGTTTCCATAAATTGAGGGGGAGGGGGCATTTTAACTCAGGAGGGATAATACAATTTTAAATAAGTCAAGTACCGTTTCTTATGTATGCTTTAATTCTGAATCGAATGAAACCATCCGCAAGTGGATACGATCATTTGTTACAAAGTTACGCCAGTTTTTATAAATACAAAGTTGACTATTTTATTTAAACCCCCTGAATTAAAATGCCTCCTTTTACCCCCCCCCCAAAGAACAGTAAAACAGTTTAAAATTTTAAGTAATCATCGGATCGTCATTTCTAGAGCCAAAACAAAGTTGTTCCCAAGTTTTCGTGAAAGCCTCTCAGACTTTTCTGTAAAAACCTATATTAACTGCATTGAAGTAAAATCGTCGACTTTGTATTTATAAAACCTGGCATAACTTTGTAATGAATCATCGTATCAACTTCCGGGTGCTGTTGTTTGATTCAGAATTAACAAATACATAGTGAACGATACCTCACTTACCTATTTAAAGAAGGTTGAATTATCCCCCCCCCCGTTAAAATGCCCCCCTTTGCCCCCTAAATACCGTAAAACAATTTTATCTTGGAGGACTCATCGGATATTAGTGGCAAAACACAGTTATTCTCAAATTTTCGTGAATGGCTATCAATTGTTTCTTGTAAAAACCTACATTAACTGCACTGATGTAAAATCGTCGAACTGTAAAAACTGGTGTAACTTTGTAAATAATCATTGTATTGACTTGCGGATGATGTCGTCCGATTCAGAATTAAACAGTGCATAACTAACTATACCCCACGTGAATTACTTAAAAAAATTATTTCCCCCCTCAGTTAATGTTTCTCCTTCCCCCCCTCCCCTAATAAAATAGGGTAAAACAACTTTATTTTTTGGGGACTCATAGGGTCTTCAGTTTTAGTACCAAAACGAAGTTATTTTCAAATTTTGGGGAATAGCCACCAGTTGTTTAAAAAATCCCATATTTTACCTGTACTGCATAAAATTAATAGACATCACATTTGTAAAAATAAGTTTAATTAAGGATGAAAACAGAACATATTACCCAAATACGAGGGCGGTATATTACGTACATCAAGGGTGATATAACTTTAAAAATAATGAAACAGAGTAGAAAATATTGCGAACTGAAACTTTAAACATTCCTTGAATAATAAACAGACTTTGGAAAGATGGTAAATGAGGCAAAATTCTCATCACGTAATTATTTTAGAATTGATAACTGTTTTTTCAATAAGAAACACACTCAGTACGCCGCCCGTGTCTGAACACATAATAATAATATTGGGTTATACAGTATGCACTTAATCTTGAAATTTATGTAATTATATGCTTGACCTGTTATATAAACTGTAAAATATCGGTCGTGGTAGTTGTTACAAAATCATGGTTTGTTTTCTGATAAATTTTAAAAATCATTCTAACAAATGTCACATATTCCATCACTAACTATTTTTAAATAAAACTTGATACATATTAAAAAAAGAAAAACAGATGAATAAAAATATTGACAAATTATATTCGCGTTTTTCCTTTGAAACATCATTTATCATGCTTTGAAGTTCAGAAAATGAAAAATAGAAAATGGAAAGAAAAATGTAAAAAGAGAAAAATTCGATGAAAATATTACTATTCAGCTTACCTGGCATTAATCTAATAAGAAAAACGGGAAATATCATTTTACAATAATATTTTTCTTTTCGCCACAAAAATTTGGTTATTCTATGATAAGAAATATCATTTCTGTAGATTTAAATAGCATATTCATGAAATTGTAATCAAATTTTATTTTTTATTCAGAGATCGATTTATGTTTCAGAAGAAGTTTTTCTGTTTTGAATTACCTTCTACACTGTAAAAAAAGACTAATGTTTCTTAATCTGCACAAGTATAATACAATCACTTACGAAAATATAAAATAAATAACTATGTTTATATAAATGATCAATCTATAGAAATGAAATATTATTTCTATAGTTTTAAATAATATAACATTTGAGAAAACGTTTTCATTTTTGGAAATCTCTTCTACACTGTAAAAAAAAAAGACTAATGTTTCTTTATCTGCGTAAATATATGAATCAAGTACAAAAATGAAAAATAACCTTTTGCGATTTATCCACGATTCCAAAAAGCGTCCTTTGTCTTTAGAAAACTCATAAATCAATATATATTCGAGATTTAGGAGGCATTTATGAACACACAGTTTATTTTGCTGCCACTGCTTTCAGAAACGTTTCGATGTAGTTTTATAGTGTATAAATCACTTTTCTAAAACAGCATTACCGGGTTATCTCCATTAGCTATTAATTCTCAATTAAACATTCTGAACTTAATGTATCATGTTTGTCTTTAAACATGTATGTTGAACATGGAAATGTTTACTTGACAATTGATAGCATGCAATAAAAATATATTCCAGGTTGAGAAATCTAATTAATACATGCTTAAAACTACTCGAAAACGTTTCCCATAAACAGAGGTAGGAAAAGAAACGTTGTTATAAATGCTTCTACAAATCTCGAAAGTATTTTACATTTTGAGGTTTCTAAGGATAAAGAAAACTTTCGAAATTATGGGTTACATGTCAGCGATTATTGTATATTTATGTTTGTTATTATAGTATATTTTTTCTAGGTTAATAATCATATCTAACTTTTTACTGTGTAGAATTTTAATTACTGAATGAATAACCTAATAGAATATATTAATACCGAAAGGTAGGATTGGAATTGTAGTAAATAATGCAATACTATATCTTTTACTTAGGGTGCGCGTAAAATGAACATCCTGTTTTCAGCTGGTTCTGAAAATGAGCCTTAAATTTGTTTGCTTTATTTCCAAAATACCTAAGATTACTGACCCGCCAGGAGTTAAAAGCCGCGCTTTTGGAAGAATGGAATTTGGGGCCACAAACTTTTATTCACACCCTCATAAACAGTATGAGAGCTCGTTGTGAGGCTTGTATAGCAGTGAACAGTGGTCACACTCCATATCAAACATACTTTTCCTGAGATAAATGCTTTATCTCTGATTCATGATTTAACACTTTTTAATATACCCTGTATTTTAATTCACAATCAAAATCTTTCCCATATTGTTATGTTGCTATATTCTTTCTCCCATTCTAATATACCTCTATACCAAATTTCGTGGCAACACAGTGAATAGTCCATCAGCTTTCACAGATTTTATGTTTGTGACCTTAATTTTGGACATGAGTGTAGTAAAAATAGTAAATGTATTTGTATTTACCATTTTCAATTCATTTATTTTCAGCCTTTAGTAAGAAAAAAAAAAAGTTCCCTTAGGTTTCATATACCGTCGCTGTTATTTTTATTTCAAAAAATTTTTTCATTCTTTATATTTAAACAAAAATTTATGATAAAAAAGTACTCCAAATGTGTATTTATATTTAATCCTATCGTAATACAACATTTTCTAAACGGCTTCAAAAATTCCACCATACCCTATTATCATATGGATTATACGCAAAATAACTCAATTTCTTAGATTTCTGTAAACCTTAATTCCTGTCATTTGGGTGGCAACTTTTATTATTTATTTAAAACCTAACATACATTTTCTCCAATGTAAAAAATAAACATTCGGACACGGAAAGATTCTCAATATCCTTGTGCAAGTGAACACCTACTCTTCTCATGTGATTTGAAAAACAAAAGTTATATTTTTAATGTCAAATTGAGTTTTTATATTGAAACAACCTACATTTATAGAATTTGTGAAAACCAACCCTACTCCATGCCACAGCGATGTGATGACTGGTGCCGAAGTAGTCACATTTTTTTTTAAAATTTTCAAAAAAGTATGAAAGGAAATTTTTACTAAAATTTTTAGCAATCAACGAAACAAAAAATGCGTACTAATTAAATAAATTGACTGGAGAAATAAAATTTTAATAATAGATTACCGAATTTTATTAATTCAAAAGTTAAAACCATCTCCGGTCTTCCCTGCTTGTTTACTACAACCCTCTTCCAGACACCGCGGGCTCTAAAACACGTTAATTTTCTCATTCACTGGTATATTTATATGATTACCTGATATCCGACGGTTGAATGATATCATCAAGGTCAGTGTCTATCTTCTGTAATTGCGTTGTCTTTTATTTCCCTTTGAGTGTGTGATTTTTCGGTTCTTAAGAACGAATCAACCGCAATCGCAAGAGCTGGCGGTTATTTTCGTGTCTGATTAAGATAAATTACACATTCAAGAATCAGCTTTTACAAAATGAAAAAAATGCCTCCCACACTTTTATAAGTTCGCTATAAGTAAACCGTTTTAAATAAGTCGTTTTAAATAGAGTGTTTTAAATATGATGGTACTTTTACAAATAAATGCATGTGGTACATAATAATTTGTTTGTTTCAAAGTCTTCTTTCATTTTGATATTCACGTGTAAATATAATTTTCAATGGGATTTTAAAAATCTATCAATAAAAAGTATAAAATTATTATTTCAAACTATGGATACAATATTCATTTAGATAATAGAATTTTGAATAAAAATTGGAAAAACAACTTAAGTAATTAGAAAAATTTAAAAATAAATCATTGATTACACATCGCAATCTAGCCAAGTATGTGTTCGGAAAAATAGTTAAATTGTTATGCATAAATTTTGATGTTATAAAACATTTATCTGAACTAATAATAACTATAACTAACTACATTTTAATTTTGTTTTATGAGGATCTACGGTGTAAATTCGTTTTCGGTATATTTAAATCATGTTGCTCTGTTACAGTCATAATAAAATTGGTATAACTTTTATATGTGCGCTGAAGCAGTCTTACTGTTAAATATGTGGAACAAGATATTTTCTTTCATTTATAGGGTCAAACAAAAAAAAATCAGTTACATCATGGTCTCTGGGGAAAAATTGCTTGCAGCTTATATGAATGATGTTACACTTTTGCAAACATAAGGCAACTGATATACATTACGGAGGTTTACTATAAAACGGTTGCTGTGGAATACGATGTGGATAGCATTTATTGTGCATTGACGAGGCACAGAAATCATTTCGTTTACAATACTACCTATATTGCTGGAAATGAGTTTTCAGATATCGTACGGGTTTTTTAATTTAACCAAATTTTGCATGGTATGTGGTGTGTTTCAATTCTATATATCAGATACAATGCTACACAAAAAATAGTAAGAATTACTGCATATAGGCGTAAATTGCTTTAAAATGATTTTTAATTAATGTATGTATTTTCCAGCTGAACTATAGTCGATATACTATGAAATGTCTATATAAATAATACATTGACGTATGGGGCTAAACAAAGAACTGCATACATTCCCGTCCAAGGTTAGTAATTTCTAGAAGTGTATTAGTAATGTTGATGGATTTGTGTTGAGGGATGTGTTAGCTTAATATAAATCATGTATAAAACCTGTACATAACAGGGTGGTGCAAAATTTTAATTAGATTAACTATTGAAAACTAACGATTAAAAGTTTAATCATGACTAAAGATTGGCCATTGAACTTTATCGTCAATCTTTAGTCATGATTAAACTTTTAATCGTTAGTTTTCAATAGTTAATCTAATTAAAATTTTGCACCACCCTGGTACATATTATGCAAGATGTTAGAAAAGAATTCGAGTACATTTCCACCTATTGGCAGAAATTACGGAAAGTTAGTTTTTGAGTGTGTTATGCTTTTTCTAATTAAATTAATTATTAGAATACTAAATATAATATATACAAATCTAAAGATCGTATACAGAGCTGAGGAAAGGAATTCGAGTACATTTCCACCTATTGGCACAAATTACGGAAAGTTAGTTTTTGAGTGTGTTATGCTTTTTCTAATTAAATTAATTATTAGAATACTAAATATAATATATACAAATCTAAAGATCGTATACAGAGCTGAGGAAAGGAATTCGAGTACATTTCCACCTATTGGCACAAATTACGGAAAGTTAGTTTTTGAGTGTGTTATGCTTTTTCTAATTAAATTAATTATTAGAATACTAAATATAATATATACAAATCTAAAGATCGTATACAGAGCTGAGGAAAGGAATTCGAGTACATTTCCACCTATTGGCACAAATTACGGAAAGTTAGTTTTTGAGTGTGTTATGCTTTTTCTAATTAAATTAATTATTAGAATACTAAATATAATATATACAAATCTAAAGATCGTATACAGAGCTGAGGAAAGGAATTCGAGTACATTTCCACCTATTGGCACAAATTACGGAAAGTTAGTTTTTGAGTGTGTTATGCTTTTTCTAATTAAATTAATTATTAGAATACTAAATATAATATATACAAATCTAAAGATCGTATACAGAGCTGAGGAAAGGAATTCGAGTACATTTCCACCTATTGGCACAAATTACGGAAAGTTAGTTTTTGAGTGTGTTATGCTTTTTCTAATTAAATTAATTATTAGAATACTAAATATAATATATACAAATCTAAAGATCGTATACAGAGCTGAGCAAAGGAATTCGAGTACTTTTCCGGGTATGGGCGGTATTTTCGTAAATATGGTTTTAAAATGTGTTACGTAATTTTTAAAATGTCACTTCGGCGTCTTCTTCATATTATTAGACAGTGGAGTTTTGTTAAAGTATCTGGAATTGTGGGAATGTGTTTCATAATCTATGCTTCACGCATAATTTATCTTTCTTCATCAATTGAAAAATTTTCCCGGTTATTTTTTCTTACCCTATGTGTTTAGGTAAGCATTTCTTTAAGACAATATTTTTTTTTCTACTTCTATTACAAAATTATTGACTATAATCTTTACACTAACTTTGTGTTGATATTTACCAATTTCCCAGTAAACAAGTATCTGCAAATGTTTTTTTTTTTTTTTACCGAGCACATTTTCTCAAATCCCACTGGTTTTTCTTATACATCATTTCTTTATTTCTTTCTTCGCCATTTATTACAATTTAGAATTACATGTTTCAATAACCTTATATATTTTGTGACTCTTATACTTTTAATTTTATATTTCCATTTTTCTATTATTCTGAGCAGTGGGGTCAGAAAAATTGCATGCATGGTTAGAGGAAAGGTAGGAAGATAATCAGTTTTTTATATTATTCGTCCTTCTTTCTATTTTATAGAATCTTATCTAACAACTATTCACCGCACATTTTGTTAAAGAATTTTCTTTTAATTTGAGTGAATGTATTAAGATTTAAATTCTGGAATTCTTCCAAATAAAGAAATTGTTCGTGGAGAAAAAACAGTTTTTTCCTATTTTTAAGAACTTAGTATTTAAGGAATCTTCCGGTTAAAAATTGAAAGTAGCCCTGTTTAATATGAAGATTTTTTTCTACATGCCATTTAAAGTAAGGTATATATTTCCTGCAAAATATTCCTGGTGTAATATTTCCTTTTCAACTTTCAAAGTTTGATACTCTTTTAAAGATTTTTCATAGATAATTTTCCTTCGATTAAGGATTCATTTAAAAAGTATTTTTTTAAATCTGCTTTTTATTTTAAATTCCAATATATATCTTCTAAAATTAAAGGATTTTTTTTGTACAAATTTAGAAGGCCTGCCGAAATATAATAAATGTCCACATTACATACATATCGATTTTATTACTAATATTAATTTCATAATGGAAATATGCTGTTATAGTTACTACAAAAAAGTTATTTTACTATATATAGATTTTTTTTCTTGTTAATATTGTTATTTTTCACCAATTTTCTATGTTCCTTCTCCTAGAAAAATTATTGAAAATAATCAGAAACAAAATAAATAACATAAAATAAAATAATCAATAAAAATTAATTCTTATAATAATAATAATTTATTTGAAGCATTAATGTTTTAATAAATTTAATTTTCAGTACGACTTAATTATAGGAAATACAATGTTGAGAAAGTCTCTGAAAAGAAAGCGCTATACTGAAGATAATGTAATTAACAATTTCATTGAAGTTAAAATAGCTTAAATAATTGTTTTATATATATATATATATATATATATATATATATATATATATATATATATATATATATATATATATATATATATATATATATATATATATATATATATATATATATATATATATGCGAATTAAGTCATTATTATAAGATAATTTTAATGTAAAACTGAAATATACCCTCATTCGGATTGCTTGGCTTACTGGTTATGCAATTAGAGACAATTAAATTTTTGATGACACGGTAGGGACACCGTACACCACAACGACTATTTTTTTTCCTATTCATACATTTTTTTTATAATAATCTCTGCCATAAATATTTACTAAGATATTTCAAGAGATGTGTATGACAGAGAAAATGTTTTGTAAATCGTGGTACGATTGAATATAAAATAGTCGCCAGTACGCGGTCACAATCTATAATGTTAAAATTTAAATAGAAGCGGCAATCTGATTTTCAACTGTAATTTTTCGTTTTATCTAAACTTGTAATGATAAAACAGAAAATCTAAATGCGTTCTAATAAAAATAACTGAATGATGTGAAAATCAGCTTAACGTGTGAACTTGAACATTTCAGATATTTCTTACTAAATGACTTCAAAAAGAGAAACTTCCGTTTTTGGTCTTGTGTTTGTATGCATGTATGTCGTCAATTTCCTCAACAAGCACTGAACAGATTTTAATGTAATATTTACACTACGATTTCAGTGCTCCAGGGAACGTTAATTCATCGTAATATATTAACATCTAATTGTATACTGCGTTTCAAATCTGATCGGGGAGCAATTGTTTATCATTGTAAATGTGACAGAGGGGCAAACAAGAATTTGAATTTGATTGGTAGAAAAGTTTTTTACATAATTTTGAGTGATACGCAACTAAAGTGTCTTTATAAATAATAATATGTTGAAATACCAGCAATAAAATCTAATTAGTCGCGAGACTTTTAGGCGAAAGCTGGAGAAATAAACACCTAACGTATCTCTCTCTCTCTCTCTCTCTCTCTCTCTCTCTCTATATATATATATATATATATATACGTATATATATATATATATATATATATATATATATATATATATATATATATATATATATATATATATATATATATATATATATATATATATATATATATATATGCAGAAGTTGATATATTTTGAGGATTCTGTATCATTCTTGTGAGTAAAACATTTTTTCTACAATTTAAGGGTTCTAATTTCAAATATTATTTCAAAAATGATATCTGGTGGTAATTTAGTGTGGTGATTTATAAAGATTTTAGGATAATCGTTGTAAGTGATATATTACATATTTCTTAATGGTCTTTTATTTACATTTTACATATTTCCAATTTTAAATTTTTCCAATTGTTGTCTGGTAATAATTCAGTATACTTGGTTGATTCTACTGTTCTTAGCATCATGCCAGTAGAATTATGAAATACTGAATTATTTTTAAAACACATGTGGGTGCAGCCAAGCTGACGAGTACATCCACATATGTTTTTTCATATCCAATTCTTGATTGGTTCTCTTGTGGTCCAGTTTTTCCACTGAATAATGTTCATAATTAATTTATTAATCCATTTGTGTTTACTTAATAACAACTCCAATTTATAATTTGTTTTCCCCTTTCTCTCTCTTTCTTTTTAATTGTTCTTCAGGAATGAGTAAATTTGGCTAATTACCATTGAAGCACATGCTAAGGTAATTTTATGATTGCCCAAGTTAATTATTAGCTATGTGGTATTCTCTGATTACACAATATCATTAATTATCTCTTTGAAGATTTTAGTAGAATGATATTAGAACTTGATATGTTTTTGAAATTCATAGATATTATAATTATTTAACATTCTATAAAATTATGCTGCATTGCGCAAATTGGTATGGAATGGTTTTTACATATTCTTTTCAATATTCTTTTCAATTATAGCTGGTTGAAAGTTTTGAGTTTTATGATACGATAATTTAGCCTAGTTGGCACATAAATCACTTTGATTAACTTCTGTTTAAAATACATAGTTAGTATAGCTGCATTGCGCTTTTAATGGTGTATTTAATAATAATTTAATAATAATAATTTTAGAATATTACTATTATTTCTTGGTATCATTTGTTTATCTATTGAAATTTCAAATGCATTTTTTTTAAAAATCTTATTCAGGTTCTTTTAATTTTTTTTTTTTACCAACATTAATTTTGTATTGACTTATGAATGCTAGGGGATTCTATATTGTTGTCTTTTGATATTAGCTTGCTTAATGGGACTTTATGTATATATGTATATAGTTTTATAATATAGCCTTATTATATTTAATCTAGTAATAAAAAAGTCAATCTTATTATTTTAATTTTAATTTTATTTTATTTTATTTTTTATGGATATTCAAGTACTTTATAACAATAAGGTTGTTTCAAAACATTTTTTATATTTAAATATATTATATGTATCTCTTGCAATTTCTATTGCTTTCAAACAATTATGGCAGTTATTAGTAAAATGTTAGATACTGGCAATTTAGGCCTTGGTGGATCCAGGACTAATGCTCGGTACAGGGAGATTATTAGGGATCTTCCTGGATCGTTATCAGATAACCTATTCTATTGTACCAAGCCTGTACTATGTTTTCGTGAGTGTGAATCAAAGCGTTGCCTTACATGTCCATTAGCTGATAAGTCACAGATTTCAAATAATAACAATCTTAATTTGGTAAAATTTTGCAAAGCATACAATGTAATCTATTCATTGAAATGCAATTCGTGTAATATGGAATATATAGGACAGTCTTGTCAAAAATTACATAAGCGGCTAAATTTACATCGTTCTCATATTGATAAATATAAAAAATCTAAATTTCAAACAACTCATAATATTGAATATACTCATTTCAAAAATCATGATTTTAAAAATATTACTATTAAAATACTTAAAATACAAAAAAAATTTACTGAACGACTTTTTCTAGAATCTAAATATATAAGACATTTTAATACTACATATCCTTATGGTTTAAATCAATTAGTATACAAAAAATCACATCCTGCATTTTCAGATTTAACTAAATATGAAAATGATAAAAATCTTTATTCAGGATTAAATTTTTCAAACATAAAAAAAACTTCAAGATCTGGTAGAGGTAAACATAATAACAAAAAATACACTGATGATATTGTGATTCAAAAGGAGCTTGATGATCTTGAGGCAGAATTTTGTAATGATTATTGTTGGCTTGATATAAGAAAACATGTTCTTAGTATAAAAAAGAAATATTTGAACCAATATTTCAAGGTATTTAAAAAGAATCAATATTCTACACATTTTAGTGATATCTTTTATGATATTCTACATTATAGAGCAAACCTATTAAATACATGTCTTTCTAATAAACCTAAATATAAAACTAATAATACACAATTAATTATAAATTTTTCCAATCACGTATTTAATAATATCAATTTACACAATATAATAAACAACATTACTAACAATTTTCCAATAAAAAATTTTACCATTCATAAGACATACAAATATAATCGCACACTTGGACGTAAAATTTTTAATTACAATTCTTTTGCAAAACAAATGGTCTCTTCAAATAATTACCCATGTTATTGTAATGACCCAAAATATCAAAAGTACATAAATACAACACATGGTCATATCATTACTGGTGATCTTAATATTGTAGAACAACCTATTTTACAAAACTTAATGCATAATGGAACAAAATTTCGCCTTCCATATAAGTGTAATATCAAATCCATAATATTGCAGTTTATTCAAGATATTGATTTATTTATATATAAAATTGCTATTGATTACAATAAATCAATCGAGTATTTTAGTGAATGGAAATTTTCTGTTATAGATAAAATGAAAAAGGAAATTATAAAAAATTATCATCATATTACACATGCAGCTTTTAATAATATAAATGAACATATATCAGAATTACAAAACAAATTTATAATTACTTATGTAGATAAATCTCCAAATAATTATGCTATCATTTGTAAAGAATACTATAAAGTGTTAATTCACAATGCAATCAACACAAGTAATATTTTTAATAAAACTAAATTAAATATTGAAATAAATAATAGAAAATTATTAAATTATCACAAATTACTAAAAATCAAATGTAATAATTTAAATTATCCTTATCTTGTTATAATTCCAAAATTTCATAAAAATCCTATTAAATTTCGCACTGTTACCATCGGGTGTAACACATATAATAATAATACAAGTAATTTACTACTTAATATTTTAAAGCAGATATATGATATAACGTTAAAACATAATAACCAACATTGCCTAAAAAACAGTTTTCAACTCATTAATAAAATACATAATATCAATCCGGTAAAATTCATAAAAACATTGGATTTTAATGATTTATTTAATAACATTGATATAAAAGACTTACATAAAACAATGTGTATATTATTTAAAGAATTTAAATCTCAATTAAAATTAAAAGAACATATTTCAGTAAATTTTTTTAAAACTTTACTAAATTTTACATTGCATAATAATTACATCATATATGACAATATTATTTATAAACAATGCCAGGGAATTCCGTTGGGCGGAACAGCATCTAGTATTCTCTCTGACCTTTACTTATATTATTATTAAAGAAATATTAGTACGAACAATGATTATGTATTTTATCGCTATATTGATGACATTATCATATTTTATTTCAATGAAAAAAATTGCACATCACCACTCAATTTTTATCCTACTCAACTTAAATTAAGCGAAAATGATTTAATTAATAATATTAACTTTCTTGACTTAAAAATCAATATTAATAATAATTATAAATTAATTTTTGATATTTATGATAAGAGATTTAATTTTCCATTTAAAGTAAATATTTTTACCAATTATGCTTCATATTTACATAAATCTGTATATAAAAATATAATTATCAATTATCTACATCGTATAAAATACTTATGCTCAGATGTAAATAAAAACAAAAATATTAGATTTATTCGAGATCAAGCAAAAATATATGGTTATCCAATTTTTATGATAAATTCAATTATCAACTCTTTTAAATAACATGTATTATATCATTTAATTATTAACACTGTATGTAATAAATTTTTGTTTTAATGTGCGATAACATATAACAATAGATATAATATTACAATTATAACATACATTAATACAATTATAACATATTAGGAAATTTAAAATTTGATTGAACATTATATACACTCTGTATAGTATGTGATTGTGCGTTGCCGATCACATATGTTTAGGGTGTCTTTGATGAGCAGTTTTCATACATTTATAATTTAACTTATACAATAAAACATAAAATTATACATGGATAACATTGGTTATTATAACTCACAGACATATCTATTTGCAAAGTGTATAAATATATATATAGTTTTTTATTTTTATCTATGAAATTAAATTTAATGAGTATTTTTAATTAGTGCATAGCATAAATTTGATTGAAGCACAGTAGTAATAATAATAATTATTTAATTTGATATTAAATTAATCTCTGAAATCTAAAATATAATTAAGTATAAGTATAAACAATACATTAATTATTTAATAACAAGTCTAAAATATATTTAAGTAGAAATAACAATAAAAAATTAATAATTTAATTATAAGTTTATAATATATATCAGTGGTTTAAAACAGCTGGCAACATAGCACTTTGTTTTAAAATAATATCTCTTTTGCAAAATATACTCTTGTTAAGAATATCTGAAATGCTGTGCTGGATGAATAAATTCTGTGTATATTTATTCATATTGTAGGATTTTATTCGAATTTAATGTAAAAACTACAAGGAAGTATTGTTTATTAAAATTTATATATTGATTAAATCTAATGAAGTGAAAATCTAATGAAGTGATAATGTTAATAATAATATGGATATGTAACTAAATATTAATTATGAATAATTATAATACCAACAGATGGCGACACTTTACGTTTTAGTTAGTTGATGATATTATAGATATTATTTTTAATTTAACTATAGAGGGAGCTATTGCTTGTATATTAATTTTACTTTCAGGAATTAAAATTAGATGGAGTAATTATATATTCACGGATATAATTTTGTTATAAGAGTATTATCAACAGAATAGTTTTGTGTGTTTTTGAATTATTTTGTGTTGGGGTGTCATTGATCGAGTTGTGTTTTAAAAAAAATGAGCTCTCAACTTGTCTTTCAAATCATTTCTCTCAACTCGACTCGAATGTCAACATGTTTGATACGTGCCATGTGGAATTGATCATTATGCAGAAGTTGATATATTTTGAGGATTCTGTATCATTCTTGTGAGTAAAATATTTTTCCTACAATTTAAGGGTTCTAATTTCAAATATTATTTCAAAAATGATATCTGGTGGTAATTTAGTGTGGTGATTTATAAAGATTTTAGGATAATCGTTGTAAGTGATATATTATATATTTCTTAATGGTCTTTTATTTACATTTTACATATTTCCAATTTTAAATTTTTCCAATTGTTGTCTGGTAATAATTCAGTATACTTGGTTGATTCTACTGTTCTTAGCATCATGCCAGTAGAATTATGAAATACTGAATTATTTTTAAAACACATGTGGGTGCAGCCAAGCTGACGAGTACATCCACATATGTTTTTTCATATCCAATTCTTGATTGGTTCTCTTGTGGTCCAGTTATTCCACTGAATATTGTTCATAATTTATTTATTAATCCATTTGTGTTTACTTAATAGCAACTCCAATTTATAATTTTTTTCCCCTTTCTCTCTCTTTCTTTTTAATTGTTCTTCAGGTATGAGTAAATTTGGCTAATTACCATTGAAGCACATGCTAAGGTAATTTTATGATTGCACAAGTTAATTATTAGCTATGTGGTATTCTGATTACACAATATCATTAATTATCTCTTTGAAGATTTTAGTAGAATGATATTAGAACTTGATATGTTTTTGAAATTCATAGATATTATAATTATATATATATATATATATATATATATATATATATACATGTTATAATAGTGGCGACATATGAGCAATAACATTTGATTGCTCAAGAGAAATTTAAAACACATAACTTGACAAGTGTGCCATTATTGCAAAGATAATATTTTTTGATGTGTCATACGTATAATAAAAGTTCTCCAGACAAATATTGGGAAGTTCTGGAATGTGGATTACAAGTGTTTGGACAAAAATTACTAATCTGACTATGTGACATGTGTGCATGTCATTCCTCTTTTATGTATAAATACACTTGAATGAGAAACCGAGATTAAATTAAATGTGCCATAAGAACTACTCTCTTTTTCCAAACCACTCTCGATAAAATACGCGATAAAAAACTGGCAATCAATATGTAAATAAGAAAAATGGGCAACCTTAAAAATATGAGTTTTGGCATAATTGCCAGCAAATTATATACTATGAATCAGTCACTTGTAGGAGCATATATTTGTTTCTTTCAAAATTATTTGTACTTTATTAACAGTTACTAACTTCAACATACATGGTATTCACTGACAGTAGAAAGGTAACTGATGTTGAACGTTGCTGCCAGTTTGTTTATTCGAGTGTATTTTTTTATTATTATATTCAGTTCCACTAAAATTATCGAAATTCTTGACTAATTCAAATTTAATATGAAAACTCTAAGTTAGATTTGTTTGTAAGATTTTATTTTATAAAGAAATTAATTGTTTAATTGATAAATACGAATTCAAAACTTGAAATTCAATATTTTTTCAGAAATAATTAAAACGAAAGGAGCAGCACATTGGCAACATATTATTGGTGTACTGAAAATTTGAGAATCAATCATCTAAGTATATATATATATATATATATATATATATATATATATATATATATATATATATATATATATTTACATAACCATTAAATGAACATTACAACCACCAACAAAATCTGTGAAATTATGAATGAAAGTAACATAACTAATTGACAACTATATGGTTCCCCCCAATACACTGAACATTACATATATATAGGATGGATCGAAAAGGCTTTGACATATATAATATTTTACGAAATTCTTGGGTCTATTTTTTTTATTTTCAAATTTCTCTAACAAATAAAATACAATAACTTTTCGAAACAGGACATTTTGATAATATATGTGCTGATTTAACTTTTTACGATTTAGATATTTAACTGAATGTTTTACCCCATTTGTGTTCCAATTTCATTACGAATTTTGCAATGTTTCCAGTGAGTAAATATGGTTATTTTCTCTTCAGAGAAATCACAAATTTATGTCACACTCCTTCTAAAAATGTATAAAACTATATATGGATGTCTCAAAAATAAATCGTGACAAAAATGTTTATACATACTAATAATGATAACATAAAATAACATAAATTTTGTGACATTCTTGATCTTTCGGAAAACAATGTACTTGAAAGTTTTCGATTAAGTCAAATAGTATATTTATATCATCCTATACACATATTTTATTACCAACGCTGAAATTGAAAGTTAACACAGGAAAATATATTTCATATAAAAAATATACATATTCAATTCGGATTTAATTGAACAGATTTGTCATTCCACAAGTCTAATTGAAAATATATTTAGTGTAAATTTTCAGAATAAATAAATTAGTGCGTTTTAATTTGAACAATAAAATGAGTATAAAAACCTCGTTTGATATATATGTTCAGAAATGAAAAAAAGAAATATTTTTTTTTTTACATTAATCTCTTAAATATTTAAGAAGTAACAAACTGGATGTCACATTCTTGCTTGTTATCATAAAATTTGATTAGAAAAAAATTTCAGCCAAAAATTAGTCCCTGCGAATGAGGTCTGATGGCTAGAAATGATATGTTTACGGGGAAAAACAAACTACCTGTAAGGTAAGTATATGATTAATTGGTCATGTCACTGTAACGAGTCACCTTTATTTACAAAGTAAAACAAGCTTATGTACCACTGTCAGAAGCAATTAAACGGATATATTTGATTGATGTAAACTGTTATTTCATTAACTGTCATTTTCTTTGCTTAAAATTATAATATATAAGCTTGCTTTACATTTTTGAAAAAAGGTGACCATTAGAAGTTCTGTGTGATTCATTACTTGTACACCCATTTTAAAATACAAAGGGAAAATCGTTTTATTGTGCATTCCTTTCACGCTATAAAATTCTAAGAATTGGTTTCTAAGAAATTCTAAGAAATCTATTACGATGATTATTGTTTAGAAATGGTGGTATACATAAATGTGACCGCATCCACCCCTTTTTATAGAAATATTATCAACAAAAACAAAATTAATCGTACAGTGTACGCTAAAAACAATTAGTTTTCTTTAACATGTGTGGTTATCAATAATGAAATTTGCATATTTCAATAAATAATTTAAAATTCCACTTTATTGTTGCATAAAAAATAAATACTTGTATGGATACATGTACAGGTAACACACCTTAAACGGCATTCTGATAAAAATTAAAAGTAAATGTCACTTATAACAAGCTACTGACTTCTTAATACAAGACTTTCAGCATCTTGTTATTTTGAACTTGATGACAAAAAGGATTATCAAGAGTATAAAGGAACTTTGACATTTTATCATTCCAAAGATTAAAGGATATGTAAGTGAGGGCATATGTCAAAGTAAGTGAAAAGTTGAGTAAGAAATTGTAGTCTTATATTTTCCTTGAAATTTTTCAGTAAAGATATAATTGAATACATTACAGCAATGAGTTTTATTAAGAAAAAACTATTAAATTCATATAATTTACACATATTTTTCTTTCATTATTACAATTGAAAAAGTTTATTAGAACTACAGATGTTAGTTTAAATAAATCTATTTTTTTAATAAAATCGCATTTTTTCTACGTCAAATGGCGGTCAATCAATGAACATATAAAGCTTCATTTCGTTCATTTTAACACTTACAATACACCAAGGAGATACATCGGAGTTATCATTATTTGATTGTAACTAAACACTTAAAAATACGGAGTAGTCTTAAATTCAGAGAGGAAATCCCTCCCAAACGTCACTATTCATTAAATTCTCAATTAAAATTTTCTTTTTAAACACTTAAAAAGAAAATGGGTGATATATATATATATATATTTACACTGAAAAAAATTAAATGCTGCAAATGTATTCTTGAACTCCTGAAAATTAAGTCTTTTAAACTAGTTTTTTTCAATGCTATCTCTTTCAAGAAAAAATTATATATTTCAACTATGGACGTATATTTTTCACATATATCTAGATGCATGAAATATGTTTCCACATAAATTGATTCTACTTTTTTCTATAGAAAATGAATATATATCATTCTTTGTTACAGAACATCTGTTAGTTTCATTTTTTAAAATTAAAATGGACATAATCTGTAATAAGCAATGCATTACTTATAAATTTTGTGAATTTGCACTTCGATAGTGTGATTGGGTAAAGTAAACATGCATCAGACATAAATTTTATGACTGGAAAATGACATTTTCTTCCACGATATCTTAAAACAATTGTATTTTTCTCAGCTAGTGGAAAAGCTTCCTGTCTAAGATGAAAGATGGAAGACAAGAAAATGCCCAAAACCCGTTAAGAAAAATATGTAGAGCTTATCTTAATTGTGGGATAATTTTGGCGGGTAGTTTGAGCTTGAATTGATAAATTCTCTCTGCCTTTGGTTTTGCACTTGCTTCACCCAGAAGATTTTAATTGATTAAAAAAAAATTGTTTTATATAATAGCTTTAGTAAAAAAAAAAAAAAAAAAAAACATTTAGTCCACTTATCAATGAAAAGTAAAAAAATCTTCAAGGTAAATGCTTCTTATCAGAAAAACTCGTTTAAATGACAAACATCAGCCCATTGTATCTTTTAGTTTCAAACATAGCATTATGATAACTGTTTTGAGAGACTTAAGACATTAATCATAAAATGCAAGCTCTAACGAAAAAATATTTATTTTCTTAGTGTATGAATATAAAAATAATGAAAACTGTGTTTTTAGCGAAACATTTGTAAATTGAATACTTTTTCATCGTGATGATTTGTGTCATGGACAGTATTAAAACATTCGTTCAATTTTTACAGAGTTTTGGCACATGGCGTTATAACCAAAATTCCTAACGCCGAAATTCATAATACAGAATACTGATTATCAAAATGGATAACACAACATTGACTCTATAAAATTAAATTCTCTTTTGGAATTTAAATAAAAAGAAATGCGAATTGTTTACAACAATCCACTTACATTTATTTATTATAATTTTTTTAACAAAAAGTTCTAATTTTGAAGTGATATAACAGTGATAGCTTGACAGCTGATGGACAGGATTGCTTCATACAAATTACGGTGAACACGATAACTCATCGCATATTGCACCTAGAACAATGAAACAAACGAAATTCGTTTCTTAGCCAAAAGGTAGTGAAATACATTTCCGTTTTTTTAAATATATATCTTTTAGCAAAATTTCATCGACTTTAAGTAAAATGTAAATATTTAAAGATTTTTTTTACTTACTCTTACACAGAAAAATAATGTATCAATATACTTTTTTTTAAATGGCCTACATACAGCCAGAAAAAAGTTTTGTTGAATCAACATAAATTTGGTTCACCCAACAAAATTTTCGTTTAAATATGGGTCAATGGAAATTTTGTTTGAATCAACAAAAAAATATAGTTGATTTTTTTTGCCATTCAAAAAAAAAAATATGTATCGTCAGCAAAAAAAAAAAGTTTTGTTAATTCAAGTAAAATGGTTCAATTTTACTTGAATTAACAAAATTCATTTTGTTACATAGATATATGCTATGTGTGTGCTACAATCTATTTTCTTTTTTCAACAAAATATATTTCGTTTGTTTAAATAATAAAATATGTTATATTAAGAAATTGTTTTGTTTATACTACAAAACTTTTGTTAAATAAACGAATCTAAATATGCATTTTTAACTATTTTTTAATTCATTTTCAGCAGTGAATTACACCTGTAATCCTTGATTAATAACAAGAGAATTTTTATCCTGCTTTTTTCAAGCGTAAACCGAGAGAGTGAAAAATGCCCCAAGCCGGGACTCGAACCCGGGTCCTCAGTACAGCGCTCTGAGGCTCTACCACTGAACTAGAAGGATCCAACGAAGATATCCCAACTCGGCATTTCTCACTCTTAATATATGTCGGACCGGCTGCAACCGCAGCACAAGATGTAAATGTCATCAGGAGCACACAAATTTCCGCGGCAAACATGAGACGACAATACAAAGCCTAGCATAAGGCAACACATAGTTAATTTTTAATTCATTTTCAGTAGGGAATTACGCCTGCAAAAAGCATGATAAAAATTTACTGGTTATTATTGAAACACTACAGGCATAATTCACTGCTGAAATGAGATAAAGCTATTGCAGAAATCGCGGAAAATGCAACATAGCAGCTCCATCTGTTGCGCGATTTACACCAAACACTAATCAGCAACAATTTATATCAGGAAGTAACTGAATATAAAGTTTTATTAAATTCCGTGCATTATTTCTTGAGATAGAGCACCCACAAAAATTTTGTCACATACAGACAGACAGAGTCATTCACAGTCATATTCTAAAAACAGTCAAATCGTGTTCAAGACCTTCTAAAATCCGGCGGAAACCGGAAGTCGAAAATATTCATGATTCCAATACTTTCTTCTTGTAAAGATAGAAGAAAGTAATAAATGTGACAGGGGGATTTTTAAAACTACCTTGGTCCGTCCGAAAAAAAAAGTTTTATATATCCAAAAATTATGTTAATCCTTTAATTATACTAGGGTATCCAACCCGGGCTTCACGGATTAGAGAATATATGTGAAAACCTATTATTTATTTATTTTTGAAAAGTCTAATAGATTTCATACATTTAATACTTTTTTACATTGCCCCATAACAACAAAGAACATTTTTATATGAAATATATCCATTATATATTCAAATAAAATTTTGAAATTTACTAAAAACGACAATTTCCTATTGGTCTCGTGCCAGAAGTTAATAGCCGAAGAAATCGCTAAACATTTTGTTATCTACAGAAGGTTTTTTTTTCATATTCTGATAATTCCAGCGGTTTCAAGCGTTTATTTCGATTACATTTCCTTTAAATTTGTGTTTTATTTATAATATTTTATTGATTGCTTAATAAAGTTTTAATTTCGTTATTGAATAATAGCTGGGAACAAATGCTGAACTTTTTATAGTGTTTAATGTGCAAACAGATTAATATTTTGTAATCGCCTGCAAGCGATACAGATAGATTTTTAAAAAAAATCTTGCTTGAAATTTAAGGTAATACCATAATAAATGAGTAAATTGCGATAAAGTTTTGAAACAAATTGCATTTGAAAGTAGATTTTTCTCCCTATATAAAGGTGTAAAAATTAGAAATATACAATGTTTAGAAATTTAAAAAAAATTGTTGTAGCGAAAATCGCAAAACCGAAGTTTCGTCGTCAACTGTTGCCTTTCGCAAAATGACGTCAGCGTTACGCACGGACACGTTTGTCCTTTATAATACAGATAGCTATATAAGTCAAATAAATCGAGTTACGTGAGAGAGTTGTGGCTATTACACAACTATTTATATTTTGCAAAAACAACAAATTTTTGCCGGAATTACAAATTTAAATTACAAAATTATTGTAAAAAAAAAAAAAAAAAACAGATTTTGTTAATTCAAGTAAAATTGATGAAATGTTGATACAACTTGATGATTTAAAATTTGCAGAGCTAAAGCGCACACCTGTTTTGAAAATCCTGTTCTGAGAAATAACGTTTAAAGTTTTCGTTACTGTGACGAGCTATTTTTCTATAGCTCCGAAATTGTCTTGTCTTTTTCGAAATCGGTTTCTAAAAAATAAATTTTTTTGTATTATTAAGAGTACTTTAAGAAAAGAAATCAGAATTTGAATCAATCAATGAAGCATTACCTCCTAAGAATGTATTTTTTGAATGGGGTTATAAAGATGAAGCTTCATGTAATGCATTATATATAAATGTGTGACTTTTAAGTACTTCTTAATTTAATTCCAGCATTGTGATTTTTGTAACACTAAGTGAAGCGCAGAAGTAATCGATGTAGAACAAGGTAAGCATTTAATATTTATTCACGAATTTAGTTTCACTTTCGTTGAATAAATAAAAAATTGCGGAAACTGCTACGCGCAATTTAAAATTATTATTATCTATTTATAATATGCAAAAATTCCTAAAACTCGGGGAGAATTGTTAAATTATTTTTGAATTAAAATGTTTTCATAAAAGGCTTATTTATAATATAATTTTGTCTTTGAAAACTATTGAAAAATTCAAAATATTTCAGAATCCACTGGCAATTTATTCAATAATTCAATGTATCACTATCTGCAGATAAATATCTCTGAAATCAATATCCTCATAAATTAACTATCTGCACATATTATTTCCTGAAGCCAAGAATTATTACTTTCTATTTAATTTGAATGATTTAAAATTAAATATTTCAGAGTTTTATTTTAGGATGTTTTTGTTTATGCTTACCTGTAATATGCTTCCGTACGTATGAAAATATACTAATGCATATACTAAAGAATTTTTAAATATATTTTAACTGTTAAGAATTTATGCAGAAATAATTTATTTATACATGGAAATTATTTGACGAAAATATTTATTCACATGCAGCAGAATTTTTAACATTTCTAATATTTTTCAAATAATAAAAAATTTTTAATAATTTTTTTTTAATTTTATTCTATTTTCGATGTTTATTTTCATTGCCACATGTAATTTTGTTTCCCGAATGTTTTCAACTAACGAATTAACAAAAAATAAATTTAAATTTTTATTAGGCATAATTCAAACATGTATAAAACATACTTCTTTTTATAATCCTTATTAATGAATTTTGTGATTAATTTGTTGAGTTTCTTTATGCTCTGAACTGATTCAATAGGTTTTAAATAATGTTTTTAATATAATAATACGTTCTAAATTAATACAGAGAAAAAATGTCGTTAAATTATCTTAATAAATCTAATAAACGTTTATCAATCAGTTACATAAATATTGTAAATGTATTCTTAAAATCATTCAAGTTTTTTTATCGACAATTGTATGTGAAACGTTCTTTGTAACATATATCGCTATTTCTGTTCGATATATGTATTCAGTTAATTAATTTTTCTCTCAAACTAAGCAAACACAAACATAAATTCGAATCAAAAAATGTCTTGATATAATTCTTAAAAAAATCTGAATTATCAGATTTAAATTTCCGTTGTTGTAAAATGATTTCTTTATATTTTATATAGTGCATCATTTTAACATATATGATCGCGATTTAATTAAAAAATTAACAACTTTCTAAAAAAGATTTTCCTTGCGAAATTAAATACCTCTGAAGTAAATTTATTTTCAATTCATTGAGTGTAGTCTTTATTGTAACATCCGGAATTTTAGTGATTTCATATTATATCTAATCATACAGACTTGTGCAAAATTCTACTGTATATTAATATTTACTATTTTTACTTTGTTTATAAACATAATTTTATAAACATAAATTTCTTAATTTCGGATTTTTAAAATGAAATTTAGTTTATGTTTATAGCGCAAGTATACTACTAAACATGAATTACAATATCTAATTTTAATGAAAATGCTTAAAATAAAAAATGTGCATTATAATTCAGTGAAACTACATAAATATACATAATTAAAGGCATTTAACAAATACTGAAATAAAACTATTCTCATGTTTTATTACATTGAAATCAAATTAATATATTATAAATAATTTCATAAAGAGACCGTGGCAAGCGCAAATTGAAATATTCATTATTGTTTTACTTATGAAAAATTATGTTTAATATCACCGATTAAATATAAACTATTTTACTCATAAAAATGAATTATTTTGTTATAAAATGATTTATAACATTTGTGAAAAATTCATTTTTTTCAGCACTGTTGCAATCTTCCGATTATTATTTTCATCTTGTTTAATTTTTATATAAAATGCCGTTATGCTTTTATTGTATATTTTTACTTCAATTCTAACTAAATTTAGAATAATCTTTTTAGTTGAACGTGCTTATAAAAGTGCTTATAAAATGTTTCCTAAATATAAGCATTTTAGTGGAGTTTTCTATTTCCTTCAAGTATTTCTTTTAGGTAGCTTTCATTACAAAAAGTAAAAATTTGCCTATTGCAAACATTCGGGAGAAATCAATTCCGGAACATTATATATATATATATATATATATATATATATATATATATATATATATATATATATATATATATATAATCTTTGTCATACGATAGCACTCGTACTTATAAATCTATTTGGATGAAGCTAAGCGTGTTTAAAGATCTCATCAAAATCTCGGCAAAGATCATTGTTCAGCTTGCCCCACCATCTTGCTTCAAAATGGCAGACAGTAAAAGATTTAAAACTAAAAATCTATACAAAAACATTCGAAATTCAAATTTATTTATTTGCTTAAGTTTTAGGCGTTGAAACAAGGATACAGGAGCATTTTTGTTTTACCTCTATCTTAAAAAAAAATGACTGAGATATAGCAGTTTGAAATTCTAGGGTGGCTGACATTTTAAAACAAAAAAAGAAAACAAGAAACAACAATAAATGCAGATTAAATCAAATTTGGAATTAATTTATGAGTTTTAGTGAACTTGGAAATTATTATATTTCATTGTTGCAATCATTTTCCCAATTATACGCACATCCGTCAGCGTTAAATTCTGGCCAAGATTGGCGATACTTGGTGAAATATCGCCAAATTTGGAGACGGGAAATAAGTCTTAACGAATCTTCTATAGTCGGGTTCTTTGCATTTTAGCTTGCTGTTTTCGAGTAATGTCAGCTAAAATTTTAAAACCTTTACCTCCCAGTACAGGCCGGAATGACTTTTATTTATTCGTTAGGTACTTTTATAGTTGTAAAATGCATGTATTATGTATCATATATGTGACGCTTTTTTAACTTTTATCTATTAAAAAATACATAGTCTTAATCACCGATATGCGCTACAGATTTATTTATTTTATTTTAATATTGTTTTCATATACACAATGATGTTCACATCATTGTTTAACATGAAATCTATCATAAAAATTCGTGAACATTAATTTCACTATTTATCACGATGATTTCAAAATTCATATAAAAAAATACCAAAAATCAATGTATGGAAAATATTTTCAAAGATGAAACAAAATAATAAAGATCACATAAAAGGCAGTTATTATTTATTAATAATTATAGCCTACATCGTATTAATAAACAGTAAAAAAAATTAGTTTTTATATTAATTGATATAAAATTTATAAGTACTTAAGTGAAAGCAAGTAATAAAAAAAAGACGGAATATAACATTGTATTACACTCGCATTGTATTACAGTAAAAGAGAATATATATATCTTGAAACTTTTAAGGAGGTAAAAATATAAACTGCAGCAGTACTTCTTTGTTTCTGCAAAACGTATGTAATACATTCGGGAAAAGCATTAATATATTGGAAATATAATCATTGTAAAATAAAGCATTATTTCAACGTCAAATATATTTATAAAGAATAACAATTTAAAAGGAAATTTGATACAAGTGGTAAGAAAGAAGAATAAAAGTTCGCTACTGTAAAATTTGAATTTTGTTTTACAATTTTCTTAAGTGCCTTATATGTTAAAACACAGTCAAACTCGATTTACCCCTTATACGGTCTTCAGAATTACCCCTTAGCTTCGGAATCATTAAAGACCTACTTTAGTAGGTACACGGCATTTATAATCACCTTAAATAATGCTTAGTAAAGGTTACTTTTATACATAAAAAAAAAAAAAACATTGCAATATATGCGTTATAAAAAGCATATATAACACATGTATCTTTTGTCTCGGCGTTTTTTCACTACTAACAAGAAAAACTAAAACATTTAGAGATAAAATAAATAAATACAATTATTTAATCAATTAAAAATAGTTTAAATTACACGCTGCTATAAAATGCAAAATAAACTTTATAAGTAAATTTCTATATTTATATGCATTTATATTCTTGATTACCTGAAACATTAAAAATTCTGAGCGTAAAATACACAGTAATAATAATCATAATAATAATAATATTTAAGAATTTTGCAATAGTAAGAAAATTAGGAAACACTGTTTAAAAAATGTTAAAGTCTACTAAAATCAGAATAGCTTTTCAGAACATAAATTCTTTTTGCGCCATACTCTAGATATATAGGTACATAAAGTTGATTGCGGACAACTTTCGATATTTTTAACTATTACAGGTATACTGAAAATGAAGTGCACAGTGAAATAGAATTAATAATAGTAACCACAGAATTCTATTACGTTTAGAAAATTTAAAAAACAAAGAAAAATATAGAAAAATATAAAATCCAATATTCGAATTCAGGACAGAGTCATAGAATAAAAAAATATAATAAAAAATAAAATATATATTTACACGTTTAACAATGTTAAGAGAATAAGCAAGTTCGCCAATATCCGGTAATCAACTCTTATCGATTTTTTTTTTTGAAAACATGGATTATTGTTAAACGATTCTTAATTATTTAAAATATGTACATATATGTACATTGAAAACAATTTTCAATAAATTTAACCAATATAGGTGCTGATCTGAATTATATAAGCATATAGAAATATAAAAAAATTGCTGATAAAAATAAATATTCTATTCTAATTGTGAGAAGTCATGGTATAAATGCATGTATATGATAAATATAAAATGATATTTATATACGCTTCATAATATTAATAGAATACGCAAACGTATTTCGCCAATATCCTGCAATCCTCATATCAATTTTTTCCCACGCTAAATATACGTCTCAATCAATGACATTTAAGAGCAATGATTATGCTAGTTTATGACATTGATGTCGCATGTCTTTCTGCGTAATGATTACTCAGTCATAGAAAAGGATTTCCATCAAGACTGTGATTTCCAGTAGATTGGAAGAGAGTGTCATTGAAAGGATTTAAAATTCAAAGACATGATGAATCATTTTCTAAAAGCAGCAGCTTAGGATTTTCCAGTTTAATGACGTGTAAAAATTAATATATTTTTTTCGTTTTTATTTTTGTTGAGTTGAAGAATATATTCATTTCAAAATAGAAAATGGTTCATTAGACGTCCTTGAAAATAGAAAAGTTTATTTCAGTTTCAATAGATAAAATATAATGTAAGATTATTTTTATTGCGTTGAATGGAATTAATTACTTAAATATGTTTAAAATAAGCGTTTAAGGTGCACCTGATTAAAAACCATTTTTATTAGCCTGAAATTTCTCTGTATCCGTTTCTAGTGTCTCACTGTTGAGAATTCGATTTCTTCAAGAACAAAAAATCCATGCATCCAGACTATGAAGATTATGAAACACTTTCCGACCTTCATAAAAAATTATTAATAAATTTGATTTTACGTAGGAGGGTATGAGATAACAAAACTAAATAAACAATGTAAAAAACACTTAATTCATCAAAAATTTATTTTCTGCAATTGCTGTCGATGTCCGGTAATTTGCGCGAATTGTTTAGCGCAGTCCAGTATGTGATATAAAGAATTTGAAGACACCACATAATATACTAAAGGTTAGTTAATTTTAAAAATACGTGCCACAGCTGCAACGCATTTCCAGCAATTATTGACCATAGTCCGTTCTGTAACCGAAATCTTCTAATGTCTCTGTAAATGAATGATCTATAATTTATAGAATATATGTCGTAGTACACCTCAGTGATCCGAATCAATTTCATTATGTTTGATGTATCCTCAGTTATGATACATTAACCTTTTGAATCCCGCAATAGTCGATATCATCTGAATTCTCCAAAACCCGTAATAGCCCTCGATAGCTAAAAGGATTTTCCTTCTCCTAAATGGATTAGTGCGCTGTGAAAGGGATGGTCTCTTTCAGTGATGGATAGTATAATCTGTGGGGCTTTTTTGGACGGTACAGAAAGAGAAACAGGTATTTTTTTCAGTCACTGGAGCAATATTCACAATATAAACAGAAGGGTGTAGCACCTGTCGAAATTTGAATGAAGGGAGAAAGCAGTGGAGTCATTTCCACTACTTACCTACTGAAAAAGGGGGATACGAAAAATCCGAGTATTTTGGGCTATTTTCTTGGGATTCTAAAGTCATTCAGTTTTTTTAAAGTTTGGGATTTAAAAAGGTTAAATATTTAACGTTAATAAAATGCACCACAAACGCATCTTCCCCATTGATTACAAAATAAAGGAATTTTCTTGCGCGTCTCAGAACACGAACTATAAATGTTAATTATTCTATACTCTGCAAAAAGAATAGAGTAGTCCTCACCAATTATGAATATAAATTTAATTAGGTTGTAATTATTGCAACATTAGTAAAATGCACTGCAAACAATTTTCCGTATAGCCCACACTATATCAGAATTTTTGTATGTCCTGTAAACAAACTCTAAATTCTGCAAACTTTATTTTTAAAAGCGAGCATCCTATAGCAAAACTCATTACTACACTGATGTCCAGAAATTAAGGGTCAGTGACCAAATTCAGACGTTTCGTCGAAGATCTACTGAAATATGTAAGAAAATGCCCTTGGACTTTGAGATGTAAAGAACATATTTGACTTCACGATTTTCAGTGAAGAATTAATGTTAATAATAAAATAATAATTTCGATTTTCGAAGTAACAGAAAATACTAAAAATTGTTTGTCCTTGTAGCAAACGACTATGTAGGTCCTGTTCAACATTTGTGTGGATTTTTGTATGCATAGCACGTATATTCGTGCTTTAAAGATTTACTTTTAAGTTTTTTCATATAAACTAAAATATTTAATTTGATACATATTAAAGTATTGAATAAACTGATGTGATACTATAAAACATAAAAGAAAACTTCTTAATAACACCATAAAAATAAGAAATGCTTTAGGCCTTTCGAAAGAACTTCGTCTATCTTCGTCAGGCGCAAAGAAGCCGTGCAACCACTTTGAAGGCGGGATCAAGACTGAAAGGAAATGGGAGGAAAAGAGGGACAAGTTAAGGGAACAGCTAATAGGAAAGCAGAAATCATAAACCAATCACAGAAGACAATTACTTAGAATGCAAAACGTAATGAAAATTATGAAAGAAAAAATAAAGTCATAATTATTCTCGAATTGCCATGCAATTTGTATGTACACTGATTTCCAGAAATTAAGAGGGAGTGACCCATTTCAGACGTTTCGTTGAATATCTACTGAAATTTTTGAGAAAATGCCCGAAATGCCCGTAAACTTTGATAATGTACAGAACATGTTTGACTGAATGTTTTTCAGTGAAAATTTTGTCGCGAGGACATTTAAGAGGGCAATAATGATTTTAATGGTAAAATAATATTTTTGATCACCGAAGTAACAGAAAATGCTAAAAATTGTTTGTCATTGCCGCAAATGACTATGTAGATCCTGTTCAACATTTGTGTGGATTTTTGTAAGCATAGCACGTATATTCGTGAAGATGTTAAACATTTCTGTGATTAATTCAAAATGTTATTTTTTATAGCATGCAGAGTTTCAACGTAATTTAACACCGCTTTCCTTAAAGTTGTAGAAATAGTATACTGCAATTAAAATATTAATATGCTGAATATTTGTATGAAATACATTTTAACTGCACATGCGCAAAATACAGCAAAGATTTTTTGTCATGATTTTATAGTCAATACTATAGGGCAACTCATATAAAAAGACCAGTCAAATATCGTGAAAACCCAAAATGTTACAGGCAATACAGTGAGCTAATTGATAAATTGAGAGAAAAATTCCATATAATCCAATGGGATTTCTTCCTATTTCCAATGGTCATACATGTAGGGAAACCATATAAATTTTTAAAACGTTAACATAACTGAAATATTACTTGAATTACTTAATTAATTTGGGTTTTACATTATTTGGGTTCCATTCCTGAACAACTGCCAAGTTCTTTATATCTTAATCTTAATTTTTTAAACATTGCTATATTACACACTTTTATTACAATGATAAATATATGTAATCGATGTTCTTTTAACTTATGAAATGAACAAACTCTTTTTGAAATAATAAGCTTTAATGTTTTCCAATTTTGCGTAACACTGACATTTTCTACCATGAAATACTTGTTTGCATATTTGAAATAAAATCACAATTGTCTGGATGATATCCCATATATATATATATATCCCATAGATATATAACTTTATGTTGCGTTTTCATATTTATTGTACATATCTCCGGCTTAGGTTTCGCTTTGGTGTTCGGCCATCAGCTTCTTAGGTTTCCTGTTTGTTGTGGCTAACGTGGACTTATGGCCGATTTAGCTAGACTTAGATTTTCCCGTTCGTTGTAGCTATCCTCGGTTCTCGTTGGCAGTCTAGCTGTCCTACGGTATTGTTCTCTGTCTTTCTGCAAAATTTTATTTTTTGAATATTGCGTAATTTTTGTTAGGTAATAAAAATGCTTTTTGCTTTTTCATCTAAAGTATACTGTTAACATATGAAATTTTAGTTCTAATTGAAATAAGCAAATAGTGAGGAAAATGTAGTATAAATATTGTCTCCCATTTCATAATTTTTTTAGATATTAAAATATTCAATGCGACAAGAAATACGTTCTTTGTAAAATTCATAATATGTATAAAATCTTAAGGATATTTAAATTAGGGTTTCTTTAATATCTAAGTTATAAAAAACAATTCAACGTCACTTGAAGGTACCATTTGTGCTTGAGAACAAAAACTAGAGGTTCCACATCCGGCTTCCAACATATCCTTCTATATATATAAAAAAAGTAATGGTTTGGAAATGGACCAATGGAAATCTACGTAGATACCGCGAAACGTATCTGATTGGTCAGAGCTTTTATAGATTGGATGGACGCTATTAGGGGGGGTTACCAAGGGGAAGGGACCAGGGTCTGTCGCCAAGTTCGGCGGCCAAAAGTGGCTCCAACTTTGCGCTATTTCTAGTATTTCGCCAAATTTCCATAGACTACCATTTTGAAATCCAATAGCGTTTACTCGCTTGCAAAAAAATCAACAAATTGAGATATTGCAATGCAACAAAAATTAATATTAGCTTATGAATAGATCTTATTTGAACTATTTACATTATTTTTAAGCACAAACACTAACTTGCTAGGGGGTTGGATAGGGCGCGATTACGCGGGGGGTTGGTGAGCGTAGCGAGCAGGGGGGCTGAGCCCCCTAGTATTATTATATAGAACTTTAGTGTCACTGTTCAAGATAGCTGGGGTATTGGACACCACATGACAGAATGTTTTATAAATTATAGCGTCGCACATTTAAACTATTTTAATTTATAATTTGAATCATTTTTGAAAGTTTTAGATAACTTTTAAACTTTAGAGAAAATTTTATATTAAAAATAGCTGGTTACAATTTAAAGACATACTTTAAGAAATATCCATCTACATAATTGAAAATATAAATTTCTGGTATTCCTATCCATATTATTTCGAGTAATTTCGTCTTTATTAATATTTACTTTTTTGGAATAGATTACACATTTTTATGCTGAGTGGGAAATATTAAGTCAAACAAAATCGTGGGATAGTAGAAAATAAAAGGTATAAATGAAAAATTATTTTGTATATCTGAGAACAATTGTAAAAAAAAAATCGCAAGTCTTTAATTTATTTTCCTAGTATTTTTTAAAGAAATGAAAAGTACTCTTATACATATATATACATTTTGATTGCTATATACTATGGCAAAAAAAAAAAAAAAATTCCATACAAATTTTATGCGAAATTAGTCAACTGAATGATCTTGTTCTTTTTTCTTTTAGTTATTGATGAATACAATGTAATATTCCAATATGTAATTATTTTCATGTGTCTATATTTTTTTAATCTATGAATTATGTTTACAACAATTTCATTTTGCAAACGAGGTGTGGATATTTTCCTAATTCACATTTTCTATGCTGCTAATTAACTTAAATTTTCGTGTAAAATTTATATAATAAAATGAACTAAATGTGTTTTGAAATTGCTTTAAAGATACTAAAATGTTATTTTGTATACTTTAAACATGTATTTAAAAGTGAGTTGTATTCTACTTTTGAATTTGAATTAACAAAGCAAAAATTCACTCTTCTTTAGATGTTTTCTGTAGCTAAAGTTACAATAATATATTTTTTAAGTAATTTACAGAAATATGAGAATAAGATATGAAGATAAATTTTGTTATCGCGTCACTAGAGTGGTGTATATATTTTGTTATTTTGGATGAAAAATATAATCCTAGAAATTTTTCAAATTGAATATCGAGTTGGATATTTCCTAGAATTCATACAGTGGAAGCGGGTTTTAAGTAAATGTGTATTTTATTAGGCTGTATGACGTAAAAAATTATCTCATGAGAATTTGCGTTGAACATAAATAGATAAATATGAGAATTTTACAAAATAATATTATTAGGTAGCTTTCAATACAAAAATGTATAAAGCTACCTATTGCAGCCGTTCGGATGAAAGCAGTTCCGGAAAATTTCGATATATTTTCACCGATCATGACCCCCAGACCCCAAAACCACCCTCCGTTCAAATGTTGATTATATATATATATATATATATATATATATATATATATATATATATATATATATATATATATATATATATATGACCTATGTCATACGATAACGCTCGTATTTATAAATCGATTTTGATGAAACTAATTGTGTGGTGTATTAAGGTCACCAATGTCTTTACCGAGTTCGTTGGCCAGCTTGGTCCACCAATTTGTTTCAAGATGGCGGCCATTTAAAAATTTAAAACTAAAATAAATATACAAAAAATCAAAAATTCAAATTTATTTTTAATTACACGTTAGTACTTGATACAAGGATTCCAGAGCATTTTTTGGTTTACCTCTATCTTAAAAAATGGCTGAGATAGAGCAGTTTGAAATTCTAGGGTGGCTGACATTTTGAAACAAAACAGCACATTAACGCGATTACTCGCAAATTATTTTCTTTCATTGTTGTAATAATTTTCCGAATCATACGCATAAAACTATATATTCATATCCGTTAGCGCCAAAATTAGCAAAATTTGTGACATTTGGCGAAATATCGCGAAATTTGGCGACCAAAATAAGTCTTTATAAGTGAAGCCAATTTGGCTATCGCTCAGTAATTTGGCAAAATTCCTATTCAAATTCAGTATTAACGAATCTTTTGTAAACGTTTCTTTGCATTTTAACTTGCTGTCTTGGTGTAACATTAGCTAAAATTTTAAAACGAAGATATAGGAAAGCGATCTTTTCCTCCCGGTACAGGCCGGAAGGACTTTTTTTAAATATTACGATTTCCAAACACTAAAAAAAGAAATGCGTTCTAAATTAACAGACAATTCAAAAGATGAAACATCATATTTCTCTATTTCTCTATTGATAAAGGAATTATTTTCTACAATATTCAAAAATGCAAAATATTGTAAATGTATAATCGATAAAACAATGAAATAAGTAATATTACAAATATATAGCTTTCAATACAATAAAGGATAAAGCTACCTATTGCAGCCGTTCGGAGGAAAGCAGTTCCGGAAAATTTCGATATATTTTCACCGATCATGACCCCCATACACCAAAACCCCCCTCCGTTCAAATGTTGATTTATATATATATATGTAATAATAAAAAAATTTCGCCATTTTTCCTTAGTTAAATTATTCCAAATTCTTACAATTCTTTTTTCCCTATCTTTTTAAAAATATCTCTTAAATCTATTTTATATTTTCTTCCATAACTTAATCAAAATCTTCTTTTATTTATCATTCTAAAAATCTTAATCTGTTAAAAGCTACACGTATTTATTAAAACTTTATTCTATTAAATTGCAACACTGCCTCTTAAACGCACCTGCCTAATTTCTTCTTTTGAGACATTGAATTTTTATTCTTTGGAACTTTTGTAATACCATTTTTATTTAATTATCATTCGGCATCCCAGGATTCCTGGCGTTTTCGCGCCCAAAGCTTTTTACCTTTTTAAATTGCCGCTTCTGATAAAGAGTTTTGGTCATACGTCAGAGACACACCCTCATGGCCTCATTTTTTTAACAATTAGCGAGCAGGCCCGCCTTTTCTGCGCCCCTTGTTTCCCGCCGAACATGGCTGTCAGTGGACTGGCATTTCGCGCGTTTGTAACTTTGAGCAGAAATCTCGGAATATTTATACTGTTACATTGGCTTCGGACGCAGATTTTTGTACGTTTTTCTTCTGTCAACTAGGCCCTGTCACTAGGGGGTCAAAATACGTATTCATCGGTAGCGAGTCTTCAAAAAAACATAGCTTTGTGCTGTCATCTAATGTATTAAATACCTTCGAGTTTTTGATGAGATTTAGTGGAGTTGTTACATCAACGTCATCTAATAAACAGTTGTCTCGTCTATACCATTTGTCTTTCTTGAGTGGGAAACTGCCTGGATTCATTTACTTAGCCTGTTCTCCGGTTCATGCGACTGCCTCTAAGAAGTATAATTCGTCATCATATAGCATGGAACAGCGTTAGTAATTTGTGGCGGTGGAATAATAGTGCTGTGATCTGGTGTAAATTATAGAGATCGTGGCTTGCCGGTGGATCTAGAAAATTTTATATCATATATAGATATATCCATATATATATAAATATATATATATATATATATATCTGACCTATATCATACGACAACGCTCGTATTTATAAATCAATTTTGATGAAACTAATTGTGTGTATTAAGCTCACCAATATCTCGACCGAGTTCGTTGGCCAGCTTGGTCCGCCATTTTGTTTCAAGATGGCGGCCACTTAAAAATTTAAAACTAAAATAAATATACAAAAAAATTAAAAATTCAAATTTATTTTTTAATTAAGTGTTAGGCCTTGATACGAGGATTCCAGAGAATTTTTTGGTTTACCTCTATCTTAAAAAATGGCTGAGATAGAGCAGTTTGAAATTCTAGGGTGGCTGACATTTTGAAACAAGACAACACATTACAAAAATTTTCATTGTTGTAATAATTTTCCCAATCATATGCATAAAACTGTATATTGATATCCATTAGCGCCAAATTCTCGCCAAACTTGGTAACATTCGGCGAAATATCGCCAAATTTGGCGACCAAAATAAGTCTTCATAAATGAGGCCAATTTGGCTATTGCTCAATAATTTGGCGAATTTCTTATTCAAATTCAGTATTAACGAATCTTTTGTAAACGCTTTCTTTGCATTTTAACTTGCTGTTTTCGTGTAACATTAGCTAAAATTTTAAAACGAAGATATAGGAAAGCTACCTTTTCCTCCCGGTACAGGCCGGAAGGACTTTTTTTAGCTATGTTGTTCATTTTTGCTTAATATCTTTATAAACTGATTCGTATATATAATGAAATTGATATGAA
Source organism: Maratus michaelseni (assembly GCA_963931845.1). Lineage (NCBI taxonomy): Eukaryota > Metazoa > Arthropoda > Arachnida > Araneae > Salticidae > Maratus > Maratus michaelseni. Next base: position 340,725,480 of record OZ007587.1, on the reverse strand, counting down.
AACAAAAAACAAAATTTAAAACGCTTATTCAATATAAAAAATATACATTAAAGATATTTATACAGGGTGATTATAAAAATATTATCCCGACATTTGGGCTACTAACTATTATACCATTCACGGAAACTGAATGAAATTTTGGCAAAAGGTATTTTGAGGTATGCGCCAAAGAATGATATGGAAAACAACAGTGTCACTCAACCAGTTACGGTTATAGTGAGAAAATTTCGAAACAATCAAATGGCAACACTCAATTTTTTGTATTGGAATGTGTTCTCCATTGTGAAAAATCCTAAATAGCGTTGGAACGCCAACTGTAGCATGAAAATCACCGGAACTAGGCAAGGGAAAAGTAAAAAACACTTTGCCGTGCACCAGAGCATTTACTTTTGATTCATTTACGTCACATGTCACACCGTTTCTTTGGCTGATATCCCAGCCTGATTAGTTTTCCACAAAACGAGAAGAAGAAACCAAGAAACGTAAATTTCGGGTTCTACGTAAGACACAGTCATGACTGACGTCGTCACGCTAGGTTAAAGAAAAGGCACTGCGAAATGCGAGCCGCGTATGTTCCTTTCTGCCATTCCGAACAAGATGCCGCTTTCAGGGAAAGAACGTGGGGAAATCGTAAAGATTTATTACCTGAATGGACAAAATGCCGCAGAGACATGGTTTACGGCGATTCCCGTGCACTGTCAAAACTGTACGGGACTTGATTCATAAATTTGAAGAAACTGGTTGCACATGCGATCAACCTCGGTCTGGACGACCTTCCGTTCCTGTGGAATCTGTTGCAGAAGTCCATCAGACGATAAGCACAGTTCGTCCCGCAACTGCACGCGGTGTTTCACGTGTTCTGGATCTGACGAATTCAACTGTACGCAAGATTCCGCGCTCTGTTCTAAACATGTTTCCGTATCGATTCCAGCGTGTCCAGATGTTGGAAGTGGGAGACTATGAATTACGGCTGGATTTTGCAAATCAATTCCTTATCTGGTACGATGAAGATAGCAGCTGGCCTTTACGCATTCTGTGGACAGATGAGGCACATTTCTCGTTAACTGGTAACGTGAATTCGAAAAATTGTGTGGCGCAGAGAATAATCAACATGATGTGCATGCACGTCCATTACACGAGGAAAAAGAGACTGTGTGGTGTGGTATAACGAGTACGTTCATCATCGGGCCTTACTTTTTTGAAGAGGTTACTGCCGGTGATCTGCAAACGTGTACAGTAACGAGTGCTCGCTATCTGGACAGATTAACTCATTACGCGTTTGCCGCATTGCAACGGCAAAATGCTCTATCTGAAGTTGTGTGGATGGAAGATGGCGCTCCTCCACATGTCGGGTCTTCTGTCAAACGTGTCTTAACTCAACAGTTTGGTGGCAGAATTATCTCTCGTCATTTCCCGTTTCCGTGGCCACCAAGGTCTCCTGATCTGACACCAATGGATTTCTGGCTGTGGGGATATCTGAAATCCAAAGTGAATCAGTTTCGTCCTCAAACTGCATCTGATTTGAAAGATGCTATCAGAACTGCGATTCAAGATATTCCTATTGCCATGATACGTACTGTAGTGCTATCCACCATCAGCCGCATGAAAAGTGTCATCGTGTGTGAAGGAGGTCATGTGGAAAATTTGTGAAACACAATGAAATGTTTTTTTTATTCTGCTTCTCTCCTTATTGGTTGTCCTCACTTTTAGCCTATCTACCGCCGGTGATTTCCATGTTACAGTTGCCGTTCCAACGCTATTTAGGGTTTTTCACAATGGAGATCACATTCCAATACAAAAAACTGGGTGTTGCCAATTTGATTTTTTCGAAATTTTCTCAATGTAACCGTAACTTTTTGAGTGACACTGTTGTTTTCCATATCAATCTTATGCGCATACCTCAATATACCTTTTGTCAAAATTTCTTTCAGTTTCTGTGAATGGTATGATAGTTAGGGGCCCAAATGTCGGGATAGTTTTTTTTTATAATCACCCTGTATATAAATCTGTGTTTTCTTCGTTAGACATATTTATAAAAGTGATGTGGAACTTATAGTACATGTGGTATATATGTGTGGTATATATATAGTGATGTGGAAATATGGTATTATATAGTGATGTGGAATTTAGTAATTTTCAAAATCACAAAATATAGCATATAAATATTTCGAAAAATAATCAAAACTTTATTAAATATGCATTACAGAGTTTTGTTAATGCTTATAAAAGAACTATAATTTAAATTAAAACGACGAAAACATCATGAATTAATAAACTATAATTTACACTAAAAACATAAGTAAATATATTTTTAATAAACTGTGCTTCATTTTTTAAATGTTTTTTCTCTGTTATATTTTTCTAATTATCATTTCTTTACATGGCATTTCAAAAAGAATTATTTATTTTTTTAAAGAAGCCTGTTTACATAAATGTGAAACTTAAATTTGCAAAATTTCAAGTGGATTCAAATTTCATGTGTAATTATACAATGTTGTGCTAAAATAGATTCCATTGATGCATGAATTACTTTTTTCAAAGGAAAATGGTATATTTCTCTATATTTAAATAATATTCTCATCATAAAAAACGCTAATAATCTTTCGAGTATTCTTTAAAATATCAGAGAACCGCAAAAAAATACATCGAGTCATTAAAATATCATTAAAAAAAGATTCTTACCTGATAAAACAGTTGCTTTTAGTTTCGGTCTTGTAGAAAAATTATCCTTTTTTGTTCATATTTTACAAGCAGATTAGTAATACATATAAAGCAAAAATATACATTTAGAAGAACTGTTTTTAAATAAAATCACAGGAATTTACTCTGAATATAATTGTTGTATAAGGTATATTTTTTTATATTCATGAATTCTTTAAAACATAAATATTTGAAAAATGTTTTTTAATGGGGGGATTATTTTTCCGCAAAATACCTGTTCAGGTTTTTAAGCCATTTTGAATTTTCTCTTTAATTAATGAACAAAATAGTAATGGCTTGAAAAAACAAAAAACATAACGAAAATCATGCAATTCACTACGAAAATCAATTCAATCAATTCATAATGAAAATCAATCAGTTACTAATAGCTATGTTTGACCGCCTTCAAAAGTTTGACGCTCTGTTTAGTTGCACTCACCCAAATACTCTTGTATGGTAAATATCCCACTAAGTGATGGAAGACAGAATGATTAACATACCGGGCGAAGTTTTTGTTTACTGCATACGCTTGACTGAAAACTGTAAAGTAGTCTGGTGGTCAGGAATATAAAATATGTTGTATATGAACATCGATCCTTTAGAAAAAATCTCATGATCATTCTCTCTCTGCTGATGATAATCTTATATCGTCACTAGGTTTTATATAAGCGATTTTTAATAGTTAATTCGTTTTTTAACACACCGTACATGTGAATACGGGAATTTATATATTTATAATTAATGCATTCAGTTATACATGAGCAAGATGTTTGTTATCATGTGTGTGTAAATGAGATTTGTACGTAATTGATATAATGTGCTTCTACTGTATTATTGAAAACTCTTTTAAACATAAATGTTTTTCATACGAATTTTAAAAATTTTACCCATTCATGCTATAACAGTAGTTTAATATAAATTTCTAATAACTATTTTACTTTTTTAATCAGTTATCTTTATTTTATATTCTCATTAATGGTTCAACGGAGAGGCACGAATGAATCAAAGTAAAATGAAAATTTTAAATTTCAAAGTTTTTCAATGCATTTAAAAAATAAAAGTGAAGAGTTTTTTTTTATTAAGATGTCATATTTAATATAAATGCTGATTTTTTGTTCTTTATGTATAAACTATAATAAAATAAAGAAATTAGATAACTAAATTTAACTGGATAAAATTTAATAACAGTTGCTGAATGAGATTTTTCTGTCTTTTATTTACAGATATCTCTTAAGAAGGTTTTAGTAGGGAATTATTTATATAAAGAATCGTCAAACAATTTCAAAATTTGGGAATATTTTAAACTAATTTATGAAAAGTATTTTTGTTCTTTCATTTTGTTTTGTTTTGTATTTCATACTTTATTTTCTTTTACTTCGGGGAAAAGGACTCTATTTTTTCTTTTTTATAGTACGAGTATAAAAATTACATATTCGATATGAGACAATATGAAAACATAAAAGTAATTGACTTATATTTTATCACTTTTTTTTCTATAAGTTTATTTAACCTAATGATCACTTTTTCTGAAATATTTTCCTGAAAGTTTCGCAGAAACAATTTGATTAAATTATTTATTTTACATATATATATATATATATATATATATATATACATTTAACTAATAGTTATCACTCTTTAGACAGTATTTGGTTTAATCTTTAACTAATAATTTTAATCCACTACTTTTATTAAATCATAGAGTATTCATTAATTTTCTCATAGATGGCAGCACCATTGTTTGAGTTTTGCTTTGCTGTTCAATAATATTCCATGGTCTACCATCTTTTAAAACTTATTTTGGCAACATGTAATGTTTTTCTGCAATTCACTGCCTGTGTTATGTAATGACTCCTGTATATCTGGTAACTGTTGTGCTCTTTTCCCTATATCCTTTTTAATCCAGTTGTATTTGAACTTTGCGATTTAATTTCATTGTTTTTTTCTCATTTTTATGGGTAAGGTTTCTTTTTTTTACTTTTCTTTTTTTTTAACTTTACGATTTTTTCTCTATTATGGTGTGGTAGTCCCAAAATCATATTTTTTAGCAATGTTATGGCTAATATGATGATGAAACCACACATTTCATTTGTTATATTTAGGCATTTGAAACTTGAAAATTCTGTCTAAATTCCACAAATTTCATTTTTTCAATTTTTACTTCAATTTCTTCTTCTTTTAAATATGGTATTTATATTTAGAGTGTTGGGAAACACCATCGTTGTCAATTAATTATTACATACTAATTCATAATTTCGTAGTTTTTGTTGGTGTTACGGTAATGTTTCATTAATAGTTATATATATATATATATGTATATATATTTGATTTTTTCACTTGAAAAGAAGCATTACATTGGAAATATTTTACTGTTACATCTTGAAAGTTTTATAATTTAGTAGGACAAAAATATTTTCGCATGCGAATTTATTAAAAATATTTTAATAGACATTTTGAAAAAATTTAAAGATTTATTAATTTATATTTTTATTGGATTAAATAAAATGTTCTCATTTGCGCCAATGTCATCAAAAATCGCTGATGTCTACTGAGCTCTCTCTCTCTCTCTCGCTTTCGTCTGTATATGTACATGATACAAAATTACTATGATATATAACTCCATGATATGTAACTCTATTTTACCTCATGCTTGTTAGTTTGGTGTTTTCTTGTACAAGAACGAAAATTCGGGTTACATTTCCTTTTAAAATTCCTCCTTTCTGCAGGCATATATCGTAATATGCATAAAACTGTCTGATGATTAATGAAAATCTCATCCCGTCACGCATGTTAGGTTTATTCATATTTAAAATACATTGTGTTGGACACCTGCCTTATATTAACTTATGTAGTAACAAATATCTTTAATGCATAACGTTGAAATTGACAACTAAAGAGAGAAAAGATAATCACTGTACATTAGACAACTGACAATCCGACGTAATTGGCAGAAGAGCATCTGAATAACAAAAAAGCCAAATAGGTCAGAGTTCTCTAAATACTCTACTTCCTGTCGTCCCTCATATCAATAAAAATAAAATTTTTATACCATGAAACACTCGTATTCATATTTTCTTATATCTTAGTACAAGCTGGTTTTATATAAATGTTTCTTGTGCATTAAGCTTTTTAAAAATTTATCACAGAGAAAGGAAATCTAAAAGTAAAAATATTGTACATATTTTAAGATATATTTTATAGTTTCTAAGTTAATTGCAGGGAACAAAAGACCATATACCCTGCACAGTATCAATACAGTACAGGCGAATAAAGAAAACATTATTCTAGTACGTAAACCTCTTACAATATTACTTAAATTTATTTTACCGTTCATCAAGACACAAATATGAAAAGTTAAAAAAAGGGGGCTGAACCTTCACATCTGGTGTCATAACGTCTGTTTTACACATGGCACGTAAAAGGATTGTTGATCATATTAGAAACCCACTCCACTTATAACGATGTGTTAAAATAATTTCCGCAATTTATTAAGGATTTTCTAAATAGGTTGGATAGTACGGATGGCGGGTAGAAGGGCGTAGTAACAAATATGTTTAGGTGGCGCAATGTAACATCTTTTTTGAGTGGAATAAAAAGTTCTTAAAAGTTTATACCCGTGGAAAACTTCCCAATTTTATGAACAAATTCCAATACTGTATTTAATATTTTTTACGGTGTTTCTGCAGTAAAGACATTAAAATTTCAAAAAATATTAAAATATCTGACACATGAATTCTTCCATGCTATGTATTATTAAATTGTTTTGTTAATTTTAGAAATACATTCGTACATTCGGTCAATTAAATACCATAATTTCCCTAGAAAATGCTTTTGCAATTTGCACAGTATTAGAACATTATACTTACAATAGTTAATATAATTCCATTAATATTATACTTTCTCTATTAGACATGTATGTTCATAAAATAACATTTAGAGCTAGAATAAATGATACAACATTCGATCTCGGATTATTAAAAATAATAATAAAAAAGAAAGGAAACATACACTCTAAAATTAATTATAGGTATTTTGTGAAGTGTAATATTTTAGGCTACTTATGGAATGGGAATATAATTTCTTTATTAGGCATTGGAATTCAATGGTGGTATAAAATTCTTCTACTATTATTAATGATAGACTTATTTGGAAGTTTTTCCAACGATGTATTCTCATTAGATATATTATATATTATTCCTTTTTAAATATTTGCCTACCCATTATTATATTATAATAATATACCCATAATAATCTTTCCAACCTATAATATCTTGGGTTGAACGAGAGATCTAAGAGGAAGGGGTAATCGAGTGGAATTTTTGTTTTTACTGTTGTGGCGTGATTTTAAAATTTATGTTTTTAATCAATATTTAAGTTAACCATGTATTTATTTTTCCAAAAAGATGCATTTTTTATATAAAGCGATAAAAAAATAATTCATTATTTTTGGTATAGAAACCCATATAAATTAAAACATTTTTCACGTAACCAAGTTTTAAAGTTTTAAGATTTATCTTACACATAAATATACTATCATAACGTGAATGAGTCAAAGTAAAAAAAAAAAAAAAAAAAAAAAAAAAAAAAAAAACCTCTTAACCTACATCTACAGAAAATATTCAATTTGGGTTAGATAGATGATAAGGATTTTTCTTCCATTGTAAAAGTTGACATCGTCAAACACAAAAAGAGAAATAATTATTGTTTGTCCCTATTTCGCCGTAAGTGCACACCACCAGATCATACGTTGTTGGCAATACACCAAATTCATGATTTCTAAAAGATGTATATCATTATCATTAGACAGCAAGAGAATGTCCCAAAATATAAATTAATTGAATTTATTATCACAGCAAATTTCATGTTTATGTCAAAATGGCCATAACTTCTTCCATATGCATTTATCCCCCAAAATTGTCTTGATGGCGAATAGTAATCAAATTTATGAATATATCAGCAATCGAATGTATGAAAATAAATGTATGAAAAATCAATCAAAGTTTTTATGATAATATATTTTTGTTGCTTTATTATTTTTTTTCATTGATTTTATTTAGAAATAAATAAATAAATATATATGATGGGAATTGACTTATGGAACAGAATTTGTGATTCACAACTTTGCCTACATTCTATGCATGTTTATAAATTTTTCATCTAAAAATATCGTAAAATTAGAAAGAAAATTCATGTGAATAAGACAATAAGAAAAAGAAATTAAAAACGGTAATTTTTCTTTAATATATTTTTTATTTAAATTAAAAATTAAATTAGAGTATACTTGGGTACGTTCACTTAATATTTTCGAAGATTGAAAAACACTCAATTTCAATAAATAACAATTTTTGATGCAATTAATATTATGTGAATTTTTTACTTAACTGGTTACAAGTATTGATTTGAACACTCTTTATTCCTTTAACAAATATGCCACAAGTATGAATTTTTTTTCTTGTGACGTGCGTTGATTTTTGCTTATTGTGCTATCCTGCGCAGCTTAATTTATTAAACCTTTTGTGAAAAACGTCATGCAAACGGGGCGTATAATTTGCATATAATCTTTAATTTTTCTTACCAGTAATTTTTACCGGGATTCCTTCTTTGTTTAAACATTTAGGCAAAATTCATGGTATTAAATTAAGTCAAAATTCCTGGTTTGAAAAGCTTCTGTTACATTTGAAAATTATGTAACTTTTAAATTACGACTGAGCCACTGTGCTCGTCGCAAAGTGGCCAATTGCCTCACATTGCAAATTGTTTTTTTAAAAATTACTTTTAGACTTTGTTTGTATAATAAAAGCAGCTTGACTGTCCCCCTTCCTTTAAACAAATTCATCCGAAAAGTATTTTTCGATATAAAGAACATTTTGAAGAATATTGTTTCTTAAAATTCTGAAAGATCTAAGGTAAAGCTAGGAGAGTCTGCGCACAATTCATAAGAATAAAAATAAAAAATCTAAATATTAATTTTTTGCTAAACTATCCATGAATATTTTTTACTTCATTTGTTTTTTTATGCATTTCCCTTGCTATTTTGTTGTTAGGTTGTAATTTAATAGAACAGTTGTAATAAAACCAAGAAAGTTATTTTGCGCAATCTGTCCTTACAGGGTTGGTGTGATTGCGCACATGAGTAGGAGAGATTGTTACTAATAATAACTACAATTAAATTGTTAACAATAATAATTACACTTAAATGACATTGTTGTAATGCTTTTGTGAACAAATATTATTGTATTAGGTGTGAATATTTAAACCTAATGATTAAAGAATCAGAAAAAGAAATAATTCAAAAAATGATTAACGAAATTTAATTAAAGGGGAAAAAATTAAAGAATCAGAAAAATCAAGTCCAGGTAAGATTACAAAATAACATTAAGTTATTTGAAAACACGTTTAACTTGAAATTAGTCCATTTTCATTTTTCATTTTTTTATGCAAATTTATCAATAAGCTGCGCAATTTCTCCTAGCATGGAAACTAATGGGAACAATGCGCCATCTCTCCTAAGTAGCAGATGCGCAAACTCTCCAATTTCGGCAGGAGAGATTGCGTTGCCTTTAATTTAAACATGGCCGCTACTAAAAACGAATCGTTAGTGTTCACATTGTTAGTCTAGATTAGTAGCTTATGAGAAATCGTTTAAGCTTAAAATATTTTGTACTACTGACATTGTATAGAAATTCTGATGAATAGCTATGAAAATTCAAGCACTTACTTTGGGAAAACAAAACAAAATAGCAATGCTTTATCTTAGACGCTAAAAACAATCAACGTGCACTTTCAAGTAAACACCCCACTACTGCTGTTGTACAACTACCTGGAGTCGTTGCGCGTTCTCTTTACTCCTTCACCCCGAACTTCTATGTGCGCAATCTCTCCGACCGCGCCATCTCTCCTGGCTTTACGTTATATAACAAAAAGATCAAAGTGACATGCTTGTTCCCGACTTTAAAACATTTAAACCTCATATGTGTAAAGTAAGCCAAGCATAGATGATTTTAATTATTGTTGGTCATCTGCATTAGAAAATGGATTGTCAGATTCGTGGTTTTTAACTCGCAATTATATATTACCGAATTTATATATATATATATATATATATAAATGATAAATCACCCAAGGCCAATATTGACCAAAGCCTTTGAAAAGTTGGAGTGTTTACATTCTACCAATATTGGTAATATAGATTTTTCTTACCTAAAGGAAATATATCAGTTGCCGGATATTCAATGGCGTTTCATTTTCAATGTTTCTCGCATAAAGCCTATATTTATTTAATAATGACACTTAAGGGCTGATATTTTAAATGTAAAACAAATTTGTTCCAATTACACCATCTTATTGCAGATACATCTAATTTGAAACCAATATTTAAACAATTTTCAGACTGAATTAGAAATAAATATAATGAATACAATATTTGTATATAATTGTGAATATTTCTCATATAATATTTCCAACAAATTTATAGATCTAATACCAAATCTACAGTATAAATAATGTTTACGTATGAAGGGTCAAGGAAAAATAACGATATTAATCACAGTAAGATAATAGTTACACATCATTATATGTTTCACAAGTGTCGACTTTCATCTCCTTTTCACTTTATACCACCAATCATCAATTATATTTCTTCAGAGACTTTCATCGACCTTCATCATTTTGTTATATTTAACTGTGTTTTTTGTAACAGTACTTAATTTGTGACTCAATATGAGGTTACAAGACGTTAGTACGTCTTTCAAGAACAGGTTTTATACTATCTCATATTTCATCCAAGTTCAATGTTTTTCTTTAGACCTCTTATAATAAAATTTCTTTCAGTGTGAAATAGAATTTCATATAAAGAACATATAGCTTAAACTTTGCATTTATTTATTACAAATATATTTACTTGTAGTTTCTAATAAATTACAATCTACTGTGAAAGATATATACTTAAATGTCATTTCGAATGACTGAAAATGTAAATATATTAATACTAAATACAGAGAAAAAATAAAATGCGAAAAATAGAACTTGCGTAAATAATGTGACATAGAACTTTTGGTTATTTACAATATTTATTTTCTTAAATATAGTAGCGAAGTTAGATAAATCAGGAATCGCATGTCTGTTATCCAATGTTTTTAAATTACCTGTCATTGACAAATTCCGAAAAGAAATAATCTAAAATTATTTTGTCGTTAGTATCTAAAAGATAAATTAAATTTAAAGTTTTTGCGAAAACATTTTTCAGATTTTTATCTGTGCGTATAAATCTAAATATTCCTGTCTTGACGTGTTTTATCTACCATCCCTAAACATTTTTACTAATAATGTTAAGGCACTCTGTATAAATTAATAAATTATGTTTGTACTTGAAAGTTAATTATTTTTAAAATTAATCGAAATGAAATTTCTGAAATTGTGCAAATCTAGCACAATTTATCTGAGCGATTGTCACATAATTTTAACTATTAAGTCCCTTGCTAATATGTTTAAGCACATATTATTGGTTTTCATTTATTTCTTATGTTATAAAACATGTCATTGTACGATTGTATAAAAATAGTAACATGATTGATTTTGAACGATTTTGATGTTTAAAATGTAGCACTAAATTCCTTATCATCCCTATTCTCTGATGCTGATTTTTAAGTTTGGAATTGTCTGGATAAAATTGTTTAAAAAATAGTTCTACTATTATAAATATGTAGTAAAATTACGTAGTACAAATTTTTACGGTTATTATTATTGTTTTAACTTTGTCCCGGTATTTTTCGACTCTTTATTGCCCCTCTTGCTAAAATTATGAAGAAAATCATTGCAGATGTAGGCACAGAGTTTTCTTGTACAGAAATATTCCAGAAAAATAATGGCTGCAGTTCTTTGACAGGAAATTTTCTGCAGAATTTAAATCAGCATTTAAATATCAATTTCATTGTGGCTTTAATGGTAGTCTCACCTTAAAAATCTACACAGATGGTTCCCTCATGGAGCAAGGTACTGCATCAGCGTTTACATTTAACTACCAGAATACATATATTTACGATTATGTAATCAGACTAAATAACCAGAACTCAATTTATCAAGCAGAATTGAATGCCATTTTACACTCAATAAACTGGTTCGCATCTTCACAATATAAAAATTTCCCCATCTTAACGGATAGCCGCTCATCACTAGAAGCCCTCAAAATAGTGTTTCCACGAAATTATTTAATAACTAAAATATATACCATTTTATTGTCAATTCCCAAAAAAACAGTAACAGTTGCATGGACCAAATCGCACGCTGGAACAGAGGGTGATGAACGAGCAGATTTACTGGCAAAAGGTGCTATCACAAATGATCGTTACAACGAGAAGGAAACTCTCTTATTCCCATTTTCGAAAGTCAAATTATTTTTTAGTCTAAAAATAGTCACAGATTGGCAGCAGGATTGGTCATATTCATTAAAAGGTCGAGATACTTATGAAATTTTACGAAAAGTGGATCTGAACTTTATTTGCAAAAAACCAGTCACAGGTTACTACATTAGTTGACACGGTAGCTTTCCATTATTTTTAAATAAAATAGGAAAACGCTCCTCTCCAACATGTATATACCAAAAAAGCTCAGGAACTGTTCTACATTAAATATATGGTAATTGTCCTCTAATGAGATATACTTTCAATTTCAATAAAAATGTCACAGTGAGACAAAATCTGAATATAACTCTGTTTGATCCTTTAAACTATGATAAACTAAAAGAAAATTACAACATTCTGAATAAACATTTCTCCTTTATTAAAAAGGATCTATGATCGTTTTTCCTACATTTATAAAGTACTTTTTACTAGAATATATTTTGTTTTTGTAATTTGCATATTATAGCTCACATACGGTTCTTATTTTTGTACTCATACTGTTTCTATTTCAGCGTGTAGCTTGAACCATGCAAAATTATTGGTTGTGCTATGATTAAGTAGTATTTTCATAAATTTTCTAATTACTTTCTTTTATACTTTTTCTTATATATATATATTTTTATAATATTAAGAAATGTTGTGATCTCAACCAGTATTGTAAAAACTAAATTTGTACTAATTTTACTTTAATCTGTAATGTAATATTAAACATCTGCAATCCAAAATATGAATTTTCAATAAACATTTCCCCTCGTGGAGAAAAGTTCCTAAGCTTAACGGCAGGTTCTTCACAAGAGGGTGATTTCAATTTCGTCCCCAAGATTTTTTAATAAACTTTAGAGGTAAATTAATATATATATATATATATATATACTTCACTGTAAATAAATGTTACTAAAATCAATGAACATTGTGGCTATCACTTCTTCTTAAGGGCACTTCTAAAAATAAGTTTTTATTTTCCTTAACATCACTATTATGTTTCACAATTAAATGATTATAAGGATCTCACAGGGATTGTATAAAATTAAACGTTATTGTAGAAAAAGAACATCCAACAATAATAATAAGTTTTCAAACTGGAAGTTTAAACATTCTGTTCTATTAAGTTGAATTTCACAAATTTCTTATTCTTGAAAGTTAAAATTATGGAAGAATGGATAATTTTCAAACTGAAGTTTAAAAATTCTATTTTATTAAGTTGGATTTCACAAATTTCTTATTCTTGAAAGTTAAAATTATGGAAGAATGGATAATTTTCAAACTGAAGTTTAAAAATTCTATTTTATTAAGTTGGATTTCAAAAATTTCTTATTCTTGGAAGTTAAAATTATGGGAGAATGAATAATTTTCAAACTGAAGTTTAAAAATTCTATTTTATTAAGTTGGATTTCACAAATTTATTATTCTTGAAAGTTAAAATTATGGGAGAATGGATAATTTTCAAAATGAAGTTTAAAAATTCTATTTTATTAAGTTGTATTTCACAAATTTCTTATTCTTGAAAGTTAAAATTATTGGAAAATGGATTATATGCATTTTGTAAATAGTTAATACGTTAAGTTCTTAAGTGTATTTATTGAACTCTTTTATGATTTCGACAAACATGATTTCAAAATTTCATCGTATAACTATAGCACTTGAGTATAGTAGGTAAACTCAAATTTCAAGTACCTAATGAAAAATTCTTTTACGAATAGGTTCTAAGTTTTAAGACGTTTCAGACGTAATGTATCTTCGAAATCGCAATAGCGTATACTTTTAAAGTGATTTGAAATAATTATTAAAAAAAATACTGAACGAATATCTCTGTATCTGGAGCTAGTTGAGTGATTTTTACAGAATCTGTATTCAATGAAGAGATATTCTTTAAAGAAAGTCAACAAGAATTTGAACAAATGACAAAATGTATCAATTGAAAGATCAGCTTAATATACTTTAAAAATTAACTTATCGTATTTGCTTCTATGTATTAACATTCTTATAACATAATTTAAGAAAATGATGCTGTATTGAAATGAAGAAATGTAAGGATATCTATGACTTCAATCACAGAATTTATAATATATTCTAAATTTCATTTTAACGTCTTAAAGTAAGCAGAAACTTTATAAAACTTCGCCTCTTGCATTCAGAATTCAATTAAACTCTTTGCGAACGACTAATAATCATCCTTTTGTTGCTGAAGGCTACAAAGCAATATGATTAACAAAGTTTAATCTTTTGAAACATTTCATGTTTGATACATGAACAATTAAAATACCTTAATTTCAAAGAGATTTTCTATTTTGTCAAGAAAATACATTAAAATCAATACACAACTATCAATAATAGTTATTTACTGGATAAATCACTTAAAATTGTTACTTAGTTGAACAAACACTCTAATGACAAAATTTGCTGAAATTAATTTTCTATCTAAGAGAAGGAATTTTCGGATCTCAGATTTAAATGTCACAGAACATAGAAAACATTTTATCTCTTCCTTTTGAAAATCACTAAGAAAAGTGAAACTATATAAAACTTTAACATTTGCATATGAAATTGGATGAAGATTTTGTGAACACACAATATTCACATTTGTATTTTATAAAAGGAAAGAAGACTTTTAATTAAAAATATTTAACGTTTTGAAAACTTCCGTACTTCAGAAATCAAAATAATTAAAATTTATTACATTTCAACATGAATTTCGAGGGAACGATTTTAGCTAATACACTAGAAATCAATGCAATAACATCCTCAGGTTGATTATCGAGGCAATCACAGTAAGTTGTAAATATTCAACATTATAATTTATCGAGTAATTTAGAGAAAAACTTTTTGCTAAGTTCAAGTATTTTTTCCTTAAAATCCAGGAGGAAAAATTAGAAACATTTATAATGTAAAACTTTACACGTTTTGTAAAGGAAGCTACCTTCTATTAAAATATTTTAGCATAAAAAATCCTATTTAAGGTATCTAGGGAAAAACATTTAATGTCGAATCTAAATTTCGAAGTGCAGAAACACCAGAAACACACATAGTACTCGATCCCAGGGTCTTTATTTCCTCATAAATGAAATATCACAATCAGTGAATAAATAAGTACATTAAGTGGTTCCGGCAAAGAGATGACGTGTGTGAAATTAATGTTCGAGGAAATTGCAATTACAAATATTGTTGCATACATACAAGAAACCATTGGCATAAAAGGAATGGATTTGGTTTTCGAGATATTTAATCTATGTCGAATTAACGATGAGAGACTCATTACTCTATTGTGTGTAAAATATCAGAATTTTGTTAAGTCTCTCACACATCTCGTTTTCAAAAAAGAATTAAAGCCAACTTTTCTCAGCTTATTTCAATAAAATCTCAAAATAAATACCAGAATGTTCATAAAAAAACTTGTTTTATTTTTGCAGACGAAGAACAATATAACGGAGATGCTGTAGTCTGCATGAGCGTTTGAGGAAAAAAAAATCCCCCTAGAAAGTTTCTTTTTCTTTAAATAAATAAATAAAAAAAAATCAGGAAAAATCACTGCCACGGTACTGGTAGCCATTTTCTGAATATAGTATTTTATGGACGTCTATACAAGAAAATTGTATTGAAAAGAACCATCACAAAAAAAAACCTTCCTGCTCAATATCGGTTTATTGCTTTATGGAAGGCCAAGCAGTAAGCCAACTATTAATTAGTTATATAATATTTTAGAATCTGCGTCATCAAATTATTTAAATGAAGTAAAAGCAAGACGTGCCAATTAGTTGAAAATGTTTTTTTTTTTTTTTTTTTTTTTTACTAAATGTAATAGGCTTATCTGCACTTTTGTTAATTTAATTTAGGATAGGTACTAAAATGTTAAAACTTAAAGAGTGAAGTTCAAGAACAAATAGGATTTGGCACTCGCCGACACATAACATCAGAAACAAAACCACCACAAAACTTTAATGTTACAATGTTCATGTCATTGAAGTTCTCTCATCTAAAAAAGCTTATTAGATCGCACAGAGGATTCATATAAAATAAATTAGTATTTTTTTAAATGCCTTTTAAAAACTGAAACGGATTTATGCAGTTTTTTTTAACTACAACTAATAAAAAATGAAAAAAAATGCAAAATGTTTTTGTAAATCTTTGGAGTTTGAATGACAATTTTACATTTGAAGGGAGAGATGGGGGGCAGAGATTACTGCGTATTTGTTTTTGTTTTTAATAAAATGATAAGAAATACTAGAGTATATCTTTTTCTATTTAAAAAAACTATAACTTCCATTTAAATTATAAACACATATGGAAAAATAAATTAAAAAACGAAATAAAAATACGAAAGTAGAACATAATTGCTGCATAAACAATTACTTATACTGCATGCTGCATAACGTATATGCTGCATAACATACATGCTGTTTAATATACATGCGCATAAATATTTACTTACATAGGATTGATTTATGCTGTAAATTTTTTATTTGTATTTGTTTCAGCTGTTTTTTCCCATAGTAACGTCCTGTATATCTGGATTATTAGTATTTAAAAACAGCTTTTGAATTAGAAAAGTTTCAAAAAAAGTTGTTTTTTGAAAACGTTTAGATTTTAATTCTTTAAACACCTTCTTTGCTTTCCTGCAAAATGCATTAGTACAATGAAAAGTTTTTGTTTATTTTTATCTTTTCATTGGAGTTCACTTAGTAATGTCCCGTAACATTCGTGTGATTTTTTTTTTTTGAAAATACGTGAATATATAATTTATATATTCTATAAATAGATTTATAATTTTTCTTAATAATTTTTCTTATTAAGAAATAGCCTTATTAAGAAATAGCCTTATAAATTTCTAAATAATTAATATAAATAGCCTTATATAATTTTCTTAATACTTATGCGTATGTATAATATATAATGAATTTAATTTTTATTCATGTTTTTTTTAATTTAAATTCTATTTGTATGTGAAATATTGCAACCTGGTTATAATTATAGAATAGTATAAGTAAACAAATTAAGCGTAAATCCCAATTTAAGCTTTTAGATAATTTATAAATGAAATTTCACTATGTTGAAGATGGAATTTCAGTAAATTGAAGATAATTTAATTTCTGCTACAATATTTTTTAAAAAGTTCACATGTAAATTTTGCATGTATAAAATATTATTTTAATCTAGCAAAAGTAGAGTACTAAGAGGTTTGGCCATATGAATAAACACTTTATTAAATTGAATCGCCAACAAAATACTGTTTTAAAGTATGAGAAAGTTATTTATGTATAGCAAAACCTGAATAACTGAAGAAAAATTTATCTACCCACATTTAGCATGTATGTTTTGAAAGATAAATATTAATATTCTTAAACTTCATATCACCAAATGAAATAGTTTCTGTATGAATACCTAATATTCATGCTTTAGATTGTTTGAAGCTAAGAAACTTGCATAATTAAGTATGTTTTATTTACGAAAATAATTCGAGCATGATATTAATTAATAATAAGCAACAGAGTGTGCATTGAAATCGTATAAGAAAGTACATGTGTATTTGATTTAACATATAAATGAGAGTATCATCTGCAGAAGTTTGCATTTGGAGGTATAGACATAAAAATGTTCAAGTACTCCTTCAAACATTTAGTTAATTTAAACCTTGAATTTGAATTGTATAATTAATATCATATTCAGGAAATGTTGGAATATTTATTATGGGATCAATCTTCTTATAGGCTGCTACTTAAGTATGATACGAATTGATATTAATTAAAAATGTTAATTAAAAATAAATTTTGTTAAAACTATTCTTTAAAGGAAGAACTTGCTATGGATTTCGTATTAAAGTGTTTCGTTTTAGTTTATGCAATTACAGAACTATCCAAAAATATATGTTTTTGAAACATACTTACATAAATAACAGTAGATTATCTCACCAACTCACTAATACATAAAATAGACATCTATAGCAGGTTTTGATCGTTTTTATATTGCAAATATTTTTCGACCACATTTATTTGAACTTTTTGCGTTTTTTCAAAAATCCATATTGTGAAAGAATTTAAAAATTCATCAGACATTCTCATTAAACGTAACATTTTAAAATAAAAATACTTTGTGTAATAAAAATACTTTGCGTTATAAATGTTTTTATTTGCTCAATTTAGTAGAGATAAGCCAAAGTAATTCTTCAATATTTTTAGAAGTTTCTACCTTTTTGTTAAATATTTTTCTAATGCATTATTCAAATTAATTCCAAAATTGTTCTGACAATTTTGGAATAAAAGTTCTTCACTTTACAATCCAATCGCATGTTTCTCTTTAACTTCATCAGAAGATATATACTATACACTCTATTTATTTCACCAACTCTGCACTACTGATCACATGTGTACTATCGGGGAAAGCATCTGATGCTTTCATTCTACTGAGATTTAGCAAAAATATATAATTTTCATTACCTTTATTTAAGAATTACTTTTCAAAGTCATGTGTTTAATTCTTATTTAATATGCTTAATTTTCATAACATACATTTTTAAACTCAGAATAATAACACAATTTTTAAAATCGTAAATATGCAGTTTCATTGCAAATAGTCTTATGAAAAGATAATTAGTCACTAAATATCACTTGCATTCATTTGGATGATACGCGAAATCTTGAAAAAGTAAATAACATACTTTAAACATTTTGAGTATCTTGTTTAAAGTATTTTGTTTCAGAATTTCCATTGATGAATGGAACATCAAAAAGGCATGGTGTATAGCATTTCAGTTCCTCAAACATATGAAATGCGATAGAGTAATATTAGAAAGTGCATGAAACAAATTGTCCTATTTTAAAAATGTATATTTGATTGTCCTTACATTTTTGAGAGTTAAATATAAATGTTTTAAACTTTAAATCAGGCTACAATAATTTTGGAAATGTCAACGAAATCCTTTTTGAAATATTTGTTTAATTCACTTGAAATTGTAAGAAACAGCACGAATAGTTTAAGCTTTCATTCACAAAATATTTAATAATACAAATTAGTAAAGCAAATATATCGATAAAATGTAGAAAAGTTCGCATATCTATAATGATGTTTGCTGAACATTGAAAACTTTCTACAGTCTAATTTTAAATGCCTTTGATGAAACAACAATTTGAAACAACTACAATTTTGACATATGGAAATCAAATATACTATTTACAATATCTGAAGTTATTCGATAATTGACTGGAGATACGGAATAAATAATTTATTTATAACATTAAGAAAGTTTTATGTCTAAACATATTTAAATTACGAAACATGAGAATGATTAGAAATAAACCATTTTATTTTAATTTTGTATAACAAATACATCGAAATTCTGAATGTCATTGTAATATCATATTTTGCGTAATCAAATAATTGAGTATTCGGTTGTGTAAATAAAATTGCTAAATAATACCTGAATCATTTTATATGTTTGTTTTCAAAGTATTTTCTATTTGATTAACAAACACATACATCCATATTCATTGACAATTAAAAAAATATTAGACACTAATACTACATCCGATCCGATTTTTGATAATTTTGTTTTGGAAAAACTGTACATCAGAATTAAAATTTGTTTGAAGATATTTATTATAACAATCTTTAACATCATTAACATAGTTAATTTTACATAAAATATTAAAATTGTGTGCTGTACTTATATCATTGTGGTGGTGCTAAAAATGTAGCTTGCAACGCATGTGCTTCCCAAATGAATCTGAAAAAATGCATTTTTTTTTATTTTAATCTACACCAAATTTACAAAACGATCATTAAAAAATATTCATATATGTAGAAAAGGGATACATTCAAAAATTAAATACTATTTGCATATGATACATTTACTTGAAAAATAAAAAAAGGTTGATCAATAATATTAGTCTTGTGTATTTCGTTAGAGAAAGGTGTTGAAACTATGGGGTTAAATTATGGTAGCGATTCGATGAAAACTTAAATTTATGTTGCAAGAAACGCTTCACGGTGTTGAGAAATGAAATAACCTTTTAGAATTACTCAAATTTTGTTTGAATTTGAGATGTGCCTCTGCTATTTACTATTATTGATATTGGGGAGCAAGGGGTATATGCATTCCATCCCAACGGCCGTGGAGCAGATAATTTTTTACGCCCTTCCCTGTAAGACGACAACCATACGTTGAAGTCATAACTCTTCCTAATTCCCAGACAAATTTAGGCAGGATGATTTTTTCTACTGATGTCCATGAAATAGCATCATAATTAATATAATCATACAGCATTATAATCTTCTCTCTGATATGTCACAAATTTTTAAACCCTTAACTATTTTCACTTTTTTTTCTTACATCTTTTATGCTAGGGTGCTAGCTACTATTTTACAAGGGTTATCTAGTAGATGAGTCAGTTTTGCGATTTTGCAGCGATTATGGTCTCTTGAATCATAAAGTTTGTTCGTAAATGAGACCTATTCTGACATTTCTTTAAGTTTCTTAATGTATGTATTTCTATCAGGAAATCATGTGTTCACGGTTATTTTGGCAGTGACTTGTTAATTAGGTAACAGTGGTTGTGTAGTAGCCATAAATTTTGCAGTAGTAAGTGGATGCCAGAGATCTGGAATGCATCTCGCCGGGCGAGTAATATAGTTATCTCGTGCGATATGAGCCACATGTTGAATACAAGTGACGATTCCGACTAGCAATTTTGATAGAGTCATCAGCTGTTTAGGTTTCGCAATTTGATAAGAAGTTGAGCTTTCTGTTTCAAATAGATAGCCGCATCGGAATACAGCAGATTCTATTTTAAGTGATATTATCAGGTAAGGTAAACTTCTCAGTTTCTATCAGAAGAAACGGAGATGTCATTTGGAGCTATAAGTGAATTAAATTTAATGAATTTGGGATCTTATCTTAAAGTGAGTCTATTACTGATTATCTACATTAAATCCACATGCTTCATTGCTATTTCTCTGCTTAATGTTATAAAGAAATTGTAGTGTTTTTTAGTAAAATATGTGTCGGGTTCTCCTTTGAAGTTGACAATGGAAAGTGCATGTCAGAGATTACATCATAATTTTACTTATGTCGTCTAGTATTGCAATATATGTATATATTTGTGTTTGCATTGTTTATTTTTCATTCATTATATTATAAACATTATTTTTACTTTTAATGTTTATACTTTGCATAATATGAACTAGATCTTAATTAGATAAAATTATTTTTGAGAATATGATATCATGTGAATTTTTAAATAATTTTATAAATATACAGGAGAGTTTAGAAAAAAAAAAGATTTGGCATTTTCTTACAAAATACAGGCACTATAACCGTTACATAAAAGAATATTCACTTTGAATTTCCACAGTATGTACTTCGAAAATTTTTATTTGCACTTCATATGTAAACCTTTTGAACTACAAGTCGTATTGAATATCCCTTGAATGTTATTCAAACATGTCATTTTAATATACGTGATTGCTACATCAAAATGTTGCAACAATATAACATTTCCTTATTCGTCTTTTGAAAGTTTTAAGTGTTACATAGAATAAAGTACACTTATTTTCTATTCAAATCCATCGGTTGTTGTGTGCGGAAATATGTAACGGATATTCTAAATATCACATATTACATTTTATATATTTAGTTAAAACTTCTTTTAGTTTAAGTTAAAAATGTTTTCAGTGGTTTAGCGAAGATGTATTTTTAAAGCATATCCTCCCTTTTTCGCATTTCCTCTCAAAATCATAATAAAATTTAACTGTGTGTGTATATGCTTCGATTGATGTGTCAGTTACCACACTCGGCTGCGTCAGATTTTTTCCTATTTTTTTATACCGCTAACCAGGCGCCTACCTGCCCGGCATGAGTGCCTAGCTTGAAGGGTTACTACCTAGGAGCGAGGCGGAAATCGCCTGATCACAGCATGGCTGTGATCCACCTGACTATAGATTTGTTGACATCGCTGCAGTTGTTACTCTTTTGTGGTTTGCAACAGTTGTCTTTGTTTGCCGGTTCATGGTTTCTATTTAACTTTGTTGAATTGACAGATTTAAAAGGTCTCGTAATTTAGAACCTTAATCAGGTGACGAGACCCTCACCTGACTAGGCAGCCCCAGAGGTATAATTCACAGGTAACTTGGAGGGCTTTGCACCCACGACGGATTTTACATGCACCAGGCGCCTTTAGCGTACATAGATTTTCGTATTTGTCGTCTCTGTTGACTTGTCACGCTCATGGTGGATTGTCGCTGTAGTGTTTATCGCCTTTTTTAGGGGGCTGATTTCACTTTTCGCTTTTATTTGTCTCTGACAGGGTTTTTTGCCGTTGATTTTTTTCTCTTAAAAAGTACACTGCGAATTGACTCACCCTTAAAAACAACTGCGTATTCTAAATGGTAAAGCAAACCTGTAACGGCTAATTTATGTCTGTCACTAATTAGGGCGCAAGGTTTAAATTTTTATATTTGTGGTTTCAAAAAATGCACTTTACTTTTTGTCTTTATTATTTTTTTTTACTAGTATCATAGTGTAACGTTATCTGCTCATCTTTTAATTATTTTGGCCCTTTTCGCCATTATTATACTTTTTTGTCTTCTAATGTTTAGTGCAACTGGCCAAGGCTTGTATCTCATTGTTAGATAAAATTAACAATCTTCTCCCGGCACTTGCATATGTATCCTCTCTTGATAACTGACCTTTCCTCTGGTACCCGACGAAATTTATCGGTAAATCCATCTTTAAAGATTAGAAACATTGCCTACAGTATGCCTTTTGAAAAAAAAAACTATAATTTTCTTTCACATAATCTTATCTTCTGTTCAATCACCAGAGGACTGATACAAACTGATACATAGATTTAATAACAAAAGAAAATTTACCTTTCCATAAAAGTGCATTCCAGAATGTAGAAAATATTTATATTCATATGTCATTTATATAAACGAGAAAGTTTAAATCTATTCGAATAACGATGAAAATATTATACTTTAAATTCGTTTAATGTCGATTAAAAAAATATTGAGAAATAAAATTGTCATCGAGGAATTAAAAAGTACTTTGTCACCATTTGTATTGATTTATTTTTAATCATGAATCGGGACAAGATACATGAACTCCATACAACGTTGTTATCCGATAAGTGCATAGCTTTAAATCATGAGCAAACTGGTAAGTTTCCCAAAACATTGATTACCAAAACACGTATGTCATTGTTATGTGAAAGGAGTGAAAAATTTAGTAGTTAAAATAGTGATTTGTCGAAAGATTTTCACATGTTTATGGTTTTTCGATCGTTGCAATTTACTTAATATTTCATTTTACACTACAGTACAGCATTTCTGGATAGACGTTTTTCCTTTTGTTCCTGAAAAGAAATATTTTTAAAAAAGTGGAATAGTTTGATTATGCATTACTATTTTTTCACTACGATTCAGGATTTATATTTTACACTTTTGGATCGTTAAAAGGCTGCTTTTTTAAAATAATTTTGTAATTAAAATTTAATTTTCCTCTTAAAGGAAATTTAAAGAAACAGTAAGGAATTCCTTTATTTTTTGAAAAAGACTAGTATTATTAATTATATTTGACACATAAATCGTGATTTAACTCGATTCATGACACACGTGCATGATTAAATACACATGATTAAATTTATTCTATTTTTTCTATTCATGTTACATATTTGATTAAATTTTAGATAAATGGTCAGATTCCAATCAATTTGTCAAAAATAAGATAAGATAATAGGAAGATCAGTCACTTCTGAGTAAATTAAAAAGGCGAAATGTGTACAAAGAGTACGTTAAAACAGGAATGAAAAATAACTTTTCCTGGACATTGCTTGGAAATCACAAAGGTAGTGATAAGTAATCTGATTATCATGTATTATTTCTACTGAAAACATACACATTTTGCAGATCTCCATTTTGTTAAAAATATAGCGATAAGTTTGAGAAAATGAGAGAATTACACCAATAGATCTGAATTTACTTTGTTTGAGACAATTATACAGCCATGGAAAAAAGGACAATCCTCTACTAACCTTGTCGTAAATCACCGCATAAAAATGACACTGGTATTATTCGAATAATGGTAACTTCTATTTATTAATCAGATGCTTAAATTATACTTCTTGGGTAATCTAGATATTTTAATAGTAACAAACCTAAATTTGTGAATACTAATTCACTAATGGTATTTGGATTCTTCGCAAAATTGCACCATTGGATATCAAACGTCAAGCCATTTGATCGGATTGTTTAGAAAATAGGCAGATGTAATGTTTTGAACTCTTATCGTTTAATTATTTTTGAATTATTACAAAACACATTACATTGCGGTTAGTTGCTCAACCATAACTCAGAAACTACTAGGTGGAATGAGCTGTAATACTGTATTCGTATATTTGATACTTTAAAACTATATTTCTATTAAAATATTTATTGTTTACAATACATATTTTATCGATTATTAATTTAAAATTGTATTTATTTTTTAATTAAAATTTCCAAAATATGTATTGTAACGTTTAAATTTTTAGCAGAAATCGATTTCTAGTAACTGCAAATATCTAAATCTAAAATTACAACTCATTCCATAAAAACCTGTTTTGAGTCACGCATAAAACACCACCTACATTGCATTATGTTTTGCACCGATTATAAATGGATTAAACATTAGAAGTTCAAAATTTTACACAGGCATAATTCTTCAACTACTTGAGCGGTTAAATTCGTCCCACTTAATTTTAATCATTACCAGACATAGGAAATTAACAACACCATAATTTGAAATGAATGTTTCTTTTATAATGTACGTGAAAAAAGTTTTTATTTATTTTCAAATAAATGTGTTCGTAAATATTGGTGTCACTCAATCATTTTAACATTTTAGTAACAGGTGTACTTTGTGCATGCTTCTTCAAAATAATTTTGTAATGAAAATTTCATTTTCAGCTTAAAAGAAAAGTAAAGAAAGAGTAAGAAATTCCTTTAATTTTGGAAAATGATTATTATTATTTTTTTATCTCAAGCAGTAAACACGATTTAACATTAATTCATGACACACCTGCATCATTAAATACACAACATTTTATAATAATTTTTATATTCCTGTTATCTATTCAATTAAATCTTTGACAAAAGGTCAAATCCTAAACCATTTATCAATGATCAGATCCGATAATAGGTAGATCAGTCAATTCCGATTAAAGTCAGACGCAAATAAAAAGACAGCATGTGTAGAACGTTTCTGTCAAAACAGTGGGAGAAACAGAGCTTTTGATAAAACTAGTGATAAAAATGTAGTAATCATGTATTATTTACTTCTGAAAAAATATCGTTATGCGGAACACCATTTGTTTTAAACATCGCGATAAAGTTGCGCGACTGAGAGAATTACATTACTAGATCTCAATACGCTATGTTTGAGATATATGAGACTTGGAAAGGGCAATCAGTCTACTAACCCTGCAGTAAATCATAGTATAAAAAGAACACTAGTACCATCTGAATAAGGACTTTTGATTAATGCTATACTTAAGTTATGCTTCTCGGGTGGTATGTATTTTTTAATTGAAACAAACTAATTTTCTCGTCGTACTTGGATTTTTCACAAAATTGTGCGTTTTGCTACGAAATGTGGAATCATTTGGTTGAGTAGTCTAGATATTAAACAGATGTAAAATTTTGAACTTCAAAAGTTTTATTCATTTTGAATTGTTACAATACAGATTGCATTGCGGGTAGTTGTTCATACATAACTCAAAAACTACTAACAGAATGAACAGTAATTTTTATTCGCATATTTTCTGCTTTTAAAAGTTGATTTCTATTAAATTGTTTATAGGTTACAATGCATATTTTATCTACTAATATTTTCAAAATGTTTTTAATTGATGTTTCAAAAAATCTGTATTGTAACGTATAAAAACGACTTCTTGTAACTTCAAGCATGCGAATCTACAATTACAACACATTCCACCCAGCAGTGTCCGAATCTTGTATAAAAAACTATTTACATTGTAATATGTTTCGCAACGTATACAAATAGATTTAACATAAAAAGTTCATAATTTTAATTCGGCATAGTTATTAACTACTTTTCCACAGGATTTCCCGTGTGATATTCATACGTAAAATGCACCAAAGAAGATAAATATGTCACAAATATGTGCATGTGTTGAGAAAGGTGTTCTTGTTTTTATTTCTACTTTACTACTTTAATATTTAGACTACCCGAAAAGCATTAATTACTAAACGTTAATACTATTTTATTGATGTCAGTGTCATTTTTATATGATAAATTTGTGGCACACTTATTTCCAGAATCTTTTTTCGTTTTGTCTGTATTTACCTGTTATTGTTCATTGAAACTCAAGTAAGGATGCAAATGGTTGCAAATAATGTATGCTTTGTTTATCGTCAGTGTAGCTACGGAAACCGATAGTAAAGGCATTCTTTGATATATCGTGACGCAAAGCCTGTAAGCATATTTTGAGGGAAATTCGCATCTAACTTAACTATCTGAAAAAATAACTATACGGGTGTATTTCTATTATGAGATTATTATATTTATTTACTGTATCCAACAACAGAGAATAAGTGAAATGATTTGCATACTCTTTTCAGCAATATATTTGTATGGTTCAAGTGTTTTAAAGGTTTTTGAAGGCCACCAAATGATTCTGTGTTCTTAAATGTTTTTTTGAATAGATCTACAAAGAAATCTGACTTATAATAAATATTATTAAATTTTGAAAATGTCGTTGTTTTCTATTAAGCGCTTCAATGCGTGCATGTAGCTCAGCGATATAATAAATGCTGAGGAAGAATAAAATGGTAAATTTTAAAAGATTTAAATGTCGTTTTTCAGATTGTGACATGTTTATTACAATTTAGGTTTACATAATCATCTTGTTACAATACCTCCCTTAATCCACTAAATACTCGAAATATTTCATAATTATAGAAAGATAATAGCATTTTTAAAATCCACAAATTTTGTCAATATAATGTTTCAGATTTTGTTACCTACTGCAACGTAATGAACATTATTATAAATGTAATAGTTCTTAAAGTTTTAAATTTTTTTAGGGTAAAATACTGTTGTTTAATGCGTTCTTTACTTCTCAGTATTCTGCGTGACAGTATGTTCCCTGAATGTGTAATTGATTTTAGATGTAATATAAAAGAATTTTTGTAAGTAATGCTACATAAATTTCTTCTTCTTGAAATTGTATCGTTTGCACTTTTTTAAAAAACATATTTCTTTAAAATTATTTCAATGCAAAAACTTTTAATTTATCAAAAATAAAAAAAATATGAAAGAAATGTTTCTCATTTTAGCAGTAAAAATATCAAGATATTTTATAAATATGAAAATAAAATTGAAGAGAAAGATTTAACTTCAGTACTATTGGACAGAGTGTAATAAAGCAGAACAAAAATCGAAATGCATCACCGACTAAGTGTGAGTATTGCGAAAAATTTTCAATTTTGAATTAAAAGTTAACAAACGTATTTTTCATATTTATAAACTTTGAATTATGTGTATTATAAAACGGTATTGGGAAAACTTTTATTATGGAAAATAATCACAAATATTTTATTACAAAATCATAATATTAAATGCATTCTACAATGAAATAAAATAGTTTTAGATATGAATAGCATTCCTATAACATTCTTAGATTTCTGAACTTCTGGATAAAACATATCTAATTACTCATGTAAGGTACAAAATGAAATGATATTCTTTTACAATGAAATTTTATGCTATGTGATATCTGTACAGAAAGAAAATGATTTTATGTTATAGAAATATTCAGAACAATTAAAAATATGTTTTTCTCATTGAAGCACATTAAGAAACTTTGAATCAATATTATATTTACAATACAAGAACAGGGGCAATTTTTAATATTTATAATTATCGGTCGGACAGTGATGGTGAGAAATACCACCATCTAGATCTAAACTAGCACACACTATAAAAAAAAAAAGTATTTGGTTTTTTTTCTGCATATTAACAGAGTATTTGGTATCATTTTAATCAGTGAACAGTGAACAATACAAATTAATGATCCATTTTAGGATCAGCGCATACAGATAGATAATTGTGGAACAAAGTGAACCACGGCAGTCAAGGAAATATTTGGTTTTCCGTTCCCACGAATGATTTAACTACACCTAATAAAAATGTCATGGAGAAAATTGTCAGAACAATAATATGACACATTTATTTATGAGAGCTTAAATAGGCACGAAGACCTCACAAGTAAAAGCATCTTTACCTCCCAGACACAGCACGGCGTCAAGAGGAATCGCTATTGTACCGACGGACCTATGAAACACTCAAGGGGAGTACCAAATTTCTCCCGCATGCCAATGGTCATCTCTCTAAAATCAGAGGTATGGCCGAAACATGCAAATTTTCAAGAAGTTAAAACGTATAAAGCCTTAATTTTATGTGAAAAGGGAAAAATGGTTCCATCCCTTTTTTTTTGCTCCACGAAAAGAATGTGATTTTTCTTGAGAGTTCAGATTCAAAAAAGATGGAAAAGTAGAAGGTTGACTGCTCTCTAACTAAAAAAACAGATTTTGAGTGTGTGTGCCAATAGATGGAAATGTACGCGCTAAGAAAAAGCGAAAACGCGTCAGCCATTACCTCCTGCTGTCAACGTTATCTAGTAATATAAGGTAACAAACAATCTTCCTTCACCATTGTTCCATTTTATTTAATTAAGCTATATTCTTTTAATAATACGAATTTAAGTGTGTATGAAGATCCTACCCCGATCTGAACATAAAAAGGCTAATCAAATAAATACTTCTAGGGTATGGAACTCTGCCTTTCAAAATCGAATTTTTTAATTCAGTAAAATAAACTGTAATTCTCAGAAAATAAATGTTGAGAATACAGTTCTCAACTAGGATTGAATATTTTTATTTTTTTTAAACATTTATGTTTGTTTTTAATCATATGCTTATAATTACCTTGTAAATAAACTCAATTTTATATTCAATTAATTTTAGTCAGTTTTCCTTTTGTTTACTTAATTTATTGAATTAATATTAAGTCTTTTATTTTAGGAAATGTTTTCTTTAATATTACAATCTAGGTTTTAAAATAAGCCATTATATATTTAATGTTACATAACTCTCTGCAGGTAACCTTTGATGATTGTAATTGGCTCAAAGAGGATCCGAACTTCAAAAATAATTCACAACGCAACTTTTTCTTTTCTATAATTAATTGATAATTTGTCTAATAAAATTTTCTAAGTATAAATTATCATATCAGATCCTTAGAGTCATAGGTGCAAAATAAATACTATACGTCTCGGATAATTTAAAATACTCATATTAATCAATTAACAGCAATATAGTGGTAAATCCTATGCAGTCAGACTTAAATTCAAATAATTTAATTGATCACTCTGTAGCATTCCACCATAGGGTTTACCGAATTAGAAGTGGTACCGTTACCTCTTTCTAAATTATTTTAATATATTAATTTAATTTTAGAAATAGAACTTTAGGTTATTGTATAATTTTTTAAATATAAAAATATATATGCAATATTAAGACTAAAAAAAAAAAAAAATTTTTTTTTTGCTAACATAAATGTTCTTAATTCTAATTCTTTTGAAAAAATTTTTTTTCCTCTTTTCAACAACTAATTAAAAAAAAAAAAAAATTTAAGCATTCATTGGGGAATCTTCATACACTCTGTAACATGCATATACCTGGCAATTCTTTTTGGGTACCTCACTAAATATATAATGATATATTAAATAATAATAAGTGTTATTGGATTGATTTGTATTAACAAAGAATTGAAAATATGACTTGTGTTACATATACTGCAACAGCAGCAAATATAAAATAAATACATAATAATGCTCAAATATTGAAATGATATATATTATATATAATTAATTTCTCGAACAGTGCATAACAATTCACCATTGGGTATCTTTTATTTTATGTTAAACAATTTTTTTTTTGCTCTCTCTCTATTTTATGATTTTTGTACTTTAATTGGATGAATAAGCGTAAAAGTCAAAGAATTAGTAGAATAGATACTGGTGTCAAAACTAGACAACAATTACGCGAATTAAATAATCAAACTGTAGACACTAATATTATTTGTAATAATAGTAATAATAATAATAAGAAAAAAAAGAAAGAGAAGAAAATTATAAATTCTGAAAAAGCTACTCCTAAAATTACTACAATGGACACCCCAAATGCAGATAGCCTAATTAATCTGATTCCATACTATGATGGAAAAAAGGAAGCAAATATTAACCATTTTTTCTTACAATTTGACAATCTCATCAATAAAACTGAATTGAATAATGATTCTAAATTAACTATATTAAAGGCGAAAATTGTAGGACCTGCTAAAGATAAATTGATGAGGGATCAAAATTTGTTCGTGGAACAGAACTTAGAAACCTTTAAAACAAAGTTAAAACAATTATTCGAACCCAAAACCACATTTCTAGAAGCGCAAAAGAAATTTTGCAATCTCAAACAAAAACCGGAACAAAACATGAACGAATTTATATTAGAGTTTAATGCGGCAGCAGACCTTTATCTAAAAAAAAGTGGGCAAGATATAGGAGCTAACAACAGCTCTACATTCATGGAAATGATCAAATTATCTCAGTTTTTGGAATCAATTCGTAGTGATTTAAGTCTGGAAGTAAGAAAAAACTCTCCGCCGGACTTTAAAACAGCGTGCAACATAGCCTTAAAATTAGAGGAGGCTTATTCACATGTCAATTTAAAGGACATCAACAACATTTCCAAAACTAAAGATTCTGATTTGTTAAATGAACTGCTTAAACTCAATGTAGAAAGTGCAGAGAATATAAAATTATTAACCGCGGAATTAAATAACATAAAATTAAAGGTAAATGCCACTAACAATGATACAACTAGGTTTTGCAAGTACTGTAAATCCACATCCCATACGAACCCACATTGTTGGTTTTACAAGGGCAACGAACAAAACAGCAGTAATTACGTGGACGAAAATAAAAAAATTCCTGAGAATATTCAAATCGAAAAACCAAATTTTTATCAAGGGGGAAACCAACAAGCTCAGGGAAACTTTCAGCAAACCCCAAATTACACGCACCAAAACTTCAACCCTATGCAATATTCTGCTCCTCAGTACATGTACTATGCACCACCCCCACCCCACCAACAATTTATGCCGATATCATATCCCAGTTTCGGAAATTATGGAGGCAATTTCAACGAACAGAGATCATATGACCAGCGAAGAAATTATAGAGGGCATAGAGGGGGCTACAAGCAAAATAATTATAAAAAACATGATTATACAAAAAAAAATAATTCACAGCAGACATTTGAAAACAATAAACAAGATAAAGATCATGATCAGAATTCTAGTAACAATAAGGGAAACTAAAGTCGGGACTTACATTCTCAAATACAAGGCACCCGCGTAAGTCTCACTGCGGGTCTAAAAAAAATAACAAAATTATTGCTAGTGTCAAAAGTAATGACAATTCTCAACTTCCGATTATTACTTTTGAAATTAATGGTGTTAAGATTAATGCTTTGACAGACAGTGGGGCGGCAGTAACTTTGGCATCACCTATATTGTTCGAACAATTAAAGAATGCACACGTAAAATATAAAAATCTCTGTAACCAGGTAAAAATTCAAACATTAACAAATTCGACAATCTCTTTTAAGCAATGCATTAAATTAACTTTCAAATTGGAAAACGTTTTTGTATCGGGAGCATTCTATGTTACAACTCAAGATTTTGGTCGGAACTACAATATGCTATTGGGATTCGATTTCCTCAAAACAAATAATATTATCCTAGATTTTGAAGATAAAACCATGAAATTAAAAAACAAAAACATTGCACTTCAATTTCTAGAAAATGAACCTCAAAGTCTGATAAGTAACTTAACTGCTAACTCTAATGAGAATCAAAATAAAGAAACAATACGCAAAAAGAAAAAAAAACGTATCTCGCACAAAAATTTTGTTACAGCAAAACTAACACAGACAACGGAGTTACTACCAGGCGAAAAAAAAATTGTTGCATTACTATTAGATCCAGATAAATTCGCAACTACAAATACAATACTCTTGGAACCGATTAAACATAATATGAAAATTTATTATAAAACATCAATTCACGAAATTGCCAAGGATAATAAAATTCATATAATAATCACTAACAAATCACAACAAAAATTAATCTTAACAGAGGGAATGAACATTGGCAAAATTTCTAAACATTTTGAAATAAAATCAGTTGACACTGAGGGTCAAGAAGTAACGAAGCAGGTAGTGCACATTAATAATCTGAATTTAGAGCAAGTTCGTGAACGGAGAAAAGCAGAACTTAGATCAGACGACTTTAATTTACAACATTTAGACTCGGACACAGCAGAAAAATTAAAAAAAATACTTCTAAATAATGTACATGCCTTTTCTAAGAATTACGATACACTCGGACAATCTTCATTAGTCGTCCCAAGATTTAATTTAATACATAATTATCCTCTGCAGACTAAACCATACAAAACTGCACACAATGTTAAGGAGTATGCTAAAAAAGAAATTGAAAAACTTTTGAGAGCAAATATCATTCGTAAATCCAACTCTGATTACGCTTTCCCTGTTATTTTCGTTAAAAAAAAATCTTTGCAGAAAAACGAACAGGCCAATGAAGTTAAATATCGTATGGCGGTCGATTATAGACTTTTAAATGAAATACTTCAAAATTATGCGTACCCCATACCCGAAATTAAAGAGATTCTGCGGAGAATGAGTGGAAAAAAATATTATACAGTACTGGATCTACACAGTGCGTTTTTCCAAATAAATTTACGTGAAGAAGACACTGAAAAATTAGCTTTCATAACGGAGCACGGTAAATTCTCCTTTTTAAGATTGCCTTTCGGAACGCGACTCAGTACTGCGGTGTTTGCAGAATTAATTGATAAAGTGTTGGGCCACTTTAATGAAGATCAAGTCGCTTATTTTATTGACGATGTGATCCTAGCAGCCGACTCACTCGAAGAAATGTTAGATCTGTTAGACAAAGTCCTTAAAGCTTTTATTGAAAATAATTTAACTATTGAGCCTACTAAAATACAAGTCTGTATGTCAGAAATCGAATTTCTCGGTTTCACCCTAAACAGCGAAGGATACTCTCCTTCAAAAAGAAACATAGATAAAATTCAAAATTTAGTTAAACCTAAAAATAAGAAGGGAGTTAAATCTCTACTTGGTCTTTCGAATTATTTTAGATCGCTTATTAAAGACTATTCTAAAATAGTTGACCCATTAATTAATCTTACTAAAGACAAAGTGAAATTTAAATGGTCTGACATAGAAGAAAATGCTTTCAAAGAAATCCAAGCAGCGATAGTTAAAAATCCCACATTAAAACCCCCGGATTTCTCAAAAGATTTCATTTTAATCACAGACGCTTCTAAAACAGCTATTTCTGGAATTTTAGCACAAGAATACGACGGAGAACAGCTGCCAATTGAACATTTTGGGCGAAAATTAAGGGATCCCGAAAAGAACTACCCCAGTTTCAAACTCGAACTACTGGCGGTTCATGAAGCGGTGATGTATTTCAAGCATATTCTCGCAGGGAGAAAATTTAATATTTATACAGACTCCAAAGCGCTAACGTATTTTTTAAATTTGGAAAAGCAACCAGACATTGTAGCAAGGTGGTTGGACAATTTGTCCCCTTTTAACTACTCTTTTCAGCATATCGAGGGATCTAAAAATCCTGCTGATTATGTTTCAAGGAACATTAATAATATAATTTCAAGAGAAAAATTGCAAAATTCATTGTTTACGGTAAACAAAGCTCTATCAGATGAAAACATTAAACTACAACAGTTAGAAGACGAAAAATTGAATAAAATAATAAACAAAATTAAAACTGACAAACAAAACAAAACCACTAAAAAATTCACTCTCAATCAAAAAGAAATATTAATATTAAAGCCAGGCTCTGATACAAATGAACTGTTAATTGCTCCGGATAAACTTAAAGCTGAAATAATACAGGAAGCTCATAAACCACATTTCGGATTTTTTAAAACTTATCAAATAATAAAAGCTAGATTCTACTGGTACGGGATGTACAGGGATGTAAAGAATTATTGTACTAAATGTATACCATGTAACACGACTAAACAACATCAAACTATTAAAGTTCCCACACAAAAAATAATCAAAGATAAAGAAATCGGATCAGTTTTGCATATAGATTTAATTGGTTTGCTTCCAATGACGCTACGCAAAAATAAATTTGTATTTATGATTATTGATTCCACATCAAGATTCTTGGAGGCTGTACCGGTTCGCAATTGTGAATCACAAACACTTCTAAATGTATTGAATCGCTATTTTAGTAATTTCGGATTGGCGCGATCCATAAAATTGGATAATGGCCGGTATTTTCACTCTGATTTATTCAAAGAATACATGGATTCTCTTAACATAGACCTAGATTTTACGTCCGTGAATAATCCACGCAGTAATGGGCTCTGTGAAATCAGTAATAAAATATTAAAAAATTCAATTGTGGCTATGTGTAAAAACTCTTTAGAATGGGATACCAGGATTGATTTTTTTAAAATTAATTATAACAGTACGCCGCACAGAGCTACGGGATTTTCTCCGGCACTTCTATTTTTCGGTAGAGAAATAAGAACTCCTTTTTCCATACACTTGCCCGACCAAGACATAATCGTCAAAACCTATGTTAAAAATAGAGTCCAACATATTGAGCAAATAAAGAAATTAGCCTTACAAAACCAAAAAAAAATGATGGCGGAGTACATCGACAGTACTCCAGTCCAAAAAGTAAAATTTCTACAAACGGGACAAGAATGCTACTTAAAAGTCGTGGGTAAACCAGGTGTACTTCAGCCAAAATTCTTGGGACCATTCGAGGTGGTAAGGAAGCTTAGGAATAACAATTACCTATTAAAGGAAATTGCATTCCCAGATAAAGCGACTATTAAACGCCACATAAATAAATTATTCTCACCAACGAAAGTGGAATCACAGACTATACACATAAATTCCTAGATAGGGAAGCGAGAAATTTTTTTCTCTTTTATCGCTGTCGAGGCAATATGTATATATTTATTTTAAATTTTTATCGTTTATAGATGTCCTATTTTTCTTTAGTTTAGTACACATTTTATAATTTTCCATTATTGTTTATTTACAGTACATTGAGGACAGGTTACTATTTTTAAAAAAAAAAAAAAAAAAAAAAAAGATCATTTAGGGAGGATACTGCAAGTTTTTTTTTCCTTGCTACACAGTGTACTACTGAGGGATTTGGCTCGTCAGAGGGAGTTATGAACAAACATGCACGTTAAATAAAAAATAATAATAATTACGGTAAAAATAAAAACAGAGGCAGCCTTGCCAGGGTATCACCCTTTCAAACCCATTTTATACTAATTTATATAACAAAAAAAAAAAAAAATTATATATAACCTTACCCCTCTACTAAAAGTGAAAATAAAAGTCTTTATATGTAGCACAAAACATATAACTAATCGATTTAAAATTACAAGTCAACATCTATTCACTCGGCGACACAAATATAAATAATAATAATACAACATTTTATATTGACCAATATTTATAATAATTCATCCTTTGCTTAAAGCCACGGATTGACGAATCCACTTGAATTATTATAACAAAAAAAAAATCGGTCAGATTTTACAAAATTATTTTAGTTTAATATTTGATATAATCTATAACTGGGTTAGAACAACGCGTTTCAATTTTAATTTTAGAATAATCGTACGATTTCATATTATAAAACAAACAAGTAAAAAAAAAAAAAAAAAAAAAAAAATTTATTAGTTGTCCCTAAGGATTAACATTTCAGATAATTTAATTACAAAAAAAAAAATAAAAAATAAAAAAAAAAATACCATTGAACGTTTCAATTATTACAAAACATAAATTGGATGTTTAATTTATACCTTAAATATTTAGGTAAATTATTTCATACTTAAAAAATAATAATAATAAAAAGGTGTTGGATACATGTCAATGATCATTTCAGCAATTTATTGGATGTTAAAGTCTCGTTTTTGCAGGCGAAATTGAGACTATCTGCGCAGAGCATCTAATAATGCATTTAGCTGAGATATTTCTAATTAACTAAATTTCCAAACTTTACAAAAAAAAAAAATTGTTTAATTTTTTTTTTCTAACTATATGTAATATTTTATAAAACAAAAAATAATAAGAGAAAAGAAAAGCGAACGCTCGCTTTCGATTCCTTAAATATGTATATTTACACGTTAATATATTTTAAAATAATAATAATAAGAAGAATAAATAATTAAATAAATATTTTACAATTGCATGCACATTTTCGTTTGTGCAAAGCAACGCTCGCTTGTTCTCGCTAACTTAAATTGTAACTAGAAAATCAATATTATATTAAAAATATATATATATTATAATACATTACGTTTTTATACACAATATAAATAAATAAGTAAATATATAAATTGACGAGAAGATAGTGCGATGCAAACGGATTTGACCACGTTACACGTGTACCGATTTTTTTTTTATAGAAAATATTAAGCAGATATACAGATTTAAACATACCTCATTTTTTTTTTTAAATCCAAGCCGGGTATACACGATTTTTTTTATTTTAATCACACCTGTAATCTTATTTCAACAATAAAATACAGATAGCTGAATTTTGGCGAGTAATCCAAAATCTGCACAGACACACGTGCAATCAAATCGTTTCACTGATTTTTTTTTCCCCACTGTCAGTAATACAGGAGTTTAGTAAACGTCACCCACAGGTGAGGAAAGATACCTAATACACGGCTTATTATTTCGCAAATCGTCCCCTGGATACAACTGAATCCGAAGGTAGGGAGATGAGTCATTGTCCACAGGTAGGGTCATCTAGCTGTCATTCTCTATCCTTCCGCTTAGCGGTGATGGATTAGAGGGAGAAAAGATTACTGTTTTTTTTCTTTTTCTTCTTCTGCCTTGTTTTTTTTTTTTTTTTTCCCAACCCCGTCCATTCCAAGGCAGGCAGTTTAAAAGGGTATTGTGTTTGACTTTATAGATGGATATTTAAATTTTTGGTATCGAAAGAAGAAAACAAATTTTCATTTTTTCGATCTGTTTCTTTTATGAAAATATATTATTATTGAGAATATCTTTCATTCAGAAAAGTAGCCTTTTCACATATTCCAAAACAATTGTTTTAGTAAGAATGATAAGATTTTTTTTTTTTTAACATAACATTTTCTTTATATATATATAAAAAAAAATAAAGAAGTTTTCCTTTCTGCTCAAGAGAAAATAATTCATGTGAGAATTAGATTATAATGTTTATAATACAGATTGTAGTACAACAGACATGTGATTATATAGATGTGTTTTCTCTCAATGTTTTTCATATATTATATAATTTTTTTTTTTATTGTATGGTATTCATTATCAATGCATACAGCTTACTGATTATATTGAGTATTTGTTTTAAATGATTCTGTATATTGTGTTTCAACGTATGGGTACCTAATTAGCCTGTAATAATTAAAATAAAAGATTTGCCAATTTATATGTATGTAATAACTGAAAATATAAGAGTGGAAAAGAAAATTAATTTTTTTTTCTTTCTTCTCTAGGGCATTTTATTTTATTATTTGGCTTATTCAAATTTTCCTGCTTTATTTGGATTTGGACCTATTAAAACTCAAAATTTTAATAAATGTTTTTGGAACAATGGAAATTGAAACCAACTACACATGATAACTTGCTGAAGAAGTCATGTCTTTCATCAGATTTTTCAACAGTGAACTTTTGATTACGCTTTATTTCACCAATGTGTAAAACTTTTTTCTGGTGTTACAAACCTACTTACACTCCAAACCTAGCGACACCCCAGCTTATCCCAAGTTCCTAGACTTTTCCATGTGAACATTTTCAGTTTTGATCTTCAATATAATACGACGATGGACTTTCATCGAGTACTTTGTGGCTATATATATATATAAAAAAAAAAGATACTGTGGACCTTTTTTTTTCTAATGTCGGGGGAAGAGATGATGGTGAGAAATACCACCATCTAGATCTAAACTAGCACACACTATAAAAAAAAAGTATTTGGTTTTTTTTCTGCATATTAACAGAGTATTTGGTATCATTTTAATCAGTGAACAGTGAACAATACAAATTAATGATCCATTTTAGGATCAGCGCATACAGATAGATAATTGTGGAACAAAGTGAACCACGGCAGTCAAGGAAATATTTGGTTTTCCGTTCCCACGAATGATTTAACTACACCTAATAAAAATGTCATGGAGAAAATTGTCAGAACAATAATATGACACATTTATTTATGAGAGCTTAAATAGGCACGAAGACCTCACAAGTAAAAGCATCTTTACCTCCCAGACACAGCACGGCGTCAAGAGGAATCGCTATTGTACCGACGGACCTATGAAACACTCAAGGGGAGTACCAAATTTCTCCCGCATGCCAATGGTCATCTCTCTAAAATCAGAGGTATGGCCGAAACATGCAAATTTTCAAGAAGTTAAAACGTATAAGGCCTTAATTTTATGTGAAAAGGGAAAAATGGTTCCATCCCTTTTTTTTTGCTCCACGAAAAGAATGTGATTTTTCTTGAGAGTTCAGATTCAAAAAAGATGGAAAAGTAGAAGGTTGACTGCTCTCTAACTAAAAAAACAGATTTTGAGTGTGTGTGCCAATAGATGGAAATGTACGCGCTAAGAAAAAGCGAAAACGCGTCAGCCATTACCTCCTGCTGTCAACGTTATCTAGTAATATAAGGTAACAAACAATCTTCCTTCACCATTGTTCCATTTTATTTAATTAAGCTATATTCTTTTAATAATACGAATTTAAGTGTGTATGAAGATCCTACCCCGATCTAAACATAAAAAGGCTAATCAAATAAATACTTCTAGGGTATGGAACTCTGCCTTTCAAAATCGAATTTTTTAATTCAGTAAAATAAACTGTAATTCTCAGAAAATAAATGTTGAGAATACAGTTCTCAACTAGGATTGAATATTTTTATTTTTTTTAAACATTTATGTTTGTTTTTAATCATATGCTTATAATTACCTTGTAAATAAACTCAATTTTATATTCAATTAATTTTAGTCAGTTTTCCTTTTGTTTACTTAATTTATTGAATTAATATTAAGTCTTTTATTTTAGGAAATGTTTTCTTTAATATTACAATCTAGGTTTTAAAATAAGCCATTATATATTTAATGTTACATAACTCTCTGCAGGTAACCTTTGATGATTGTAATTGGCTCAAAGAGGATCCGAACTTCAAAAATAATTCACAACGCAACTTTTTC
This sequence comes from Maratus michaelseni, assembly GCA_963931845.1. Lineage (NCBI taxonomy): Eukaryota > Metazoa > Arthropoda > Arachnida > Araneae > Salticidae > Maratus > Maratus michaelseni. Next base: position 340,685,960 of record OZ007587.1, on the reverse strand, counting down.
TTTTCTATAATTAATTGATAATTTGTCTAATAAAATTTTCTAAGTATAAATTATCATATCAGATCCTTAGAGTCATAGGTGCAAAATAAATACTATACGTCTCGGATAATTTAAAATACTCATATTAATCAATTAACAGCAATATAGTGGTAAATCCTATGCAGTCAGACTTAAATTCAAATAATTTAATTGATCACTCTGTAGCATTCCATCAGAGAGTTAAGGTTAAAACATCATTCAAAAATTTTGATATAAATAAATTTTTAGTGCGAATTGTGGGATTAATGAATACAGAATCAGATTTAAGAAAAAATTATAAAATAAAGCAATAAAAAATTATAGTGTCTCCAAAAGAGCAAATTTAACAAGTAAATATTAAATTTGTATATAAGGTACTTTTTAGTATAGCATTAGTAGATTTTAAAATAAATTTAGTAAAAATTTTATTCAAATTGTTTTTAAGAGTAAGTATTTTTGTTATGTAATATTTCAACCACCTTTTATTTTGCCGCCAGTTAGAAATACACACTAAAGGAATGAAGCATATCTAAAGAAAGAATAAATTACTAAACAAATAGTAAAGAAATTTGGACAATTAAATAATGTCCAATTTTGCAAAGTGTTTTATTTTCTCTTGTGATTTTTTAGGACATGGTCTGCAAAATTTATTCCATCTATCACACATTTACCCTCTACATACTCCAAGATACATAAATAGAACCTTTCCTCGTGAGATATAATAACTTGATTTCTTTTATATTTTTAAAAATAATTTACAAGTTATTAAAAATTTAATAAAATATATTGTAACATAACTTAAATATACATAACTTAAAAGCAAGATTGTCACAGTATAACAATAAAAACAAATCTGTATATCATGTAGAAAGAATTAAAATAATGCTTAAAATGACTTACTTGATGCGTTGCTCAAAACAGTTTTGCAGTCTGTACTATTCCTTAGAGGAATACAACAACATAAATTTATATAACGTAGTTTTGTCATCCGGTAAGTGCATTTAATGAAAACAAAAGTTATTGACATTATCTAAAAAGCATAATTATGTAAGATGTTTAAGATTGTTATCTGATTGGAACATAAAATACTCTGCTTTCGAATTCTGCAAATTTGATTGGTCAATCAAATTTTTTGAGCAAGAAAAAAAAAATTCTTGTGAAAAATGTGGAGGAAAAGCAGATATTTCATTAGCCATTTTCATAATTCAAATTTAAGTTGTGTTTTTATTATTTCATTGTTTCCTTTCAAGTAAAGTAAGAAAAGTAGCACTATTTCTTAACATCTTTTTATGTATACTGAACGTTGCGGAAATCAAACAATTGAATGATAAGCGTTTTTGTTTTAGTTTTAATAAACAAATTTGTTACCTTCTAATCACGTCTTGTATTTTCGAAAGCCACTCAATTTAACACGGGAAAACAGCTAATCTGGCTAGGTAATATTTCGATTGTTTATCTGGCGTTTTTCAATAAATTAATAGAAAATAACTTCTTATATAAATGAACCATTCTGCGTGTCTAGATTGTGATTTTAATGTAGAGCAATTTTGTGCTGTTCGACATTTCTCATGTTCAGATCAGGAGGAGAGGGAAGAAATAAAAAAAACAGTGCTATTCTGATACCGTTACTTTTCTGTATCTTAATTGATTGCAGGTAATGGTAATTTTAAATACTAACAGATTACATACAACAGTATGTATATTTAGTATTTGGATTTTTCTTACATTGTGCATATTTTAAAAAAAATCACATATTTTTCATTGATACTTTATTATGTCTAATAAACAGAATGATCAGTGGTGATGATTCTTTCTTGCGTGTGTGTGTGTGATTTTAGAATATCCTAACACGTGAAATGTGTGTGTTCGACACATGCCACTTCTTATAATCCTCCTCAGAACTCCCTGAACTGGAATCTCAAGTCGATCCTACACAGCTCCGCACGATTTTACAAAACGAATATTTATGATTACTCATGACTTTTGTAGAAGCCATTTTGCATATTTTAGGATGCTTTTGCGATGATCTCATAGAACATCAGAACCTAATCCAACACGTCCCACAGACGATAATGTATATGTAGGTATCTGAATGTACTAGCATCAAATATATTTTCTCATGAGCTAAGCCATAATTATTTTAAAGGAGCAATTTATATTACCGCTTACATCTATATTGTTTTTTAAAGAAAATAAATGAGATAAATGAAATATTTTTATTAATGCAATGCATCACTACAACTGTCTTCAGAAATATACATGCAGGTCGCGCAATATTTAAAGATTACTTCACTGGAAATAAAAAAGAACTTTTTTAACGTATTTTATTAAGCTATTCTTACACCTAAAATTTTATATTTGACATGGTTATTTTTCTCTTCTTATGTAAACATAGCTCTGTATATTCTTAAATTTCACGTTAAATAGTTTAATACTAATTAGCTAATATTTTTCTTCTGTAATAGGAGACTTTGTTGCGTTTGCATTAAACATCGATGTCGCTGAAAACGTTTACAATGAGTAAATACTTTTATTTTTGAATATGATAAAAATAATAGATTTGAATTTACAAGATTAAAAGTTACTTTGAATTAAAAAGAGCTATGGAAATGCGCTTACATAAAATAAATAAGTAAATAAAATTTACATCATCGATAAAGAAAAAGACGATGATGAAAAACCGAAGCAGAATAATTTATGTAATTGTTTGTTCGTTAAATGTAAAAAATATCAAAGCAAAAAGAAAACAAATATTATTTTGTCAAACAACATTATTAATAAAATTTACCCCGTTTATTTCACATAAGTGCACAATTTTAAAAAAAGTAAATGTATTTCAGATATAATCCGAAATAATCTTTGCTTTTTAACCTGAAGCTGTGTTTAGATATCAAATAGAGCGGCGAAATAAGAGTTATTTAATTTTGAATGCCTTAGCAACATTTTTATTCCTCGCGAGAAAGCTTTAAGAAATTTAGCTATGGAATGTATTTAAAAGTGATTTGATAATTTTTTATAAAACTTCCCTTCAAATCCTGTCTAATACATAAAATAATAAAATGTATATTCTGAAAATTAGCTACGTGCTAAAATAATATTATATGAACATTTTTAAAGAAAAGTTATAAGCAAAACAAAACAAAATTGTCGTAAAAACATTTTAAAAATTTATATATTTTTTAATCCTGTCAATTAATTTTTTAAATTTATTTTTATAACAACAGATTATGTTATTCTTTTATTGTAGTGATTGCTTTAGGAAACATGTTCTGAAAATAATCACACAATATCTTCACAGTTTTGTTTTAATTGTATTATGCTCTTGTGATGCTTTTATATTGCATGATTTTATTTTCAAAAATTTGCCAAAAATGTGCATATATAAGTTATGAAGATTTATTTTTTTACAAGCGTTTTTGTTTTCAAAATATAATTTGCACTACAGAAAGCAAATGCATGTTATCTTATGTGATGATGTTGTTTTAAGTTGAAAGTAAAGACTGGGGTGTTGTTTTCCTGAAACAGGGATAATAAATCATTATTTTATTTTTTGAATTTAAGCCATGTTAGACAAACACGATTCACTGAAGAACAATACATTATGACCCATTTACATTCCAGTCGTAAAATGCTGTGGGGATATAGGAAAAGGAAATTATTTCCAATTCCCCAAATTGGGTTATTTCTTTGGTGTATAAATAGGACATAGATACATAAAACAAATTTAATAATCGTAAATTTGCTTTTACAATTCAGCTTGGACAAAATTTGCAATATCCAGATTTATTATTTGTTATTATAGCAGTGTCTGCCTTTGTAGCTTTTCAAATCGGTGAACTTCCCTTGTTTTTATATGGATCTAAATCTACTTTTATCTATTTAACTAGATTGAACCCGTCAAAATTTGACGGCAAACAACTTGATAATACCATGAAAATAAAATTTATAGTTGCTTTAACTTGACAAATTTCATAGTGGGGAACATAATATGATTAAGCGGTCACAGACCTTTCAATCGATATATCACATGAGGGGTGTGTGCAAATTTTAGAAAAGTACCCCTTGGGGGCGCAAAGAGGGGGGATGGACATGAGGGATGCATAATATGATTAAGTGGTCACAGACCTTTCCAATGATATATAAGATGAGGTTGTGTGCAAAATTTAGAAAGTACCCCTTGGGGAGGCAAAGTGGGGAGATGGACATCGGAGATGCATAATATGATTAAGCGATCACAGACCTTTCCAACAATATATGACATGAGGGGTGTCAACAAAATTTTTGGTGTATAAATAGGACATAGATACATAAAACAAATTTAATAATCGTAAATTTGCTTTTACAATTCAGCTTGGGCAAAATTTGCAATATCCAGATTTATTATTTGTTATTATAGCAGTGTCTGCCTTTGTAGCTTTTCAAATCGGTGAACTTCCCTTGTTTTTATATGGATCTAAATCTACTTTTATCTATTTACCTAGATTGAACCCGTCAAAATTTGACGGCAAAAAACTTGATAGTACCATAAAAAAAAAATTATAGTTGCTTTAACTTGACAAATTTCATAGTGGGAAACATAACATGATTAAGCGGTCACAGAACTTTCCAATGATATATAACATGAGGTTGTGTGCAAAATTTAGAAAGTACCCCTTGGGGGGGGGTGGGCAACGTGGAGAGATGGACATCGGAGATGTATAATATGATTAAGCGGTCACAGACCTTTCCAACAATATATGACATGAGGGGTGTCAACAAAATTTAGAAAACTACCCCTTGGGGGAGGCAAAGTGGGGAGATGGACATCGGAGATGCAAAATATGATTAAGTGGTCACAGACCTTTCCAATGATATATAACATGAGGGTTGTGTGCAAATTTTAGAAAGTACCCCTTGGGGGAGGTGGGGGGGCAAATTGGGGAGATGGACACCGGAGATGCATAATATGATTAAGCAGTCACGGACCTTTCCAACAATATATGACACGAGGGGTGTCAACAAAATTTAGAAAGTATCCCTTGGGGAGGTAAATTGGGGAGATGGACATTGGAGATGCATAATATGATTAAGTGGTCACAGACCTTTCCAATGATATATAACATGAGGTTGTGTGCAAAATTTAGAAAGTACCCCTTGGTGGGAGGTGGGGGGGCAAAGTGGGGAGATGGACATCGGAGATGCATAATATGATTAAGTGGTCACAGACCTTTCCAATGATATATACAATGAGGTTGTGTGCAAAATTTAGAAAGTACCCCTTGGGGGGTACAAATCGCTCGACAAATTTCAAAACCATATGGCGAATTTCACGATTTTTTCCCCGAAATTGACGGATGTGATTCTTCTTCTCGAAGCCATTCGACGATATTCGAAAACTTTTCCTCCCGAAACCAGTTGATGAATTTTGCGATTTTTCCACTGTCGATTAATGAATTTTGCGATTTTTCCGCTATCGATTGACGAATTTCGCAATTTATCGACTATCGATTAACGAATTTCACGATTTTTTCTATGAACGAACAAATTGCGCACTTTTTTTCCACTAATGTTTGACACATTTCGCCCTTTACAATTCAGCCAATGAGTTGAACGTTGTTTCTTTCCAGAAATGTCAGGAATGAAACAATGATTCTTTAGGATGAATTCCCTTCGTTCGATGCCCCATGGAAGAATGTGTGCGATGCAGCAACGGGCGTCACAGACTTTTTAGGGCACCTGCAGACTAAAAACATCTAACCAATCTTCGCGGGGGAAAAAATCACAGATTTCGTCAAATGATTAAGGAAAAAACACTAATTTCATCAAAGGATCATGGGAAAACATGACTTTCGTTAAAAGACCACAAAAAAAACGTGAATTATGCAAAAGGATTGCGAAAGATAAGCAAATTTTGTCAAAGAATCGCAAAAGATGAAATTTCACCAAAAGATCACGCTTTTTTACTAAATTTCGTCTAAAAATTGTGTAATAAAATGTATTTTATCAAAGAATCGCTGGAAAATGCGAATTTCGTTAAGGATCGCAAGAAAAATGCGAAATTCTTCAAAGGATCGTTGAAAAAACACGAATTTCGTCAAAGAATTGCTGAAAAAACATGAATCTCGCCCAATAACAGAAAAATCATGGTTCATAATCATTATATCTAGTAGTATATGCAAATACAGTTTGTGATATAAGACAAAATTAACACTCACCAATTGGCGAGTAATACTGAAAATTGGTGATTGATGTTATTGCCATCACTGGCTAAACTTAATAGTCACACTCGCCAATTGCGATGATTGAATGTAAATGAAATTTTTTTTTCCCGCTGTCACTTAAATAATTTCTAAACCATTTGGCGAAGATTTTCCTGAAACCATTTTGTGAATTTCCCGATTTTTTATTCAAAATCATTTGACGAATTTTGCGATTTTTTTCTTGAAGGCATTTGACAATATTGTATTTTTTTAGCCGAGACAATTTGACGATATTCTTAATGTTTTGAGCAATTCGTCAAACGTTCATGGAAGAAATCATGAAAATCGTTAATCAATAGTCGATAAATTGCGAAATTCAAAAATCGTTTTCGGTAAAATCGTAAAATCCGTCGGTCTCCGGTAAAAAAATTGTCTTGCACGCTGATGTGATGATCAAAAGGGTTTTGAAGGCATTTATTTTATTTGTTGTATTGTGTATAAATATCTAGGTGTCGATTTTAATTTTAGCGTTAAAAATGAATTTAGGCTCATTTAATAGTTTGCCAAATCGATCCAAATGGAAATTTCATTTTTTAAGCTCTGTCCTTTTGTTTGTATAGTACAGAAAATAATTCCCATAATACAAAATTGGAACTCTTATAGTCCGTTTATTATTTATTCATACGGTGTTCTGATTACTACAATAAAATTCATAATATGCGAGAAATGGGGATTTTTCATTTTTTTAACTCATACTTACAAATTATAATTGTTTTGATAAAAGTATACTTCTAACACATCACTGAATGCTTTAATTTCTTAGCAAAGTCTTAATATTTGCGATATATTTACATTATATGGTACTTTTCAGATATATGGACATCATTGTCGCCAAGCATACATTTTGGCATGGTGTCCATATAATAGAAAATTACCCATTATATTCTTTGTATGTATACAAATCTTGTATAAATCATTAACCTTCTCACCGTCGTGAAGTGATATATCCGTTCACTATGCTCAGGTTTCACTGCAATAGAGGCATTGTTTAAATTTATATAATTCTACAAATATGATGCAGCTTTAAAATATCAATTAATGATTAATACTGTCAAGGAATATACTCATATACGTAATTAAGTTTTTTATACCAAGTTTGAAAATTCATCTTTTTTTGACATTTAAAAAAAATAACAGAAAAAATATAACAAATTTGCCAATTTGCTCGTCGGTCAGATGATTAAGTAAATATTAATGATTAGAGGAACAGGTTCTATCAATGAAGTATATTATTTCGCCCGAAAACCCCCAACAACAAAATAATTACAAAGAATAAGTAATCGTCTTTAAATATACAAAAAACAATGTGATTAATGGCCAGTTTTTTTTTTTATATATATAACATTTTTTACATACAAAAGAAAAACCGAAATAACCTCATTCATTTCACCTGAAGTCAAAAAGTTTTGTTTTTCGCATTCATGGGCAAAGCACGAAATCAATAAAATCACCAATTTGTGACAAATTATGAGTTTCATGTCAATCGCCCAAGAACGGACATGCAATATGGTATAAAATGAATGTAAAAATTAAAACATTCAATATTTGTATACATACAAACAATACAATGTAAATATTTCTTAAATATTAACCTGGTAGCAGAAACAGTGCAGCACGGCAGCAAGTGCTGCAGATTATTTTAGCCATTGCAGATTAATTTCGCAGCTTAAAAAGAAATGCTGGGCTTATAAAAGTTGTTAAAATTTAGTGCGTCTCTAGATTTATTGTATATTAAAAAAATAACAGAAAAAACATCACAAATTTGCCCATTTGCTCGGCGGTCAGAGGATTAAGTGAATATTAATGATTAGCGGAACTGGTTCTATCTATGAAGTATATTACTTCGCCCAAAAACCCCCAACAACAAAATAATTACAAAGAATAAGTAATCGTCTTTAAATATACAAAAAAACAATGTGATTAATGGCCAGTTTTTTTTTATATATAACATTTTTTATATACAAAAGAAAAAACGAAATAACCTCATTCATTTCCCCTGAAGTCATTTACGCACACAAGTTTGTTAGACACATGTTAAAATTTAGTGTCTCTAGATTTATTGTATATTTAAAACATTCAAGATTAATGAAAACATTCGAGATTAATGGAAACATTTAGTGAATTGTGAAGCATCATGTATGTATAATAAGAATTACGTGAATTATTTGCTGTGCTATAGAAACAGAAGGAAAAAAGCGATTTCCATCTAGATTGATTTGGATTTGGCAAAACGCTAGAATCGAAATTGACACCTAGATATTTATGCTTAACATTAAATAAGCCTAAATTTAGTTTCGACACTTAGTTATTTATACAAATTACATAATAAATAAAATAAATACCTTCAAAACACAGATCAGCGATGTAGATAGCGATATATGTTTTGTCAATCCGAATCTGCTTCTGGAGAGTAACATCCCTAACCTCATTGGCTGAAACATCCCGGAATCCAAATCTGTCTTTAGAGAGTAAAAGCCTCTAGCTGATTGGCTGAATGCTCGCGCACGCGTATAGAACCCATTTTTGCATGGATTGACGAAAAAAACGTTTAGCTTTAAATATATGGATGATTCAAGAACAAAGCTAAAGTTAGTAAACACTTATCAGATGATAGCCTCAGAGAGTGCTTATCACAGAAAAAATAAAAACGTTCGAAACTAGTCTTGTGTTTTTTACTGCTTACGCGGAGAGAAAAAGATTTAGACCGGAAGGCGACAGCCCAGACAATCACCTCATCGAGTTCACGGATGAAATTCCAGAATTAGTTAAAACTCTATTCGCATATTAAAATGCAATCGGTCTGCCAAGTCATATCTTGGTGGAAATGATGTGAAAACCCGATTTTAGTGGTTGACTCGTAGGTTTACCATTGTGTTTTCCTGCACCCAGTTCTCCTTGTTTTCATACTTTTGGGTGCAGGAAAACACAATGGTAAACCTACGAGTCAACCGCTAAAATCGGGTTTTAACGTGTTTTCCACCAGGATATGACTTGGCAGACCGATTGCGTTTTAATATGCGAATCGAGTTTTAACTAATTCTAGAATTTCAGCCGTGAACTCGATGAGGTGATTGTATGTGCTGCCGCCTCCCGGTCTAATTGCGTTTTGTTTATTGCACATTAAAGGAAAGAAATTGATCTTAATAATGATGAAATAAAGTTGGGTATCCACAGCATATACACTCTCTCTAGATGGTATCATTGTGGTACTCGTCCATGGTGATCACCATAAATTTGTCATATGTTATCTGAAATTATAAAAAGAAAGCATAATGTCTTTACTATGAACACTTCAAACTATAGAACATAATCGTTCGGTTTTTGTCGAAAAATTAATCATAACTTACGAATTTGCGCGCATTCACGATGAATAATTTCTTTAAATTGATGTTGAAAACAAATAAAAATAGGGTGAAATGACCTGAAGTTGACACCTAATAACTAAGTGAAAAACTATCAGCAAAAATGTAACTCAAATAAGCATTTTCTTGTTTTCTGCAAAGTAATGTTATCTAATGGTAACTTGTTTGTCCTAACTGTTTTAACTTGTTTTACAATTATTGTTTTTATAATAGGATGGTGTCTGTTACTGGAAATAGTGACCATATTTAAGACAAAAATAAATTTTTAGTAATAAAAAGCATAATTTTTCAAAATTTTGTCAAAAACAAATTTTTAATGTATCTTTACTTTATTAAACAAAGATAAGTGTAAAATATATTTAAAACTTTGTAATAATTTGAACAAGAAAAAATTCTTAAAATATCAGTTACTGGGGCTTTTACCCTGTCAAGTATAAAATAAATTTTCGCAATACTTGTCAAATATCAATCTATTACATGTCAACATATTCTACAAACTAATTAGAAGGCAATATAATGATGCTGATGTTAATTATGTTAACGCAAACACCTGTTCATAAGTGGTGACAATCAATTTAATAACGGCTTTAAGGGATTATTGAATGTAGTTCAACAAATTAATAATGTCTAATCAGTAGAAAATATCACTTCAAAGTACTTGAATTACCTTAATAATCTCAATAGGTATTTTTAATTGTAACGTAAAACTGAAGGTAACTTTATTTGCGTCGTTTTCTTCCAATTTATCTTTTCAGTATGTTTATTTTTAATATATATCAGCCGAGAGGTATACACCTGTTTAGATCTTTTTGAAACTAAACACAATTATGCCAAAAATAACGTAAATCTTCAATATTAATGTAAAACATTTTCGTATCCACAATGATAGATTAAAAAATAGATCATTTCGAAATGGACGCATTAATTTTGGCATATTAGAAAAAAATGTATAATTGTTTATTCAGAAAAGATCATACATATCGCATTATACAATCCATTATGTAAAATAAGACACCCTTGTATATGTAGATATATGTCGGTCAAGTTATTCACTATCTTCACTAAGATCTGCTGAAAACCTAATCAACACATGATTGTTTCTTAACGGTATATCAGACTGTAATGCGTGAATCGGTGATATAGTTATCATAATGTTAGGAAGCCACCGATTCAATTAGCTAGGTAACAGCAATGGTTATATAGTGTCAGTTATATGGAAGACATTGCGAATTATGATGTCGAACTCATGTGGTCTACAGGGTGGTAGAAATACGAAGAACAGTAAAAAAAAGCTGCCAACGATTCAGCTCAATATTTGTATTGTAAAACTGCGTTTTGTAGTCGATGGCGAACTCTTTAAATCATTCAATATTCATATTTTGTAAGTTATGGCTACATTTGGGTTACAGAATGTCACACAAAATGGCAAGAGATCAAGCTCTTAAAGTAATTAATTCGTAGTTAATTAACCAATAAATTATTAAAACTATTAATCTAATAATAACCATTATAAATTTAATACAGATCAACAGAAAAAAACTTGCTTACGCCGTAAGATTTTATCAAACGAGTGAAACACGACAAAAACGGTCTCTGAGTTCAGACAGCCAATTATATAAATCATGCTTAGTAGTAGAAGGTTCCGTAAAAAATGAATAGCTATAAGAACACTGAACCAATCAGTGGGGACGATAGACACATTTACTGGCGTTTGGAAAAATCTGGTGTGATTCGGCAATGCATTCGGCGGAAAACTTCACACACGAAACTGCCATGAGTAGCAATGTACTGCTTATTTCCAGTCACATAATACACTGCTCAAAACAATTAAAGGATATTTCAGTTTTAGGTGGATTTTGTATCTGGGAAACTTTTTAGCTTATTGATACATGGTCGACAGACATAGTAGGTTATATGAGAATAAATTACACATGTTTGGCAGAAAAAAATGCATTTTATTGCGCATTTGTGTACAAAAGGAAAAAAACACAATTTGTGCATATGAGAAAAAAAGAATAAGAAAAGGTGTTTTCTTCAAAGAAAATCATTTTCAGTAGGGGGTATGGTTTCCACGGGCGGCCAGCAACGTTGAACACCTTTGAGGCATGGACTCAATGAGGCTATTAATGACGAGTTGGGGTATTCTGCCCCACTCTTCCAGAAGAGCTCTTTCCAGTTCTTGGAGAGTTTGTGGGGGTTGCTGGCGGCCAGAAACTCGTCTTCCTAGAGCGTCCCAAACGTGCTCGATTGGATTCATGTCTGGAGAACACGCTGGCCATTCCATTCGAACGATTCCTTCCTCGAAAAGGAAATCCTCCACCAGGTTTGCACGATGTGGCCTGCAGTTATCGTCCATTAAAATGAAGTTATCTCCGATTGCTGCAGCGTAAGGGACTACAATAGGTCTGAGGAGGCGACCAGTCAGAGCTCCATCTCGAATGATGTAGAGGTCAGTGCGCCCGTCAATGGAGATGCCACCATACACCAACACTCCTCCACCGCCAAATCTGACACTTTCGTGCACGAACGCAGGATTATTCCTACTACTACGGTCCCTCCAGATGAAAATACGCCTATTATCCGGATGCACAGAAAAACGGGACTCGTCAGAAAACAGAATATTGCTCCATTCATTTCTCCTCCAGTTGACATGCTCGGTTGCCCACTCCCTGCGGTCGCGACGATGCCTTGATGTTAATCTAACACATACCATCGGTCGGCGAGCATACAGACCTACAGCATGGAGCCGGTTTCGGCCAGTCTGAGTTGAAATCGTGGTGCCTGTAGCCGAGCGAAGGTGTTGTTGGAGAAGAGTAGCGTTCATGTTTCGGTGTCTCCGAGCTGTTAACGCTAAATACCGATCTTCATTGGGCGTTGTTGCCCGTCTACGACCTTGCCCTGGTCTTCGGCCTGCACATCCACTCTCCAAAAAACGGTTCCAGATCCTGGAAATGACACTTTGCGACACTCCAATGGCTTGCGCTACTTCGGCTTGAGTTTGGCCCCCTTCTAACCTACCAACAATTCTCCAAGCTTCTGAATCTGTCAAATGACTTCGCTGAGACATCGTACTCATCGAAACAAAGCAATCACTGAATGCCGATCATCCTTGTCTTCATTCTCTTTTATCCAGTTGAAAGTCAAATTTCATTCGCTGCCGCTGAAGCGACGTTTTTGACGTCGAACTCAAAATTTGCATACTCCACAGTTTGAAAACCAGAAAAATTTGCATTTGTGATTCTCTTCTTCTATTTTCGGCAAAAAAAATTTCGTTTATATCTTTATTTTATGTAAAACTTCAAATATCCTTTAATTGTTTTGAGCAGTGTAGATTAAATAGCAAAAAATAGCAGCCTTGGTAAACTACTTTGGTATCTGTCGGGAATTAATGTACAATTCTGAAAATTTTGATATTTACTAACGAAATATAACATGCATTTCAGCGTATTTATTTAGATATCGTATCTTTTTACTGTATAAACTTTCGAATTTCTATTTATTTTGTGCCAGTGGGTCATCTTGTATATAACGACATACCTACGACTACATTAACTCGATTAAAATGTTATTAATAAAGTACTTATTTTTAATTTATATTAATGAATATACTTTGACACTTATCAATGACTCTATTACATAGATACAAAATTGTATGTTAAAACAATTATTTTGCTTGAGATTACATGTCATACCTACTTTTTACAAAAAATAATGTTTCGATTTTTAAAAATAAAAAGTTTCGAGAGAAAATTGTATAACTCGTTTTTATTTCAGTGTAAAATAATTTATCTTCAATTCAAATCAATAAAATTTGAAAACAGAAAAAGTGTGATAAAGTGTAAAAAATCCAATAAAAATGTAAAAATGCTACTCTGTTTAACTGTCTATGTTACTGTACAAAAAAATAATAATGAAAGAATATTCTACATTAACGTTTGTTCTTTCGTCACAAAGTTTCATTAATAGTTTTATATCATTCTGTATCATTTTTATTTCATTATCTCATTTGTATTATTTTTAATATATTTTTTATGCGACTTCCAGGACGATTTACATTTCGTTTGAATATTTGTTTATTGTAAGTTCAAGCACAACTCTTAAACAGATGCGCCAACTTTCATTTATGTGTTTGGTTATTCAAAGGTCGTATTCTGCTGGTGGCCAACACTCAATTTGTGTTAGTATCTAAAAATGATAGTTTGGCTGTTTGTCTATTTATTTTTTTTTATTTATCGGCTTTAATTTCTATAAAAATTAAACATCCGAATTTAATATGGTGTTAGTGTACACCGTGTTACTTTCGTTTCTAAAATAGTCGTTAAATGGCTCATATATACATTCTTTCACAGGTACGCGTCAAACATTTTTATATATCAAAGTATACTGCCACTGAAAATGACCAATAATGGCAAAAAATGAATTTAAATATATATATATATATATATGTGTGTATATATATATATATCTTATATATATACATACATATATATTTAAATATATATTTTTATAATATATATATATATATATATATATATATATATATAATCTGATTTGAATTCTTAATTTGGCTCGGATAACATAATTCTATCCCAAACCTCCTCAAGTCACTTCGTGTTAGCGCTTATGGTTTTATGCCATTTCGGTGGGGTTGATTAATTGTTTCGGAGTCCCGTTAGGTTTCCGGTCTTGGGAACGGGAACCATTAGTTTAAAATAATATCCAAGATATTTTTTCAAATGCATACCTGTGTATTTTAACAAAAATGAGTACATGCATATATATATATATGCTTGTTCATTGTACTGTTTAAAAATGATATCAGTATTTGTCGTACTGTTTATAGGCAAATTTTCCATAATTTCACTAAAATATGGATTAATATTCTTTCATTTCGGGTTTCGGGTTAAAATCTATCGGATTCGAGACGAATTTCGGATTGATATCAAGTGGAATTTTCGAGTTTTACTCGAATGACTCTAATTTAAATAACAATAAACAATTTTCAACAAAATCACGAAGACGAAAAAGTTCAAAAATGTGTAAAAAGAGTTGAAAAATTAAAATACATTTACACACAGGGATTAAACGTTTGAGAAAATAGGTATAACTATTGGTTAAAATTTAGGATATCACAGAATCGTTCTAACGTTGAAATCACAGAAAATACAATTATATTAAAAATATTTTCTAAATAAATATTTCCTTGGCATTGACTATTTACTTTTTGTATGAAAAATAGTCTAGTTTATGGGATTTTCTTTGTATTTTTTTTTATTTTTTATTTATAAATTTGATACATTTTGTTCACATTCTCATGATAAGCTTTTCTATTAATCTTGCGTCAAAGTTCGTTCTTAAAATTCATTACACGCTATCATAATGCAAGCTGGCAATATTCTGAGTATTTAAAGTAAAAATTTAAAACCAGATCACACAAACCAGAATTTTCGAAAATAAATTTCCACCTTATTTAGTCATAGACCAGTGATAATCTAATGGTTGCTATGGGCATATGGAATTCACAGAATTTGAATTGTGGTACAAGCGAGTATACAATAAGTTCCCAAACCTTTCTCTCAAAATCTCTTGTATAAACTGTACATAATACCCTAAACCTGATAATGGTCAAACCAACACAAAAGTTAGATCCATTTTATGTAATGAAATGTATCTTATTTCTGTATAGTATTTCTTTATTTCTTTTTTACTAAATCAAATTTTTGATAGAATATGTGGTTATTTCATCTGGCCTCTTGGTACAGTTAATGATTCTAATTTTCTTAATATCTTAGATTAACAATTTTATAAATTAATGAATATTCTCATAACCTAAGAAATCCAAAATAATTTTGACAGATATTTAAATTCATAAGTGGTGATATTATGTTGTACGTTAAAATCATACTGAAAATAATTAACGCAATTCTTTAGAAAATACAGATATTTAGGATTATGAAGCTGGTTTCTGAGTATTACTTATCTGAAATGTATACTACTTTTGTTTAAATTTTTACTTCACTTTATTTATTATTAGGCGATATTGCAGTCAGTTTTAATTGAAATATTGCATTATAATGCATTATAATTATGCTTTTAAAATATGGTTCTATAAATCATGCTATTAAAATAGTTTCACAATTTTTTTTATGTAACGTAAAATTCAATAATAAAACGTGATAATTTACATTAGATAGCCTAATACATAGCTACTCCCTATTTGAAGGTAGCCTAGGATTAACCCGGGAGAAATCGCGCATACCCAGAGTATGAATGGTTTTTAATTTGTCACCAATAAATACAAATAGTAATCGCCACGTTATTTCGTCAGAGACAATTGTTACAAAATCTGCGATAAAGTAAGTTCAATATTAACTTAAAATAAATTAGTTAAAGATTTCGAAAAATAGGGGTGACAAATGTAAAAATCGTACGCACCCCGTGTATTTCATACCCGGTGCGATTACTCCCGTGCTAAATAGATTTTGTGATTTTTGGTGTAACCGTGTTGTCCGGATTCTTCTGTACGGGCTTGTGCGTGAAAGAACCACCTATTATGTCATTTATTTTTTCTTTTAATCGTCCTGAATCTGACTGCCGCGGTTATTTTACGCAGTGATATGTTAATGATGTTTCTGTGGCCGGATGGATAGTAGAAATACGCTGGGGGAAACGAATATTAATAGATTGTTCGTGCCCTGCAATTTACGCAATATTATCATCGTTTCGGAATTTGGAGTTACGATTTTGCCAACTGCTGATCTTTAGTCACGTTCCTTGTTATATGTGTGTGAAGTCAGATTCTTTAGTGAAATCAGAGTATTTAGATGAGTAAATTGTGTAATTGTAAGGTGTTACACATACTACGTATTTCAGTGAAAGAGTTTTGGGATCCACGGGATTACTTTCAAGTTAGAGCCATTTTTCTATTGTGATGAATATATATATAGTTTTTCCAGCAATATTGAATATTAATGACAGTTTCGAAGCTAGGACTGTCAACCTGCGTAGCTGTCTTAATTAGAGTTAACGATAGAATGTAGTTAAAATCTTAGGGTAGGTTACTGCACCTTTCGTTCTTTTAGTGTTTGTGTAAAAAATTAATCAGTGTTTAATTTTTCCCTGCACCGATACCAAACCCATGTATCATTATCTTTAAATAAGCCGTTTTTACAGATATTTCAGTGTCATGACTACGCATTTCATTGACGTCCCAGAAAGATCCGCCACAAACGACACTAGAAATAACCACGAAATTAGGCCGGTAGACGTTTGTTCCAGGGTTTAATTCTGTGGCGAACAAGACTTTAATGAGTTCGTCTTATACCTTGAGGAGTACATATTTTATAATAGTATACCGGTTAAAATCAAATATTTGCTGTAAAAACTGTTCTTTAAAAGTAGACATACTTTTTTGTTTAGAAAATATTGGGGTATTTTCAATAAATGATCAGACTAAACGGTATGATAAAAGTGTGGTAGGATTCAAGATGACATTTTTACCCGTTTGACTTAAGACTGTGTTACTTAGACAGTTCTATTGTAATAAACAAACATTTTTTTCAGAAATCATCTTAAATGTTTTCTGAATGAATTAAAGCTAAAGCAAGTTAGCATTGCGTTTAACTTTCGATGAACTTCTAGACATATTTTTACTCTATTTCATGTGTCAAATAAAGATTAAATTTATTTTAGAGCACCTAAGAACGCTGCTGAATTACTATATGAGTTATTGTTAAAATATGAGGTAAAGCAGGACTCTGGTGGGTCGGAATTTCTTTCTTTTTTTTTTTCGTTTAATGAATTATTTTAATTTTTCGTTTTTCTAGATGTGAAAGTTCGAAGCAAAGAATGCAGTCTGTCTGTCCCATTTGTAATTGCAGTGCAGTACTTTTCAATTTTGAATGTTTGAGGTATCATGCAAAGTCTGCCTTTGTAGGTTGCACGCTTCTGAAAAGTAGGTGTTTGTAGTCTTTGGTTATGTTATTGAGAATATTTGTCTTGTTTGCGAGTTATTGGGAAAATTTTACAGGTGTTAATTTTTAAATTTTATACCTATCTCTAGGTAAATTTGTTTCGACATTTCGGTATCGGAAACTTACTTTTGAATATATTTGAGTTTCATATAAAAATGTGTAGGAGAAGCATTTAGCGCACGGTTTTTTCATTCAGTTTCTGTAATCCACAACGCTTCACATTATTGGTGGAAATGAAATTGCCTTCATTTGCTTTAATTTATATATATTTAGCGCACTAATTAAAATATTTGAAAAATGTTTCTGAGTAAAGTAAATGTACAGGATATTTTATATGAAGACAGTACGTTTCAACAATCTCCAAATAAGAAATGCAATAAAATAATTTATCTACAAATATTCGTTAATACATCAAAATGGCGACAGATTAAATAATCACTAAGATAGAAAGCGCATTTGGTAATGGGCCCACGAATTTATTGTCGCCTTGAAAATTGACACAAGATAAATTAGTACCACTTAACGCTTTGAATCGATAAGCACTTTTCTGCAGATATACGATTTCCGCAATATCTCAAATTATCCCTTCTTAAAGTGTCGTATAACTATTATATGCTTGGCATTAAAAGCATTGTGCATTAGTTACTGAACGAATTTATTACGTCCACAAATTTGATAGAGATCGTGTGTTACAATAATTTTTTCCAAGAATAAATAATTATATAAAATTTGAGCTTTCACAAATGTAATGGAATTATGTAATAAAATTTTAAGCTGCATTATATTAAATATATATACATGAATTTAATTTTGATTTTTATAATTATACTACCAGAAGATGGTCCAAAACTTGTGTCCGAAAGCCTGTCATTACTAGGTGATCTGGGTGCAATTCTGGTGTGAAATAACTTTTGCATGAAGGCATTTTGTTTAACGTGGTGTTTTATGACATATATCCGAATTGAAAAAATAGTTTTTGGATCAGAATTTTTGTATCAATGCACAGTGATTCGGGTTGGATTCAAAGCGCGAAAAAATTACTGCTAGTACTTTGGTGTAATTGGAAGATCTCTTCGATATTAATTTAATGTAACCGTATCTGATGAAGTATAAGGTAATGGTAAAGCTCTACGCCAGTTGACATAATTAAATATTATCTTCTTACCTCATTTTAATTTAGTCATGTTTTTAAAAACTTAGACAAAATTTACTTTGTATATTCTTCAAATTAAACATTTATTCTTAGGGTAGAGAAACCACAGGCATATTTTTTTTATATTTTTATACTCTAAAGAATAACATATATTAACAGTAGCATGCACACATTCGTCCGATTTTTCGTACTTTAATATAAAAGTATAATTTTACAATTTTAAAGGTAGTTCAACAAAATATATTATACAAATTTTACTTAAAATTTACTTATTTTTAACTCTTTCGGACATAGTGGAAAAGTGTTTACGACTTATGTGTCTACCGTCTGCCATATGTGCGCACTCTATCTGTCATAAATAAACTCGATTGTCATGTAATTGATTTAAATTAATTATGTTAATTTGTTATTGATATATTTTAATTTAATAGTGTGATATTAGTAGTATTAAGCGTTTCTTGCATGAATATTAAATTTTAGTTTAATGTAAGACTTGTGAAAAAATCTGTAGATAATGTACAAGGCTCTACGAACGAATTCGAATAAATTGCCGTCTAGAGGCAAAAATTGCCAAAACTGAATTCTCAACTGTGTTTTGCATTTTGTAAGTAAACTAAATGTTAGCATACTATGTACAATACATACAAAGACATAGATCATATGCAGTGCTGTACAAAAGAATTCGAGTACCTTTCCGGGTATGGACGGTTGATTTTGAAATCAAGTTTTCAAACGTGTTATACGTTTTTAAAATTGCTTATTTAGGTATTATATTTACCTTACTAAATGCGGAAATTTTTAAAGTATTCTGGAAGTGTTGAAAAGTGTGTTATAATATATCTATCATGCATGATTCTTTATTCTTCTTCGTTTTTTATCTAATTTTAATAAACAATTCATTAGAGCAAAGTATTTTTTTAGCAAAACCAACAGAATGAACAGCCTTAAATTACTAAATAAATTATATGTATGATAAAATTAGGTATAGCCTTTTTACATACGCTATTATTTAGTGAAAAAGAGAATATATATTCACTCTTTAATGCTTCTTTAACGAACAACACAAATACTACAAAGAAATGAAGAAATTTGACAATTATTTTTTTTCTAATTATTGAAACTCAACAAACATGTGATGAATAACAATGCAGGCTGTTGAAAATCAAGAAAAATGAGAGGAACATTCCCAGAGAAATTAAAAGTTAAAGTTAGATAATTCATAAAATTTTCGACGAACTTGCAAATATTTTCATGATTTACGCGATTTTTATTAGCAGCTAAATGTTGATGGTGTTTTTTCTAAGCGATAATAATTTAGAATGCAAAATATTATACTGTCGCATGTCTGCCGATGGAGACTAGTAAGTGGTTAATGATTTTTTTTTGTATTGCAGAAAATACATCAAGTTTTAAAGAAAACGTTTGATACAAACTTCAACACATTGCACATTGACGTCTCACTTCACAACAGTGCACAGCGGAGTATTTGATGCAAAATCCTGGCCAAAACATTAGAAATTAAAATTTTCTTAACAATTCAAATAACATATTTTATAATATCTGACTAACTGATCTATGTGTATTTCAGGATTATGAGTCATATCCGGCGGCTCCTAGCCACAGTTGAAATGAAAGTTTCTCTGTAAAATATGTGCTTTTATTGATATGTCAGATTTGTTACTGTGTTTAAGTGTATACTTTGTTATGTGCATTTAAATAATTTTACTTTTTATATAATAAAAAATAATTAAAATTGAAAATGGGTTAATATACTTTTTAGATCTAATTTATTGAAATATATTTATAAAAATATATTTATTGAAATATATTATCTAATATATTCAAAGCATTTAAAACTGTGTCGGGGTTTGTTGGACCATTTTTTAATTATAATCGTATTGGATATAGTTTTAGCAGTGGTTTATAGTTTAGTTAGACAAATTGTTTTTAAATGTTCCGCATATTATCCATTTTTAGATATCAATGTGTTTGGGAAGACTGCGAATCTATTAAAAACACTCAAAATCCAGCATCTTTATATTCAACTTTGGTAAATACGAAATGCAAGTAATATATGTATTATATGCATCTGTTTTTATAAATAATTAAATATTTATGTGTAGTAAAATTAACCACATTTAAATAGCATTACTTGTAAATTAAACAAGCTTATCAACTATTAATTTCCTCTTATAAACAGTAAACAATTAAGTAAACATTGTATTATATATTTATTTGTTTGTTTAAATACATACATTTATGCATATATAACATTAATTAAGTGTATTTACTAATAGTAAGTCAACAACAATGGTTTTCACTTTAAAACACATGAAAATTAATTTTGGTCACGATTTTGCCGCAATTACTCTACTGTGGGTCGGACGTTATTAAGAACTTATAACAGTTTGTAACAACGTATTTTACTGCTTGTTTCTCTCAATAATATTTGTCAAAAACATGCAATATACATAATTTCAGGATACAGGCATTTTACTCGTGTAAACAGCTGTAAGTAATGCGCTCATAAGATTATCTATTGAGAATATGGTAACATGAAAAATATAAATACGCACTTTCCAGCATGAAAAAAAGTTGATAATTTCCTAGAGATGGCTGTGCTACAATTATTTATTTAACTGAGTTTAGTTTAAATAAATGCTTCACATATCTTGTTTGTCAATGGGAAATTATATTATTGTGTGTATTTTTTAGCTATATTCGTGAGTATAAAATAGTTTTTTTATCATAATTAACTGTCATCAATGTTATCATATTTAAATGATTATTTACCGTGCACCAAAAACTTGTAATTTTTTTTCCTGGTGTGTGTAGAATATTTAAAAAGCTATTCACATCGTTGTAAATACAGAAACCATGAATTAAATATAAAAATATGATGATTTTAAGTAGGCTCGATATAGAATAACATGAAAAAAAATTACATGCAATCACCATAATGTATAGGAAGTAATATGCGTAACCTGTTAAAGATACAAATACACTATACACGTCAATTTCATCAAAAAGCATGATGCAGCAAAAGTAAATAGCCAAAAAATGTCCATACTTACACCATAATTTATATGAAGTAATATGCGTAACCCGTTAAAAGACTATTTCACTCACGCGAGAAACCCCGCTGGTTAATGTTAATCCTATGGGATAGTTATTTTGTAATACATCGTTTGCATTTGAATATTTTTAAATGAATTTTTTATGATTAGCATACTTTCACTTTCAGAACCGGTTTCGAAAATGATAGTATGCTATTCATAAAAAAATCTGTAAACAAAATCGAAATAGTAAAAACGGGTCTGCATAACGATCGACCACAGCTATACAATGCAAAACAAATCATTTTAAAATATTGAAATGCAAAGGAGATATTGTAAAATAACTGTACTAATGGATTAACAGTTGCGAGCGGATGTTTTTCCGTGAATGAAGTAGCCTCTTAAAAAGCCAAGAAATTGAATGAAATTGTAATGAATTGAATGAATTGTAATGAATGAAATTGTAATGAATGAATTGTAATGAAATTGATGTATACATCAATTTCATTAAAACGTATGATGCAGCAAAAACAAATTAGATACAATAAATATTATGGCAATCCAATCGTATTAACCAAATTTTGAGTAATGACAGACAAACAAGTGAATCGACATTATAAAGTACTTGTAAGTATGTTAAAATTGTTAAAAAAAAAATCACGGAAATCTCTGAACTTTCTAAACAAACTCTTAATAAAATAATTTGTTATTTTTATAATATTTTACGTTTCTTTTTTTTTAAATTTAACGACATTATAAAGTAATTGTAAGTATGTTAAAATTGTTAAAAAAAAAATCACGGAAATATCTGAACTTTCTAAACAAACTCTTAATAAAATAATGTGTTATTTTTATAATATTTTACGTTTCTTTTTTTAAAAGAATTTTAAAACTTTTTTCGAAGCAAGAAAAAAGTGATTTTTCTAAAAATTCTATTACAATATAATACAATAAATTCTTTTATAAATTAAAAAAAATTATTCTCGATTGATAGAAATTCAAAAAATAAAGTTTTAAGCTTTATTTTAAACAAAATGAAAATAGTCGTAAATCCTTTTCTTAACGAGATTTCCCAATGGAATTAAAAGAAATCTCTTCTATATATTTCGTCTTTTTTTTCTTCTTCTTTAATATCTTACAAGATTTTATTTTCAAATAGCGAATGTGGAAATAGAAATATATCAAAGCAATGTATAAACATTATTTAATACTTAAGAAGGAAAACAGATTATGAAAGAATTTTCAATATGGTAAATATATTGTTATGAAATCTGAATTTATTGATACAATATAAAGTGAGACTTAAATATGAACAACATAGATCTCATTCAAAAGATGTGATATATTTGTAGAATGCTCGAATAATAAAAAAAAAGCAATAATAAATGTATTAAGAATTTTCACAAATTAGACCACATAGATGTAATAATTAAGTAGAACAGAAATCGTTATAATGAATCAAACAAGAAAATATTTTGCTAATAGCATCCTTAACACCATGCCATAAATATTATAAATAATTTGAGTGTTTTTTTTTTAATTTAATAATCTGCCTGGATATCAATAAACACTATTTACACCATTTCTATCAGGAAACAATCTTGTTAAATTTACAAGCTAATTAAATTTCTAACAGTTTATATCCGAAACAGAAATTTTACAGTTTACAGTGTCAGACTCTCGAATGTTTCGAATACAGTGTTTGAACCCATTTTGCAAAGAAACCCACCAAGTTCATAAGAATGCAATGCCAATCTTCAGACAGGCCATGACATTATGTGCTTTATTTCCTAATGTGTGTAAAACCGATTTTGCTGCAAGAGAAATTGGTAGTGAGTAAATCTCAGTTTAAATTTTTGTATGAAAAATGTTTGATATAAAAAAAGTTAATATCACTGAAATGCATTTCAAGCAATAACCACCGAAGGAGGTTAGTACTGCTTCCACCGGTTTCAAATGACACCTTTAAAAATATTTCTAGGTATGGTTAGTATATTTATAATTTTAAAACTAAAACAAAATCATTTTTAATACAATGAAGACTTATTTTTACACTTATTAGCTTTAAAAATTAGAAATAAAATAAACATAAATCAAAACTTTATACAGTATCATTTGACACATGCAGAAATAGTGTTAATTTATCTTATGTATTTTGGATTACCACGTAAAAATTTAAATTTATGCATGTAAAATATATCATATTAAAATTTAATTCATATGTCATGGAAAAATTACGAAAAGGTGATAAAAATGCCAATATATATATATAATTATATATATATATATAATACGAAAACCACATATCATACTTTCAATCCCAAATCTCCTGAAACAGCAGAGAGAAAACAAACAAATAACCATAAAAATTCGAACTAACAAAACTCTAAACTAAAACTATAAACAGAAAAAACACAACCAATGGAGACAGGCTGCAAGGCTAAAGACTTGCATGCTGAGTTATACCGGTAAATACACATGAAACTTCCCCCATGCTTGTCACAACCAAACTGACCATAGGAAGCATTAAACCAAGATGAAAAGAACGACTCAGCCTGACGAAGCTCCTTATAAAACCTACACTCACTTGGCGATTTTTTTAATATATATATATATATATATATACATATAGTGACATATTACTTGAGAAGAAATTTGATCTATATGGAATATAGATTTTCTTTACAAATTACGAACTGATTGCGGGTATAAAGCTGCTTAAGGGTACATTTTTTTTGCTTGCTATATTAAAAAAGTTAGAGTTTTTTATTCCAATAACAACCGTCAACACATTTCGGGTATTTGTTCGGCGATGGTCGACATCCGGGACTTGTATTCGTGCGCTATCACCAATTTGAGCAAGAGGAAATTTTCTTTTTGAGGTTTGTAACATTTTCGTTGCTTGCAGTAGAAGATTCTCTTTCGTGGCTGCACTTTTTATAGAAATACACTCGCGTTGTTTAGTCAGGGATTAATATGAGGACGTGGTGGGTTGCAGCTAAATATTTTCTTTTGGAATATGATTTTCGGTATTGCCACTTCTATTAACACTCTATCTAAGTGACAATGCCCTGGTCAAAATTTCTTCAAATCTATTAACTATTTCTAACAGTTGTTCTTCGGTTTCAACATTTGCGATATGATCACCAGGCAAAGATGACGATGCTATGCGGTAACATATTTCTTTCACGGTAATATATATATATATATATATATATATGTGTGTGTGTGTGTGTGTGTGTGTGTGTGTGTGTGCTACTGGGAAAGACCGAAACAGGAGAATGTCGACTTTCTCTGGTGAATGTCAACACATACCAAAATACGTCGGTGAAACACCGAATATTTGGTTATATTCTTATACATTCGGACCATCACCGGTGTATTTCGACAAGCACAGATGTGCTCTGGTGTACATCGAAACGATGAGCCGCGGAGACAATGTCGATAGAGAAGCTATATTATGTCGCCAAATCATTTGTTCTGCCTCAATTGAGGTAACGTGGTACCTATTTGTTATACTCTGGAACACTGCTGTTTATAAGACATGCAAAGCTTACTGGTGCATGCAGCATTTTCTTAAATTTTATTTTTTTATCCGATACCCTAATTTAAATTGAATGTTTACTGCAGTGAACCGTTTTTTTTCTGAAAAGATCTGCATTGAAGTGTTATTATTATTATTATTTTTTAACTTTAAGTGCATTAATTGCGAATAAATGAGAAGACAATTATTTTTTATTTTTCTCAAGAAAAGTACTCTAACATACTTTCTGAAGTGATGTATGATAAAACTAAGTGGAACACATCTTTGGATTGCAGACAATTAAAACATTTTGACGTTTTAAAATTTATGATGAAGAGAAATTAATTGTACTATTAAAAGCAGGATAAACAAATACACAGTAATGTGTTGCCAAAGATGTATACTGTCTGAAACTCACACCAGAACAGACCATGAAAAAAGAACACGTATGCTTAAAGAATTGCAAAGAAAAAAACGAAAATATTACTTATGAAGTTGAAATGTTTTATTTAAATGTATGTAAACTACGTCAAATTAAGCATAGTGCACCTAAAAAAGGTTTTGTTGCGAAATTAATGGTCAGCTCGGAGTTAAACTCATGATGTAAAGTCGATCTGATAGACATGCAGCAACACACGAATGGGGAATATAAGTTCACAGTGGTGTATGAAGATCATTTAACGAAGTTTGTCCAGTTACTACCTTTAAAATCTAAAAAGGTGAATAAGTAGCGTATAAACTTTCCAAATTGCAATCCGATAACATTACTGAATTCTGCAATCAAGTCATATCCGAAATATGCGCTATGTGGAAAGATGTTAAGATAGTTCATGGAAAGCCTCGTCATAGTCAAACACAAAACTACGTTGAAAGGGTCAATCAGGATATAGAAATATGTTAACTACATGGTTGAACGATAATGCTAAAACTAAATGGTCAGATGGTTTGTCCACTGTTCAATTTGATAAGAACGCCAAAGGTGTACGCCACAATCCTTATGAAGCCATGTTTAAAAAAAAAGACAAATAGAGGCATAGCATCGTTATCTTTGCCTGGCAACAAGTCGCAAATATTGAAACCGAAGAACAGTTTGAAGAAACTGTTAATACTTTTAAAGAATATTTGAGAAGCGGTCATACCGAAAACGATATTATTGAGCTGCAACCCACGGCTTCATATCAAGCCCTGACTAAACCAGACGATTTTATTTCAATAAATAGAGCGGTGTCGAAAGAGAATATTCTTCTGCTAGAAATGAAAATGTTACGAATCTCAAAATAAAAGTTTTATCGTACGATTACAAGTCCCTGATGTCAACAGTGGCCATACCGATACCCGAAATATGTTGGTGATTGTTGTTGGAATATAATACTCCAAGTTTTATAAGTTAGCATCAAAATAGGTACTCAGAGGCAGCTTTATACCCGCAATCAATTCGTAATTTGTAAAGAAAAGTTATATTCCATATAGATGAGATTTCTTCTCAAGCATTGTCCCTGAGAGAAGCAGCTTCAGCTAATTCAAAGAGTGAAGGCCAAGGCTACACACACTGCCATTGCAAAAAGAAGTGTTCCACGACTAAATGCAGTTGTAAGAGCAAGGGACACTTGTGCAATTAAAAGTGTCGTAACATTTTAAGTTGTTGCAAATAAATAAGAGTGTATAACGCCAATAACATAATTAGGTAAAATTATTATTGGTATTATTTTCTTTTCTCATTTAAAATGTCCTGTTCGTTTTAATTTCAACAGTTTATTTACATGTGCTGTTACTTAAACTTTCTCCGATTTTTACATCTATCACAATATGTTTTAAAAATAATGTATGGTTTAAAAACGTTACAAAAATATATTTATTACTGGTATTATTTTATTTTTTCTAATAGAATGTGCTGTTTGTTTTAAGTTCGACACTTTATTTACAATTGCTGTTAGTTAAGCTTTCTCCGAATTTGACGTATATCATAATATGTTTTAATAATAATGTATGATTTAAAAACGTAACAACAATATTTTTATTCAATATTCACCATCGGTGCATGGTGAATGTCAACATTTGTCGGTGTAAATGAGAAATAAGGATATTCAGCAAATTTTTCGGACATACACCAAGCGACTATGTGAATCTTGACATTCAACAGTGAAAGTGGACATTCTCCAGATTTCGGCCTTTCACGGTATATATAATTAAAATGAAATGATATGTTCAAAAATCAAAGTAAAAGACAATACTAAAATAAAAAAAAAACAGTAAATGGAGGATGCAAATATGAGAAACTATGAAAATACTTTCCAGATTCTTCAGAGGATCTTCATAAGAATAATTATATATATATATAATATCATTATTGCTCGTATGTAATAACTACATACATAGTTTTATTATGTGTCATTCTGCAATTTATTTATGTTCAAGGCATCAATACAGATGGTATAAAATTAAAAAGCGTCGTTAAGCATGTTTTATAAAATTTAATACTATTATTTATTTGAAATATAATGTGCGATATTGTGAAATCAGCATAAATGATACCCAGTTATTAGTAGCAGTAAATATCGTAGATAAAATTGAATTCCCTCCTACTTAAAATAATATAACCTATATGAAACGTACTTGAAATTGTTACCACCCAATTATCATCATGGCACACACTTTAATGTGTGGGAGGCTATTCGAAAAAGACCTGTAAATACCAGATATTTCATTTCTATAAAAGACACAAACATGACGTGATGTTGTAGTATTTCAATAACATATTTAAATTTTGTGCCATTTATGCACATTTGCGATTGTTAGTGTACGGAATAATATATTATATGTGATTCGTAAACAGCTCGTAGTTTTTTTTTTTTTTTTTTTTTTTTTTTTTTTTTGAAAATTATATAAAAAAAGATGTGTATTGTTATATACATAAATAGATAATTCGGATAGAAAAGCATTTTTTCATGTCACATTCAAATTAATGTACACAAAATATATAAATTCTTGATATCTGAATATTTTAATTCATAAGAGTACAAAATTGCCTGTATTAATGTTTCTAATATGAAATATACGTATAATATTTTTTTAAATGCTTAAAAAAATTAACAATATTTTATTCTTTCTGCTGTCAGAAAAACAAATTATATATTTTGCTTAAGAACTATTATTCCAATCACATGTGCATTGTATTATTTTAAACAATTATAACTTCTGTTTGAAATAAAAAAATATATATATTTCTAAATATACTATAAATAACCTTAAATAAATGGATGATTTTATGGCATACATTTCTAACACAGTAATCACTTATATTTAAAGACAAATAGATACAATAAACGATCCATAAATATTTTGAAAAGTAAAAAAGCAATATTGCTATATAAATTAGTAATTTTCCCATCGGAGTGAAAATGTGGCCAGGCTGGTACTTGAACTCAAAATCCTTGGCTTTAGTTGCCAATTCTCTTCCAATTAAGCTATCTGTACGACACCTCTGCTAGCCCTATAGTCGATCATAAAAAAAAATCATGACATCTGGACTGTAAATTGAAGCAGCAGAACACAATAATCCGCAATTAAAAGGATTCTAATAAACTATGGATGAGTATTTACACTTTAATTAATTTTAACACAATCCGCTGACTGGTAAATTATTTATACTAGTAGTAGTTGTCCCATCTGAGGAAAAATTTATCCAGTCTGGAACTTGAACTCCAGAACCTTTAGCTTTTATTACCGCTGTTCTTCCCATTGAACAATATGGACAACATGTTAGCAGTATTCACCCAATATAACCAATCAGTTGATTGTGTATAATTAAATATTGTTTAATTCTTCATCCATAGTTTTTTGGAATTACTTTAAGTGCGGTTTATGCTGTCGTGCTGTTTTAAATAACAGTCCAGATGTCATGAACAAATAGTTGTTCTGAGAGAATATTTTTTTTTTTTGCTGGGATGCCGCCCAGATTGCTCAATTAGAAGATAATTAACAATTAAAGCCAAAGTTCTTGTGTTCGAGTCCAAATGCCTGGACATATTTTTGTTCAGATGGTCAAAGTACTACTCGTATGATTTATTTACCAATGAGTTGATTTTGTTAAAAATAATTATAAAACTGACAATATGTCTAAATCAGCATTACGACGATATAATTACCTTATTATTTGAAATTCATATGGCTTTTTATTTTACACATATATAGTTGGAGTAAAATTGCTGTTAGTAAAATCAATTTTACTATATAATTATTTTAAAGCTAAAAATATCCAAATGAGAAATGCACATCACACAAAACGAACGTTGACTTGAAAATAAATAAATAAATTCTCCGTTTATCATAATGCACAACAACATCTACAAAATAAATACATTCATATGTCATTTAAATAGAAATAGAAATTCTAAATTTTTTAAAAAATATATATTACGAATTACTTTCTTACGACGTATTTATTGTCGGTTCAAAATAGTGACAAATAGAATAAGCAACAAGGAAGTAACTCGCTGTTTGTCACCATTTACATTGATTTTTCTTTTTAAATTTTAAGACTAGCAAGACAAATAAGCCCAATGCACAGTTGTTATTCGATAAGTGCACAGTTTTCATTCACGCGACTGGCAAGATCCCAAAAGCATTGATTACTAAAATACGTATGTCATTATTATCTGAAAGTAGTGAAAAACTTTATGCACTATGATTTGTTGAAACATTTTCACCTGTTTGTTTTTTACCGACCGTTGCAGTACACTGAAAATTGCACTTTATTCCGACGTGTGACTTTATTGTCTGTTTTATAAGAAATACTTTTTTGAGAAAAAAAAATATACAGAAGAGTTAAATTATGAGAAATTATTTTGGTTTAATTATTCTTAACCCTTTGGATTGTTATGTTGTTGCTTCTTTCAAATCATTGTGTAATGAAAATTTAAGTAAAGAAAAAGTAAAGGGTCGCTTTTTTTGTTAAACAATTAATTTGTTAATTATCTCATATGTTAATTATCTTTTTGAGAAAATAAATATGCAGAAGAGTTAAATTATGGGAAATTATTTTGTTTTAATTATTATTAACCTTTTGGATTGTTATGTTGTTGCTTCTCTCAAATCATTGTGTAATGAAAATTTAAGTAAAGAAAAAGTAAAGTGTCGCTTCTTTTGTCAAACAATTAATTTGTTTATGAACTTATTTGTTAATTATCATTTTGGAAAAAATATATATGCTGAAGAGTTAAATTATGAGAAATTATTTTGTATTAATTATTCTTAACAACCCTCTTGACTGTTATGTTGTTTCTTCTCTCAAATCATTGTGTAATGAAAAAATCTAAGTAAAGAAAAAGTAAAGGGTCGCTTTTATTGTCAAACAATTAATTTTTTTATTATCTTATTTGTTAATTATCTTTTCGAAAAAAGAAATATGCAGAAGAGTTAAATTATGGAAAATTATTTTGCATTAATTATTCTTAACAACCCTCTTGATTTTTAGTTGTTGCTTCTCTCAAATCATTGTGTAATGTAAAATTTAAGTAAAGAAAGAGTAACGAGTCGCTTTTTTGTTAATCAATTAATTCTTTTTTTAAACGAAGAATTCAGTTTAACTAATACTTACGTCATTAATAAAAGTGATATCTATAATAATAAGGAAAGAAATTGGTCTGTTTGTGTAGGGCTTTCGACTGTGTTCTGAACACACCGCTGCACGCACAGCTACAAAAATTGGTAGAAAGATACCTCTATGTATGTAGTTTTGCACATCAAAGCCCAATTTTGGATTTTTTTTATTAGATTTTTAATGTGATTTCAGCGGTTTTTCAAAGTTTTGCTGCGGTTTTTCCAATTTCGTACTAAGAATTCGGTTCCAATCTTTTAGCCTAACATATTAAATTTTGTCCTCTATCCATTGCTTCATGTTTTGTAAAAGTCGATTCAAAATGAACCGGGATATTAATTAAAAAATCATTAAAAACCTTCCGAAAGTCCGATAATTTTTTCTGAAAATAACGTCAATAATAAAACACGTGCTTGCGATATGAAATCGAGAGAGTGGAATTTGCTAATTTTCTCTAATCTGCAAATAGTAAGAAAAGTATTTGAGGTATCGATTTAAAATTCACCACATATATGTAGAAACAATTTCGGCATGCAAAGAACAAATTTTTCTAAAAATCGGTCGGTAATTTTACAGATTTTTTGTAAAAAACTGACCCAGGCGAGAAGTCGGCTTCGTCTTTTATTAAATTCTGTATCTGAGGCCCATCTCTCTAGCTACTTGCTGAAAGGGAAAAAAAATAAAGTGAAAAGGTAAACCAAGAAAACGTACTGTTCTGTTTCTGTTTCAAATGCGCCATTTTGTTTCTCTTTCAAAAGTTACCGATATTTGTTAATGTTAATTATCACTGGTTAAATTTTAAGGTGGTTGCAGTTTGGTCTTAATTAAATATAACATTAATGCTAAAGGTACAGAGATCTGGTGTCTCTTGGCAGTGGAACGTCGAACATTTTTTTTTTTTTTTTTTTTTTTTTTGCAGGGCGTGCGTAGCACGGTTTCTATTCGGTGTCGTAGGAAGCGGGAATGTCTGAGATTCATTTAGAATAGAATGTGCCCCTGGGTGGTGAAAGGTGGAACTAGACGCTTTTGTAGCACATGTACAGCAGGCTTGCTATGCTGTACCATAGGCAGCGGGGACGTGCTCTCAATGTTCGTTCGGAAAGAGGTTTTGTTAGAACTGACTGAGCCCCCAGGCGGTGGAAGGTGCAACTGAAAAATGTTTTAATTATTCGAGGTTCGTTTGGAAAAATCGACCAACAAAGCGGGTGTAGACTGCTAGTGTTTAAATAAATAGCGATTTATTCTAACTATTGTATGAACCTTAAATAAACAAATTTTGACAAAATTTCAACCTATCAAAAATAGAATGTTAAGAGATGCTGATTGATGCTTAAGCGGAATACAGCTTCTTGCAGTGCTCTAAATTCGCTGAGAAATTGTTCAAAAAAGAGAAAAAAAATTATGTTCTGTTCCAAACCAATTTTGTCCCCTAAGAAAAGCTTTTGAGTACTCAAAATGGAAGAGTTTGTGCTACTAGAAAACGATTTTTTTCTACGAATGGAGATAAAATTGTCATTGGAATACAATTGAAAGAAATATTATAAACATGAATACTTTAGTTATAGAAAGAGTTTCACTTTGTAAGAAAAAACAAAAAACTCTGTTTCATGTTCTGTTTTGGACAAGTGTTCTTATAATTTGTTGTTAGTGTGTTTTTCACTTATTTCTCATCGTTTCAGCAATTTAATCATGTAACATATTATTCTAATTTATTGAAACAATACTTGTAATAATTATGTTTAAATGCATATGTTATATGTTTAAATTATAATTAGAACCCTCCTTCATGCTATAATTTGAAAACTACAGCACTATTTTAGTTCCTTAAAACACTACATAACATCATATTTAATTCTTTCAAATTTTATCCTAGTACAATTCCAATCTAATTTTATCTTAATATAATAAGTAAACTATACCATTTTTATTTACAGAAGCAAGATATAAATTATTTTGAAATATTTATACTAAAGAATTTCGAGTTTGGAATGTGAGAATAATTTCTAGCTTTTAACATACACAACTGAACATTCCATGAGTAAAAAAGGGTTAACCTTTCGCAGAATCATCTATACAATAAACATGAATAAATAACAATGTTAGGTCCATAATATTCTTGACTAAATCATTCTTAACATTTTAAATTGTTTTACAAATGTTATTAAATTTTTATCAAATGAGGAAACTAATTTTATTATGCAATATTGCAATTTTCGTTATTTAAACACTCCAGTTTGAAATATATTTTACATGAACATATGTATAACATACATGTATTAATGATATTAAAGCTAAAAAAATATTAAAGAAATCTTTTGCAAAATGTTATTGATTTTCATAGATGCTATGTAATTACACGTTTCGTATACATTGTTACAGACATTACACATTCATATACCTATAACATGTTATATAACTCCAGTAAATCGGATTATCCTGAAACATATCTCATCGCATAACTATATTTAATAAAATTCATTACATGTAATTCTTTCAACTAATTGAATTAATAAAAACAAACAAACTAGTATATTTATAGGTCAATTTTAGAAGCATAACACAGTATACATGCACGAAACATGCATATTTATACTGAAATAACATGCGTAATACATTGAATAAACAGGTCTACACAATCTGTATTTTGGTCTTTATTGGTTTTACTTAGACACAGAAAGATAAATAGATATATAGCTTTCTTGTCATGCGATACCTGCAACCACGCACAATATATATAGTTGACATGGACTAAATTGAACTTATGGGCACATGAACTTGTCGCACTAAAGTGTAATTATGTAAGATGTTTAATTTTGTTATCTGAAGAAGCGCAAAGTTTCCATGCTTTGTAATTTAGGAGACTTTATTGCACTAGAAACTTTGTTATTCATGAAATAACAAAAACATTTACTGTGAAAAAAGGTCAAAAGTGAAGATTATTTTCATACCTGATTCTAAAATAAAAATCGTAAAACTATAACCTGAAATAAAAATCGTAAAACTATTCTAATTCTTTTATTTTATTCTACTAAGGTAGACAGGGCAGTTTTTTAAGCGAACTCAAAAAGTACTTAGCAGAGTCAGTTGTAATTTTGTAATCAGATATTTAAATCTGAATACTGTTTAAAATTTTATTTGTTATCGGTTTTAATGGTGTCGAAAATTTATTTGAAACATATATTTTTTAAAATCAATTTTCGAAACAAATATGAACTGTAATCGATTTGTAGAAGCATCAACAATCTTTTTTATTCTATAAAATAGTAATATACAAATAAAAAGTAAGTAATACGCTACATTAATTATAGCAGTCAAAATTCACGATCAAACTATAGTCAATTTTCGTCATTTCGTCCTTCCTGTCTTTAACCATTGAACTAATTCCTAATCTAGATTAAAATTCAACAACAAAATTTCTTGTAATATACACAAGATATGAGGTTACATATAATATATATATTGAAAGCGATGTACAAAAATCGTACTTTGAAAATTTCAATTAAGTCAGAAATATGAAAATATGGACACATTATATTAGCCCTTTTTCTCGGAAATATAGTTTGTCATCTATTGAAACAGCAAAAAAGCTAAATGCAAACAACAAAAAGAAATTAGAACAACTGATTGAAATTGCTACTATTCTGCTTAACAACAAGTGATATATGATAAAGTAATATACAAGAATATTCTAAAACTATCTTTTTCGTGTCACCTTCAAAATTATTTAATTCTTTGATACGAAATAACATTTTTGTGAATTGTAATGTATTTTTTTCTCGCAGAAAATTACAAATCTTTTGAATTCTTTATTCACTTTTTGACTTAGGATTTGATTGTTTAAGGAAATATTTTTCCTTTTATACCATTGTATAAAAGAAAATTTTAATTAAAGAAAATGAATTCTAAAAACTTTAAGGTGGTAGAAATTTGAGAAAAAATATCGCACTAATATTTTAACTCTTTTTATCCTGACGGTACTTATAAGTACCACTTTAACCCCTTCACGACGAGCGTCTTTTAGAGAATTTTTAATCTGTTACCACCGGTTTTTCAAATTAGAAATTTTCACCTAATTGAATCGCAAAAATGCTATGATTAGTTAAGGAAAACTTTACAAAAAAAAATTAATAATAATAACTGGTGGGAATAATCGAAGATTCTGAGCATCTTATGCGTCACGTAATCATGTCGATCGTCCAACACCTATATATTCGTAATACCGTTTTTCCGAACGGTAATCACAATGGCACAAAGGGTGTATTTCTGACAGCAGGCAGGAGATGGCAAATTCAAACACATATCCTCTTTCTTTGCATTGTAGGGATTTTACATTTGCCACGCTACATTCGAAATCCATTTTGCAATAGATCTGACATGCATGTTGATCGTCATTTAAGTAATTTTAGTGGTTTATTACCGGTTATTTAATCCTATTATTTTCTATTGTTTTCTATACTCTACAGGTGAACATTTCCTATATTATATTTGAAGTTTACTATTTGAAATTTAGTATTTTATTTTATATCATAGGGTAAAAAATTTATGGTGGTTACAGTTGCATAATTAACCACTAAAACACTATAAAAATTATTTTCCTCTTTCCTATGTTTATTCTGCACCAAAACTTATCCAATGATGCAAAAATACAATAAAAAAGTAGCTGGAAAATTAATTCAGGATATAAAGGGTTAATTAATATAGAATAAATGACATTTAAACAATATGATTGTTTGCAAGAAGTATACATTTATAATAATGCTATTTTGTTTCAAGTTTGTATTCTTAAACACTCTAGAATAGAAAGTAATGATTATGATTAAAACTTTCTACAGGGCCCTCAAAATGAATCATACACGAGTTTTGTTAAATAACTTTATTTGTACTCGGTTTACATTCGAAATTTTAATGTCCAAATGAAGCTTGGGATATGCTTAACATTATAAAAATGGTTCTATATTTTCATCTCTCCCGTCAATAACCAAATCAAGTGTTCTCTTGAAAACTCTAATAACCTCATTAAAAGTGGCGGGTGGAATGTTATCTCGCAAGTCTTGAATTGCTTGTTCTGATTCATCCAGATTTAACAGTACAGTTCAATCCTTCAGATATCACCATAGGCAATAATCATATGGATTGAGGTCAGGGGAAGAACCTTTTAAGTGAAAACAAATATATTTTCCTTGTCACTTGCTATCAAATTGACCACAATTTTAATTTTGCACGGGTTAAGATGGAGTTCACCTCTTTCTTCGTCAGCAGCGAATACTTGCCTCAGAAATGCCGATCTCTTGATCAATTCTCGAACTTGACAGATATGGATCTTCATTAGGACGTTCATGAACTTTCTGGGTATTTTCAGCGATTTGCTTTATGATCGGCAATAATTTCTGTTTTCTTAAATTTGACGAGGAAATTCTTTATTGTTCGCCTTTATTGTCCAATGTGTCTTCAATAAGTGTTTTCATAAAGAGTACACAATCAAGAAGATGATCCACCAAAAAAATCGTATTTTATGACAATCAAAATTCGTTGCTCGAGCGGTAAAGTTTGGATAGACCATTTCTGTCCAATTGGCAGACATTCAAAACTGAAAAACAATTTCACACTATGTTTAACCTTACAAACTATTACATTTTCTGATAGCCTAAATTGCTAGCTTTAATTTGCCATCAAAATTTACAAAAAAAAAATCAAACTTACTATACACAATGTAGGGTGGTTCAATTGAAAAACTCCCATTTTTGGCCCAAAATTTCCCAAATAGTTTAACTAAAATAAAAGAACGCTTTTTGTTCAAACTTGTGATTTCTTTACGTGTGCATACTTTGAATTTCCACTGTAGTTTCCAAGCATGTGCACAAAAACCACGTATGATTCCTGTTGACGGGATCTGTACATGGAAATCGATCTTTATCTTTTAGATATTCAACTATTTGTTGTGTTATTTAATAAATACAAACTTACTACATGTAATATCTGAATGTGAGAGTTCCTCAAATATGCTATAATAAATAGATAGCTGAAAACTTTTGTAGATTTTTTAAAAGTTAAATACACATATTTACAACAAGATTTGTTTACAGCTTAAAAAAGCACCACTCAGAAAAATAGCACATTTTATAAAAATGTTTTTTGGTTCAAAATATATTTAATTGACTGAACAAAACCGAAAAGTTGTAGCTATGCAACTACAGTAATAGTTATTTTAAAGGAATGCATTAGAGTAACTGTAAAATCAATATAATTTGAATAAAATTAATAGATCAGGCTTTAGTTATACATTACTAATTTACAAACTATGATTGTTTCCATAACTATCTATGCATATAGCGCAATATTCAGCTTTTATTTCTGTTGTTGTTTTAAACATTTTTCTTAAATTCTTCTATTACACTTTTATCTTTCATTGTTTGTTAATAATTGCCATATCAACGATTTATGATGTTTTTGTTTTAGAATTTAGATTCTATCTCATTCCTTTAAAATATAATCAAAACTTTCTACATAGAAAAGCATTTTCCCAGTTATGACACAGTTTGAAAGTATACAATAAAATATTTTGAAAAAAAATATTTCCTCAAAATATATATAAAAATATATACTTTAATTTATTTTGTACAACTTATTTTAAAAAGGTACTATTTAACAAAATCATAATCTAAATACAAAAGGGTATAAAATATTAATATTGTCTACATGCAAGGCAAAAAGCATAAAAATGTTTTAAAAAAAAAACAAAAAAAAAAAAAACAAGCTGCATTATTTCAGACATTCTCTAAAGTTCAAAACTTAAATAAATCTTTTACACAGATATTGGATAGTTCGTGAAACTAAGGAATTTGCGGGGATGTACGAAATTGAACATAAAATTCAAAAACTCTTAAACTTCTTTATTTAAACAAATTTATTGGATACATATTTAAGAAATACTAAAAACAAACAAATATTGAAATCTTATAAGATTAAAAAAATTAATTTTGTTTCGGAATAATACATATATATTCTGGATAATTTTTCCTCAAAATTGTCTATGTACTGTTTTAAATATGTCTAGTGTGAATGTATCTAAAATTGATCCTAATTGTTTCTAAGGTTTATCTGCGTTTGAAGATAATCTCGATCGTAATTATTAATATTGATGGCAAATATTTTCATTTCCTCAAAAGTAGAAATATTTCGTCTTAAACTCTATCCA
The DNA here is from genome assembly GCA_963931845.1 of Maratus michaelseni. Taxonomy (NCBI): domain Eukaryota; kingdom Metazoa; phylum Arthropoda; class Arachnida; order Araneae; family Salticidae; genus Maratus; species Maratus michaelseni. The sequence goes on along the minus strand of OZ007587.1, from coordinate 340,647,845 downwards.
ACTCCTGCAGAGAAAATGGTATTAGTCACTAATTTATATAAACATGTAAAGTTGAATATTTCGTGTCTTTAACAATTGCACGAAATATTTCGAGCAATTCACAAAATTCACAAAATTAACAATTCACAAAATCCTCGTATGTTTATACGAGGATTTTGTTTTCTGCATATTTCCGAAATCGTTGTGTAGTCGTCTAATTGTGATCGGTATGCTTAAAACATGTTTTTAAAGAATTTAATACAAGGAAATTTGAGCATGCTCTAAAATATTGCAAATATATTTGTTTCTCATCTGGTTCTGGAATGGTTATGCTGTTGTTATGGCTATGATCTTGTTTCGGCAACATGAATAAATAAATTGGCGATACGAGAGAGGTTTAATTACAATTACTTATCAAGAGTTTTTAAAGACCGCCTATTTCGCCATAGAAGTTTATATCTGTTTGAAAATAATCACGACACAGTTTCTAGTTTCTTGTTAATTTTAATGGCACTCAATCTCCTCTTCTTGTATATGGGTTACTGTTATTTTATCTGCATTATATATTAAATTTTCTCAAAGCCTCTATATATAAAGGTGCCATCAGACCTGTAATTATCACATTTGTTTCCATATACAAATAGAAATGATCATAAAAAAATATAAATGAACTAACAGCATTAAAATGATAACAAATAGACCATATATCTCTCAAAATGTGCCCTCTATCAATAGTCAATGTATATGATATTGCAATTATTTTAGAGGATTCACCTTAACCAAAATGAACTAAAACTATATATAATGAGTCGAAGCATCCGCTTACATTTTTTGATAGTTTGTATGCTCATTGTCAACATTTTTATAGTTTCTATATTGATTGTAAACATTTGTGAAAAGTTTGACAGTTTAAATGACTGTATGTTAAGTGAAAAGATTGGTATGTATTTGTTGTATCTTAAAAATACACCGATACAACGCTGATAAAAAAACTTCATAGTTTGTCATCTCCACTTGATCTAGCTTCGGTTCTTAGATTAATTTTAAAACAATTATTCAAATTGCTAAAGAAATCATATAAGTTGTAATTTTCCAACTGGACGAAAAATGTCCGGACCAGGATTTGAACCTGGGATCTCTAGGCTGAAGATGCCAATTCTGCTTCGTAGAAATGCTAACATGCTGCTAGGCGTTAAAATTAATCTAGTGTAATCACGTATCCAGCGTTTACTGGTGTTCCAAATTACCTGGGAATTATTCTGTTGAGCTGATTCAGATGTCAGACCAGATGTTATGATCAATAAGGTTAACTGGATGAATTAAGTCTTCCAGATTCGACTGGGATGGCTCAGTTGGTACAGCATTGGTAGCTACAGCCAAGAGATCTCAGGGTCGAATACTGGCCTGGAAATTTTTCGTTCAGTTGGAAAATTACTACTCGTATGATTTATTTAGCAATTTTAAATAATTGTGTTAAAATTAATCTAGTATGTAGAATCTAATTCAAATCACATCTCATATGGTTCTTACTCAGGTCTGGTTATATAATATTTAGCGAGAAAATGTGAACTAATAAGAGATACGTGATAAGATATCTTTCAGCTTTAAAGAAGTAATATTCTTTTTCCTACTAATTATTCTAATTACTGTTAAATCTTTAAAAAATTATTGCTTAACAAAACATTTGTTTTTAGACTGTTTGACGAAATTGTAAAATTATTTTATTACATTAGATGTTTATGTTTCACCTCAAATTAGAATTAGCCGCACCAATGCACATATATAAAAAAATAAAATAAAACTTTTCTGCCCTCTATGATAAAATGAACGTGTATGAAACAATACAAAAATAATACCTAATTTGATATTTAAATAAATGTTTCCTTTTACATGAAGGATCGGAAAATAAAATTTAAAAATCTTATTCTTTGATATTGAAACCTATATTTATAAATGAAATATTATCCGTTTATTTGACTTAAACATATTTTACTTATATATATATATTTTTTAAATTCTTATATCTATCATCTATATAGAAATTATTTCAGCAGAGAAAACTGCAATTTATTTGCAAGGTGAAAAAAACGCAATAATAGAAGTTGACGTTACGAACGTTATTTGATTTTCCACCTTTTATAATAATTCTTTGAAGCAAAAGTTTTTCGAAACGTCAGGAAATGTTTAAAAGATTGAAATGAAATTTCTTGGAATTATTTTCTAATACAGAAAAGGAAAAAGTTAATCCTACATTTAGCTATGTATTACACAAATATTATATGAGAGATTTTAAAGATATGTCAAAAGAAAAAGAAAAAAATTTCTATAGAAGGTTCTAAAAAAATTATTATTTTGAATTAAATTATTTATGTTTCATTTCACTTTTTTCGATAAAAAACGTATTGTGTTATATTCATAAATGGATGCATGCATTGTTTTTGTTTGTTAAGTCTTAAAGAAGGTAACTAAACGAACTATTTTCAAATACTTTTTAATTGTACTGTGTTGAAGAAGTAGTTCTATTTTTGAAATGTTGCAAAGATGCATAAGTTTTATAAAGTGTTATTATCTTCGGAAGACTTTTTTCATCTTACAAACAACATTTATAGATAGATGATCGTTGGTAACAGCTCTTTGTATAGAGTGTAAATAGCATGACGTACATTTTAAGAAAAAGTGATAAAAATTATTATTTTTATTTACATCCTTTCAGTTTTAGATTGCATTATCACTGGTGTAGACAAGAACATTAAGCTGCAATTACGAGAAAATTATAAACTGGGCGTAAAGTTGTAATTACTATGGAAATTATTAGTATTAGTGTTTTTAGTTAGCGATGGAAAGTTAATAAATGTATATTGAAAATCACTATATGTTTCAATATTAAAAAAAATTAAAAACTGTGCTGGGTAGTCATTTTATTTAAATTTCTATTATAATTTTGACAATTTCACTTCCTGTTTAAATTTCACGTTTCTATTGCACTTTCTTTTTTGATTCTTTTTCCCGTCTCATGTTAGTATTTTATATCAATCATCATTGAAGATTTATTAAACTGCTATGAAATCATACAGATTACAATTTAATCTTTAATTTGCAAAATATAAGGCACAATCTAAACTGGAATTCATGTGATACTTGTGAGACAAATGTGACTAATTAGAGTCTGCAATGAGGAATTCGAATTTTGTCATGTTTGTGTAACCGTTTCTGAGTTCTTTTTTTTTACAATGTTTTGGTGTGTTTTTTACATATATTTGTTTAGTGCATGTGTTTGTTATATGTTTTGTTCAGTATGAAAGTATTTGAAACTTTTTTTTTTTTTTTTTTTTTTTTTTTTTTTTTTTTTTTAACGTATACACTTCGAAATTATATTGATTTTGTTTAGACATACAGCTCTTTTTCTCTCTCATTTTGTTATTTTTCTTGATTTTTGCAATAACTGTTTGATATATTTCAATAATGTGTTTTCTTAATTTTAAACATCAATTTCATTATATATTTTATTCTGTCTGTCTAAATTATTGTGGTGACTGCCGTTGCAGCCTGCCGTATAAATAATTTTGTTTAGTTAGAAATAAAATTAGTACTGAATGAGGGATTAAAAAATAATAACCGTCGTTCATTCGCTTTTAAAAATTCTTATCCAACAACAGCCTGGCGTATATTCTGTTTAATAAAATGTAATACATTTTATTTATCAGAATTGAAAATTTTTTAAATTTCCATAATTTTTCCAATTAAAAATATTTGTTACAAGAGAAATCTAATTTGTTCTAATTTAATATGTGTTCCCAAACATGAAGTAACTTTTGATTAAAATTCGAAAATGTCTTTCAGTAGAATATGATTTCCTTTCTTGTCGTCTTTTAAAAGAAGATTTATTTCATCTAAATTATTCTTCGTGTTCATGTTCTTTTCGAACTTTAGATTTTTAGACTGGAAAGAGAAGCTATTTGAATCGTTTTTGTTTGATTAATGATGCATTGAATGATTGAATGATACCTTCTCAAAAGTAGATTTTTAAACTTAATTTTTCTTTATTACTAGGGGGATCTGACCCCTGCTCGCTACGCTCACCAACCCCCGTTCTGATTTCACAGCCTCTTAAAACCTGGTAATGTATCCTGTTTTAAAAAGATGATGATGATGATATCACGAACGGCGACTATCTTCTGTAATCAGGTTATAATGCTTTTTCATTAAATTCATCTTTTTTATTTTTAATAATCATGTGTAAACACGATTTTTATGACGTAATTTTCTTTATTTCCTGCTTTCAACACGTGATCAATTAATTATTATTTTAAGCTTTCATTATTGTTTTTAATAGTCTCGCGCAAATGCATATTTTATTTGAGATAAAATATAATCATTTGCGTTTATTTAGAAATTGGCAACAACATAAAAAAATGACTTTCATTTAACTGGTTATAATGCTTTTTCATTTAATTCATCTTTTTTATTTTTAATATTCATGTGTGAACATAATTTTTATGACGTAATTTTCTTTATTTCCTGCTATCAACACGTGATCATTTAATTATTATTTTAAACTTTCATTATTGTTTTTAATAGTCTCGCGCAAATACATTTTTTTATTTGAGATAAAATATAATCCTTTGCGCTTATTTATAAATTGGAAACAACATAAAAAAAATGTCTTTTTCAATAAAATATTTTTTACTCGATTTTTAAGGAATTTTTGAGTTTTAATTGTCCGACCGTGATAATTTTTTGAATTTCTGAAAGCTTGTTATATTTCGTGTCTGGTGGTATGATTTTCGAATCCGTAGGATGGCTAGAAAATGTAATCGCTCCTCAAAAAAATCCCTAGTAAAAAAGCGATGAGAATAACCCGGAATATCTACGCAGATTTTCATTGGTCCATTTTTAAACCATTACTTATATATATATATATAGAGAGAGAGAGAGAAGGATTTCAATTAAAATATTTTTAAATGGACGAAATAGTTAACACACAAAACTATATCGTCATAAATCATTAAATTTTGTATTCTGAGATATTTTAATTTGTTAACGAAAATTTACTGAATGAGCAATGAAATTTCTCTTTTGTTTTCGTTAATTGTGTATTTTATGTTACATTCCATTTTGAGAAATATACTTCCATAAAATGACTATCGAAGATGAAAATGAAAATTTAAAAATAATATTAAAATTTACAACAATTATAATTATAACAATTTAATTTAAACTATATTATTTTAGCCATCCTCAAATTCCAACATCACTGCACGTACTTATAACACTAAAATACGTTTAATATTTTTAATCTAAGAAGGATGCGTTAATTTGTAAAAGAAAATATATATACACTAAACTTGGATCAGAAAAATGTTAATTTCCATTCTGTGTTTTAAGCATTTTGAAAAAAAGAAAAGTTTTTAAAAAAGTAGATAAATTTATTTTAATGTTTTATTGAACTAGTTCTTCTTGTGGTTTTTGTTATACTAATAAAACGTAATGAAAACTAAATTTATAAGATAAGTTTATTTAGAACGACAATTTTTGTAACATCTAAACTGGTAATGAAATATATATATATATATATATATATGTATACAATGCATGCTGAAATGAATTGTTTCATGAATGTAAGACTAATAGGGTGCTCTAAAAAAGAGCGGCGGCTCCCATCCACTACTGAATATCGCCCCCATTACTTCCTGATCCCTGTATCGGCGCGATCGTAACCCCACGCATGGGTACGAGAGTGTCCGGACAGGTTCGGTTCATGAAAGGCAGTCCGTGACATCCTCGAAGCCGGGCTTGTCTGGAAAGCTCATAAGAACAACCAGGGCCCAGCTACTAATCAGGGGCTCCCTCTCATGATTTACTGTATCCCAATTCGAGATCGAGAACAACTCACACGAGTGATCTCTTGTCTCTCTAGTCGGGAATGGACAAACACAACTTAAAAACTAGGTTAGTAAACACACAGATAGGATAAAAACTAGGAAGGGGTTCCGACCCCCGCCACGCTGTCGGGTGACCAGGCCGTCAGTGCCGTAGGGCCGGGAGAACGTTAGTACAAACAGCAAAAAGTGATAGGATCGAAACAAGTAGTGCAATAGTTTCGTCCCGGTGGTCCGGCCAGACCTGTGTAAGCGCCCGCGCCCGTTCGCTCACTCTCACTAGACATGAACACCAGCTTTCCAAAACCTTAATCAGAGGGCTACTGACAACTGGCTCCATATCTCAACAACAGCTGTCTCCGGCGCCCCCCGCCAGGGGCCCTGCGAACGCACAAGAGAAGCACCCATCTTGTCTATCCCCTGGAGTGCCGTACGCTGAGAAAGGATGAGTTTCAGGTCGCTTGAATCATGTCCGGTTCGAGATCCCCATGCTGCACTTAGAGCTGTCCGGATGAACCAGCGAAAGCCGGCTACCCGGTCGCCCCGGAAGTGCGCTCACGTCGGTTACCGCTCCCTCGGAGGCCCTGCTTTGTTTCAAACTCCTGAAAATGGAATCCGGACGCCACAGCGCCTACTGCCGGGCTTCCGGTCATCCTTCCGCGCCCCGAAGGACCATATTGATTCGGGAACAACCCGGAGGAGCTGCAGCCCTCATGATTGTAAAACAACTTTTCTGAGAATATACTGGGCTTGTTATATTAGTTATCAAATTCTACATTAATTATAAGCGTGGTGATGGATATGGAGGTAAAAAGTTTTTTCACATCTATGTTCATATTAAAAACATCTTTATAAAATCCCTGACGGCTCGGCATACAGGCACAGGTAAAGATTTAGACGCAGACCGTGGGGCGCCTGTTTGTTGGGAATTGCTGAAGAAATGAACTTTTTGCCATGATGCGGCAGTTAAAACCGCCCACTTCGAAACCTAACTTGTTTGCAGGCGGAGCCATTAGGGATCATTTTTAATGCATCTGTCTTACATAAATTTTCGGCCCTTTTCCTAGAAGTAATAATAACTTTAAACGGATTCGTTAAGTATCATAATTAAGAAATTATGGGGGGTTTTCTGTTTTCACAAAAAGCCCCGTTTCCCCCCCCCCCTGGTTCGATTTTACCCATTAACGAACTTGACCGAGATTTTATGTCCCTTGATTCTATGTATCAGTTTAGAAGAGATTTGTCCATAATTATTGACGCTATCGTGTCCATAAAAAAGTGACATAGATAAATAGATAGATAAAGTTTTGAACTGGGGTGGTTTTGGGTTCTGGGAGTCATGATCGGCGTAGATCTGCAAATTTGTTTCAAAAATTCCAACTTAAGGGAGAATGTAATAGGTAGTATTTCTTACGAAATCTACCTAAAATCGAAAGGGAACCATTATTTTCTCCATTATTTGTGACATTTTAATGTGTAGGGTGCTTTATGCATTCTGCAGACTAATTAGCTGACAAATTATCGTTGTGTATGTTAATGATATGCACGCAGATATATCGCATTAAACGATTATAATTAATTTCATGGTAGCTTCGAGGTATTACTGAAACTAGTTCATTAAAGTATTCCGCTCTTATCAGTATCTGAATATATTTCAAAATACATATGCCTTTTGAATTTGACATTTAATTTTTAATGCTAAAACAACATGTAATGTATTATTATTTTAATTCCTTATTTTTCTAATAAATAAAACTTTGTTTAATTTTTCTAAATGCCCAGAAATATTTATTTTTGCTTTAATGTTTGTTGTTTTTTTGTTGTTAATCTGATTAAATTATTTTAATTATTCTTATTTATTTTGAAGCAAGCTTGACAAAATGAAACATTTGGAAAAATACGACAAATTAATCAAACAGCAATTGATGTTCATAATTCGTTTTTCTTTCAGAAAATTTTATTAAAATGAAATAATACATTTTTCTATAATGGCATTTTGCGATTATTCTTAAGATAGTTTCATTATATTAATTATTTTATTAAACCGTATTTTTTAATTCTAAGAATTAACTGATCATATAGCAATGTTCGGTTATGAACTCAAACTTTAAATTTATGTAATTTTATACTTATTTATAAGTATATATATATACGAAGAACTGAAAAAAAGGCTGTGGTAGTCCATAAAAATGGTATCTTTTGATTTTCTGAAAAATTAGAAAATACTTTTAGCAATATTCATATATTCTATTAATAAATATTTTTTTATAAACAAAACTTAATACAACTTATTTCTCTAAAAAACAGATAAATGGAAATATTGACACGTTATATTAGTCTTTTACCTTTGAATTATCATTTATCATCTATTGAAGTTTAGGAAATGGGAAATGAAAAAAAATATATATATAAAAGGAGAATAATCGAATGAAAATGTTACTGTACTGCTTACCTGGCATTAATCCAAAAAGAAAAACAAAAAAGTTTATTTTAAAACAACCTTTTTTCTTTCGTCGCAAAAATTAGGTTATTCTATGATAAGAAATATATTTTCTATAATTTTAAATAGCATTTTCTTGTTTAAGTAAATGTAATATATTTTAAATGTCTTATTCAGAGTTCAAGTTAAATTTAAGAAGTTTTCTGAAACTGTCTGAAATCTCTTTAAGTGTATAGTATTGTGCAAAAATTCCAATGGAGAAAATTAATAGCAAAAAGTAGGTTTTGAATTGTATCTTTCGTATTCAATCTCACTTTTTATTTTTATTTTGTTTTTTGGGGGAGGGGGGGATAGAAAATATGTAGTGACTTAACAAATAATATATATGATTTTTAATTTGCTCGTATTAATTAGAATCAAAATTAAATTCTTTAAGTAGTACAGAAGAAAATGAGCAAAACAAAAAAATCTAAATTTGAGTATTCGGAGAGATAGTATTTGCCTAGTAATTTAGTGTAAATCTGGCAAAGCACTCATGTTAAAATTGCATTCTTTCACTGCATTTGTGTATTTCTATCGATATTTCCGATGGCGCCACAGTTTCGAAATCTGTAGAATCTATGCGAGATTTGCAGATAATAATTTAATAACTTAACTGTTATTTTTTCAAAGTAATTTGATTTAAAAAAAGTGATTTTTTTTATCTTAATATACTAATTATGAACAAAATTTGGGTAAATATAACTTTTTTCTGAATTTAGTCATTATTCTTCCTTTATTTAATTTCGTTTATATCACAGTACAGCGCAAAAATTACTATTTGGAATTACTCTCAAATACTCATAGTATATGACTCAATATACCTGTATTGTACTCAAAATACCTGATTTAAAGAGAAAGAAAGATGTTCTAAAAGTAGTTCGGCGGACCAGTTAACTTTCTGTTTTACGCTGGAGAAGAAAATTAACCTGAAATATATTTGCTATATGCATCGATCATTTATTTTGTCGAAGTCCAAAATAGTTAAGATAGTTGTCATAGAAAGTAGAAGAAACAAATAATTAAAAATGCTTTCAAAAATAGATTTCTAGTAAAATATGTTGTTTCAGCTGATGAACAACTTAATTTCATTAATTTTATTTATCCTTTTATTTCTGGACGCCCAATAATAGGACATATGTTTACTTATATTTAGTATTTACTAACTGTTTTGTTATTATTTGCATGTGGTAAAGATAGTAAATGGCTTTGCTTTTACTTTTTTCGCTTTATTTATTTTTAGTATTTAGTACGAAAGGCAAAGTTTGTTTAAAATTTAAACATCATTTCTGAGATTTTTATTTGAAAAAATTCTGTCATTTAGCTTATCATAAATAAATATGATGAAAAAAATACTGGAGAGTTTAATTTTTATTTAACACTATTGTAATAAAACATTTTTCTCAAAACATTTTTCCATACACTGTAAAAAAAATTCCGGAAGGTTCTGGAAAAAAGTCGTGGCATTCAGATGCCACGGCTTTTTACTGTTACGTTTCACAAAAAAGTGGTGAAACACTCCAATTTTTCAGAAACATTCCGTAATATATATATCTTATAAAATGAATTTCATAATATTTTAAACGTATTAATGCATTACTCGTATTAAATAATAGGAAGCTTATTTCAAAAGAAAATTGAAAAATATTACTTATCTTTTACATTTTTATAAAAAGCATTTTCTGAATTGGCAGATACATACAGTTTTTATTACAAATAATAATAATTTCATAATTAGACATTAAAGAACTAATTAATTAAATCTTTTTCGTGACTCACTTAAGTAATTGAACTTTAAAGCTTCATTTTACAGATAGCGTGAAAATTCGCATAAAGAAGCATAAAAAGATTTAAAGAATCAACTTACTTTATCGGTCGATATCCAAATCCAAACAAAGAATAGCATTTGTTCAGATTGGATTTGTCTCTAAGTGCCTAGGCAGTTGTTTTTTATTTTTCTTTAGTTATCAAAATGGCTAATGGAACATAAAACATGAAGCACGCATGCGCAGAATGTAGTTTACGGAAAAGTTGAAACCTCTCAAAACTATTACGCGAATTATTCCCGTAATTAACGTGGGACATAATGAAATTCGAAATTCCGAGAAAATATGTGAAATGTTTCAGGATTTCCTGAAACGTTCCAAATTTTTTTTTACCGTGAGCCTAAAGTCCTATTGATAGTACGAAAATAACTGTATTTTTCATGTTTTTTGTAAACCTTAATTTTTGTCATTTGGATAGCTACTTTTGTTTTGTTTTTTTTAAACTTAACAGATATTTTCTGGAAAAGTAAAAATATCAAAATCTGACACGAAACGATCAAATTTAATTTTTGTCAATAATCTTGTGCAACTGCATACCTACTATCTTTGTACGATGTGAAATAAGTATTGATGTTAGGTTTTTATGAAAATGAGTTTTTATATTGAAACACACCTACTTTATATTTGTGAAAACCAACCCTATCCATTATGACAACTACCAGATTACTAGGGCAAGCTGTCACGAAATTTCTAAAATTGCATAAATGCAAATTTCTAATAATTTTTTTTGCCAATCTACAAAACTAAAAATGTGCACTAAAAATATAAAAATTCGACTGGAGTAATAAAATTTTTGTAAGAAAGTTCGGAATTTTTAGTAATTAAAATTTCGATTTTTGTGACAACCATCCCCAGTCTTCCCTGCTTAATGTAAAACATAAATAATTAAAAGGAAACATTACGTTTATGTTTACAAGGACACCTACGGACACATATTTTTGAATATATTTCTCTGTATTTAAACATTTCATGTTGTAATATAAGCTTATAATACATTTTTTTTTTCAATTTCTACTTTACAAAAGTATTTCTGTTATTGTCTGAGTGCAACGAAGACCCATACGCAGCGCAGTATTACTTTGCCCCATATATAGCTACGATGGATATTAAAACCTTTCGTCAAGCATAACTCAAAAAATATTTAACGGATTTCGTTCAAATTTTTACAGCAGGTACCTATAAAGGTGACAACGTCGTCTATTTATTACCAAGAATAAGTGTCAAACCGTTTGGAAGTTATATTAAAAAAATAGATAAAAAAGCACAATTAAAGTACATACGTCACTAAATTTTGTGCGTACGTCATTTTCACCGGCGGGAGATTTTCGTAGACAATCGGAATTGAAAAGTTCATGGAATACATGGAGCAAAAAAATATGCAAGCACTAATATTCAGCACAATAAAATATATTTCAATTTAATAAAAATGGAAAGTTAATCTGGAATTTTTTCTGTATGAAAAGTATTAGAGATTAGTAAGAGTAGTATTAGTATTAGAGATTTGGCGTAAATCACACCATTAGAAGCTTTTTTATTTCGCGTGTGTATGTTAGGAACAATTCTTTGATGTTTAAATAAAAGGTTTCGATTTGTGGCATTATTTCTTATTTTCTTTTCTTTTTTAGCATTTTAAATGGAATTAGTGAAAGGCGTTCATTTTAAATTAAATGAGTGAAAGACGTGTATTTTTAATGTATGTATTTCAAATGAAATCAGTGAAAGATTTATATTTAAATGAAATGAATGCAATATGAAGATGTTATGAGAAAAATATTTGGCGATTTATCAACTGCGCCAAGTTAACATAAAAGTACCAATACATATGTGGGTACTTCTCTATTATCCTGTCGACCACTTTTCATAACAAAAAACTGTCGCCAAATAAACGGGAGAACGTTGTCATTGAAATATCAAAATACATAAATAAATAAAATATAAGAATTTAAGGAGACAATTGTTATTTTAATGAATGAAATAACTAATAAATCAGTAAAACATAATGAAAAATACACGCAAATGTCGCATTAAAAACCACTTGATGACGTAACAAACACGTATAATGCTTCTGATATCAAGTAAATGGGATTGCATTTTTGGCGTTTAATCTAACAGTTTGGCGATAGTTCTTTGTTATGAAAAGTGGTCGACGGGATAATAGAGCAGTACCTCTATGTGAAATGAAACAAGGCGCAGATGTCATATACGCACCACATTGGCGCGATTTTCCCCTCCACCAGCTTGGGGAAAACTTTGTTTTTGAATATTAGTTACAAATAGTGTGACAAATAGTACACGTGATTTTTTATTTCAATATAAAAATAAAATAACGTAATAAATGAAACAGCTTCTATTATTTTAAAAAAGGAAATAAAAATAAATAAATAATAGTGTGATATAAATAAAGGCGCGGATGTCATATACGCACCACATAGGCGCGATTGCAACAAAATGGCAATTTTATGCCTCACATGGTAACCCGGTTATTTTGTTTCAATTGTTGTTTATTAACTTTTATTTTTTATTTTAATTCTATAAATTGTTTTTATTATATATATCAATATTTATTTATATCAAACTATCATTTATTTATTTTTATTTCCCATTTTTGAATAATAGGAGCTATTTCATTTATTACGTTATTTTATTTTTATATTGAAATAAAAAATTACATGCTATTATTGTATGGTATTTGTAACTAATATTCAAAAACAAAGTTTTCGCCAAATTGGCGGGGGGGAAATCGCGCCAATATGGTGCGTATATGACATCTGTGCCTAAATTAATATTGATAGACATATAAAAATAATCTATAGAATTAAAATAAAAAATAAAAGTAAACAAGCACAACAAACAGTTTCGCCAAAGGGGCGGGGAAAAATCGCGCCAACGTGGTGAGTATATGGCATCTGTGCCGGGATTTTTACCCTTTTATCTGTGCTTTCGGAAATATAAAAAAATTAAAAAATTCTTATATCAGGTGTATAATGTTTTGCATTTTTATACGGACCACTTCTCCATTTTAAGATTTTAAATGCTATTTATATCAGATATTTCTTTTTTGAAATTCCCACAAGTTTTTTCCGGTAATTTTTTTAGTTCGCTTATTAATTGTTTACAATTTGCCCCCCTGGCAATAACAATTATTTATCACAAAAAATGGGTACTTCTCTATTATCCCGTCGACCACTTTTCATAACAAAAAACTATCGCCAAACTGTAACGCTAAATAAACGGGAGAACGTTGCCATTGAAATATCAAAATGAATAAAATATAAGAATTTAAGGACACAATTGTTACTTTAATGAATGAAATAACTAATAAATCAGTAAAACATAATGAAAAATACACGCAAATGTCGAATTAAAAACCACTTGATGGCATAACAAATACGTATAATGCTTCTGGCATCAAGTAAATGGGACTGTAGTTTTGGCGTTTAATCTTAGTTTGGCGATAGTTTTTGTTATGAAAAGTGGTCGACGGGATAAGAGAGAAGTACCCCAAAATGGCTTAGTTTTGTTAAATTTGTTTGTTATGTATTTTCATTTCTTATTAAAATATCGAAAATGGCAATAAAATTTTATTTTAGCACCGTACTTAATTTTTTTAAATGGCTCAAAAACATGGTTTAATAAACGTATATTTGTAAATATTTTAAAAAACATGTTTTTCCGCTCTCTAGAAAAATTTGTAAGATTCTACAACTGCCTTTGGCACCAACCAGTACATGATACGGAACTTTTCCCTATTCAGATACACAGAAGAGGTTGGTCACAAACAAGAGTAATGCTAGCAACAATATTGTTTTAACTCTATAAGAGTTAGAAACAATAATGATATTAAATTCCCCTATTACGCTTATCCCGATTAGCTTAGGGCCCGATTACGGAACTTTCTCCTAGAAAAAAAAAACTGTAGAAGTCTTTTACATTTGTTTCGAATGAAGCTCGATCAACAAAGTATTAATTGATAATACAAACAACACTAATATTAACATGGGGGCAAAAGTTTTAATTTAAGTGTATATATTTGGAACCCTCCCCCCCCCCAACCACCCACCAAAAAAAAGAAAAAGAAAGTTACAGAAATGAATTTAAAATGGCGTGAAGCCACCCTTTCTGACATAAGAAATTGGCTGCGAACCCGATTACGAAACTTTCACTTAACTTAATAACATGTATCTAATAGCCCTGAGGACAATTACCCTTCCCAGTTATACGGACCTTGGGGCTTTTTTAAAAAGCTTGACGCAGTTCGGGTTGAAGAAGTTGAGATTTACTGTCAAATGACATAAACTACAAAATAAAACTGGTGAATTATTATGCTGGTTTACGTATGTATTTAAAAAAATTGCATCTGATTACACTCTTTAGATAAATTACTCCTGTTTGCATTTAATAACAGATAAACGGCTTCCGTTTACTAAAATTGTTTAAATATTGGGAAGAGTTGGCGAGAGATAGATAGACGTGTAAACAAACGGGTAGACAGACGGGTAGAGAGACGGATAGCGACAGAGATATGCTAACGGGTAGCGAAACGAATACACAGACGGGTAGCGAGGCAGGTGCAAAAAAGGGTTGACAGAGGGGTAGTGAGATGGGTAGGGAGACGGGTAGCGTGGTGGATAGAGAGACGAGTACAGAGACGACTTGACAGACGGGTAGAGAGAGGGGTATATAGACAGACAGACGTGTTGATAGACGAGTAGTGTAACGGGAAGCGAGACAGGTAGAGACACGATTAAAGAGTCGGGTAGAAAGACAGACGGATACTGAGACGGGTATACAGAAGAGTAGAGAGACAGTAGACAGATGAGTTCGGAGAGAGACACAGCTAAGACATACGAGTAGTTAGACTGGTAGACACGTTTGTAGCAAAGCATGTTATCAATGTGGTTTGAAGTATACGAGTTTCTATAAATAGTTATATAAATAAACAAAGGAAATTTTTTTAATTCAAATATTAAATATTTGATTTAATATTTCAATATTTAATATTTTATTTTTTAATATTTTATTTAGATATTTGTCACAAAGAAAATGTTGCAAAAATTAAATTAAATTTGCGTTAAACTACGCTTGCTAAAATACGCTATTGGCTGCAAATCTGATTATGTGACTTTAAAAATATCGTTTTAAAAGATCCGGCGGTTTTTTTGTTTTTTTTTAAGTTTTGAGCAATTCCCGCTTAAGAAAACGAGATTATTTGCCAAATGTTATAAAAATATGCATATGAAAACATAACAGTATATGAATTTATATATGATATTTTGTAATTATATCATTTAATTTGCTATTTTTCATATGTTGTATCTTTATCTATCTCTTGTCTATCATATGCTGTATATTCACTTAGATTCTTGTTGATATCTTCTTTATATCGTAATTGTTAACTTTATGTTCTCAGCAATATCACTCAGACTAATCCCTTTGAGGGAAGTCCTAGTATTCAATACACATCTGCATATTCATTATACAGTAATTATTCCTGTTTCTCATTATTCAACTACTTCCCTGACCCCAACGGGACACGCTGTTCAACCACCGTCAAGAAACTGTAGGTTCTAAAAACACGATTATTTTCTCTGTTTAAATTATTACCTGTTTACGGAAGAATGAATATTATCATGACCATTGGCGATCTTCTGTAATTGGGTTGCAATTCATTTCCCTTTTTTTCAGTTTTAGGGCCAAATCAACTGCAGTCGCGACTGCTGAAGGCAATTTTTGTGACAGTTTAATTAAGATAATTTACACATTCGAAAATCAACTTGTATAAAATGCTTAAGTAAAGAATGGTGCTGCCCCCCAGAGTTTAAAAACGATGCTTCAAAAAAAAATTTCAAATTTAACGGAATTTTCAAAATTAAGTGTTTTTTGCACATACTATTTTAACTATTTTAAAGTTTTTTTTCCATTTTTAACATTTACGTGTACATAAAGTTTACAATTACAAAGTGTTTGTAAATATTATTATTTGGGCTTTTTAAAAATCTAGTAACAGAAGGTAGAAAAATAAGTATTTAAAACTATGAGATTAATCACAATTCAGGTAATGGAATTTAGAATAAAAAATTGGAAAAAAATTTAAAAAACAGAGAAATTCAATAAATGATTGACCACTACACACCACAATCTAGTCAAGTAAGTGCCTGAAAAATATGTTTAAATTACTATGCATAGTTATTGATGTTATAAAATATTTTAACTGAACTATATTTCATAACTGAACTTTAAACATTAAACTGCACTTAAAATAATTCTTCCATTAAAAAATTGTCGAATTCTGCGAGTTTATCATACACTTCTCTATAAAAATGCTAATTTTCCTGTTTTTTATATGAAGTAGTTTTTGCAATATAAGATTTAAAAAAATAATTATTTCAATTACGGCAGAAGTAGCATTAGTTAGAGTAAGATACTTTTAATTATAAAAAAATACAAAGATACTTTAACTAAAAAATATAATATTACTTATAATAAATATAATATTTTTTTCCTTAATGCATTTGAAAATGTTATACTTTTCGCTAAACCTTTATTTGAAAAACAACAAAAAATATTATTGGTGAAATTAAATGTAATATTTAAAAACATATAACAGCAAAGTTAAACTCAACCCTAATATTTTTTTTAATGTGCTAAGTATAGACTCATTGAGAGAGAAACACTACCAACCCACGCTATTTTCCACCGAATTGTCTCACAGAGATGCGAGGTGTAAAATTCGACTGAGAATTGCAATTACTTTTCAAATATAATACAATTTCTATAATAAAGCTTATCTAAATATTAAAAGTTTTACAAACTTTTAATTAAAATAACTTTTTACAAACTTTTAATTTAATTTGAAAAATTGAGATTTTTCAAATGGTAACACTCAATTTTGATACACCGTATTTGAGTTACTTGTTATAATGTTATCTCAAAAAAGGATATAACCTGTACATTTTTGCTTAATTTTTCAAAGAAATTGAAGACATCAATGTTCACGAGAATCGGAAGTGTCGGAAGTGTTTCATAATCTATGCTTGACGTATATTTTATTTTTTTTAATTTAAATTTTGCACTTATTATTTAATATTTTTTCTTACCTTATATGTTCAGGATTTTTTTTTAAATGAAACTTCTTTTTTTTTGTTACATTTATTACAAAATTATGGACTATAATTTATGCATCAACTGCGTATTGCTATTTACCAAACTTCCAGTTTACAGTTAACCTAGCAGATTTTTTCAAATTCCACTTATTTTTCTTATACACCATTTCTGCTTCTTTTTCTTCGTCGTTTAATTACAATTTTGAGCTATATGCTTCAATGAGTTTATATATTTTGTGACTCTTATACCTTTAATTTTTTATTAAACTTTTCCTATTATTCTCAGAAGTGGAGTCCGCAAAATTTTATACCTAGTCAGAGGACATACTTTGTGGTTTTATATTAAACGTGTTTCGTCCTCTTTTACAGAAACTCGTTTAACAACTATTCACCGCATATTTTGTTAAAAAAAATTTCTTTTAATTTTAGTGAATGTACTAAGATTTAAATTCTGAAATTCTTCAAAATAAAAAATGTTGTTATTTAAAAAAGGAAAAAAAAAATTCGTTTTTTAAAGCATTTTTTCATTATGCAAGTTTCCTATTAAAAATTGAAGGAAGTCCTCTGCAATATTAATATTTCCCTCTACATGTCGTTTAAAGTAAGGTAATATACATTTGATGTAAAATATTCCGGAGGTTGAATTTAATTTTAGACTTTTAATGTTTTCGAATTTTTGAAATACGTTTATGAATAACTTTCCTTTGATTAAGGATTGATTTAAATAGTATTTTTAAATTTGCTTTTTATTTAATTTCCAATATTAATTTTAAATGAAATGATTTTTTGTGCAAGTATAAGAGACCTACTGAAATATAAATGTACAGATTGAATATAGATAGATTACATACGTAATTTTAAATTCATAATGGAAATATGTTGTTATATCTACGACAAAACTTCTGTAATTATTTTAATAATTATAGAAATCCTTTTTTTCTTGCTTTTTAATTTTTATTCTTTATAAACAATTTTCTGGATTGATTCCCCTAGAAAAAAGGGAAAATTTGAAGCAAAGTACATAAAATCAACAAAATAATCAATAATAAAATGAATCCTTATAATAACAATAATAATAATAATGTATTTATAACAATATCGTTTTAATAAATTTAAATTTCAGTACGACTTAATTATATAATAAACAATGTTGAGAAGTCCTCTGAATAGAAAGCGCTAAATGAAAAATAAAATAATAAACAATTCGCATTTTAAGTTTCAAAAGACACACATATATATGTATATATAACACATGGGCTGATAAGTTCCCGGTCTGGCACACAGATGGCGTTGCAATCGCCGAACCGACGATTTTTTTAGTAAATACTAACCTCTAAAAGGTAGCAGAAAAAATGGCATGACGATTCGCAATGTGGATAAAACGTTAGAGTGGTTTCAGTTGAACGACTTTGTTGATAAACAAAACAGTGGATAAACAAGAATTTCAAGAATGGTTATTTGATGGGAAAAGACATCGTTCAAACAAAAGCTTGGCTTGATAAGCGTTATCCGGACACTGCACCAGGTAAATCAACCATTATTGACTGGTTTGCTGAATTTAAACGTGGTCGTACGGACACCAGTGATGCACCACGCAAAAGAGGTGGTTACTCCGGAAAACATAAAAAAAAGTCCACAAAATCGTTTTGGGGAACCGTAAAGTGAAGTTGCAGGAGATAGCTCAGACTCTGAAGATATCCAAGGAACGTGTAGGTTTTATTTTGAATGAACATTTGTCTATGAAAAAGCTGTTGTCAAAGTGGCTGCCGCGCGTGTTGACTTTTGACCAAAAACAACAACGAGTTCTGAGCACTATTTGGAGCTTTTTCGTCATAAAATTATGTTATTTATTATTAAATTATTATTATTATTCATTTACTAAATTAATATTATTAAATTATTATTATTAAATTAATATTATAAAATTATTATTATAAAATTATTATTAAAAAGTATTATTATAAAATTATTATTAAAAAAGTATTATTATAAAATTATTATTATTATTTATTAAAGTTATGTTATTTATTAAAGTTATGTTATTTATTAAAGTTATAAAGTTATAAAGTCCTAAAGTTATAAAGCTTTGTTAAAAAGTTGTGTTTTCTTTATTAGACCGGGAACTTATCAGCCCATGTGTTATATATGTTACGGTAAGTATGATTAACCCGGTCATTATTAATAATAACCGGTTATTATTAATAATAATGACCGAATCAATCATATTGACAATGACAGATATACACACATACACACACACATGCATATATATATATATATATATATATATATATATATATATATATATATTATAAACCAGTTTTAACGTACAACTGAAATATACATTGATTCGGATTCCGGTTATGCAATTACAGACAATTAAACTGTTCATTACGAGGTTGAGACACCGTACATCCCGGCGGCGAATGTTTTTGTTATTTTATTTATTCGGAGCAATTTTTGAAATATAATCCCTGCCATAAACTTATACTAGGATATTTTCAAATGATATCTAACGAAAAGGAAATGTTTTATAAATTATGGTGCAACTGAATAAAAACATAATCGCCAATCCTCGCCTGTAATCAGAAGTTTAAAATTAAAGTGAAGCGAAGACTGATTTTAAACCATAACTTTTCGTTTCATCTAAACTTGTAATGAAAAAAAAAAACAGAACAGAGAAAATAAAAATGCCTTCTAGTACAAATAGCTTCAAGCTGCGAAATTCACATTAACGTATCAATTTGACCATTTCAGATATTTCTTATTTAATTACCTCAGGAAAAGAATCTTCTGCTTTTGTTCTTATGTTTGTATGCATTTATGTCATCAATTTCTTCAACAACCACTGAACAAATTTGAATGTAACTTTTACATTGCAATTATAATATACAAAGTAAGGATTTAAATTAAGAGATTAATCGTGCCATGTATAGAGTGTTTACAGGCATACGTCAAATATATTAAAATATAATTTTAATATACTACGTTTTAAACCTGAGCGATGAGCAATTGTTTATTTTTGTAAATGTGACAGTGGTTAGGTAGAATAATTATAATCCAGAATGAAATTTCCGTAATAATAATTATTGAAATTGGAAAATAATAATATTTCAGGATAATTTAAATTAAAATAAGACTAGATTAGATATATTTCGTGAAACAAAACAGACTTTGAATGAAACCAAACCTTAATATACTAGAATGCGAACTTCTTTTCTCAAAATTTTGAATCAGAATGAATAATATTTATTTTGTTTTGCTGTGTAATCCTTTAACTTCACACATTTTACGTCACTGTTGTGTTGTTGTTGGCGAGTCAGAGAAAGTACCAAGGCACTTCTCTGAAAGAAAGGGTGCCAGACCCTCAAGAGAGGTTGGACTTCTAGAGCTGGTCTCCTAATTTTGAACCAATTCCAGATGAGAGAGCTGCACCTGGATTGGCACCCCCAGAGGTAACGCTTATACTAAATGTGCAGGACATTGTAGCCACGAACAGATTTTACGTGCACCAGCTCCTATTAACGTACACTGCCTCAGAGCAGCGGCAGTCGAGAGAGGTTGACACCCTCCCAACACTGACCTTGGTCGATGCTGCTTAGCTTTCGGTGATCTTACGGGAACCGAGCTTAACCGTCCGCGCCACTGAGGGACGGTTTTTACGTCACTTCGCTAGTCGTAGGAGAAACTAACTTCCCTCTAATACGTTTTCCTACAGTCAAGCCTAAAAATATGAGTTATTTGTATAATTACAATCAAATTGTTTATTAAGAAACAGTCACTTGAAGCCGTGTAAATTAATAACTTGCACTTTATCAATATTTATTACAATCAACATATATTACATTCACTGACAGTGCAAAGGTAAATGCTTTTGAACGTTGCAGCCAGTTTATTTATTCGTGTTTTGTATTATTCTCATTCAAATTTTATATAAAATCTCTAAGTTAGATTTGTTTGTAAGATATTATTTCATCATGAAATTCATGATTAATTAATAAAGTTAATTGCGATAATTGTAAAAACAAACTCCTTTAATATAAGTATAGGATAGATCGAAAATGCTTTGACGTACACAATATATTCTGAAATTCTTACGTTTATTTTATATGTTTAAATTTCTCTCACAAATAAAGCACACAAACTTTTAGAAACAAGACATTTTTGACAATTTATGTGCTGATTTAATACGTTAGGATTCAGGACATATAAATTATTATCTTCTTACATTTGTGTTCCAAATTTCATTACGAATTTGCCATGTTCACATTAAGTAATTACGATTATTTTCTATTCATAACTATCGCATATTTACATCACAATCCTTTTGAAAATATATGAACTATATTTTCAGCACTTTAGAGTCGATCATTTCTGGCATAAATATTTATTTTTACGAGTAATGGTAACATAAAAATTACATAAATTTAATGATGATCTTGATCTTTCGAAAAACAATATAATCAAAAGTTTTTGATTATGAGAAAGAGTATATTTAGGAGATCCTTTGTACACGCTTTATTACCAACGCATAAATTGAAAGTTAACATAGTAAACAAATTTCATGTTAAATATATATATATATATATATATATATATATATAACTAAATTAAAAATTTATCGCGATAAGCTAAATTATTTTTATCCCATCCTATTCCAAATTACTCCATAACAGTTATTTCCTCCCTTTATTAATGTATTTTAAATCTGTTTTATTCCAAAAACATCATATCTAAATTCAATATTTTAACTGCTGCTAGTTAGTTCAATAAATCGCGTCTTTATCTTTAAATTATAAAAAAACTTCCTAATATTCACCTTTTAAAAAAACCCGCATTATTTCCTTTTTATTTTCCTAAATTCCCAAAAAGACTTTATTTATTTTAATAATTTTAGATATTAAAAGTAACTCTCAAAATCATAAAATTTTTTTCTTATATTAAAATGTGAAACATTTTATTTTATTTCCATTCTGGCTTTGATCCAAGTACGATAAACCATTTTTATTATTTTCTTTTTTCCCTTTTCGTGAAAGTAAAAATCATTACATATTCTCAAACCAGTAACTAATGATAATCAGTTAGCTTAAAACACTCTGGGTCACAGCTATTTTATCGAACTTTATAGAATATTCTCGTCGCTTCTTTCGGGACATTCCTTAGCCGAAACCATACTATTCTGGCGCGTTTCGCATAGAATCCCGGTTCTCGATTGACGCACATGACGTCACGTGACCCATGTATTCTAATCTTCCTGAAACGTTATACTGCCTCTCTTCGCTTCCGAAAGGATTGGAAAGAGGGACGATAGATAGGTGTTTATTTTTTCAAGTTGGTAATCAAATCTAATAACTGCCTGGTATTGGAGAAGTGACCAATATTATTTTCTTGTACTATTTCGGAATGAATATTTTAAAAAGCTAACCATCATGCTTCTGCTGTAATGGGAACCCTGTCATCGAAACTAAAAAGATGACTCGTGTGAAAACAGATCTGTACCTGATGTTGTTTTAAACTTCAAAATAAAAGCTTGTTTGCGTACTTGGATGAAGTTTCTTCTTATGCACACACGCCATCTACAGTGGATAGCACGTCTGCCATAAATCCTAGCGTGGAAACCTCCTCTGTTGTCAATATCTAATATTGAAAAACCATTTATTAAAAATGGTATTGCTGTTGCACAAATTATCTCGGCCCTTAAAATCATCCTATATATATATATATATATATATATATATATATATATAATTCTGATTTATTTGTACAAATTTGTCATTCCACAATTTTAGCGTAAATATAGTTAGAGTAAATTTTTAGAATAAATATTGTGTGTTTTAATCAGCACAATAAAATAAGTATAAAAATCCCGTTTGAAATATATGTTCGCAAATGCAAAATATAAATTTTTACGTAAACCTCTTAAGTGCTGAAGAAGGATAAAACTCGATTTCACATTCTTGCTTGTTTTCGGAAAATTTCAATAGGAACAATTTCAAGGACATTTCTAAATAGATCTAAAAAAATAACCGTGTAAATGTTTCCCCAAAAATTAGTTCCTGTAAACGAGGTTCGATGGCTAGAAATTAGCTTCTTAAGTGGCCGCTTCACTGAAACTTCCTGATCACTAAATTCTATGTTAACCAACGGATAAAATTAAAAGCGCAATAACTCATTACCTAATATAATTATTAAAATTACTGTTTTCACCATTAGAAAGTAGATGTCAGATGCCGACGATGTGCGTTTTTAAAAATTGTCTCTTCAACTTTTAAATATTTAAAAAATCCTTATAAACTTTGCAATTTCCACTTGAGGAAAATTTATCTTCTTAGAAATACTTAAAATTTAAGGAGATGATTTTTAAAAATGCACAACTTTGTCATCTGACGTCTTCTTTCTAATGCTGAAAGCCGTATTTTATTATCTATATTAGGGAATGAGTAATTGTACTTTTAATTTTTCTCATAGTTTAACGTGGGATTTCGCGTTCAGGGAGTTTCAGTGAAGCGACCCCTTAAAGGGAGAATACGTTCCCTGAAAGGTAAGTGTAGGGTTAATGGCCGCGTACCCATAACGAGTGACCTTCATTGAAAAAAAGAAACAAGTTTATATATCACACTAGCAAACAAAAAAAAATTATATGTGATTTATTGAAATTTTTATTTCATTAACTGTCACTTCCGTTGCTTACAATTAAGATACATAAGCTTATTTTACATTTGCCAACGCAGGTGACCATTACAGGTTCTGCATGACCCATTACTTATTTACTCATTTTAAAATACAAAGGGGAAATCGCTTTGCTGTGTATTGCTTTTTCCGCTTTAAAATTCTAAAAAGTTTCTTTCTCATAACTATAAAAAATCTATCACGAAGGTAATTTAGAAATAGTGGTATGCAGAAAGACAACCGCATCTACCCATTTTGTGAGAAATATTATCAACGATAAGCAAAATTAACCATACAGTGTACGAATAGAACAATTAATATTCGTTAATATGTGTGGTTACAAATAATGAAATTTGTATATTTCAATCACAATTTGAAAATCTCAGTTTATTGTTGCTTAAAAAACAAATACTTGCATGGATACATGTACAGATAATACACCTTAAACGGCATTCTGATAAAACTTAAAGGTAAATGTCACATATAACAAGTTACTGACTTCTTAATACAAGACTTGTTATTTTGAACTTGGTGACAAAAAGGATTATCAAGAGGATAAAGAAACTTTGACATTTTATTATTCGAAAGATTAAAGGATGTGTAATTGAGGGCATATGTCAAAGTAAGTGAAAAGTTGAGTAAGAAAATGTAGTCGTATAATTTTCATGGAATTTCAGGAACTATATAATTGAATGTATTACAACAGTGAGTTTTATTAAGAAGCAACTATTAAATTTATAAAATGTACTCGGTGTTGTCTCATTACTATATTTGGTAATGTATATTAGAACTGCAGTTGTATGTTTAAATATATCTATTATTTTAATAAAATCGCATTTTTTATAAGTGACATGTCGTTCAAATAATACATATATAAAGTTTGAATTCGTTCAAGTAAACGTTAAAAAAAAAAAACTCTGACTATTGTTAGATTAATTGAGGAAATATTTTAAACGTCATTAATTATTAACAGTATCCTCGATTAAAATTTTATTTTTAAACATTTTATAGAAAATGGATTATATAGATTTTTACACTGAATAGAATTTAAATTATGCCTTTTATTCTGTAATTCCTAAATTATTGAGTTTTTAAGAAAACTAAAACCTTAAAGTCAGACAGTTTCATGAAATACACATGAAAACCATTAAAAACGTGTAGACGTTTCGTACATACATCAGTACAATAGAAAACATTAAAGTGATGAAAAAAAAATGTGTCTTTAACGTTTCATGACTTTAACGTTTTTTATTGTACTGATGTATGTCCGAAACATCTACATGTTTTTTAATGTTTTTAGTGAGTATTTCAATAAACTGTCTGACTTTAATGTTTTTGTTTTCACGAGGTAATGTTCACCAATTTAAAATTTAATTTTTTAAAGTAGTCTGTTTTCAAATACATATCCTACATGGAAAAAATATAGTCCAACTATAGACAAGTGATATTTTTCTCATATGTAAAGCACAAAATATGATATTTTCATTTAAATTTATCCTACTTTTTATAGATAAAATGCACGTATTTGTTTCTTTGCGACAAGGTAGTTGTTGGTTTCCATTTTTAAAAGTCAAATTGGAAATACTATTAAATAAGCATGTCATACTTATAAATTCTGTGAACATGCACGTAGATAGCACGATTGGGTAAAAATCTGTTTAAAACAATTTTCACTTCTGATAAATGGAATTTGCGTCTGCGAGCTCTTAAGGCAATTGTATTTTATTATTTATCACTTAGAATAAAATATTCCAGTGTAAGAAGGAAGAAGAAAGAGCAAAAATTGCCCAAAACCTGTTAAGAAAAAACCTTATCTTAATTGTGGAATAATCTCCCGTACATTTTCACCTGGTATTGATAATTTCACTCTATATTTGACTTTGCCGTGGCTTCGCCAGGTATTTTTTACTGAAAAAGAAATGTTTTATATAATAGCTTTAGAGAAAAAACACATTTAGTCCATTTGTCAATAGAAGCTGAAATATATTGACAAGGTGAAACATTCTAATCAGGAAAAAACAATTTAAAAGACAAACATCATTATACTCTACAACCGTCAGTCCACTCTACAAACATCAGTTCATTGTACAAACATCAGTCCACTGTACAAACATCAGTTCACTGTTCAACCATCAGTCCACAGTATCATATAGTTTTAGACACATCATTATGAGATCTATTTTGTTAGATTTAAACAATAATAATAAAATGCAGGCGTTATGACAAAAATGTGCTTTTATTTTGAATACTTTCTCATCATCTTGATTTGTGTCTTGGACAATATAAAAATACTTCCTTGAAGTTTCACAGAGTTTAAGTCCATGATGTTATAAACAGACTATGACGTTATGTTAATTCATAGTAAAAAGTTTTGATACTTAAGGGAGATAACATCACATTAACTTCATGAAATTTAGGTCTTTTTTTTTATAAAGAGATAGGAAGAATTTATAAAAATACACTTACACTTACACTTATTTATTATATACATTATAACGGAAAACTCTTTTTTTAGTGATATATAAAACAATGACGACTTGACAACTATTGGGTGGAGTCAGTTGGCTCGATAACGCATCGTAAATTGGACCTAGACAAATTCAACAATTAAAAATATTTTCTATTCAGCCAAAATCAAGTGAAATGCGTTGCTTTTTTTAAGTACGCATATGTAGTAAATTTTCATCCACTTAAAGTGGAATGTAAATTTCCAAGTAAATTTTTCGTTACTTGCCCTTACACAGAAAATATATAATTATTTAAAAAAAAACTTACGTATTTAACTCGAAAAATATATGATGATTTATGTTTAAAATAATACAACTTGATGGATTAGAATTTTCAGAGTTAGGTTGCACACCTGGTTAGGTTGTAACTTAAAATGCCACCACCCCCCCCCCCCCAAAAAAAAAAAAAGTACATTAATACTACAGCCATTTTAGTAATTTTTTTTCCTTACAAATAGCAGAAAAAATTAAACAAAACTGGATTTTTACACAGGTGTGTAATTCATGTAACAGTAGTTTAACAAACTGTTGTATAACTGCCATTTATAGTTTCACTAGTTTAATATACTAAAAGTACCCTATACGCTTTTGCCGCCAAGAGGTGTGAATGATCTTGAAAACGGTTTTTTTTTTTTGTGAATATCTCATTTATGATGGCATCAAGAAAAGAAAGTTCAATTAAAAAGATGTAGATTTTTTTTTACAAAAAGTGTCTATAACATTCTTTGCCACACCACATCTGACATTTTTGACATTTGATGGAGATTGCTTTGAGACATATAAGCTACAAGGCTGTTGTCTCGAATGATCCATATTTTTTTATTCACAGAAATACATACAGGACTTTGACAAATAACATAAATCTTATTCTTGGGAACGGGATAAAAAGGAAGTAGACAGCACTGAAGACACACACACAATGACATCCATGCCTTGCTGGGATTCGAACCATGGGCCCTCACCGTGGCTGTCACCTTCGCTACCAACCACGCTGCCGGGCCGGTACACACCAATCCTTCCCTGTCAAAAACAGTTAACATAACTGGAAAAAAATAGGGAACCGCGATCATATTGTGTGCACCCAAATACATATACGCAGAACAAATACCCATATACTTTCAAAACCTCTACTTCCTCTCATGGCCATAGAAGAAGGAATTATAAGAATAATTCCTTATAATTCCTTCTTCTATACTCATGGCTCGATGATTCCTTTGTCTGTAGACCGATTTCGCTAGCTGGTGAACAGTCAATATCCAGTGTCGTGTTACCTCGTGGTTATGTGGGAATATACCTCGTTCTGGTATCTTTGTCGTGTTTTATTTTCAATTGATAAGCATTTCGCTGGTATTAAATCACACTAACTTACTGAACGAAGTATCCTTTGTGAGGTTTTATAAGTGAATACTTTTATTTTCTATGCGTGTTCAAAAAAGTTTCAAATAGTTACTAGCTGACCCTCGCCCGGCGTTGCCCGGGCGTGTGATAATAAATTGAAAAAGAAACATAACGTTTTTATTATTTTATATCTTAAACCGGATTTTGTATGAAATATTTTGATTTTGAATAAATATTTTAAATGAAAAATTCGCGAAAAAATATTGATATTTAGTGATAAAAGCGCTCATTTTCTTGGGTTTTCTTTCGTAGGGTCGTTTCATAGTTTTAAAATAAAAAGTTATTTTTGTCCGAACTCTTTGTAATCTTTATTGATGATAAATGAATCGGTTTTACAGCTTGTAAAAATTTCGTGAAAAAAATATTGTTATCTAGTTGTAAAAGAAATGGTTTCTTCTCGCTTTTTTTTCCGTTTTTTTTTTTTTTTTTGTTTTCGCATTAGCTCCTTAACATAGCAATAACAAATTAGTTCTCAGCTTCCGAACTCTCTCACATTTCAATAACTTATAAATATAACTGTATCCAAGCTCTTTATAAAAATTTTGTATGAAATTATAGTTTAAAATGAAAAATTCGTGAAAAAATATTGATGTTTCGTGATAAAAGCGCTCATTTTCTTATTTACGTAAAGTCGTTTCATAGAATAAAAAGTTATTTTTGCCTAACTCTTTGAAATCTTTATTCGTGATAAATGAAGCGGTTTTACAGCCCGTGTATCCAAGCTCTCTTTAAAATTTTGCGAAAAAATATGTATATTTAGTAGTGGAAACGTGAGTTCTTAAAAAAGCTTTACCTTTCAATCTCAGAGAAAAATATATTAGAAGGTCTATGTTTCACTGCAATAGTGAATTCATCCGTTTTCAACCAACCCTTTTCAATCCCCCTAGGCTAAACAGGTGAGAGCTAATCCACCAGTTTACCCCTTTCTTTGGGGAGAAGCCTTCAAAAAACGTTGGCGCACGCGTAAATGGACGATATTCGTGTGGAAATTTGACAGAATGCGCTTTTGGTTCGAAATATATAGATTAAAAGTTTTAAATATATCTATCTATCTATCTATTTATATATATATATATATATATATATATATATATCTTACTTTTAAAATATGCTTATACTTATAAAATTATTTATAAAATTACTGATAAATAAATAAATATATATATTACTTATAGAATATGCTGCTATTTATATATAAATGAATTTATCTTCCTGAAAATTAAAAAAATAATCTTATAAATAATAACATTACTCTTTTTTTCGTAAACCATAAGTCATGTCTGCTTATAATTATATGTTGAAACACAAAATGTAATCAGAAAACGGACGTATTACGTCAAGATTTTTAGTTATATAACTATAAACATATACATTACGACAAAGACATTCTAAACCAATACCTATTATAACCTTCCTAAAATTAATAACAGAAATCAGTTTATAGTAACTATTAAATATGCGAAACCAAAATTGCAACTCATTCAACCAACTAGTTAAAAGAAACTATCTGCATTTCAGTTTGATAAGTAACTACAAAAATTTATTTTAACAGTAGGAGTATCACACATTACAGCAGCATAATTTCTAAACTACTTGCCCGGATGACTTCATGTTTTGCATCCTTAGATAAAATATTTGAGATCTTCATACTCTATTATTTCAAGCAGTGATATTTAAAAGCTTCGATTACGCTCATTTTTAACATTTATATCGCATGTTTTTCTACACAAATGATTACTTAACCTGGGGAAAGAATTTTCATGAAGGGTGTGATTTCCATTAGAACAGGCAAGTCGGATTGGAAGGTTGAAAATGTTTAGAATTCAAAGACATGACTGATCATTTTCTAAAAGCATTCGCCTGGTTATTCCCCGATTACTCATGTAAATAAAAAAATGTATTTCAGTTTTTTCGGTAAATCATAAATTTATACTGTTATTATTTTTAGTTTGTTGCTAGAACATTGTAATTTATAAAAATAAAATAAAAAAATATTTTACGCAGACCTTTTTTTTCACATAAATTTCATTTTTATGCTACTTGAGATTTTTCATGAAATTAAAACTTTGCTATCTGAAGGTTCATTTAATACTGTCTAAAGCACTGAATATAGTTGTAAATATCCACTATTACATTTAAAAAATACATATATTCCATAAAATAATAATCCGCTTAACACATTTGTCTTCTACTCATCAAAACAGAAATATTTTTCTTTAAAACTTAAATGAAATGTGTTGAAGAAAAGCGAGATAATTAAATAAATACATCAAACTTACATACATCAAACAAAGAAACAATAACATTGTCACGACATAAATTATAATACCTTATTACAATCCTTGGATATGAAAACTGCACACCTAGGTATTTAATCCTCCAGCGCGCGAGTGCGCGCTTATATTACAAAAAAAGTAATATTCCATAAACCGTTCTCAAATACAGAACTGAAGCTGTCTAAAGGCCATTGTTTTGATTCAATTCAAGTTTCCTCTACAGATTAAAACCGGTTTCAAGAATTTCCAATGCCGTTTTGTGGGTCATTAGGAAATTTGTTTCGTGTATTGAAAGACGGAGAGTTGTCATCGTTATTTCGCAATAACCTAATTATATGTTGAATTTTTAGTTGTATAGTTAGTTGTTTATTAAACTTTGCTGTATATACAGTACACCCTCGATATATCGCGCTACTTGGGAGATAAGAACTAAGCGCGATATACCGAGGGAGGGGGCGAGAAGAATGTTTATTACATGAAAAACAAAGTGCTCTAAATTAAGCTACGATATTTTCGATTTAATACTTGTTCAAACAAGCTACAAGTTCAGCACAAAAAGATGGTAAAACGTTAAAAATATACAAAACCACACATTTAAACATACAACATTTAAACATAAAAATATACAACTATGCATTTTTACTTACATATTATAGTATTTTCTGAAAATTAGGAACCAGAGTTCTTTGTGTTTGATTTTCTTTGATTATCTACTTGTCATTGATAATTAAAGAACGAAAATGAACTAATTGCATTTAACTTATATGCTTAGATTTCGACGTTTCAAAAGTTTTATACAAAACTTTAATGATAAACTTAATTTATCGGGGGACACCTGAAAAAGAGCGAAATAACGAAATCAGCGATATAACGAGAATTTAATGTATTCGTATTTGAATATCTGTTTTGATGAAATCACGTAGTACTAATCGTAATCCCACATATTATTTTAAGAAATAATCTTATTTTGTTACTAATAATCAGTACTTACTTTCTTTAAATGGATATTTCTAGATATTTTTTTCTGCATGTAAATATTTTTAAAATCTTTTTTTTTCCGTTTGTATTGATAATAGTTTATCTGACTTAAATATTTTATTAGTATTATGACATGTCTTATACTTGTAACATCGTAACAAATACAAGATATGTAATAATAATTATTAAATTACTACACGCATCTGCTCGTGAAAAAAAGAAATATCTCGCCTGATTAACTATTAAAGAAAAACAAGTACAATATAGTAAAAAGTATACTTAATTAATTAGTATTAAAATTATTCATTTTATGTATTTTTCTTTAATAATTTATTTCCATATCCCTATCAATATCCTTTCCGAATTATACATATTTACAAGAAAGCGTTAAATTTTTAATTTATTCTTCTAACGAAATGAAGTAGAATTCTTCGAAACACTTGCCTGTGCTAAATATAAGTCTCAATCAATGATATTTAGAAGCGCCGATTAGGTTCGTTTATGACATTGATGTCACGTGTCCTTTCTGCGTAAATGATTACTCAATCATAGAAAAGGATTTCCATGAGGGGTGTGATTTCCAGTAGAACAACCAAGACAGATTGGAAAGAGTGTCATTGAAAAGATTTAGAATTCAAAGACATGATAGATCATTTTCTAAAAGCAGCAGCTTCGAATTTTTCGGTTTAATGATGTGTAAAATAAATCAATATATTTTCTTCCATTTTTATATTTTTTTCCGAAGAAGATGTTCATTTCTAAATAGAAAATGGTTCTCTCGATCCCTTTAAAAATAGAGAAGTTAATTTAGTTTCCAATAGATGTAATAGAATGTGAGATTATTTTTATTATGTTGAAATAAATTATTACTTAAATCTGTTAAAGATAAGCGTTAAAGAGGCATCTGGTTTAAAACTTCAACAGAGCCATTTTTTTTTACCATTAAATATATGTGTATCTGTTTCTATTGCTTCCGTGTTCAGAGTTCAATTTAAACAAGAACAAAAAATCATGCCTCTGGTATGGATTATGAAACGCATTTAAACAACCCATGAAATATTGTTAAGACGTTTCATTTTTTTTTTCATAGGATGAAAATAGATATCTAAATAAACAATTTAAAAAACACATAACGCAGTAAAAATATTTTTCGCGCAATTGCTATTCATATTCTTTAATGTGTGCTAATTCTTTTGCACAGTCATGTATGTGATCTATAGAATTTATTCACACCACGTAATATATTAAATGTTAGTTAATTTTAATATTGTGTATCGCAGCTGAAAACGCACCTCCAGCAATTATTGATAAAGAGTCTGTTCTGTAACCGAAAACTTTTAGTGTCTCTGTAAATGAACGATATATAATTTATGGAAAACATGTTGTTCTGCATCTCAGTGAACCATATCAATTTCCTTATATCAGGTTGAGTAAAAAGTTTTCCGCCAAATTTTTTTTATTGTAAAATGATAAATACTTACAAAATCATTAAAGCTAATGAGAATAGTAATCTCCGTTTAAATCTGCAATCGTTTTGGCAACTTTTCAATCCCTTCTGCGAAAAATTGTGGCGTGCGCGAGTCCAGAAAGAGATCGGCCACATTTATGACCTCCTCATTTGAATGGAAGATTGTGCCAGCAAGATGCAGCTGCAGATGTGAAAAGAGGTAGAAATCTGAAGAGGCCATGTTGGGGCTGTATGGTGGATGTTGCATCAAATCCTACTCCAGTTTGTAGAGCGTCCAGCCGGTCATCGTACTAACGTGTGGCCGGGCGTTATCTTGATGAAAGAGAACCACTTTCCTTCTGAACTCGTTTCTTCGCTTTTCGCGAATGGCATCGCGAACTTTTATTAGCATGTTGCTGTATATTATACTGTTGATAGTCTGTCCGCTTTTCAGCTACTCTTTGTACAGAATTCCACGACAATCCCACCAGATGCAGAGGAGCACTTTCTTGTTAGTAAAGGCACGTCTTGTAACCGAGCCAACCGATTCCCCAGGTTCTGACCATCCTCCTTTATGGTTTGTATTGTTGTAGTACACCCAATTTTCATCACAAGTCACAATTCGGTCCAGAATGTTGTCTTTCCTTTGATCTCTGAGCAGAGCCAAACAGCAGTTTTTGCTCCTGCGATTGTCTTCAGCAGTCAATTCGTGAGGAACCCAGCAGTTGAAATTAAACGTTAGGTTCATGCGTTTTACAACGTTAACTATTGTTTTTTGGCAAACTTTAAGCTCTAACGCAACAGTTCGTGTTGAAACATTTCTGTCTTGATCAATGATTTGCTTTAGCTGCTCACAATCAACTTCAAGAGGAAGGCCGGAACGTGGTTCATCTTCACTGTCGAAATTTCCAGATTTAAACTTCCGAAACCAAACTTTGACTGTATCATAAGAAACAGTATTGATTCCTAAACTTTCACACATCTTTCTGTGGCCTTCAGTCGCACTGAGTTTATTACGGAACTCGTAGTAAATAACCTTTCTGATCTGTTGACGTGATAGCTCTCTTTTAAACACGTTTTTGAAGCACAAGATAATAAATTTTTAACAAACAAATTACACAGTCATGTAGTTCGTGTGCTCTGCTTTCAAATGCAATAATTGGTTGGCCGAAAAGCTAACAACCTCACAAATGACAGCTGTTTTGCGAAGGTATCTCCCCTTGACGGAAAACTTTTTACTCAACGTAATATTTGAGTATCACTAAAATACGTAAGATTACTAAAATACTCCGCAATGGTTCTTCCCCATGTATCTCAATATAATGCATTTAACCGCGTAATGGAACTATAAATGTCACTTATTATATACTACATAGAATCCATGCAGTAGTCCACCTTAATGATGAATACCAATGTAATTAGTTTGAATTATTACTAAGTCACTAAATTGCACCACAGAAGATTTTTCCTATATAAAAAATGTATCAAAAGTCTTTTGTGTGTCTCTGTAAGCTAATTATAAATGATTCACAATTCATTTTCAATAGCGAGGACTATATAGTGAACCTCATTAACATATAAAATATTATATGACCGATAATATTTATGAGTGATAGAGTACGGTCAGACAGGTTATACTGACAGTCATGCCGACAGACCAACCGAAGTCGTTAATACTCTTTAACTATGTTGAATAAGGTCAAAATCGACACTTTTGCAGACTTTTGTTTGCGTCGTCTGTTGAAGCATCAATGGCCCTTTCAATACGTTTAAATACGTTTTTCTCAAAATGGTGTTTTTGGAATAATGGACATTATTACAAATTTAATAACTAAGCTATGTGATCAAAACATAGAGTTCTTCATCTTCATTCTGTGTGTATTGCTAAAGTATTAATTTTGTATATGTTTATAATTAACACTTTTATAATTAATACTTCTTTTTTCTTCACAAATGCGGCTTCTAAGAATATCTTGTATATATTGTTTTTCGAAAATGACCTTAAAAATAAAATATATATGTTTAAATACATCCTTGTTCGTTTATTTTAGATCCATCGGCCAAAAAAGCAGTTTCAGTTAGTCAGAAAGGTCCTGTATTGGTCTTATTCTGACCCAGACAGCCACACTCGTCCTTCGGACCCTCTACAATGATCCTAAAGATCCTGTAGTTGTCATATCCTATAAAACTATCCGGTGAATATCTGGAGAACAGTGAAGAAAGGATCATCGAATTGTATTGTCCCCAACACATCCTGATGATCCTAAAAATCGGATGCAATGCGCCCTCCCTTTACTCGAGGCAGCAACCTACCAACCTACTCACCAGAAATAAAGTTTGTTTTGATTTGATCGTGGCTCGTGGCATGGAATATTCGGAAATACTTTATGAATAAGAAGTTAAAGAATGTCGTTATAAGGTAAGGATTTTCTTTCTTTTTTATTTGTAATGATTTTCTTTGTAATTGTTCCGCTTATATATTATAGTATGTTGGAAAAGCATATTAGAATAAAATTACAAAAAATTAAGCCTAGTCATTGCACGAGTGTGAATAACATATCCTGCTGAAGAATTTCATAATTTAAAGGAAATACGAGTATTTTCCTGAGGATATTTAAAACTTTATAACATCTGTGTGAAAACTAGTGTTTCTTTACATTGATTTGGCAAAAAATATGGGATAGAAGGAAAATAAGTCATCAATAATTGTATTTCAATTAAAAGACTTTGCTACAATGTATTAAAGTTTAACCAGGCTGAGTTCAATTAGTTGTATATTTAGTTCCAAAATTAACAGTAAGCATATAATATTTTTACAGACACATCAATTTAAGCTGGTCTTTTTTTCTTTTTTTTTCTTCATGCTTCAACCACTTAAAAATGAACTTGTTAAAAGCTGATTCTCCCTCCACTTTTATTTCACAATCAATTCAAGGTATTTATCAATATTCATTTATTTCCATTTATGAATGTTTTTCATGCTAAATATTTTATCAAGATGTATTAGACATGAATCAGCAAATAAGTTTTCAACCATTAAAAAATTATATTATGAAGACAATGACTAAAAAAAAAAACACACACATGTAACAATATGCAATGTTTTAGCGAAGGTGACAAAATATGACATTTTGAATGTGTTATATAGTTCTACCAGCAATCGGAAATAATAAAACTACAATAGTAACTAATTATTTTCATAGATAGTGCAAGTGTAACAAGCTACTTTTTGAAAAGTAATGTAGCAAATAACACGATACAAAAGTTCAGTATCTTGTAGCAAATAGCTTTACATGCATTGGTGATAGCATCTTTAAGGAATTTCATGCGTTTTGAGATTGCTACAGAATGAGGGCCGAACCCCGAAGTGGCAAGTTCAACTGATTATCCATTATGTTGTAAAAAAAGCATTTTTGCTTTATGTTGATTGTTTCCGTTATTTCGCAATACATTTTACACCTGATAATTACAAATGCAGTACATTTTACACCTTACATTATCATTTTACACCTAATAATCAATATAAATATGAGCAAACATATGTGATGCAATTTTCATTTCATTTTTTAATATTTATAATCATGGGTGTAAAAATTGGGCTCTCACCACAAAATTTTCTAAGTATTATTTCCTTAAATTTTATTAGTATACTTCGCATAAATTTTATCAGTATCCTTATTCGGCCAAGAATGCTAATCATTTAGTGGTAGCAATCAGTCCATTGGTGCCTAGATTTTTACACCCGTTTATAATACATAAATAGTTCTTTTAGGTAGTGTTCGTGTTTGATGATTTTCAAAGAAGCTGCACCTTCCTTTTTTTTGTTTTATGTGCCGATTCAACTTGTCCATTCCCAGTATCTCCTTTGTACCCCCTATTTTGCATTATTATTTTTTTTTTGGTTGGGAGGGGGGCACAAACTTTAGGAAACAGTAGCTATGTTGCTCTGTTGCTCTGTATGACTCGCATGTTATAAGACCAAATTTACTCTACTCATACGTAAAACAGGTGTAGTAACTTCATATCGTATTGTGTTTTCCGAATTGTAACGCATTTCCTTTTGGAAATCGCACGTGTTTTCTAAATTATCTGGATTTATTCATATGTGTTCATCACAAATAGACATTAATGAAAAATGAAGGATTATCGTACAAAAAATTAATTCATAATATATTCAAAGCAAATACTTTTTTCTTCAGTTTTGCTTCATTAAATATATATATATATATATATATATATATATATATATATATATATATATATATATATATATTTTAATTCTATGCACGGTTTTTTCCTGCATAACAAAACATATGGTACTTTTCGGCTAGCCGGACGCCAGTGATATATATACATGTATATATACATACATATATATATATATACACATATATCTATAAATATACATATATACATACATATATATACATATATCTATAAATGTACATATATATTTATATATGTACATATATCACTGACGCCTGGCTAACCAAAAAGTACCAAACATATTATCCATGGAAATCTTATCGTATTCTCATGTTCAACTTCTCTAAAAAAATATATAGCACAATTTCAGCTTGATGCAGGTTTTTTTTTCTTTATGCCCATTTTGTGAAAAAGAGTATTTTGTTATGAAAGATTAAATCCAGTAACTCAAATTAAAACCGAGCATTTAATAATAATATCTTCTTTAAATTCTTCTGCTAAAATTTTCCTTTCTGCTTAACTTGTTTTCTTTGCAAATTACACATTTTAAAAACAAACAAAATAAAAATGATTATTGAAGAGTGTACGTTTTTATGGAATGGAATTTTGTGAAGGGTCTATTTTATCAAGAGGAATATTGTGTAGGGGGGTGTTTTATTAAGAGGAATTTTGTGAAGTGACCTTAAATATGGCCCAAATTTTTCCTGGATTGACCCCTGCAGAAGTGTGAAAACTGAGCGCCAATAGGCTGATTGTCAGCATTAAATTTTAAGAGTATTCTTCTCCTACATTTTATTAGTATACTTTGCCTAAATGTTACTTATATATTCTTATTATGCAAATAATACAAAAAATTTTGTGGTGACAATTGGCTCATTGGCATCCAGTTTTTACACCCCTGGACCCCTGAATGCCAATGATGAATTCAGAGGGTAGAACGATACAAATAATGCCTGATTGCTTTTTTGGGAGTACTTTTTTTTTACCATAACGCCATAATAAAAAGAAAGTTTGAATTTCTTCGAAGTGTAGTCAAAACAAGAAATAGTGCAAAAAGAAAATTTTCCCAAAATTTCCACATAGCATTTTTATAGGTTAATGCTGTGTGATTTTCAATTAAAATCGATTATTTTAGTTCAATGAATCTTTGGTTATTTTCATACCATGACATCAGCAGTTACGGAACTCTATTGTTATTTGTTATAAGAATAGCTTTTCTGAGCATTTTCACACTTTCATCCCCCCCCCACACACACAACTTGCAAATAATATTTTGCAAACTTACGGCATTTGATCAAAATGAGCACATTAATTCAACATTGTTGGGACACTGATAAAAAAAACTTTTACAGCCAATTCTGATATAGAAAATTAATTCTAAAAACCAGGATTAAAACTAGTAAAAAGCCACTGCCATGCTTTTTAAAAATTTCAGCTGTATTTGTTTTTTGCATATACAGAACTATATTTGAAATTGTTTTAGATTAAGCTAATTTTTGAATTAGTATGTTTTTATTATAAAAACATTGTATTAATTTACCTTTTTTTCCAAATTAAGTTACAATATATTATGTATAAAATTACTTTTTTTTCTAAAAGAAAGTAAGATTTCTTTCCTCACCCTCCACCCTGCTTTTCTGCTACAGACACTTCACACATTTTCAATTCAAATTGCAATTCAATCCTAGAACTAAAAATAAATAAATAAAAATTGGAAACATCTGTATTGAAAACTTGTTTTTTAAATTTTAATTTGTCATCATAATTATTATCAAAGTTATTCTTTTATTTTAGAGAGCTTAGAAATAATTTGTGAAAGATCTGTGTATGCAAAATGAGCTTCATGCTGACAAAATAAATCAACGAAACTTCTAAACGGTGGTAAGTTTAACCTGAAATTTTCTTTGTTTCTTCTAAAAAAATGAAGATTATGTGAGCATGTATTTTACATTTGTCTTTGAATAGTCAATTGTTTTGTTTTAAGCATAATTATGAATTGCATAAGTTTGGAACATTTTAATATTTAAAAAAAACTGCTTGTTCATGAAAACTGGTGTTTTTTGTAATTTTTGAAATGTTTCTGCTGTCGAAAGTTCAAGCGAAGTTTAGAAAATTCATTATTCTAAAATTTATTATTTTATAATTTAAACATTGTTATGAAATAATGTGTGGCTAAGATTTGGGATTAGTCTGCTCTCCGCCATCTTTTTTAAAAAACCAAAACATATTTGTTTTCTTTCTTATTTCCAAAATAATTTTCATCCATATTTACTTATTATAAACACGTTATCTAATTTTATTGACTAATTTAGTTATATTTAATAATAAAACTTAAAAAGTTTTGATTTAAAAAATGAAATGGTTGACCACGGGCGATAAATCAAAACATTTGTTTTGTTTCTGACAGAATCAAGTTAAATCAAAACATTTTAAATTTTATTATTAAACATAAATTAGTCAATAAAGTTAAATAACGTTTTTATAATAAGTAAATATGGATGAAAATTATTTTGGAAATGAGAAACAAAACAAATTTGTTTTGATTTTATAACAATATTGTATATGGATAATGGATATCCCAAATTAACTTAGGTATAGATAATTCCAATATCTTACCAGCCAAAAAGCAATAAGTATTGAAAATAGTCTACTATACATTTAACTCAACATATTTTTTTCAGCAGGAATAATCATAATTTTAAGTATTAAACTTCTTTCAAATTTAAACATTTTGCAACATTTTATTTTTATTATTAATATTTAGACTCTATGTACTTTTCCGTTATGTCAACACTATTCTCACCAAGCATAGTAGTTGGCGCCAAATGAAAACAAAAAACTGTTGGGCAAAAGAGATCATTTGAAAATATGATGTGTGAAAATAACAGTCTCTCACAAACTATTTTATTATATCAGCACAAATATATATTTATAATAAGAGAACAAATAAATATTATAAAGTAAAATAATAAGGTAAACCTTAGTTTTAACTTCAGGCATGAAATTGTAAATATCTTAGCATTGTAGTAAACATTTCATTTTTTTAAGTAAAGACATCGCATGATTTCTATGCGATAAAATTCTAAACAATGACAAACATTGCTTTTACTACAGAATTTTGCAATGTTCCATAATCTCTCAACAGACTGGGTATGACATCCAGTGTTATTATCAACAAAATTATCTCCATGATTTACTGTGAAATGTTCGTAGCTGGTATCTCACAAAAAAATTATGTATGATTACATAGCCCTGAAACAATTTTATTCCCGCTTCTTCTTCATCCGGTAACTGCCAAATTGTAAACTCCCTCTCAGCGCTGCAGAAAATGTAAGTTATAACGTAATAAAATTAATTTTTGATTAAAAAAATAGCAAATTTAGTTGTTTATGTGGTTACGATTAAATAACAAGAAAAAAAAAGATGCACATTTAATAATTAGTAAATCACAATAGTTTGCTGTAAAAATCCTTTGCATAAGCAGGGTTGACACATTTGCATACATTTTAACATGGTGTTGGTATAACAGAAAAGTGTGAAACTACTGATTTAGCATTATTAAAAATATTTGTTATTGTCTTTTATTTGTTTATAAAGAAATATAGCTAATTGTACTGCTAAATATGGTATATATATATATAAATTATTGAAATTGCCTCAGTAATGCTCTCCCAAAGCAGAATATGTTTAAAAGTGCGATGTATATTGCAGAACAACGGCTTCTCTACAGTACATTTCAAATTCTCAATTTCATCGAGATTCGTCATTCAATCATCAGAAAAAAGTGTGAAATTCGTCAGCCAGACATTGGAAAAAAATCATAAAATTCTTCAATAGTTCATGTAAAAAGATTGCGAAATTCACCAAGGAAAAAAATATGAAATTCATTGATCAGTTGGTAAACTGTGATTTCACTAATCGGTCGCAAAAATAAGCCACAAAATTTGCCAAACTATTGGTGGAAAATATCTCAAGATTTACCAATCAGTTGGGGGGGGGGGGGTTCAGAAATTCATCGATCGGTCACAAGAAAATATCGCTAAATTTGCCAGTTAATCGAGGTAAAAATCGCGAAATTTGTCTGTAGATCATGGGGGAAATTACAAAATTATTCAATCATTACCAGGAAAAAACGCAAAAATAATCGATTGGTCGCGAGTCACAAAATTTATCAGTTGATCATGGGAAAAAAATAGTGAAATTCTTTAGCTGGTTGCAGAAAAAAGGCAACAATTGTCAATCAGTCGTGAAAAAAAAACACAAATTTTGCTAAATGTTTGCAAGAAGCAGCCGCAAAATTTGCTATTTAGTAAAAAAAAAAGTCTCGAATATCAGGTAAAGCACACAAAATTCGCCAGTGGATCATCAGAAATATTTTCGAAATTCTTCAATCAGTCGCAGGAAAAAAATTGTGAAATTCGTCAATCAATCGTGAGAAAAAATAGTGAAATTCACCAGTTAGTCGAGTGAAAAATCTTAAAAATGTTGCGAAATTCATTTGTAGATAGGGGACAAATTATGAAATTCTTCAATGAGTCGCAGGGAAAAGAAGCGTCAAAAAACGTGAAAATCGTCTACAGTTTCCTAGAAAAAATAGCGAAAGTCGTTAGTCGATCAAAGGAAAAATCTCAAAAATATGAAATGCATCAATTGTTCACAAGAAAAGATCGCAAAACTCAGCAGTCGGAAGAAAATGTTTCAAAATTTGTTGATAAAAGTTTGACCCGAACCCAGCACGCGGGAAAAAAATTTGATGTCCTTATATATATATAATATGATATCCTTATACAGGTAAAGTTCTTTAATCCGCACAAGTTGGGACCAAAGATAGTGCAGATTATAGAATATTGCAGATTATGGAGTATTATGGATTATGCACCATTTTCTTATTTCTGGACAACATTTTAATTCCACATTCAGTATAATATAAAAAGATAAATATGAAATCTAATAATTAGAATAAAAAATGAAACAATTAAAAACAGAATAATAATAAAAAAAGAAATATTCACTGAGCTATGATGAAATATGAAAAATAGCATCTTGGAATATTGAATAGTATTTATAAAGTTTTTTGTTTTTCAAAAATAGAGTCAAGTGTTGTCTGTTTAAAACTTTAAATCTTCTTTAAAATGTTTATCTTGCATTCTATGAACAGTCATTAACGCCTTCGAGAAGACAGTCCTTTACAGATTTTTTAAGCTTTTGCCGCCGGTTTTTCGAAACAGAAATTTTCGCCTAATTGAATCTCAGAAATGCTGTCATTAAATAAGGCAAAGTTTACAATAAAAAGTTACTGGTGGAAATAATCGAGGATTCTGTGCACCTTATGCGTCACGTATACGTGACGCTTGTCCCCAAGGGGTTAACTCTTGTTGAGAAATAAAATTCTTGCTCTAAAAAGTTCAAATACTATCTACCCAAAGCTAGTCCCCAAATGTCCAGTTAGCCTAGGTGTGTTCTGTAATGCAGTTTAGTTTTTACTAGTATATAAAAAAACTATATGTGGTGGATAAAAAAAAATAATGTTTTATTACGAACTTTTTCTACATTTATTATTTTCTTACAAACATTTTTGGATCAAGAATCTGAAAATTTGTTTAACTGTTTACATTTGGTAAGCAATGCGGATTATGGGTGTGCAGATTATAGATCCTTGACTGTATATATATTTTTTTTCGGCACTTAAGTGAAAATATTTATTTAAATGTATATATTAATAATATTACAATAGTTCTTTATATTTAATTACTAGTTAATTTTTTTTTGTAACGTTTAAGTGAAAATATTTATAAATAAATGCGGCACTTACGTGGATATACTTAAAAAAAACAGCTTTTCATTGGTGCGGCGGGTATTCCCACAATATGGTAGCTATATAAGTATATTATCATTAACCATTTCAGCCCTGACATTATTTTAATGGATAAAAAAGCATTTTCTCGCCATATTACATTTGCTGTGTGTTCAAATACTGTCCACATTTTTATTTGTTTTTTAATTTTTTACTCCATGCAAAAATAAGTCTTATTTTAGAGCATTATAAGTTTGAAAAATCATAGCTTTTATAAAAAGAAATTTTATGTTCTCATAACGAACACCAATTCAGCATAAGTGCAACAAGTGTTTTAAAATGAAACACACATAGTTGTAGTTTGTTATCTGTAAAGTATAGGATTGCTGTACTAAATCTGGTGCAGTGGAACGGCGAATACCGTTTAGTGTCAAACCAATATTGATGACTAAAATTGTGCTTCTACTGAAACTTCTCCAACGAGCTTGTGAACACAGCGAAGTATAGAAAGATGTATGCTAGGCATAACTAGAAGTGGCAGAAAGAGAATAACCTGGATGAGAAGTAAGACGAAAATTTTTGACATCATTGAAGGAATTAAACGGCTAAAATGGAAATGGGCGGGGCACATTGCTAGAAGATAAGACAATAGAAGGAGAACAAACACCCTACAGTGGTATCCCAAGGATGTAAAATGACCAAGAAGACGACCTGAAGTAAGATGAAGTGAAGAAATCAGAGAAGTGATCAGTGTTAAAACACTAAACACGAAACAATGGAAAAATCTGTGGGAGAATCCAGCAGTGGAATAAAAAAAAGTTATTGATGATGATGATATCCAATCTTTATTTAGCATACTTACACATTATTAAATACTTACCTAATCTTTACTTTTAATATTTTAATCAATTTTTACATTTTCTTAATATTTATTACTTTGTTTTACTTAATAATTTACTTTATTATAGACACATTCATTGTAATTTCAAGTGCATTATTACATTCATATTACTGTTTAAAAATTGTAAATAAACCAGAAATCAGCAAATAATTCAAAAATCTGCAGAACCTCAGTGTTATGATGGACCCATGTGGATTTGGGGAGTCTACTGTAGTACATTTTGCTTGTAATTATCATCATTTTTAAATATTAAAAATATGACGTTACCATCAGTTATAAATATTGTTTTTTTTTTCGAGACAAAATAAGGCAGGTGCTTTCATGATGTTTTTCGACATAAAATAAGGTGTGCTATTGCTCTGCTTTTACTTTTTCATATCTGTTCAAATATCCCAAAAGGCTCAAATAATAAAGTTCTTAAAAATAACTGGAAATTTTACGGTAAGATCTTTTGAAGAAACAAACGGTAACAAATTATTGTACATCTTGTGTATATATGCTGATTTATTCATTTTGAATGAATGTGATGCACTGATAAAGTTAGGTAGAAATGTATATATTCTTCTTTTCTTCTTTACAGATGTGTGCCGAGCAAAAATTTCTGCGACAAGGGCAAGGTGGAAGAAACCGGATTGTTGCAAAGGAAAAAATATATAAATAAAATATTTTGTGATGTGGAAGGTTGTAAATAAATATTTGTTTTGTATTTTATTGTGGAAAGTTATAAATAAATATCTGTTTTGTATTGTATCGTGAAAGTTGTAAATAAATATTGGTTTTGTTTTTATTGTGCAATTTGTAACATTATAGAATTTAATAAAATATAATAAATAAGATAATTCAACAGCAGTTATCATTTTTCCCATACTATCTTTCATGACATTGTGAAATATATTTTTTAATTTTTATTCCTTTACTAATTTCCAATTAAATTGGGAGTAAAAATTTAACATTTTCAGGTATT
This sequence comes from Maratus michaelseni, assembly GCA_963931845.1. Classification (NCBI taxonomy): domain Eukaryota; kingdom Metazoa; phylum Arthropoda; class Arachnida; order Araneae; family Salticidae; genus Maratus; species Maratus michaelseni. The sequence goes on along the minus strand of OZ007587.1, from coordinate 340,603,439 downwards.
CACTTCTAATTACTTTTGCATAAAGATTTAATTTTTCTATGTCAAATAATTTAAGTTTATTATTTTATATTCTGCAATTATTTAAAATACAGAAGTTGTTTATTCATTAAAGTAAGAACAATGAAAGCAAACAACATTTTAATGTTTCTCCAATTTGTGTTAATACTTTGTGATATATATAAGATGCACTTTCTGGGCCATTCGCATTTACATAATCATGGTACTGTCTCATTTTGTTAAAGTAAGGTAATGTATTTAAGTACAAACGTAAGTAAAACAAATTGAATGTGAAGTTGTGTAGCCAAATTATCACAGCAGTAGTAAATGTGTGCTTTGACCACTAAATATGAAAGGCATACTTTTCTGTCCTTTATTTGTTTTGAATGCAAAATTATTAACAGATGTCTTATGCAGTAGCTTTATTCTAGAAAAACAATGTAAAACCATCATCAGAGGGACAAAACGATACTTTTAAATTTCATGTGGCACCGTATCAGAGGACAATCAAATGCATAACATTTGTTGCATATACCGGGTGTTCCTAAAGTGGATAAGGTATTTACATGCTTTTATTAGTAAGTAAAACAAATAATTGCAAAGTAAAAAAAAATTGTCATTTAAAAAAATACTTAAGGGTGTATTCAAATCCAAACTGCTTATTTTGAGACACATTTTTAAATTAATTTTTCTCTAAAATGCATCCAATTGGGAGGTTCTCTTATTCAGAAACTTTATAATGTCCGTATTGTCTCGATTTTTTGGTAAAAGCAGAATATATTTCAAAAAATGCTGTCAAAGTGTACATTTTGAACCGAATTTCCCGAAGCGACAGCACTGGAAACAAAAAATATATATATCGTTCTGTTAAAATAATTGTAAATCAATTTCTAATTAATTGAACGAAAAATAAAAACATTGGTCCCTTATAAATCTCTTCATAAATCACGCCGCCAAGTTTCATGTTTTAATTTTAAAAATGAGTCTGAAAATGTCTCTCAAAATTTTGAGGTGTTGAGCGTGGAAAAATATTTTTTTTGAATACCGCCTTAAGTTTTTATATGACTTCTTATGACAAGAATGATAAATTCCACTTCAGACATAGCATTTAAAAAAAGTCATGAAAAAATTTTACATTACATCATTTTATATAATTGCTCAAATTAAGAATAAAATATGTAAAATGATAATTATATATAAGTAAGGAATTTTACAAAATTTCTTAAATTTTCTTGAATCGTATCGAGAATATAAGATGAAAGGGCTATATAATATATATAAGTAAGAAATTTTACAAAATTTCTTGAATTTTATCGAGAATATAAGATATACTTCTGCCTTCAATTTGCATCTTTAAAATTCATATATACATCAACTGAAAACATTTTTTATTAAATAAACTATATAGTGTATGAGAGATCTTTGTTAGATTGGATATTTTTTTTTTAAAGAAAGATTATTCAATAACCTTTCTTAAAAAAAGAAACTTTTATTCCCTCTAATAAATGACAATATTTTTAAACTATGAAATTTATTAAATAAATGTTTTCAATGACTATAGATCTATGCAATGTCATATGTGTATGTACATATGAATTCCAAAAATGCAAATTGAAGGCAGTAATATCATAAAAACCATCCACAGGATGTTGACAGGTGTGACATTTCGACACCCAGAGGATGTCCTATAACCATCCATAAGGGGTCATGTAATGACACCCATAGGATATTGACAGGTATGAGATTTCGACACCCAGGGGGGATATCCTAAAAGTGTTTACAGGATGAATTCATCCATCCGCAGGATATCAGCTTCTCCTAAATATGACATTATTTGGATGCTTTTGGGATATCAATAGGACCATCCAGAGGATACATGACGAATTCATCCATCCGCATGATATCAGTTTCTCCTAAATATGACATTATTTGGATGCTTTTGGGATATCAATAGTACCATCCAGAGGATACAGGACGAATTCATCCATCCGCAGGATATCAGCTTCTCCTAAATATGACATTATTTGGATGCTTTTGGGATATCAATAGGACCATCCAGCAAGTGTCCCATACCGTCCAAAATGTGTCATAAGATGATATCCATAGGACGTTGAAAAGTGTGACATTTCGAAACTTAGGGGATGTCCTGTAACTGTCGAGAGGACCATTTCATCGATCCGCAGGATATCAGCTTGTCCTAAATATGACATCTTTTGGATGTTTTTAGGATGTGTTTGTGTTGTCTGGGGAGTTTCATAGTAATTAGATTAATTTTATTTATATGGAATCTTTTGTATAAAGTGTATAAAATCTAATTATTATTTCTTTTTAAAATAAGCTGTCAATTTTTTTTCTCAAAAATTTACAAAATTTATTTTAATTTAATGGACGATCCTTCGGCACTCTGTTTAAGTCTGTTTGAGCATTTAATTGTAATTTTTTTACCAAGCTTAACTCTTTCACTGTTACAATGTGCAATATAAGTGATGATTCTTTAATAGCGGAATGTTATGCTGAACATACATCAATCTGTTTAATTGAATTTATATGAAAAATCTTTTAAGTTATATTTCAACTACTTAAATTTTAATGTATTTAATAAGTTCGTTTTTAAAGATGCTACTAAATATGTAGGAAAACTGTGTACATTTTTAAAACTATAACATATATGAAAATTTAATGTAAATATTTAATTAAATTCGATTTAAAAATAGAAATAGAATGTTTCGGCGTGATTTTTTATTACTGAGAGAATATTTCTAATTAATATATCAAGAGGATGTTTTTTCTGTTACCGCGGCGAAATTTAAATCTTTCGCTGCTACGACCGTAACATAATGATTTATGGGTATAGTGAAATTAAATATCCAATTAAAAAAAATAACTGGCTTCTGCAAATATCGAACGGGATGATTTACAGATATTCATTAACTGTCATAAAGCCAATGAAATTATTTCATATAAAAGGTAAAAAAAAGAAAATATAGTAATTTTTTTTAATCAGTTATGCTACTAAATTATTATTGTGCAAGCTATATTATAAGATGAAATATTTTAATCATTTAACTGAAAAGTATTAGGATAGAGGATTCAACTTCTATAAATTTCAAATATAAAAAAAAATTGGGGAATTTTATCATAGGTTTTCAAAATAGTGGTAGTAGAGGATTCTTCACAATGTTGCGTTGAAGGCACGTTGATAGGGACTTGGTACAGTTTGAACATTGTTTTATTTCAGTGTTTTATAATTCATTTATTGATATACAGTAGCCTCCCGTTTAACCGGCCTAAACGGGACCGACGGTTAGCCGGTTAAGAGAAAAACCGGTTAAACCGGAGAAGTAAAAAAAAATAAATAAGTAGCTGCATATTTATTTAATTAAATGCGTAGGAAGTATTTAGTTTTTAATTTGTGTAGTTTAAAAAAGTATATACTTTCTATATATTTTTTGAAATGAATACAAGTTGTAATTATATAACTGAATTGAAACAAAAAATATCACTAATAACAAATACTGAAAAATATTTAATACAAGTTAAATTGCTGAAAATCGTGTCACATACCTTTATAGGAAGTTGAAAATATTCTACATTATGTAAATTTGAGTTAATCAACCATAAAGAAATCAGTGACCTTCTTCTGTTGAAGGCAAGATGCCCGGCATTTTGCAGCATTATCTCTCCATTTCTTAAACATCATAAGTTCAACCGAGAAAGCTGTTGGCTGCTACTCAACATAGCGTAGGGCCAACTCTAATGCTTTTACCCCTTCCGTATGATGAATTTTAGCAGCGTCAACTTCATCTGGATCATCATCAGGATCATCTTCGTGTTGAACAACATCAGTTACAGTCCCAATTATATCCTCATCAAATAATGTTTCATGCTTGAGATCTTTGTCAGATTCAAATCATTTTTCTACATCTTCTACGGTGATCTGTTCGCATCCCTCAAGTTTTTTAAATGTTTTTACAAAACAGTTTGTAGATAGATCAAGATCCGTTACTTCAGTTTGCTCAGGTTCCATCAGAGTTCCTTCAATTTCATATTGTTCTTGAGTAAAAAGTTTTCTCCAAGACTTTATTAGTGTTGATTCAGAGATCTCTGTCCACGCTGCAGCTGCTATGTAGACAACATCTTTTATAGAGATAGCTTTCAGAGAATCGACAAGGCAATCATTGGTATCACCTTCCAAGCTTAAAGTAGTCAATAGCTTTCTTCTGTATCTCCTTTTGAAACTTTCTATAATGCCTTGATCCATTGGCTGTATGAGTGACGTTACATTTGGTGGTAGAAAGATTGCTTCAATATTTCCTGTTTTAAGTTCATCTTCACTTGGATGAGATGGTGCATTGTCTAGCAGAAGAAGTGCTTTTACCGGCAAATTATTTGATTGTAAATGCTTTGTGACAGATGGAACAAACTGAGAATGAAACCACTCTTTGAATAGCTCTTGGTTCATCCATGCAGTTTTCGAGGAGCGATAGAAACAGGAAGAGATTTCATATTTCATTTTTAAATGCCCTGGGTTTAGCTGATTTACCGATTAACATGAGTGGTAGCTTATGGGTTCCAGTAGCATTGCTGCATAACAATACAGTTACTCTGTGTTTGCTTTTCTTGAAGCCTGGTGCAGCAGCTTCATTCTTTGAGGCTAGAGTCTTGGATGGTAACATTTTGTAGTACAGACCGGTTTCATCTACGTTATAAATCTGTTTTTTTTTTAAACCGTTTTTCTGTATTAGGTTTTCGAGCGTTTCTTGAAAGATTGTTGCCCCTACTACATCTGCAGATAGCTTTTCACCTGAAATCGTTAGTTGGTGAATCCCGTGTCGCTTCTTCCACCTATTTAGCCAGCCCTCACTTGCTGTAAATTCATCACTTCCTCCCATTTTCTGATGCAGAATCAACGCTTTCTCCTTCAGTATCGGTCCACTGATTGGCTTTCCGTTCAATCTTTCTTGATTAAACCATATCAGTAATGCCTCATCTAATTTCTCTTGTTTGGGCTTTTTCAAAGTAGATCGGGATTTCAGCGCAGCTTTCGTAAGACTTAAAGAAAATGTCTCAATCTCTTTTCTTTTCTTTTTCCAATTGCCAACAGTACTTTCGCCGACACCGAATTCTAACGCAATTGATTTTATATTTTCACTTTTATCCATTCTATGTAAAGCATCTAATCGTTTCTCCATCGACACAACAACACGTTTCCTTTTGTTGCCGCAACTATCCATCTCAAACAAAAACTGAAAACACCAGGAGTGAGAAAAAATTACTTTTCACGAGGAGACAGAAAGAAAATGTGAAACAGTGCCAGTTACATTCTGCTCGGTGAAAAGGGAGGAAGATCCTATTTTCCTATTCGTCTTCTCAAGGTCAGCTAATTGTAGAGGTATTCTTCCAAACTCCACCTCCCCGTCAAATAAGATAATCCTGTCATTCCAGTTTCCTTTGCTGTGAAGGTCAACGCGTATCCATTTATAACCGAAATTTTCCTTTCGATCTGAATTTTGCCTGATTTGGGGAAAAAGTCGGCCGGTTAAAGCGGAGTTCCGGTTAAGAGGTGGCCGGTTAAGAGGGAGGCTACTGTATTATTAAATGGATTTATGAAGGAAAACTATTTCATTAAGAAGAAACAGAATTCTTGCTATAAAATATTAAACATTTAATTTCTTTCGAATCTATATTATAAAGAAAAAAAAACATTACCTTTAGTATCACCGACGTCATATTGGCGTTAGCAACACCTGTCCAATAAATTTCGGTGTAACTTCAATTGTATAAACTTCTAAACTCTCAATTTTTACACTGCTGAATAAAAACAAAAATGGTCTTTTAAGTGCGATTTTCTGGAAAACTACATCTCAATTTACTGATTGTTTATGGTTTTAAAATTATATTTCAATCATGATTTTTTTTAAATTGTTTTCATCGTATGCAACCCGATAACAAAGGATTATCCCGTCTCTACTTAGAAAATAGAAATAATTCAGAATTTGTTTCCGGTAAATATTCTATAACTATTAAACTTCAACAATAAAATAGTAAAATAATGTAAATAAAACACAAATTCAACCGACAAGCAATCGGAAAACGAGCTTAAAAAACTGAAATTATCAGATCAAAAAGTCTGTTGTAAGTTGCGAAATATTTGTGAATTTATTCGACGATTAACCTTTGTCATGTGGCAAATACGAATTTATCACGTTTAAGAAATATCAAAACTTTATTTCTATATTTGTTTGATGATTTTCGAAGAAAATTGTTTTTTGATGTTTAAATCTAAAAAAACTTATTAAGTGTAAAAAAATATTTTAGAGGTATTAATTAAAAAATTGTTTTCATCATAGTTTAAGTAATTATTAAAACTGTATTTATCCAACATTTTTGAATGTATTTTTTGTTGTTGTTGTTGTTGCACGCTCTTCTAAAAAGTGTGTTCCACAACGCTAAGAATTTTTTCATAAGTTAATTATTTAAAAAAAAGTTTCATGACATATGTAAAAATCCAGTAAAAATGACTATTTACTTAACATTTTTATTTGTTAAAAATTAAATGACCGAGTTTGGCTTCTACATGAATTAGGAGAACTATTTAGGTTTCATTATCTAAATAGTTATAATTTGAATTAATATGTACAGTTTCGCTGGATTAAAAATTCTATTTACTATATATCGCATAATACTTTCTGTCTTTCTATCCCGAGAAAAGAAATTAAATCTTAAATTAGTGTAAATTTTTTATTGTAATAAAAACGGAACCAAATGCATTCAATTCGATAATTGAATAAAACAAAAATACTTTTTAATCTTTTGTAAAATGAATGGGACTTAAATTTAAATCCAAATCTGATTTAAAGAATCACTATTTCTAGTTAAAGTTTTTATTTTATTTATTATTTATTATTTTTTTAATGGAATTATTATCATTTATTTATTTCAACTTACATTCTATTTTATTTCTTCTTAAAAATTCAAATGCTATTTATTAAATTAAAATTTTTACCTCAATATTCATTTATTCTTTAAGCTTCATAAATGTTTTTCTTCTCCGTTTGTAGGATAATTACTCTATACATCTTCGAAAATTAGTTATTTTAAAAATAAACCTTAAATATTTTTATAATTTTTATAAGTATTTATACATTCTAGTTAATTTAACATTTAAGTTATAAATATATATGTAGGATTTCAGTTTAAACACTTCAATTCCCTTATGACGTGCATGATCATCAAATTAACTGACGCTCTACTACTATTATTATCCATGATTTAAATGCACGAGTTATAAATATTTCGGATCGCGAGATCAAGATTTGAACATCTTCAAAATCGGAAAAAGAGCCAGTCTTCAAATTTTTATTGTGAAGCAAGTGACGAAATGGGAAATAGCCGGTAAAGGCGCTGTTAGGCCTAGTTGGACATTTGGAAAATAAATATCTTGTATATGTTGGGTGAGAAGTGTATTAACTGTGAAGAAATTATTAGTAAAGTATTGTAGAATTATCTGTCTAGGACTGTATTAAAGTTTATATTTTGTTATTTAACGTCTAGTCGTTCATATAGTTCCAGTAAATCAACTGTTTACATATCATCTTCTTACATGTATATTTTCTAAGTTCCAACATGAGATTTTAGAAAGGTATTTCATTTAAATAAACTTAGAAATAGGTTAAGAAACCCAAGAAAATAATATAATTTATTTTTATTTATTTAAAATGTCTTAAAAATGATACTTAGTACATTCTTTTACAAGCAAATTATACTGCATACGTTTAGTTTTTATGTGCCCTGTAAATTCCAGATACAAATCTGGTAAAGGATGGTTTTCATGCGACGAATGTGTATTTTTCTTTTATTTCATTCCTTTTGTTTATCATAGTCTTCTTGCTTTAGTTAGGAAATCGTATAACTGATCCTATCTTTAACTATTTGAAATTTGTTTTACCAAATAAGAATAGGTTTCACACTGTTGTATGAACATACTTCATTGGTTATTTTTTCTGGAAAGTATATTTGTAAATTATTCAAATAATGTTCGCTACAGTTTGGTTTTAATATTTTACCATTGTGTAAGATATCACTAAATACTACAATGGTTTTGCAACTAGTTATCTTATGTTCTGATATAGAAAGTCAAAAATCATATTTTCCTTCATAACAACAAGTATATCAGGTAGTAATAGAAAAATACAATATTGGAAAAGTATTTTTGTAAATTCCGTAGCTGCCCTTTTGTAAGTTGTAGCAGATCATTTGTGTTATAGGAAGATCTTCGGAAACTTTCTTCATGCTATATCGCGAGAAACTATTATAGATGAGATGATGAATTCCATTAATTTTGGAAAAAATATCCAATATTCCGTAAATTGTGGGACCTTGAAATCGATTTCGCTCTGAATTTCTAACACCAATCGATGCTTCTGTACAGAAACCATTTTTTTTTTAAATTCTATTACAATTCTATTTTATAAATATATCTGACGAAGTATTTGTCTTCTGAATATTCCCGTTTTTAAAAATAAAATTATCTTCTTTAAACCCTGCACTTTACAAAAATATCTCCATGACGAAATATCTGAGCAAGTGCCATATAAACGTAATTTTATTCTTTTACATTGTTCTATATTAAGCACATTTATTATTAAAAGTTAATGTAATTAATTAATTAATTAGTAATTAACTAATTAATTACTAAGTAATTAATTAATATGTATTTAATCCTTTTTGAAATAATATGAACTTCTAAAAAAATTTAAAAATAACACAATTTTGTGTAACAATGAAATTTTCTATTATTAAATACTTTGTTGGATATCTGAAAGAAAATCACAGTGTTCTAGTTTCTGCTGATATCCCATTGACGGTATAACTGTCCATCTGTTTTTCCTATGGTGTTGTACTTATCCCCTGCTTAGGTTTTTCGCTGGTGTTTAGCACAATCTTAGGTTTTCTGCAGCTATATTTCGACTTTGATATCCAGTTGGCGGTCTAGCTTTCTTTCGTCTTTTCCAATTCCTTATAGTATGTACCTTATAACACCTCCTTGGTATGGGTTCTCCATTGGCGATCTAGCTATCTCTTGGATTCTCCTGTTCGTTGTATTTATGTCTGACTTGCGTTTTCTGTTAACGGTCTAGCTGTCCTCAGTGTATGTTCTCTGTCTATCTACAAAATTATATTTTTTGAAATTTGCGTAATTTTTGTTTAGCACCAGAAAATGCATTTTTATTTTGCATCAAAAATATTCTGGTAATATAATAAATGCTAGTAAAAAAATACATTAGTTGGAACTGAAATAAGCATATAATAATTAAAATGTTGAATAAAATATCGTCTTCTATTTCATCATTTTATTTTCGGTTTTCAAATATTCAATGCGACAAGCAATGCGTATTTAAAATACATATTTTGTATTGACATTTGAGAATAACATTTAAATTAGGGATTATTTAATAGATAACTTATAAAATACAACTCAACATCTCTTCGAAATCGGTAATATAAGTAGCGTGCTTGGGAACAAACACTAGAAGTTCTACATCCTACTGATGACTTGACAGAGACATATACTATTATATAGCAACTCTGTGCACGTGTTCAAGAAAGCCACACACCACTTTAGATAATCTGTTATGGATAATAGCGTGGCAGAGTTTTATTCTTTTAACTTACGATGTAGATCATTTTTGAACGTTTCAGTTGGATATTAAACTTTAGAGAACGTTTTATGTTGAAAATAGCATGTTAAAACTTTAAGGAATATTTAAAGAAAATATTCATACATATTTGAAAATATAAATTTTTGGCATTCTTATCCATAGTAATTCGAGTCGTTTCGTCTTTATTAATGTTTATTTCTTCTACATTTATTTACTTTATTGAATATATTATGCATTTTTATGCTAAATATTAAGTGAAACACAATCGTGGTATTGTACAAAAAAATAAAATAAAAAAGGAAAATTTATTTTATATTTACGTCTCAAATGTAGGAAAGAAAATTTTGCAAGCCTTTAAATTTTTTAAGCATCTCTAAAGAAAACAATATACGTATATATATGCAGGTACTTAAAATAATAAAATTAATGCATCCCCATAGAAACATTTCAAAAGATAATCTCGAGAACGAGTTGCGGGTATTTTCAGAAATCACGTTTACCATGGTGGAAATTAAATTAAATTTCCACATAAAATGCATCTAATAAAAGGAACTAAATGTGTGTTTTGAAAGTTTTAATGATACTAACATATTTTTATCTTGAATACTTGAGACAATTATTTTAAAATAAGTTATATCTAGCCTTCAGTTTGTTAAACGTTTTTTATAGAGAAAGGTCACACTAATAATTTTTCAAGTGAGTTATCGAAATATGAGCATATAAGATATGAGTATATATATTGTTATCGCGTCACTAGGATAATATACAGATTTTGAAATTCTTAATGGAATATATAATCAAATAAAATTTCGGAATTGAGTTTCAATTTAGATACTTCACAGAATGCATACAGTGTTTGCGGATTTTAAGAAAAAAATATATTTCAAAATGTGGTATGACGTTAAAATTATCTCATAGGGATTTGAATTGAAAGAAAATTGATTAATTCGAGCATTTTAAAAATTCAAAATATTTTAAATTATTATGATCTCAAAACACGAATTGAAAAGATGCGTTCAAAACTATGAAAGAATTTAATGGAATATATGTGATATTTTCTATGTCGAAATACATTATTTTTAAAATATTAAACACAACATACTGTAAATGGACACAAAATTTTGTAAATGTATAATCGGTAATGCAATAAAATAAGTAACGACGGTATCTTATTTATTTAGATTTATTAAATTGTCTATAATAAAATTAATTTGAAAACTTGAAACAAAATCCGAACTAACATTCTATAAAAAAACTTTACACTAAATATATGTATATATAACTCTGTGTTTTTCTTTAATTATATAGTGATATGCATCCTTTTCGTATATAAAATATATCGTTTAATTATTTAGAAAAAGAAAATGCTTACTAATTTATTAAATAGGCATTACGGAATGTTGCTAATGTTTATAAAATAACTATACTTAAAATTAAAACTACGGAAAAATCAGGAATGAACAAATACAATTTATATTAAAAACATGGGTATATGCCATAAACTATATTTCATTTGTTAAATACTTTCACTCTCTTTATTTCTAATTAACATTTACTTGCATAGTATTTCAAAAAGAATAATTTATTGTTTAAAAATCCTTTTTCATATAAACGTGAAGCTTTAATTTCTTAATTTCAAGTGATTTGATCCTAAAACAGGTTTCTTGGATACAAGGATTAATTATTTAAAAGGAGAACGCTATACTTCTCTATATATAAATAACATTTTCATCGTAAAATATAATCTCTAGAGTATTGTTTAACATATTATAGCACCGCAAAAGATACATCGAGTCATTAAAATCTCATTAAAAAAGATTTTTACATGATTAAACAAATTACTTTTAGTTTCTGTCATGTAGAAAATTGCTCCTCCTTTTACATTGCATATCTTACTAGCATATAATCCAGTAATCTGCATTTAGCAGGAAATGTTTTTAAAAAATCCTAGAAATTATTTCGGAATATAAAGGTATAGAACAATATATAGCATTTTCCTCGCTTCATTTTTTTTTATATTCATGTGTACTTCAAAACATAGATGTTTATTTATTTATTTTTTTATTTTTATTTTTATTTTTTTTTATTTTTTTTGGGGGGGGGGGTGATATCGTTTTGCCGCAAAATACCTGTCCATGTTTTTAAGTTTTTATGTATATTCTACTTAATTGCTGGACAAAATATGAATGACTTTTAAAATTAGGGAACGGAAGAACCCGAATTTTGAAATAGAGTTACATAATATTTCAAAAATATGAATTTTATCTAATTTACACTAGAGTGCATGGCAGCAGTGATATGGTTCCACAGACGTTCAGAGTTATTGGTAGCGGCGGGACGTACACAGCTTCCTTAAGCCGTGCACTCAGTAACAGCAGATACGCTTTCTCGTGTGTGGGACGAGTTTGGCTATCGCGTAGATGTTTGCCGTGCAGCAAACGGCGCACACATTGAACATTTATAATGTCTTTAAAAAAACTTTAAAACTTCCTCTTTTCATTGGTATAAAGATTGTTCATTTTGGATTTGTACTTTAATAAATACAATTTTTTGAAATTTGGTCCATCATTTAGAATAACCCTGTATAATAACAAAATCTGCCGAAAAGTAAAGAATATTGTACTTTAATTAAAGATCATAAATCAATTATTTTTTGTAGTATGAACACAATAGATTTTACGGTTAAACTTAATGTGTATTTCCTACAATAAAGGTAAAACTTACATGACACTTAAAAAAAGGGACAATTATTTCTTAAACTGGAAAATTGTAATATAACCACAGACAAAAATATGCAAAAATCCCTTCCGAGTTACTTACGTTTCCGAACAACCATCTTTATCTTTGTAAGACTCAGAAACCAATTTATATTCGGTATTTAAAAGTTGTTTTCTCTTTCACCGATTTTTGGAAACGTTTCCGAGCTTTTGTTAACATATATTAATCCGTTTTTTCAACCCTGAATATAGGTTTTTAGGATGTTATCAATTCCCAAGTAAACATTTACACGTTCAACCACCATGTTTATCAGACATTAAAATTAATATTATTAAAATTAATTATTAAAATTATTCATTAATATTAATATTATTTTGGTACACTTGCATGAATAAACTCAATTATGCTGCTGAAAATATTTAATTGAGAATTAATAGCCACTTAAAAACCGATATTATGGTTTGAGAAAACTGATTAATACACTATGAAAACTACTTGAAAATGTTTTTGGAAATAAATGAAAGCAAAAAACACTTTTTTAATAAATGCTTTTATAAATGCTTTTATAATTCTACAAAAATATCGGTATCTGCAATTTTATAAAGACAAAGATTGTTTATCGGAATCATGGGTAACTCCTGAAGCGTTATTTCCGTTCTTGGTTTTATTATAATTCCATAGATTATGGAATTTTTTTTTCCTTTTTTCATAGTGTACAAATAGAATTTGCGAATTACTGTATTATATAGTTGCATTTAAAATAAATAACATCTTTGTTTTATTCTTGTTTATTGGCAATACATTAGGCATACTCTCTCAGATATAAAAATTAACTACGCATTCCTAATGTTTATATAACAGATATTAGTTTTCATCTAAATTATTATGTACAATATTTTTGATTTACTAAGTTCTTCAATAGGTATGTTTGATTATAGATATTTTTCTAACTAAACTAACTTTTGTATATTTTAAAAATCCAGAAATTTTCATTACGACTCAGTAGACACGTAGTTTCGCGTATTTAAAATTACGATGTTTCATGTTTCAAAGCATAAATATCCTATATCCACATCATGTAGGCATCGTAAAACTAAAGAACTTTAATTAAAATTTAACGACAAGTGTAGTTTATTTAATTTTCTTCCTAAGTAATTTTAAAATTTCGTTTTCTATGTATGATTTTTTTTAAATACGCATTAATGCAATTATATGGAACTCTAGGTATTACAAGATTTCTGTGCACTGTGTGTAAAAAATGAAGCCCGTTTCTGATCTACTAAAATATTGTAGCTGAAAAACTAAATCTCTCTCTCCCCCCCCCCCCCACCTACTAATGAAAAGCTGACTAAGGGGTTGCATTTTTAAACACATTATAATATGATCCCGTCATAAATTATAAAAAGGTTTTACATTTGTAATGAAATATACTCAAAAGTTTTTAAACAAAAGCATCGTGAATGTCTTTCTGATCCCAATTAGTAGTCTGTAATGTTAGAAAACGCTTGCTGCTTTTTGCACAAAGTTAAATATTAAACTCTCATTAAAATGAATATAATTAAACACTTTAATTTCGCCAATCGGAGATGAAACATCGTTTCTGGAAACACTAGGATTTTTAAAAAATATTGTGTGGTTTCCTTTCTGTATTAATTCAGCTGCTCACTTTCACGCTGCTGTTACGTTTCAACGTGTTCTTATTCCAGGAACAGTATGGACGAAATTGAGAAGTTCGCATTGAAAGATGTTCCTTGCTGTACCTAAAATTAAGTATATAAAAACAAACAATAGTTGTATAGCCCCATCATAATAAAAAAAGATCTATTATCAATAACAAATAACAATAATAACAAACCGGTTAATAAAAACAGAGTGAGACGAAACTGTAAAATAAATCCTAGTTTAATAATTTAACAAAGTTCAATCATACATTAAAACAACAAATACTGTGGAAATATTTGAATAAAACAATTATCACTGATTAACGTTGCAGCAACAGCCGACATGAATAACATTAATAAAATACTCAACGTTACTTTTTAAAGATAAAAACAAAAAAAAAACATAATAAAATAAGAATTCGATTATGTTGATATTTTACCTTAGAAAAATCTTCATAATAAAATAAATGCTAACAAAGTATAAAGCAATGTTAAATTATTTTTAATATATTTTGTTTTGCTTTATATTCACACTTTTCGTGTGATGTAAACTTATCACAACTTAATATTTCTAATATGTATATAAACTAAGTGAAATAAACAAGACAATTTTCTGCAGGAAAAATGTCTTTTTACCTGTGTTTTTTCTAAAAATACTGCTTTATATATAGTGAGGTAAGAAGCAAGAAAAAAAAGAATATAAAATAACCGAAAAAAAAAATGTTGTCGATATAAAAGCATAGTTTAGCTTTCTTGAGTTATAAAATGTATAATCTGCAAAAGAACTTCTAAATAACATTATGCAGCCTAGTTAATATATGTCGGGATTTACAAACGGACCATAAAATATTCCACTGAACAAAGGGGAATGAAAAAATTTCAAATACATAGTTTAATAAATGTAACAAAGTCAGATAATAAATTTAAATGTCAAATTCGTCTGAACAAAATTTACAACGAATTATGATCGATTATTATTGCAGTCTCATCCGGTGTGATTAGTTTTAAATATATTTTGAGGGCAGTTTTTTAAAAAGGTATAAATTAAATATTTATAGTATAAATTAAATATTTCAGAAAAAATATATTTGATTTTCTTCATACGTTTTCTTCTAAAAAGATTCAAAATAAAATAAAATCGTAAAATGGATAAAAAGAAAGTTAATCGATTTCTCTCTTCACAATTTATTAAATGTTATCACAACCTAATATTTCTTCTTTGTATATAAACTAAAAGAAATACAAAAGGAAATGCGCTGCCGAAACAATATCTTTTCATGCGAGCGTTTTCAGAAAATATGTTCTATACATACTGAGATAAGAGATAGTGTAAAAAATTTAAAAGGTATATGAAAAAATCCTTTTGTTACTTAAACAAAAACATAATGTAGCGTCCTTTCGATAAGCAAAGTTTATAATAATGATAACTAATAATAAAATATTAATATTTTTTATATGTGCCAGAGAACATGTAAAAAGGTTTATGCAGTTTAGTTATTATAAGTTCGAATTCCCAAAAAGATGTTTAAATTAAATTTTATGATTATATAAAAGTCAGTACTACATTCAATACTTTGAAACTGACGAACTGATACTGATATATTTTTTTTATACATGGCAAAATTAAACCAATCTTGTGTTTTGGATTTTATATGTTATACAAGACATTTAATAACAAGTTTATTTTTAGCACAAAATACATACAAAAATTTCGTAGTAAGGTCTATTCTAGTGTTATCTGCTATTAATGGAATTTAGAAAAATAACTGTACATTTTTAAGCATATTCTTATGGACGGTTTTTTGATTTTTTTCTCTTTTTATACTGATCAAGAAGCCTATATTTTCAATCCGCCTCTCCACTCTGTATATAAGCAAACTTCTTTTACTTTTTGGAGTCATGACGATACGCTGAATGAAACCGCTGAATGAAATCTAGTGTGCAATGTTTGTTAAAACATTTGATGCTGAAAACGTTGTTTTATTTACTCTTGAAATATTGTGCCAATGTTTATCTCAATTTTCAAACTAACTGTTAAATGAAATTGAAATTGAAATTATTTGAAATTGAAGAATCTACTATTATAAGTAAAGGAATATGTAATGTATGATATCAAAATACTTATGTGTCTGAAATTAACTGTTCAATTTTAAGACGTTTAAAAATATCTTATTATCAGACACTTTTTGCGCCTGAATTATAGACACTTGAAATGTCTGAAATAATGCCATTGTTTACCGACACAATAACCAGTTAGAAAAATAAATTAAGTAAAAAAGCGCCAACGCTGCCATCTAGGTAATGTTGCAGAAGCAAATTCATTTATTAATATGACAGAATAACCCGTTCTTCTTTTAACCACAAGGAGAGATTGAACTAAAAACCTAGGGACAAAAATCCAACACTCTACCAATTTTGTCAATGTGATCATACGTACACGCTAATTAAATTGTCAGTAAGTGTATTGAGGCTGCGTGTTGATATTCTTATAGGGAATATGGTAATTGATCGGCTCTGTTATAATACATTTTATTTCACAGATTAATTTATCACTGAAGTTTTTCTATGGTTTATGAATAATTAGATTAATATAATTTAATGGGGGAATTTTATTTGCTTAATGATTGGCTAGTATATGGTTTGATTAATTTGATGCTGAGAAATAAAATTGAATATTTTTAAGCGGATTTTGGGGATTTCCTTTTTGACCGATTTTGAAAAAATACAGTAAATTAATTATTTTAGAGTAATTTAAAATCAATGAACACTAAGAGAAAGTACAGTTAAAAATTTTACGTTGAGCGGGGGAGGATATTTTAATCCGTAAATGCCCGATGTAAATTAATTTTTAGTTCTGTTATTTTTATGTTTATGTGTTAAAATTTTATCTCAAACCGGTGATTAAAGACAGTTTTTAATTCAGACGGCGTGACGGTGGCCTGGCGGGAACATATCCCCTCCACCGTGCAAGGTTTTTTTTTTTTTTAATTTAAGGCCTATCTGCTGTGAGAGATTTCACAAAACAGAGTTTTACAAAGTTTCAAAAGTTTTCAAAGTTTAACTTGTAATTTTCTGTTTAATTATAATTACTATTGAAAGTTTGTATCGTTTGAAGCACTAGTACTATCGCTAGAGACTTCTGAATAGATGAAATTTTATTGTTATAGTCCTGTACGTAAAGTTTAGTACAGAAACAGTATCCTATGAGTTAATCAAGTCCTTTATTCAGATTTGAATCAACCGGTCCCAGAGACCGCTCACAGAAACTATGCAACAATTTCTGTCACAACAGTAGGATTAATAAACTAAATTTCTTTATATGTGAATATTAAAAAAATAAATTTAATGTTCAAAGTGACTGCAGAATAATTAAACGGTAACTATGATATGAGAATCATATATTGTCTTTACCTTTCCCTGTTATTTTATAAATTAAAATTCACCCTCTTTAGTAAGTTAAGTCTTTAGTGACGTTAACTTAAAATAATAATCATTCCTTTTAATTAAATTATTCTTATGTCCTTTATTCCCTTTTCTTTCGGAACCCCTTTCCTTTTTTCAAAAAGCGTGCAAAGTTCATAGATACTCTACTTTGTTAAATCAAGATCGCAACGAATTTTTAATATCAATTCTTTCAGCTGCGAAATATTCATTAGTTAATAAAAACCATTTGGCAAGCAATGCAATGAAACAACCCCTAAAATGGTATCATTAACGAGTATCTACCTTTCGTTAATCTAAAAATAGCTCAACTCTAGCCGAAAAATGTCATTCTCGACCTTCCCAAATTATTGAACCCATCTCATGACCAGGGGCCGTTAAAGTGTCCTTGGCAGATAGTACTTTCAAGTAAGTAGAAGTTCTATGCAAAAAATTGTACACTTTCGCGAAGATTCTCATCAACGCGCTATGCTCCCTCTGAAAGTATTGTCGCCAATGCAATCGCCAATGCAACCCTATTGGCGAATTTATGTATTCAGTCGATTTCAGTTCTGCTACGAGCAAGATCTCATTCTTGCTCTTGTCTTCGTTCTGTTAAGAAATAGTCTAAGAGCTAGCAACGTTTTCGACACCTGATTTTAGCAAGGCTCATTTTTCTATATAAGGTAAAGCCAGGAGAAATGGCGCGGTCGGAGAGATTGCGCACATAGAGGTTTGGGGGGAAGGAGTAGAGTGAGCACGCAGCGACTCCAGGTAGTTGTACAACAACAGTAGTGGAATGTCTACTTGAAAGTGCACGTTGATTGCTTTGAGCATCTAAGATACAGTATTGCTATTTTGTTTTGTTTTCCCAAAGTAAGTGCTTCAATTTTCATAGCTATTCAGCAGAATTTCTATACAATGTCAATAGTACAAAATATTTTTAACTTAAACGATTTCTCATAAGCTACTAATCTAGACTAACAATGTGAACATCAACGGTTCGTTTTAGAAGAGGTCATGTTTAAATAAAAGGCAGCGCAATCTCTCCTACCGAAATTGGAGATTTTGCGCATTTGCTACTTAGGAGAGATGGCGCAGTGTTCCCATTAGTTTACATACTAGGAGAGATTATGCAGCTTATTGGTAAATTTGCATAAAAAATGAAAAATGAAAATGGACTAATTTTATATTAAACGTGTAATCAAGTAACATAATTTTATTTTGTAATATTATCTGGACTTGCTTTTTCTGATTCTTTAATTTTTTTTCCATTAATTAAAATTTTTTAATTGTTTTTAAAATTATTTCCTTTTTCGGATTCTTTAATCATTAGGATGAAATATTCACTCATAATTCAATAATATTTGTTCACAAAAACCTTACAGCAATGTCATTTAAGTGTAATTATTCATGTTAACAATTTAATTGTAGTTATTATTGGTAACAATCTCTCCTACCCATGTGCGCAATCACACCAACCCTATAAGGACAGATTGCGCAAAATAATTTTCTTATTTTTATTACAATTATTCTATTAAATTGCAACATAACAACAAAATAGCAATGGAAATGCATAAAAAACATATAAAGTAAAAATTATTCATGAATAGTTTAGCAAAAAATTAATATTTAGATTTTTTATTGCTATTCTTTTGAATTGTGCGCAGACTATCCTAGCTTTACCTTATTCTCCCTTTCTATTGTGCAATACGCATGCGGCCAGTCTCGCTGGCAGGAGACGTTGCGTTTATCTGTAGGAGTAGGGGCACTGCAGGTGAAAAAGTGACAAAATTACGTCATTTTAGCAAGAATTTTGTTTATAGCACTTGTTTCTGCTAACTATTCGTGATATAAAGTCATTATTGTCACACTGTTTCAACGTTGCTAACATCTTGCCAGACCCTGATTTATAAGTAAAATGAGGTGTCAATTTCACGTCATTTTAGCAAAGCTGAAATTTTAGTATGTTATACTTTGGCTATCAGATAAGCCATAATTAATTTGACAGACCGAAATTCCGTTGCTAAATTACTGCCAGACGCCGATTTAAATCTGGGAGAAAAGTGCATATTAGAAGAGTTAGCAGCTTTTGTAGTGCTTTGACTTCTTTCAATACGCAGCCAAGCCGTGATTGTTCCCAAAGCAACTATTCTTGCTTTCTATATATATCTATGATTTGTCGAAATAAACACTTAATTAAAATATTTCTTACATTTATTTAACGTGTCTTCAATGGAAATATTTTCCCCCTTACTTATCGCTATAAAAATCACACGTTTTTTTCCATTATTAAATTTAATTTCGAAAACACAGAGAATGTGCCACGAACGTTATTATTCCAAACCACAACTGATCGTTTGACTTTGAAATGTAGCAGTTGACATTGCCTATTTCTTTCTCGCTGCTATACGTTTATTCAGAAAATTACGAGAAAATATTATATATTGTATTATTTAAAATTAAAAGCGAATATTAATAAACATTAATTTAAAATTTAAGAGAGAATTTAAATAAACATAACGGTTGACAATTTACGCCATGGAGTTTTTCAGTTTTGCTCTTTTTACGCTTCTTTGGCGATTTCATGAAAATCTAATACTTATAAAAGAACATGTCCTGATGACTCAGAATCAACGCCGAGCTTCAACCGCTGCTCCTAGGACTATGAAATTTGGAAGATACGTTCCTTACACAATGTAGACAACCACTAAGAATCGATTTTTTAAAATTGTATCATGTATCGCCATGTATCTTATACTATCTCATTTTTGTATATTTTATCTGAAAGCGCTCCCATTCCCATGGGCAGTGCCGAGCGTGTCTTTGTCAGGGGGCTAATGGAAAAAACGAATTATTTATGTCGCGAAATCTTTATTTACTTGTTTTATGGATATACTTATTAGTTATTTCAGTATAGTTTAAAATAAAGTATTTTATTTATATTTTCCTGTTTGCATGTAAAATGCACTTTCTAGTTCCCAAATGAAGTCCGGGCTATACGCTGCAGAAAGCAAATTCGCTCCACACGTAAGTGGCCGGCTAGACGGGTGAAGATTGGCTAGTTTATACATGTTTGTTTAAAAAAATTAGAACAAATTCTGGATAAATATTTTATTTTCCAAATTTAACAACCAAAATAATAATTACAATTAACTGACATTAATTAACTGACATTAATTATATAGATTAAGCCTTTAAATTTGACAAATCACATATATATATATACTTCTATAGAAAGTAACAATCGTTGCTTTGGCAACAATCATGGCTTGGCAGTGTATTGACAATAGCCAAAGCACTACAAAAGCTGCCAACTCTTCTAATTTGCGCATTCTCTGCCAGATTTAAATTGACGTCTGGCAGTGATTTAGCAACGGAATTTCGGTCTGGCAAATTAATTATGGCTTATCTGATAGCCAATGTATAACATACTCAAATTTCAGCTGTGCTAAAATAACGGGAATTCGACACCTCAGTTTACCTATAAATCAGGGTCTGAAACGGTCTTAGCAACGTTGAAACGGTCTGGTAATGATGGCTTAATATCATGAATAGTTAGCAGAAACAAGTGCTATAAACAAAATTCATGCTAAAGTGACGTAATTTTGTCACTTTTTCACCTGCATTGTCTCTCCCCCTACAGGTAAACGCAACGTCTCCCGCCAGCCAGACCGGCCGCATGCGTATTGCACAATAAAAAGGGAGAATATATGGAAAAATGAGCCTTGCTAAAATCACATGTTTTCTGACGTTACTAGCTCTTAGACTATAACTCGGCAAAAGGCTCTTAAACGTTCTAAGTCCTCTCTTCTGCCTTCAGACAAACAGCTTGCTTTACGATAAAATAAAATTTCTTCAATGTATTCTGCATTTTTTTTTTTTGGGGGGGGGGGCTATGCAATTCCGAACCTGCTGTGGATTATTTATTTAAAGCGTATTGCAACTAATATCACCATAAAACATCATTATAGTAAAAGAAGAAGGAACTATGCATTAAAATTAGGTGTTCACTTGATAATGCCTGTACATATACTATTTATACATATAATGTATAAATAGAACTATGCATTTTTTGTCAGGGATACCTCTCTGCACCCCTCCCAGAAGACAATTTTAAATTATGTTATTTAATTTTATGAATATTTATTTTAATTTAAAATGCAGGATATAGCCTCCTGACTGATAAAAAAACAGTTTCAGCTCTATAATTTGAGAAAAGTGGTTAAAATGTATTTTGGAAAATTTAATATTTCTTAATTATTATTTTTTACATCTCTTTTATGATTAAACATTGTCTTAAACTTAATTTAGCTTATTTAATGCATATATACAATGCATTTAAAAAAAGAACCATGTTACAGATCACTGGCACATATATTCCAAACCTTGCCTCTGCATACTTTTCTTTCTTGATTCTTAGTAATTCAAGCTATATATCTTGTCATTTACAAAATTTAGGTGCAGCGGATGGCGGACCTGCGTTTCCCTGCGTACGCCTATGAGTGCAAGTATTTTTTGGAGAACTTAAAATTTTTCTGAAAAGCAATTGTATATTTAGTTAAAACACAAAAATAAATTAGTTCCATGATTTGATGTGCAATTTCGATAATCACTCTATGGTCTAAGCAAGTTATGGTCAATTGAAAATTAGTGGATGGAGAAGTGTTTTAATCACCTATTATCTATTTGAAATCATTTTTCTCTGATTGTGCGGCCGCATATAGTGCCCGATTTTATCACAATCGTCGCGTATATGAATCAATTATATCACATTCAGACAGTTATGTGTCTGAATTTCTGAAGATCTTAATTTTAGACATATCATCATTATTCAGACATTTTTCTCCGTTCCTTTATACCATGAGCAAAGTAAGACACTTTTGTATCTTAAATTTAGAGATCTATGATGTCTGAAATTTAACATTCAGACACTTGTGTGTCTGAATTGCTTTTTAGACACATATGTGGCTAAAACTAGCTCATGCACAACGTACCTTTGCAAAGTACAGACATGAAGCATAAGAAGTTTATTTTTAGATTTTTTTTAGATTTTTTTAACCTATCCGAAATATAGTATATTAAATTGCATGCCTTGCACTTCAGAAATATTACTTTTCATAATAATATTTCTGAACATTAAAACTCTCTGACTGCCCAGCAAAAGGGATAAGCTGTAATGTTGTTTTCTCTGTATTTTATTTTAAATGCTACAAAAAAAATGATTATTAAAGCATTATATTAAAAACTTGATTATATATATATGAATGTAATCCTTAAGACTATTAATAATTACTCAATGTATTACAACTGCATTATAACAGTAGAAATATATTAATTTAAACATTCTTGTATTCCAATGAAACCTGGAGCTTAGTGAACTTATTAACATGAGAATGTCAGTTGAAGTTTTAAAATAAATGTTAATAAAAGAACTTTTAAATAATTTTATTTTCCGCTTAAAATAACATGTTATGTGTCACGCTCGTGCATATATAAAAACTTTAGTGAATACATACTAGAAAATTTTATTATATATATATATGATTTTCATGATTAACCCTGCTGTACCTTCTGGGTCTATTTGACCCAAAACAATTTTCATTCGTTTATAAAAAAAGTTTAGCAAGGATATATTTTCATGAAATTTCATGACATTGTTGGTAAATAATATAAATATGGACTCCTAGAAGGATTTACGTTTATTTGTATTTCCAAGGAATATTTTTAATATTAATCCTAATGTACTGTTCGGGTCAATATGACCCGAACAGTACATTAAAAAACGTTAAAAAAGTATTAACGTTTACTTATACACTTTCATATTTGTAATTGGAATAATTCAAAAGAAAATAATTACAATAACTTCTCTAACTTATACCTTTCGGAAACTTGTTTTAAATTCGTTTACATGTATGTTTGGTCATTTGACAACAAACCTGATAAAAAAAAAACCACAAATGATATTAGATTATATTGCAACTAAACGGGCTGTGAATAACCTTGATAAATTTTTGAACATATACACGTAAAAGAAAAACAAAATCGCTATCACATGATAATATTCTATAACATGCTTAGTACTTCTGCTTACAATGCGTTTATTCTGTGGATTTTAATATACACAGCAAATGGAATGAAAAACTGACCAAACGAAGTCTACTTTTGGTAGAATTGGGATAAACAATAATTTTTCCACACATTGTAGCAAGACAAAAAGTGAGGACTCAATCAAAGTAATGAAACGATTACAGATTTAATGGCAACACGTACCCTCAGGA
Source organism: Maratus michaelseni (assembly GCA_963931845.1). Classification (NCBI taxonomy): domain Eukaryota; kingdom Metazoa; phylum Arthropoda; class Arachnida; order Araneae; family Salticidae; genus Maratus; species Maratus michaelseni. The sequence continues at coordinate 340,579,700 of OZ007587.1, read as the reverse complement.
TCTGCTATAAATATTTCATTGTGCAGCAAACGTGCAAGGTTCAAGTTTTATCCATCCAGCAATGACGACAAAAATAATATATTGTGCTACAATTGTAAGAAACACATTTTCAAATCTCATATAAAATTACTGTCCAAATTGCAAATAAAGGTAATTTTGAATTTCAAATATTTTTTGTGTTATTGTTCAGATACGTTATATTATATCATCTGTATATAAACTACTTTATTTAAACCATTTCTAAAAAGGCACCTTTCATTTACTAGTAGAAATGATAAAATTCTGAATCGGGTCATATTGACCCGAACAGTACAGCCTAGCAGTAAATACAAACAGTACAGCCGTGTAGTAAATACGAACAGAACAGCAGGGGTAACAGCAGGGCACATTTAAATAAATTATTTAAAAATTTACTTATTCGAAAGTATTATTTTAAATTACCATAACTATTTGGAGACTTTATGTTTTATAATATGCTGTTAATATAAGAAAAGTATAAAAAAAAGTATCCTAGTATTAAAAAAATAATAATAAAAATGTAACGATGTATGAAACTGAAATGACAATTTTCTGCCGAATAGGATAGTGATATTTCTTCTTTGTAGATGACTAAATATCTTTTTATATTATGATGGCTGAAAAGATTATTAAGTGAAGGAAGAAACTTCAATACTTTATCTTTGAAAGATTAAAGGATATGTAATGGTGGACACATGTTACAATCAACAAACAAACATATTGAACCAAGCTTCCACAGAGCATTATAAATGGCAGGTATTAAACATTTTTCAGGCAGGAAATTACAAATTGCATTGTACATTTAATTACATTAAAAAACAAATATGAAATGATTACGTTAATAGGTTTGTCGATAAATATATTTTACAATGCATATTTTCATATTTTGTAGTCACAGATTTGTATTATTCTAAATGCAAACATGAAGTTTAATATAAAAAAATATTATGTAACAAGAATTAATGCAAAATTTAAAATGGTTTCAAAAGTTTTATGACGGCAGTTTAATATTTAATGAAAAGTTATCAACTACTGAAGGATAGCGATAAAAAGAGTAATATTTTTTATTTTGAGATATTCGATATGAAATTTCATTTATAAATGATTAAGAGTGTTCTTGCTCTTAAGCCCCACTAATAGTGAGGATCGGGTCTGAAAATACATGGATAAGCAATGTCTTCGACAACGAACTTTTATGGAAAGTTTGAAAAAAAAATCATTTCTTTTATGTAATTTCGACGTATTCTAATTTCAGAAACGTAAAATAATATTTTCGCTCCTAAAGCATACTACGGAAACTGTATGAATATTAAATTTACATCGACAATGAATTAGCGATAAAATTTGAGCAAGATTGGTTTCTTAGATCACACATAAAAAAACACGGCTTTACACTGCTGCCAAAAGATTTTAACATGTTTCAAACTATATGCGTAAAACCGCATTGAATATTTTTCTTGCGTATCTGGTGCTTTTTATAGGCTAATGAAGAAGATCAATCTACTAGAATTATGTGTTAAAATTGAAGAATATACGAAAATATAATGATCTGTAATGATGCGTACTAAGTCCAGTGAATAATCTATGTAATTTAATATTGTTGAAAAGTATATTAAAGGTAAAATAGACCAAAAAGTGAATAATAGACGACAACTTGTGGCCATTCACGGAATGTTCGGAAGAACTAGAAATGATCCGATGAATAAACTTGTTTTACAAATTTTATGGGGACAAAAGAGGGGAATTCTAACTTAAGGAGAAAACTCAATTTTTTAGTACGTCAAACAAGGTATTGTTTACCATGTATTCTTGTAATTCTGAATCAAATGATACCCTTCGCAAGACGATACAATCACTTGTTTCAAAGTTACGACAAGTTTTATGAATAAAAATCCCCAAATTGTACTTTATGAGAGAGCGAAAATTTATTACGATTTTTTACGTTCAAAATGTTTAGGAATGTACGAAAATATAATCAACAAGTCCTGTGAATAAACTATGTAATTTAATATAGTTCAAAAGTATAATATTTTAGGTAAAATAGACCAAAAAATGAATAATAGACGAAAACTTTTGGCCATTCGAAAAATTATGGAAGAACTATCATTGAAGATCGGATGAATAAAGTTGTTTTACATATTTTATGGGGACAAAAGAGGGGCATTTAAAATTAAGGGGACAGTTGATATTAAAAACGAAATCCTTCAATTTTCAATGGATTCATTGAAAATTGGCAGACTTATTAGGAGCCTACATTCGTCACGGCAAAAAACACTCAAAGTAATGTTAAGTCTATGTGGAGGTTCTTGACAGAATTCTAGCTCTCATTTTAATATTTTTATTTTTATTTTTATTTTTATTATTTTATTTTTTTGCATAGGATAGCTGAGGCCTATCCCTAACGTTGTTAGTTTTTACTTTTAGCATTTTAGTTACAGTTTTTTTATAAGCGGACATTTTCAATTTCAGAACCGGTTGGAACTGGTTCTGAAAGTGAAAGTACCCTTATATATAAAAGCTGGAACCAAAATCACAAAAGTAAAAACTAACAACGTTAGGGATCGGCCTCAGCTATCTTATAAAAAATAATCATTTAAAAATATGCATATTTCTTTTACAATAATATGACAATATTTATTTATGATATAGTTTTTATATATTTATTACAATGGAAGTTGGCATGACCTGTAAAAGTTTTCTTAACATAGAAACAGAAAATAAAAATATTTTTTTATAAATATGCCTTGTTTTTTCAAAAACATTAGCTACATATTTCCATATGCACACAAATTTTAACACTAAAAAATCCTGAAATGCAACTTTTTATGATAACATTTATTTATTATTGTATAGAGGATATACAGTATAAATTTCAAACGAATCTGATAATTAGTAATGCGCATGTAACGTTTCAAAATTCAGAAATGTGCCAGACTTTTAATTTTGAGAAAACGGCATTTAAATATTAAAAACTGTATGAATATATAGAGTTTTTTTTCAAATACAAAAGCTTATATATATCTGTAAAAAAGCGTAAATATTGAAAAATTCTTTTTGCATTAGATAAATTTGAGCATGAAGTTTCAGAATTCTCCAAATTAAAAAAAAATCGATTTTCAAGTCGAATTTCGTGATTTTGGAAGGTTTCTGTCCCCTTTTAAGGCGAAAACTCATTTTTTTCGTACGCCAAGCAGGGTACTGCCGCCATTGTGATACCATTCGCAACACGAAACGATCACTTGTTACAAAGTTACGGCATGTTTTATGAATAAAAAGGTCCAAAATTATACTTTATGAGAGAGCGCAACTTTATTACGACCTTCATTCGTTCAAAACATATTCTTTTTATCACATTGAATAATCTTGAAATTATTAAATGTCCTCAAAATAGCAATAATAAATAGAAGTAGTTGGAGAGTGAAACGCAAAATGCAGAAACAACCATCACTTGGGATGGATGTTTTCTTCACGCCAGTAGCTCTAATTTACGCCAGAGAGATTTTTCTTTTGAAGCAATCACTGTAGTTTATCCTATAAATATTAAATTGAAAAGTTTAATAATAATATGAAAATTATTCTATGTAGTCGTTATGTATGGGGGTCAAATGTGTCCAGTTATTGTTATCAGTAAGACTGATATAAAGTGGAAGTAATCAAAATTTTATTGATAATTCCTAAAAGATAAAAGTGACCAGTACATTGTGATAAAGTATTTTATAAACTGCATACAATTGAAGATGTTTTGAGTTTATTAAACTTGTTAAATTCCAGGAAAAACTACATTGTTATAGAATCTTTTTAGCATAGAAATTTTATTGGTAATAAACAATTGTGTAAATCATTTAGCAATGAACATTAAATTTGAATCTTTAATGTTGTATTGGTTATGCATTAGTTCTTTAAAATTTATTAAATGATTTAAATATTTAAAATATGAAACTAAGAATATCAAATGACTTATTAATTCATAATAATAAAGTATTAAGTATATAACGTTTGTATAAAAATTAAATATACAACAGTAAGATGAACTGACATGCATGAAGTGTATTGTCACATTTAGGTATTTTGGACATCTTCTTCAGGTTTTAACTTCTGTAAAGGTAAAAGAAATGACCTAAATGTGACAATACTATACTTTTGCTTAGGCTACAGCTAATAATTCAATTTCTTCAAAACATGTTAGTTTATAAATAAAAGAATAACATTCCATCATTTACTGCTCATATTTGGAAATTTTCTGAAATATTAAATATATCCTAAATGGACAAACTTACCAGATATCGCAACTAATTTAAGCAGAATGACCATTAGATACATAGATTCAAAAATGAAAAAAAAATCTCATTTTTATAAAAATGAAATTTTAGAAACAATGTGACATTCCCAAAAAGAATTATGTGTTACAAAAACACTCATGTTTGATTTAAACAAATGCCAATATGTTAAACAGTTTATAAAAATAATATGCAGAAAAAAACTTTAAAAACCAGAAAACCTTCTTCCATATAAAAATATTTTGTTATCATCATCGATGAAAAATGCATTGTTTCACCCATAAATAATGCATTACTTTGTTCTAAGATGTATTTATCATGTTTATGAAAAATTCATTCTTTCAGATCTTTTGAAATCTGTTGGCTATTGTTTTCATCTCATTTAAATTTTGGTTTACAATGTGATTTTTCATTTTCATATTTTGAGATGCTTTGAATATAAATTTAGTGTAACTTCCTTTGCAATGGATTTTGAAGAAACATGTTTATTTTTATTGTTAAAAGAATGGATGCTTTATTTTGGTTTTAGTTTTCTTTTAAATTGTTTGTACTGTTTTTTCTTCGATTGCTTTTCATCTCTTAAGCATTTATTTTTAAAACTTTACTTTTTTCGTTAACATATTTTGTAGAAATTCAATTTTTTTGTTTGTTAAGTAATATATATTTTTCAAAGTTTGAATATTTTAAACAGCAAAAATATTGGTAAACAAGAAAAGCCAGTTACAAGGTTTAAAAGAACAAGGTAAAATTAGTATTTTTTTTTCGGTTTGTCGATGAAAAACAACATTTCTTGAAAATATCATGAATATTTTATATCTGTGGATAGGTATTGCAGCATTTTTTGAATTTTTAAATATACAGTAGAAACATATGAAATAGTTTTAACAGTGAATATTTAAGAAAAGCTATGCTGTTGTAAGAAACAGTGTGTTACAAAGAAGTGATATAATGTTTTGTAATTCATAGATTATCGGCAGTCAGTGTTTGATAGAATAAAAAGTATTTTCAGTTACGAAGAGAAAATGATTTTCGGATTGGGGTACATATATATCTTTTCATTTAGTAGTGATTAGTTAAAAGGAAATGATTTTGTAATTCAGTTAAATATGTTTACAAGTGGCGATCGAAGATTTTTGTGTGTGCACGTGTTTGATTTACACGTATCGGAGTTTCGTTTAGAAGGTGGTATGTTTGAAACAGAATGATCCCCATAGTAGCGGAGGGGAAAATAAACGTTTTTGAGGCTGGTGCACTGCACGCCTAATATACGTTGCTTCAGGCAGCGGGAACACGTGTCTGTGGTTTATTTATATCAGAATGAAACATCTAACGGCTAAAAGTTGAAATAAAGGATTTTCCTAGCTTGCGCAGCACTTTTAAATACATAATTTCATACTAAATCGGGTTACAGATATAAAATATTCCAAACTTTGGGTTTGTTTCATTTTATTACGGGACCGGGCAAGGCCGGGCCGGTCAGTTAGTTCTTAATAATAGCTGAGATGTAGAAACCTCCCAATTGTCTGCCTGTAAAATTAATATTTGTCATATCACGTTCTTAAGGTGATACGATGAAATTGTAATACGCTTACAATATATGAGACTATTTTAAAATTTGCATTATGATTGTATGAAATAAGTGTATAGTGTGAAATAATTTTACTGTACATTTACAGAGTTCTGTACAAAAAAATATATTTCTAACGATATTGCAATTTTTGTGAATATATACATAATATATTAATCTTTATAGTAAATATTATTCTACTTTTTTATTTAACTCACCTTTGGCTTAGTACATAAAGAGGAAATTTTGTAAACTATTTTTAACCCAGTTAGAAATCGGTAGAATTGTAAAGATTATTTGCAAAGGCGTCTTTCCGATAACAATACAGCATTTAAAAATTTTTAGAACTTATAAATTATAATTACACTACAATAAACTTTATAAATTATATTAGAGTCTCGAAAATCCAAGGTTATTGGGGTTAACACCAACTGGGATTTCTGAAAACTTGGATTTTCCGATAAAGTAGAAAATTCTTACCAATTATAATTTTACTCAATTAGAATGACAAAATATGTATTTTTGACGTTTGTAATGATATACAGGAAAGTTTGCAATAAAAAAAATTTAATTTTTTGCTTATTTACACATTATTTCTCTTTTTTGATGCAATATCTAACCAACGCTTAAAAAACATAACGTCAGCAGGGTTGGTTTCATTTTGCTGTTCTACATATTTTAAAGTCAGTTCTAAGGATGCAGAACTTTCCCAATGAGAGATTTTTGTTTCAAATGGCAGATAGTCGTTTTATTCTGTATCAATACATTCCTCCTGATTTTCTATCATTTCTACAATGGTCTTTTCAGTTATTTCCAGCATTGCTTCACTGTTTAACCATTCTTTAACGTCATCTGCATAACAAGTTTCACAGCTAGGTACTTCCTTCACCAAATCTTTCTAAACAATGTTTTCACCACCGTTGTCATTAAGAATCCCAGTGGATGTTACCACTTTAGGTACAAATTTCACCCACGATTTATTCAGTGTTGTACCTTGAATTTCTTCCCAAGTACTAGCTATCGGGCAAAAAATATCTTTCATGTTTACACTCTTAATAACGTTCTCAGAACTTTCGTCATTAGACAGCATTAAATGTTCATACAAACGGTGTCGAAATATTATCTTTTAAATCCTCTAATACACCCTGATCGATTGTCTATGTTAAACTTGTAACGTTGGGAGGAAAAAATATAGCACGAATTTCCTTACACCGTAGCACATCTTCGTCTGGATGCGATGGAGCATTGTCCAAAAACAAAATTACTTTGCAAGGTAAAGGTTAAAGGTACAAAATTGTTTTGGAAAGTAACATTTTTTTGTTTCAATTTCTTTTCCGTTTCTAGAACAAAAAGTTCAAAAACCATTTTTTGAAAATTCGCCTCCTGTCCAAGTAGTGTCGACGAAAATCTCAGTATGTCGGGCATCCAGTTATCTTCCCCACTGAAGGGGCTGAGTCAGAACACCCGCAACCTAGGTTATACACGGCCGGTGCATGACGTTTAAAACGTCACATGGAGTGGATCATTTTTACACGGTGATTGGTGCGAAGTGGCTCGCCCACTGTTTAGCACAAATCACTGTGTAAAAATGATCTACTCCATGTGACGTTTTAAACGTCGTGCACCGGCCGTGTGTAACGTAGGTCGCGGTACAACCCAACGGAGAGTCTCGCAATGCCCGACTTCCGGTCATCTTCCCCAATGAAGGGGCCGAGTAGGAACCATTGGAAGGGACCCGCCAGCTCCAAAAAGATAAGTGTAAGGAATGTGAAAAATATTGATTTTGAATAAACGACAGTGCAACTGCTCACGGAGTGCCTAAGGGAACAGGAAAAAGAAAAATCTTGTAGAAATAGTTTAGAAATTCTTTTAAAACCAAACAAAAACCATAGTCATCTGCTTGCACAAGAGAACAAAGTGTAGAAGTGTAGTAAAACGGCAATGACATTCCTTCCAGAAAGAAACGAAAAGAACTGGCATTCTTTCTGGCTAGGAAAAAAAAAACGTAGACCTTTTTATTTTTGTTTTTAACTCCTCAAATTAAAGGGAATCTCGGACTACTGAGACTGGGATTTTCAAGACTCTACAGTACTTAATTTTAAGGCATTTTTCCGTTAGCCCACTAAAATTGATAAATCATCAATTATTCTTTATAGCTACAATTGTAAAGGAGGTACGACAACAATGGATTTATTTATGAACCACACCATGCTCACCACAAAAGAGGCCAACTGGAGCTGTAGCTGCAACAACGAAATATTTTAAACACCAAAACAATAGAAAATAAAAATGAAAAATATAGAGTTCCATATTAATTAAATGATATATATCGAACGAATAAGAAATTGTCCTGATTACAGATTATATCGGAACTTGCTTGAACAATTTTCACGAAACGTGCCTTCCGTACTAAATCGGGCACGAGAAATTGTCTTGCTAGATTCCAAATTTGAGAAAATTCGTTTTGATAGATTAGAACAAACTCAGCATATAAAATGATGCTATATATCGAAACGGCTCGAACAATTTTCACAAAACGTGACTCCTGTACTAATTTGAACAAGAGCAAATAATCCAGCTATGTCTCTAATTAAAAAAAAATCATCGCTTTAAATGGTTAAAACAAGTTTCGTGCTCAAAATGATGGCATAAATTGCAAATAGTTCCGAAGGTTTTTATGAATTAAGTCTTATTTGAATCCGAAAAATCGATCTAACTAGGTCTAGATTTCTGAAAAATTCGTTTTAACATGTTTAACCAACTTTCCAAATTAATCTTGAATAACTGGAATTCTTGGCAATACAGTTGGTCATTGATCAGTGACACGACTAGGGACGGTATCGAAAACGACGTAACGATTTTTAGAAAATTTGCCTTCCATACAACATCGAGCACAAGCAAATGGTCTAGCTAAGTCCCAAATTCGGAAAATCTAGTTTTGACAGGTTAGAACAAACTAGTGCTCCCGATGCAATACGTATTTCAGTTATATGTTTAACCAATATACGTATATACGTATAATACGTATCCCTTAAATTATACGTTTAAACGTATCCAAATACGTATAAGCGTATATCGGTTAAACGTATAATTCAAGTATACGTTTAATTAAGTATACGTATATTTCAAGTATTGTATTTACTTTTAATGCCAATGGATCTCACCAGTGTTACGTCACTGAATGGAGAACAAATTGGAAATCTGTGGCGTGACTTTAGCAATCTGTATAATATGTTTCATACATACAATCTTGTTATTTTTCTCTATAGACGATTATCGTAAATATATAACGAAAATAAAAATACTTTTTGAGCAAATAAGGAGAATAGACACGTTTCAGATTTATTGTTAATCCTTATTAAGTATATTCTTTCTGTTTTATTTTTTTTTTAATATTTATTTTTGTGTGCGTATGCTCAAATTGCGCCCGGGAGGTCAAATATTGTTCTTTCCACGGTGCTAATGTTTTCTACCCTGTGTTAATGCATAACGCAATTTCCTTTTTTTTAACCATAACACTCCCGGTATTTTTTATACAAAGTGTATGTGCATTACAAGATATTATGTTTTAAGAATTGTTGTTAGTCTTGACAAATTTCATTTTTTCTGATAGTACCTATAAATTTCGATTACTTATAGCCTGACAAATATTCGTCACTGCAGGTTTCAGAACGTAATCACACAAGCTTAAAATGACTTCTCTTTTCTTTTCTTTTTTGCTGTAAAACGTATTTTCAAAATATGAGGGGGTCGGGCAAAGAAATTGCCAAGCCACATTTTTGGTGAAATAAATCTAACACTGTAATCTGTTGCTTAATATTGTAAATTATAATATCCAACATATAATTTGTTTCTAATGTCACTTACTGTCAGCATATGTGACAGGTTTTGTTTTTGCCCCAGCTGTTTATGCCCCCAATGAAGAGAGCTAATTTACAAAAAACATAATAGTAATATTATTAAAGTAATGCCATATTGTTACTCAGACTATTTCAAATGTTAGTAAGACATTGGCAAAAAAAAAAACTTTAGGCTATATATCTTGATTTGAGTATTGGATTAAATTTTCAAATTAAAATATCTCAGAAGTTCAAAAACGTGGCTTGTCACAATCTTGCCCCGACCCCTCATATTTTTAATATAGAAAAAATTATTCTTAAATAAAATAAAAGTATGTTTAGTTGGTTATTTGTTACGGCCGATTATCTGCGCTAAGGATATAGGCCGGTGGGGGGAGTGCCCTCCGTGGGGGTCTTTAAAATAAAAATAAGATTATGAAACTTCCCAGAAGTTGGATTCATCAATGTCAGTATAAAATATGAAGTCAATGTAAGTTTGTGTTCTGCAATACTAATGTTTCGGGCGAAATGCCCACGCCATAAATCAAAATAAGCTATATGCGTGTGTTACAGATATGCGAAAGATAAATCATTTCATATTAACTCATTTAATAATTAATAGTTTAGATTTGAGGGGGGGTTGGGACAAAATCTAAAGTAAAGAAAAAAATATTCCTTTTTTTTTGCAAGTACCGACTGCACGGGACACAGCGGGTGTTTGTCAAAGTTTCTGATCCGCAGATCAGCAGGAGAAAGGCATAATTTTTTAAGCAATGAACGAAAACCGTTTAAACGCTTATACGTTTAACCGCTGGTGTAAAATCCGTATATACGATGTACCGTATATGCTATTTCGTATAATACGTATAACCGTTTCGGCCGTATCATACGTATCCAAAATCTGCACCCCGTATAATACGTATTATACGTATACTCGTATAAACGTTTAATAGGGAGCACTAGAACAAACACAGCATTAAAAATGGATGATGTAGAAAATTTTAAATCGAAAACGGTTGGAGAGATTTTCATGACATAAAACTTATATACTAATCTGAGTAAAGGAAAACCATCTAACGAGGACTCAACTTTGAAAACACACGATGTTATAGGAGTAAACAATTTTTGAGTCGTTAATTTTCCGTAACTGAATTTTTCACTCTTACTATTTGTTATTGATCAGAACCGCAATTACGGAAGATTTCTATTCTATGCAGGGGTGTAATGCAGGGTATACGGAGGTACATGCCGTATATCTTCTGAATTTTTTAATAAGCTCCGTGTACTCTCTGTTTCTCAAAGGAAAATGTTGCGTATACTTTCTAGCGTATATCTTCTTCCCATAGAGTTGGTTTCTAGTCTACACTGGTTTCTTTACATCTACAAAACTGACTCAATGGGATATGAAATATAAGACTAACTTTGAGTTGGGCTGCCGTAATCTGAAGATAGATTGCATTCAAGCAGACCCCTACATAATTTTTCCGTAGACATCATTGTTTTTCAAATGTTGTATGGATTGTGATAATGCTAGAAGACGCAGGTTTTTCTGTTTGCAGTTTAATATAATTTACATAAAACAAGATTTATATAAATATATCTTATTAAAAAATGTTTTAATTTAAATACGTACATTTTCAGAAAATGTTAAAATGTTAAAGATACCTGCCGGCTCGGCTTACAGGCACAGGTAGATTTAGAAAAGTCCTAATTTCAAATGATGAGCTGCGTTGGGAAAGTCTATTTTCATTGAAAGGGAAGGTTCCGCGTTAAATCTTTCTGTTTTTATTTATTTATTTATTGCTATATGAGTTGGTCCTATCAAAAACTTGTCAATATAAAAGTTGTAGATAATATTAAGAAGATTTATAATAAATCTAAGCGGATATGATATCTTGTGAAATGACGAAGTTATGAAATTGTTTATGCTTAAAACCCTACTTTTTTGCGCCTTGAGGTCATTTTTAATTATATAAAAATCAGTCATACATAAATTTTAGGCCCTTTTTCTAGAAGTAATAAAAACTTTAAACGGATCCGATATATTTCATAATTAAGACATTATGGGTTTTTTTTCTGATTTCAGAAAAAAACTTTCCATTTTTACCTGTTTGGTCCAAATTTTCCCATTAAGGTACTTGACCGACATTTTCTGCCCCTTGATTTTATGTATCAGTTTTATGTGTCAAATTTAAGCAGAATTATGGGAGTTTTCGGATCCATAATAAAGTGATATAGATAGATAGTTAGATAAATAGATCGATAACTTTTTGAGCTGGGGTTGGTTTTGGGTTGTAGGGGCCATGATCGGCGTAGATCTGCAGAAATATTTCAGAAATTACAACATAGGGGAGAATGTAATAAGTAGTATTTCTTACAAAATCTATCTAAAACTCAAGCTGTCTAAAAGGTTTCACTTGCAAAATCTACACTTGACAAATTATTTTAGATTAAATTTAAAGCTCTGTCTAGAGCGAGTTACCATATTCATTCTAATATGATTAGCAAGGTTTAAAAAAATATATTTTGGATATTATGTTTGTTCGTTTATAAAACAAATACATAAAAATGTATAAAAAAATTTTTTAAATAAAATTATGACAGATACATTATCAAAATATTTTCCCCTACTGAAAATAAGGTGGAAGTCTTCTCTTGAAATATAAAATAAAATGCCGAAACAACATACTAAATATAATTAAACTAAAAAAGAGTCAAGTGTCTGTTTTATTGTTTTAAAACCCGTGAATGATCATAAAGCATATTACAGTTAAACATGAAACCGTTTTTAGACATTTTTGTGATTTTTAAAGTAGTACCAATGAGAATTAAATGGATAGTATTAAAGGGCAAAAATATTGTTCCACTTACGAATGCGAAACACAGAAATATTACGATTTCCTAAATGTATATACATATTTTATATATTTATAAATTTTAATAATTGAAAAACAGTAATATTACACATTCGTATAAAATAGTAAATTTACAAATTATTAATAAATCAACTTGTATTGTTTTCTTTGTAAATTAATCAAATTTTAGGTGAAACGAAAATGTAATAAATTTGTAAATTACCTTACATTAATATCCTTTTTTAAATGTCGAAATAGAAAATTATTAATTCATTAAAAATACATATAAATTACTATTCTCAATCATTTTATGCATTATTCGAACATAATATTTTCAAATTAATTTAAAAAGAAATCAATTATATCGATTATCTTTCTTAATTAAACTTGCTTATATCTATTCAAACTTGTTAACATGATAGCAAATTCTGTAATTTTTCAACTTACTCTGTTTAACGAAGAAAAACGGAATTTCATGAATTCTCACGACAGCGTTCACCGACCATTATTTCAATCAAAGCAAGATAAGAGCGATGATAATGCTCGTTTCTGACATTTATATCATATGTCCTTCCGCGTAAATGATTATTTAATCAGAGGAAAGACTTTTCACGAAAGGGGAATTTTAAGGAAGAACTAAGATAAATTAGATGAATGTGTCATTGAGAAGATGTAGATTTCATGGAGGAAATGATGGAGTGGTTTCAGGAATCGGCAGCTTGGATGGCTTTAATTTAATGATATAAGAGAAGAAAGGAATCATTTCATAGAAACAAGACCATATTACTTTGTATTACAAAATATGTTTTATTCTTTTATACTACATAAAAAATATATTACACAACGGTTTTTAAGAAGTAATGTTTTATTTACTGTTTATTATTTTATTCTGTTCGAATCGAATTTATTTTATTCTGTTCGAATCTCTGAAATAAAAAAATATTTCCATTTTGGAAAATGTGAAATAATACATTTTACCCCCTGTATAAGAACTGATATTTAATATGTTAAAAATATTTTGTTTTAATGTAATGCACATGGGTAATTTAACAAAGTTTAGTCCGCTTGCTTAAAACTATATATGGAAATAACTGTAGAATAAATAGTAAAATCTTATCGCATAACATTTAACAACACAGAAAGTGTACTGGGTATAGACACTTGATGCACAATTAATTGCGAATTATTCCAAAATAATTATGTGATTAACGACTGCTCCTCATTAACCGTCTTCCGAAATACCATTCATTGTTCAACGAAAGTTTATGTACTTGTTCGCAATTTTGTTTTCTGCTCTCTTTCATTAATTTTAATGGAAAAACTACTTGTGTACGGAATACGCCACCCACGTATTTGTGTAATTTATTAAATTATATGTCTTAATTCAGATATATTTTGCATATAAATTTCATGTTTATTGCTTTTACTTTAGTTACTAATTTATTAAAGAAGAATATTACCTAAATTTCATAAGTAGTCTTTAAAGGCGTTGGCGTATAGAGTACACCGCCTTGTTTTTTTTTCTTCTTCTCACCTCTATACAGTTTGTTTTCATTTTTTTTTCTAAGATATTTTAATTGATTTAGTATAATTTGAATACAATTTACTACCCTTCATCGACTTTTGTTTCAGGATTGATTAGATGTATGGAGCCCTATTCAAATCAATTGTTTATACAGATAATTTTTGCAAAATTCAATTTATATAGCGGAAGGTAGTCTAAAATAATCCCCTTAAGGGAAAAATTTGTGTAAAATAACATAACTGTTAAAATAAAACTTTGGCCCTTTCCTAGTATGTTTTACACTTAATTTTACATTATAAACATATTTTAATAATATTTTAAACCCAAATTGAGTAAGGAAACAAATAGATTTTTTAAAAAGTGTCCAAAGGATCATTTTACCCTCATCAAAGGGCAAAATGATCCTTTATTTAAAAATAATTGCAATTATTTTTAATCGGCAAAATAAAGGATATAAAAGTAATTATGATATTATATAAGTCTAACTGACATCTAAAAACATACTCCATTGAGTAAACCAAGTCATATTTCTGTAAATGAAAGACTGTATATTTAAATAAATATGAAAGTTAGTGCATATCTTATAGCAGATGTTATAAAACCCAATTTTTCAAAGAATTCTTTTCAGACGTGTAATACTGCGATCTTTTGAATACCACCATTGCTTCTTCTACACATATCACAACTAGTTTATGTGTTACCGTGTAGATAGTGCGACCTGTCTGGAAGAAAACATATATGGATTGTTTTGCCCATAGGATACTTTTAGGCCACTTTCCCCTACGTTTTTATTTTCCTAAGACGTTTTGGCTGCTTTAAAAGTATTTAGAATCCAAAATCGATTCTTAAATTATAAACGGTTCCGATTTTTTAAAGTCGTTGAAATTGTAACACTGTGTAAGAAACACGCTTCATGTTTGCTATTTTCGATTTTCAATTTCAGTATCGACTTATACAACCATATATACATTTATTATACATTTGATAGTTACTCAAATGCGAAAGAAATAAAGAAATTACCTGAATAATAATATTTGCTTTTTTTCTTACCACTAAAATTTAATAGTAAATTTATTCTGGATCAATCGATGAAGGCTGCAAGTAAATAAATCAAAAATGATTATTAAATCTTAATGGTAAGATAAAAGCAAAGACGTTGGCTGGTCTCTAATATCGATCAAAACATTTTTACTTAAAATAATAAAACCTAAAAATATGTATTTTTAAATTATATGAACAAATTACATTATTTAATTCTTTCAACATCTATAAGTATAAAATTCGTATAATCACAAACGTCTATGTTCAAGTTTATTCAGTAAAATGGTAAGAATTTACAATTATTTGCCATGCCTTGCAAAGTATTCATTTAACTCAACAACGACTGGCAAAACTATTTTCCAATTAAAACCAGTCATTCTGAATAATGTGGTTTTAATCATCCAATGCGAAATTCAGTAGAATTGGAAAAGAATGCTTTGCGTATAAGCGGAGTCAGATTTAATTCAACATGCACTAACTTAGTAGAAAAAGAGAAGTTATTTAAAAATATTTCGGAATAAGTTATTGCGTTAAAAAACCAATGAAATGGAATTAGTTTTTAAGTTGATTCAAAATTAAAAACCAGATAGATTCACTAAGCTTATATATTGAGTAATATAGCATTATCATTAGACGAAAAATAGAGAAACACGTTTATAATCTTGAAAATTCATAAAAATAAAAATATCTTAGTTTGGTAAGTCTTATGAAAAAGTAACGTATTAAAAATTTACTTGCCATAGTATGAGGAAGTGTTTCTAAATACAACTTGTGGAACATAGAAATCGTATTAAAATTTAAATTTCGTATTTTTATAAAAATAAAAGTATTTAACGTACATAGATTTTATGTGAAGAAAAAATGCTTTTGAAAAACCTTTCAATTGAAACTATAACTCAAAAATTAAATGTTGAGTAATTACAAATTAGTCAACTACAAGATGGGAGATGCTGTGTGCGTGCGTACGTGTGCAATGTAAAAAAACGACAGATGTTTCGTAATCTAAAATAAATTGTTATAGATAGACACCACGATTTTGACTACAGCATTCGCCATACTGAAGTTAATGGGTGTGCACATGACTTTCGTGGTCACCCTGTATAGTTTGTTTAATAACTTATAATGTACATTGCTGGCTATATAATAATGATTATGTATTGAAAAAAATTATTACAATAAAAATGATTAAAATTATAAAACCAAAACGAAGGGTTGACGATAACATAGCCTTCTTCAGAGGCAAAGTCTACATGAAATCTTCTAAATAGGAATTATGGTTCTGCAAAAGAAATTCACGCTTTTAAATTAGACGCATACAATGGATGACACGGTTGTATGGGATTGTACAATCTCAAAGCATACATTCAATTTGTATAAATTATGTGTAATTTGCTTCATATCTCTGATATTTTTTGACCGCATCCAATGAATAATTTTGCAAAAATAATGCAAAGTTTATCTTGTTGTAAAGCTTATTTATTCAGGTTCGGGTCAAAACTGAATACTGGTCGGTACTGAATACCGGTACTGGCAATGGTATTATTATATAGGAAAGTATATGATTCTTGAATTTTTATTCGACAGAAATAAATGACGGGAGTGATAGAATATGGTCTAAAAACACTTTTTAAAAAAAGTTTTACTTCATGTAATACGACGTAAATATCCAGATAATTTGCTTCGAGCATTGTATCAATAAACATGGAAATATTTGAAACCATCTCTTTATATTTGTTTATTTAAAAAAAACATATATATATATTTTCTATTCTATCTCATATGTTTTCATGTCTATATGTAAATGATATTTCGTAATTAATTACGTTTCTTTTATGTTACAAAACAACATATAATAAGCAGTAATTTGTGTTTTTTATACAGCACAATATTTGATACACTATTGTAATTTTATTTACTGTGTTAGAAGCTTTTGTTTCACTGAGATATTTCCTAGGGATTGTACTTTCAAAAAATTAATTATTTCGACTATTTACTCTATCTACTAACTATTTCAGCAAAATCATACTTATTGGTAAAGAAACTGTACAGATTGTAATCTTTCCAACTGAGTGGGAAAGTGTCTATGTCAGATTTAGAACATATACTTTGGCTTTAACCGCTAACGACCTCTATTTCACTAAGACAAACTTTTGGCAATTAACACCTGGTATGTTATCTGCATCAGTTCAACAGAAAAAAACGGCGGTGTAGTTAGTATAATTGCGTAATAAGTGCATTTAATATCCAACGTATATTGGACCCGAACCATCCAACTTTAGCTGCAATTTGTAGAGTACACCTTAGTTTAAAAAGCGTTGGCAGCTAAAACCAATGTCATGGGTAAGAATCGCAGCCTAAATATTTTTTAACTCAGTTGAAACAATTGCAACTCATATGATTTTTACACTGCCTCCGCAGAAAATTAAACATTTTCTGCATCTGAAAAGTGCAATATATTATTTGAACTAAATAACGATTTTATGTAGCAGAGGACTTAATTTTTATGTAAGGCAACAGACAATTTCTAAAAACTTCGCATACCAATTCACCTCCTCATGTTCAACAGACATTCCACTATCGATGTGAACAAAAAATTAGAGTGTCTTTCTTGGAATGCATTTTTTTAAATATTGGAGATGAATAATATTGGTAGATAATTAAATTGAAAAAAAAAATAATCTAATAAAATTATCTGATATTTTCTAACGTTCTTTTAAAAGTGCACAAACTATCGTAGTACTTACTAGTTTTATACATAGTTTCTAAACTATTTACAAAATTAATGAAATCATAATATGTTAAATAAATAACTTGGGAAGAAAATATACAAATTCATAAATACGAAACAATGAGTAAGAGACTACGGTATATGAATCTCATATTAAAAAAAATAAAAATAAAAATAAAAATAAAAATAAATTTGAATAAATAGTTTATTTGTAATTTAAATCTGAAAATACTTACACGAAGATGAATTTTATTAGGGAATATATATAATATATATATAATTATCTTTATTTATTATTTTTAATGCTACGATATTTAGTAGAATGATAAAATTTCTGCAACATATAGTGAAATATATTTATAACGAAAAGAACGCTTTCAAACATAAGAAAGAAAATTTTCTTAATTTTAAATGAGCATTAATTCTCGGGAAAAATAAATATTTTAAGTATTTTCTGAAAATAAATTAGAATTTATTGATTTCGAAGTGACAATTTTAAATAACTAAAAGGTTTTACGGAAAACAATTTAATTTCAATTCGAATAAATCTGTAATGCTAGAATTAAATTTTCTGTTTAAGTAAAAAATATGTAATACTGTAGATTTTTTTAAATAGTTATTTTAACAAAGTTTAAAATGTTTACTTATACAAATGATGCAATTCCGATTTATGTTTCATAACTTGATGCAAAAGTTCTGTAACGATAGAGACTACGGTTGAATTTTAAAACACAAATTACTGTCTTAATTTAAGAAGTTGCATCTATTTAAATACAGCATATTGTAGAATTCCTAACACTGTATTCCTTGAAAACAATAAAGTGATTTGATAAATAATGAAAGAAAGAAATGGCCCATAAAAATACAAAATAAACTGATTCTTTAATAAATTTATTGTTTAAAGTAAAAGATTTTAATTATGTCTTAATTTAAGAGACTACGGTAGAATTTTAAAACACAAATTACTGTCTTAATTTAAGAAGTTGCATCTATTTAAATACAGCATATTGTAGAATTCATAACACTGTATTCCTTGAAAACAATAAAGTGATTTGATAAATAATGAAAGAAAGAAATGGCCCATAAAAATACAAAATAAACTGATTCTTTAATAAATTTATTGTTTAAAGTAAAAGATTTTAATTATGTCTTAATTTAAGAGACTACGGTAGAATTTTAAAACACAAATTACTGTCTTAATTTAAGAAGTTGCATCTATTTAAATACAGCATATTGTAGAATTCATAACACTGTGTTCCTTGAAAACAATAAAGTGATTTGATAAATAATGAAAGAAAGAAATGGCCCATAAAAATACAAAATAAACTGATTCTTTAATAAATTTATTGTTTAAAGTAAAATATTTTAATTATGTCCTAATTTCAGAATTTGCATCTATTTAAAAAGATCATATTGTATAATTCATAACACTATATTTCTTGAAAACAATAAAGTGATTTGATAAATAACGAAAGAAAGAAATGGCCCATAAAATACATAATAAACAGTAAAAAATAAACTGATTCTTTAATAATTTTTTTGTTTAAAGTAAAAGTTTTTTAATTTGTAATATTACCCTAATAATTAATTGTGTTATTTGTGCAAGTTATTTGTAATTTAAGTTATGTAGAAAAATGTTCATATTTGTCTTATAAAAAAAAAATTACAAAAAATTTGCTAAGTGAAGTGTTTTGCAAAATATTTTTAGATTTACAAATATTTTACATTGAATTTACCATAAATTTGTAAACATATTGGTTAACTACATAAGATTTTGTTTAACTACATAAGATATATTATCCCATAAAATTTTGCAGAGTTTTGCACTAAATTCGATTCTCTTGTTGTACTTGAATTTCATATGAATATATTTATTTATTATAACTTTAATTCACATAATCTAAATGTTTTTTTCAGAAAACGAGTATTTGACGTTTTTTTTTTTTTTTTTTTTTTTTTTTTTTTTTTTTTTTTATATATACACATACACTATTCAGTTTCTATATTTGATTATTGATTACTTCAATGAAAGTACGTATTTGTTTAGAATAAATCGTACTTTTTAATTGAAATAACTGAGGAATTAAGCATAAAAGAATTAACAGATTTCAGGGAAGGACACCAGTTTGACGTCTAAAAGTGGGTCATAAAATAAAAATATTTGTAGGTTTTAAAAAGAACGAAAAACCATGCATCAGGCATAGATTATTGAACACTTTTCAACACTAACAGGATATGATTAAAAAATTTCAGTTTTTATTGAATGAACTAATATATATATCTAAATATTCAATTAAAAAAAACACATAACTCAGGAAAAATCAATTACCAGCAATTGCTATCCATAAACGGTAATGTGTGGTAAGTCTTTTGTGTATCTCTGTATGCGATCTACATAATTTATACACACCACCTAATACACTCAACTTAGATTAGTTTAAAAATCACACCGCAGAAGAAAACGCACTTCGAGTAATCAATACCGATCTTAGTCAGTTCTTTATCTGAATTATTTTGTTTGTCTCTGCACTGTTAAAAATTTGCAGCAAACTGTCCAGTCATTTGACCGTTTTTGTAGAAAACGGTTACATAACCGTAATTTAACTGTATTCTGATCATAAAATCACCAACAATATGATCAGAATAAAGTTACATTACGGTTATGTAACCGTTTTCTGCAAAAACGGTCAAATGACTGGACAGTTTGCTTCAAATTTTTAACAGTGTACAAGTGAAGGATAAATATTATGCACTCTATAATTTATAGAAAACATGCTGTACACTTCAGTGATTTCGTTATATTTGAAGTATCACAACATCATTAAAATGCATCGCAAACTTTGTCTCCCATAAATAATGACGTAATGGAATTTTTTTTTTAATATCCCTGTAAACAAACTGTAAATGTCGCTTTCTCTATGCTTCTGAAAAAGCATGTTGTATTCCATCCCGTTGATGTATACAAATATCATAAGTTTGAAATATCATAATATCAATAAAGTGCACCGTATACGATTTTTCGCCATAGATCGCAATGTAACGTAATTCTTTTGTATGTCCCTGTAAACGATTTATAAATGCTAGACACTTCATTTTCAATACCTTACATTTTATATTAAACCTCAATAACATATAAATGTTCATGATGATTTGAGTATATTTACGAGAGTTAGAGCAAGGACAGACAGACAGACACGAGATATAAAAGCAGACAGACAGATTATAGTGCAATATACACATTTTCAACTAAATTGGAAAGTATTGAAAAGAATGACAACTATCGTAGGGTGGGGTGGTTGTTTCAATCTATTAAGTTATGTTTGGAGAATGTTTCGTAATTTTTTCGAAAACAAATTACATCATATTGCCCCTTAAAAATTCTCTTAAAATATTTCTAAAAAGTCGCAAGATAAAAATAGCATAAAATCATAATCCGCGTCATTGATATATAATGCTGAACGTTTGCATCTGGAGGCACGGCAGTGCCTTTGCCAAGTCGAGAGAGCACGGCCGTAAGCATACTTTTCTGGAAGCAACTCAGGGCACTTTTGACCCCCACCCCCATATCTCCGCGCTGGAGTATCCCAAAAATTTGAAACTTTGTTTTTCTAGAGTATTTGGCACACAGTACCAAAATTTTAAACTAGTAAATCTACAGATCAGGAGCCTCAACGTCAGCTCTGAAAGTCAATGTTTTTTTTTATCTCACTTTTCATAATATTTAACATCTTACAATCCGCAAATTAATTTTTTTAATTACTACATACATATTTATACTCTTTTAAAATAATTTGAAGGTTTCAGAAATTAGAAACGTTTAATTAAACACGGTTTATGCAATAATATTCTGACATTCTTATGAACTTCTTATTCTATGTTTTAGATTTAAAAAATACATTCCCCCCCTAATTTAACAAATTTATATTCGTGATTTACTATTGATTGTGTGAATGATTCTAGTATATCTTGGATTTCGTTCTGTGGTTCACAGTGGTTTTATTAGAATAAGCAAAAATTTCGAAAATAATTTCATGTTATCCTAATGCCTAAGTAGCAATATTTACTTACCTGCCAACCACGAAACACTCGCATCTGATAAATAGGTTGAATAATATCTCGTGTACAAAAGCAACTTATGGAAATGTAAACTGAATCTTTTCACGTATATCTATTTCAAAAATCTAGTGCTATTGCAACTTTTGTTTCAGAAAACAGTTTTGTCACTTATATCTGTTTCAAAAATCTAGTGCTATTGCAACTTTTGTTTCGGAAAACAGTTTTGATGGTCATTCTATAATATTTCTTTTACCTAAGTACATCCTGATCTAACTCGATGGCAATAGCATACTAAAATCTCCCCAAAATAGGCTTATTTAGAAACTTTTAAACTTATTGGGTAATCATTCATAATCGTGCCCACTGCCAATTCACTAAATAGCAACCGTGGTTTGGCGCTATAAAGTATTTTTTGTGATAACTTTGTATGATCTCAGTTTCCAGTAATAGTGCTATTTCAGGCTGTATGGATGCGTTTTACTAAGCTAATTTCTTTAGATTAACCATCTCGTTGTTCGAGATATTATATCCTATTTTAAAGTAATACTAATTTTGAACCACGAAAAATCCATATCTCTTCCAGAAAATGAATATCTCATGTAAAAATGTTTCGGTTATCATTCTGTAGTAGTTAAAAGGTAACTTGTTTCAAAATCAATTCTCATTTATTTCAATAAAATATTAAAATCCCTCAAAACTATTTTATTTTGCGAATAAAATATTGTAGCAAAATAGTTTGAGTTATTTGAATTTTATTATTTTGATATTCTTTAAAATGTAGTTGCTAGGTTACGATTAAATTAAAGAGGAAAATAAGAATAAATACATTTTAAAATTTGCAAAAAATGATAGTATAAAATGTATTATATTATTAGAACAGATGTATAAAATTGCAGCAAACATTGTACACCTAATTTAAAAAATCTGACGAATGTATTAACAAAATTTCCAATTAATTTGAATAACTTAAGACCTGACTTGATAAATTTTAGCCTTCATAACTTACACATAAAATACATTAATCAAATGCGCCATTTTATTTCAATGGATGAAAATTTTCAAAATCGTCTGAATTCCGATAGGAAAGCATTATGACCTAAAAAGAAATGTTTTATATTTTCCGAACGAATGAACCAAACATAACTAAAAACGATACAGCTAATTCCGGGTACCTCACCAACATACCTACCAAAAATCAAACTAATCGGGTCATTTTTGTGGCAGTTATCGCGGAACAGATAGACAGACAGACAGACAGACGGACGGACAGACAGACAGACAGACAGACAAACAGACAGACAGAAACCAAAAACTTTTCGGGTCTCCACAGTAAGCCTCAACTGACGTTTCGGCAATTACAACTTTCTGTCTTTTCTTGTTCAGACGATATATGAACTCAAACATTCGATTTTTTGTCACTCACTCACTCACTCGTTCACGCGTCATCAAAAAGATTAGGTAGATCTCGTAGCCCTAGAAACTTGACATTTGGAAAAAAAAAGGTAGTGTTTAGGATACAAATAGAGTTGCAAAGAACCGGTTTATTCCCGGGTTTATTTCCAATAGACCCGGTTTATTCCCAGGTTTATTCCCAAAAGACCTGGTTTATTTCCAAAAAACCCGGTTTATTCCCAAAAAACCCGGTTTATTCCCGGGTTTAAACCGGGTTTTTTCTAGCCTTTGCAACTTTAGATACAAAGAAAGGAAAAATTATAAAATCCGGAAAATTCGAAAAAAAAAAAAAATCGAAAATTCAACAAATTCCATCAAAATTGAAAATTGAAAATAATACGATGTTGTAGTCTTAGAAACTTAATATTTGGTGTGAAGGTAGTGTTTAGCATCCAGAAAAAGAAAACATCAAAAACACTAAAAAAATCGAAAGCAAAATTGAAAAAACGAAAAATTTCGAAAAATTTCAAATAATCCGATTTTAATCCGCTAGAAACTTGGAATTCGGAATAAAGGTAGTATTTAGGATGCAAAATAAGGAAAAATTAAAAAATCCGGTAAATTCGAAAAAAAAATTCAAAAATTTGAAAAATTCGAAAAAAATTGAAAAAGTTAAAATAATTTGATCTTTTAGCCTTAGAAACTTAAAATTCGCGGTAAAGACAGTGTTTAGGATTCAGAATAAGTTAAAATAAAAAACGCAATAAAATTCGAAAATAAAATAAAAAAATCGAAAAAAATCGGAAAAATGGAAAAATAAGGAAAATTTGAAAATAATTCGATTTCATAGCGCTAGAAACTTGAAATTTGGAATAAAGGTAATATTTAAGGTACTAAATAATGAAAAATTAAAAAAATATGGATTTTCGAAAAATACCCATAAATTAGTGCTGACGATAAATGAACTCAAAGTTTCGGTTTTTTGTCACTCACACACTCACTCACTCTCGCGTCATCAAAAAGATTGGGTAGATCCCGCAGCCATACAAACTTAAAATTTGGAACAAAGCTAGTGTTTTGGTTACAAAGAAAGGAAAAATTATAAAATCCGGAAAATTCGAAAAAAAAAAAAACATTCGAAAATTCAACAAATTCCATCGAAATTGAAAATTGAAAATAATACGATGTTGTAGTCTTAGAAACTTAATATTTGGTGTGGAGGTGGTGTTTAGCATCCAGAAAGAGAAAACATCAAAAACACCAAAAAAATCGAAAGCAAAATTTAAAAAATCGAAAAAAATTGAAAAATTTAAAATAATCCGATTTTGTTGCGCTAGAAACTTGGAATTCGGAATAAAGGTAGTATTTAGGATGCAAAATAAAGAAAATTAAAAAATCCGGAAAATTCGAAAAAAAAATTCAAAAATTCGATAAATTCGAAAAAAATTCAAAAAGTTAAAATAATTTGATCTTTTAGCCTTAGAAACTTAAAATTCGCGGTAAACATAGTGTTTAGGATTCAGAATAAGTTAAAATAAAAAACGCAATAAAATTCGAAAATAAAATCAAAAAATCGAAAAAAATCGGAAAAATCGAAAAATAAGGAAAATTTGAAAATAATTCGATTTTATAGCGTTAGAAACTTGAAATTTGGAATAAAGGTAATATTTAAGATACTAAATAAGGAAACATTAAAAAATATGGATAATTCGAAAAAAAAATCGAAAATTTCAAAAATTAAAAATAAAAAAAAGAAAGAAAGAAAAACAAAAGAAAAAGTGAGAAATTGAAAATATTACGCTCTCGTAGTCTTAGAAACTGAAAATTTGGTGTAAAGGTAGTGTTTATTATTCAGAAAAAGAAAAAAATTAAAAACACAACAAAAATCGAAAATAAAATAAAAAAATCGGAAAAAAACGAAAATTTGAAAATAATTCGATTTTTAGAAATAGAAACTTAAAATTTGGATTAAAGGTAGTAATTAGAATACAAAAAAAAAAGAAAAAGAAAGAGAGAAAAAAGAAAAAAATCAGTAAAATTGGAAAAAAAAAAATTCGAAAATTCGAAAAATTAAACAAAAATCGATTTTGTAGCTTTAGAACTTAAAATTCGGCGTAAACTTAATGTTCAGGATAAAGAAAAAGGAAAAATTAAAGCACAATAAATTCGAAAATAGAATAAAAAACTCGAAAAAGATCGGAAATTTCAAAATAATTCGATTTTGTAGCGCTAGAAACTTGAAATGTGTAATAAAGGATACAAAATAAGAAAAAATTAAAAAATCCAGAAAATTATAAAAAAAAAATCGAAAAAATCAAATATTGAATATAATTTTATCTTGTAGTCTAAGAAACTTAAAACTTGGTGTAAAGGTCGTATTTACGATTAAATAAAAGGAACAATTAAAAAATTCGTTAAATTCGAAAATAAAATCGAAAAATCGAAATATATTTAAAAAATCGAAAATTCGAAAACTATTTGAATTTGTACTGCTAGAAACATTAGTTTTAAGATAATTGTCCTATTAAATAGTACAACGCCCCTAATTGTTTTATGTTATTTCCCTCGGATTATGGTTTTCTTTTCTTTCGTTTACGGATTTCGTTTTAGAAAAGTTCCGCTTTAGGCTGGCTACGTTTTAGGCGATTTCTTTATAGATAGGTTTGTTTTCTTTCACAGGTTATACTCTATTTACTTTGCATATGAAATATGGATTGTTAAATGATGTTAACCCCACAAAAATTTTCACAGCTTCCCCTACCCTCCCGACATTACTGGCTGGTTATGGCTTGATAATCCTTTCTAAATAAAACCATGGTGACTCTAAGATTCACTTGTTTTATCTCTAAATTGAACCTAAATGATCCTAAGAAAACGGATCAAATAATTACTATATTGGCGTGACAATCAGGTAACTTAGAATTAAAATCGAAAAATCTATAAATTTATAAAAAGTCGAAAATTTGAAAATAATTCGATTTTGTAGTCCTAGAAGCTTGACATTTGGCAGAAAGGTAGGGTAGAAAGTAAGGAAAGAAGAGCAGAAAGGTAGGTATACAAAGTAAGAAAAAATTTAAAAATCCGTAAATGAAAAAAAAAAAAAACATATAAAAAATGAATATAGTTTGAAAATTTCCGGAAAATTTAATTTTGGCTTTCTTTTTATACTAAAAAGTTCTTTTATGCTAAATATCAAGTATCTAGGGCTGCGAGTAATATCTCAGATGGATAGCACCTATCCTAGAAGCAATTGAGAGTACTTTTGACACTCCACCTACAATAACTTAGTGCTTGCCTAGGAACCTGAAATCTCTTTATCTAGAGTATTTTGCACACGAAACTAAAGCTTCAAATTTTTGATACCTGTAAATAATAGGGACAGAGTGTGGGCTTAGCGAAAATCAGTGGATGATCTCCAAAAAGAACCCAAAATCAAGAGAAGGAGGATGACTTATTTTTGTAGAAGTGAAATCTCATCAAAAACGTCACCTGTAAAAAATGCAGCCAAGTCTCGTGACTCTTTTTCTGTAAAAAGTTCTGAGATCGTATAAAGCCAAGTTTAGCTATCTTATTTACTCTGAAATTTTCATTCACAAATCACTCCTAGTCTCTACATCTTTAGTTAAATATACAGGTGACGTTTTTGATGAGATTAAAATTTAATAAAACAGGTCAAACAGTTTTCGAGCAATTCAAGCATCCATGTAAATAAAAGTAATTTTGAGAAAATTGGGTTTAAATATGAAATTTTGATTTAGTGGCAATTAGTTACAATAGCATATTTGTCGCTGTAACTTCCATAAAATTCCAATTTCAAATCCTTTTTTTTTTTAGTTTTAAAATTATGTCCCCCATTAAGTATTAAAATGTGATATACTAGTTCAGGTTACAAATTAAGAAAGAAATTATGTCAGAGGTTTTAATATTTTTTTTCTTTGCTTAAGAAAACTTTAAATTTTTTTCACCATTTATGAAATAATTTTCGTATATTCATGCATAAATGTTTCACATTATGGAAGAAATGCATAATCGTATTCACTTCTGAAAAAAAGTATTTAAAAACGATTAACACATTCATTAAAACCAATTGAATGTTTTAGAACTTCTAAAATATGAATATGTTAAATATTGCGTATTAATAATGAGAATTGATTTAAGATAATTGTTTTAAAGCGTTGATTTAAATTAGATGAATCTTAATGACGCACAGAGATTCAATAAAATACTAATTTACAGCAAAATATATGTCACGTAATAAACGGGGACATACATAGACAGTCTTAAAAATGCATGTAAATGTCTGCATTATTATTATTATATGTGTGTTTAAAATACAAGGGGCAGTCGGAAAATAAGTTCCCCTGGCGACTGTGGACGTAGGTGTGTATGAAATACAAAAAATGTAATGAGACATTAAAGATAAAACATAACTTTATTTTTCCACATAAGTACCAAGTACATTGAGGCATGTGTCATACCGCTTTATAAGCTTGAAAAAACCCTCCAGGAAAAGATCAGGGCTTTGCATACGGACGAAGTGTTGAACGGCTATGGGCGAAAGACGACACAGCAGGTGAACGCGAACGTACATGACACCGATACACCATTGGGTAGAGGTCGACCGCGATCAAGCAGATGGCACTGTTGAAGTGCCTGTGCAGATGGCGCTGTTCTGCTGTGTCGTCTTTCGCCCATACACGTTCAACGCTTCGTCCGTATGCAAAGCCCTGATTTTTTCCTGGAGGGCTTTTTCAAGCTTATAAAGCGGTATGACAAATGTCTCAATGTACTTGGTACTTATGTGGAAAAATAAAGTCATGTTTTATCTTTAATGCCTCATTACATTTTTTGTCTTTCACACACACCTCTGTCCACAGTCGCCAGGGGAAACTTATTTTCCGACTGCCCCTCGTTTGATTCTGAGATTGATATAGATAAACGTGTTGGTTTCATCATATATTATATTTCTCTTTACTTTTAATCTTAAATGTATAATCTTTTTTCACATTAAAAAAAAAAAAAACTTTTATGCACACTATAATAGTAATATTCAACTATATTAATTTGACATTGCTTACGTAAGAATGTTATATGAAATTATTAACACATTTTTATATAGCAAAGGCAGTTTTTACGAGGTCTCATTTTTTTTATTCCAGTTTTTATATTTCCCCTAGAATTAAAAACAGTATTTTTTTTACACATTAGTCCCTCGAAAACACTCCATGCTAATGTTAAACCAATGTAAAACTTAATCAAACATTTCTAAATGTCATTTCAATAATTTTAAATGATGTTCTTTTGCAAAGGGCATCAAGATCGATTTCTAACGTGAATTCATTTTATTTTTTCGATTTTGGAGATGTTTATTGTTGAGGTTACTTTCAAATTCAGAAATTACCAACAATCAGAAAAAAACTTAAATAAAAAATATCGCACATATCCTACGAAAAAAATTGATAAAAATTATGGAATACAAACTATAAATATATTACTTTTAAATGCTAAAGGTGTAAAATTAACAACTATAATATAAATTAAAATAACTTTTATCAGTTGTTTTACATGTTTCGACTCTTCTGAGTCATTTTAAAAAACAAAATGAGAATATTCTAAAGCTGCACGGGCTTTGAAGTTATTATTTACATGTACTTTTTAAAAAATTACGCACGTTATCTATTATTTTTTACTTGATTGTTTATTTTCATATCCTTGAGCATGGAGTAATTCTAGCCACAGTTTCGGTAAATTAAAAGATGTCGCATCGTTACATATTGTATTTTTGCGCGTGAGTATCTCTATGGTTTCTCTTATTATGGATGGATAGTGTAGACTGGAGGGAAATAATAATAATAATATCCATAATAAGAAAAACCATAGAGATACTCACGCGCAAAAATACAATATGTAACGATGCGACATCTTTTAATTTACCGAAACTGTGGCTATAATTACTCCATGCTCAAAGATATGAAAATAAACAATCAAGTAAAAAATAATAGATAACGTGCGTAATTTTTTAAAAAGTACATGTAAATAATAACTTCAAAGCCCGTGCAGCTTTAGAATATTCTCATTTTGTTTTTGAAAATGACTCAGAAGAGTCGAAACATGTAAAACAACTAATAAAAGTTATTTTAATTTATATTATAGTTGTTAATTTTACACCTTTAGCATTTAAAAGTAATATACTATTACAAGGTGTTATATTTTATTATATTGTCAAACTATAAATGTCAAAATCATGCCTCAATTGGTTTAATATTAGCTTGATAATGTTATCGTGCGATTATCTGTATTTTCTTAAATTAAAAATTTGACAAATCTGTACATGAATCGAGAGCCTAGAGGCTTCTGTTTGACAATTTATCTGACAGTGCACTTTTTAATGAGTTCTAAATTTTGAGATTGTTATTTTTTAAAAGCGCGTGACGGAGAGTTACAAAAAATGATGTTATTCTAAGGGGGAATTTCATTCGATTAAAAATCAGAAAAAAGCTCAATTTATTAAATAATGACAATACATTTCATTTAAAATTTCTTTATAATATGTCATTATTATTTCTTCAATTACTTACGGAAATTAATGTGCCATTTCATTTAGAGATTATAATTAAAAATTAATGTAAATTATTCAAGAATCTAATGAAATCTGTCAAATATATTTTACATACTTCTTTTCGTTAAATAATAATTG
Source organism: Maratus michaelseni (assembly GCA_963931845.1). Lineage (NCBI taxonomy): Eukaryota > Metazoa > Arthropoda > Arachnida > Araneae > Salticidae > Maratus > Maratus michaelseni. The sequence continues at coordinate 340,549,705 of OZ007587.1, read as the reverse complement.
AATAACAATTCACTTATATTTCATTTTATTTTTTCGTACAAGTGACTTTCTGCCGATGATTGCAACAAATTCTTCTATATTTTGTAATCTGTGCTATTGCTGTCATTTAATAATGTCAATTGTTTCTCATTTCTGAAATGTATTATTTCATATAAAAACATCCCATAGCAAATAAAAATAAAATGTGAAATGCTAAAACTTTTCATTTTTGACAGTGTAAATTAATTAAAATCAATTTACTGTTGATTTTATTGTTATCTTACGTTATTACCAATTAAAATTCTGCAAAATAATGTTTAATGCACTTATTATTCATTTTTTTTAGTTTACGTTATTAAAAATTAAAATTCTGCAATTTTATTACGCACTTAATATTACAGAAATTGGATGTAATTTAGTTTAAAATAAATATTTGATTTATGGGTTACTTCAAAATAAGTCGCTTGGGGGAATCGGATACTTTGTAGAACATTGAAAAAGTCATTGAGATTTACAAAAGTAAATTTATTTATTAGTTATTTTACAAATCGTTTCTATAAAATTTGAAGACATAAAAAAAAATCTTAGAACATAAGCTTAACATAATTCTTAACATAATTCTTAACATGACCTAAATAATGAAGAAGATTTTGTACTTTAACATGAGCTAAATACTGTAGAAGATTTTGTACTTTAACATGAGCTAAATACTGTAGAGGATTTTGTACTGTAGAAATTTCACTTATCTCTATATAAAACATAGAAATATCATCGATTATTACTACAGTAGAGCCCGTTTATAGCTTGTCTGCATTTAACGAGATTAAGCATTTAGCGAAGAAAATGGAGTCTTTTGCTTCGCATAATGTTTATAAATATATTGAAATATACTCTTATAGCGAGCAAATTTTTGTACTTTCCTTGGATGTAACGAGGGAAATAATTATGGAAGCATGAAATGATTACAAATATAATGATTTAAAAAAAAAAAAAGAAACACACACTTTCTCCCTGGAATTTCTCCACTTCTATTGTAAGGAATAATAAGCATTCTTTAAAGTTATCCAACAACAGGTACAATCATCAGAGACAGGTATAGATTCTTGGAAGGAAGGTGGTGTGGACTGGACGCCAGCCCTTCCTGTTGCTCTTTTCCAGGAAGGGTACAGGAGTTAATGAAAGAATCTTAACTCATAAGGAATGGAATTCTAAATCACTTGGTATTTTGACGCAGTTAAAGATGGTGGGGGGAGGGGACGGCGCTAAGTGATGGAGCTCATGATGACACCTCCCTTCAATGGCTTGATACAATCGAAATCAGGTGTAATTACCGGTTTCAGAACTACGAGTAAGATAATATTATTTTCGGCCTTTTCTTGAGAGCGTATTTTTTATTCTGCTATTTAAAATGTCGAAAATAAAAGTTTTATCCGTAAGAGAAAAAGTAGAAATTATAAAACTCTTGGATAAAGGTGAAAAAATGTTGCAATATGCAAGAAGTATGGACTTCCTTCTTCAACTGTGTCAACTCTTTTGAAAAAACAAAGAGTCCTTAATGAAAGTATATGAAGCCAATGTGACCAATTCTTAACGATTGAAGAAGTGTGAAAAAGAGGACTTGGATTAAGCGCTGTTAAAATGATTTGTTCAGCAACGAAATTCTTGTTTGCTGATAACTGGGCCGTTCATTAAAATCCAAGTGGAACATTTTTCAGCCCAGCTATATTATACAACTTTTTCTTGCTCTAATGGGTGGCTACATCGTTTCAAGCAACGTCATAACAACTGTGCAGGAAAAATTATAGGCGAAGCCTCCAGTGTAAACGGCAAAGATGTGAAAGACTGGATGAATTGCAAATGGAAAGCTTTTACAATCTAACTCCTTACCAAACAATGAAGTTTAAAGGTGAAAAATGTGTGGGCGGTACGTTGCTGAAAAATCGCTTAACTGTGTTAATGTGTTGCAGCATGTCAGGCAAAGACTAGAAAACACTTTTTATCATCGGTAAATCTGCAAATCCAAGATGCTTTAAAGGGGTAAAAAGCCTCCCCTTGCAAATCGAAAAATAAGGAATGGATGACTTCGAAATAATTTTATCCTAATTGCACAGGTGCTTCAAAAACAGAAAAAAAAGATTGAACTCATCATTGTAATTGATCTGCTCACCCCAGAAATTTAAGGGGACAGGGGACCTTCAAACTCATTTTTTTATTTTTTTTATTTCACTTTAAATACTATTCAAGGACACACTATATGCATTATGGCATGTATTTATCACACCAGAATTATTATTATTATTATTATTATTATTATTTTGGAGAAAAATAAGGAATTTTTCTGAATTTTTTAACCGTTACGCAGAATTTTTCAAAATCTCTCATGCGCATTCCATATCAATTAAAATCATGAATATTTTTTATGCAGGTTTGGTTTATATATACAAATAATACTTGGCATCAAATTTTATATATTTGAATAAAAAAGTAAAAAAAAAAAAAAAAATCAAATTTTTTTGAAATTTTCCGCATTTTTGCATCATATTATTTCAATTAACTACCTTTAAATTTTTTAAATTAAACCTCATTTCAAAAAACCATGCCAAGTTTTATGACAAATATAATGATAAATAGCTACAAAAAATTTCAAACTATTCAGATGAAATAGTATGCGCATGCAGCATTTTGAAACAATGGAAACCGACAAAATTTTTGAAATGAGAAAAACAATTTTAAAGTTTTAGTATTGGTAAACATAAGAAAATATACCCTGAAAGGGACTAAAATCATATATATGCAAAACCTTTACATGTTTAATGTATGATTCCACCAAAATAATTATTTATAACCTCCCCCCCTCCCCCCCCTGTTGAGTGTTTAAAAAAATTCATTTTTTAATGCGATTGAGTAATAAATTTTGAGATTTTTCTTCGCAACCAATTATAGAATTTCTCAGTTTCATCTTTTTACAGATTACTAAAATTCTGTATTCTCGCCCCCCCTGCCCCCCTTCCACCCCCTTGAAAATATTTATTTTTTCTGCGATTGACTAATAAAGTTTGAGATTTTTCTTCACAACCAATTGATGAATTTTTCAGTTTCATCTTGAAACAGATTACCAAAATTCTCGATTTCCCCCCCCCCCGCACCCCTTGTTGAGTGACAGAAAAAATTCATTTTTTACTGCGATTGACTAATAAATTTTGAGATTTTTCTTCGCAACCAATTATTGCATTTCCCAGTTTCATCTTTTTACAGATTACTAAAATTCTGTATTCTCCCTCCCCCCCTTCCCCCCTGCCCCCCATTAAAAAAATTCATTTTTTCTGCGAGTGACTAATAAAGTTTGAGATTTTTCTTCGCAACCAATTATAGAATTTCTCAGTTTCATCTTTTTACAGATTACTAAAATTCTGTATTCTCGCCCCCCCTGCCCCCCTTCCACCCCCTTAAAAAAATTAATTTTTTCTTCGATTGACTAATAAACTTTAAGATTTTTCTTCGCAACCACTTGATGAATTTTTCGGTTTCATCTTGATACAGATTACCAAAATTCTCGATTCTCCCCCCTCCAGCCCCCTACCTGTTGAGCGACTGAAAAAATTCATTTTTTAGTATGATTGACTAATAAATTTTTAGATTTTTCTTCGCAACCAATTATTGAATTTCTCAGTTTCATCTTTTTACAGATTACTAAAATTCTGTATTCTCGCTCCCCCTGCCCCCCCCCCCTTGAAAAAATTCATTTTTTCTGCGATTGACTAATAAAGTTTGAGATTTTTCTTAACAACCAATTGATGAATTTGTCGGTTTTATCTTCAGACAGATTACCAAACTTCTCGATTTCCCCCCCCCCCGCACCCCCTGTTGAGTAACAGAAAAAATTCATTTTTTACTGCGATTGACTAATAAATTTTGAGATTTTTCTTCGAAACCAATTATTGAATTTCTCAGTTTCATCTTTTTACAGATTACTAAAATTCTGCATTCTGCCCCCCCCCCTGCGCCCCCCCTTTGAAAAAATTCATTTTTTCTGTGATTGACTAATAAAGTTTGAGATTTTTCTTCACAACCAATTGATGAATTTTTCGGTTTCATCTTGAGACAGATTACCAAAATTCTGGATTCTCCCCCCCCCCCTTGATAAAATTAAATTTTTACTGAAATTGATTAATAAATTTTTATATTTTTCTTCGCAACCATCTGATGAATTTCTTGGTTTTATCTAGCGGCAGATTAGCAAAACTTTGGAATTCTTAATTTTTTCAGTCGTTCAACAGGGGGGGGGGCGCTAGGGGGGGGGATTTAAGAATTTTCGTTATCTGCCGCAAGATCAAACCGACAAATTTATCAAGTCGTTGCGAATAAAAAAAATAAATTTTTTTAGTTACTCGCAGTAAAAAATGACTTCTTTTAGTCACTCAACAAGGGGGGGGGGGGGAATCAAGAATTTTGGTAATCTGTCGCAAGATGAAACTGAGAAATTCACCAATTGGTTGTAATTGAATGAAAATTAAAAATAAACAGTTAATTAGAAGAAAAAATGCATCTGCAAATATTTGTAAACAAACATCAGCTGATCACGACGGCCGTTTAATTAATTATAAAAATGTAAATAAAATCTGAAAAAATCATCCGATTGTAATTATTTAAGTTGGAGATGAAAGCTTACATGGAGCTATTTTTTTGGGGGGACAAGAAATTTTTTTTCAAAAATTTGAGCGACTTTGCTGATTTTGAAGGTCCCTTGTCCCCTTAAAAAACATAAAACTTGTTTTTTAACCGCCTAACTCAACCTTACTGTTTCGATTAAGGTGTTATTCGCAGCTTCAATTGCTAAATTCTCATAATTTATAAAAAGCAGTTGATTCTCATGCTGTTAGAGAGAAATGAAAAAGATCAGGATCTTAAAATTTCTGTTCTTGACGCTATAGACATGATGACAGATGCCTTGGGAAGTGTGACTCAATCCTATATCCAAAACTGTTACGGGAAAGCTGGATATCCATCCAGCTTTGACAGAAATGATGGATGATTTCGAAGATGAAGATGACTTGCCACTCTCATTCTGATTGCAACAAAATAACATTGAGAACTTTAACGATGGTTTAAGCATCGATGAGTACAATAACGTTGATAATGATGTCTTAACGTCTATACTCTCCACTGAGGATATCTTCGTGGAAGTGGTAAAAGCCCAAGAACAGGAAAATGCAAGTGATAGTGACTCGGAAAAAGAAACTGTACTTAACGCCAACACGTTATTGTGCTGAAGAGTCATTACAGAATCTTGAACAGTTTTTTTGAAGCAATGAAAAATACTGATGATGCAACATTTAATGCATTAAGTGTTTTAAGACGAAAATTGAATGAAACGAACTCAAACAATCAACTTTGGATGAATATTTTTCCAATTCTCAATAAATATTACCAAGCACTAATTTACGTAAGTTGCTTTTTATGTACATATGTACATATTAGTTTTTAACTTGGATTTGGATTTAGCCAGCGACTGGATTTAACGAGCATTTTTTTGTGTTAGTATTTTTTTGCAGTATTTTTTTCAGTATTTGTGTCAGAGTATTTTTTGTGTGAGCTTCTTGTTAAATACGGGTCGTACTGTATAAGAATTTATATCATGTAGATAATATGAATTTTTGTTCTGTTGTCGTTTACAAAGGCGTAAGTTTTTTCGACGTTTAAAATAAATAAAAATTTATATGTGATCTTATTGGATACCTCATCTGCTGAATCATAATTATATTGTTTCATTTGAATGTTTCGAAACAGAAAAGTGCTGACTTTGCAGTTTTGTATAACTAATTGCATGAAATCTTTAAATGCTATGATAAATACTTTATTCCTAAAAATGTATAACTGACACTTTGATATATACACATATATGAATGCACATAGAGTAAAGTGCCCAAAATTCTTCACCGGGCTCAAATTCGTCACCCCTGGTATCGTCGCGTATTGCACTCTTAGCTATTATTGTGGTTATGAAACTCTTCAGTATTGCCTTTTCAAGCATTAAAAATGGGATGGTAAAGAGGCGTTTTCTTTTAGCACCGCATTTTTCAAAAGCATTTCTGTGAGAAGCTGTTTCTGAATTTTATTCATTTTGAGAACTGTATTCGAATTCAGAAAATTACGTCTCACAGCATCGCTTCATTGCACATTTGACTACAGAATTAATTTCAGGTTTAAACTCTCCAGCTTCTTTGAGCTTAATCATTATATCAAAAGAAGTCGCAATATTTTTAATCCTTCTTATTTTTAGTTCTTTCGTCTAAGAGTCTGTCTAAATGTGTCCTGGGTATATGAAGAGCGTAATTAACCTTATGCATTTTTTTATTACTTTTAAATTCATTCCAACATAGTTGAAAAGTTTTTATGAATTCAATTTGTTTGTCTGCTGACTATTCGAGCTCTAACTCGTGTAAATATTCTCGCATGGCCAGGAAATTAATATATGTTTTTGAGTTCTACTGTGGCATGTTTGGTAATAAAAAAACGTGCATAGCATGTACTGTATAGTTTGTTTAAAGATACACTTAAAAGAATTACTTACGGTCTATAGGAAAATATCGTTTGCGGTATATTTTAAAGATGTTACATAATTTCAAACATAATGAAATTGATATGCATTTCTGATGTGCACTAAACCATGCCTTCTGTAGAATAGAGGGTGCAAAGCATGTATCATTCATTTACATGGTGACACAAAATAATTCAAACACTTATTGGTCCACGAGGACACATAAAATAATTCATTTACAGTACTGGGCAATGACCAATATTTGCTAGAAGTGCTTTTCAGTTCTGGTACGCGATTTTAAATTTAACTAATATTTTGTATATTATTTAGAGTATATAAATCCTATTGATCATACTCATAGCTGCACAAAATATTTCGAGTATATTTCCGTTTATTACCGGAAAATGCTGAAGGAGGATTTTCAACTGTTCTCTTTAAACGAACTATGCGTTTCCTAAGTAAAGTAAATTTTAGCATACAATGTAGTATATACAAATCTTTAGACCATATGCAGGGCGGCACGAAATAATTAAGGTATTTTCCGACTGCTGATGGTGATTGCAGAAAATTGTTTTTCAAATGTCTTATGCATTTTCCGCATTGTCTCTGGGTTTTCTGGGGTCGGCACCCCTATCGCTGATTACCTAGACATTCCACCCCCCCCCCCCCATGATTGCATTTAGACTCAGTAAAAATTTAATTCGTGGGTTTGGCAACCCTTTACTTAAACACTGCCCCCCCGCGATTGAACACATACTCTAAAGCTAATCCTGGGTTCCCGGGGCAGTCATTCTAGTCCCTGTTTAATTAGACACTTCATACCCGGTATTGCACTAAAACTCGAAAATGTATGCTGGATTCTTGAGGTGCTCATCAATGTTTAGTTAGACATAAGTTTTCAACTTCTTATATTGTGAAGTTTTTTACGGTATTCTGAAAATATTGAGAGTGTTTCATAATCTATGCTTGACGCATGATGTTTCGTTCTTGTTTTGTTTATATCATGGATTTATTTTTTCTGACTTGTAAAGCTTGTTACCTACCAAATTAATTTCACCAATCAAATGTAAATAGCATTTGAGAAAACTTTACAAGTGTAGAAACAGACATATGAATTGTGTCAGAAGAATCAACCACAATTACAAAAAAAAACTATTTTGAATAAAAAGACCAACCGAGAACATCATTTATAAAACCAGCAAGGTATATGAATAGGTAAAACAAGGTAAACCAGCATAGTATCAATGCATGACAAAAGAAGTATGATTCAATCTGAAGTAAAAATGAAGACATGATTGTTCCACTCGTGATGGAAATGTTTCTCTCGTATCCACCGATGGTGATAACAGAATATATTGTTTTTTGTTTTACAACAGAGGAAAAAACTTTCTCAATATAACCATGCAGAAAATTGGGTTAAGACCTCAGATAGTCTTCAAATGCGGGTCGTGAAAGATTAAAATCCTAACCAAGAAAGAATAATTCCTTTTACGATTTTCTTGTTTAGAAAGATAATTAGTAGCATTATATAGATGCATTTATCAGAAATTATATAACGCATATTTCAAAATATCTAAATATAAATAAATTTATCAAGTTATCTCTCTGTACTCCAAATGTACATAAAATGACATAATGTCTGAATTTAAAATTTATGGAGGAGGGGGAAATAGTAATTTTTTACAAGAGTTAAAAAAGAAATAGCAATCGAATGACTTTCCTTTTGCTTAATCAGTGGTAAGGACAATTAAGTATGACCGGTAAATAAGTTTTAAGAAAAGTTTAGCTCCAAAATGTTCGCTTAGCTTAAATGGATAGTATTTCGGCATTTTTTGCTATACCTATATGTGCGATTATACAAATGCATGAAAAATTGAATGTAAATAATAACTTGACTTTCTATTGTGGTAATCTTTACTTAAGTATATTTTATAAATTTACTAGCTAACCCGCCCGGCATCGCCCGGCCTCGAGATAATTACAATCTCAGAGAAAGGCGTTAAACCCCTCCCTCCCATACCCGCAAATATAATGAATAATTTGTTCAAGAGAACCACCTTCACCTACATTAACGCGATCATTAAAAGAAGAATTACATTTTTCTGATAATTAGAACATAACGAAGACGCTACGCTAAAATAGCCGGCAGATGACACCCCTTCCCGACCTCAATTTCAAATCTATATCTTAATTCGTTACATAAATTTTTGTTCATTAGTAAAAATTGGCAATTGTTTACTTTCATTTTCGCAAACTAAATGGAGAGATCGGCCAGAGAAACAGGTGTCTTTGTAGTTCAGTTTTTAATGAAAGCAGATGCCTGTCTGAAACTTTCTCGGATTGTTTTCAATGGCGCCGGCAGATTTTTGGCAGTTTTTTGCATAAATTAAGAAAAATTACCGACCGAATTTTTCAAAAATCACATAGTCAGATGCGGAATTTTTTTTTTTTTTTTTACATATGCTTAGGCATTTTCAAATTGATATCTCAATTAGTTTTCTTAAAATTCGCTAATTAGTAAAATAATTTCGAATTCATTCATTTCCGCTTGCAAATCTAATACGCTTGTTCGTTTTTTTAACCATGTTGATTTGAAAAATGTCATTTTAGAAGTGATGGTTAATAAGAATCTAATTAATATCTTGGGTAATTATCAAAATATTAAAATTCTTAGACTCAGGTGCACGTGGCCAGTTTTCAGTCTTCTAGGTGGGCTAGATTTTGCTAGCCATTGCAGACAAACACACACACAGAGCGCGAAAATTTCTTTTATTAATATAGATTATAATATAATATATTTTATTCTACTATATAAATATAACATGTACTGTATAGCTTAAAAGAAAAATAATTTAACGTTGTTCTACAGTCATTAACTCTCAATTTCACATTAATGATCTCAGCATGTCAAAAATCGATCATTAAGAAAAATTAAAAATATCACGTCTCAAAGAGTTCTTCAAATAGTCATTAAACTGGAAATTCATGATCTTAACATATAAATGCTTAGAACAAAACTTTCACGGATTTTACAGGAGATAATAAGAGGTAGAATCACTGATTATTTTGAAATGATGACGCCAATTAGAAAAATATGAAGCAATAATACATTTTGTTAAATCAATTGTTCTATTAAATGTTTAATTACAGTAATAATATATATGTTGGGGCGTTTGTATATATTTGTAAATTTTCTTAAAATCCATGTTAAATAGAAATAACGCTTGTATGAAATAGGTTTAGAATGGTATTAAATAAACACTAGAAATATATTCAAATAATTTCAAACATTTTACGTATACTGGTGTTGAATTAAAAACATTTTATAAAATATAATTATGTTACCTTTTCTAACACTTTCCAACATAGTTGAAAACTGTTTATGAATTCGGTTTGTCTGTCTTTCTGCCATCTGTCTGCCGTCTGTTTGTCTGCCTGTCTGCCCTCTGTGAGTATGTTCTCGAATTCGCGTAAATATACTCGGATAGTCACGCAATTGATATATGTTATGGATGTTTACTATGGCATGTTCGGTATTGAAAATGAAGTGTGTCGCACTTATAGTTGCTTTACAGGGACACTCAAAAGAATTCCGTTACATTACGATATACGGGAAAAAATCGTTTACGATTTATTTTAATAATGTTTCACTATTTAATACATATTGAAACAGATATATATCACTTAGTTGCATTACATAAGGCTTGCTATAGAATACTGTGTGCATAGCATACATTGTTCGTTAACAGGGACACACAAAATAATTCGGTTAAAGTACTGTCAGTTAAAAACAATTGCTGGTATTGCGTTTTCAGTTGCGGTATGCGCATTTAAATTTAACTAATGTTTTGCCTATTACTTGGTGTGTATAAATTCTATAGATCATATACTGGGTAATACAAACTACTTCGAGCACATTTCTGTTTATTGACGGAAATTCCAGAAGGGGAATTTTAAACTTTGCTATGCGTCTCCTAACTGAACTAAATTTTGCATTCTATGCTATATATACAAATATGTATAAGTATATATACAAATCTGTTTATCATATACAGGGCTACACAAAAGAATCCGGATATTTTTCCGAATTTTCTATTAATTCCTGAAATGGATATATGTAATACTTTTTCCGGTTTGTTTAATTATACGTCATCTTTCACCTTGTTAGACGGTAAAGATTTGTGAAGATATATTGAAAGTGTTGGAAAGTGTTACTTAATCTATGCGTCACGCATTTTTTTTTTCTTGTTTATATTAGAATAGTTGTCATTAAAACAATAATTTATGTTGATATAAAATATCAATAAAGTAATATTTACTCGATATTGTGTAAAAGCATTTTTAATTAAAATATACGGTTGATTTTCAGAAGAATTTATTATATTATTTGTGCATTTTTCACGGTTATATTATTAAATATTTAGCGGTATTTAAATTTTTTTAAAGCTAATTAAGTTATTATTTTTTTTTTTATTCATTATTAAATAAGTGTAAACTTTTGCATATAATAAATGTGGAAAAAGGTTTATACACAGGAGCTCATAAAATATTTTAGTATTTAATAAAAGTAATGGAAGCTTGGCCGGTACTTTAGGTGACGTCATGATAATAGGCCCCATTTGATATCAAATAAACTGTGACATACTTTCAAAATTAGTTTTCAAAATATAGTTCTTTTATTACATATACCTATAACGATACAGATATAAAAGTGCGCATACACACACCATTTCATAATATATACCATTCATTCAAGTAGTTTAGAAATTATGAAGTTTAAAGTTTGATTAAATCTAACTATTAAATTTAGTTTTAATCATTGTAATTGGAATGTCAGGAGTTTTTTAGCATAGTTTAACACCTACTCGGAGGAATGAGTTGTAATGTTTCATAAGCATGTTTAAAGTCCCTAGATAATTTTAAACATTTTGATAGGTTCTAATACATAACAGGTAAATTTGAGAAGTTATAGTACACATTGTTTTTAAAAATTAATTTCAAATTATATAAATTAAGAAATTAATATTACAAACATAATATCCTATAATGATTAAATTTTATGAGTATAACGTTTCAATAAAAAAAAGAAACAAAAGAAACAGCAAAACTATGTGCATTTATCTACGTGTTTGTTCTTTACATACTATAAATTTAAAAGAAAGTATTATGCAGAATACATAAAAAAAAGATAAATTTATAAATAATATATTTTGTGTTGTATTCGTATTAAATGCACTTTTTATATAAAAACTTTATTAAGAATGGATATACATCACCTACGTTTGAAGTACATTTACACTGATAACTATAACTGTGCTACTACCAGAAAAATAACAGTAATTAAAGATGCCACTACAAAGGTTATTCGATTTTCCTCCCTTCTAAATGTAGGTCTTTTAGAAAGAGAAATACTTAAGAAAAGTCGCAGCGCTTTTTAAAGTTTTTGTAATGCCGTTAAATAAAATATCCTTGGAAAAACAAAATCAGATAAAATGAATCAATAACCTAAAATTTAAATATGTATTTTAAGCATATTGCATTTATTTACAAACATACCGGCAGAAAATGTCACATATTCTCCAATCTCGCCCGTATTTTTAAAAATTATGGAAGCGTTAAAATATATTTGCATTAATTGGACTTAGGTTACTTAAACCTACAAATAATTCAGTTTTTGAAAAAATATATGCATTAAAGATATATGTGATATTTTGATTTCTCATTTTTGAACATTTAAATATAAAATTAATATCACTCTTAAAAAGTGTTAAAAAACATGGTTTATTTTCAAACGAAGAACTTTAACGTCATTTTTCTCAAAATATGTTTGCGAGGAATTGTGCGCAAAGTAATTAAAAAAACTTGTCAATTTTTTTCATTAAATTATCAGGATATATATAGTGTATGGTATGTTCTATGAAGTTAACATAAATTTCCGTATTTTTAGTTGAAAATACCTGATATTTTTGGTGTTATATTGCTGAAATTTTGAAAATTTTATATAAGCTAGCTACAGTTGGGTTTTCAAAACATGAAAATTCTAAAAATAAACATTTTTTAAATTCAGAATAAGCACAGGACTTTTATGTATAATTAGATACCAAAAAATGTATTTTTTTATTCAGAAAGTCTTTTGTACTCATGCGCGCAACCTATGATTCAAATTTTCTAAAAGTGAAAAGAAAAAAAAGTAGATTTTTTTTTACTCCAATATGATCTGAAAAACAATTATCAAATGAAGAAAAAAGAAGCATGTATCTATTAGAGCCTTTAAAAATTGCATTTATGTAATGTATACTTTTTAAGATATAAAATGACCAAAATGGTCAATATTTTTCACTTTTCGACATTTTAAGCGTCCTCTTTAGAAAGTTGACACAATGCTTTTACATTAGTAAAAACACTTATATTGTGGCCTTAAAAAGTTCATTGTGTGGACGATTTTCTATATTTTAACTCTAGAAAATCAATAGTGGATATAGAAAATATTATTTAAAGTAATCTAATCCAAAAGAGATAATTCAAAATAATGCTTCCATAGAATTAAGATTGGCGTGAGATTTTTATTGTGTGACTAGCGTAGGCTCAAAATCCTTTGGGGTCTATCCTTACGTGTACGTAGGGCATAGGGTACGTAATTTTTATTATCATTATTTGCGATTCGTATCCTTTACCAACTCACTGTATTTCTGTGGTTAAATGAAAAAAAAAAAAAAAAAAAAACATTAATTCGGAGATAGATACATTGTAAAAAATTTGCAGCAAACTATCCGGTCATTCGACCGTTTTTACAGAAAATGGTTAAATTACCGTAATTTAAAGCTATTCTGACCATAATATTGCCCATATTATGGTCAGAATACTGTTAAATTACAGTTATGTAACCGTTTTCTATAAAAACGGTCAAATGACCAGATACTTTGCTGCAAATGTTTTACAGTGTATATTTAAATATTAAAAGCCGCATCCAGCTCACTCGACCCGAAGGAGTTAAATGATAAATAGATAATTCTTAAGATATTGTTTAAAAATGAAAATCAAATTGTAATTGAGCATGTCTTTCAATTATAAATTAAAAAGCATATATTAATTGATACAAAACGACGTCTATTGTACACGGATAAAATAACTTTATTTGTCTATATAACCTGCAATGTGCACGTATTGTAACACGTATTGGTTCGTTACAACGTTATTCTGACTATTTATAATTCGCACTTTGCTAGATTTACGTTGTATGATAAATCATGTCAATATTGTAAAATCTGTTATTCTTATGAATGTACCATATAGATAATGATTTTTATTAATACAAGTATTTATCGCAACTACTGTCAACTTCTCTAAATATACTACTGTTTATTATCTTTTGAATACTGTGTTATATATATATCTGCTGATGATTACTGTTTCTTACATTAAATAGTCACTCTTTTTCTCAAGAATATATTTATGGAATAAATTACGTCTTCCTACTTGCTCATATTATTTCTGTATTTTGTAACATTGCTACAAATTAAGGCGCATCGTGTGACAATGTACATTATGTAGTCGACAACGGGCGTTACACGTATGAACAATACATAGAATTCTGAGTTACTAATTTAGCATAAACTAACTCTTAACATATTTTGATGAAACTATTTGCAGTTAGGATTCGCAAATACTATTTTGTTTTCTCATTTTGCTGCCAATCATGTATTTAATGATAGGAAATAGGTTGAATCTCTTAATTACGTTGTTAGCAAAGACATATATCACTCTTCATTCAAAAATTTATTTGGAATAAAACCGAATTCCTATGCATCAAGTATTTGCAACTATTTGATAGAGAAGTTTTTATTTTTATTTATATGAAATAAAAAAAAAATTGAGCGGTTATCACGTTTATAGAGCCTTTGTTATGTTATCATGTAAATCATCATTAGGTGTTTTCATCATACATTATGTGTTTCAATGAATACATTTGCAATACAAAATATGATGCTCTTGCATATAATAGGCATATAATAAGCATAAATAATGTTATTTACATGCTTTTTCATTATTAAAATTATTTTTAATAAAATTATTTTGCTTGCGGCATGTGTAATTTCAACTACGAATAGAAATTTGAATGCTGCTGATTTATTGTCTAAGATAGAGCTTGAACAATTAACCAACCACTTAAGTTTCCCATTATACATTTCTAAGTTCCTGATGTTATGAATGATCCAAAATATGTCTATAAGGCAGATGTGGAAAACAAAGCAATTGGAAAAGCCGAGGGAAGCGAGGCTTTTTAAACAAAAGAATCACATTGCAACTCAAAGTAGCTAGTTTGGGATTACAGCATATTAGAAGGGCATGTGCGAAGGAAAATGTGATCATCAACTATGATCATTTGTTTTTTTATGTACTCTCGTTTATATTTTATTTGTTTCTTGAACATATACTACCAACAAATGTAAAATCAGTAAATATTTTTATTTTAGTAACATTTTTACAATAATGCAGATATGCAACACTTAGAATTCTGAGTTTTTACAAAACCATTAAAAAAAAACTTCAATATTTCCCTATTAAAAAATGTCATAAATATAGTATATAATTATTTGATAATAAATATAAAAAAATGTTTAGTAGTTGACATTTAAAATACTTCTGTTGTTGTTTTGTTATACTTATTGTTATTATATTATTTTACTCTGACATACTTTTCACCTTTGTGATTGTTTTCATTTTTTTTTCATTTTGATATGATACTTATTAATATATTGGTTTATTTTCAAGCCCTTGAATTCAAATTTTGTATGATTATCATACACTTTTGTAATGGAACAACACCTAAAAATACAATCGTGTAATGCAAAACTGATTGGAATATATACATTTCCACATTTATAAAGATAGCCGTTTCTTTTTAACTATTTTAAAAACGTTAAATATTTTTACTACGTTGTACAGCGAGCGAATCTAAATATAATTATTCTTCTGTCTATATACTTTTAACTTTTAAAGAGTTTAAATCTAGATTTTCCTTAAAATCAGAACATTTTTCTTTACGAAAATATATTTTTAATATTAAAAGACAAATTTTTAAAATACGGTTTAATTCCAATTCAAAGAATGTCCGTCTTTTGGGTATAAAGAACAAATTATTTCGCTTTAACTTCAAACGCTTTATCTTTCTTTATATCTAAATTTCTTATCGTGTTCCTTTTCATCATATAAAAATTTGGAAAACGTCAGATCATATTAAGAAATATTTTTCTTTAATTATTTTCCTTTGAAAAAGTAATTCTTTAAATATCAGTCGTCTTAGGTTTCTTTTTTATTTTAATTAAAGATATATATTCAAATAAAATAAATTATATAATTTTTCTATAAATCTCAGTGGTAGTTTTAAACATAAAATTCCATTTCATTCAGAATTGCACTATGGTAAACTTGAACTTGCGATTTCTAGTTTATAATTAATTTATAGCTAAATTAAAAACTTTTAAATAATACTAAGTGACATTGTAATTAAATTTTACAGTATATTTAATGTAACTATTATATATATATATATATATTAATATCATTTATTTCGTTTCAGGATGCACTTTAGCGTTCTTATGTACTAAAAATGATAAGTATTCACAGTTACCGACCAATGCCGAAATGGCATTCATTTTACTCAGCAACGAAAGCTAAAACTATTTTCTAATTAAATGAGAACATTCCAAATGAAGTGATTTAAATAATGCAATGCAGAATTCAGTTTTAGAAAATAGTCTTTACATTTTGCAAAACACGTTTCTAAAAGTATATACTTCTGTACTAGTAGAAATATTACAATAAATATAGAAATATTCCTAACGAAAATATATTTATAAACCAAAAAAAAAAAAAAGCAATTAAGAGTATCTTTAAGGATATCTTTGATGACTATTATATACACTGAAAGGACAATTTATTATGTACACCCAGTTAGCAGCTTGTGGGTTCAGCCTTCGCTCGGATAACCACAGTTATACACCTTTGTAATGATTCAAAGAGATTTTAAAGGATAAATGTTGAAATGTATACTGAAAACGTGTCTGTTGTTTAACATGTACCGATCGTGGTCGTGGAGTAAGAGCAAAAATATACATATATATGCAATAGGTCCGTGAAATTGTAAAAGACGATCAGGGGATGTCTAAAGTATATTTCAAGTGCACTGATATAGCCTTGTGAAGGTACGGCAACATCATTGTGACGTCAAACTGACGTCCATGTGACGTCACGTGTTGTGGATGGGAACACATTACGGCTGGTTTTAACCCTTTTGCGACGTCACATTGTGAAGTAACTTCATGACCAATATTCGAAAAGTGTGACATTTTTTACGATTCTGTATCGAGCGGGTGACCAGATTTTACCCGAATCCAACCCGGTCTCATTAGGTCAGCTGTTTTTGCTGTATGCAGGATTCGAATCCTGCATCTTATTGGTTGAGCAGATTCGGCCCCATTATATTGTGCCAGCTACTATATATATATTTTTTCATTTTTGCTGTAGGTATAATTCGGATTAAAATCTTGTATCGGGTTTTAGACGAACCCAAAGCTGGTCCGGTATAAGAAAATGTTGTTATTCGACTCTCGATGCAAGATTCCAACCTAAATCCAGACAGAAAAAAAAGTCTACTTTATAAGTTTGGGTTGGGTTCGGATAAAATTTAGCAACCGCCCAGATTCAGAATCGCCAGATAGGTTTTGAATATAGATATTTTTAAGAAAGATTTTAAAAAGTGCTTTTGTTTAATTGCAACATATTTCAAAACACATTTATTACTGTACGTTACACATATCTTTGCTATATTTCCGTATATTAAGAGCTTAAGCTAGTAACGCGGACGAACACGCGTGCTAATTTTAAACTAATGTCTTTCGTCTTATTTTACGTTTGAATTTCATTTTTTAAAAATTTTATTATTTACATATTTATTTTATTATTATTATTATTATTTGCATAGAAAAAGTTAGATCGATGTTTAACCGAGTATGTTCTTATTTTTTTTGATTTTGGATACTGTTTTTATTATTTTTTTTTTTTTTTCTGAGAGTACTTGCCACTTTGAAACCGGTTCCGAAACTAAAAGTGCCACGAGAAAAAAAGAATGCATCCAAAATAGAAAATGTATGCAGATACCCGGTAACGCCTAAGATATCCTAAAAATATCATTTAAAATTTTTGAAATGGAAACAAGAAATTTGAAATAAATCTCTGTAGTAAAAAGTATTAAAAATATTGCAACAAAGATTACAAAACAAACTAGGTTACGAGTTTGTTCATTCTGTGTCGGAGAGCCTGAATATATTTGTTGAACTGTATTCTTCATAGGCACAAAAACGATATTTTCCTGAAGCGTTTGATTCTAAAACGTTAAGGATTTGATTCAGAGTTTATACAGGGTGTCCACGTATAACCTGACCGACCTTAATTTCGCAACCGTTGGTCCTAGATGCATACTTCCAATTACAGAAATGGTTTAAATAAGGTAAAGAATTACTTTTAAAGCAATTTGGGTCAAGAAAATCATTTATTAAAAAATTACGAAATTTAAATTTTTATACGGTCCCTTGGTCCTATTGGTGATATTTAGTAAATATTTACTGTGACACTAACAAGTGACAAAACTAGTCCCATTCATCTAATATTAAAATTGACCGAGTTATGAAACTTTGAAATGCATGACTAATACCACTTTTATGCATCTCACAAAAGATGATTTCTGCCATGCTTTCAGGGGTCGTATATAAAGTACTCAAACTTATTTCAAGATGCGCTTTGAAAGAAATCGTAGAACTATTACGATTGAGTTAACTTTTATTAGTTAAGTTCCAGATTAGTTAAAATAATTGTATTTTAACTTATGTTTTATTTTGTAAGGATTTGAGGCTATGATTTATTTTAACAAAAATTATGCTATTTTCATAAGGTTTTATTTAACTTGCAACGATCGTCTTTCCAGTTTAAAATTTGTACTTGAACTTTGAATCACTTTCAAATGTTCGATCGAAGTTAAATTTTACATACTCACTTAAATCCGATGCCAATGTAATATTATTATGATTTTCGACGCTTACCATATTATACATACTTATATGGAAGATAACGCAAAAAAATTCAGATAGATTACGGTAAACAAGTTTAAGAAAGTGTTTTAGATTAGATAGCATAAACGTGCGATGGTTATATTTTTTAACTTTTATAATTACGTTTTATGTATTTTTTAACACTGAATAAAAAAAAAATTCCTTCACTTTTAACCATCATGTCAGGATTTTTCGGAAATCGTAAATTTCAAGGTAGCGAAAAATCTGATACTATATAATAGATGTAAGACTTTTTTATTCAGTTTAATTTTATTTAATTCAATAATTTATTCAATATTTTGGGTTATACTGGGTTTCTTACAGCTAAACAGCTCAGGGATCCGATGAGGTTGGGAAGGGAGGGGGGATCAATTTTAACTTTGAGCTTTTTAACTTTCAAATTTGCGATTTGAGAAAATGATGTGATTGTTTAAAATGAAGGTCATTTTCGGATTCAGCGATAAAAATTACATAAAAATTAATTTTCAAAAGCTAAAAAGCATGGCACAACCCAAAATTTGAAAGACAGTGTAATCTAACAGCATTTTAAAATCTGTATCACTTTGTAAAAAATTGAGGATGTTGTTTTTTATCCTTTTATATAACAAAAATTCTGTTATTTTTATACTCTTATACAGACCGGGAGGCGGCAGCGCAGATAACCACCTCATCGAATTCACGGCTGAATTTCCAGAATTAGTTAAAACTCGATTCGCATATTAAAACGCAATCGGTCTGTCAAGTCACATCTTGGTGGAAAACACGTGAAAACCCGATTTTAGCGGTTGACTCGTAGGTTTACCATTGTGTTTTCCTGCATCCAGTTCTCCATGTTTTCCTACTTTTGGATGCAGGAAAACACAATGGTAAACCTACAAGTCAACCGCTAAAATCGTGTTTTCACGTGTTTTCCACGAATATATGACTTGGCAGACCGATTGCGTTTTAATATGCGAATCGAGTGTTAACTAATTCTGGAATTTCAGCCGTGAACTCGATGAGGTGATTGTCTGTGCTGCCGCCTCCCGGTCTAATATGTTCAGTAGAAATTGTATATTTTGCATTAATATGTCAGAATAATTATAGCTTTCACATTTATATTAGATTGCAATGTTAATTTTGGTTTCGACTTTTTTTTTTTATACATCGGACGATTATTTATATTTCTACTACATTTGTGAATGACCCCTATTTCGCAGCAAAAAATATACTCCAACTTTAAACAGCTATTACTCGGTCAGTTTTAATGTTAGATGAATGGGACTTTTTTTGTCTTACTTGTTAGTGTCACAGTAAATTTTTACTAAATATCACTTATAGGACCGGGGGACCGTATAAAAATTTAAATTTCGAAATTTTTTAATAAATATTTTTCTTGACCCAAATCGCTTTAAAAGTAATTCTCTACCTTATTTAAGCCATTTTTGCAATTGGAAGTATGTATCTAGGACCAACGGTTGCGAAAATAAAGGTAGGTCAGGTTATACGTGGACACCCTGTATTTAGTGTTGGAGGTTTATATTCGAGTCCAAATTAAATAAAATAGTAATTCAATTATACGGAATTTTTTAACAATTGTTTGAAAAAAGAAACATTTTTTAATAGTTAATGGATATTTATGAATTTTAATCCTGGAACGTAATAAATTATAGAATAAAATTTCTGTCTAATTTTTAAGAAATACATAAAGATTATTTTTTTAGAAAAAAACATATTTTTGCAATGAAAAAATTTATTAAAGAGCATGCATCTTATTCGCCCACAAATATTTCAGTGAAGTTTTTAGATTTTCTTTTCTCATTTGAAGTGAATTGCAATATTCATGAATAACAACATTCATATCTTTAAGATTTGTAAATATAGTGTTACAATTATTGCAAAAGAGATTTAAAAAATTAAAAGAAACTCATAGAAATGGACTAATAAATAAATTAAAACCATTTAGAAAATTATTAGTGGAAAAAATAAATAAATAACTGGAAAATAAGTGCGTAAATCTTGCTTGCTTAAAGAACATATTTACAAATTATTACAAGCAAATTCTTCATGATTTAAATAATGAAGACTCATTAAAAAGCATATCATTAGAAAAATATCTATACTTTTATTCTTGTTCACTGTTGTTGCGAAAATTTAAATCTCTCTCTCTTTTTTTTTTTTTTTTTTTTTTTTTTTTTTTTTTTTAAGGAAAATAACATTTAGAATAAAAAATTCGTAATCATAAAATGCCATTGATTTATGAAAAGTATAAAAAATATATATAATCATTATAGCAATTACTGAAAGTTATTATGTTTGAAATGCAATGCAAAATTCATTTACGCAATGTGATAGGCATTGCGAAATAATTTCCACTTTATTATTAAAACTAAAATTTTTGTGAAACCGAAAAACACTGAATGGGTTTCGGAATGTAATTTCATTTCATTAACTCGTGGTTGTTTGCCAGTAACATAGATTGATATTAATTTATTGTTATGAGATTCAATTTTGAGTTTAAAACAATTTAAATACCATTTCAGTTTTAAAAGGAGAATCTGGAAAAATAATATTCCCAAAGCACATTAAAAGCCTTTTTAAAAAATGATAATTTAAAATGTTCACACGAAGTTAAATTCAGGAAAAGCATTAAGATGGGAGAGTTTATTTAAATGTGTTTGCGGCTAATAGCATTGTGATATCCTTCGACGTTATAAAGTACTCTAATAAAATAGTTTTGAAATCAATATATATATTTTTAATTATTCGAGTCATGATTAAACCTCCGCGTTTTCGTAACTAAAATAGATTTTTCTCACAATGTGCTCCTTTTAATTTAAATTTAATATCTTTAAATTATGTGTTTCATAAAATGTATGATGTTAGGTTTCTTATTAATTTTGTGTAATTTTCTGATAGTTCGATTTATAGTTAGGAACACTCGAAAAACGACATTTTCAAAACTGAGCAAAATAATACTCAAATCTGAATATGTCGCATAGTCAAAATGGCTGCGAATCAAAATTACTCAAGTTTAAACCATGTATATCTCATTTCTGAAAACATGCACATATTCAACAATAAAACATCATGTGCTCATATTTGAATATGTCCATGTTTCAAAAATGAGTATGAACTGATTTCTATGTGATCATTTTTGAGTATCTCCATGTTTCAAAAAAATGAGTTTGAATTGATCCTAATCATTTTTGAGTATGCCCATGTTTCAAAAATGAGTATGAACTAACCTCTATGTGCTTAGTTTTTAGTATATCCATGTTTCAAAAATGAGTATGAACTGGCCTCTATGTGCTTAGTTTTTAGTATATCCATGTTTCAGTATTCTGGTATTTCAGAATTGAAAGTATTGGGTCGCATATTTGAAACAAAATGTTTCATAACAAAATGGAAACTTCGATTTACTGAGATTTGAAAGTGTCATTTGTGTCAGTGAACATAGGTGCAAACTTTTACACTTGTTTTTATTGATTTTTTTTAAAAATAATAATCTTCACCTTATTTAATCGCAGAAATATGTGATTAAATAAAGCGTAGATTTTTATTCATAAACATTAATATAATAAGCGTAATATTTTAGAATGACAATTGCGATTCGTAATAAAAAAAACAGTCATTTCTTAGAATATACTTGTGTATTCAGCATATATTTTCTTTACCATTTTGTTAAAAATAACAACATTTCTTTCTTAATCACAACATAAAAATCTCATTTCATACAAGTGTAAAAATATGCTAAATCTTTGTGTTTTGTTAAATATTTTCTCTATGCTAATATAGTTTTTTGTAATTATTAGTCTTTTCTGTATGCTATTCCTGTAGGAAATGGTCAGAACTTCATTATATGAGCTATTTATTGCATATTCACTGTTGTTGAATATAAACATTTAAAAATAAAGTTGAACTATATAATAGATACTAAAATGAGACATATTCGAATAAGAACATTCACAATTTTCAAAGACTAAAATATTAAAAAAGGTACAATTCCATATAAGAATAATCATTTTGAGAGCAGAACACTGTAATTTCTGAAAATTCTCTTGAATACATTACAATGCAAGAAGTCCTACATTTTAAAGTCATTAAAATCTCATTAAAAAGGACTCTACATTGTTGAACAAACTGCGTTTAGTTTCATTCGTGTTTAAAAACTTCAGTGTTCATTGGAAACATTCATTTTAATTTTTGGCTGTCAGGATGATAATACAATAAATATCAAACTCCATTATTACTATTATTATTATTATTATTATTTGCGAAATGTATATTCTAAATCATTTAAAATTATGCTACAGCACATAAAATAGAGGATTTACAAGTTGTTATTATTTTTTCTTCTTTACTGAAAATAATAAATTTAAAAATTATAATAAATTTTAAAAATAATTATTTTAAACAAAAAAAAAAGTGAAATTTTTCTATAAAATAAATGATTTTGCTTTATGATAAAAATTACAATAATTTGCAATTCAATTATGCAATTATTTTTATAAAACTAATTACAATCTCAAAATTAATAGAATTAAATGAATATATAAAAATGAAATTAATGTATTTTTTTGATATTCTGAATTTCCAAGTAACATGCGTATGCTGTATGTAATTTAATAAACTTTATAATTCTATTAAGGTTTTGCATTTATATTGGGAAAGTCATGTTTTTTATTATATGGTTGAAGAAACGAAGTCATTATGTTGTTATAAAACAACGTGATTAAAAGCATATTTGTGTTATTATGCTATCATCAGACAGTTGTTTTAGAGTTTCTGAAACTGCATCATTAGTTCAACTTTAAATATACTAAAAACATAAACATAACCACGTGTAGGAAAGGGGGTACAAGTCAAAAGTATGATGCTCAAGGGCGAAGTGGCAAACACACAACATGGACGGAGCAATATATTTGTAGACGGTATTCATACTGGAAGTATTTTGTGCTATTGTCTAATTAAGTTTGCGTTTTAGAATGCTGTGGCTATACAGCTTCTTTCAAATTTTCTTTTCCTCTTCTCATTTTCATCACGAGCGTATTTGCTTGTTCAACACTTTTAAAGAAAATTGTGCTTATATTTTTCATTTATTTTAATTTATAGATGCAGCACAATGCCTTTTCGGTAAAATTTGCCGGTGAACACTTTATCCCAGTCTGTTGTGAATCTTCAATTTTTTTTAATTTTTTCTCCTTTATTTATAGATTGTTTGCGGCATAGCAGAAGAAGATAATACCTGTTTTGCGAGATAGCTAAACATGAATTCGTCTGTGCTTCCTTTAATTCAGACTGAAAGGTTGGTTTCTTCACGAACTGCACAAATCACCCGTTTTCACTTGTTAGTTTGGTTATCAACCATCAAAGTACTACTCATTGGTCACTTGGCCAAAGTGAAAGAAACAAAATGAGCAATTAAATAAAATAATTAAATAATTTTTATAAACAAATAATCCAACCCAAATAAAAAAATTTTTGATTACACAATTCTTGTCAACAAAAACAAACACATTGGCAATGTCTTGATTCAATCCTTCGACACTTCTACGACCGTGCCTGCGTCTTTGTTCGCCATTAATCATTTCCAGTTCTGTTGACATTTGCATTTAATATTAATCGATTAGAAATTTTTTCCCGTTATCAGTATGCAAAATACTTGGAGAGCCAAGAAAAAGAAAAATATCACTCAAGTTATAGGCTTCTTTAACTGTCCGTTTTGATATGAACGGCTTCAATAGAACAAATTTTGTTAAGAATGTTTTGGAGAAACTAACTTTCAATCTGGTTGAGATTGGCAAACCACGATGTCTACCTGGAATCTGCATTTGAAATACGATGACATAATCGACGTTACTTTATTTTTTCGTACATTCTTGTTTTTGTTGACAAGAATTGTGTAATCCAAAAACAATTTTATTTGGGTTGGATTATTTGTTTATAAAAAGAATTTAATTGTTTTAATTATTTGCTCATTTTGTTTCTTTCACCGTGGCCAATTTACAAATGAGTAGAAAACAGTATGTCAAAGAATTCTTTGACATTAATCAGGCTTTCTCAACAATCTGATAGCGAACCAATGAATATGTTACATCTTTGAACAATAAACACATCATACATATCAATTATTGTTATTTTTGGAATGATTATTTCTTTTCAGAAATATTTATTCGCTTTACATATTAGTACATAGAACTGTACATTTATTTTATTATCAAAACACATTTAATATTGAGTAGTTACTAAAATTGCCTGCATAGGATCCACGTTGAATCATTTTACTCAACAATTTAGTGTTCATTGGCATTCTTATTGCTAAACTTACCTGCATTAAAGAAAAAAAAACCGGCACTATTGATGCTCTGGTGACAAAAGGGGGGGGGGGTGGCAAGGAAAACGACAGAAAAATTTTGTCACTTTAACGACTCGGAGTATGTCTATGTGCACATTACTTTCGTAAATGGCGAAAATCTCTTATTTTGTAGATGATTCAGCACTTGAAAGGAACAAATCAGACACACAGCAGACTAACTAGGTATTGCGCACATTAACACCTTTCGAACTTTAACAGTATGAAATTTAAGAAAAATCAAATATTTTCTTAGATTATTATTATGTTTTTTTTTGGAACTGCCAAGCAATATTTTTCTTTTTTGTTACGTACCATATTATAAGATAAATAAAATTATACTAATATTTTTTATTTTTTAAACTTTCTCAAAACCTATAAAATACCTGCTTTCTTCTTTGGATACTTAAAACTTGGGCAAGTGTGATTTTTTATTCAAAAGTAACTTTTTATATGTTTTATCTAATGAAAAATATAACATACATTTTCTAAGTGAACGAAAAATTACAACTAAATTGGTCATGTACTATTATATATATATATATATATATATATATATATATATATATATATATATATATATATATATATATATATATATATATATATATATATATTATTTAATATGAACGAAGAAGAAATAAACAATTATAATTAACGTTATGAAGACTGTTTTGTTAACTATACAACGAGTTTACACTCAATATGTCAAATAAGGTGTGAATATATAGATGTGCATATATCTATATTATATGTACGATAATGTATTCTGTCCGGGCATAGATATTTGCTTTGATGCCAGCAAAAATATCGTTATATATTTCGTAATTGGATGAAACCTCTGTTGAAAATAATTGCTGCTGTAAACATTGGAAACATGCTCTTATAACGCATAATATAGTATGAAAATAATTTTGCATGTTTCGTTTTTTAATAACATAATATATTAATATTACATTGAAACGTCTTAAACTTATGAACTGTGAAACACCAAATAAAAACTTATAAAACCCTAAAAATAAATTATTAAGAAATTTTCAAAATTATTCTGATTAGCGTTTTATAATTTTCATGTAAATATAAAATAAGTACAAGATCAATGTTTTATGTTAAAATACAAAGTCTTCCATTTTACAAATAAAAGTTTAATTAAATGTATTTAAATGTTAAATAAAAAAATAATAATAATAAAAAAGATTAGTTTATTTTATCTGATATATTTTCATAAATATATTCTATAACTTAAGTAGTATTGTCCGCATATAGATATTTAATTAATTTCAAAATTATATTATCTAAAAGCAACCTTATTTTCTATTTGTTTGAATTTTAACAGATTATATATGTGCAAACAAATTATATATATGGAAATGTATTTCGAAAATCTTATTTCTGGAGAATATAATAAACATTTTGTTCACACAACGGTAATGTACATAGAATTATGCCATCTGATATTGGCGATAATATTTTAAAATAATTATACACATTATATTTTAAATGAATTATACACAAATTATTTTCAGTGTACAATTTATAAGATATAAAAGCATATATTAGATTATCTGTTAAAATTAAATAGAATTATTTGCCATGTAAATGTATTAATTTGCTACTTTGCTACTTTTTGTTTTGCTGATTTAATATTTTTTACTGCTAAATTTCAATTATCCTTTTAATTTAATTTTGCAACAAATAAAAAACAAAACATAAAAACATTTTTTTAATTGCATACATATTAATGCGCAATACTTTTATAATTTCTATTAATAAAATAAAATTGTCTTAAAAAAAGTTAAACTACTTGCTCGATCAAATTGTTTTAATTTGCAAAATGGAATACATTATTATAAATTAAGAAAGCTTTTTTATATTATCTTCAACGTGTCCCCTTATATTTAATTTATTTTTTTCAATTCAGTAGAAATTGGAACATATTCTTCAATTTATATTATAATGAAATTCAAATATTCAATAATGGTAATTTTTATTTAAAAAGGAAGATGAAATATCTCACAGAAATTTAATTATATGCTATATGTACAAGAAAATAGTTTTAAAAAATGAATTAGATTAATTTTTAACAGATATTAATAAAAAAATGGTTCTAAAAATAAATTAAAATCTAGTCTCTTAGAATCTCATCAGTTAGTGTCATTATATGTTTAGAAAATTGTATGCTTATTATTAAATTACAGAAAATTATATGTTTACATAAATATATATCTGCAAAATGATTATTATGATTTATTATAGTTTAAAATGCATTTAAATATTTTTCAAAACTCAATTGTTAAAGCATAACCATAACAATAAATGTAACATAAAATTAATGACATTTATTTAAATAAAACAAGACATTTTATTATGTCTTTAATGCAATTCGTAACGTTATTATTTAAGTAAATTTAATATGTTGATTATTAGTAGTTTTTCTTTGACATTTCGAATTAGTTTGTAACGTTATTTTTTTTTCAGCCATGTTTGTAAGAAAAAATAAGTAATAAGATTTACATTTAACAATAACAACAAATGTTTTTGGAGATCAACAATGGAATGCAAGATGAAAATGACGGGTAGAATTATTCAATTTGAATTTCAAATCTTTACTTTAGCGCAGTGGTTCCCAACCTTTTTTTAGCCGCGCCCCACCAAAACATCTCTAAAATGATGATGCCCCCCCCTCCCCCTATAATATATAATTCTTATAAAATTTAAAAATAATTTACTCCTGATAGAGTAATAAAAGAAAACTGCCCAGTTAAACTGACGGCATTGAGCTCACCGGCTATTCACACTAACTGTAAATTATATTCTTATTTCAAAGAATTTGAAATAAGCCCTCGAAAAATGAAGAAATCGACAATATATTAAGAAGGGAGAACCATTCCCCGTTTCTCCTTCTTATAATTAACCAATGAACCCATAAAACTAATCAGAGAAGCGCCTTACCACAATGAACCTATATACAAAATTTGAAAAAAATCGGATAATTCTGCATGAAAAATCCATTTATCTAAATTAAGAGGGGGGGGGGGTTAGCCCCCTGTCCCACCTTTATACTTAACCAAAGAACCCCCAAAACTAATCAGAGAAGCGCCTTATCACATTGAACATATATATAAAATTTGAAGAAAATCGGATAATTCTGCTTAAAAAACCCATTTATCTATATCAAGGGGGGTTAGTCCCCCCCCGTTCCCCCCTTTATACTTTACCAGTGAACCCCCAAAACTAATCAGGGAAGTGCCTTACCACAATGAGCCTATATACAAAATTTGGAGTAAATTTGATAATTCTGCATGAAAAACCCATTTATCAAAATTAAGGGGGGGGGGGTAGCCCCCGTTTCCCTCCTTTACACTTCACCAATGAACACCCAAAACTAATCAGGGAAGCCCCTTACCACAATGAGCCCATATAGAAAGTTTGAAGAAAATCGGATAACTCTGCATGAAAAAAATCATTTATCTAAAATAAGGGGGGAGGATTAACCCCCCCGTTACCCCCTTTATACTTAACCTATGAACACCCAAAACTAATCAGGAAAGAACCTTATCACAATGAACCTATATACAAAATTTGAAGAAAATTGGATAATTCTGCATGAAAAAACCATTTATCCAAATTAAGGGGGGGTTAGCCCCCCGTTCCCCCCCCCTTTATAGTTAACCAATCAATCCCCAAAACTAATCAGGGAAGCGCCTTATCACAAGGAACCTATAAACAAAAGTGGAAGAAAATCGGATAAGTCTGCATGAAAAATTCATTTATCTAAATTAAGGGGGAGGATTCTCCCCCCCCCCGTTAGCCCCTTTATACTTAACCTATGAACCCCCAAAACTAATCAGGAAAGAACCTTATCACAATGAACCTATATACAAAATTTGAAGAAAATTGGACAATTCTGCATGAAAAAACCATTTATCTTAATTAAGGGGGGTTAGCCCCCCCGTTCCCCCCTTTATAGTTAAACAATCAATCACCAAAACTAATCAGGGAAGCGCCTTATCACAAGGAACCTATAAACAAAATTGGAAGCAAAACGGTTATTTCTGTCAAGATTTATCGCGTTACGTACGTACATACGTACATTACATACATACACACATACAGAACGGGCGGGCACATAAGCTCTCAGGCTTTGATAGCCTGTGAGCTAAAAAGCATTTAACATTGATCCTGAAATATGCCGAAGGTAATGGATGAATCAAATATTTTTTATAATCATCTGATACTCCTCGTAGTCTACTGGCACACGTTTGCCACGTATGCGTGATGCATAGAGTGCTCAGAATCCTTGATTAGAAAAATCAATAATTTTGAATAAAACATTTTTGTCTTATTTAATCACAGAATTTCTGTGATTAAATTACTCAACAATTTCTAATCAGAATAAAACGTGATAAAAGATTCTGTAAAGGAAGGTGGTCAAGTAATTGTTAAATACACACTTGAATAGTTTCATGTGTAAAATTGATTTTCATGTGACATATTGCAGTGCGACTCATTCAATAAATAATCGAAAAAGTTGTTTAAAATTCTAAAATACTTATAAATCAGAAAAATTATAAAGAATTTTTAAATATATAAAAGTATCTAAATATCTTTAAAAGTTTCATTTATAATTATTCTGGTAGAATTGTATTTAAAACTTTTGAATGGCTACTTTTTAAAAACTGAATAAAAAACTTATTATTTTTAATTTTGTTTTTGAAATTTGAATGTGTAACGTTTATTTTCAGTCTACAACATTACTATTAGGAAAACAATTCAGAACGTATGGGTTCGCAGAAATTCCGAATTGTCCCCTTGAAAAGTTAAATTGCCCCCCTGAAAAGTCAAATTGCCCCCCCTGTGGGGCGTACGCCCCCCGTTGGGAACCACTGCTTTAGCGATTTAAAATTAGATGAGGCTAAACAGTTGAAAACAGTTAGCTTTAAACTCGCTTAAAATACTACAGCAATGCCTCAAGATGGCTAGAATACCAATTTAAACACTTTATCTAAAGTCTAGAAATCACTGCATAAACTTCATTTCTACTTATTTTTTAACATAGTAGATTTCGCGTTGTTAAAGAGAATCTTGTTCAATAACAGTAGTTTTATATCTTACCACTTGAAAGATACGAACTATTTGCTATACTGAGATTCGTTGCAAATAAATCACCTATCTCAGCAGAAATCTTGTATTTTATATTATACAAAAAATCACGAGCTAAATTGCATTATAATACTTTATAAACTTTGAAAAAAAAACAATTTTTTCCTTGCCGTTCATTATATCAAACATATTCAACAGGTTAGATTCACTCAGTCATGCACACCGAGTTTTAAAAGTTCACAAAGGACAATTTTATATCAGAGTAGAGAACGTCTACTTTACAAGTTAGGAAGGATCTTTGCAAGCTACATAAATATGCTTCGTACGTTTTAACTAATGTAAACTTTTAAACCCCGCTTTAGTTTACGTGGCTTCATTACACACCAGATGTTTCTACACATTTCAACTAACTTCAGCGTACTTTACCGTCTTCACATTATACAGGGTGATTATAATTAAAGTTGCACTTTCAAAAAGCTGTAAAAAAGAATCACTGGTCAGCATGGCCTGATATTTCAACTAAGTATACGTAAGCGATGGGAATTTTTAGCGGAAGAATAAAAAATAATTCAAAATTGCATCAATATATGGCGCTGTACTCGTCATAAGATGCTAATTAAAAGAAGTGACATGTGCACCGCACATCACACTTGTGATTAAAAAGGCGGGAAGCAGGCAGTTCCTTTTATTCTGCGCCTGAGAAGGTAGTCATGACTCTATCATTGAAGGATCGGGGTCTGCTTGTGAAGCGTTTTTACAAGAACGGTGACTATGCGGCATTTGCATTGGAGAAATTTCAGACAATAAAGGGTTTAAGAAGAGGTTCTGGCCCGATGACTGCATTCTGTCTGAAGAAGATGATTGATAAATTCGAAGAGACAGGTTCATTTGACGTGAACGGTGGCAGAGGGAGAAAAGAAATTCCTTCGACGTCAGTGGAGTATGTGGCTACAGCATTATAGGATGCGTCAAGCAGTGCTTTGGGAATGTGCAGTGCACAGGAAATTTCCTGAATTTTAGACATGCCTGTCACTACGGTTCGTAAAATTTTGCGAAACATGAAACGTAAAACTTTAGTAAGGAGTTGCTTCCTGCTGCCATGACTAAACTAAAAGCTGTCGCATTGAAATTTCTTGCTTCAATAGAATCTCCAAGGCTCTGTCAATGCTCAAAATTGAAGAATATGGGCAACAGAAAACCGACCAAATGCAATCATTGCATCTTCATTTAGCAAACGTCACTGTGTGGTACGGGTTTACGGCAGCATTTATCGTTGGCCCTTTCTTTTTCGAGGAGATTGATCCTTAGGGTCGGTCCTGTCACCCGTATGGTCAATGGGACACGTTATGAATCTCTTTTGTGCAACCAGGTCATTCCAGCAATGCAACAGCGCAGATGTGTGGATAGCACAATTTTTCTGCAAGATGACGCTCTTCCGCACATTGCAACACCAGTGAAGTATTAGCAACACCAGCTGTATAATCTTCATTTTGGAAATGACAGAATTATCAATCGCCATTTCACTACAGCCTGGCCACCATGATCACCTGTCCTGAATCCTTGCGACTTCTGGCTGTGGGGTTACCTAAAATATGTTGTGTACGAGGGTTCAATTGCGAACTTAGGGGAATTGAAGACACGCATTACGCAACAAATTCACAATATCACACCTGAAACACTGCGATCTGTTGTGGAACATGCTGTTTTGTGCTTTCAATTCGTAGGAGAAAACTGTAGACAACATATTAAACATTTCTTACGCAAGTCGTAAGTTTTTTTCTTTTTTAGCCTAGTGTCAGCTAAAAACCGATTTCGTTTTTGTTTTAACTACGATTTTTACCCTATCTGCAGTGCACCACCTTGTCGTGGTGGATGGGCTTTGAACATAGAGTGCCACAGCAGCATGTTACGTTTTTAATTAGCATATTACGGTGAGTACAGCGCCATCTATCGGTCAACTTTTGAATTTTTTATCCTTTCGAAAAACAAATTCCCAGTGCTTCACGTATACTCAGATGAAATATCTGGTCAGTCTGACCAGTGGTTCTTCTTTTACAGCCTTTTGAATGTGCAACTTTAATTACAATTGAAATACAAATTGAAATACAAATTGAAAAATAAATTGTAAATATCTGTATTAATTTACCATTCAGAGTACGTGCCTCCTATACATAACACTAGATGATCATAAGAAACACTATGTAAAGAATGGGAAATATTTAACGATTGTTAGATTTTCAATAAAAACTTATTTTTAACGTCAAGCATATTTGCATTGTTTATTTGAAAGTTAAAAAGTGCACAGGTATCGAATAAACACTTTAAAGATTCCAGTGTACATAAAGTAATGTTAATTAGAACTTTAAATAATATTTTTTTTGTCTTAATTAAACTTTTGATTATTATAACGAATCAGAAACCATATCGATTGACGATTTATCATTAATTCTGTTTCATATGTATATGTATTTAAATATAATATTAAATATTTTAATATGTCTACTTGTTGTGGTGGATAGATGTTACTTGATAATCTTGTTGCATCCTTGATTCATTCTAAGAAGCAGTTTAGGCAGTAGGGCTGCCATTCTGACAGAAAACTGCATGTATTCCACACAAATAATCATTATCAGCGAATTTAAAAAGCACGAATTAGGTCGTGAGGGGGGGGGGTGTCTAAACCATGCGAAGAAGTTTGAAAATACCGGAAGCTTGTTCTGCATCCTCAGTGAGTTTAATTTTAACCTGTTTACGTTTAAAATACTAACATAGATCGCAAATTAATAAAAATTGGTAACATTTTAGAATTACATAAGATACCTATGTATACCCCAAGCATGTGCTATCTACAAAACGTTCAGCAGGGCAGGTATTCACTAAATAGGGAAGACATTGGTCTTTTAGACATATAGAACCTAACTTTTTTCGAAATGAAAATTTTATTCTGTAAGAGCATTGTAATGTAATTGAAATACAACAATAGTAGAGATATTTATCAAAAAGTGTGAAATAATAATATCATCAAGATAAACATGAAGCAAATTGACCACTGGCAGCAAGAAAAATTGGTTTGTGACCGTTTCAACCTCTACAGGGATTGATATATGTTTAGAAGCATAAGTAAATCTCTGTAGTAAACACGTGCTTTTCAACAACTTCTGTATTTCTCCCAGTTTTTAGGTAGCCGGACGTAAAGCCTACAGTTGACATAAATTGAGTACGAGTTGTATTTTACTTACCCATCATACGTAGTATAGGGTAAGTCTTGTAATCGTTTTGAAAATCGGAAAAAAAATTGACGGATTTACACGTTTCAGACACTGGAGATTCCGAAAAACATATTTTTAGAAAAAAAAAAATTGCCGTCCGTCTGTGTGTCTATAAACGCTCTATCTTCCGAAAAAATTGAGATAGAGACTTGCAATTTGTTATGTACTTAGTATGTAATAATGGGAAGAAGCCTATTTCATTTCAATAACCTCGATTAACCGGAACTATTTTTTTCGGAGTCTCGAAATATTCGTTCTGATAAAAGGTATATAAACATATTCGAAATTGTTTATTTTAAGAAATGAATATAAAAGACAATAAAAAACATAAATTTTGCATCAAACATGAAGTCGATCGGATAATTAGTGTCCGAGATATTTGTAATCCTATTTCCCACACTCTTCGATTTTTAATGACCCTGTATTTCATCCAAATTTCACTTCAAATATATATTTTAATTGGAAATTTGACGCTTAATCAGACGCAATAAACCGCTAGTTAATAGGATTATTATTTTTGGAGTTATAAGGAAAACCTTATTCAAGCAATTCAGTAATCGAGCCTTTAAAGTTTATGACGTCATCAAGCCACGATTTTATTTGAATTGCAATGCATTTTATATGTAGTTTACACAGTTTTATTTTAATATTTTACATTATGCATATCCATGATGGGCAAGTATTACGGTGGCCACCAACGACTAGTTTTCAAACTGAGTGAAAAAGTGTCCAGGACGATATTTGAACCAAAGACTTTAGCTTAAGCTACCAACGCTCTTCCAACTAAGCTATTCTAGTCAAATAGTGAATACACATTTCACTGAGAAAAACTGTTGGCACTGACATCCAATATGTTATCTGAAACAGTTCAATAGAATAAACCGCTGGTAAATGAACCCCCAATACACGTTGGAAACGCAATGCACTTGAATATTTTAACACAATCGTAAATGATAAATAATTCATACGAGCTGTGATTTTTCCAACTGAGAGAAAATGCGTTCAGGCCGGGATCCAAACCCGGAACCTTGACATAAGCTGCCAATGCTGTTGAAACTAAGCTATTCTGGACAACTCTGGCTGGACTGCCATGCCCAACTTGATCTAATTATAGTCAGTCACGAATCTGTACAGCTGTGTGTTGCCTGTATGTTTTTCATTATTGGTTCAAGAAAACAATAAATGTGAAACATATGGAAAAGGACATGATATAGCAAAACACTTCCGTAACTTATAGCAGTACACTCACGTCTTCTCTCTATGAAAATTTTTAATAAAATCACGAATACGTTTATATCGATATAGCTTTAATATGATTGGACCCACATAACTTGCATAACTTACATTTATCTCATGAAAGTTAAAAATAACATATACAAGGAAATATCTTGAAAACGAGTCATATATTCCAAAAATTCAAATTTGAAATTAATGAAATTTAGAAATTATAGACGTGAAATTAACGTTTGTGGTTTTGCCTTCCTTCAAAAAATATCACTGTAAATAATTTGATTCCAAAATTTTCTTCTTGAAATTTCTCAAAATCATAAAGAATTAAGCTACTTATATGACATTACTTTAATATTATGTTGCAATTACCTTTTTAGTTGTCCGCAGTTTGAAATCAACATTACGTGCCTTTCAAACAGCAAAGCAAAGAATGTAGTGAAAAATCCAAACTTCAAAAGTTTCGTGTTTTCTGAAATGTTCTGCAATACGAATTGGTCCATTCTGACATGGAGCACTTCATTTCATTGGTTGATCTGCTATGTACCAAAATTTGATAGTATTAATATTTTTTTCACATGTTGCAATTATAAACAAGAATTTTGAAAAAAATCTTTTGAATCAGATGTGTAAGTATGAATATTGGGGAAAAATATTTCAGTATTTTTTATTTATTTATTTATTTATTTTGACAAACATTCAAATAAATAGTGGTCTAGTACTCATTTTAGACTTATAATCAAACGAATATTACAGGCCTTTTTTTAACAAATAAAATAATATCTGTAAGTGTTTTACATTCTTTTACAAACTTCAAGAACTTAAAATAGATGCTCCGTTTAATGTTTACTACAAGAATAAATTTATATAATATTAATACAACATACAACGGATAGTTAACTTAATTTCCCGATTATTTAATTTGCATTATTACAGTATATTTACCTTTCATTAATTACTGTAAACATATCTTCATGATTAAAAAGTGTTTTATTGCGCTACATTTCTATTACTTAATTTTAAATGCTTTTTTAAATATATAAAAAACGCTTAGTAGCGGTCACGTGAATACATTAATAAAATAGAAACAAAATTATCGATCATAAAATAAATTGTACCAATATTTGTGTTAATCTTTCATGAGAACGCAAATATTTACGAATAATAATAAACAAATAGTTTCAGATTTAAATTATTATAATCACAAGAAGCCATTTGTTTTTATAAAAATTCTTTTAGTTTATCATAGCTTTTCGGAAATACGGAAATTTAAATCTTGATTTGCATTGAGCAGTTAATTATTTGAGTGACATACGTTCAAATAAAGTTCTGATTAGCATGAAATAGAACAATACACGTTAGTTGATTTCAAAAAGGATTAAAAAAAATAGGCATTTGAAAATTTTCGGAAATTAATTGTATTGAGAGTGAAATGTCATAAACAATAATGATGCATATTTAATGTCGTACGGCATATATCATTATTTATAAATAATGAAATCTATGTTTAAATTATATGTTTCTGAAAATTATAAACAGAACAAGTAATTCTGAATTTTTTTTTAATGATACTAAATCGCGGGAAAAACAAATAAAAGATATTTGTATTAAATTTGATAAAAAATATTCATATTGAGATTAAAAATTTCTACAAACATTTCGATTTAAAAAATGGATAGTTATTTGGAATATTTATAAAGTACATAAATTGGAGGATGATGTAATAATGTTTTTTCTATAGGCACAATAAAAATAAATTTTTAAAAAAGCCCATACAAGCATTAAAGCATAAATAATGATAAAAATAAGGAACATTTTTGCAACTTTATTCTTAAAAATAAATACATTAAAATCTCTCCTTGTTACAAGCTATAAGCATTCTAGAAAAAGTACTTCGAATTAAAATAGCTCTTTTAACAATTAAGATTCACGAACAAAATTTGGGGTTTTCTGTAATTGAGTTTTTTTTTTAATATTTAATTAATTTTCTCTCAATCGCCTTTCTCTTAATGCAACATTCACTTTAGATTGCAAACATTTAAATATACGATATATAAGATGTATTAACAGTACATGAACAATATTTTTAGCTTAATTCACTCTTAGTTAATTTCGTATTTAGACATGCTTTCAAAAAATATCCCCTCCCCCGTTTTTTAAATTACCTAAAATTTTTAGATATATACTTTTAAGAATACCTATTAACATTTGCACAAATAACATCATTTATTTCTAAACCGCATTAACGACTTTAATCTCATACAGTCACAAATATATGCTAATTATTTACAGTCTGTTAAATGTCTTTGCCATGCTTGTTAAATTTTCGAATCATTGTAGATTTCCAGTTATTAATAAATATAGTGTAGTTCGTCATACATAATTTCATAATAATGGATAAATAAATTCATAAACATGGATGCTGAATGAAAACCTCTTACAACTAAACTTCTTAAAATTAAACTAAGTATTTTAGCGATAAAAAAGAAACAATATTTAGCGCAGAAATATTTTCACTGGAAGAAAATACATATTTAAAGTGATAATGATTCTATATCAGAACAACACTTTCATATGTTAATTTAATTTCTTGAGAAAACTATTAAAACAATTAAACTGTATCGAATCCTACGTTAAGGATCATTAAACTGACATTTTTTTAGTTTCGTGTTTTTTAATCCTAATGTCTTATTATTTTTTTCTCTTTTTGTTTCTATCACTAATTTCATAATACATTAAGTATCAATATGCTTTTAAACAGAATTTGATGTGAAGAATAGTAAGTAATATTATTTAAAATAGAGAAAGAGGAGGAACACGAAATTTTCTTTATAAACCAGAGGTAATTTTTTAGCGAACAGACAGCCACTATAATACTACGAGTAACCACTATAATTAAAAGATAACAAGAACAAAAAATTATGCGTCAACATTGATTATGTAACACTTTCCAACGCTTCCAAAATAATTTTACAAATCATTACCGTTTAATAAGCTGAAAGATAACATCTAAGTAAACAATTTGGAAAACGCATAACGTATTTAAAAACGTAATTTCAGGAATTTTCAACATATACAATATTCTGAAAAATGTCCGAATACTTTTATTCAGCCCTGTATAGGATCTATATATTGGTATATATACTACATAGGATGCTAAATTTTAGTTTAGTTAGGAAACGCATAGCACAGCTTAAAGTTCTCCTTCTGGAGTTTCTTTCAATAAACGGAAATGTGTTCACGAACTTCTGTGTTGCCCTGTATATGAAATACAAAATTTATACACACCAAGTAATAGACAAAACGTGAGTTAAATTTAAAATCGCGTTCAGCAACTTAAAACGCACTTCCAGGAATTATTGTTAACAGACAGTACAGATTTCTTTTGTGTGTCCCTGTAAATGAACGATGACTGCTATACACACAATATTCTGTAGTAAGCCTCTTGTAATGCCCCTTAGTGATATATATAAATTTCAATGCGTTTAAAATAGTGAAACATTGTTTAATTAAACCGCAGACGATTTTTCTCCATAGACGTAATGTAACGAAATTCTTTGACTGTAAAGTAACTATAAGTGCTATGCACACCCTATTCCATGTTAAGCTTCTTGTAATGCACCTTAGTGATATATATCAATTACAATGTGTTTGGAATTGTGTAACATCTTTAAAATAAACCACAAATGATTTTTCCCCATAGACCGTAATGTAACGGAATTCTTTTGAGTGTCCCTCTAAAAAAACTATAAGTGCTACACACTTCAGTTGAAATAGGGAACATGGTATAGATAACGACAATAACATATAAAAATTGCAGGGCAATCCGAGCATATTTACGGGAGTTAGAGCACGGACAGACGGACAAACGGCCATACGGCAGACAAACCGAAGTCATAAACACTTTTCAACTAGATTGGAAAGTGTTAAAAAGAGCATAAGTGACCAAAGGAAACTTTAATATTATAAAAAAATTCCACTATTCAAATTGTTGTTTCATAGAAAAATGTTAGTAAATTATATCAGTAAAAAAATTCTTTCGAGAAGAAAAACTGTGCTTAATGCATGAAATAGATTATTTTTTAAATATCATAAAAATCATATGCAAATGTTCGATTATAGATTTGTAACTGAAGTTTGAATTACAATATTAAAAAATAATTATTATTATATATATATATATATATATATATTAAACTGATTTCCCTTTACTTTGAATTTAATTATCGTTTAAAGGGAGAATATATGAAAATGTACTAATATATTTTTTAATTATCTATAATCATTGAATGTACAGAGAAATGGCTATTTAAGAAAACACGATAATATTTTAAATCTATTATATATAATATAAAGTCTTGTCAATATATAAAATTGTAGAAAAGGTGTGAGTACAGTTTATGGTGTGTGTTTAAAAAAATAGATTTTTCATGTATTTAAATTATTAAGAATTTTTTATCGTTACTTATATCTAAAAATACATATTTTAATGTATTTTCAATGACAACTGTACAAAATGTGTAAACATGTATTGAACTATTTGTTATAAAAATAAAATATTCGACTTTCAAAATTGTATATCATATTTTATCATATGAGGAAATATTGTGTATCTGTGTTTGTCTATGAGTGTATATAAGCAAATATGATAAAAAAACCGCTCTAACGATTTTGATTAAATCTTGTATCCTATTTTGAAGCACGAGAAAACTATTGGTGTAGGTCAGATGTCCGAGAAAATTCGATTAGTGGGTCCGTTTTGGATCACTACGGGTCTAGCTAATTTTATCTAAAAAACTGCTCTAACGATTTCGACTAAGTTTTGTATACAACCATATTCGGGCACGAGAATTAGCATTGGGCTAGGTCACATATTAAAAAAATTCGATTAGTGGGTCATTATTTTGTCTCTCTGGGCTCAGGGTAAAAAAAGGCTGGAACGATTTTGATTAATTTTTTTATCGGACACGAGAAGACCATTGGGCTAGGTCACATGTTCCAGAAAATTTGATTAGTGTGTCATTTCGGGTCATACGGGTCAGAGTCAAGCTATTTTTATGTAAAAAACGACTGAAACGATTTTGCCTAAATTTTGCATTCAACCGTTTTGGATTACAAGATGACGTTGGGGTTAGGTCACATGTTAAAAATATCGATTAGTGAGTCATTATTTTAGGTCGCTGGGGGTCAGGGTCAAGCTAATGTCACGTAAAAAAGGCTAAAACCATTTTTGCTACATTTTTTATCCTACCGTTTTCGGGCACAAGAAGACCATTGCGCTAGGTGACATGTTTGTGAAAATTCGAGTAGTGGGTTATTTTGGATTATACGTGTCAGGGACAAGCAAATTTTATGTAAAAAACGGCTAAAACGATTTTGATTAAATTTTCTATCGGGCACGAGAAGACCATTGGGCTAGGTCACATGTTCCAGAAAATTTGATTAGTGTGTCATTTCGGGTCATACGGGTCAGAGTCAAGCGAATTTTATGTAAAAAACGGCTGAAAAGATTTTGACTAAATTTTGTATTCAACAAATTTTATTACGAGAAGACAATTGGGTAGGTCACATGTTAAAAAATCGATTAATAGGTCATTATTTTAGGTCACTGAGGCTCAGGGTCAAGCTAATGCTACGTGAAAAAGGCTAAAGGGATTCTGACTACATTTTTATAATACCGTTTTCGGGCACGAGAAGACCATTGGATTAGGTCACATGTTTGCGAAAATTCGATTAGTGGGTCATTTTGGGTCTTACGGTCATGTTCACGCTAATTTTATGTAAAAAATGGCTGAAACGATTTTGACTAAATTTTGTATTCTACCGTTTTGGATTACGAGAAGGTCATAGGGTACGAGAAGTTACATGTTCCTAAAAATTTGATAAGTGGATCATTTTGTGGTCCCTACGGCTCAATTCATTTCAATGTGAATGAAGGATGAAAATGTTATTAAGTTGTTGAACAGTCGGCAGTAAACGAATTCGCAGTGTTGGCGACATTGGCGAGATTTGTCGAGAAACTTCACTTTCAAGATTATCAATTCCAAAACTCATGCTTGGCGCAAAATGAAAGAGCGTCGCCAAGTTTGCGACTTTTTACCAAATTTCGGTGACATTTGGAGAAAAATATTAGCTTTTAGTATCTGAAAGAATTTTCTCGAAATTCCCAATGGGAGCTGCGATACGTGATTCAAAAACCAGCGTCCATAGAATGTTCTCGAAAACAGAATTCAACCAATTAGGGTACATAAAACTGATTGCTATATGTTGTACAGAGAATTTATTGTTATGAGTTGAACACAAAGCTAATTTTAACCAAGCATCGCTCGGTCTTCTCCGATGGTTAATATATAATTTGACATTTATCGCTTTTTGTTGTTTCTTTAATCGATGTTACATGTAAATTTCAATTATCCTTTCAATTTTATTTTACGAACAAAATATGAAACCAAATAATTTTAATAAATTTTATCTTATATAAAATGTTAAATATTGGACTTTTTAAAAAGTAAAAAATAAAATCAATTACTTAGGCGATCAAATATTTTTAATGTAAAAAGTTTATTTCATTACCAAAAAAATAAAAAAAAAACATGTAAAACAATGTATTTCGCAAAACAAAGAGATAAATTATTTTTAAAAATCCATTTTTCAATTAACTAGGTATTAGTAGATAACCTCCAATATGTAAGATATGAATTGAAATAAAATATTGAATAATGATCATTTTTATTTCAAAGAAAGAGATCTCACATAATCTAAAAAAGATAAAAGATAAATTTTTAAAGAAAATAATTTTGAAAATGAAAGTAATGAATCTGAAAAAGTTTAGAATGGAATAAAAACTCTTACATAGAATTTCATAGATCATTATCATTTAATTTAATTTTAAGAATGTATGTTATAAAATTACATACCTTTAATAATGTAATACGATTATTAAGAGGCACTGCAATATTTTTCTTTTCAAATTTGTGCAGAACACCATAAAGAATTAAATAACCTATCATCGAAATTATTCCCTTATGCAATTAATATGCTATGTTTTTATAAAAATTAATGCCTTGTAAAAATAATTTGGCATATTAAACGTTAATGGCCGTAATAAATTTAATTTCTTAAAATATTTTAAAACAAAATTTTTAACATAATAAAACATTACTATAACAATTTTATGAGAATTCAAAAATGGGTTTTTATTCAATTAGTTATATCGTAATTTAAACCTATTAGGAATTTTAATTATTGTTATTATTTGTTATAGATATTTTTTTTTATAAACACATTCAGAAGATATTTGCTTTCCCCGGAAAACTTAAATATTTCCCGTTTTATCAATGAGCTCTTGTGTTATTTATTTCAATGTGTAACTGAAAATTGTATAAAAATTGCCAATTTTTTTTTTTGCCTTAATTTAATTATTTATGTTAGCATTGTTTAAACATTTTAAGAGAATATAATCACGCTCATTGTTTAAATATAATTAGTATTACTTATATTATAAAGAATCTCCAATTGTAGATACTGCAAAATTTATTTTGGTCCAGGTGATTGAGGTTCTCTTCTGTATAATTTAAATTGAAAAAAAATCTTCTTTACAACCGATTTAATCCACTTAGAAGTAATTTCCTGGCAACTATTTTCAGTATTCATACCACTATTTCCGAAAAGTAATATTTGTAATAATTAATGATTGAATTTGGGATAAAAGAAGGAGAAAAATATTAATTGAAAATTCCAAATTTAAAACGTTTTATCCCGGATTATTGCACTCATGTTATATACACAGAAGGTAAAAGACATAACATTTGATTTTGCACCATACTTTCTGCTGTTTCTCATTGTGACATTTTTTAATAAAGTCTGACAAGTACATTTGGTGTTGTCCCATGATTATTCACTTAATGTCACTGTTCTGATTTCCGTTGGCAAGTTTCCTGCCAAGTTAAAAATAAACAATAATACAGCGATAAGTGTCAGATATGTTCTCAGACATTAACAACACATGACAAAGGAACATAATCTATGTTTAAAATGGAAATATTCTAAAAAAATAATAGTCTGAATAAATGGGCTAATAGTTACACCAATGTCTAACGCCCAATTTGTCAGCAATGGATAACATTATTAATCTGAATTTCTCAATAACTTTTAAAAGGAAGTAAGTTTCACAGTCATTTGACAAGAATTCACAGTCATTTGAATAAAGAAATGCGTAAGTCAATTTATTTTGATTAATGTAAACATTTTTGTATGATATAATATTTTTCCAATTTTCTTTTCTTTTCATTCCTTTAATTGTGTAAATATAAAAAAACAGTCTCATTCCGTTATTAATTTTAGCTACATATACCAGAAAACATGAATATTTTTTTCAACCACACTGTGCAATATAAAGGGTGAGTCGGAAAACAGTTATTTTTCACTAAAATGTCGGGGATTAAAATTTTTCGAGTAAATAAAAAAATTCCTTATGAAAATTCCTCCTTAAAATGTTTTAATTTACAATTAACAGAAATGGAATTTCGCATGTTATTTATAATTCGTTTACAATGCTTAATATATAATAGTAATAAACATAATCCTTCAATATGTCATAAAAAATTCTTCAGGTTGAATGCATATCCTGTATTTATAAAAGAAATAATGATT
The DNA here is from genome assembly GCA_963931845.1 of Maratus michaelseni. Taxonomy (NCBI): domain Eukaryota; kingdom Metazoa; phylum Arthropoda; class Arachnida; order Araneae; family Salticidae; genus Maratus; species Maratus michaelseni. The sequence continues at coordinate 340,506,496 of OZ007587.1, read as the reverse complement.
TTCTAAAAATCAATACACGAAGTTTCTTTGTGGAAAATATTTCAATATGAATTTTAAAATAACACAAAGGCAAATGATGAATAAGTAACGGGTAAGTTCGTCTTATGGGAATTTATCTTTTTGATGTCGACCAAACATACATAAAATTGGACAGTTGATAAGTAAATTGAATAGGAAAAATAATAAGGTTGTGTTTATGAATATAATGGCAACAATGATAAACACGCTTCAGAGATTTTTCGTACTACATAGACGTTGTTACATAATGTATTCTTAGGACACTTGTAATACTTTATATATACTTTCAGAAAACACCTTTATTCAATATGCATATTAATAAAATTCTAGTAATATATATAGAAATAAATGCAGTATAAGGAAATATATAGTTTTTTTAAATATAAAATATAAATATTTTGCTGAAACTGAGGATTATAAAAAAAATGTCATTTTATTTAAACACTAAAGGTTTACATTTTACGAATGCATTAACTGTCCAATTATTTTAAATTTAGAAATGGTGTCTTTTGAAAAATATATAAATTAAGTTGAAAGGAATAATTAACTAAATACTGTTATACCAGTTTTATAAATACATTTTTGTATTTTTTAGTTAAAAGTCTTATTTAATAACGATTAAAAAATTAATATAAAATTAGGAATCTGAAATTTTATAATAAAAAAAAATTTAAGTTTTGAATTGAACATGCTATTTATAAAAAGAAATTTTGTTAATTATTTTATTTTATTTAGGATATTTTAAATATCATTTAATACCTAATAGTTGCTCATTTGCTATAAGAGAATTTCCTTATTAAGACAAATGTTTTTTTTAACACTTTCATAAACACGATGCATTTTAAAGAAATCATTAGTAAACGTTAAGTATAAACAATAATAAGAAGTAAATGACAAATTTTTATCATATATCTGTTTTTTTTTTTTTTTTTTTTTTTTTTTTTTTTTTTTATCGTTGACCTCACAATGAAATATTAGTTTATTTAAAAAATATATTTCTTCGAATTAAAAGTTTTATACTTATTGAATACTGAGTTAATAACTGTAAAATGTAATAATTATGAAAAGTGAATATTTTTCGAGTTCATAATTAAAAAGCAGTTTGAAATCTATTGCCAGTAAATGAGAAACAAGCAAACATAAAATAATGGCAAACATGGCAGGCAACGGATACACATGTCGTATTTTCTTTTCTAACAGTATTTTTATTCATATGGATTATTTAAATGGAGTAAAATTTAAATTTATTCGGTTTAACAAATGCTTTCTATTTTAGATGTAGACAAATAATTCTTAATATAAAACATTCAAGCAGAAAAAAAAACAGTTTTAAATGAAAATGTTTTTATCGTATATGAAAAAAAAAATAAAAGCAACATCTCAATAAAATGTAACTGAAAAGCTTAAAATGAGGTTATTGTAAGATTTAAAGGTTTATTTATTTTAAACAACGAAGAATAATACGAAAATTAATAAAATATTTTGAAAATCTAAATGTTAACAATCCTAATAGACATATAAATTAATTATTACTTAAATATTTACTTTTAATAGAACTTCTTTTTTTTTTAATCTTTATATTTCGATTCTAAAAAAAAACAATTTTAACGGTAATATTTTACTAAAGCAAACGCAGAAATATGTATTATAATTTTTATAAAGAACAATTTTATACATTTTAATAGCTGTATTGATAAATTATACTAAATTTTTGGGGAGGTTTTAAAGGAAAATGTTTTTAGTAATGTTATTTTGTTTATTTTCATCTAACCATATTTTATATACTCAGATTAAGTGTTAAAAATATAAATAATTGAAAATTGAACACATAATAAAATATTTGAAATTATAATATCGCTTTTTTAAAATGTAGAAATTTCTTAAATGGTTTACCTTAGTATAAAGAAACAAACGCAGCAACTGCCAGTGGTATTTAACAGCGCAGTATTTATAGCGTATTTGGTTAAAAATATTATTTCACTACTTGCTTTAAACAGAGAACGGAAGGATAGACATATTACTAATAACCAAAAAGAGGGACAAATTCAACAAAATGTATATATTTCTGTAACTGCATTTCTAAAAATTGTTTAATTTACTATTGGTTTATATGGAACAGTCCAATATATATATATATATATATAAGTCGTTCTTGGTATATATGTATGTATGTTCTTTATATAAATCTAGGTTTTTATCCAATTTGACCGAAACTTGATGTACATACGTTTTAGAATACGAGTAAAATTTCAACTTTAAAAATTTCTCAGACCATTCTTTATCATGTTTTTCAAACATCTCAACATCATTATCATAACAACATCAACATCATTACAAAAATCTTTTTTTTTTTCAATTTCTAATGCAATAAATCTTGTTGTCACACTCTAAAAATCGGCACAGAATTTTAAAACAAATGATAACACATTTATTTTATTTTATAAGCCAATAAAAATTCAGAATCACTCGCTATATATTTTTTTAATTTCCGAAAATAAAGTGATTCTTAGAAGAAAATGCGCATTTTGTTTCTATATAAATAGAGAATGATAACTTTAAATGAATTAAAATGATGTACCTTAATTTAAATTTATCTGTAGTTAACACATCTACTTTAATACAGATGTTTCTATTTCTTATTTCAAGAAAACAGTTTATTAGAAAAAAAAAATATGACGTCATATTCTATTTAAGGTTTTCAATTTAATTTCAAACTGAGTCTAAGTAATTGTCTGTTATGTTTTATTCATTCGTACTGCGGTTGTATACTATAGCTGTATCTTATATGTATTCATTATATTGCTAAGTGTTTTATTGATTTAGAAGTAGTGGTAACATGTTTCTTTGATTTATATTAAAGAGAGGGTCATTTCTTTCGTTTTTCAACAAAAAATTCACGACTAAAAGTACATATAAAATTAACATGACTTTCATCTAATAATTATAGATTTAAATTTTATTAATGAAAATTTATATTTCAATTTTAAAATGATGTTTTATTATCAGTGAAAAGTCTTGATTTTCTGAAATTAACGTTTATTATTATCAATAAAGTAATGGCTTACCCACAATTACGTTTCAGTCACACGAAATAAATATTTTAAATGTTACTGTAGTGGCTGGGTTATGCAATTTAGACCCAACTTAAAAGTAAATATTAAGATACTCCTTAATGTCATAGTTACTAGCTCCATGTTTCAATTACTTTATTTTATTTTTGCTGTTAAAATTATCAGCAAGCTATTTAATGAAAACTGGCAATTTTCCGGTTTTATTGTTTTTTTTTAGAATAATTAAAAAATGAAATGGTGATTTCTTTGGTGATATTGAAGCAAGCATATTGTATTGATTTTGGTGTAATTATTAAGTGATATTAAAACATTTAAAGCTATGAAATTAATATATTTTGAGCACTCCTTCTAATATTATACGAGGCTCCCATATTTTCTTTCTTTATCATTTAAAGATTTAATTTAATTTGGATTGGACACAGATTAAAAAATATACATGCTTTAAAATAACTTTAAAATCCATTGAAAAAAAATCAGTAAATTGAGATAAACTTTCAAACTACATTTGAAAGTGCATTCCCCCCCTAATTCACAGCTTAAAAAATGAAATTATGCGATATTTAGTAGTTACAAAAATGCAGTACAAGCAAAATTTAATGGTTAGGTCACTGCTATCGTCAATATGGTGTCGACATTACTCACGTATATATTTTTGTTTTATAATATAGATAGATGCCATATATGTAAGTGAATTTTGCAAAATGTTACGACATTTGGTTGATTTCTTTTTCCTTTTCAGGAAAATCGTATATTTTTCCATTGTATGCGCAAATAAAAAGCGCATTCTCATTTATAAAGCTGAGAAATTTTACTATGGTTGAGTCAAAGTAACGCTGTTTGTTCTAACTGTCTTTTTTATCGATTTATGGTCTGCAATGCACAAAACACCTTATTGTTATTGTCGTATTATTGTATTTTAATTTATGTTAACCCGGGCAAAGCCGGGTGGTGCTGTTACTGTTTTTATATATTCCAAACTCATCTCACGACTGCTCCTAAATACAATTTTGGTGGCTTAACCTCAACACAAACAATCGTTAAAGTAATCAACAATGTAACAGATATATATATATATATATATATATATATATTAATAATCTTCCAATCCGCCTTATTAGAACAGATTTACCGAGATACATATTTAACGCGAAATTTAGTCAATAGTTGGAAAAGTACAGGGTGTGTCAAAATTCCCGGGATTTGGAAGGCTTATAAAAAAATTTACTAATACGGCAACAAAGTTGACTTTACTGGAGAAAGAAACATTACAAGTTTTGTTTCCCAAATGTTCAATATATGAAGCTTTGGTGATGCGGCATTAATTGCAGTGGATAGGGTTTCATTTGCAGCTTTTTTCGTAAAATACGCCAAACATTTTTCCAGTGATCTGTATTTCCGAACTTGATTGATGGACTGACTTCCACGGGTTTCGCACAAACGCATCTTCAACACGAGAAACCATTTCCGCCTGACGACCAGTTCGTTGCCCATCACACAACCAACCACTTTTCTCAAATTTCCGAAACCACGCATGAATTATTTTGTCCGGTAGTCGTTGCAATCCGTATTTTGTACGTAATTTCTTTGAAGTGTCGCAACAGATTGACTTTTCGCAAATTCTAATACAAAGTAAGCTTTCTGTGAGTCTGAAAACGCCATTATCTTATGTGAAAATTTTTCAAAGGTGTGCTTTTCGGTTAGTTTCAACTGCTATCAGAAATAGCGGCACCATCTACCTAGCCCATTTGTGAAACAAAACTTGTAAAGTTTCTTTCTCCAGTAAAGTCAAATTTTTTGTAAAGTCACTTTTCTCAAATTTCCGAAATCACGCATGAATTATTTTGTCCGGTAGTCGTTGCAATCCGTATTTTGTAAGAAATTTCTATAAAGTGTCACAACAGATTGACTTTTCGCAAATTCTAATACGAAGTAAGCTTTCTTTGAGTCTGTAAACGCCATTATCTTCTGTGAAAAATTTTCAAAGGTGTGCTTTTCGGTTATTTTCAACTGCTATCAGAAATAGCGGCACCATCTACTAGCCCATTTGTGAAACAAAACTTGTAAAGTTTCTTTCTCCAGTAAAGTCAAATTTTTTGTAAAGTCACTTTTCTCAAATTTCCGAAATCATGCAAGAATTATTTTGTCCGGTAGTCGTTGCAATCCGTATTTTGTACGAAATTTCTTTAAAGTGTCACAACAGATTGACTTTTCGCTAATTCTAATACGAAGTAAGCTTTCTGTGAGTCTGTAAACGCCATTATCTTATGTGAAAAATTTTCAAAGGTGTGCTTTTCGGTTATTTTCAACTGCTATCAGAAATAGCGGCACCATCTACTAGCCGATTTGTGAAACAAATCTTGTAAAGTTTCTTTCTCCAGTAAAGTCAAATTTGTTGCTGTATTGGTAACTTTTTATAAGTCTTCCAAACCCCGGAGTTAATTGTGACCTTCCCCCTAATACAAAAATAAGTCTCTTTCCATAATTGTATCAATGTTAGTGTGATATTTCTCATTCATAAAGAAATACGATTAGTGATGTTCGATTTTTTGTAGTCTATCTCTATTTAAAATAACTGAAAAAAATCGCTTAATATATTTTTCAAACAATTTTGCTGTAAATGAGAGAAAACTGTTTATCGAAAATTTCCTACATCCCGAAACGTCAAACGAAAGTTTTTTTGGAGAGATGAAAATATTTTGGTGTCTGTATTTCTGTCTATTACTTGTGTAGATTGTAATAAAATCTTATGCATATTTCCGAAAATTGTAAAACTTTTTATTTTCTCACTGTTTACATATTTTCTATAATTATGTATTTAATTTTCCTTTATCTCGTAGGAGGAGATTACATTTGTATAAGCATCTTTGTTAAGCAAGATTTTATTCAATTTCTGTAACAGATGAAGATGCTTTGTAGATAAAAAATAATTATTGTTGTAAGTATAAGATAATGTCCCCTGCACAACGAGATGTTTATGCTCATAAAATAATAGTGTAAAATGCACCTGTAGAAATACTCGAATCTAGAAATGTAACAAGTATTTGAAATTGTGAATGTAAAATTAATCAGATAACTAGGGGTTTAGAAGTTCCATATCTTAAATCTTCGAAAAATCGTATATGCGTATACACATATCCTAAAATAAAAAAATTGCGAGTTGTAGAATATCAAATATTATGTGAAGTGAGATTAAAAAAAGGACTTTTAAAGCTGTCGGACTTTTAAAGATCCTACGTACGACTCGGATATGTTCGTATTGATTTCATTGTTTCAGTGTGATAATGGTTTTGATAACAAAGATTACGCCCTGAAAAAAAAGTTTCAATTTATTTATTTACAAGTCTTTGATAAAAAATCTCCGACGCCAAAAGCACATGGTTACAAAAACATCTGATTTATATATTTCTAAGTCAGATATTTTTGCTTTATAATTTTTGGAATAATTTGATTTAAAATCGTCATGTTAGGTGGTAGTGCACAATATATAATTGTAATTTTTAAAATGTGGAATAATTTAGATATATGGTATATTTCTAAAACCAAACTTATAAGCTAACTATATTTGTACTTTTCCATGCATATCTCGCACGTATGTCAGATTAAGACATATGAGATGTGATAGAAATGATCTCAAGATAACTGCAGAAGATGGCATGAAGGTCTTCAGTGTATGCTGCCGTAATCAGTGTATGCTGCTTATCATATATTTAGGACAAATAAGTTTTTATTTAAAAAATATAATGTAAATGTATTTTTCAATTCACTTCATACCAAAAGTTATCTATAGAGGACATAAATTAAGTAAAGTTAAAATATAAAATACATATTTCTTTGCTAATACACATTATATCCAAAATCCCCCATGTGATTCATGATGTTTGCAATCACTAAAATATTAAAATAATCTTTATAAATATCAGGATATGTACGTTTTACATTTATTTCTTCATATCACCGAAAGGTTTTGTTACTGAATTTAGTAGAATATAAAATATCATTGCGCTGTCAATTAATTTCAAATTTCCTTGTTAAATATTGTAAATCCTTTTTAAAACAGAAGGGTGGAGAATTATGATTACAGGGCTTCTACTTTCTGTAACGATCTTGGAATAACTTATGATGGGACAAATAAACTAGGAACTTAAGATAGTGGATTAATCGTAGTGTCAACTTTTTAAAGCAAAACTAAAGTTTAATGATATATTTATATTTTTCTCTGAAATAAAATTAATATAAATTAGTTATACATAATATTTTTCTTAAACAAATTGTCCATTTTAAGTAGAAAAATACAAAAGTATATCTTTATAATATTTATTTACCTCGCAAATGAAAATTATCAAGTTTTCACATTCTATGAAACTTTAACATCGCCAGTTTTACGAAACAAAATGGAGACAACGGTTTGAACTTGTAACAAGAAAAGTACAAGAAAAACAAATATAACCTATCAGTATGTTGCATATTTTATAGCGGAAATTCTTTTGGTTATGTAAATAATTCCACGTGTTGACATGGATAGCAATATTATTAAAACTAAAAAAAATATATATATATATATTATTTTTGGAATAAAGAAAATGTTTATATTTATATTTGCTGGTTATATTTATATTTGTTGCAAATGCAAAAATACATTTACGCAATTGTACGAGGTTTAACTCAGTGTTGGGTATGAGCGCGTTCATTGAACGAAAACTCGCGAACTTAGTTCACTTTCTGTGAACGTGAGTTGAACTTGACTCACTTTTTGATAAACGAACGTGAACTGAACGGAAGCTCAAAAAATCTGTGAGTTTGAACGAAATTTACAACTCAAACTCATTTTTTTTTCATAAATTATTTAAAACTTTTCCAGCCGTTAAGAACATGTTTTTCCCATTCAAATGAAATTTAGAGGTCTTCGCGGACTCGGGACGGGTCGAGCCTGATCATCAGTCTTTCTGTGTCGTGCCCGGGTCTTGCTTTCTCTGGAGGCGCGGGCCGGGCCGAACTGGACTTATTTCTGAACCTGTGTTTAATTCTTCCTAGAAGTATGCACAATTACCATTATTCTACAAATAAAATTCCCTTTAAAGAATAATAAATATACATTTCTGGAGGGGGGGATATACAGTACTGTAAAACCTATAATAAGAATCTGTGTATGACGAAATCCTGTTTTAAACGGAAAAAAATCTTGATCAATTGCAAAATGGATATAATAATCCATTTGAAAATAAATAATACTTTGCAAGAGATGACAGACCTGGTAAAAATGGAACTAAACTATAAAGATTTTTTTCTGTCCTATGTGATTTCGTCTTAGAAGGTTTTTCGATATAGAATTTTTCAGATTTTTAAGTCTCCAAGCCGTGTAAATGGATTAATGGTATTAATAATAATTCAGATATTTACATACAAATAGAGATCCATTAAAAATTCAGTATAGTTTACAATAGGATATGTAGAAAGAAGTGTAGCACAAATAGTATTTTGGAACGAAGGTTTCTGTACTATGTAGTCTATGGTAGAGGTCTGCACGGGCCGAAATTTCCAGGCCTGGGCCCGGCCTGGTATAAAAGTTAAAATTTCGGCTCGAGCCCGGCCCGGCCTGGAAAAAAGTTAAAATCTCGGCCCGAGCCCGGCCCGACCCGAATGAATTTCTACAAAACATTTATTTTTACGTCGATTTGGTTAAAATTTTGTCTCGTACGAGGAGTTCTGACAAAAAATGCTTATCTTTGCTTTTTATTGTCATGTTTATAGTTTTGATTTTTATAGAAGTTATTGCGATGTTTATTTTTTTAATGAATCGCTATTTGTTGTACGTAAATGTTTGTTATCATTAATATAGTTAATCCATATTCCATGTATTGGAGACTTAAAAATCTGAAAAATGCTATACAGTAAAATCTTCTAAGACGGAATTGCATAGGAAAGAAAAAAAAATCGTTATAGACAAGTTCCCTTTTTAGCAGGTGTAAATGTATTATATATTCTTTTCTTACGTATTAGTACATTCATTTTGCATGGATCAACATATTTTTCAGATTAAGACAGGATTCCGTCATAGGCAGGTTCTTTTTCCCGCGTTTTATTATATTTTAATAGGCTTGGAAATGTACTATTCTTAATAAAGAATAAAATTTAATGTTTAATTGTAGAATAATGGCGATTTAAAAATGTATTCATTTTTCGCAAAAAATTTTTGGGCCAGGGCAAATTTGGCTGATTTTTGAATGGACCAGGCCACGCCGAGACAATGATTTTCATACGGGCTGGGTCAAAACCGGATGGAAAATTTAGGCCCTTGAAGAGCTAGAAGAATGATACTAGTCCTGGTTCGGTACGGAAAAAGTAAGTTATGCCCGGCCCGAGCCTTCAGAAAAAGTATGGCCCCGGGCCAGCCGTGAAAAGAATGCAGATTGCCGTCCGAAATGAAAACAGGTCCAAACCCTGCCCGTGCATATATCCGGTCGGTGGCACTTTTATTTAAAATGAACAATATAAACATGAACAAAGACTGTAAAAATTATATTTTTTTTTGTCAGAACTCCTCGCACAAGACAAAATTTTAAACACATGGACATAAAAATAAATAACTGTACAGAAAATTAACACTATACAGGCTGCTGATGCATTTTATCTGTCATTTATAAAAACTATCATTAAGAAATTCCAAATTCTTCACAGAAAGTTGGAATAATTATTTTTGATTATTATAAGTATAAATATTTCGTGAATAAAGTAAAGGAAAATTAGTATTGAAAATTTTACTCTCGAAATTTCTGAGCAAACATTAAGCCAGATTTAGCAATACTGTTTGTGGTATGTAAAGTGGTTAAAAAGGCTCTGACTTGGCCTTAGAGGTGGACTTTTTTTCGGATTCGGTCGCTTTCGGATTGGGTTTTGACTCTTGCTGGTCGGGTTTGGGCAGACCCGATTTTTCAAAAGAATGTGTCGAAAATAAAAAGGTTAAAAATCTATATGCCATAAGAACTCCATAGCAGACACACACGGAAAGCGAATATTTCTATTTAGCAAGCACTTTTCAGATTTTAACACAATTATATATTTGTATTGTACTGCTTTTCTGCATTTATATGGAAATTTTATTTTTTTATGCAACATTCATGGATAAAGTACTTCTCTTCTTTATACATTTTGCTTTGGAGATACTTTTAGTTTTTCGTGTTTGACCATCTCCAACAAAGCTTTAAAACCCCTTTCCCTACCCCCACCTCTCAAGTTCTCCAAATCTTAAGTGGAACCTTTTTGTATCAGAGGCCGGAGGGCCTCTTCTTTGTACATTCCGGAAAAAGCAACCCATCTTATCTATGTGATCGTATCGGACCAGGACTATAAAATAAGATCCCTTATCTATAGTCCTGGTATCGGTCACTATTTGCCGTCTGCGTCAAAACATTAATTTATTGCCCTCTGTCTAGACCAGAATCAGGAAGAGAAAAATTTCTCGGAAACTTAGTCCACTACTCAAGAGAAGAAAGAATCCTCCACCCTGCTATTGTCTGTGGAAAGTGCGTCTTTTTTTATTACACGCCATGCTAAGGTCTTCCTAAAAGGTTTATTAGGTTGTTTTAAGCCGTTTACAAAGAATGAAAGTAAACACGATTTTAGAGAAAGTACAATTATCTATGAAAAATATTATACACTAAAAAATCTATAAATGATTATAAATTCAAAAATTTGAGATTTTTTCTATATCAGTTGGCGCAAAAAAATATAGACCATCTTGAAAAACTATTGGGGGGGGGGCTCGAGCCCCATAGGCCTATACAAGTCTACACCTATGCTGCTTTTACCACTGAATACTGGACATCTTACAATCTATACACACGTATAGATTGAATATGTCAACCTGTGCAATAAACTATCACAAAAAGTATATGTGTTTTGTGTGTGTCAGAAACGAATTGTAGATAATATTTTCCATATTGCGAGAGAAGAAAAAATGGTTCTTAACTGTACCGTAAAGAAAGAATAATCTATGATTGCAATTCTTATATACATTTTATTTTTCAAGCAGTAAATTGAAAATACAGGGTGATTCTAATTTCATGGTACAAACTTTAAGGGTTGGTACAGGCAGGACACTGTAACCATCATTTATTGTATAGGAATGTATGGGTGCAAATGACACGTTGAGGTACAAACACCAAGGGCCAATTTAGTCCTTTTTTTATTTAAAAATTTCTCATTTATACCAGAAAATCCCTATATTATTACATAAAGGTCCTAGACAAAATTCTGCTTTGAAATTTTCCAGTATTAAATCAAAATCTTTGAATTAAAAAAACCCCGTAAAACTGGCAAATATGTCAAACACGGGAAATACATGAAAAGAAATAGGAATAAAGTTTTTTTTAATTCAAAATTTTTTATTTCATACCGAAAATGTTCAAATATTTTTTTCTTTATGTAATCATGAAATGTCTGTCTTAAATAAAGAAAAGAATAGCATAGGAATTTCTAATTCTTGGTTTTCGTGATGTTTAGTTTTTTTTTTTTCGCTACTTACGACGAGTAACTTTTACTCTTTTTTTCTGATTATCCGACATAGAGTTGGGTTGGGTTGATTTATGACGACCAATTATCAACACGAGGGATATAGGCCCCTGGGGAAAGTGCCCTCCGTGGGGGTCTTTCTAAGAATCTCTAAGAGCTCTACCCGAACCCGACAAAGAGAATAAGTTGGAACCGCAACCCAACCCGAACGCACCAAAAATAATTTTCGGCGACCTGCAACCCGACCCGAACCCGAAATGAAAGGAAAGTAAATTCTGTTTTAATGCAATTGTGAAAAGTAACCTACATTTATATCTCTACTACCAATTTTATGTTTTTGTAGAAAAAAAAAGACAAGTGTTTAATATTCAAATATTCATAAAATTAATTTTTTAATATTCAAATATAGTAAAACCTCTGAATAGTAGAGACATCGAGATCATTGAATAGAGTCTTGCATCGTGTCAGGTTGCACAAATTTCTGTTTTCAGGTTTTAATGATTCTAAAATTCTTTTTGTAGGTTGGGTAGCCTAGAATAATTCTGGCGATCGGGTTGTTTGCATTTTCACAAAAACTTTGATCACAACTATGTTTCAGATTAAAATAAATATGTTTTGGAGTATGAATGAGAATATATTCAAACTAGTCCGAGAAGTGCTAACTAAAAATACTTATTTTACCGTTTTATATCATGTTTATATTCTTCATTTAAAAAAAAGGGTTCTGAGATGCGGTATTTATTTTTTAAATGCATCTGATTATATGTAAATATCACAGTTACCATTAATATCGTTAGTCCACTTTCTATGGCTTGGAGATTAAAAGTTTTTTTTTATTCTATACAATAAAATATTCTAATGCGGAATTGCATAGGAAAGAAGAAAAATCCGTCATGGGCTGGTTCTCCTATAAGCAAGTTCATCGTCTGTTGTAAATGCATTACATTCTTTTCACAAGTACTGTTATCCTCATTTTACATAGATCAACGTTTTGTTTTGTCTTGATTTGTTAAACACGAAATTCCGTCATAGGCAGGTTCTTTTTCTCAGGTTATACCGTATTTTAATTTTATTGCCTAGAAATGGGTTGAGTTGATTATTGACGGCCAATTATCTACACTAGGGATATAGGCCCGGGGGGAGTGCCCTTCGTGGGGGTCTTTCTAAGGGAACTTAATCCGTATTTACGCATGGATAAATCCACGGCTCGAAGAAAACCACGAAAACTCCGAACGATTAGGCCGACGGGCGCGATTGGGATCGAACCCAGCACCTCCCGTCTACTAGCTTCGAGAGCACAACCTCTCAGCCACTGGTGGGGCTGCCTAGAAATGCATCTACCCATCTTATATATATATATTTTTTTTTTTCTTCTTCTTAATTTGAATTAATAATGTTACTTTTATTAGGACTACAATTTTAATTTGTAAATTGACAGGGCTCTTTGGTATCGGGATTTCAGTGTATGTGGTCAGTTTCTTATGTTTCAATGGTTAAATTTTACTTAAAGTTTTATATATATATATATATATATATATATATATATATATATATATATATATACATAATTTTTTATTGTGGAATAATAACGATTTAAAAATACGTGCATTTTTTGAAAAAAAAAATTGGGGCAGGGCCAATTTTTACTGATATTTTTATTGGACAGGCCAGAGCCTTGCCGGTCCAACAATTTTCATATGAGCTGGGAGTGAAAAATTCTGCCTGTTCAGACCTCAAGAAGAATGCAATCTAGCCCCGACGGCAATAAATCTAGTCCGCCCAACTGGTTCCGAAACTCTAGAAAAAAGTAATCCCCAAACAAAGCTCGGACTGAGTGTCGGGAAGGAAAATTGGGCCGGGCCCATGAAAACCCTCACATTGAATAACCAAAAGATTAGTTCGCAAAATTTTGTAGATTTGGACGATAAAGTTCGTTAATTTTAAATATTAAAAAAAAATGAGTTTTTAGTGAACTTCGTTCACTTTCATAAATGAGTTTGAGTTGAACGAGTTCGTTTGAAAAATTTTGAATTTGAGCGTGAACTTGACTCATTTTTGAGAAAGTGAAGTTGAGTTTGAACTAGTTCGTGTTTTTTGTGAGCGTGCCCAACACTGGTTTAACTCCATATTATTATAAACGAGGCGTTCAGAAGCCAACCCGACTAACTTCATCAAAAAATAAAACTCCTTATAAGAAAAAAGTTGTATAAGAAAAATTGATATAAGAAAAAAATTAAAGTTATGTATCTATAAAAAAAAAAAAAAAAAAAGAAAAACTTTTATATTTTCAGTATATTTTGATTCAGTATATATATATTGCTTTTTTTTTTAATCAAGGGTAATTTTTTCAGCACTGTATAAATATGTAGAAAATTTTCAACCCAATCATGTTATTACCCGAACTTCTAAAAAAATGCAGTTAGTCGGATTGACTTCTGAACGCCTCAATTATAAATGACAGATATATCATGTTAATATACAGCGTTCTCTGTTGAAAATTAGGGACACAGACAGAAGTTGAAAAGGTCATTCGTTGTTCAAAATTTTTGTATAAAGATTTTCTTGTCAAGCAAAATGTTTTATCTTAAACAATTTAGAAATATTTTCCAAAAAAATTTTCACATTTAATATTTTTCTCACTGATAAAACTTTGCAGAAAACTGTGCAGTCATTCGACCGTTTTTACAGAAAGCGGTTACATAACTGTAGTTTAACTATTTTCTGACCCTAATATTGACGATAATAGGGTCGGAATAGTGTTAAATTATGGATTTGTAACCATTTTCTATAAAAGTGGTCGAATGACTGGTCAGTTTTCAGCAAATCTAAACAGTGCTTTATGCAAGTGCAGAATGTTTGATACTAGGAATGACCATGATTCTATTTAGTAAAATTCTTAAATGTAAGATCAAAATAAAAAAAATATATAAAAAAGACTATTCTATTTACAAAGAAAAATAATTATTTTAATCGTTTTATCTAAACTGTAATTTCATTTAAAATGTATGAGATAAGATTTCCGTCAAAAAATAAATGTATAAATATTTTATTATAAAATATTCTATTTTTATACATAGACAGGTGACAATTTTAATGACAAAATTTTTAATGCTGAAATGACATTTCTAACATATTAAATTTTTTTACTAAAATGTAAATTAAATTGAAATCATGTAGTATTAATGCTTTACGAAATAGGAATCTCTGAGGTTACCAATGAAACGAATAAAATTTTCTCACAGTCAATTAGAAGGCTTTATCAAAATATAAATTAGAATTCGGATAACATTCATCTTTAAAATCCCTAAGGAAAGTAAACAGCAATTTACTTTTACAATACACATTTGGAAAATTGAGATCTTCAAAACTATAGAGTAGAATTTAAATTTTGATCAGATGTTGATTTGAAGTATGTAAACAAGAATGTATCAAATGGAAATCTATAATTAAAGATAAACGGTGAGCACATCACAAGGGAAGGTATTTGAAATATGCTGTCTATTTATTCGAAAGCTTTTCCTGAAAAATTGATTCTGGTAATGAAAGTTGCTTAATTACTTGGAAAAAGTTGTTTGTTGAATTCATATATTAAAGAATAGTTTTAAAAAAATCTTATTGAAAAATCGAACAATTGTGGCAATATTATATTTACAGAAAAGTATTTTTTCTAATCATTGTATTTAAATTATATTGCATAGGTTAATTTTTAATTTTTGTTACGAGCAGACATAGTTATGATACAGTGTTGATAATTATGACACATATTTGTTGATATAGTTTCGTCAAAACTATGCGTCAAAATATTATTTTATTATCAAAATGTATAATCAGCATATTTATTTTAGAATTTTCAGTAAATGTGCCGAAGCTTATTAGACAGTTTCATGTATCTATATTTATTTTTGTGATATACGTCAATCTTCTGTTTTTTAATTATTTCTCGATATTGACCTCAAAATGCGTCATCAACCTGTTTGTATAAACACCATTTAAATTTATTTTGTTAAATTTGTTTTGTCTTCTAAAATGGAATTAAGATATTAAATAGTCCATTATTCGTAAAATCACTTGAATCATAATTTAACATTCAAACACCAAGCACTATCAGTATTAATTTCATTTATTACATGCTATATTTCGTGCAAAATTTATTTATAAATGATGTATATTTGGAAGTATTTATTGGCCTTCCTGATCAAGAAGGCTATTTGCTATCTAACATTAGTCTTTATGCTATGAAGAGAATTTTTTTTAAAGTTTCATAAAAGAATGAGAGCAATCTATAATATATGTTATAAGATGTATGTTTATTCTCAATGTATACTTGTTTCTGAAATAATAAATAAATAAATAAATAATAAATTGAATTTCGATGAAGAATTACACTTCAAATCTTTAAAAGCTCTTTACTTATTATAAATTTGGTAATGAAATATGTAAACGTAAATTTGTATTATTCAATGTCAAAAATTATAGATTTGCGATTAATTTTTAATTGATTTGTATACAAACTTTTATAACATAGAAGAAAATTAGATTCTTTTTTTTTTTTTGAATAATCCGTACTGTACAAAAAATAGCTTTTGAATATACCACGCAATCGAATATAAAATGAAATATTTCAAACGAAAAATAAAATGTGCAGTAAATTTGGTCTATGAAAAATATATTCAAAGCTTTGTCAAGGCTTATTTTAAAAATCTAAAATACGTTGGGAGTCAATTTATTCACATGAAGATTATATTCTCTGTTGTTTGCAACATTTTGTAACTCTGTAACTTAAAGTTGAGCTCACATTTATCAACCATCCCATTTTTCTTGCATTTTATAAAACATTTGATCAATTTATAAGCTTTGATTTGAAGTGTATGATAAATGACAAGCAGTAGGACAAGGCTCAAAAGTTAAACAGAGCAGAAGTAAAGAGGAAATATTATCGTAGGATATATTTTATATGCGTCCTCTGAATTCTGGAAAAGTGATATGGAAAATGCTTCTCCAGAAATAAAATAAGATAAAACATGCTATCATTCAGAACGAAAATATGAATACTTTTTTTATTGTCAGGTAATATAACTTGATTTATAAAGTTGCATACACTAGACATCCGACTATCCAACAATTACGGAAGCAGGGGTTTGTTGAGAAAAGGAAAAAAGTTTAACCAAATTGAGATTATTATTTGATAGATTATGTAACTGCAGAAATATTAAACTGTAATTAAAATTTCTATAAAAAGAAATTAAGGGAATTTTAAAGATAAAGTTTGTAACTACGCACCTTTTTATTTTTAAGTAAAGATAAATTATACGTTTAAGTAGAGATAAGTTGAAGTTAAAAGTAGGAAAATAAATTTGTTTCCTGTTTATTTGTGATTGGCTTACAGCAACCACAAATAAACACATTATTTGAAAATTACATACAAAAACTACAAATAATCAGCTTTTTTGAAATAACACACAAAAATACCACAATTAATCAGCTTTTTTGAAATTATACACAAAAATACAGTTTCTTTACACCTGCGTCTGTTTCTGTTTTTAAAACACTCAATATATTTTCACAGCAATTGTTCTGCATCTTCATTACTTACATTTCACCCAGGCTTTTTGCTATATTTTTCTTGAAATTCAGTTGTTTCTGGAGTTATCCTATTTATATGTTTGTGTAATTGATTATAAGTTAAATAAAAGTGTCATTTATTCCGAAAATTTTATGTACATCCCAATACACTTTTAGATACAAACATTGAAAATGGTTGAAGAAATATGTGAGGTGTATCGGTGTACCGAGTATGTCTTATAATCATATGTCTTATAATAGGGAGTCTACTGTACCTGATTTTGAAATATACAGGATTTCAGATATTAATGAATAAATTATAAGATTATCATAAATGTTGTGTTTTAAGATATATGCAGAGTTCAATTTTTCTTTTAATATTTAAAAAAAAAAGATTTTTTACTCAGCATGATTTATCTTTACACATACCTAAAACTAATTTTAGAGATTTTCATCTATCTTAGTAAATATATCTCTCTTTCTTTGCTGACATTTTCTTTGCTGACAATTTTCATATTGCATTTTTCTTTTATAACACATCGTTTAATATTTCATATTTTTATATCAACTTTATGAGACTTTTGTCATTATACTATCGGATTTAAGTAAAAGTTTTTATCAATTTTTATAGTTAAATTTCTTTCCCCTTTGTTTTCTTGTCAACATTTACATCTATGTAATTATCCTCTTACCCATAACCTAACCATAACCAATAATGTACCAATAATCTAGTACAAATATAGATTTGTGCTTAGTATTTATGATGACTTAGTCTCTCTTTTTAAACATGACCATTTTCTTGTCGTTATAGGGGTTATTTAGATAAATAAAGTCTATCTCATAAGCATTTATAAAGCGTAATATATAATAATTAGAGTACACTAAATTATTAAATATAAAAAACACGTTTATTTTAATATAATATTTAAATATTTATTTTTTTAATTTAATTTTTTGTTTCAGAACATATTGAAAAATCACCCAATAAAATAATAAGATTAAACCATTTCATTTCTTTTAAAGAATCTGGTTTTGAATAATTCACATATGCTAGCAATAAGTCTTTGTAATCAAATTTCAAATATACTTCCATGAATTGAAATAATGTGTCACTTTTGAATAGGAGCTTTATTTGAAACTTTAAAAATTCAGATGAACTGGAATTACAATGTTTAAACATAAGCGTGAACATGTAAATTTACCTTTAATATTTATTATTTTCCTGGAATTTTCTTCTAGTTAACCGACGTTGCTATTGTCTTAGAATAAACTTATTAATTAAATTTTTGCAACTTATTTCACATCATTCATACAGTTTTGTTAGTTAAATAAGATTTATTTTTGTCCAATATGTTTTCATCATCATTTAGCATTTTAAACCAAATGCAGAGAAAACAACATTACAATTTTACCCTTTTCCAAAACGCTCTGAGGTTAATTACGTAAAAACTTTGTTAATGAAAATAATATTTTTGAGCAACAAGGGATTTTTTTTTCAAAAAGAAATTATGTATAAATTTCTAAATGTTTAAATATGGTATTTTTAAGTCGAAAATTAATATAGATATTAAATATCATTTATGATATTTTGTAAAACTATTTAAGCGATTGTTTGGTCCAATTGTTGATTCATGTAAATATTTATTTTCCGAATTAATCAACAAATGCTTGCATAGTTGTTTCCTTATTAACTAGTCCTTCTAATATCTACCGATTAAAAATATATGTGATATCGAATATAGATCTTGAATGAGTTGATATCGAGTATATAATTGAAATACAAGCATTCAGTCGGATTTAAATAAAATATATGCATGGAATTTATTGTATAAATTAAAAAAAAAAACTTGCGCATATATATTTTTAATTTGTTAAAAAGCAAAATCTGTAAATTAATTTGTCAGATTATAAAAAAAAAAAAATACAAATATACTTTTAGTTCAAAACGTTAAAAATAAGAATTATATTAGTTTTGTCAGTTTAATTTATCATTTTTGACAGACATCGTTTTTTTTTATGCATTTCAATATAATAATAGATAAAATCACATTTTTAAAAGAATTTTTTTAATCTAATTCTACTAAATATTCAAAAAGACATACTGAAATATCTCTAACGTATCTTTATAAATTCCAACATATCGCTGATCTCTGATGATATTTTTACTTTTTGTTTGCGTCTGTCATTTCTTATAAACCATTCTATAAAAAAATTTCTCAGAAATAGAGTAAAACCTCACAATAGTGCAAATTTATGCCCGTTAGTCTAATTTTATCAATTTTGTTTCTCGATAAAGTAAAACATTAATACATTTATGTACAAAACGTTAGTTTGTGAAAAATACTGGATTAATATATTCAACAATTTGACGAGATTAAAACAGGTATTCATTTATTAATGTCAGTATATTTATATTTATTCTCCATATTACCAATTTTACAAACATTATCTAAAAAACATGGTTAAAAGTTCCATTAAATCAGTCCTTCATTATTAAAAATGTTAAAAAGTTTCACATAAAACCGTCACCGTTACACAAAAGCGCTTTCACCTCGACTAGAGCATCATCAGTTGTAACTCAGTTGTAATCAGTTACAACTGATGATGCTCTAGTCGCAGTGAAAGCGATTTGGTAATTTTTATGTTTTTATTAAATAAAAAACAACGTACGTATGAGTTGATACGAAAACCATATGATTAAATAATATTATTTTTTTTAAAAATCTATAAATCGTAATAAATGGAATTTCCAAAAATTTAAAAAAGGCTCCTCTACTTCAAGTTATTTTGCAAATGTCGAAACAAAAATATCCTATTTAATAAAATTATAAATTTATATATTTATAATTTATCTAATAAGTTTATAAAATATCCTATATTTTGCATGATTTCCGTTGAATAAAATTATTTCCATGTTAAAAAATATTCTTATAAAATACACTCATACAGATGTACTTTTGATACGCTAGAATGTCGTTTGAAATGATTAAAATATTTATATCGTAAGTTATAAAAACAAACACCATACTAAGAAATTATTTAAATAAAAAATTTCCTAGCATATAGCTTCTATACAGTTATGTAACACAAACATATTTACGTTTTACGTATAACCCAATATTTAAATTGAATTAATTAAATAAGATCTGGCATTTACTGAATTTCTTCCAAAAAAGTCATTACAATTTTTAAAAAATAATAATTTTTAACATTAAAAAAAAGAAGAAATCTCAGAAATAAATCAATTGATAGATGGCTTAATACTTTCTCTGAAAGGCAGTTTGTCATCTTTTCACATAGAAGATATAAATGAAAGGAAATTGACGTAGGTAAAATTGCCGTATGAAACGTTCAGATACAATAGTGCCTGGCAAAGACCCAATAAGGCCGAATGTCATAAAAAAGAAAGATAGAATAAACCATCATTCATCGTTTATCTACATATATTACATTCGTTATCTGTTTGATAGATTCAACCAGTTTATGATATTTCTCTTTTTTTCATTGACGAAATTTTGATAGATGAATAAAAAAAAATACAGTAGAACTCCAATTATCCGAATCAATTGGGACCGGACCCTATTCGGATAATCAAAAATTCGGATAATTGGATTTTTTCCAAAAAAGAGGTATATTTTAATTAATTACTGTATGTATGTTGAAAATGGGAGAAAAAATATTTTTAAAGAAAAAGAGCTTTAAATTAAATAAATGTAAATGCAACACTATTACATGTTAAGCGTATTTACAAGTGCTGTACATTAGTACAGTATGTACGTACCGTACTGTAAATGAAAGTCATTACTTGCTGAACATCTCGGTCAAAGTAAGCTGTTTGACAGTCTTCGTCTGTTTTCGAGGAGCCAAGTCGCACATCCGCTTGACAGTCAGAAGTTGCATGTGGTCACACTCGGGCTGACGCTCCATCCACTTCTACGCAGTTTCAAGGCCGGCAAATTCTTCACTAGATGATGGTCCCGTGTATGCTTCAACTTCGACATTAAGGTCATCTTCTTCTTCGACAATTTCTTCTCTCACACTTTCAATGAGTTCATCATCATTTAGAATTTGAAACCCAGCGTCTTCGCGGCGGGAAAGACAGTAGCGCGCGTAGACAGAATCATTATTTTGGGAATCGCAGTACGTTTCCGTGTTCATTTGTTTTTTTCTGAAATTCTGAAAGCGATTCGGATAATCAGCGATTCGGATAGTTGGAGTTCGGATAATTGGAGTTCTACTGTATATGGAATTGATATGACATTTTATTATATGTGTTTTTAAATATAAATTTTTAGATGGCTAAAAATATCCAATGATTGAAATCCTATTTTTAAAATGAAACTATGTCCTACATTTATTTATTTTTTTTCATTTTTTATTTTTTATATATATTTTAGAATACAGAATTTTACAACTATGTCCTACATTTTTTGTTTTCGTTTTAAAAATATTTTAGAATACAGAATTTTACAAATACTGTTGTTAATGTCACACTTTGTAAAAAAAAGTGCGTGATGTCAAGTGCATTTGATTTGCATTTCTCCAGATTTTGTTTAATAATGGGACGATCTCAATTTCCTTCAAAAAGGGGCACATAGGCCAGTATATTTCAAATTAAACTAAAATTAACAAAAATATTAAACACAATATAGATTTTTTTTACTATATTATATCTAGAAACAATAATTACATTCCAAACATTTTATCTTTCAGAAACATTCATAATAATATATTAAGCATAAATCATGTGTTATTGTTCATTGATTTGGTAATAACTTCTACACATTTTCTCTGAAATTTACATTAAGTAACCCTAACTGTTCTTTCAGATATTATGCTAATGCAGATTTCATTTGAAAAACAAAAATCTAAAGAAATTGCATTAAGTTCATTTTTTGTTTTCGTTTTAAAAATATTTTAGATTACAGAATTTTACAAATACTGTTGTTAATGTCACACTTTGTAAAAAAAAGTGCGTGATGTCAAGTGCATTTGATTTGCATTTCTCCAGATTTTGTTTAATAATGGGACGATCTCAATTTCCTTCAAAAAGGGGCACATATGCCAGTATATTTCAAATTAAACTAAAATTAACAAAAATATTAAACACAATATAGATTTTGTTTACTATATTATATCTAGAAACAATAATTACATTCCAAACATTTTATCTTTCAGAAACATTCATAATAATATATTAAGCATAAATCATGTGTTATTGTTCATTGATTTGGTAATAACTTCTACACATTTTCTCTGAAATTTACATTAAGTAACCCTAACTGTTCTTTCAGATATTATGCTAATGCAGATTTCATTTGAAAAACAAAAATCTAAAGAAATTGCATTAAGTTCATTTTTTTTTTTCAAACAGTTGAGTGTTTTTAAAATACGCTGCATTTTTTCTTTAAAATTGATATTTAAACAAAAGATAAAAACGGTTTTGGAACCACAAATTTTTCACTAACATGATATTTTATAAAATAAAGATACCAATGTGGGACAAAACCGCTTTGTTGGATATTGACAACCATCTTAATTGCTTAGATCCATCGTGAAAATTTAAAAAATAAATAGTGAATTAAAGAAGTTTATATAATTAACCAAACGCATTATTATTGTAAAATTATTGTGAAAATATTGCGGAAATTATTTTTACAACACGCTGCATTTTTCTTTATAATTGATATTTAAGCAAGTATAATAATTATTTATAATAATCTTAAGATTATTTTACAAAATAAATAGATCAAAGTTTTTCAAAAATGGATTTTTAGATAATGACACTCATTTTAACTGCGTTGATGTGAAAATTTGTAAAATATACAGAAAAATCAACAAACTTATAAAATCAATGAAGTGTGTTCGATTAGCTACAGTTTCTTTGGTTTCATTTTTATTATATTCATTTGAACTCGTGAAAAATGTTATTTATAAGGCTATACTTAGAAGTTTTGCTTGGATGTTCTCTAAACAGGCGGAGTGAAATTTCAGACCACACAAAGTTTTACTGCAGCTTTAAAATTGTCTCAAAATATATATGTAAATATAAATAAAAAATAATAGAAAAAATAATAAATATTAAATACTTAAATAAACAATTTTCACGAAATTGAAATTTAATTAACTAATTAAAAGAATAAATCACTGAGAAAAAAAAACGATTTTGGTATATTTTCATATTTATTCTTATTTAAAGTCTAATAAAATTACCGCAAAAAAATCGGTAAATTTTTAAAAGGATGTTTGTCACATTTTAATAAATTAATTATAACATCATAACATCTTACTCTTTTTTTAAATCATCGTTTGTGTCATCCCTAATATTTATTTTACTATTTCATGAATATAGAGCGCAGTTATCAAATTATTTAGCATCTAATTTTTGTGATCGAAAATGAGATTCCGAAAACTCAGCTTAAAATACACTAGGAAGCTAAAAAATAACAAGTGTATTGATGCTGATTTTTAAATAAAGTTAAATGTGAGAATACCGTTTATGCACAAGTTGCACATGATTGCAGAATTACATTTGAATGACAAATTTATATTATATATATATGTATATATATATATATATATATATATATATATATATATACAGTGGACTCTCTCTATTCTTAAAACTCATGGGACCGACCAAAAATGTTCAGATTATGGGGGGTGTTCATTATAGAGGGAGATTGGGAAATGTATTACTACTACTACTACTGTGTATTGAGTTTATAAACTGTTTAGAATACTTAGCCTGGTTAACCATGCAAGTTACCGAGATGGAGGTGCTGAATTTAGAAACTATTAAATAAGTTAATTAAAATGTTATATTTAAAAAATTTTACAAAATATACAATTACATACTTACAATACATTACTTGAAAACATAATCGGTTCATTACTTAAAAAAGTGAGTAATTTTAGTCTGTTTTTGCATTGTGTATGCTCATGCAGTGTACATGTTATCTAGTTGTTTAAGAAGTGGAAAGGTGATGTTCAGCCGCAGAGTTCAACAAGTCTTGAATCCCTTAGCCCTATTGCTTGAAGGTAATCGTACTTCTTGTTTCATTGGTCTCTTCTGGTTCTCAGGGGTCGATGCAGGTTTTTTTTCTTGGGGCCCATTTTCTGAAAAGTAAAGAGTTTTTTGTGAAATTCATTATATTTCTGTGAAAAATAACATTTTGTAACGAAAGTTGAAATCTAGTTAACTCAAATCTGAACCAAGCATTTATTAACAAAAACTTTTTTAAATCTTTTTGCTGAAGTTTTCCTTTCTGATGAACTTATTTGTTTACAAATTACACATTTTAAAAGTCACTAAATAATTAATAAATAGTAAGTTTTTATGGAATAGAATTTTGTGAAAGGGCTTATTTTATTAAAAGAAAGTTTGTGAAGGGGCCTGTTTTATTATAAGGAATTTTGTGAAGAGACCCATTTTATCAAATTGATTTTTGTGATGGGGCCCATTTTATTAAACTGACTTTTTTGAAGGGGCCCTAAATAAGCCCAAATTTTGCCTGGATCAACCCTTGGTTCTGCTGTCAACGATGTTGTCGCAAACAGGAAGGCTTCCGTCGGCTTCGAGATACGCTCCAGGTTCAATTTCATTATGAAGCTCCTGAAGAATTGACCCCAAGTCACTCACAGCTGTTGCTTCTTGGTTCTCTGTCCTTTATTGTTCATTCTCACATGGGAATACAGCTTTGTAGAAGCATTTTTGGATTGTGTAGGGGTTACTTCATTCCAAGCAATTGATATCCATGACATTGACCTTCTTCGTTAGTTCGGTTGCAGAATTTGCCTCCTCCATCACCACGGACTTTTCTTCAAAAATGAATTCGGTAGTGAGCTTTAAAGGTCGTGATTACTCCTTGATCCAGTGGTTGGATTATAGAAGTACAGTTCGGTGGGGCAGGAACTTCAGGCTCACGTTGTTCAGCTGCAGATTTGTATGTGATCTGGCATTATCCACAAAAAGAAGAATTTTTCTTCCTTCTCTCTTCATCATCTCGTTAATGCCCTCCAACCATTGTGAGAAAATTGTGAATGCCATCCAGGCTTCTCGATTTGATTTATAGTGCATAGGCAATGGTGCTATCTTCACATTTTTGAAGCATCGTGGTTTTTCACTTTTTCCAATCACAGGTGGTTTGAGCTTCTCACCCGTAAAACTGGCACAGAGCATGACAGTAAGTCTTTCTTTTGACATTTTTCTGCCCACGCATTTCTACTTCTTTCTGCTAAGGTTTTATTTAGAAGAGCTCTGAAAAACAGGCTGGTTTCGTCGTCATTGAAAATGTCAGCGGCATCGAAATCCTTCGTTATATCCGGAAGTTTTCTTTTCCATTCCTCCACAGTGTCGATATTTAAGTCTGCAGCTTCATCATTGATTAATTTGAATTCGATGTTATGCCGACTTTTGAAGCGAGTCAGCCATCCTTCTGATGCCTTGAATTCCGTGATTTTCTCCTTTTCTGCAAAATCCAGAGCAATCTGCTTTAGCAGGGGTCCAGTGACAGGAAGATTCTTCGTTCTCATTTGGCAAAAAAACTTCCAGATGTGATTGTTAATGTTCTCGTTTCTCGTTTTCTTTTTGAAAATTCTACACTTTGAGAAAGGTTCATTTGCTTCAAAAGCGGCTATAATTTATTTCTCTTTCTTGCTGATGGCGTTGACTTGACCTACTGAAATTCCAAATTCTGATGCAGTTTTTCTTAAACTTACTTTTGATTTTAATTTTTGAACAATTTTGTATTTTTCCTGAAGCTTCAGTTCTTTCCATTTTTTTCGTTTTCTTACTTATTTCTGACGTGTCTGTGTAAGTGTTGTGACTCTTTCCCTGCAACGATAGTGATATAACGAAAAAGATTTACCTTTGCCGAGCAAAAAGGAAGAAAGAACATAAGTAATAATGCTGCCAACAAGGTGTGCAGAAAGAAACCATAATCCTTTTTCAACGATTCCCTCTAACACCTGTTGCCTCTTATCTGTCATTAAGGGGTTGGCATTTCTGTTGCGCAATCTTTCTATTTTTATCTCAGCTCGGGTGACGGGAAATCACGGGGCATGTTTTTTACATTATGTTTTTGTATCTCTTTGCATGAAAATTGATTGTTTTGATCATTTCATTTAATTTGATTATCATGATTTACTTTTTCTGAAATGGAAACAATTTCATATCTGCACTTTTTTATTTATTAAACATATATAAGAATGTTCTAGTTAGTTGAGAACACGTACAGTAAAGACAAAAATATTCTTTCGATTTGTTTTTGTTGTTTTGTTTTGTTTTGTTAACTGAAGATTTTATCTGAATTATTGAAACAAATTTCAGCATCGAGTAGATCTTAAAATCTAGAAATGATTTTGTTTCTTTATTTTTAAATTGAGTTCATTAAACCCTTTTATTCGTCTGCAACAATTTTTCCGAATTTTCATGATACGGGAATTCCCGCATTCCGACTGCAAACGCACGTTCAGTTTACGGAGAGGCGGGTTAGAATGGGGATCAAAAGTAGCGCTCATAATAGTGGTGTGTTCAGATTAGAGGGTGTTCAGAATACAGAGAGTTCATCTTTTGTTAAGTCTATGGAGTTTTGCCGGGACCATCAGAAAGTGTTCATAATACCGGGATGTTCACATTAGAGAGTGTTCAGATAGAGAGAGTCCTCTGTATATATATATATGCTATATATATATATATATATATGTGTGTGTGTGTGTAAATTGGCTCACATATCGGACAAAACTGTGAATATCACACTTTATAATTGTAATTTTAATTATGCTTGATTACTGTAATTTTAGTCGCAAAGATAATTTTATCTATGTATACGAGAAATTGTTTATCCAATAGCGGTGGATCGAAAGTAATGATACTCAAGCAGATAATAATAGAAATTTTCATGTGTCTTGGAATGTGGTTCATACATTCAGAGAGATACCAAATGCGTGTGGCGTTCACAGAATTATTGAAATATTTTGAATACCACTACTCTAGGAATTGTTTTAGCTTGGGGGCATCTATATGAGAGTGGCGTTATATACACAGGGTGTTTACTCCGACTGTGCTCTGACAGACGGATTTGCACAAACTGTGACAAACATTTATTCCAGAACTTGTCAATACTCGCCTGAAGGAGTTCGAATAGACGAATGAGACAAATTAACAAACATTCGCTTGGCAATAATGAAAAATCAGCCAAGGTGCTAGGTGATTTGTTTTTCTTCAAAATCGCCTCGACCAATCAAATTTTATATCACGTACGTCTCCACTTTCATATATAGGGATCCTAGTTTCCATAACAGAATTAAATGCCAAGAAGACCTGTTCCAGATTGGTCACAGGTTACAATTCCCTGCGAATATAATATTTTCAGATATTGGACCCTAAGGAGAGATAATAGTATTGAGACTTAGCTCGCTTAAGATCATTTTACCGTAGCAGGTACGAGGATATCTGAAATTATGAAGCTAAACGGTCTTTACAATGAGTGACTGTATGCATGAAAACTTCTTGTATGCGTGTTTCAGAACAGACCACCGAAAAGTATCCATTTCAGTTAGGAAATACATCCCGTTATAGTTGCCGAAAATTCAGTTGAGACTCACTGTGTAGACGCGAAAAGTGCTTGGTTTCCGTCTGTTTGTCTGTCTGTTCAGCGATAACTGCCGAACAAATCATCCTATTAGGTTGATTTTTGGTGGGTATGTTGGTGAGGTACCTGGAATTAGATGTATAGTTTTTATTTACATTTGGTCCATTCGTTCGAAAAATATAGAACATTTATTTTTAGGTCATAATGCTTTTCTATGGGAATGTAGACGATTTTCAAATTTCATTTTTAACTGAAATGAAAATCCAATATTTGAATAATGGATTTAAACGTAAAATTACTAATGCTAAATTTTTGATATGGAGGTTTTAAATATATCCAATAGCTTTTAAAATTTGCTGATACATTCATTAGAATTTAGAAATTAATTGTTTAAATTATTGGAATTTTTTTGCTTCGGTTCGGGAAATATAAATTATTTTATTTTTATATTTTTTGCAACTTTTAAAATGCATTTGTTTTTACATTACTCTTTAATTTATTAGTTGCTTAGGAACCCTATTTCAAGGAATAAGAAAATAATAACATTCAAGTTACTCGCACTATTTTGCTGCAATATTTTATTATGAAAATAAATAATTTTTATATACTATTGACATAAAGGAAGAATTTATTTGAATACAAGTTAATATTTTTTATCTAAAAAGTTACATGAATAAGGAGTTTATAAGAATTTCAGAATATCATAAACCGTGTTTAATTTAACACTTCTAATTTCTGAAACCTTCGAAATATTTATATGCCTAAAAATATGTATGTAATATAAATAAATTAAATTACGAATTGTAAAATGCTAAATTATATGAAAAGTGAGATTAAAAAACAATGACTTTTAGAGCTAAAGCTGAGGCTCCTGATCTGCAGATTTACTACTCTGCCTATATGTTGACTGATGTTGAACAGAACTTTAGACGAATTTACTTTATTTTTTAATTGATAATCACTACTAGTAACTATCAAAATCTATTTTTTAATTAAATAATACATTGCCTGTGCAATTTGTGCCTGTTAGCATTTTTTCCCATTGCATCCTGAAATATTTCAATGCAATCGAACAAGTTATAGCATCCGGACAATAACTAGAACTGACAAAATGGGCATCTGCTCTTCCTAACTGATGATTCCAGGCTAACTTTGTAAAGCTTTGGAAGATTGTTTTATCTACAGAGGGCAAAACACCATATATTACAATACAAATTACCTAAATACAGGGTCATTCATAATTCCCTCCGGGGTTTCGAAACGTTATAGTAAAAAAACGAAGACGAATATGAAAAAAAGAAACATATGAAATTATTCCGAAACTATTCAAGTTTTACTTACATACATTACAGGTGTTCTATGTGTGAACCCTTGGTCACACGGCATACATCCATGCGATAGTCCAGTTCCTGCCATACTCCGTTTCTTTAAATTTCCGGTACCACACATGAATTGTTTTGTCAGTTGGTCCCTGTTTTCGATATTTATTACGAAAGGCCCGTTGAACTGACACCACTGATTCAGATTTAAAGAAACGGAGTATGGCAGGAACTGGGCTATCGCATGGATGTATGCCGTGTGACCAAGGGTTCACACATAGAACACCTGTAATGTATGTAAGTAAAACTTGAATAGTTTCGGAATAATTTCATATGTTTCTTTTTTTCATATTCGTCTTCGTTTTTTTACTATAACGTTTCGAAACCCCGGAGGGAATTATGAATGACCCTGTATATTACCAATCTAACATTATTGAAAGACAAATTTATAAAAGATGTAGGACCCTGGTTTATATCTCCTTCCGCAGCTAAGCATTTCAACCAGTCTGAGTACTGGTTCTTTAGTGATTATTTCGGCAGAAGCATCTTTCGGTCCCAACTTTAGATGCACTCTTCAAAAAGCGTTCTTTGAAAAGAAACGCATTCGAAGGAGGGGTTTCTGCTCCCTATACTAGTGCCTCTACGCCACGGTGCAATAGTTCTCATCAATGCAGTTTAGAGATATCAGCACAAAGTCTGTACATATCAAAATGGATAAATTTTTATTCGCAATCAATTTATGTTACAGTAAATAAAAAAAATTAAAACAATTTATTGAGACTAAGAATAAATAACATTTTCCAGTAACATGTTTAACAATATATATGTGTATATAGATATTAATCAATATTCGTAACTTATTTTTGTATTTTCAAATAGTTTAATACAAAATATTGTCCGGAAACAATGTTATATAGTCTTAAGAATTGAATTATTTATCAACATATTTTTAAGATTCAGAAATCTTTTTCTATAAAATATGTGTAAATTAAGCGAGAAAAAGGTAATCTTATATAAATTATTCAGAAAACATGAGAGTTTCTAAAGATTGAATTTTTTAACCCCTAAAAAAATATTCACCACCGAAAAGGAGATTATGATATCATGTGTCAATAAAAAAGTAGGACTATCTTTTTTCCGTTATTGCGTTTCATAGATAATGCAAAAAAGAAAAAAAAATCTCTGTTTTTTATTATATACGAGGAAAGTTTTAAAGACGATATTTAATGTATACAGTTTTTTCTTTTCCTTTAAAACAGTTTTTACGGTTTTTTATGCAAACTTAATACAAAATTTATTTAATGTTACATTCCTGTTCATACTGTAGTTTATTTTAAATTACACATTTTGTAATAAATTAAAACAGAGAGAATAAAAATATGAAGATGCGCAAAAAATGTGATTTAATTAACATGCAGTGAAGTAGTGCTTGATGAAATGATAATTTTTTTAAAGTGAGTTTTAATGAAAATAAAGTTAACAATTATCCCAATAGTTACAAATCATTTCTTAAAACAAGTTACATTTTATACGTTTTACCTCTCATATTAGTTGTTCTTAAAATATTGTTTGAAGTTTGTGATTTTAATTTAAATATTTTACAACATTTGAAGTGACATAATATAAGGAATTAAATAGGAGATTGAAGAACATGAAAATTCTCATTCAAATGTGCTTAATATTTTTATTACAACATTTACATATTTTGCGGTTTTAGGGCAATTGCATTGCTCAATATCTTATAGCAAATTTCCTTGCACAATATGTTGCTGTTTCATATTTAGAAGTTTTAAATGTTTTCAAAATCACTAAATTTGTAACAGTTTTAAATTACATTATATCAAAGAAAGTTCTTAGAACTACTACATCTTCTTAACTACTTTTTTACAGATATTTTAATTATGTTCGAATAATAAATACATAAAATTATTTTCATAAATGTCACTTTTTGCTTGCAATCTGTCAAAAGTACCCAAACCCTCCCCAAACTACTGTCTTATCAAGATACATGTTCCGTATTTTATTTAAATGCATTTATCACTAGCATTTGTATAATAAAATCATTTTATTTAATTAAAAATTTTATCGGTCTAATTTACCATATTAACTAACTGCTTAAAAATTCAGATCTTCTCAGTCACAAACACCAAATTTATGGTATAACTTATGTTTATAAATTTCATTTATAGATTTTAAATTACAAAAATACCCTATTTCTATATACTTCCATTCGCTATTTTATTTGGAACTCTTTTATGTGTAGCAATTGTAGCATGACTTTGCTTTGGTTTACGAAAAAGTTACAGATTTTAATTGTAATGCTAACAAGCTATTTTGACATTAACATCTTGCCTGTTTTTAAGATTTCATGTCTAAACTTTATTTTTTAGACTATTTTCATGGTGCTTACAGAGCAATTTTACACAAAATATTTCTGTTTTAAATGTTCAGTTTGGTAACCCTTATTCTTAACTACCTTTCTACACCGTAATTTCCGTAAAAATACTGCCTTTGTAATTTTGGAAGAGGTATTTTAGTACATTCCTCTTGAACAGCTCTCCAAAGTCTATGAAGAGTTGAAGTGCGACGTTTGGATAACGCGTTTTTACAAAGTCCAAAAATGAAAAAATCCATTGGTGACACACCAGGTTCAACAGTGAAAGATACAGTAAAAGAAACAGTGAAAGAATTTCTGATAGTATAGCCCTGCACTATAAAAAAAGTGGGTCGATCTACTAAAAAAAATTAGTTTTTCTCATTGATATTCGCAACTACTAAAACTTTTTTTGTAGTCTTACTCAGTTAGAAGATAATTTGTAATAATTACTAGAAAATAGCTAGCAACATTACTAGAAAACAGCAAGCAACGATTCCGGTTTATAATACCGGTTACTAAAACAATCTGTGGAATACAAATATACTAAAAAAAAATAGTAACCCCAGGACTTTTTTTTACAGTGTGATACACCTTTCTTGTTCCGTTTTATTTTCAGGAAATTAACAGTAGGATGGTTTGGTTGCTTTATCTTGATTAGTGTCTTATCAGATTGGTGGCACTGTAGGTAAAGAGATGGTATTTCATGTTCGTAGATTGGGAGTAAAATACCGGGTGATCCAAAAATCAAGCACTGATTATAATAATTCTTTACAAAATAATCATTTGTATGGTAATGTAACTTGGTGCATCACATCCATTTTTATAAACGGATATGTTTAATTTTGAAATTAACTCTGATTTTTATCTAATATATATATTTTACACAACTTGACATTTCTAAAATTTAAACCTAAATTAAAACACCGTTTAGTTTTTGTCCACTGTGATTTAATTCCTTCGTTTTAAAAATATATATTGTTCAGTGTATCGGCACAACAAATACATTGCGTGTAAGAATGCATGCATTCTTAGGTTTTCATGCACTTTAATGCATGCATTTAAGAATTTATTTTGTTTTCGGAACTCTTTCTTGCATTTAGGTAGTAATTGTACTAATAATTTATTGAGTAATGTTTTTTCTTTACAAAAATTTAATTTATTATTAATACTAGCTGACCCGCCCAGCGTTGCCCTGGCCCGTGATAAAACTTTAAATAAACCCAAAATTTGTATTATTTTATATATTTTACCCGATTTTGTATGAAATTATATCTTTAATGACAAAATCGCAAAATCGCAAAAAATCATTTATTTCTTTTTCAAGTAGGATCATTTATAGTTTTAAAAAATAGCTTTTGTTTGATCAAACCATTTGAAAGTTTCAATGGTCATAAATATAACGGTTTTACAGCCCGGTTTTTAAAATTACGTCAGAAATATTTTTATCTGGTTATAAAATAAATAAATTTTCTTTTCTCGTCGGTTCCGTTAACATAAAAGCCCGGGCCCATGATAAAACCTTAACTAAACCCCTGAACGTGTATTATTTTATATTTTTTACCCGATTGTGTATGAATTTATATCTTTAATGACAAAATCGCCAAATCGTAAAAAAAAAAAAAAAAAAAAAAAAAAAAAAATAAGTAAATAAAATATTTCTTTTTTTAAGTAGGGTCATTATATAGTTTTTTTTTTTTTTTTTTAAATAGCTTCTATTGTTCAAAACCACTGACATTTTTAATGGTCATAAATATAATGGTTTTACAGCCCGTGTAAAAATTACGTCAGAAATATTGTTATCTGGTTGTAAAATAACTTTTGCGTCTGGTCAGTTAACATAAAGAAAATTGTATTCGATGCTGGCTCTCTCTGAAATGTTAGTCGTTTATAAATATAACTGTTTTCAAGTCCTCTATAACATTATGTGGAAATATATGCATTTTAAATAGTGAAAACGTTACCCGAAACCAAGTTTGACAGCGAAAAACATCCCGTTATTATGGGTTTTCGCCGATTTTATTTTTATAAAAATACTTATTCTCGTCCGAACGCTTCGAATTTGTTGTAGGTGATGTAAATCTGGTCTACCGAGATGATCTAAAAAGTTTGTGTCGAAATACGAAACTTTTAGAAACTTTTAGCGTAAGAAAAAACTTCTCGTGAGGCTCGAAATGACCTACGTTCGCCGGTGTTTTTGAAAGGATT
Organism: Maratus michaelseni; assembly: GCA_963931845.1. Classification (NCBI taxonomy): domain Eukaryota; kingdom Metazoa; phylum Arthropoda; class Arachnida; order Araneae; family Salticidae; genus Maratus; species Maratus michaelseni. Next base: position 340,472,841 of record OZ007587.1, on the reverse strand, counting down.
AAAATACGTATTTTGAAATGATAATTATACCGTCTATCATAAGAAGTTTTCAGCTGTAACAGCATTTGTTTGGTTTGTCGGTATCTGTAAAATTGTGCTCTTGAGGGGCGTTAGCATAAGGAGTAAAACTTTAACCTGGGAAAACAACCCTTTTTCACACATGTTTTTCAAACAGTTAACATATTTTTTTTTCCAATTGATTGCGGTATTTGAGACGTAATAGTGCGATATTTAAGAATATGTTTCCGTTTTTCAATAAATCAAACGTTTTAGTCAGTATAACTTAAAACCGAATTTCAAAATAAACGCATTCTTTATTTAAACGGCTTAAATTTATACGGCTCTTCATTCGCAGGTGATGCGGTAAATCAGGTTCTGGGAAAGCGCGAGGGGCGTTCGCGTAAGGGTGAAAACATAAGCCCTGGAAAACGACCCTTTTTCAAAAATGTTTTTCAAAGGGTTAACGTAATTTTTTTTCGAATTGATTACGGCAATGGAGACGTAAGGGTACGGTATTTCAGAAAATGCTTTTCGTTTTTAAATAAACCAAACGACTTAGTCAATATAATTTAAAATTGAAATGTGAAATGAAAACATTTTTCATGTAAATGGTTCTGAATTCTCGTGCGCTGTGATAAATCGTGTTCTGGGCATGCGCGAGTTCTGAAAGCCAGCTCGCAAAAAACAGATGGGTTATTGATCAGTTTTTAATTAATATTTTTAATTAATTAATAAATTATCTAGTATTATTCTTTAGTATTAAAACTCTGCGACTCAGCTACACAAGGCCGGACTTTGGACTATCCACACCTAAATTTTCAGATTCTAGGTGGGCTAGATTTTGCTAGCCATCGCAGACAGACAAACAAACACACACACAGACACAGAGAGAGACCGAAACTTTATTTTATTAGTATAGATTTATTAATCGAATTTACTTTTTGAAATCTACATGTCATCTTTTTACTATTTAATTTCAAAATTTTATTTACCCTATAAACACAACAAAAATGTCCAACAACACGTTAAATTGATAATTACAGCACATATTTGCGTTACGTCTATATATTGAATGACATATTAAAAAAAAACAAGGAATTTAATCACAATGAATAAAATTCATTTTCACAACCATATAACACCATAAGAAACATAAATTGGTCATTGCGTTAACAAACCTAAAATTGCGCTGTAGTTACTACTTTAACTTTTGAATTATTTCGAGGTTTTTATATTAAGAAATTGCTTGTAAAAGGAAGTAATACAAACTACACCTATACTATTTCCTCCCCCCCCCCCCCGTCCTATCATTCAAATACCGTCGGAATATGGTTATTTTATCAATATACATGTGACGTTTTGACTGAATTTGACCAAGAGTGTGCTATTTTTTATGCAATAACGTTATAATAGGATAAAGCGGTTTTCTTATAGTTGCATTATTATGAGTTACGGATGTTGTTATGTGTTGTTATGTGTCAGGTAGAGAAGTTGTAGTATCAAGGAACTTGCATTTTTGTTAAGTTGAGTTAGTTGATTCCTGCATCCAAAATATTTACAAATCGTAGGTAATGTTCAAAGGCCAAGATTTGATGCAAAGAATATTTTCCCGAAATCACAAAAAAACAGAGAGTTTCAGTTGAAGGCTTTTTTATAGTACTGATATCGGAAAAACAAGACGACAAGACTTTCAGTCAGACTTCCAGACATACAGTCTACTACAATTCTTTCAGTAACTAAATTCACTTAAGCATATTAAAGTCTTGTAAAAGCTGCTACTACAAATCCCCATAACGCTCCATTGTTTGACTGATATTACGTTTTACTGCCATAATTTGCATAAAAAATATTCCAGTTCTCAATGATTATTGCGCGGATTTAAATATAAAAGGAAAACAGCAAAAATTCTCTCTTTGGGGGTTTGCCTCTTTTTTTTTTTTTTTTTTGTCAGTTCGTAGGAACACGCAGGCATAGTGAAACCACATTGTGGTGAATAGTACAGTCCTATCAAAGCCCTTAGCAAATCCATTAATGGAGTATGGAAATATTTGATGTAACAAGATACTGGAATTGTCGTTGAAAAATTTGTCATGAAACGCCTATCTTTGAATTTGAAAACGAGACTTATGACAGAAATGGAATAATATAAAATGGAGTTGATAAAATGAAGCCAAGATATCATACTTAGAAACAATTTAATTTTAAGCTAGTGAACGCAAAAAAGTAATTTAAGGGTAATTAATAAATAAATTAAATCAGAAACAATATAGAAATTTAAATATATATATATATATATATATATATATATATATATATATATATATATATGTAGATGTAGATATAGATATAGATATAGATAACAGAATAAAATATATTTAAATTCACACGAAAACATTGCCTATTTATATTTTTAAACAATAGACATTCATTTTATAAATAATTATTATAATAAGCTCACTGGAAACCATTGAAAAAACTAATGTTATTACTTCTTTGTTCTATAATCTTATTACATGTATTTCATAATTTCTGATAAATATTAATATTATCATATATATTTGTGAATTTTAGTGGAAACATATATTAAAAAAAAAAGATGAAATTTTATAAAAAAATATATTTTATGCATACATTTAAAAGTAGACAAAACATATCTATAATTATTGAAATGTGCACGTATAAAACAATTATTTATGCAACAAATAAAACACATTTACACAAATACATATTAAATGTATGGTTTACGCTGAATTACTCATTTAACATTAACTTTGTCACAAAGGATTTTTTATGTATTATTTTGCACCCTTGTTTATTTCTACATAAAACATTATAACATAACATATTGTCTACGCATAGAATTCTACATAAAGTATATAATTATTTTTACTTTCATTCGCTTCTTGAATGTTCCATTGGTCTGCAATAAAATAAGAAAAATTTACAACAAAAATGTAGTTACAGATTTTAAATATTTTTCGAGTGAAAAAAAATGCGCGTTTGTTTATTAAAAATTGAAAACATTTGAAACGACTTATTTTATAATATGGTAATTATTTTAACAATATGTTTTTATTTGAAATTAATGCGTATATTTGTAAAAAAAATACACATTTTACAAACAGCATTGTTTTTTTTTGTCTTTTACTTGTACAGTATTTTATATGAAACACAAAATGTAAAATCCTAATGCGTAACCTATTGAGTTAGAAAATAAATAAAATAATATTTTAGTATGTTCAAAAAGTTAATAGAAAATATATTTAAAATAATACAAAATGATACTTTTTCTAGTTGTAGACATTTCATTCCGTTTCTACATTGATTAATTTCCCTCCTCCGTTTCCGTTTATCATTCGCCCTTTACATAAAATTACATTATTATTATTATTTCTTTAAAAAATGTCTCCACAAACAGACAAGAAATGAAAAGCAGTTTATTTAACATTCTGAATAAAAATAACTAAATGTGTTTTCTTCATCTTGTACATTAAACAATAATGATGAATAAATGCAAATAAAATGCAATAACGTTTTACCTTTTCATCTTTTAAAATAGCTACATAATATTTTCTTCTGAGAAAGAAATACTATTAAATATTTTTTTTCTCTTATTTAAATGTCAAAAACACATTTAAAAACCGAATCAGATTTATAACTTAAATAAATTCAAAATCAGTGAACGTTCTTTTTAATCAAGTACGGCGAAGAAATGCGATATATAATCCCAACAAACACGAGATTTTTGGCCACATGCTGTAAACGTTGTGGCCAAAAAAGTTTGCGGCAATTTGTATCCAGGCATTAATGTATTTCAACTGACGCGCCCGCACACCGGATGTCTAGCGCCAAATCGTTAACGGGCAAATGGCGGGGAAACTTAATGCAATTTCAGTGCCCAATAGCGAATGAAAGTACGTTTGCGGCCAATATATACAAATCTATCATCGTTTAAAAGTCAGTGGCCCAGTATAATGTTCTCGACATTTTTATTATAAGAAAGAAAAAGTATTTTTACTTCACATTTTATAAGATGATTTTCGTTATTTTAAACCTAGATTTATGTGAAACGATAAAATATGCTGCATTTAAATATTTTATGCAATAAAAAATACACAAAAAGTACCCTTCTTTAATTTAAAGAGTTTTTATGGGGAAAAAATCATAAAAACTGTCAATGTTTTTGCTTTTAAAGTATGCATTAATATTTTTAAATGAATATTTTTTGTGAGCACCTAGAATGAAAATGAATATTGCAATCTTTAGACATACATATTATATAAAGATATTAAAAAAATTAATGATAAATGGAAATTTATTTCAATTTCAATTTCAATGAAAAAATATTTGTCAAAAGAAATAAATGCCACTTTGCCAAAAAACAGTTACTGTTAAACAAGAAAGAAAAAAAAAAATTTTTTTGGGGGGGGAGGGGGGGTGATTTTATATTATCTGTATATTATCTATAAATCAATTCCAAAAAATAAGTTATTTTCATTTTTTGAAACATTCAAAATTTAGATTTAAAAGGAATAAATATCTTAAATATCTTAAATAAGCAATAATAGCAAATACCGATCCCCCCCCCCCCCTCCTCTCCTTTTACACGGCAAGCCACGGAAAAATGAAACTAAGATTTCCCTTTACCGACACATTTTTTTTTCCCAGTGGGGATTTTTGTAAATATATTTTTAAATGTTTTCCGCTTTGTAATAATCAGCATTGAAAAATTTCCACTTTTAAAATTATTTAATATTGTATGAGAAATTTTGAAGATAAAAAAAAAACCTTGAAAAAAAAATCTATTGAAATATAGCTTTTTTTCTGCGGGTTCGTAGGGATTTTTATGTCTTTTTGGCAGCGTCATCGTAGGATGTTTACATTTTTCCTTGCTTGATTTTGCCTGGTATTATCATGGCGTCGTCTATGTCTCGTCATTGTTTTTGGATATTTTGATTTACAAATTAGGTAAGATTATTTTTCTATATTATTCCAAGAGTTAGTTAAAAGTTAATTTTCATCATTCTTAGGGACAGATTTAAGTTCAAGATAAAGAAAGCTGAGAAGAAGCAATAGCAATTTTGTAAAATTAACTGCATTTTCTCTGCTTGCTTATTCTCTTAAATTCTTAAAGTCTGCTTTGCTTATTATGCGACTTAATTCTACAGAAGTGTATAAAAAAAAAGTTCTTTACTGATCTTACATCTGCCCTGAATATGCTATTAATAAGTTGATTGTAATTATATATACATATCGGAGTAAAATGTGTCTGTAATGAACAATCTCGGACGTTTTTGGTTTATGAAAAAAATAACCAATAAAAATTCAGCTTTTATTTTTTTCATAATTCTCCGTTGCCTGTTTTATAATCTGCTTTATTGCTGACAATCTTAAACCAGTCAGGAAGCGGAAAATAATATTTTACAGCTCCAGTGTCTTTCAGTGAAATTTTACTTCATATGTTAAGATCTGGTTTTAATTAACTAATATACTATATACAGTGTCTCACAGAAGTGATGGGACACTTGTGCTTTATAAAAAGAAACTGCAATAAAATAAATAAACAAATATGTGCAAAACTTTTTTGGGTGTGTTTCATATTTAAAGTTAGTAACAATTATTACATAACATACATTTTGTCAAAATATTAAAATATTAATTTAGTAAAAATACAATTGTTCAGAACGGAGCAAAAAATGGCTCACATAAGTGATGGACACTTACTTTTCCATCAAATATTTATCCAAAATTTTTACTTTTTAAAAGGTTTTAATATTTTGTTGGATTTCCTTTTACTTTTAAAACATGACTTAATCTTTTTGGGCTGGATTCGATTAATTTTTTGTGATTTCTTGAGTGATTTTACCCCATTCTTCTTGAAGCACCGATTTTAGTTGTTGTTTTGAAGAAATGGTGTGTTTGCGAATTCTTGATTCCAATTCTTGCCAAATATTCTCTATGGGATTTAAGTCTGGAGATTGTGGTGGTGTTTTTATTATTTCAGGACAGTTATATAGCAGCCAGAGTCTAACGTTCAGAGCAGTGTGCTTGGGGTCATTGTCCTGGTAGAATTTAAAATCGTTATGAAGGTTCAATTTTCGTGCTGAAGATTTCAAATTTTGCTTTAAAATATCAATATACTTGTACTGATCCATTATACTGTCAATAAAAACAAGATTACCAACTCCAGCGGACGACATACACCCCCATACCATAACTCCTCCTCTACCATGTTTTAATGTTGGTACCAAGTTCTGTTTGCGAAATTCTTCCCTGGGTTTTCTCCACACCAAGATTCTACTGTCAGAACCAAATATATTAAATTTACTCTAATCAGCAAATATAACTTTATTCCAGTAATCAGAATTCTTATTTATGTTGGATTTTGCGAAAGCTAGTCTTGAGTTTTCTATTCTTTTCACTTACGAAGAATTTTTTCCTGGCTACTCTACTGTGATATCCAGAGATCGAATTACCCTTTTAATAGTCTCAGGATTAACAATTATTCCATATAATGCTTGTAAATCAGCAGCAACTTTTGAAGCACTAATTCTTGGATTTTTTTTTTAATATTTCGAACGATAATTCGCTTTATTCCATTGGATAGCTTTGATGGTCGGCCAGGTCTTCTTTTATCCTGAATCATATGATTCTTTTTATATCGTTTAATGATATTGAAAACTGTTGAACGACTCAAGTTAACTGTTTCAGCAGTTTTTCTAATAGATTTTCCACGTTCAATATGCAAATTAATAACTAATTTTCGAATTTCAGGCGAAGTTTCTTTTCGTTTAGCATTCATGGCTACACAGAGCTAAAAAACACAAAAATTCCAAAACAAACTGGAGAGAAATATTGCAGACGATTTTATAAATTATTGCCAATTGCTTTTAAGTTTCAATAAAACCCTAAAACCAAGGACAATAAAACCCCAAAAAATATTTTTATTGCTTATTTCAGACGATTTTTGTTGCATATATAATGGTGTCCTATCACTTATGTGAGCTATTTTTTGCTCCGTTCTAAACATTTGTATTTTTATTAAATTAATATTTTAATATTTTGACAAAATGTATGTTATGTAATAATCTTTACTAAATTTAAGTATGAAACACACCCACAAAAAATGTGTACATGTTTTTTTTAATTTATTTGATTAGTTTCCTTTTGTAAAGCACAAGTGTCCCATCACTTATGTGAGACACTGTATATTCTGTATTTTCTGATGATACTGGCATATTTTTGTTTTGATAGTAATAGAAAACTTCGAATTTTATGTACTAATTAATGACCATTTGCAAAATTTCACTTATTTTTAAGATTTTAATAAAGTAGGTAATTTCTTTTTAATTCATTAATGTGATTTTTAATTAGTCATGGCAATAGTGCCCAAAATGTTTTGGTTTAGCCGAAAAGCTAAGTAATCTGATTTAATTTTTAAATTCCACTTATCAGGGTGTAATAGGAACACAACTTGGTACTTTTCTGTTATACCAACACATGCCAAAATATACGCTAATCTGCCATTTATTTCTACCCTAACCGTGTAAAGAATTTTTTATTGCAAACTGTACCAAACATTCTGATTGGACTATTTATTGAACGTGAATCTTTTATTATTATTATTATTTAATCGTAACCTCACAAAACATCTTAACTTGCTACTTTTCAAATAGAAAATATTTATTAAATTATAACTTGCATTTATTATTGACACTGAAAGGAATTTTAACATAAGCTGTTACTTGATGATGTAGAAGCGACAATAAAATTGTTTTAGGACTTTAGATACATAAAAAAAATGTTTTTATCAAAAAACTCATAAACATCTTCATTCAAAAAATGAAATGTTTACAGCAATCCTAAGAGACATTTACAATTTCAAGCCTTCAGTTTAAATAGTTTTATTTTATTACCTTATGTAATATTTATTTGTTCTTTTATTTTAAGTGCATATAATGTATTGCAATTTTCAAACGTTTTATTTTTAAGTGCTTAAATTTGTGCCAACAATGTTATTTTTGTTCTCAAATGTTTCGTTTCATGTGAATTTCCTTTTGTGCCGATTATTATGCTTGGCGACAATGGTGTTGGTATAACAGAAAAGGACCCAAACTTTTTATAAACAGTTGCTTTTAATATATTTTCATGTTGTAAATATTTTTTTAATAACAAACCAGATTAATTTTTAATGGGTTTTTTTTTCCTAATGAAAGTATACATAATTTTTTTGGGTACTTTTCGGTTAGCCGGGTGCCAGTGATATACATACATGTATATATACATATACGTATATATACATATGTCTGGATATACATACATATATATATATACATATATTTATGTACATATATGTATGTATATACATATATAGGTATATACATATGTATTTATATATGTAGATATATCACTGGCGCCCGGCTAACCGAAAAGTACCTTTTTTTGTTTCAAAGTATTGCATCGTCCCTCACCCCTCATGCAAAAACAAATTTGTCTTTAAGGACGTCTTCCTTTTTAAAACTTGTTTTAAGCCTTTGTAAGTATTTTTTTTTTAACCTCATCTCCCCCGAGTCTGAAATTTTCTTTCTGTGTTTGTGACAACATAGCATGCAACTCTCAAAGCATGCAATTTCTTTCTTGGAATTCAAAATAGTTGCACATTGTTATACTATACTGTTACATTTTTTTTTTTACACCCATCCAAAATATTAGGAGGAGGGGGCCTGTCTGATATTACACTTTTAATTTTATGTAAATAAAACATTGGGTACTTTTCGGTTAGCCGGGTGCCAATGATGCGTACAAGGTACAAGTACATACATGCATATATATCACTGGTGTCTGGCTAACTGAAAAGTACCACACATTGTATCAATTATCTTCCTTAATTACTTTCCTGGAATTATAATTTATCTCCATCTTTTATATTATGTTCTGCAGTGTTTTTCTTTTTCAGTACCATAATTTCAGTAAAAAGCGCTATAGTGCATATGCGTGTAAAAATTTAAAACAGTCTAAGTGCACAGCACTTCTGCTGGTGTGGCTGATTCAGAATTTTTTTTTTCTTCTTTTCCTTCCCATAGCAATATTTAGAAAAGATGCCATTTTATTTAATACAAATTATTATGTGTGTGTGCATGTTGAAATAAGTTTTAATTTAAAAGAAGAAAATGATTCACTGGCATCAGTTATATACATTAATCAGTTATACTTTTTCTTTTTAATTTTCTAGTTGAATATGATAAATGCTTAATAGGGTGGGTAAAAAAAAACCAAAATTTATATAATGGAAACATAATAGTGTGGGAAAGTTGCCATTGGTAATAAGGAATAAATTCGCAAAATATTACACCAAATGGTTAATATCTTTTACTGCCGCAAGTGGGCCAAAATTTTGAAAAATCGCAAAAAAAAAAAAAAAAAAAAAAAAAAAAAAAAAAAAAAAAAAAAAACTGATTTTTTTGAACAAAAAAATTAAACTATCCAATATAGGTGAAAACTGGGAAATTTAGTTAGTAGCCAGTGGCCGGTAGACTCAGTTTCATTAGTGGCCACTTTTTAAAGTTAGTAGCTACTATTATGTTTCAAACTTTCTTGACATCTAGATAAATTATAATCGTTGTATATAAACATGTTTTTCTATAAGAGTTTTATATCTATTGTATGAGTATGAGTGTATTTCGCATGATTAAACAGTATCTCTTAAAGAAAAATAATTCAACTGGTGAGCATGTGGCAGGAGTCGAAATATTGAAATATCCTTAAAACCCGCTTGTATCCTGTGGGAAAAAAGAAATAAATTACTTGAAATGCATGTGAAATCAAAGCTGATGGATATATTTTGCAAAATAAAAATGTATTTCTTGAAAAAATATTCCAACTAAAGATTAATCATAACATGCATGTAAGAGCACATGAGAAAAGCCGAAATATTGAAAATACAGCTAAGTCGTTGAAATCTGTTTGCATCTGGTAGGAAAAAGAATTAACCAGTTCTCTAATTAGATGTAATCAATGTAGAGATGCATATTTCCATGAAAAATGGTGTATTTCACTTGGCGATCGATAACAGATTTTTTAATCACCACTTGGCGAGTGGTGACTAGGGTGGCGATCAATGGCTGATTTTTTAATCGCCACTTTTTAAACTTTAATCGCCACGTGGCGACCACTAATTTTCATCTATACTATCCAACCATAACAATACAATTTCTAATAGATTGCAACAGTTACTTCAAGATGTTAGTAATATTCCAATAAAATTGTATTACGGTGAAATCATTTCATGCGGTCCAAATTTTGGAAAAAACGGCCAAAATTTCAATTTTCAGTTTTTTTTTTCAATTTTCCCAATTTTTATTATACAGGGCTTGAAATTAAATTTTTCCAAGGAGGGGAGTCTCCCTACCAACATTTTTAAATGAAGGGGAGTTGTAATGTTTGGGAGGGAGAAAAATAAATCTTTAAACACCACTATTATTTTACATGCTATTTAAAGAATTACATTAATGCAGACATGACAAAATACCATTGAAAAAATTAAGTCAACTGAGAATGATTATGTAAAATGTTTATTTTTATTATAAAAAAGGGAAGAAAGTTAAGTTTTATATATGCAGTGTATTTTTCAAGTTCCATTAAATGTGTTAGGGACCCTTAACAATTAGGTTCTTAAATAAATTTCTGAATTTAGATTTTATTTGATTGAGATTCACCGATCGATCGCGGAAAAGACGCAAAGTTCGTCGATCGATCGCGGAAAAAACACAAAGTTCATTGATCTGTCGCGGAAAAAACACAAAGTTCATCGATCTGTCGCCCAAAAACGCAAAGTTCGTCGATCAGTCGTGGAAAAAAAGAAAATTTCGTCGATCGATTGCAGAATAAACTCAAAGTTCGTCGATCTATCCCCCAAAAACACAAGGTTCGTTGATCAGTCGCTTAAAAAACGCAATGTTCGTCTATCTGTCGCAGAAAAAACGCAAAGTTCGTTGATCAGTCGTTTAAAAAACGCAAAGTTCGTCGATCAGTCGCTTAAAAAACACAAAGTTCGTCGACCAGTCGCTTAAAAAACGAACAGTTCGTCAATCAGTCGCTTAAAAAACCAAGTTCGTCGATCTGTGGTTGAAAAAACGCAAAGTTCGTCGATCTGTCGCTTAAAAAATGCAAAGTTCATCGATCAGTCGCGGAAGAAACACAAAGTTCGTCGATCAGTCGCGGAAGAAACATAAAGTTCGTCGATCAGTCGTGGAAGAAACACAAAGTTCGTTGATCTGTCACGGAAAAAACCGTAAAGTTCGTCGATCAGTCGCGGAAAAAACACAATGTTCGTCAATTGGTTGCGGGGAAAAAAAATCACGAAATTTGTCGTTCGGTTGCAGGTAAATTAAATAACGCAAATTTCTGCGAAAATGCTGAAATTTTTTGGGAGGGATTTCAAAATTTTAGGCGCAAATCCCGCCCTGAAATTCAAGCCCTGTTATATTTCTACAAATAAAGAAATTTACATCATATCTAGTAATAACTTATAAATGTCTAATAATTTTGATCATGGTGTAGCCAAATAAGGGCGAGAAGGGCCTACCCCCTACCCCTAAATTTGAGAGAAGGGGGCTTTTTAAAGGATTCTGGGGATTTTCCGTGAATTTTTATGGATTTTTTTGTAGGGTGTCCCGAAAAGTGGAAAATTATGTGGAATTTATGTATAGGGACACCCTACAACAAAAATTACCAAAATTTCCCAGAAATTCCTTAAAATTCCTTCAAAAAGACTCTTTTGCAAATTTAGGGGGGGGGGGACCCCTCTCGCCCTTCATTGGTTATGCCCATGATAAAAATTGCTAGACATAAGTTTTTACTAGATATGATGTAAATTTATTTAATTGTAGATATATAATAAAAATTGGGAAAATTAGAAAAAACTAAAAATTGAAATTTTTGCCGTTTTTTTTTTCAAAATTTTGACCGCCCTTGCGGCGGTAATAGAAATGAATACCGCGATCGAACAAATTGCGTATAAGCCCTCAGATCGCGGCCATTTTTTTGGTGATGTATTTGCCGATCTGACCACCGGGCGGACTTTTGCCTTCTGGCAACCCTTCATTAATCTCCGAGCCGATTTTTTTTTTCTCCTCATTTCTTCTGTGAGCGTACAAGTGAGAAGTTGAGTTCATTTTTTCTGGACTGTTTTTTTCCACGTGGTATCTTTGATCAGATTGTATTATAATTCCAACTTTTTATTATTATTATTAATATTTGATTATTTTTTTGGATTGATAATGGCTTATGTTGGTAGTTTACCAGTAGTTGGTGATTTTGTTCTGAAATATCAGCAAATTTTGAGAGCCAAAGGCAGTTTCAAGGTTTCGCGAGTTAGGCCTATTTCTGGAGTGCAATTGCATTTTGCGTTATTTTCAATTTTATTTTTTATTTTATTTTGGAATATATACAGATTAAACATAAAAAAGGTAAATTCAAGAAATTTTCGTTGAAACGTGAAGTATTTTTTGCAATTTATGCACGGTGATTTGATTTTTCAATGGATGTATCCATGTTTAAATTTTCAAATTAATTCTGCAGGTGTTTTTTTTGTTTGTTTTTTTATGTTTTTTTAAAGATGTATTTTTGCAATTTATGTACGGAGGCTGGATTTTTCAATTTCTGGTGTTTTTTTTTTTTTTTTTTTTTTTTTTTTTTTTTTAATGGAGGTTTGTTATTAAGATGTATTTTAGAAATTTATGTACGGATTTTTGATTTTTCTGTTTGTTGATGTTTGTTTTCTTAAATTTTGTTTCGAGGTTTGTTTTTTAAACTATAGGATATACGTTTTAATGTCTGTATTTTTCAGGGTTGTAATTTTAACCGGTCAAAACTGATTTTGACCAGGACACTGGATAAAAGTGGTTTTAAGCGTCCAAAATTGGTCAAAAGTGGTAAAAAATGGTCAGAACTGTTACAAATAGTTTTAAATAGTCTTAATTTTTAATTATTATTTTTTGCAATTAAAAATATCTTAATAAGTAATAAAAGTAACAGTGCAATTAAAAAAATACACTGACAAGTTTATGAGGTTCATTAGTAAAATATGCTTATACAATACAAGTGTTAAAAATGGCCTATGCAATTGTAAAAGTATAATTCAGTTGCAGTTAAAAACACAAAACATGGCACATATGCTGAATCCTGTCTGCATGGGTAAAGGTATTGATGAAGAAAAGAAAGAAATAGCAAGACAGTGGTTACATGATAATATTGATCTTACGTTTTTGCCTCTTGTGATTGCATTTCAAGCAGAATCCTCACCATATCCAAAATGCTATTTTTCTGAAAGTGTAAAAGATACAGTTGGACCCGATGTCTGGTGTGTGGACAGCAATGAAGAAGATGACAGGCATTGATATAAAATTTGTTGAATTCACATGACATCTAATGAACTGTTGTGCTAGCTCTTCATCAATAGAAAGATTATTTTCTAAGTTTGGAATAATCCAAAATAAATTACGAAACCGTCTAAGTTTAGGGACAACTGTAAAAATTGCTACTTGTAATCATTTTTTTTAATTAAACACAAATTACATAAAAACATAAAAGAGCTTGTGTAAAGAATAATTAAAAATATTTGTATTGTATCTTGGTGGCTCGCAGCGTTCCTAAATTTTTCTACCTTTGCTACCACTATTTTAAAACAAAACTCTTCATGGTATATTCCTTTAATGTCTGCAATAGAAATATACGACAAAGTTTACCTTTTTATAATAGTGGTAGCAAAGGTAGACAAATTTAGGAATGCTGCGAACCCTGTGTTATGTTATTTGTGTTATGACTTTTTTTTTAATTTGGTGTTTGCTGGTGTTATGTTATTTATAATATATTTTTAACAAATGTTAACTTAGTTTTAACATGTGCTAGTAAAATATATTTGATTAGTATTAAATAAATTGAATATTGAATTTCAGTGGTCAAAATGGTCAAAATTGATTTTGACCGGGGCGGTTTTAACCGGTTAAAACCGCTGGTTTAAACCGCCATGGTTAAAACCGATACAACCCTGGTATTTTTAGAGATATGTTGGTTTAATAATGAATCTTTGCGTTTTTTTTAAGTATCACTGTATTTACTTTTCTGCCATTTGCTCAGTATTCAGTGAAAATTTCTTGAATTTTCCTTTTTTATGTTTAATCTGTATATATTCCAAAATTAAATAAGAAATAAAACCTAAAATAGCCGAAAATGACCACTTGGCGACAAATTCTTGTTGGCGAAAAACTGGTTCCGCCAACAAAACAAAATGGCAGACCTGAGGGCGTTTAAGTCATCTGTTCCAATGACTTCCCCATACTAAAATGTTATTGGAATATTATTAACATCTTGAAGTAACTGTTTCATTCTATTAAAAATTGTATTGTTATGGTTGGGTAATTTATTTTTTCAAAAAAACAATTTTTTTGTGATTTTTTGGAATTTTGGCCCCCTTGCGGCAGTAAAATATATTAACCATCTGGTGTAATAATTTGTGAATTTATTCCTTATTACCAATGGCAACTTTCCCGCACTATTATGTTTCGATTATATAAATTTTGGGTTTTTTCGACCCACCCTAATGCTTAATATTGCAACCTATTATAGTTTATTTTCATATTTTTCAGGAGATTGTGGTGGCGCAGTTAAGAGATGGCAGCAGAGATAGATGGTGTAAAAAAAGATGGTTGTGCTGCATAAACTCGTTTGGCATTCAAGCAAAGGTAAGTTGTCAATTTACGCAGTTTATAATGCAGGGCTTTTATCTTGGGGCCCATTTTGAGAAAAGTAAAAGTTATTTGTGTGAAATTTATTCTCTTTTTTTTTTTTTGTGAAAGATAACATTTTGTAATGAATATGAAATTTAGTTACTTGAATTTGAACCAAACGTTTATTGATAACTTCTTTAAGTCCTTCTGTTAAAGTTTTCGTTTCAATTTGTTTGCAAATTACACATTTTGAAACATAACAAAATAAAAATTAACAATGAAGAGTATGTTTTTATAGATTGTTTATAAAATAGGCAATTCAGAAAATTCCAGAGTTGTTTAAAAGTATTGCTACCCCACATGCAAAAACAAATTTGTTTTTAAAAACTTCTTCTTTTTTAAAACTCAATTTTTTTTAAGGTGCCTGTGTTATTTTAAAAAAATTGGGAAGAGATCCTGTTTATTAAAAGGTATATATTGTGAAGGGACCTGCTTTACTAGGAAGAATTTTGGGATGGTCTCCTAACTAGGCTCCAAATTTTGTCTGTATTGATCAATTTACATTAGTAAATTTAATTTCACACATTCATAAAATAGAAGTGCACTCTTGTATTTTAGCTGCATACTGTTGGTAAACGTTAAAGCTCTTTACAAAGCTGGCCAACCTTTGCACTTTAAGTGTAAAATTTACACTTTTTAACCATTTTTTACAGCTAGAATGTACTTATTTTTTATTCTTAAAAGTTATAGGAAAAAAAAAAAGCTATTAAAATATTTTTACATGTGCAAGGTAAGGTGTGTTTGAATTCAAAATTCATTATATATTACAAAAGAAAGAAAACTGACAGGAAAAATAGTAAATAAAAGGTTTTTTTGTTTTACTTTAATAAAATTTTGTATTATGCACATCACATACTTAAATTTTTCTGGCAAGTTTAAACTTACATACTTAACATAATTTTAGAAAGCAAGTTTTTCAAAATGATTTATTAATGTTGTTTAAAAGGAGATCCTCATTTCTATCTCTTGTGTGAGTTTCATAAAGTTTTTACTGTGTTTTATATATGGGAAACTATAATTAAGTCATTGTTAACTTTGATTTAAAACTTTTAAGACAAAAATATTCTTGTCACCTTGATTTAAAATTAATCACAAAGGAATATATAAAATGAGTGCAAATTACATGTTTCATAAAGAAGTTATTTAATTCATGTAATTTATAGAATTGAAGAATACTCAATACATCATTAAAACTATAATAAAAAAGCTGTTAAATGATATCTTTTATATGACCAAAAAATCATTTTTTAAACTTAAGGTATTTTGAAAATATTCTTATGTTTTGCCAAAAATTATTTTGCAAATGTACGATTCTGGAGAGGGGTTGAAAGCTCAAATCCATGTTTTATAAATTTTTGATTTAAATCAAATATCAAATCATAAACATGGGGATTTTTACATTGCTAACTAAGCATAAAACCGACAGAGTGAAAAATGCCCAAGCCTGGAAGCTTGGTTACGCTTAGTTAGCAATGTAAAAATTCGCATGTTTATTATTCAGTAATTTCATGTGAATTTCACTGCTGAAAACTAATTGAAAAAATAATTAAAATTACTCAAATATCAAGTTTTTACAATAAAATAACTGTGGCATATTATAATTTTTTATGCTGAAAAGAACTTTTCCTAGTATTTGTATTTAGTATCCAAAGTATAACTGTGTAATTTTCATTCATTAAAAAAATTGTATATGTGAAAAAATATTTAACAAATACCACAATTTTGGGCTTATACATGTTTAAAAATAAAATTTTACCTATATCTACCAGTGCGGCATTTGATAATCGGAAGATGTGGTTACATTAATGGGCCATGGGAGTGTTCAACATTGGCTGAGGACTCTGTTTCCCTTATGGGATCCCGGCTGCTAATATCCGAACCCTATAGCTTACAGCCACATTGGCGAGCGCCAAATGATTTGGCGAGAACAGCGCTATTTCGCGCATGCGCAAAAGCTAGCCAAGCTGTTCAGTGCTTACGCGCTACGCTTATGCAGAGCAATGGCGGACGGTGCATTGTTTTGCTACGAGAAACTAGAGATGAAAATAAATAAGAAAAAAAAAACCTAGCTCTACCACAAATCAAGCATATACATGGTGAAAATACAGGTATGTGAAATAATTTCAGTGTTCTGTATATTAACGTAATATCCTTTATATCCTCTAAATATTGACAAAATTTCAAGATAAGACAGACATGAGGCAGCTCATTAGAATATCGATGTTGATAGTTGAGACTTTAATCTTGTGAAAATTAAATTAATGTCGCACCAATTAACACTATCTGTAAGATACAGTTACTTTCATTTTTGGTTGCGAAAGCGTCTTTGAAGACGCCAATTTGGTTATATATATTTTTTTTAGTTTTTGTGATGAAAGGCAAAAAACAAACAAAAATCTTCATAATTTCTACATTCCCCAAAAATATCGCTATTTTTAAATAGAGTTTCCCTTACTACTCACCCAATAATAGTTTAACAGTTATTAACACGACATTTTGACATTAATAAATGTGTCTTATCTTGAAAAAAAAATGTTTATAGAGATAATAATAATACAACACTGAAATTATTTCACATTGTGGTTAAATGAGAGTTTGTATGCAAGAATGTATGAGTATTGAGTGAATGAAGAAACATTAACACAGAAAAGTTAGGTAAACATAAACTATTGGTAAATAGTAACATGAATAAGGAGTAACCTAATGTTTCAATGCAATTAATTTCTGTAACTGTAAATATAAATAAATGTATCACTATGCATAAACATGTACAAGTCTTAACAGCATAATCACATTTTTTCCCCCTATCTTGGAAAAATAAATACAGTAAAGTTTAACCACTGTTTATATTATATTTATTTATATTAGTAACATCCTCCCCCCCCCCTCTTTATTTTTAAGTGGGAGTCAAACCATTTAGAATATAAATTTAGGCTTAAAAATTGTATCATAAATTGCAATGAGGGTTTTATTGAAAGTTTAATATTAATTTCATGTTTTCAACTTGTCAGTTTATATTAGTATGGAGACTTTTTAAGTGTATTTCTGGAAATGTGGAGTTTGATTTGAATTTGGAGACTTTTTAAATGGAAGAATTGCACTTTACCTACATAATAGAAAGTTGTGACCATAACATTTTCTCATATTGCTGCTTTTGTTGATAGTGGCATGGTTTAGCCAAAATTTTAAAAAATATATTCATGTATAAAAATAATATGAATTATTTAGTAATAAGACTTTTTGGTACTTTTGTCTTATGGCGTCCCTCAAAGATAAATCACCAAGCGACCAAGATTTATTGCCAAATTATAAAGCATGTGTGACATAATAATATATGATCAATATAACATTTTGTGACATATATGGCCAAGTTATAGTCATGTGATGTATATATGTTGTATGTATATATATAATATATATTATGTGACATGTGTATAAGATGTATTTGATATGTATAATGTTCGTAAATAATGTAAATAAATGTATCATTATACATAAACATGTATAACAGTCTTATCAACAGCATAATCGCTTTTTTCCCCTAATCCTGAAAAAATAAGTAAAGTTTAACCACAGTTTTTGTATGTTTTTTTTATAGTAATGTTGCTTCCCCCCCTTTTATTTTTAATTGGAAGTCAAATCATTAAAAATATAAATTTAGGTTTAGAAATTCAACATTAGCTTCAACAAGCACCTACTAATATAATGCAACACTACTACTTACTGCAGTATATATATATATATGACATGTGTATAAGATTATATATGTCATATAAGATGTAAATAATGATGTATATGGCACATGTATGAGTGTTTGGAGTATATATATGCATATGTAAGGTTTACGATGTTCTTGGCGAAATCATAACTGCAACCTTGGCATAATTGTAATTCTAGTGGCTGCTATAACATAAAAGTTCTGACTTTTTACCTATATCACAGGACTAAAAGAAGGGCAAAAGGAGATAATGTTATAAAAAGAGAAAATTCCAATGATATTTTTTAGTAGTATATATTATTTAAAAACAAATTTAATAGCGCCATTACCAAGTTATCTTTCATAATTTTTTTATTCCCTTGAATTTATCTCATTCAGACTATTGCATTTTAAGTTTAAATGATTCTTGATTGTCATTTAATGAAAATTCACGAAACTCAGATAGTTTTATTTTAAAAGTTTCAAGCAGCAATATGTACTTTCTAACAATAATACATCAAAAACAGTATCATAGTACTTTATTATATTTTTTGTTTGCGTATATTGGGTTTTAAGGAAGTTTTTGGTGGATCTATTGTAGTTTTTCTCATTGAATGCCTCATGTGTTTTGGTTAGTGAGGTAATATTGCAAAAGATCAATTAACCACATACTAATCCAGGGAAACCTTTACTACTCAGCCCATGTCTTAAATTTTTAGTGTAGATAGAGTCTAAAATCTGAGAGTATTGAAGTAGTTTGTAATTGATACTTTTAAAACATGTAAGTTAGTTGTAGTTAACTATTCTTTTTAATAAACTAGTTGTAGTTCGCTACACACACAAAATTTCTTTTCTCTAACCACTGATAGTTTTACGATGGAAAATGGGGCAATGGGAAAACATGTTGTTGAAACATTTTAAAAAAACAATAATTATTTTTAGCTTTTAAGTCATTCTGCAGAATTTTTTGGTGGTTCTGAAATGACCAGCTCGACAATGCAAAACACTCTGACACATTTTTAAATGCAAAGGCATAAAAATTAGCAAGCCCGACTATTGAAGCGATTCAAAATTGTAATGAGCTTTCCATTCTTTGCTAAATAGATTACTTATCGAGTTATAAGCGATTTGTGTCATGTGACATGTTTTTCTCCTTTCTTGTGCTGCGTTGTCGAAATTTTGGTTCAAAACACCAATTTTGGCAGTGTTTTCTGAAAGATCTTTTGCCTTTACCAAAAGAGGGAAAACATAATTCGATTACATAGTTTCTTGAATAAGCACACCTGCCAATTTCATGTGTTTGCGAAATAAATTGAATTAAAAAATGTGTCAGAAAGTAAGCCGTTTGGATTTCTCAAAACAGCCTTAACTAAAAGTTGGTTCGTTTTAACAAACAGTGTCTTGTTGCACCATTGATTTTTTTTTTCATTCTTTATATGTGGAAACCTATATATAAAATATATTTATGAAATCCAGTTGCAAAACATTTATATTTAAAAAAAACTTTTTTTGTTTGGAAATTGCAATTTTGAACTTTTTTACAAAATTTATAGGATTGTAAAATATGTATTTTGTAAATAAAGATAAACAAAAATTTCAAAAAGGTCTGAAGTTCAAGTTCAGGAAATCTTGTTATCTCTTTTAGTCTTATGTCCGTAAAAAATTATGAAAATTTCGTGTTTTTGGCGATACAATGAAAAAAAAAATACACTTTTATGATATATACTCTTTTATGAAGAACTTTCTCTATGCATCATACTGAGTAAGTTTAACTTAAATAAATACACTTTTATAACTACGGTTTTGCCATATACGTTTATATGTATATATAAAGAAAAATAACGATCATCTTCAGTAGTTTAGAACAAAATAAAAAAAAATTTTTAACTAAAAGTTAATGTTTAATTCTGAGCACTGTCAATTTGACTTCGATATTGTTAGTATCGGAGACAACAAGTGTGTGTGTGGGGGGGTGTAACACCCCCCCCCCCCCCCCCACACACACACACACTTATGTATAAGAGTTGGTAAAATTTAGAATAATCGGAAAGTTAAGAACACTTCCTGCAAAAAAGTTCCCTCCCCCGTCGTCAGTTTCATTTCAATTCTCTGTTGTCTGTCTTTAAAGGGGGAAAAAAAAGAACTCCTCACACAGTACGGAAGATTGTGTATGATTCTGTGTAGGAGGGAGGATGAGTGATCATGGCCTACTCCAGTGTAGGCTGTTGGACGATGTCCAGGGCTAAGATAGAGAGTATCGCTTTTCTGAGAATTTGAGACTTTGGTGAAAGGTACTTGCGTACCACCATGTCGGAAGAGCAACTGGATGAACTGATGCTATTAACCTGTGAAGCAGACATAACTGACATGTTGGATTTAGACAATTTATCGGGAAAATGGGCTATTCTGAAGGATAGGTGGGTGGTAATTTAAAAATGTAGAGAAGGATAATTTTTAGCCTCTTATACTAATATATATCTTATTTTTAACAAGCAAGATTTGTCTTTTTTATGTATTTTAAAATGTATACACTTACATAACACAACAGCATGTGATTTTATTTATAGAAACATAACTTCCGAAGTACTTCAACGTTCTTAAATTGTTACTTTTGAGAACTGGTTAATGTACGGTACTTCCATACGCATTTCCTTTTAAATCGTAAGCAGAATCCTAATTAATAACAGGAGTCTCAACTCTACTTATATAGTAAAAGAATAAACAGTTTTTTACACATACTGAATAACAGCATTTAATTTTGACTGTGGTTAGGCAGAATGCATGTGAGCACTTAGGACTTTTTTTAATTCACAGTATTGTAGAACAGTTGACTCCGTTGCTGGGGGGGGGAGACTATCACAAAGCCTTTCTCACCCTCGATCCCGTACTCGGCAAAATTCAGTTCACACCCCCTCACTAAAACAGCCTTCGGCACGCCCCTGACAACAAGAGAAAAGTATTGTTGCCATAACATAACAACTTACTAAATACTGTAATACATAATGAGAGCATTCTTAATTGGGTAGTTATTGTTAAAATACACGTAAAACCTATCCAGCCAGCAAAACGGTGTAAAATTAAATAATTTCAGAAATACGCAACTTGTACATATATTATACAAACTTATGAAAAAAATAATAAACTATTTAATTATTTTAGTTTAAATTCATAAAGTACTACACATTTAAACAGGAATTTTCAAATGCATTAAAATCACTTGCATTTGGTGAGGAAAAAGTGTTTCTTGCCATATCGCATCTTTTTATGCCAAATACTTGAAAGTATTTTATTTTTTTACCGACATTCTACTGGGATTTTGCAGCTAAATTTGACTGATCCTTTATGATACATGAGTAGTATTTTTTAAAAATATTCTGACCTGCCTTGTTAGAAGGAAAGGCAAAGTTATGGCAGTAAGCAAAATATACTACTGTTTTTGTAATAAATTTTCTGAGACTGTAAATTCCTGTAATAAACTTTTGAAAAAAATTTTCTAATCAATAAATCTAACTCATTTTTTTATATCTACATGCAGATGAATAAATAGTAAAAGAATGTTTTCTATATTTTTTATTTAGATTGGCTTTTATTTTGTAAATTAACTCAACTATTTTTCGTGTGCTTGTCATTACGATTATTTGTAAGTTTTCATTTGTCAAAATTGCTTAGCATTAAAAAAAACTATACATTTTTTTTAAAATTACTTTTTGAGTAAAATAGAAATGGCGAATTGGCAGGCAGAAGATATGGAAAATAAAAAAATAAAACGAGTAGTTATGAACATCAAAACACACACACACATATATATATATATATATATATATATATGCATATATAATACACACACATATATCACTGGCACCCAGCTAACTGAAAAGTACCCAAAATATTTTAAATATTAAACATTAGATAATATAAATAAAAAAGAGTGCAAAAAATTAAGAGTATAATTAAAAATATGTATACTCTTTAATAATTTAGTTTATTAAATTATGATCTTAAAAAAGAAATAGATCAAAAATTAAATATTTTAAAATAAATTCACTGACTCGCACTTAAAAAAAAGTCAATTTTCCATAACTGAATTCGGTAGTCATGCCAAATAGTGTATTATAATGGAAAAGTTTGAAAAAAAAAATAACGTGAATTGCAGTTATGAAATTAGACATGCTTTTTTCAAGATAAACATTGCATGCGTAAAAAAGAGTGTTTTTTTTTCTTTCTAAACTATTTTTACTTAAAAAAAAAAAATACAATTTAAACTTTAAAAAAAAAATCATGTATTTTTCAAGCCATCTACTTTTGATACGAAAGAAACGGGAAAAAAGGAAAGAAAAAGATTACTGAGTAAATATATAGTTATTTAATGTAAAATTGTGCTGACATAATGACAAAAAAATATCCCGTGTAAATAAAAAAATATATATATACAGGTTGGATTATCTGAATATTCTATTTGAAGTCAATCGAAACCCACAAAAAAGTTCATTGACCCAATCCAAAATCCAAATTAAAAGAAAATTATTCCCTTTTTCTAACCTAACTATAGAATAATAGTCAACAATTATATTCCCAATATCAGTTTTATCATTTATTTAAAAAAAATAACGGTACTTTTCGGTTAGCCGGGCGCCAGTGAAATGTATATATCTATATATGTATACATACACACATATATGTATGTGTATATATATGTATATATATATATATATACATGCATATATAAATGTGTGTATGTATATATATATATGTATATATAGATATATACATTTCACTGGCGCCCGGCTAACCGAAAAGTACCAAAATAACAAATAAATACTCATTTATATTCAAATACTACATAGTTTTGAATTTGAAAAAAAAAAAAAATATTCTGAATTTTTTTTTTTTTTTTTAAATGTCGGGTTAACTCGAAACAAATATATATTCAACCCAATCCACTACAAAAAAAATTACTCCGACCCATAGAAACTTAATGAATCTCATAATTTAAAAATATGAATCTAGATAATACTTCATATTTCTCTTACAATGTGTCATAATTTGCTTACATTGTTATTCTTTTAAAAAAAATAGTAATAATCTTGATATCCCAAATCTTTTATATATTTCCCCCACTCTTACGTTGAAATTTGAGATATAAAAATTTATAATATTACAGGGTCTGTTAGGCAAAGAATGTGCATACTTTTATCATTGATATTCTGAAGCTTTTTTTATTATTTATTTTATCTATGAAGTTAATTTACAAAAAAATGGTATTTTAACAAAAGTGAAATAAACTAAATTTTAGGAACTAAAGAATTCATAAAGATTAGAACAACATAATAATTATAAAAAACGCTGTGCTACCAAAGAAAAAAAAAAGCGACAGAGCTTTAAATATGGAAAACTACAATTTGCCGCGATAACAGTTTGACCGTTCGAGAGCTAATGGACTCATGCGCTACTACGTCCTGAATAATTGACAGACGTCATCTCCTGAACGACGATCATTATACATATTATACATCTTATGTCACTTATACACGTCACATAATATATATATATATATATATATATATATATATATATATATAACATATACACATCACATGACTATAACTTGGCCATATATCAGGGGTCGATGCATGTTTTTTATCTTGGGGCCCATTTTGTGAAATGTAAAGGTTATTTTTGTGAAAAAGAACATTTTGTAACAAAAGATGAAATCTAGTTAATCAAATTCAAACCAAGCATTTATAAGCAAACTTTTTTAATACCTTTTGCTGAAGTTTTCCTCTCTGGTGATATTGTTAGTTTACAAATTACACATTTTAAAACATCACAAAATAATAAATAGTAAGTTTTTATGGAATAGAATTTTGTGAAGGGGTCCATTTTATTTAATAGATTTTTGTGAAAGGGCCCTAAATAAACCCAAATTTTTCCTGGATCGACCCCTGTATATGTCACAAAATGCTATATTGATCATATATTATTATGTCACATATGCTTTATACTTTGGCGATAAATCTTGGTGATTTATCTTTGAGGGACGCCATAAGACAAAAGTACCAAAAAGTCTTATTACTAAATAATTCATATTATTTTTATACATAAATATATTTTTTAAAATTTAGGGCTAAACCATGCTACTATCAACAAAAGCAGCAATATGAGAAAATGTTATGGTCACAACTTTCTATTATGTAGGTAAAGTGCAATTCTTCCATTTAAAAAGGTCTCCAAATTCAAATCAAACTCCACATTTCCAGAAATACACTTAAAAAGTCTCCATACTAATATAAACTGACAAGTTGAAAACATTAAATGAATATTCAACTTTCAATAAAACCCTCATTGCAATTTATGATAGAATTTTTAAGCCTAAATTTATATTCTAAATGGTTTGACTCCCACTTAAAAATAAAGAGGGGGGAAGTATGTTACTAATATAAATAAATATAATATAAACAGTGGTTAAACTTTACTGTATTTATTTTTCCAAGATAGGGGGGAAAAATGTGATTATGCTGTTAAGACTGTTGTACATGTTTATGCATAGTGATACATTTATTTATATTTACAGTTACAGAAATTAATTGCATTGAAACATTAGGTTACTCTTTATTCATGTTACTATTTACCAATAGTTTATGTTTACCTAACTTTTCTGTGTTAATGTTTCTTCATTCACTCAATACTCATACATTCTTGCATACAAACTCTCATTTAACCACAATGTGAAATAATTTCAGTGTTGTATTATTATTATCTCTATAAACATTTTTTTTTCAAGATAAGACACATTTATTAATGTCAAAATGTCGTGTTAATAATTGTTAAACTATTATTGGGTGAGTAGTAAGGGAAACTCTATTTAAAAATAGCGATATTTTTGGGGAATGTAGAAATTATGAAGATTTTTGTTTGTTTTTTGCCTTTCATCACAAAAACTAAAAAAAATATATATAACCAAATTGGCGTCTTCAAAGACGCTTTCGCAACCAATAATGAAAGTAACTGTATCTTACAGATAGTGTTAATTGGTGCGACATTAATTTAATTTTCACAAGATTAAAGTCTCAACTATCAACATCGATATTCTAATGAGCTGCCTCATGTCTGTCTTATCTTGAAAATTTGTCAATATTTAAAGGATATAAAGGATATTACGTTAATATACAGAACACTGAAATTATTTCACATACCTGTATTTTCACCGTGTATATGCTTGATTTGTGGTAGAGCTAGGTTTTTTTTTTCTTATTTATTTTCATCTCTAGTTTCTGGTAGCAAAACACTGCACCGTCCGCCATTGCTTTGCATAAGCGTAGCCGCGTAAGCACAAGCACTGAACAGCTTGGCTAGCTTATGCGCCTGCGCGAAATAGCGCTGTTCTCGCCAAATCATTTGGCGCTCGCCAATGTGGCTGTAAGCTATAGGGTTCGGATATTAGCATCCCGGCTATGGAGCCGTTGTTCACTTCCACGTTCCATCCAAGTGTGTTGGGGGTGGTGTTCTCTGAGTTCGGGCTCCTATAAGTTGAGCTGACGCATATCCAATTCTGTTTCCCAAAATAACCGCCATATTGCAACCCAGCTCAGCATTAGGATACCACCTGAGCAAGTGTTTGCCGTCCATGTTACTGTCACTCGCTGTTCACTAGTATGGTAAGCTAACCGGTTTTAGCTTGGTTTTTGGTCTGTTGGGTTATTAAATCGCAGTATGATTCAGCCTGTAGTATAGGAGCTCTAGGCTCCACCGTATCATCACAGCGACCTCTGTCGTCATTCATTTGGGAAATGGTGATGAAGCGCAAGAGGCTTAAGCCCCTGCTTCACCCCCGGCCGAAGAGCACCGCCTTAGAGGTGTCTGGGTAAACCGGCCCTTTTTGGTAGTGACCTCGCTAAATAGGCTCACGAGAGCCTGGAATTGGCGGTGAAGTACGACTGCCTTCAGCAACCATAGCTTATCATACCTACCAGTGCAGTGTATATGAAGCATTCGTGTTTATTATTTTTTTTCCCTTGAAAAAAAACCCAGTCATTTAATTTTGTTGAGTGAACAGCCGAAAACAATATTAAAATTGCTTTTTTTATGGGTCTGCAATAATAATCACTCAAAATATGTTGCGCCCCAAAGCAGAATATTTTACAATGTTCTGCAACGAATCTTCAGCTGATCAAAAATGTTCTGTGGGAATTTAAAAAAAAAAAAAAAAAAACAGGGAGATGTCCTTGTATATATGTATATATAGGAGTGCAATTTCATCTTTTATAGAAATGCAAAAGACGTTTCATAAAGCACTGACACATACACACCAAAAACACGTTATTTTGGGTTAAGATACAGTTCTGTCAAATAACTTTACAAAAGATATATTTTGAGATATCACCTTTATGGAGGAAAAGTCTGGAAATTTCGTCCATACATAGTTTATAAGTCCAGCTTTTAGAACTTTTCTAACATATTTATATCCAAGCGGAGGCCCATGTGATTTTCTTTTGTTACTGAATACATGTTATTCGTAATATTTGTTGTAGCAACTTCACTGTACATGAGATTTCAAATTTTTTATTAGTAATGAATATAGTGTTGACTCTAGAACTAAAGCGTAGCCGGATGAAAATATTTTTAAACGGTCACACTGTTCTCCAAAAGAGCACTCTTGCATCCTGTTCAAAAGATATATTTTGAACTGGTTTGTTTATTATCCCCACTTATCAATAGAATTTTGCGATATTTTCCCATGACCAATTGACTAATTTTGCGACCGACTGACAAATGGGATTTTTTTCATGACCAATTAACAAATTTCACAATATTTGAGATTTTTCACTCGATCGACTGGTGAATTTCACCATTTTTTTTCACAACCGATCAATATTTTTGAAAACTGGGAAATCGGATTAAAAGCCAGTGACTGGTAGACTCGGTTTCATTAATGGCCACTTTTTAAAGTACTGACTAATGTTTCAAATTTTCTAGATAAAGTATAATGATATAGAAACATATTTTTGTATGAATCAGAGTTTTATACCAGCAAAGTGTTCATGATAAGAATAGGGAAGAAGTCAAAATTCAGGAAAATTTCCTTAAAATCAGAAAGTCTATTATCACATTAATTTTTTTGTTTTGACTTATTGAAGAATTTTGTGATTTTTTCCTGTGGCTGATTGAAGAATTCTGTGATTTTCCTCTCGATAGACTGACGAATTTCACAATGTTTTTTAGATTTTTCCTTTGATTGACAGGCGCATTTCATAATTTTTTCTTGCTACCGATGAACGATTTTTGCGATTTATTTACCGTGACTGTTTGAAGAATTTCTCGATTTTTTCTGACAATCCACTGACGAATTTCATATTTTCTTTTCTCAAGCGCCTGAAGAATTTAAAGATTTTTTTTTCACGATCGACTAACGAATTTCATGATTTTTTTTCCTGTGACTGATTGTAGAATTTTGAGAATTTTTTTTCCCCCCGACAATCCATTGACTAATTTTAAGATTTTTTACCACGATCGGCTGATAAATTTGGCGATATCTTTTAAATGGCCAAAAAATCATTTTGTAAACTTTTTCATATTAAAATTTAGTTAAATTGTAATATTTTAACAAAACTGTATTCAAAAAGTTATCATAAAAAAATATTTGTCTATTACCAATTGCATGGGAATTGTTCATTTTTATTAAAATTATTTTATTCAAAATTGTTATTTTACAGTTTGTTAAAACAATTTAGCAGAGTTTCATGAAATGTAAACATCTTGTGCAATGGATCCTTCAAATTACTCAAAATTTTTATGCTTCAGCTCATGTGCTTAGAAAATGTTTGCTTTAAATGTTGTTTTAATATTTGTTTCAAGAGTGATGATTCAGTTTTGTGATTATTGTGACACCTCTGGAAATATAATGCATCTAATCTGGACTTACATTTAATAAAAATTAAATTAATTTAAATTTTTGAAATGTAAAATTTAATAGAAAAAGATTGAGTATTTTTTAAAGTTTTGCAGAAATGTGTCAAATAATTTTTGTTTACAGGGTTTTTGACTTTCATGAAATTTGACAATACTTAAGATTACACAGATTTATGCTAAATATTTTTTTTAATTTATGCTATGTATCTAGAAGAGGAGGGGAGAAGGTGATAAAATTGTTTAATCTTCTGACCTCTAAATTAAGGATTTTTTTTTTTTTTAATATGCCGTCATATAAATTAAGTTGGATTTTGATTATATGTATAATTTTTAACAAATTAAAAATAAAGCAGGTTCTTTGGAGAAAGGGACCTTCTTTAATACTTTCTTTGACCCTTTTTTCTTAAGAAACTAAAAAATGATATTTAAATTTAAGATATTTTTAAAACATTCTTATGTTTTGTCCAAAATATTTTGCAAATGTAAGATTCTGGAGAGGAGCTGAAGGCTCAAATCCATGTTTTTTAAATTTCCTTTTAAAATCAGATATCAAGTAATAAAAATGATGATTTTTTTTTCATTGCTAACTAAGCGTAAAACTGACAGTATGAAAAATGTTCGAGCCTGGAAGTTTGGTTATGCTTAGTTAGCAATCTAAAAATTCACATGTTTGTTATTCAATAATTTCAAGTTAATTTCACTGCTGAAAATTAATTAAAATTATTCAAATATCAAGTTTTTAGAATAAAATAACTGTGGCAATATTTGTATTGGAGTAATTAGTGTTTCCCCTAGGCGTTTTCAAGAAGGCGCAGCACCCTGCCCATTTTTTTATAGTTGTAAATTTACCCTGCCCGTTTTTATATAGCTGGAAATGTGACCTGATTATTGTGGATTCGCAAGAATTTGCTTTCGCGAATTTCACCAAAATGTAGCGAGAAAATATCACAAAAATCATCTATTGGTCGTGAGAAAATATCGCAAAATTCGTCTATCGGTCACAGGAGAAATATCACAAAATTTGTCACTTGGTCGCAAGAAAAAATTACAAAATTCAAAAATCTAAAAATTCAGCAGTTTGTTATAGGAAAAAAAATCGGGAAATTTGCCTATTTGTCGCAAAATTCGGCAATTGGTAGCAGGAAAATATTCTGAAATTCGTCAGTCAGCTGCGGGAAAAATCACGAAACTTTTCAGTCAGTCATGGGGGAAAAATAGCAAAATTCTTCCATTGATCGCATGAGAAAAATTGCTAAATTTGTCAATCGAATGCTGCCAAAAATAGAGAAATTTGTATATCTGTCATGGACAGGGCATTCGGGGCACGGGCCCAGGCTCCCCGATTTTCAGGAGTCCCCAAATGCTACTAAAAATTTTTCAATTATTGGCCAAACAGTTTTAACTGTTTAAAAAACAAAATTAAAATGGAAAAATCTGTTTGTCAAAGATTGTCTATGATGTGTCAAAGTAACTTCATTTTTTCTTTGTCTTTTAACCCTTTGAAGGGCGGTGGGATATATTATAAAATTACAAAATGTGGCAATGTAGGTGGGATATGTTATATCCCACCTAATTTTAATACGATTCGAACCAGAAACTTTGAATTAAATTTTACTTTTTTAACTTTGACGGGAAAAAGTTGAAAAATTGCTTTTCCTTATTTTGAACTAAATTACGGTGAGAATTCAAATGCTATTGTTTTATGAGTGATAATATCAGATTTATAGCTTGGAGGTACACAGTGTATTTTCCTACTTTACAAAGCCATTTTGAAGGAAAAGTTATGTGAAAAAATAAAGTAAAGATAATAAAGAACTGCTGGTTTCTAGCAATACAAATTCTAGAACAATTCACAAAGTGAGCAATTCGACTTTTATGAAATGAAAGAAAGAGCACCCATACATCATATGTAAAGAATATGAATTTATATATTTGAATTTATAGAAAGCCTGTTTTTGTTTTGTTTTAGTGATTAACACAGAGATAAAGTGTTTAATATATACAGCCCCCCCCCCTGCTCTTAACACATAAAAATAGAAACAATATTATTGTTAACATGGTTGCAAAAAGAAATGAGAGAATATGATATAACATAAAATTGCCACCATGAAATGCAGTTTCGCACCTAGGAAAAAAAAAAAAAAAAAAAAAAAAAAAAAAGGAATTAGGCGTCGTTTGACAATGCTGCCCTGTTATGGGTTTTTGTTAAAAGCAAATATAGGTATACTGCAATAAAATAGTTTCATGGTGTACAAATAACTTGAACTACAAAGCTTTTTATAAATGGTTTTTTTAATTATAATTTCTGTTCTGATTATATTTATAAATGGCTAATTAATAAGTGGTGTTTTTAAAGTAAGCCATTTTAATTTTGTTTTGTAAAATTTATTATTTTTTTTTTTTTCAGAAAAAGAAGAATAAAAATCTGGAAAGAAAAAAGTTCTCTATGAATATGACTGTAGATTTTCAGCTCTTTATCAACTTAAATTAAGAAATATCAGAAATTTAATTGTAACAGGATTAAATTTTCTTGTAAAATATTTCTGATAAATTTTGAGCATCTTGTAAATACATAAATAAATAAATGTTTTTTGGTTGGTTTATTTTACATTTGTTGTGAAAAATAAAATTTATATGGAAAAAAAAACATTCAGTTCTAGTGTTTTTAAATATATATATTTATTTATGCAAGTGATGTTATTAAAAAGGATGTACTATATATTTTCCCCTTCTTTCTTGTTCTAAGAACATTCCACCTTCTTTTTACAGGTTAAGATATAATTCAATAAAAGTGTTTTATGTAGTAATTAATTTTTAGTTGATATTAAAATTTTAATTCACATAATATTGTATGAATCAGTTTGAAATTTTGTTAGTCAAAAAGTCACATACCTCCTGCTGGAAGGAAAAATATTTTAAAGATTTCTTTATTGGTAATATATTTAAAAAAAAAAATATTATTCAGTACTCATTACTTGCTAATCTTTAAAAAATAAAAACAATGTTATATTATTATTTATGAGTAATGTTTAGTCCATTAAAAAAAAAAAAAAAAAGATTTAATGTATGAATGGTGAACCTGCCGTGTTCTAGATGATCAACTGCCACTACTATTTTGAAAAAATATTAAACTTATTTAGTAAAAGCAATTTTGAGATTACATAAGAAGGAAAATAGTGACAATTGGCTTTCTGTAAATTAGTAATATTTTGTAAATATATATACATTAAAATTTTGTTCTATGATGTGTATAAGGGGGGAAGAGTCCTTAACAGACTAAAACATTACTTTATAGGAATACTGCTACATTTTTCTGATTAATTATATACCAAAGAGATGAAGATAGTGAAATGACATTTTTTGAACGGACCTAATTTACATATATGTATAGTTATATCATTAAAAAAATTCTTAAATGCCAATGATCAGTAATGTCAACATTTTACCAATTTTATAAAATAGAATTCCTGCGTTTTTGTTTTATTTTCAAGCTGGATAATTGGAAGAAACATCCAGGTAAGAAATTGTATTATAAAAGCACCAGTGGACCTGTGCGAAGATTTCACACTGCAGTCTAATACTTTTTAGCAATATCTAATACTCTTTAGATGCAGGTTTAAACTTCTAAAGGAAAATTAAGGGCTGAAACTATCTTCAAACAACATTAGTCGAGCCAGAATATCATCTCGTTTATTCCATCACAGTTACAGTAAAAGCTGATCGAGCATAGTAAAGACAAAACAATATATATATCTATAGTTAATTAACTGCTTTAGAGGATGACATCATCTGTTTCGGAAAAAACATGGGACAAAGAAAAATAAATTGAGCATTTCAATTTTGCTTTTTAGTCAAATATAAAATAAACCCGTGCAGCAACTATGTCCCACTTTATCTTTTTTGTAGTATTTATTTTTTATAATCATTTTGAGCATTATATAATGTGGTATTTTATTTTTGTGGCCACACTAACTTGAGGAAAGCCTTTCATTTCTTTTATGAAAACAATGCAGATTTAATTTTTAATTTACAGCAATTTTTAATCAAAAAATATGTTTTACCGAAATGTGAGGGCACTATGTCAGAAGCTGGTTCAAAATCCTTTCTTATGGCATCTCATTCATTGTTGTGCATTTAGTATTTTCTGAGAAAAGGGGGTGTTGATAACAGAAATAATATATACTAGTGGGCCTGTGTGAAGATTTCACACTGCAGCCTAATATTTTTTAGCAATATCTAATATTTTTTAGATGCATGTTTAAACTTCTAAAAAAAATAAAGCCAGAATATAATCCAATTTATTCCATCAAAGTTACAGTAAAAATTGACTGAAAATATCAAGATATATATATATATAAATTGTATTTTAACTGCATTAGAGGGTGACATAATGTGTTTTGAAAAAAAAAATAAATAAATAAAAAATAAATTGAGCATTTGAATTTAAATTTTGCTTTTTTATCATAAATATAAAATAAACCCATGCAGCAACCCTGTTCACTTTATCTTTATTGAATATTTTTTTTGTTTTAATCATTGTTGTGGAATTTAATTTTTGTGGCAACAGTAATTTGAGGAAAAACTTTCATTTCATTTCTGAAAAGAATGCCTATTTAATTTATTACTTGCAATTTTAACCAAAATACATGTTTTAAATAAATGTGAGTGTACTATGTCAGAAGTCGCTTGAAAATCCTTTCATATGGTATCTCATTTAACATTATGCATTTTTTATTTGCTTCGAAAAAGGGATGTTGAATATAATCATTAGATAACAATTTTCAATGGAAATGCAGGGAAATTCTGGCTGGACAATTCACCTGGTGAATTAGCTTGAAGAAACATAAATTGAAACTACTTAAAAATTTACTCCTTTGAATAGAATGTTTAAACCTATAATTTAATTAAAAATTGAAGAAAATTAGTTTTTTTTTTCATATTTTCACCATCATTGGTAATTTAACGTTCAATATATATTTTACACCTTGTGTTATCAATTTTTTTTTTTTTATTAATTACAAATATGGCTTTTGCAACTTTTTCAGAATAACATTAAAAACTAAATCATAACCATTGGCCTTTTATTCCGATCTAATGAGATGAGTGGGTACGGCCAATTTTTGCCTCCAGTGGGACTTTTTTATTATTATTATTATTATTATTGCTTTCAGATTGAAAGTATTCTATACAAGATCTGAAACACTTTCGATTTTATTGTATTTTGACCTTTTTAATATGGGATGCTTATAACACAACACCATTGTAGTTTTTAACTGAAAAAGATTATAATGATAAAGTGAAACATGTATTGTATAAAAGTCAGGTTGGTGTTATGAGCTCTTGTTAAGAAAAATATTCAAATAGATTTTTTTTTTTTTTCAAAATTTTGAATAAAATATTAAGAGTTTTCTGACAAAAATTATGGACCAGTAAATTTAGATTCTGAAGTTTAAAATAACTTTTAAAAAAAGAAAAAAAAATGTCCCTGTCAAAGGAGTAAAAATGGGCCTTTCTTGCTCAACTTTACTTTTTTGAGGACCATAAAAAATATAATTCTGACCAGCTTCCATTCATGATATCTAATAGTGGCATGAATATGGCTAGCTTTGGGCTATCATTCATTAATGATGCCCATTGATGGCGACAAAGTGGCTAGCTTTCGGCATGCATTCATTAATGATTACCATTGATGGCAACAAAGTGGCTAGCTTTCGGCTTGCATTCATTAATGATGGCAACGAAGTGGCTAGCTTTCGGCTTGCATACATTAATGATGCCCATTCGTGGTAAAAAGGTGGCTAGCTTTCGGCATGCATTCATTAATGATTACCATTGATGGCAACAAAGTGGCTAGCTTTCGGCTTGCATTCATTAATGATGGCAACGACGTGGCTAGCTTTCGGCTTGCATACATTAATGATGCCCATTCATGGCAACAAAGTGGCTAGCTTTCGGCATGCATTAATTAATGAATAGCATTCATGGTATGTGGATGGCTGGCTTAAGGCTAGTTTACATTTATGAAGACCAATGAATTAACATTTATGGCCAGCTTTGGGATAGCTTTTATTCTTAACAAACGCAGGTGGCATGGCTGTGGCGATCTTCTGGCTAGATTTTATTCACGATGATCGTTAATGACCAAACTGTGGCTAGTTTTCGTTAATAATTGCCACTTAAAGTATAACTGTGGCCAGTTTTAGGCTATCCGTCAGTTATGATTAACCACTTGTGGCACAATTATGGGCATCTTAATGTAGTTATGGCCAATTCTGTTGCGGCCACATTGTGGCCGGCGTGACAGTTTTTTTAAGTTGCCGTTACGGCAAACGATTGCGGCCCCTCACCTACTAGTTTGGGCCAAGGCTAACGTAGCCATTAGTGGCCCGCAAGTTCTGTGTTAGTTGGGATATTTCAGTGCAATGGATTATAATAAAAAATATTGGGTTGAAATGTCAGTGAAATTTAATATCATGTCAAGTTATTTTAATAAGAAGATAATTTAAAAATAATTGGATTTTAAATTTAAAAAATTACAACCAGCGTGTTTTATAGTGCATTAACATAATAGAATAACAATAAATTTACACTTTTTTACAAAATGAACATTTTATAAAAAATAAAATTAAATAAGCATGCAATGAAAAATATGCAATTCTTTAAGTATTTATAACTTATAAAATTAAATGTTTAATGAACAGTTTGCACCATTACGGAAAATGTAAATTCGTTATATTTTTTTACTATCAAAACTGCGGCTTGCCATGAGTGGTAGTGTTTCACGCCAAATGATATTTTTGTCCCTATTAACGTAACGGGGAAATTATACTGTTATAGATAAACTAAATGTGACTTAACAAGTCACATTTGGGTGAAACTTCATTGTTTTATCGCATAAGGTGAATATCAATAATAATAAAAAAAATAAATACTTCAATTAATGAGAAAATCTGTATTCTAATACATCTGTAGGTACCCACTCTAAAAAAATAAAGATATAATATAGTATACCCAAAACTCTATTTATCAGCTATCGTGTTATGAAAGAAATTTTTTTAATCAGTCCAACAGATTTTGAGACATTTTCAACAACCAAACAAATGTTTCAGTTTTAAAGTATTAGTATACTTTCCTATGCCATAAAATCAAAATGCCTTTAAATAAAAAGTTGAAAAACATGAATTTAGAACATTTAACCGTTTATTTGCACATATTGTACAGTTTGACCGATAGGAAATGAATAAACGTACGGTCGTACGAATTGTAAACGTTTAAAAGAACAAACAGAAAATTCCTGCAAAACAAAACTTTAATCTGAACTGCCTCAAAATACTCTTTTTCACCAGTTTTATCGACGATAACTTTCAAACAATTTAAAGAATTTGCATGTTTCTACTGTTTAGGTCCGTTCGAAATTATATAAATACGCAGCACCTATAGTCCCATCTGTCCGCATATAACAGCAAAAAACTACCCAATTGAATGGTTTGAAATTTAATATATATAATCGTTTCAGAATTCTGTCGAGTCAATTAAAATTTAGTACGCCTCAAAATAATCTTTTTCACCAGTTTTATCGACGATAACTTTCAAACAATTTAAAGTATTTGCATGTTTCTACTGTTTAGGTCCGTTCGAAATTATATAAATACGCAGCACCTATAGTCCCATCTGTCCGCATATAACAGAAAAAAACTACCCAATTGAATGGTTTGAAATTTAATATATATAATCGTTTCAGAATTCTGTCGAGTCATTTAAAATTTAGTACGCCTCAAAATAATCTGTTTCACCAGTTTTATCGACGATAACTTTCAAACAATTTAAAGTATTTGCATGTTTCTACTTTTTAGGTCCGTTCGAAATTATATAAATACGTAGCACCTATAGTCCCATCTGTCCGCATATAACAGTGAAAAACTACCCAATTGAATGGTTTGAAATTTAATATATACTAGATGGAACCCGTCAAAACGTGAAGGAAAAAAATACTATAACAATATCAGTAAAATAAGCTTCTTTATTATTTAAGTAGGGCTTCGTATGAAACAGTCTTTCAAATATTTTATTTTAAAAAATCCCCCCCCCCCCTAGTGAAATGCTATTTCCGATGCAAACTCCAAATGAACACTCCGTAAACAAATGTGTAATGCAAATCAGTTTGGCATTACCACCATATTCCCCACGAAAAAAAAAAATCGGCCATGGACCTATAAAGTATTATACAAATAGTCCTATCATAAAGTATCATACAAATTTCCTACTTTCATCTCATATTCAGTAAATAAAAGAACATAGTATAAGCACCCCCCCCCCCCTGTGATAATGCAATCGAATGGGCTCCTATGCGCATATGTATTGCATCTGCCCAAAGGCACCGTTGAAATTCGACGTTAAAAATGTTTTAAAATGTTTAAATTAAAAGTTTTAAAATGTCCTCTTTAATCATTGTTCGTTTCAAATCCATATCTTCTAAAACGCATCCATTGTTTTAAGTTAATCAATTTTTATATAAAAATAAAGGATTTTTGTTAAAAATAATAAATTAATATGCAGATGAGGGAGAATTTTAATTTATTCAATTGTAATTTATTTGTATGGTTTCTTCTATACATAATCAGGATGATTATTTATTTTCCATCACAGTCGGTCTCTTATACAGTTAAATATCCAATGAATCTTTAAAAAAATAATAAATAACAGTTCCTATCATATTCTGATTCAACATATACATCAACGAATTCAACATATCAATTTTATGTTAATCATAAACTAAAAATAGTTTTTTTTTTCTTTTGACAGATTTTATATTAGCGCCAAAATACTCTATCTTATGGATAATCTGATCTTATGATTTATCAGGTTTTTATTATTTTTTTTCACTTTTCATGAAGGTTAGAGATACTTATTTTCAATTGTTGCAACTTTCCAAGGGGCTATTTTACATTATTAAAACAAACGGATGGTCATTGTTGAGATAGAATTGAAAAATATTTGCTTGAAAATTATTTAAAAAGTCGTTAAATTAAGCGGCAGATTTCAAATAAATTTCAATCGAAAGCTAATTTTTTTTTTCTAATTGAGGATGTAAGAATTGCAATTGTAAAATGTGGTAAAAAAATAATTTTTTAGTATTTAGAAGTGATGTAAGCGCGATGAAAGCTAAAGCGATAGTGCCGTTTGTTGTCACAACCGTTATGCATTTCTAAATATTGCCACTGTGTTTTGGTTGGCGTCCAAAAGTAGACTACCATTTTTTGACATCGAAAGAAAAATTCACAGCGAAAGAAATAAGACTTTGCCGCTAATAAGGAACTGTTAAATGAACTTATAACAAACCTACCAAAATAATTCCTATAAAATATTAGCCTTACATTAGTTATTCTAGCTAAAAATACAATCATTATTTCAAGTTTTTTTTTTTATGAAATTCTTTACTTTTGTGAATTTTTTTATTAAAAAGGGAAATCTTAATAATTTAAATCCTATAATTCCTATAACTTAATCCTCTAATTTAAAAAAAGTAATTGGTAACATGTAATCAAGGTATGCAATCAAGATGAAGCAACCAATAAAGGCTCCAGTTCTAATCTTTAAAATTAAAAATTGAAATATCAGTTAATATTACGCCATGTTGACACAATCATATAAATTTTTCTTTTTAGTTTTATCAATGTTAAAATGCATTTCAAGCTAAGCATAACGTCATTTTCACCGGTACAAACTTTTCACACGTAAATTTATGCTTAATTGAAAAATATTTCATGCTTGAAAAATATTTAAAAAGTCGTTAAATTAAGCGGCAGATTTCAAATAAATTTCAATCGAAAGCTAATTTTTTTTTTCTAATTGAGGATGTAAGAATTGAAATTGTAAAATGTGGTAAAAAAAATAATTTTTTAGTATTTAGAAGTGATGTAAGCGCAATGAAAGCTAAAGCGATAGTGCCGTTTGTTGTCACAACCGTTATGCATTTCTAAATATTGCCACTGTGTTTTGGTTGGCGTCCAAAAATAGACTACCATTTTTTGACATCGAAAGAAAAATTCACAGCGAAAGAAATAAGACTTTGCCGCTAATAAGGAACTGTTAAATGAACTTATAACAAACCTACCAAAATAATTCCTATAAAATATTAGCCTTACATTAGTTATTCTAGCTAAAAATACAATCATTATTTCAAGTTTTTTTTTTTTATGAAATTCTTTACTTTTGTGAATTTTTTTATTAAAAAGGGAAATCTTAATAATTTAAATCCTATAATTCCTATAACTTAATCCTCTAATTTAAAAAAAGTAATTGGTAACATGTAATCAAGGTATGCAATCAAGATGAAACAACCAATAAAGGCTCCAGTTCTAATCTTTAAAATTAAAAATTGAAATATCAGTTAATATTACGCCATGTTGACACAATCATATAAATTTTTCTTTTTAGTTTTATCAATGTTAAAATGCATTTCAAGCTAAGCATAACGTCATTTTCACCGGTACAAACTTTTCACACGTAAATTTATGCTTAATTGAAAAATATTTCATGCTTGAAAAATATTTAAAAAGTCGTTAAATTAAGCGGCAGATTTCAAATAAATTTCAATCGAAAGCTAATTTTTTTTTTCTAATTGAGGATGTAAGAATTGAAATTGTAAAATGTTGTAAAAAAAAAATAATTTTTTAGTATTTAGAAGTGATGTAAGCGCAATGAAAGCTAAAGCGATAGTGCCGTTTGTTGTCACAACCGTTATGCATTTCTAAATATTGCCACTGTGTTTTGGTTGGCGTCCAAAAGTAGACTACCATTTTTTGACATCGAAAGAAAAATTCACAGCGAAAGAAATAAGACTTTGCCGCTAATAAGGAACTGTTAAATGAACTTATAACAAACCTACCAAAATAATTCCTATAAAATATTAGCCTTACATTAGTTATTCTAGCTAAAAATACAATCATTATTTCAAGTTTTTTTTTTTAATGAAATTCTTTACTTTTGTGAATTTTTTTATTAAAAAGGGA
Organism: Maratus michaelseni; assembly: GCA_963931845.1. Lineage (NCBI taxonomy): Eukaryota > Metazoa > Arthropoda > Arachnida > Araneae > Salticidae > Maratus > Maratus michaelseni. The sequence goes on along the minus strand of OZ007587.1, from coordinate 340,433,440 downwards.
AATCTTAATAATTTAAATCCTATAATTCCTATAACTTAATCCTCTAATTTAAAAAAAGTAATTGGTAACATGTAATCAAGGTATGCAATCAAGATGAAGCAACCAATAAAGGCTCCAGTTCTAATCTTTAAAATTAAAAATTGAAATATCAGTTAATATTACGCCATGTTGACACAATCATATAAATTTTTCTTTTTAGTTTTATCAATGTTAAAATGCATTTCAAGCTAAGCATAACGTCATTTTCACCGGTACAAACTTTTCACACGTAAATTTATGCTTAATTGAAAAATATTTCATGCTTGAAAAATATTTAAAAAGTCGTTAAATTAAGCGGCAGATTTCAAATAAATTTCAATCGAAAGCTAATTTTTTTTTTCTAATTGAGGGTGTAAGAATTGAAATTGTAAAATGTGGTAAAAAAAATAATTTTTTAGTATTTAGAAGTGATGTAAGCGCAATGAAAGCTAAAGCGATAGTGCCGTTTGTTGTCACAACCGTTATGCATTTCTAAATATTGCCACTGTCTTTTGGTTGGCGTCCAAAAGTAGACTACCATTTTTTGACATCGAAAGAAAAATTCACAGCGAAAGAAATAAGACTTCGCCGCTAATAAGGAACTGTTAAATGAACTTATAACAAACCTACCAAAATAATTCCTATAAAATATTAGCCTTACATTGTTTATTCTAGCTAAAAATACAATCATTATTTCAAGTTTTTTTTAATGAAATTCTTTACTTTTGTGAATTTTTTTATTAAAAAAGGAAATCTTAATAATTTAAATCCTATAATTCCTATAACTTAATCCTATAATTTAAAAAAAGTAATTGGTAACATGTAATCAAGGTATGCAATCAAGATGAAGCAAACAATAAAGGCTCCAGTTCTAATCTTTAAAATTAAAAATTGAAATATCAGTTAATATTACGCCATGTTGACACAATCATATAAATTTTTCTTTTTAGTTTTATCAATGTTAAAATGCATTTCAAGCTAAGCATAACGTCATTTTCACCGGTACAAACTTTTCACACGTAAATTTATGTTTAAGCACCATGCATACAAATAAAAATATATTTTGCATTTAATTGTAATGAAAAAAAATGGCATCAACAAAGTTATAATGCTTATAATGATAAAATGAACCCAATGGACAATATTTCCGTGACGTCACAGTAAATATGAATTTTTATTTGCTTATAAAACACACGGATAAATATTTTTACCGAAATACTTAAACATTTTAACTATATTTTAATTTACAAATTAAAAATTCGGCCTAAAAGTCACGTGTTTTTAATATTTAATATTTTTTTTTATGCTCGCAATCATTGAGTTCAGAAAATAAACTCTGTACGTCGCAACAGTGGGCGTTAATCCGATTGCCGACTTTATGACGTTATAAGCAGAAGTAAAATTTTAATTTAAGATTACGGCTAATTAATTAAATTTTCGAACAAACGAATGTACGAAAACAAATCTGTGACCAAATATCTTTCATTTAAAAAAAAGAATGATGTAATTTGATGTAGTAGTTTGTTCTCATGGATTGTCGAAACAAAACGCTTAGCGTTTTAAATATATAGATAATCGTTTCAGAATTCTGTCGAGTCATTTAAAATTTAGTACGCCTCAAAATAATCTTTTTCACCAGTTTTATCGACGATAACTTTCAAACAATTTAAAGTATTTGCATGTTTCTACTGTTTAGGTCCGTTCGAAATTATATAAATAAGCAGCACCTATAGTCCCATCTGTCCGCATATAACAGCAAAAAAACTACCCAATTGAATGGTTTGAAATTTAATATATATAATCGTTTCAGAATTCTGTCGAGTCATTTAAAATTTTATGAAAATCGAATCAAAACTTAAAAAGATATTTATAAAAATATTTATTGGGTAATTTGATTTTTTTACAAATCGGTGCTTCGTTGTTATAGCAGCTTCCAAGTATTAATTGTCGAGCGACCGAGATGTATCGCTAAGGTATCTGACATATATGACGTTGTAGTCATATATGATGTTCATAGTTGCCAACCTCCTGATTTTTTGTATACCAGTAAAATCTTGCAAAAAAATTCGCTTTATTAAATTGAAGAAATTGTACGATTACATAAAACAAATGTATTTACATAAAAATACTGGTATGGAAAAAATCGGGAGGTTGGCAACTATGGATGTTTATAGCCTCTATGACCAAGTTTTAATCACATTCTTCATTCTATTAAATCTTATCATACGTAATTAATTCATTGATATAACATGATAGATAGTGATTCTAGGTTGCCATGGTGATTACGTCGTATTTAAGATGGAGTCATATTATTTCGATATAAGTGAATTTAAAAACGAAATATGTATACTAAAATTGTTTAATTATAGCAAAAATAGAATCTACCGACATATTTTTGGATAGATGTTTCCGAAGAAATAGATATTAAATGGAAAAAGATTTTAAATGAAAAATAATTTCAAATTCTGAAATTTCAAGCTAGGCTTCAGTTTCCCATTGGAATTTTCAGTAAATGTCAACAAAGATAAAATGTTGCCAACTTAAAATGTACTTAGTTTGTTACAGAAATCAAATCATAATAACAGATGATGTAATCCATTTCACTGAAATAATAACGTACCTTATTTGCCTCAGGTATAAATGAGAGAGCAAGTAATAAGCAGTATAAAAGAGAAATGACAACTCAAAAATATTGAAACTGAATTTTAAAATCGCAGCAAAACAAGATTTGCAAGACTAAATTTTGTCGCACGATATTGAAATATTGCTATTGTTTTTAACAATTTAATAAATATTTTTATTTTCAAAAAATATAAAAAACTATATTCAAAAATAATTATTAGTCTAAATCAATTAAAAGCGTCCTAATCTACGGTGAAACTCAATCACGATCATAATCAATTTGCGTCATTTCATACCTTTCTGGTCTGCTTAACTAGTTAGCAGTCATGCTTCTATTTAATTAAATTACAGTATTTTAATTAAATATAGCAATTACGCGTTTTACTCCATTGCTCAGTAATGGTATATCTGACACTGGTGTGAAAAAATTATATTTCGTTTCTTTTCAAGTTAAAAAAAGATGGTCGTGAATTTCTGCGTCTTTGAGGGTAGAATTTTACGCCAAAATAAAAAATTTAGGATGACAATTAAAGCACAATTTCAATTTAACCACATAGAAAACATAACTGTAGAACATTTTCTGCAGATTTCATCAATTTGAATTTCGAGACTTTTTGTTAAACTCTTTTTTTTAGAGCATCACTTCCTAACAGTAAACCAAAAATCAAATTTAATGTTTCTAGCTCTAATAGTGTCAGTGTATTTATAGAACGTTTTCTCTTTAATCCTGAATATTGTAACAAATAACATTAGCGAGTATTTTTGCGATAAAAGTAACCACACTGCCAAATTTTATGTTTTATTCCTCATAAATTCCAAGAAATCAGAATCTTTTTCACTCTTACATCCCTTTAAGGACAGTTATGTATAAATAAAATGTAGCCTATTTTTAAGCAGAGACATTGACCAAAATTAATCTGAAAATTGTTGAAATCGTTTGGTAGTTCTAAAATAACTGTGATTTTCGTACTTTGTCCGTTTCATCCTATTTCAAATTTTCGAATATGTTCACCAGCATTTACCTCTTAAAATTAATTACCATATAATGTTTTACGTTTCTACCCCTAGCAATTCAGGTTCAAGTTCAGGATCAGTTGAGTTGGATGGCCTACTGATTGGCTAAAGCTCTACAAGTCCCATATCCACTATCCAAGGACCCTAACCAAGAGTCAGGACCAAGCTAAACCCTTAAAGAAAGCCGGCCCATCTTTAAACTCTTTATAAAAATATAAATAAATACAAAACAGAAACAAAATGAAAATATCAAATTAGTTACAATATAAATCTAAATTAAAATATCTTTAAATTAAAAACTTGTTTTAAAGCTTAGATTTCTTCTAAAGTCAGTAAAAAGTCTTCTATTAAAGTCAATAAAATCACATATCACCAATATCACAGAGAGTCACCAAATTCACTAAGCTTCTATAGGAGCAGCATCTACTACATTTCGAAATAATAGCTGGTGATTTTATAATGCTTTAACACAGTCTATTATAATGTGAAGCGATTGGATAACGTATTGGAACCAATTGGATAAGGGTATTTTAGTAGGCTTTCTAATATGATATGTTGACGTTAAAGTGCAATTCTGCAAATAATGTATTTATGTTCCACGATGTCCACATACACATAATGGAGAAAGAGATTTGTAGGTACGGAAGAAAAGGACCATGATTTGTCACGATGTATTGAAGATGTAGATGTTTCTGTGATGTAATAATTCATAATTTAGAAAGTTTATGGAACATTCTTGATTATTTTCATCCTTTTTATAAAAATTTTTTAGAAACTGCTCTTAGCATGTATATACATCTGAACAGCAACCACCATGTCTAATTTCATGTTTCTTACTTCAACAAAAATTAAACAAATTGAAATTTTAAAACAATTTTCCTTTTTGCACCAATTTGAGAGTAGTTAAATAAAGATATAAAGTACTCGTTTTTAATCAAAAACTGTCACTATTATTTGTCTAAAAGAAATTTTGAAATCGTTGAATTGTTCCGATGTTATCTTAATTTTAGACCGTTTTCGACCCATTTTATCTTTTTAATTGCCAATTTTTCAAGAAACTGTTCAGAGAAAACTGTTTCTGTCTTTCATTTTCGTCTTAAATTGACTACCTTGAAAATGTTCGAAGTTTCTAGACTTAACAATTTAAAAAATATCGCTTTTTTTTTTGCTTTTTTAGAATTTTTTTTAAATTATTTCAGACATTCATTTGGTTCATTCGATTTTTATTTTTGGATACCGGTTTTAACGAGCATTTGCATTTTAAAAAGTAACACCATGCGAAATTGCAAGATTCTGGCCATATCAGTATCAAGTAAATCGTAGTTTTATAAAGTAATTTGCTCTTACACGTCCTTAGCGGTTGTGGTACAAACATAAAATATAGCCTATGTGAGCTATAACTGTCGGTATCATTTTGCCCCTTTATGTTTGATATCTGTTCGGTAGTTACAGAATTTACCTCCTGCAGACAAACAAACGATTATTATTGCTATTTCTATAGATTTAAATCGATGGAAAATAAACAAACGTTTTTTAAAAATTATTTACCTAGATATGTATCAACATGTTATGATGCCGTCATATATATAATTATTATATATATGCACACAATTAAACTTTGGAATTTTTGTTCTACATATAATTTTGATTGTTTTAATTTCAAAATGCATTTAATTTACATTTTTTATGTGATTAGAGGACCTATCTCATACTGTAAAAAACTGTGCTCAAAGTATTACACTACTTTGACTGCTTGTCAAATATTTTAATTAAGAACTGTAAAATAATAAAATAAATTATTCTTAGCAATTGAAAGTGTGTTCAGTACAATACTTACATTTTAATTAAACTATTTTTCTTTCTTTTATTAACGCAAATAATTTTTTAATTCGAGCTGCCTGGAAAACTAAGTGACTTGCTCCATTTATTTTTATTTGTCGTAAAAACTTTAGATAGAACGTCTAATTGTGATCTTGTACATTTGGCAGATCAACTAGAATAACAATTTTGATTTTCAGTTAAATTACCATTTCCCTATGGGAAAATTTTTGAAAGAGATAAAAATGTATACCTTTTGCACGCAAACAACATCTTGAATTATATTTTCCAGATGTAATTAGATTACATCTATTTTTATATCAATAAAATAATTTTTTTTTTATTTATTTACGACTATCTTATTTTTATAGAGATATTTACACAACGCTTTGAAAAGGACATATATTTTGATTTTATATTGCATTGATACTGCATGTTTTAAAACTTAAAACTTATTCAAGAATACATTTCGTTGCTAAATTTTTAACATTCGCCAAAATTAAAATCTTACAAAATAACATATTTGTATCTTTCTGTTAAAAAGGCCAAGAAACATTCTATTTTTGAAATATTTCTTAATTTTCATAATTACCAAACATGTATAGTATGCTTTATTTATATTATGTATTTAAGTTACGTGTTTTGGCATAAAATATAAATTTTTAATATACAACACGGAATTTACTATTGCTTGTCTTCAAATGTACATTTTTAAATACATTTATATGATACTGAATAAGATTTACGATGCTAATATTCATTTTTATTTCTAATAATTTTAATTCACAGACAAATATCGAATTTTTTTTAAAGAAAACTACTTATTATTTTGTTAGAAACAGTTGGGAAATATGTACAATATTTATTCACACTTTCGCAATGTAATTTAAATATACCAGAAAATATTTTAAATATTTACTATGATACGATGACTGAGAGTTTTTATTCTAGGCTTCGATGTTGGAGAGAAAATATGAAACTGCAAATAATAAATAGGAATATTGAATGGTATTTTTTAATTTTTAGTCATTCTAATTCTTACATAAATCAAGCTAACTTTTCTGAAGAAAGATTCAAATTTTAATATGAAGAAACATATTATTTATTGGAAAGTCTATTTAGCAGTTGTGGTATGTTCTATATTGTTCCATAAAATTTCCATTAATAAATGTTGTATATATATTTTTTAAATCTTATAAAATTATACGTATAGTAAACACTATTAAAATATAAAAAAAAGGAGCATATCCCAATAAATTATAAACTCGATTTTTTTTTCTTATAAATTTGTTAACATTTTAACATAAGCAATATTGGACGAAGCTGTAGGTACGATTATATTTCATAAAGCACAATTTCCTTTTTATTATGAAAACAGAACAAATTTTCTATTTTTGAGTTAAATATTGTTATGCTTTAGCATGCCTGTGTGCGAAAAAAATATATTTAGACATAATTAATCGGGGAGCAATCGCGAGAAATTTTGGAATCACCTGAAACACAAGAAGCATTATTTCTGGAATATATATCTCATCTTCAATAGCTAACTTTTTTTAAATTTTTCTTTCAATAGAGCCTGCTAACAACAAATGTTAGAAAATACCGATCTTTTTTTGGAAGGCCACTTGCAACCAATTTAACTTGGGAATCCGTGACATCGCATTGTTCCAAGTTTTCTAAGTAAAGTTAACTGGTCCCATAGATAGTGGTTGAATAATTTACTGTATTTTTTTAAATATGACATTCAAACGAAAAATGACTGATTGTGTAGAATAAATTGATTTTAGAGGAGACTTCAGATGCAGATGCTAAAAAATATTAAATATATGAGTACATGCGTTTCAAAACTCGTCTTATCCAAAAAAATCTAATTCGAGGAAATCGCGAAAAACCTCTGACTCCTTTCATAGGTTTTCATTGTAAACCAAGATTTTAGAACGCCAGAAATACATGCTTAAACTAGGTTTTCTGCGGATTGTAGTGTTTTTTCATTAATGATTTACCAATAGAATAGATTTATAAAGAAAATACGATTTTATAAATTTTGGATAAGGCGAGTTTTGAAACTCACGTCATAATCAAAAGTCAGGACAGTGGCGGCCAGTTTGAAGCCGAAAATAAAACATTTAAGTCAATTTAGTAAAGTATGATTATGAATGTAAAGTGAAACAACTGGTAATAAAATATACGAAATAAAAAAGCGATAAACCTTTCGTCTCGTCATTATTCGTTTACCAGGACTGAGATCTCTTGCTTCATGTATTACGGAACTTGATGAAAATTGGGAATTTATTTATTGATTCCAATTGATTGTGCATTACACAAAACCTTTTACTGAAACACTATCTATAAATTTTCAACGATATCGGGCCGCTGAGAGAAATAGTGACAAAATACCTCTTTACTCTTATACTCTCATAATATTATTAGATTAACATTTATGCTTTAGAATAATCTGAAAAATAAATTCTATGTATTTTTGCATAAACGTATATGTATAAATTGCATTAAGTTTAAGTTTATCAACAGTTTAATACAGGTACCTCGCGCCACCCAATATGCACTGCATAGATTTTCACCGGGTAAACATTTACAAAAAAAGATTTTTTTTTGCCGCGCAGAATAATTTATTAAAGAAATTCAAATTTATGTGTACGTTTTAATAAAAGTTCTATAAATGTATTAAACTCATTTTAATAAGTTTATAAAAAGTTTTATATACATTCTGGAGTATTGTATATTTACTTACAGTACTACTTTCTTAATGTTACAATAGATTCTTAAGTTTTCTACACAATAACTAATTGAAAACAACGGATTCGTTAATATTGATTAAAATATAATTGCATCTTCAAAAATTTATAATTTTTTTTAAATAAAGAAATTATTTGCAACATAATTTAAATTAATATTACGTTTGGTTCAAACAGATAAAAATTAAAATTCTAGCAGTAAAAGAAAAGCTAAGGGAAATACCGAAAAAAACTTCTTTTAATTGGTTTAAAATAAATGCTAATGTAGATTGGATATAAATCTGTGTGGAGTATTGGTAATTAATAGGTGCAAGTCCAAAAAATTCTTCGGATACCTAATTTAAAACAGTATTTTTTCGCTTTAATTTGGAAACTTTTATGAGGTGTAGATGATCAGGAATGTAATTCACCAAAATTTCATTCAGAAGGAAGTTACAGATGACATATTTCATTTTTTTAATCATAATAACTAACAACATTGCGATAGACAGAAAACAATATTCTATATAAGGTAAAGCCAGGAGAGATGGCGCAGTCGGAGAGATTGCGCATATAGAGGTTCGGGGGGAAGAAGTAGAGTGAGCGTGCAGCGACTCCAGGTAGTTGTACAACAGCAGTAGTGGAGTGTCTACTTGAAAGTGCACGTTGATTGTTTTGAGCGTCTAAGGTAAAACATTGCTATTTTGTTTTGTTTTCCCAAAGTAAGTGCTTGAATTTTCATAGCTATTCATCAGAATTTCTATACAATGTTAGTAGTACAATATATTTTAAACTTAAACGATTTATCATGAGCTACTAATCTAGACCAACAATGTGAACATCAACGGTTCGTTTTAGTATCGGCCATGTTTAAATAAAAGGCCGCGCAATCTCTCCTACTGAAATTGGAGAGTTTGCGCATCTGCTACTTAGGAGAGATGGCGCATTGTTCCCATTAGTTTCCATGCTAGGAGAGATTACGCAGCTTATTGGTAAATTTGCATAAAAAATGAAAAATGAAAATGGACTAATTTTAAGGTAAAATGTGTTATTAAATTACATAATTTTATTTTGTAATCTTATCTGGACATGTTTTTCTGATTCTTTATTTTTTTTCCTTTAATTAAAATATTTTAATCGTTTTAAAAATTATTTCGTTTTTCTGATTCTTTAATCATTAGGTTGAAATATCCCCTCCTAATACAATAATATTTGTTCACAAAAACCTTACAACAATGTAATTTAAGTGTAATTATTATTGTTAACAATTTAATTGTATTTATTATTAGTAACAATCTCTCCTACCCATGTGCGCAATCACACCAACCCTGTAAGTGATAAACTATTATGAAAATAATAGCTATGGGGCTTAAAGAAAAATAGCAAAGTTAACACGTGTTTAGTAGAAACGTAAAGGCTGATTTTTATTACCCCAGATAAATAAAATAAAGATGAACTCAACTAAGTAAATAAATATATGTAGTGGTTTCAAACAATAAAGATAACATATTAAATAACCAAGGATTTATTTTTAAACACTCAATTACAAAACAATTACAACTTAAATTGAACTTAAACTTATGACACACATTTAACAATTACTTAAATCAAATTCAATTTACTTAAGGACAACATGACGTGACAAAAATGATAAAAACATTTTTGGCTCTCTGAAACTTTAACTTCAAAGTCATATATGGCAGCAAAAACACTATAGTATGTCAATTCATTTTGCAAATAGTTCACTTGACAAAAAGATGAAATCCAAAAGCATTCAACTTTACTGTTCACACTAAGTTCATAAAGAAATGTATCCATTTGCCTTCACGTTAAATCATCATCACCTTTCACTACTTCTTTTACTTAAATATAACTGCTGACTTTCACTAAAACTTAACATTTATTTTCACTGAGATGAATCATGACTAACACTTGTTAAAAACCTTCATCTCCACGAAGCACAAAAAGCATTAATACTATCACTGATTACATTCATGATAAATGAAGGTAACAAAACAGAGAGACGAACGACAACTGATGAATGAAAGAGCGAAAAGAAGAAGAAGATATCGCTCACTGCAAACGTAACCATATATATCCCACTACTTTCCGGAGTCACTCCTCTACGCATGCTCATTACGATCTTCCGGAAATCTCTAGAACATCTTTACTGTTGCATTATGCAAAACATCGCTCCAGCGTTAGCCTCCTGACACTTACCATGATTACGTCATAACAACGCCATCTCTTGGTATTTAAGCTAACTATGATGATGTAGATCGGAATCGATGTATCGTATCGGGTGATGCAATCAAGGGAAGTTACCGGGAGCTACGAAGTCACGTATTGTAAACAGCAAAACGAAAAACTAAAGATTAATTTAAAGTAAAGATTAAATTAATATTTCCATTTAAGACAGAAACAATATGACCAGATTCATTCAACAAGTAAGTTTATTCCTTAGTCTTTAAGTGTATTTTTATGAAAGTCTGAATAAAAATGATATTTGTTTTAACAAACTTTGAATACAAAGTAAGGTTTAATTACTGAAACAGAAACATATTTTATGAAGGTTTTCCTGAAAAAAATACCGTTTTATTTAATATAAAAAGAATGAAAATATAATTTAAATATACTCAACAGATAATAACTTCAGAAACTATTAAACTTTAAATAAATATTAAACTATAAGTTTATGAAGGGTGTGTAGAATGATGAGACCAAATGTTAAGAAATGAGAGACTATTTCTTGGACATGTTCTGATTTTCCTAACAGTAAGGACAGATTGCGCAAAATAACACTTTTGGTTTTATTACAACTATACTATTCAATTACAACATAACAACAAAATAGCAATGGAAAAATGCATAAAAAACAAATGAAGTAAAAATTATTCATGGACAGTTTAGCAAAAAATTAACATTTAGATTTTTTTATTGTTATTCTTTTGAATTGTGCGCAGACTCTCCTAGCTTTACCTTACTCTAAAAACGACATTTTCAAAAATCAGAAAAAAATACTCAAATTTGAGTATGTCGCATAGTCAAAATGGCTCCGAATCAAAATCCCTCAAGTTTAAAACATGTACATACTCATTTTTGAAAAAATGCACACACTCAAGAATAAAACACCATGTTCTCATATTTGAGTATGTCCATGTTTCAAAAATGAGTATGAACTGACTTCTATGTGCTCAATTTTGAGTATTTCCATGTTTCAAAAATGAGTATGAATTGACTTCTATGTGATCATTTTTGAGTATGTCCATGTTTCAATATTCTGCGTATTTCTGGTATTTCAGAAGTGATATATATATATCAGAAATATATATATCATATATATATATATATATATATATATATATATATATATATATATATATATATATATATATATATATATATATATATATATATATATATATATATATATATGAGAAGTGATATAAGTCGTCATATTTGAAACAAAAAGTTTCATAACAAAATGAAAACATCAATTTACTCAGATTTAAAAGCGTCGTTTTTCTCAGTGTACAATATCGCATAGAAAACATAAACTATCTTTTGATAAACACAATTTGTGTCCAAAAATAAAGACTTAAATCAAAGAATGCTTAATAGAAAAGAAATCATCATAAAATTCACAATAGAAATAACAAAAAATCAATTTGAAAAAAGGTACAAAATATCAAATGCAATTTCGAAGAATCGTGTTTTCTAAATTGGACAAGAAACCTCTTGTCAACAACCCATAAAAATGTCAACTAAGATACAAGAAATGTACTTAAATCAGTAATTCCATTCCTTTCCGGCACAATTCTTTCAACACAGTATTGCGAAATAAATCAGGATGGTCGACTTGAAAGTGCATTATTTTTCGTTTGCAAAAACTGCGAGTAATCATCCAAAAAATAATTATAATTTCTGTTTTAGTTTCTCTGTTGAAAATATTCTGCCTAAATAATATTCAAAAACAATATTAAAACTAAAATAATATAACTTGCCAAAATAAAATAACAACATTCAAAAATAAAACAACAACATTAAAGTATTATTTTTTGGCTGATGTATTTCAGCAATGGACGTGAAAATGACGTCAAATATGTATAATTTCATTTCAATATAGTAATGGAGCAGCAAGTTGAGCGTATAAATCCATATTAAAAATGAATTTTATGTTATGGTAACAAATTGATACTTATTGTTACAGCATTAAAATATTCTACAGAGTGTTAAAAAAGGTTGAAACAAGTTTTAACATTTTACTTGTTGGAAATAAGTAGGCAACGTAAACTGCAAAATTGTTCAATGTAAAGTAGGAATGAAGACTTTATTAATTAAATAATCCTACCAGTAATTTTCAAATTTTATACTTTTTAAATTTCATATTTTCTCCGGGTCAATGTTGAAAATATTCTGCTTAAATAATATTCGAAAACAATATTAAAACTAAAATAATATAACGTGCCATTATTTTGGCAAGTTATATTATTATAATAAATTATAATGTTATTATAAGTTATAATAACATTCAAAAATAAAACAATAACATTAAAGTATTATTTTTTTTGGCTTATGTATTTCAGCAATGGACGTGAAAATGGCGTCAAATATGTATAATTTCATTTCAATATAGTAATGGAGAAGCAAGCTGAGCGTATAAATCCATATAAAAAAGGAAATTTTATTTTATGGTAACAAATTGATACTTATTGTTACAGCATTAAAATATTCTACAGGGTGTTAAAAAAGGTTGAAGCAAGTTTTAACATTTTATATGTTGGAGATAAGTAGGCAACGTAAACTGCAAAATTGTTCAATGTAAAGTAGGAATGAAGATTGTATTAATTAAATAATCCTACCATTAATTTTAAATTTTATACTTTTTAAATTTCATATTTTCCCCGTGTCCTAAAAATGATATTTAGAAAAACATTTTCCACGCTCTGAGAAGTAAAATAGGAAAGATGCCTGTTTTTTTGTTGTTGTTTTTTTTTCTTTGTTGTTGTTGTTTTTACGACAAAAGTTCACCGAGTAATAAAGAATTCTATAAAAATTCAGAGATTTCTGGCATTAAAAATTAGCAGACAATTTTGTAGTAACGGAACTTTCCAAAATGTTATAAAATGCAATGTATCATATCTCGGTCGGGTTTTTCGCAGAAGAATAAAATTTTACTGTTTTACTTATTAGGGCCTGGGAACAAATTCGAAATATAACTTATAGAAACCTGGATCGTATCAAAAATTAAAAAATGTGTTTAAATAAATACTTTCAGGATTATTTAATCAATATAATTTTAATTCTGTACTTATTTCACACACTACTGCAACTATCTGCAACAGTTAAAAAATTAAACTTACACATGAAATAAACAAACTCATACAGAAAGACTGCTTTGAAAAAGACAATTACCTATTTAAAAAAAAAAAAAAATCTAATCCTGTCAAGGAATGTGGTAAAAATAAAATTCAAAATAAATCTGTATTCTTTATAAATCGGAATAACAAAACAAAATGTTTTATGAAAGGAACTGGATGTATGAAGAAAAAATAATTTTAATTCAATAGTTTTTAATACATTTAATTACCTTTTGCAATCGCAAATTTCGTCGACAAAGTATATCCATATAATTATATAAATTGCGACAACTCTGTCGGCACTTTCTGATAAATGCAGCAATCTTTTTTCTTTAGCAGTACTTATTATCAGAACAAAGAAAAAATAGAGAAAGACAGAATAACCAAAGTTAATCAAGTTTGCAATAGGTTTCTCGAATTCATAACTGTGCGGAGTTCTGAGTCATGAAAAACAAACATCGTGTTTAATAATGAAATCCCTTTCTTCATATATTTATTTTTCAGTCTGATTCTAAACAGAATCTGCGTTTTTATGAATTTTTATAGAAGTTCAAAGTGATTATAATAAAATAAGTTTCGTTTTCTGAAAAAATACTATTATTCAAATGTTGTGTTTATATTTTAAAAATTTTATTACTCAAAATGATACTTATTGAATTGAAATTAACTTATTTAAACAAAGCATTACAAAAATGAGATTTTTTTAATTTATTTTTAGTGAACAAGTTATAAATGACTTCCACATTATTCATAAACCCTTTAGATATTTCATATATATATATATAAACGGTAGTCATAACTTAGCTTTCCGATTTAAATCCCAATAAAATTAAAACCTTTTGACACTTTATGATTAAATAAGAATCAGGGGTATTGTATTTTTGAAGATCATATTACGTAAGCGCTTAAGCGAATTCGCAGTGACTCGTAAACCGTTTTCTACAAAACAAATGCCACTTTTAAAATTTATGCTAATTGGTAGTAGCTTTTCAAACGTATGTTACAAGTAAAAAAAACACACCGGATAGAAAATTAAACTTTTCATATTTATATAAACTCACATAATGTGACCTAAAATCTTTTAGTTTTAACGGGTGCAAATCTTGCAAAATTTCCGAAGTCGACGATGCACTTTGAAACACCAGCCTTTACTCAAAATGTGCTATTATCAATGTATTAATAATGAAATGCATGAGTCGATACTTTACAAAATAGCCAAATAATTGTTCCGTGTTTAAAGAACATTATTATAAATTAGAAGCGGGTTTTACCCATCGTACCAATACATGGAAGGAAGTCTCTAAAAATTCAGTAATATATTGCATTAAAATTTGAAAAAGCAGCCGTGGAAAGTACACGTGCTTAATATCAAACTGAACGGTCATGAGATATTATACAAATAATTGTTCATACAATGCGGCATTCCTATCATTAGAATGTCGTATGTGTTCAGAATTCCGATCCTGCTAAAGTATAGCTTTTCACTGGAGGTACTTGCACCAATTAAAATTGTCGATGTCGTATCCTGAAGCAACTTGTAGATTAGTCATGCCCATTTTCATCTAGAAGGGACTTTCACCACACATAACTGTGAGTTTAGAAACAAAAAAATCCGAATGTTATCCCTAAAATCCCACTGTATTGAACTAATGTCACCACCTGGTAGATTTGGTGCCGGTTCTCTAATTGAATCATTCAGTTGCAGAACTCATGACATGTTCGGTTATTGTCATTCGCTTCCAATCCTTGTTACGAATATTCGGTACCAAATCTCCAACAGCGTAGCTTTATAAGAAGCACGATTTTTATGCAAACCTGGGCTCCTCCTTATATTAGTACGGTTATTTACTGTTAAACTTACTACTGTTGTTTACTGTTAAAGTTAGATCGCGCTCTGTTTGCACCTTATGGACAAAACAGTTACCTGATCGGTTCGTCTGTTGTGGTATACGACTTTTTTAATTGATGATTTTTTTAATCAATTTATAAACATTTGTAAACATTTTATAAATTTTCGAACGCTTTTTTTATAATATTTCTAATGGTAGGTATATTTTTATCCAGTAGTTTTCGTTTTACAGAGATTTCAATGTGAAAGATTAATAATTGTGACTGTGTATTTCGTGTAAGGAACATTTATGGATCAAAGAATTGGCAAAGTTCTAGTACTGTTTAACCCATTATGGACATGTGTATAGAAATGTATCAGAAATTTTTAGACTATGCTATTCAATCGCAGTGACTAGTACAGGAAAATACGCCGATTAAAATAAGAATAAAAAATAAATTCATAGATTGTCTGTACGTACTACTTAGACAAATAGCTTACTTATTTCTAAATAAATATTTAGTAATTTCCAGGATCCGAAAAATCTCAGTCACGTCTTAAGTCTTCTAGAAGGCGTACATTGAAAGTTCTTCTCTTATACTTCTCTATCTTTTCTGTTGCACAAAATTATTACAACCTCATATTGAAGGTCTCCAAAATTAAGTAGTTTTTTTATGTTTATATATCATATTTAGAATAAAAACCATATAAAAGATTAATATATATATAGCTATGAATTATTCTTATGATGCTCCTCCGAAAAATCCATAAGATATTCATAGTATTCCATTCTGGCTTTTTCTTTTAATTAAGTTTAAGATTTTCAGAATCCTTTCCATTGTTTTTCGTAATATCTCTTCCTTTGTTTTTCACACATGTGATTTCTTTAGATATATTTCTTTATTTCTTTATTTATATATTTTAATTGCCTTTTAACTTGAACTTCAGTAGCTTGTATGTAACACACATTTTTCCTTTTTTAAGGATGAAAAGACGTTGTTTCATGTTTTATTTAAATTTTAACATTAGGAAGTTGTTTTAATTATTGAAGATATTTTTGTATTACTTAAAGTTCGAAAATCAATTTCAAATGTTTTTGTTAAAAAAATTATATTCTTAAAAATAAATTATTGCATAAGATTATAAATAAAAAATAATATGAAATTCAAACTATTGTTTTAAGGTAATTATATTCCGTTAATTTATTATTTAAGTTATATATTTTTTATTTTTTTATTTATATAACGTTTAACCAAAACTATATTTTTTATGAAACTAATTTGAACATTCTAAGGTCAACGAACCCAATTCTACTACAGAAAAAATTGAAGTAAAAGATTTTTTTCTCCTGACTACATTATACTTTATTCAAGAACAATATGCTAAACAGTATAATGCAGATATGAAATAACAGTAAATATGCAGATATGAAATTTTATTTGATGATATTAAAAGAATGTTATCTATTGCAATGGAAATTTAATTTATTTTAAATTAACACGATAAGATTCCTTACCGTCAAATAAAAAATCTGCATTTATATTGTTAATTATAACTAAATACCTGTTAGTTTAATAATGGAGATAATTATATGATTAGATTTTAATGACTACTAACTGCAATATTTTCCAGAGAATAATTTTCGACCGCGATTCCCCAAGGGATAGAAACATGTGATAAATACCTTTGAAAAGACAGCTTTCTGCTTTCGGAATAACAAATTATCATAGTTGAAACTTATTAAAAGTGTAATTTTATCTAACATTTTAAATTATGAGGTTTCTTCATTTATCATGTCATTTTGAGATAATGTAAACCGTCATTAAAATGTTTATAAGTAATATCATCCTTTTCTTTGTTACATAATAGTTCATCTGTAAGCTAAATATTTTGAAAATATATTTGTGTATATATATAATTGGAAAAAAATAATAAAAAAATATGATTTATAGTCAAAGTAATGTTTTGTTAAAGTGGTTAGTTAATAAGAACTGTTTTATATTTTTAATGATTCTAGTAATTTTAAATTTATAGAAGTTTGAAAGATTACATTTAATTACGATTACAATGGCTACAATTAATGTACTTTTTAATTATTATATATTTTACCTAAGGAGCAAACTGAGAAGGTTCATTATATTCACCGTACTGGTATAATACAATTTTTTTATTACGGCATTAAAATTTTTATTGAAGCCTTTTTTAATAGTTAAAATAATTCACTTCAAATAATAACTCATCAACGTGCTCAGTCTCATTTAAGAATAGTTTTTCTTAAAAAAAGATTTGGTTTCCGACTAAAAGAGATTATATGAATGAATACATTGATTCCTCATACTGTAAAATAAAATTAGAAATAAACTTAAAGATTAGATTATTAAAATAAGACACAGGGAACAGCAACCGCCTTGCATGCACCAGTATTTACTATAATTACCTTTACTGTGATCACCCTTGAATTTATGAGCTATTTATTTGGAATAAGAACCAGATGAACAAAATATTAGGATTTGTATTTTAAAAAAAAAGTGTTCAGTAACAATTGTTGAATAACAAAAGTTTGTGTAGATGAATACAGAAAAATAACTGTCGGTAAATTCCTTTCTCTTTACAAGAAAGTTTATTCGGGATTTGTACAGCAAGTTTAAAATTTTCGCGAATTTTATATTCAATTTTTAGAGTTTCTTCGCGTTTCTCAGGCACCTTTTGATATTAATACACTAAAAAATTCTGTTTTAATCTTTTAGTCCAATACAGCCATTTTTTATATTTTTGAGTTTTTTAGCGATTCGCACAGTAGTAAAAGGAATTCGGTTTCAATCTGTTAGCCCAATATAGTAAATTTTGTGTTCTTTTCTAAATTTATTTGGAATTTGTGCAGCGATTTTAATATTTTTGCGTTTCTTTATTGTGAGTTTCAGAGTTTTTTTGCATTTCGTGCTATTTTTTATAGGAACACCGGGCGTGTCAGCTATTTTAAAATAAATTTAAGTTGATACTCCAAAACTTTTCACTGAAAGGATGTTCCTTAATTCGGCACTTAAAACATGTTTGTGAAAGTAGGCAGCAAACATTATAGCACATTTTAACTCATGAAGTGCTGCTAACATACTTGTATAACTTTCAGAATAAATCGGCAAATTTAAATGATCAAATTCTACAAAAAAGCTAGCCGACAATACTATTACCCTTGATTACGGAGCTGGGACATATGTCATCGCAGCAGCTATTTTCGAAGCACATTTTTGAAAAAAAAAATCTCTGCCCCACGCTGATATTAGGATATGTTCAA
Source organism: Maratus michaelseni (assembly GCA_963931845.1). Taxonomy (NCBI): domain Eukaryota; kingdom Metazoa; phylum Arthropoda; class Arachnida; order Araneae; family Salticidae; genus Maratus; species Maratus michaelseni. Next base: position 340,414,756 of record OZ007587.1, on the reverse strand, counting down.
GAGAAATTCACGACAAAAACATTACATTGTAAATTGTGGTACGAATGAATATAAAAGTACTGGCCCGTAATCCAAAATATAACCATAAAATAATTCTGCAAATTTCAGTCTAAGACTTTTAAAACTGAATGTCCGCCACATTTTGGTTATTTAAAAAAGTTTAAATAAATAAAGTAAAGCAAAAAACCTTTCTATTATTTAAAGAAAAATGGAAGTTCATATCACTCAAAAATTTAGAATTAATTTATGTGTATTCGAACTATCTTTAAAATAGGCTTACTTTCCAAAATTTTGTAATTCTTAGCACAATATTCTGCGTCATGAAAATGTTTCTTTTCATAAATACAAAACGTATTTGGTCACCGATATCAAATTTAATTCAACTCTTTCTCTATTTTGCAGCTTCTATTAGTATTATATTTTTTAAAGTTAAACATTACCTAAAAAAGGGAAATGGAAACATAATTTATCTGGTAGAAAGAAAAAAAAATAAATAACACAGACGTGAGAGAAAATAAACTTTAAGAATATAAATTGGCTTTCTACATGTTTTACATACAGTGGGGCTTTATATATATGGTGACATATCCCTGTTCTTTTCATTTCAACACAAGCAAATGCTTTCGAGAATGTCTTGTAAACAGATTCATTGTTCTTTTGGTATTTATTTATTTATTTGTATTTATTTTTTCTCTTATTTTTCTTTTCTTTTTTTTTTCTTTTTGCATATAATAAAATAACAAAGTAGTTTCCAAATTAAGTACGACTCATTCCATTCTAAATCATCTCACTGTATCTTTAATTATTTGCAATCATATGTTTTCATAAAGAATAATCCATAATAATCCTAAATATGCAAAGTATAACAATAAAATCAGTTACAGTGGATTAATTTAAATCATATAGTAATTTATTTTCAAGTAAATTAGTCACTTAATTCTGAACAAAAAAAGCATTACCGTATAAATTTTAAACATGGCAAATAAAGCATAAACATAATTAAAAATATTCAAATGTTATTTTAAGAACACATCTATGCATTTATTGTTATTTTTAAAACGCTCTAAGAAACTTTTTGATTAAAAATCTCAAAAGAATGTGGAAAATTCCGAGATTAACAAAAAAGCAATAGACGGAATTTAAAAAAATTTAAAATTTAAAAAACTAAAGTAAAACACATTTTAAGAAAAATATTACAGTTCCATGAAGAGAAAAACTAATTTTGAAATGCAGGATAAAATGAATTTGACCATTAATTAAACCGTTTAAATAATTATTAATTAATATTATTAGCAGAAAACAACAAAGTAATTAAATATCACTTAAGTGATTTTGTTCAGCGTTTTATATCGATAATATAGCGTAAGAAACATTTTAAAAAGTGAAATTTCTCTCTTTGTTTTAATTAAGTATAATTATTCTCAAAAACGCGCACATCCACATGCACAAATTCACAAATATGGCTCACATTTACATTACGAAGCAATTTTCAATTGGGATTTATTATGTTTTCCACATTACAACCGTACGTGTTTTTCAAAATTTGTTATTTATTTTAAAATATGTACCCATCAGTACTTAAAATTAACTGGTTTATTTAAAAAGTAATGTAAATGAATTCACAAATAGAATTGGAACACTCGTAAATTTATACAGTTTTCTTAAGGTCTCTTTATTTTTTCAATATAATTTAAATTTTTTTAAAAGTACGACATACAAATTTTATTTAGACAACTTTGGCTTAATTTTGTAGTGAACTATACTTTAGCTAATCATTATTTTTTTACTATTCAATGCGTAGTAATTATGGAGTATTCCATTAGATATCCTGTAAAAAAATAATCATACTGTTAAAAACATTAGATCCAAAATGTGTTCTTGTATAACTTCCAACTTTGTTTTGATGGAAATCACATTGAATATTTGTTTGCTTCTTTGTAATCTATAAAACATTTTAAGCTATCCCAAAGACTCGATCATTTTATCTGAAAAAAAAAAAAAAAATCAAACAAATCGCAGAATATTTGAGCAGTGAAATCTTCAGATGATATAGAGGAAGGTTTTAGAAAAATAGTTTACCATCTACGCATTACAACTAAACATATGGATAAAATGGGCAAGTAGGAAGAAAACAATATAAAGAAGCTAATGAAGAAATCTCACCTGGTATTTATTTAGTAGATAGCATGTAAAAAGGTTAATTTGTTAGAAAAATGTTATATTTGTTGATAAATCGGAATTAAATATTTTCAGTTTGAAATAGTTATTTTTTGTGAAAATCAAACAAAGTTCAATCAAATCAAACAAAGTTTATTATTTGAGTTTTTCTTGCGGATTGCTCATTGTATCCATAGGCTCAGATAATAAGTCTGTTATTTTAAGAACAGAAGTTATAGAGAAACATTTTCTTAAATATATTAGTACTTCTTACTACTTAAAATACGGAATTTGCTTGATTTACCGATGTATTCGGAAAAGCATAAATCGCAGTACAGTTACAAATGAAGCTCCAAATATCCATGCTTATTTTTTTTTTTTTTTTACTTCAAATTGTTAAACAAACTTCAAAATTATACAAAAACAAATTTTTCAAAGCACCTAATAATTTTCTCATGCTTTATTAACGGATTTTTGTGGAATTTATAATAACATCATATTATAACTGCTATTTTTATGAACTCGCCATACAAACCGCAAACTAGAAATTATGTAGTGGCCTAGCAACTGTCTTATTAAGTTATCCTAGTGTTTTGAATGAGACCGTGATGTCACAACCTTTTTTTCTGTAAATGCGGATTATCTACATCATTTCCGACAAATAGTTGTAACGAAATATTTTGAAACTGCATAAACATCGCCTTGGAAAGTTAGCACAGCACGCTGATTACACGTGTCGGTCACTGTATTTACATGCTAATTTAGAAAATTTTCATCAAAAAACATGCAGAAAACCTAAGTACATTTATTGTGCACAAAAGTACCTGCTTTATGGAATATTATATTTTAAAAAACTTGGAGGTTCAGTTATTTTCACCACTTGTAGATACCAGCAAGTGAAATTGGCCTCTTTTTTAGAATCACTTAGCCATTGTTATTAAATCATCGTTAACGACAAATTCAGGAAAAAATATTGTTTTCCTTAGCACGGAGATCATCATAAATAGTTGATTCATGAACATGAAAACAATCGGTATAATCAATATATTGGTAGGAAGCAAGCAGAAATCAATGCTAATCGCAAAATTCCCATCAGCCAAGTCATTGGCAGTGTCTCGTTTAGAATTATTTAATTAATTTAATTCCTCTTTTTGGATTTGTACATATATTTCATAGCGCTGAAGGACAGGAATTAAAAAGATTAATCTGTAATAGTACAGCGATTGGATTGGAAAATGTCAGATTTTTCTTAATCCCTTTTAAATTTAAATGTTTTCAATATACGCAATAATCACTATTGAATAATACATAGATCATGGGCATTTATCCGTTGCTTAAATATACGCCGCTATTATTATGTCATATTATGTTTGTGAGTACGTTTTTTAAAACAATGTATATTTTTATTTTGATCATTTTAAACATACAACAAAGAAAGAACAACAATAGTCCATATAAATTCGATGTTACTAAATTAATAATTCAACATTGCTTAATTAATCACAATTTCTGCTTTGAACAGCCTTTTAATACAATATATAATAATAAAACATTAACTTAACACAGTAAATCTGCTAAATGCCTCTTCGCATTTAGCAGATCCAATTCGTCGCTAAAATATTTTTGAGAAAAAATCAGTCACGAAAATACTAGCATATTTTACAATAATTGCAATTTGAAAACATGTCGCCTTTTCATGCTTTCACTTCAGGTACATGAAAAAACGTACTTTGATATCGATAGCATTATTTGACTCCGAAGTTAAAATGCGTAACCGTGACATATATTTCGGAATTATTCGGCGCATTTAAGGAGTTATCGGGGCATTTGGCAGTAAACGATATAAATTGTAATCGGAAATTATTTTAGTGAAAGCATTTTAAATGCGGTGAAATGTTTCGTTTATTGTTTCCGAAACACGGATGTGTCATTATTGCTTTAAGGTTATAGGTAAAAGAACATTGTCGCATTTATGGGTAGCCACATTTAGACACAAAGAAATCATCACTAATGCACGAATTACACGTTATTGTTTATTCGAAAAGGAACGATAACTATCTTGGACATTCTTTTAAAAAACATTTATATTTTTCAATATAAAAATCAGATTCTGTGGACCAGAATAGCTACATAATACACAATTGGTTTTAAATTTAAACTTAATAAAATTTTGCCTGTTTGTTTAAAATTAATTTAAATTTATTCCTAATGTAAAAAGTATAGCACGCAAAAGTACAATTATTTAGCTTAGTATAACCTTTTACTTAAGTAGACGTACAATTATATCGTAAAATGTTTCTTTTTTATTTACATAATGAAAGCATGTGTTTTTTTGTTTATATCTTGTATTGATTATTGAATGTATATGTGTCATATAGCTTTTAAAATATCGTATTTTAAATTAGTAAGTAATATATTACGCTATGGCAAGTTAAATAATGCGCAAACACAACTTTCAAGCGACCGGTTTACTTAAAATCCTATTAAGCAGCTAGTATTCTCATAGATGCAATGATAAAATATATTTTCGGAATTTAATTACTACAAAATTCTATTTCTTCTTCAGGCTATTTTTATTTCTCTTAAACCCACGAAATCCTCTAGAAAAAAATCACAAGCAGACTCGAAATGTAGGAGATTACAGATGATAACTACATTTTCAGAAATTATCTCTCTCAAAATTCAGTTTACAGTTCTAGCTTACAAGATGCTATACAATTCATCCAAATCGTTTAACGAATTGTAAAAACAGAACTGTAGAAACAGACTTTCTAGTGTTCTACCGAAAGCGGAAATAACTCCTTCCGGATAACCATTTTGTGATCATAATAAGTTATGAAAATGTCTTCTTAAACTTTTACAAAATGCAGTTTTCCATAAAAATAGAAATAAATGGCATTTTTTATAGTGAAATCGTTATTATTCGTAAGGAAAAATAATATAATAACGTATTAAATATATGGACAGTGTCGACACAAAGTGTTCCGAAATCATGTTTTCCTATCAAAAGGCAACATTATACTATTAATAACACAATAGTCTAATAATAATCACAAAACAATAAGACTGTTTTATTTACATGTATAAATCTATTCTCATACTTTCTAATATTAGAATCGTTTAACTTTTCTTAGGACAATTTAATTATTTTTGAAAATAATAATAATAATCAAATCTTTTACAAAAAGTCCTTTAACTAAATTAAAATAAAACTATTTATAATTCACTAATGAATATTCTATTGTAACAATATGTTTACAACAATATTTTATTTTGTGATAAGCATAGGCCAACAAATTGTAACGAAGATGTTCTTACATCTACTTCATTTAATTTACTTTTCACATATAAAGTTTCTATAAAAAAATTTCTTTAAAGTAATTAAAGTCATAAAAAATAGATCAACACTCATAAAAAATGAGAAACTGGAGACGGGAATTGGAAGAAAAAACTAAATTTAAACATGAAACGCGAGAAAAAAACTAAGTAAATCATTCAAAATCGAGAAAAGCATATGCAAAGTGCCTGTCTATGTATTTTGCATACACACAGTGTGATGTTTTGTATAAATTCGGAAAATTTAATTTTTTAGTTTTCTAAGACAGTTTTGTATTTCCTATGTCATTTTGCTTTCTTTCTTAGAATTACTAGGGATTGAAAAACGTTAGAGAAATTTAAAATTGTAAAAATAACACTGATGTATTTTTATGTTCAGAATATATTTTTTTTTAATTAAAGTATTGATAACTAGAAATTTCTGATTTTTCACATATTCAGATATAGTACAGGTAAAATAGATAAAAATTGAATAATATAAAAAAAACTGGTGCGCATTAAAAAACATTAGAGGAAAATTTTCTTTTTGTACTAGAAATGAAGATCCGATAAGTTGTTTTACCAAGTTTCGGGGGTAAACTTTTTTTTTTTTAATTAAAGATTTTTAACTAGTTCGATCAGGATATGGTAACCCATTTATATTTTAATACTAAATCGAACAACACCGTCGACACAAGTCGACAGGATCACTTATTACAAAATTACTACAGATTGTATGACAAAAAAGTGAAAAAAATAATAATTTTAAATTCACCACACCTTTATTTCATTTCGTTTGCATACCATACACTCACATTAATAATAATCTTAATATTTTAGATAGGTATTCGAAAAGAGTTAACCCGACAGAAGGCGCGCACCCAGCACTGACGTTGGAGATCGCGCGGGGTGACTGGGTCACCCCAATTAGTTTTATACAAACAATGTGCTATAAACAAGAAAAATATCATTTGATTTTAACAATAAGTTCATTAAATCATTAAGAAAGTATACTTCTTTAGTTAAAAAAAAACTTTTGTAATGTTTAAGAAAACTTTACAATCAAAATAATTGCATATCTTTATCAGGAGTTTTAAATCTACATACATTTCTGGTAAACATAAGAAGAATGATTTTTACAGGTAAAATTATCATACTTTATGCATGAAATCGTAGCTTTATTGTCTTTAAATCTGTTTTTTCTGTTATATTGTGTGCGATAATTTTTACTCCTGCTAAGATCACGTTTTCACTTTTTGATTTTTTTTTCTTTTTCCAAAACTGTTTTACTTTTGCTAACAAAAATACTTTCTTCTGAATCAGAATTTTGTAATCTTTATCCTTTTGCTCAAACTCACTTTCGCTGTCGTGAGAACTGTATATTTCCTCCTCAGGTTCATTTTCACCAGCTTGATCAATTTCTTCTTCAGAAGACTCAACTTCATCAATTAAATTTCTAAAAAGTTCCATTTATTTTTAATAGTCTTTAAGTTTAAGTTTGCACGCCATTATTTATTAAACAATTCAACGCAAAAAACAACATAAACACTTCAGAACAGAAAACTACGCTGCTTAGAATGAGAAATTTCGAAGCAATAACGGTCGCGTGGGGAGACTGAGTCACCCCTATTTTTACATGGATTCCAAAAAAACGATTGTTTCACGCGCAGAAAGGAAACGAATGTAAAAAATAAGATTACACCTAGCATGGGTAGAGTCAGACAGGAGGTTACTGAAAGGATGGTCAATTACAGATAAACACTTTTCGCGGGACTGATGTTTTTCTGGCTGGGGACGACTGGGGTGACCCTGTGCCCCGCGCGATCTCTCTCGGGTTAAGGTTAACTCCAGTGTCAACAAAAACTTGTGAAGAACCCAAAATTTATGTACATGTGTGCATAATTCATTTAATTGGACATCATTACATTAATTATCTTCGTCATTTATCCAAGGAATTAAGTTATCCCTCAAGAGTGGGGGGGGTCTTTCAATCGAATAATAAAAACCAGGAAGGTCAATGTGTGGTGGGGACCAAACATATAAAAGAAAGGTATGAGTTTCCACCAAGTTTCTTTCACGAGTGTTACTTTCATTTTCGAATATTCTATCCTTATAGTGAGAGTGAAATTACTGCCACTTTTTGCTAGTAGTTCGGTGAGTAGTTTTATCGTTGTAGTAAACTAACAAATAAAAAAATAAGTACTCTTTACTGAGTTTTACAATTTACAAAAGTATTTGTTTCTTATTCTAAATATCTAACAAAAGCTTTCTTCAATTTTTGACTTTTTTTCATATTAATCTCTTTATCTTACTCCCTGTCCCTGTTTACATAATCTTGTATGCCAGGTCGCGAAATTCCTCTCGCCAGCTCGCCACTGGCGAGTAAATATTTAAGGTTGACGAGTAAGTTTCGTCTTTTAAAATGTTGTGCTTCAAATCAAACTATATACGCTCAGAATATCGTGCCTCAATCCAGCGACACGCGGAAGTGTTTTAAAATCAAGTGACGGCAGTTGTCTTCTAAAAGTTGAAAAAATGCGGCATCACCAACTTATATTTTTCTCCTATGGAGGAACGAATTACTCCCGTCTGCATTCGTCCCCGCACTCGTACCGCGCAAGCACCAAGGCCGCTTTTTTTGCTTCCGAGGCCGAATCTGATCGGTCTTCACTCCTTCAATCAGGTTTCGCCACCGAAACACAGTAAAAATTATCCGTTTTCTTCCAATTTTTTTGTTTCTGTTGGTTTAGAGTTTTTCTTGGTTCTGTGATAGTTGGTGGTAATTAAAGTGGCTTTTTAGTTTATTTTTTATTTATTGCCATGGAGAAAAGACAAAGCAATAATATAGACTCCTTTTTTAGTAAAGGTACTAAATACATCAAACGAAAAATGCGATAAAGATGCGGTCACAAATATTGAAAGTCAACACGTGTATCCTCAAGCAATTTTTCAATTTCTACATTCTTTTATGATTTCGGTTACCAGAAATTTCTTCACACTATATCAGTTAACATTTTTTGAAAATTGCTCATATTTTTCATTAATGTAAAATATTCTGGATTTAACAGACAGTTCCTTTTAACAATGGTCAATTTAAATTCGGTTTGTCAGAAATAGTTCATTTTCTGGGAAGGTGTGGTGGCCGGCGTTGCTGTCTGCATGAATGTAAAATAGTGGCGAGCAAAAATTTTAGTCTGGCGAGTACCATTTCAACTGAAATTTCATGCCCTGTTGAATGCTGTAAATCTTGAAAAGTCAGCACTGTCTGTTGAATACAACACTATGGATGAATACGATGCACACAGAGGTATTGGTCATTAATGGTGTTTACCTGCAGCTCATTGTAAATTACAACAAAGACAATTGCGAAGCTTACCTTGAAGTATGCATAACGCATACAGTGCATAAAATATATGAAAATAAGTTCATGCTTGCAAAGAATACGTAACAGCGGTTTTTCGTAACAGAATACGTAACAGAATTCGACGGTTTCGATGACACAGCTATTACGAAATAGATTGAACATTTCCTCAGTTATCGGCATATTACCCCACAGTAAGTCTTGTTAAGAAATTCAACTAAGTTTGAATTATTTTCCCGTAAATCTGTTAGTAATGCCAAACGTTCATTTGGGGTCCATAAAAACTATCAGCGGCTTGGAAATAAATTTAAACCCGAACATTGGGGATGAGTGCGTGAAGGCGTCAATTTACATCCTATTTGGACTGCTCTACCTCCTGCTAATGAAGAAATAATCAAGGTGATATATTGTGTTTTCAAAGGGGATTGTTCGTCGCCCAGTGCAGTTGCAGAAAAAGAAAAGCGGAATAACTTGCTCTGCACTGTGCAAAATTTGTGACGTTGTAAACTGCTTGAATATCAAGAAGTTACGATGTAAACTGATGTCGATTTTGACAAATTCGATGACCTTGATTTTGATTATTGCAATTTTAACGACAATTAATACGTTTAAGATGATTGAATGTGATACAAAGAATATTGTTTTCGTAAAACTGTAATAAAGTTCTGCTCATATAAAGTACAATTTTCGACTTTTTAGTCATAAAACCAATTTTTCCTTTATAGCAAAAGATCGTATCTACTTGCGAATGGCGTCAACCAATTGAAAATTAACAAAGTACATGGACCCTACTCAATCTAGTTAAAAAATGTTAAGTTATCAAAATTGCTCTCTTTTATCCCGGTAAGACAACTATTTTGTTTGGAGACTTTTCAATCTTCATTTCTAGTACAAAAACGATGCTATTTCTACATTTTTGTGAATGGACACAAACACTATTTTACATGAACTAATACTGATTATTAAATATTTAACAAAACTTGATAGGAAAACATCAATATCTATTGTAACTGACATCCATTTATTAAAAAAATGATCATAATTGTCTAGTGCATGATTAAAAATCTTGTTAGTGTCTCAATGTGAGTTCGTGTATATATGTTTGTTCTATAACTGTATGAAAATCTATCGCATTGCGAATCTCAGATTATGAAGTCCTGGCACCAATAACAATATTTTGAAAATACTACATAACTGTCAAACTAAGCATGTATATGTTACAGTGAACACACGAATTCAGTCAAAACGGAAATTAACTAGGGATAACAAGTTTTTTCTAGCGCTCTAAGTTAGAACGCGTTCTAACTGGAATAAGTCAGTTAAAACACATTTTAACTGGAGTTCTCAGTTCGAATACGTTTTTCCTAGTTGATTCGGGTTTTGACTGATTTCGGGTTTTCACTGTAACATATAACTGTTACTAGTAGTACTAGCGCTCTAAGTTTGAACGCGTTCTAATAGGAATAAATCAGTTAAAACGCGTTTTAACTGATTTATAGCTATAATTTTTGATAGATACAAATAATATTGTCAAAAAATTCAATCAAAACCGGAATAAATTGGGTTTTACCAAGCGCTGTACGTTAGAACGCATTCTAACTGGAATAAATCAGTTGAAACGGGTTTTAGCTAGAGCTCTTATTTAGAACGCGTTTTACCTAGTTAATTTGGATTTTAACTGATTTCGGGGATTCACTGTAACATATATATATATATATATATATGTATATTGAAAAAAAAAAGAGCATTAAAACATTTAACAATTATCGTCTTCTAGTTTCAGTGGCATTAATAGCTCCGATTTCAGTGCTAAAAAGCTGCTACCGAAATTATTATGCAACAGTTAGATAAATCGTCTTGTGCTCCAAACGTTGTTCTATTTATGTATACTGTATTTCGCGTATCTCCTTCTTCGACAAAGTCTCTAATATTATTTTTTATCTGAATTTTCGAAAGCATATAATATTAAAAATATGTTTATTGAACTCTGATTGCTGTTCTTTTAATTACAACGTAGTACCATCGAGTATAAACAACAGCTGGCGATTATTTTCTTTCCAGATATCTTATTTATTGTAACTGAATTATAATGCAAATCTTAACATGAGACATTAAACGAATCTGACAACAAACATTATGCAAGAATACAGTTGAAACTTTGCACAAAATAAGGATTTCGTTTTAATTAAATTTTTGTATACTTTTACTGATAATTTTACTTAATATTCATCTATTACTATTACCATATATTCCAGATTTAGCATGCTGAAACTTTTTTCCATTTTCTCCTTTTGATGCGCATCCAGAACGTGGATCATACAATCGTTTAAGCAGTAATAATTTCGTTAATTCGCTTTTTACAACCGTATTATTATAATCTAAATATATCAACTTTCTATTTTTTTGTTGAACTTGTTTTAGATTATTTCATGCAAAGCTTTTCTATAACTCAATCTTTACATTCGTCTGATTCACATACATTACAATTACAACCTATTGCAGTAATTTATTGAGCAGATGTAATATCAGCATTTCACAAATTGTTCCACAATTTTTTAGTTAAAGAAATGTATAAAAAACCTTCAAATACGACAATGAATTAAACAATGCGGCGCTAGTTAAAACGCGCTTCAAAATTTTCCATTAATTTAGATTGAATCTCCGAGTTTCAATATCTACTTATTTAGTTGCCGAGTGTTAATTTAAACGTCACTATGGATTTATCCGTAAAACAGAACGTTTTAACGAGTAATAGAATATCTATATATTTACATTATCTGTATATTTACATAATCTGTATATTTACATTTCTGAGCATGTGATATATTAATTTTTATAAAAATTTTGTTCAATTTACTGGGATACCATTCTTACTTTTAACAATGAAAATTTTCAAATGTTTCCATTGAAGAAACTAAGAACTATTAAGATTACACAAGTGTTACAAAGTGCGTATTTTAAATACAATGTTTTATTATTTTTTTAAACAATAAAAAAGACTGTCTTGTATTCTTGAATTATTTGCAAGTCGGATTGTAATTAACATCATTTAATTAGAAGTAATGACATAATTACATTGCTCGCTTTATAACATTATAAATATATACAACTATTAAAAATCCTACTATTAAAAAAATTTAAATTATTCTTCAAAATGTCACTGGATATTTTTTTCATTAAGATACATGTATCTGTAGAGGATAACTTACTTATTTATTTATTTATGCATAAGAATTTTCTGTATAGTTAAATATACATATTTACTTATTTTTATTAAACTTTTATTAAACTCAAAGCACATCAATACTAAATTAATTTTAAAGTTTTAAGTAATGTAATTTCCCAATAGCCACAACTATTAATACAAGACAAATTAAATTTATTTTGTAGTTGCAGAACGATTATTCAATACACTTTATAAATACAAAAATGTTAGAAAAATATTAACCTTTTTATTTTGTATTAATGAAAATTATTTACTACCATAAGAAATTTCTTACTAAACTTCAGACAGAAACCTCTAGTACTAAATGATAAAAATAATTTTATATCTTTCGAGAAATAAGGCACTTAATATAAATTGACGATCTCTTGTTATACTCCTCATACTCTGTTTTATACTCCCATTTCTGATACAATATTAAGGAAATCTATTATTTTTTCTCTACAGGCATAAAAATTGATTTACTGTCATATATATTTTTATGATAGGCTATTAATATCATATTATTATCATGCAAGACATAGTGTACATGCCTTATGCTACAATAAAACATGTTGAATCTGTGAACATTTCGCACGGGAAGTAGTTTGCTATATTATTAAGGCGGAATAGATGTAACATTAGGAAGGAAAATTCTTACTATTATATTATACTGTTCAATGTTTCATTTTATGAGTTTCATTAGAAGATTATTTCTTGAATAGTACGTAATAATGAAAATTACTTTTAGTTTTTAGGACAAACAAATTATATATTATTAGCCAAATGAATATTCAATACAAAATTACTTCTTACACTCCAATATACTATTCATTTAGGATAGAGATTTTAAATCTTTAATAAAGGTTATATATATTGTTCAACATGCTTAACGTAATATCGGCTAAGGTAACATGATGTTTAATATTTTATGATTGTTTTTACTAGAACAAACTGATCTGCATTTTTATTTTGTATAATTTCTGTTAACTTAAATCATATTTTCAAGGACGACCAGCTCTTAGCACCCACACAAACTTTTACAGTTAGTATCCTATTTTTTTGTATATTCCTTTTTGTGTTATATCATGATTCATATTTATTTTATGCTTTGGCTTATGTCGCCAGTCGGAATGTTTTCTTGTTTATTTCGTACAAAAGAGAACACATTTATATACCAGAAAACATACATACGTGGTTTTATGTTTTGTTGAAAACTACTCATAAAAGTAGCGATTGCCTGATGACGTCTCAGCATAGGGTAACGCATTTGATGCATTTTGATTTTGCAATTCATAATCAAAGTAGTGCGCTATTCTTGAATGTAGCGCTGACTCAGGATAGAGATTACTTCTTTGAGAGACTCTCTAGTTTCTTACCTCCCTTGATAAAATCCATGTGTTTCCTTTTGGTTTTGTTTGGAATTAAGTCCATAGTCAACGAGGTGTAATAAAAAATAATAATAATTAATATCGTTTTTGATAATAACGATAAATTCAAGGTACGTTTCTTGAAATTAAAAGATAAAACATAATAGAAGATACTTCATGAGGATGTTAGATTACAGTGGTGTTTGAAAACTTTTTTATATAAAAAAAAAAGATTATTGTATAAACCGCCAATGTATATTTTACAAAAAATCCGTCTTTATAAATACTAGGGCACCCAATCCGGGCTTCCCGGGATAGAGAATATAGGTGAAAACCATTTTTTTTTTTTTTTTACTGAAAACTCTAATATCGATTTTTTACATTTAATATTTTTTTCAGTTCGCCCCCTAACAACACCAAAGTGCATTTTTATGTGAAATATGTCAATTATATATTCAAATAAAATTTCGAAATGTATTAAAGCAGTAATTTCGTATTAGCCTCGTGCCAGAATTTAATAGCCAAGGAAATCACTAAAAATTTCGTTATCTACAGAATTTTTATTATTATTATTATTATTATTTTATTTTCAGTGGTTTTAAGCGCTTATTTCAATTACATGTCTGGTAAATGTGTGTTTTATTTATACAATTTTATTTATTGCTTAATGGAATTTTAATTTCGTTATGGAGGATATGCTGGAAACAAATTCTGAAATTTTTATATTGTTTAAAATGCAAAAGGATTAATATTTTGTAATCGTCTGCAAGCAATAGAGATAGATTTTAAAAAAAAAATCATGCTTGAAATTTAATTTAAATGCTATAATAAATGAGTAAATGGCGATACAGTTTTCTAATAAGTTGCATTTGAAAGTATATTTTTTTCTGTATAATGGTGTAAAAATTAAAAATATGCGATGTTTAAAAATTTAAAAAAATGCAGTAGCAAAAATCGCAAAACCGAAGTTTCATCGTTATGTGTTGTCATTCGGAAAATGACGTCAGCGTTACGCAGGGACACGTTTGTCCTTTATAATATAGATATGAATGTTTGCAACGTCAAGTTTATTTATCTTACCGCCACTTCACGCTCATTCCTAAAATATTTACACCAATATGTCAATCCTATTACTCTAACTTTTTTTAAATACTATAAATAAAATGGTTTATTTTTATTTTTTATTTTTTTTTATTTTTTTTTATGACGCTGGATGTTCGTTATTTGAAATTTGATGTTGTATTATTCAACAAAATCCTACTAATTAGGAAATATGTCACTCGAGATCTAATCGAGTTGTAGGGATGAAATATAACTCGTGTGACTTCTTTCCCAATCAATATGATTGTGTTGAATAATCATAAGGTATATAATTACAGATGAATCGTTAATTGTAACTCCTTAATCTGTAGCTTATTCTGTTGGAGGATTCAGATAACAGAGAAGATGTTATTGCCGAAAGCAGGTCTGAGTGAATTGCGTCAGCTTGCTTGTCACCCTGGTAGCTCAAGTGGTCGAGCAATGACAATTTAAGAAAGATATTCTGAGTTTTACTTCTTGCCTAGAAACTGCTTCACTCCTTTGAAAAAAATACAACTCGTGGGATTTCAGTCCTAATCATTATAATTGTGTTGAAAATAATAAACATCTGTATCACAGAATCGGAAAGTGAGTGAAAAAAATGTATCCGTTAATTAACGGGTTAACTGTTTAACATCAACATAATTTGTTCTTTTATTTTTAAATAGTTTGTAAATTGGATATTTGTCAAAAGTTTAATTATTTATCAAAAAACAATATTGTATTTTTGTGTTTTTATATATGGAAAACATGTGCAAGTAAAACTTGTACAGATATGATCTCTATTACATATTTTAAACAGTTTTTATAAAAATATGTGAAATCACAAAAGAAGATATCTTTAATATTTATCCAGATAAATTTCTGAAGAGCTCAAACAATAGGGGGAACTTGGGATACTTGACACATAGGAATACTTGACCCAAGGTCTTTTTCTCAGAATTGGGAAAGTTTTGTAAGTAGGAAGTGGCATCACTTCTTTTCTTTCAGGTTGTTGACCATATGGTGAAAATAACAACAGAATCATTTCATAAGTTTTTAAACTATCAGACAAAATACATTTTGATGCTCCAAAAGTAATTTTTTTGTACTGTAAACTCTGATGTTATAATTATTTTTGTTTAAAGGTAAGATTTTTTTTTAATTGGTCATTTGTTTTGTACACGTTTTTAGCTACAATAACATGTATAATAGTATTAATTTACTTATTAGCAAATGGCTGCATTTTAGGGTTATGTAGTAAATATGCAACTCGGGACACTTGACCCACTTCACTTAGGCATACTTGACCCAAGGGATTAGTAAACTCTGATGTTATAATTATTTTTGTTTAAAGGTAAGATTTTTTTTTAATTGGTCATTTGTTTTGTACACGTTTTTAGCTACAATAACATGTATAATAGTATTAATTTACTTATTAGCAAATGGCTGCATTTTAGGGTTATGTAGTAAATATGCAACTCGGGACACTTGACCCACTTCACTTAGGCATACTTGACCCAAGGGATTAGTACTATTCAAATGCGTTTTATTTATTTATTTATTTATTTATTCGTATAGATGCCCCAAAAATATAAAAGAAAAGAGGAGGCTAAACCCAGAGAGGTTATTCATTCTGGTATTTTTGAAAAATCTGTGGAAAAGTTTCTGGATGGTGTCCTATATCATACAGTAGCCAAAGAATTTGGTCTCTGTAGAAACACTTTAAGAAAATATGTCAGAAAAATCCAGAGATGACAAACAAAAATTTTGTTCCATCATATAAAGCAAAGCAAAAGTTTAATGAAAAAGAAGAACTGCTGTCCAACTATTTAGAAGTTATGGCTCGCATAAATCATGGTTAGACCACCAAGTTAACTACCAAGATAGAATTACAAGTTCTGTGTTTAAATATGACTTTATGTTTGGAGTTGATTAAATTGTTATTTTCTTATTCTGGAACTTGTTTAGGCGCAGGATGAACTTTCAGACTGCTAATATTCTGAACTTTCTACATTAAAAATTAAAATTGGGCATATTAATGCTAAGCCTATGGAATGTAATAAAAATTAAAAGTATTAATTTAGTTTGACAAAAAAAAAGTATTAATCTTAATGTTAATTTTGTTCTTATGTAAAAGTGTTTTGTTTATAATTTTGAATCATACGCCAAATCTATGACTTGGGTCACGTATCTCTAATGGCTGGGTCAAGTATCCCTATACATTGGGACACTTGACCCAAATTGAAAGTTATTGAATGTTCATATTTTAGTACCTTTACAATGAATGCTTTGGAATAATAATAATAAATATTGTGCAATACTTCCTTATGTTTATATAGACTGCATTTACACACCCATAAGTATTGTAAAAAAAAATAATAAAAATCCAAAACTAACAACTGGGTCAAGTATCTCTAGTTTCCCCTAATAATAATTAAAATTCATGAAGTGACATATGGGTTTTCTTTTGGTGTTATGTTAAAAAGAGTTCAACATTTTCTACTAAAATATTTTTTATATTAGCGATTATTGAATTTCCAGACATACATAATTTTGAATTCGTACTACTGTCTTAAACAAAACGCATTTCCAATTTACCAGTGCTAATTTAATTTTGTTCCAAAATTATTTTATATTTATGAAGAAACATTAATGTATTTCGCACTATACAAGAATAATGTTCAATGACATTCGATGTCGATCGAAGAAATTCTGTCTTTTCTACTACCATATCATATTACATGTAACATTGCAGACATTATTCTCTTAAATGAGATAAATATATATTGAGTGTTTTCGCTTTATAAGAAACTTTGTGTTTACTTTAATAAATACTGAAAATTTCATCAGTAATATAAATACGTAACATTGCAGTTTTGTGTTTTCTTATATCTGTATAAATTTATTCATTGTAAACGTTTTACACGGGCAGTATTTTCATGGTTTCATAATTTTGTATTCGTTTTACATCTACTATATATTTAAAAATTTAAAGAAAAAATAAAATTACAAGCATTTTTCGAAGATTTAGGAATTTTTAAAAACAAAATGTTGAAAAAAAAAATCTGATAAATGAAAACAAAATGTCTTATACTAAATTATCGTTAATGTATTGGTAAACCTCTGATAATAAAGCTAATATTTATCCTTAACTCATGTTTGTGAAAATTTTGTAATTACTATTGAAATTACCTTTTGGTAGTTTAATAATGTGGGATATATTTATAAATTAACATGGGAAACTTTTTATAATCATATTTAACAGTTAACTAAATTTACATGCTCCATTTGTTATCTATTTCAGTTATAAAAATTTTGTTTTAATAGTTACAATGGTTTATACTATAAATGAATGCTTTAAAATCTTAAATTATATGTTTAGAAATACAAAGCGGATAATCGAATGAGCAGTGCTACTAATTTAACAGATTTATACATTCAGATATCTGCAGCTACTTCCCAGTAGTGATGTTTGACTTATTTAATGGCATATTAAATACGGAAAATACTGCTGTTCGAAAATTGTAATAGATATTTTTAAAAACATTACGTTATATTGGCTACACTTATTATGATTTTGACGATTTAATATCAAAATAAATGTTTTACCTTTCAAAATGTATTTTCATTTATGAAAATAAATAGATACAAAAATGCTCGTAAAATTTTCTAAAGCCTGTTTAATCAGGTACTTTGGGACTTTGCACTTTACAGCGATCATATTTGCTACCGAACATGATGAGAATAAATCTTCAATATTGCAAAATTAATATTTTTGGAAAAATATACTTTTGATTAGAAAAAAATATTTCTGAATACATGAGTTTGAATTGTAAATTCTATAGCTTTTAACATACTAAAGAACTAATATTGAGTTTTTTTTCTCAGATTAAAATAAGCATAAGAAGATTATATTTGAGTTCAGAATTTATTTTTCAAAACTAATGTACACATAAATGCATTTAAATTAATTTTAAGAAATAAATTATTGTTCAAGAATAACAAATAAATGGAATTCCATTATTCTTTGAAGTTGAAAGTATTCATTATTTTTCATTTACTTTTCATTTATTTTATATTGAGAAAAAAAAAACAATTATAAACTGCATTTGATCTGAAAATGAACTTTAGAATTGAAATCCCCAAATCTTCAAATAAAACAATAATTAATATTTAGATAATGCCTGATACATTTTAAAACATTTTATTTAAATTTTTGATTGTTCTCAAAATGTTTTAGCATTTTATAAGTAAGTTTCAATAAGATTTGTATCTACAGTCAAACATATAAATAAAGTGTTTAAATAATACAATATATAAAGTATTTAAGTATTTAAGATATACAATATATATTTTTTCGAAATTTGTTTTTAAGAAAGCTGCATATTCTATTATTTTTAGTAAGTTAATAAGTGTTTTGTATAAAATAAGTAAGTGACACAAGTACAATATGAAAACAATTAATAAGATCAACTATTACTTAAGGGGGGGGGGAATCACGTTGAAGATTTAAAAAAATTGATTAAAAAAAATTATCATGGATGCCTTAAAATGTTACCAATACACTGCAAAAATAATTTTACAAAAATTCCAATTAGAACAGCAGTTATAGCTAAATATATCTTGTAAAAAGCCATTTTCTGTCATGCTATAAAGTTACCTTTGAAGTCCTTTTCTCAAAACAGTGTTTTTTGGCATTGCGCGCACTCTCATTAAAAAACTAATTATCATAGAACCTTGAAATTTTGCGTATAATTAGTTTTCATGTATACTTTTATGCTGAACCTAAATTTAGTCTGATTTTTGCCATAGAAAATTTTGTATTGAAAAATTAAATTTAAAATTTTTGGAAATTTAATGAATATTATTATAAAAGCCATTAATTATGTTAGGGAATTTAAATATACTTTTAAATTTAGGTTCAGTGTAAAATATAGTAGTATAAGTAAAAATAAATGAAATATTAAGTATGTGTCATCGGTGAAATTTTTTTAATCTTGCGCGCAAAATGCATATTTTAGTATTGATATTTCTAAAATTCATTTTTGTCGTTATCATTTAATTAATTAATATTGCAAAATGTATATTATTTGAGTGTTTTTGTTTAACTACAAAAATGTGTGAAATTAAAGAAAAATAAATTGCTGTATTTAATTCTTTGGTTTTAAAACTACAGGGTTTTTCGCGCTGGTTTAATTATTGTCATTTTCAGGCTGCTCAGCGTGATCTCCCCCCTTAAACGTTAACCTAAATGACAGATTTGTATAATTTTTGTTTGTTTAATTTAAATTACTATCATTTTGTATCAATAAGATTCGATCTTATGATATTTTACCACTTGTTCAAATAGACCACTAATGTACTATATAAAAAAGTCTTTCCACGTATCCTCTTAAATCATAGCTTCATAGTATTGAGTATCACTTGCACTATATTGCAGCCTTTCTCTGTTGTAAACCCTCTAAATGTAATATCTTTAATCGATATATACTATACATTGCTCATTAAATACTTCAAATTCATAATTTAAGAACATAGTTATACAAATCCGTAAAATTTTTAAGTTGCCATTACTCAGCTAAAAATATTTAAAAGCATACATGCTGACAAAATATTTAAGTATTATTAGTACTTCAATAAAATGTGCGATAATAGAATATTTAAAATAATATGTGTATATAATATAATAGAAGCTGTATATAATAGACTCTGCATAAAGCAGATAAACGGATGTTTACCATAGTTCTATAACTCTAAGATAGAAACCTTGTTGAAATTAGTTACTTATTCTGTTCCACGCGTTTCCATCTTCGCAGGTTTCATTGTAGTACAGTAAAATCTGTTAAAACGAAATCGTTTAGAGCAGGGAGAATTTCCGTTTTAGACAGTTTTAATTTTTTACTGGTTTATCTCTATGGAATTCATTATGCTTGAACCATAAAAACTTCCAATAAAGGACGAATTTGACCATATACAGGTTTCCGCAAGTTTCATTGTTAAATTTAAAAGTTCTTAAATATTAATATCATACAAGTAAAGGACTTACATAAAAGCATTTGCATAAATGGCATTTGCATAATATTTAATCCTTAGATGTTAGAATACCGTGTAGTGTAAACTGTGTGAGATTTAACTTACAGTTATGATAGTTTGTGATACACGTAGTTTAGTGTTCAATATAATTATATTCTCACTATGTAAAAAACTAAAAATGAATGTCGTTTTAGTTATTGTGGAGATATATTTTATCATCAATACACCAGCTGTTCCAAAATGGTAGAAACACACTTTTTGTTTTTACCTATTGTAGAAAAGTAGATAATGTAAATGTAAAAGCATTCAAAATAAGTAGTGAAATAGAATCATGAAAATGAAACAAATGAAACAGTTTTGACGTTACTTTTTAAAATGCTACATTTTCTAAATTTTCATTTTTTCACCTAGACAAAGTGACTTTTCAGTTTTTTATACTATTTTAAATGTTATTTCGTCTGCAGAAAAGCTATGATTTAAAAATTCACGGTAGCGTTTATAGATCAGTAAAATGTTTAAATAAAAAAAAAACATTACACAGACAGATATAATGCAAAGAGATATTTATAGTTTTTTAATCCTAGAAACATACATAATAAAAATGCATATTATAAAAAAAATTATCAAAGTGTTCCATTAAAATTTCAATACATAACTAACCTCTTCTAATAAAGATTTTGACATTTTCTCGCGTTCTTCTATTGTTTCAAAAATTATTCTAAATGCGATTTGATTTCATTATAGTTTTTTTTAAACTATTTTCGCATTATACTAAGAGTAATTTTTCTGTAACACTCAGTGTTATTCATATTCATTACGATTGTCTAAGAGCAACTCTAAACATTTATAAAGCATTCACAAAAGGTAAAAATTAATATGCTGTATTACAATCTACAATTAAAATAACAGTTCTTTTTTTTCAAGATATAGTTCTTCGTATGGCATAATAATCTGCAGAAATGTATTTGCCAACTTTCTTAAGATATTTTAATAAGTTATTTTATCATTCAAAGAATTATTCATCATACAAAGAATACAAAGAATAATTATTTTGATATTAATATCCCATAACAAAATATAAATCCTATAAAAAAGTGCATGCATGTCTAAGTATTTTTTGTAATTTAAATTCTACTAATTTTATGAAGCAAAAAAAAAAAAAAAAAACAATGCTACATTTTTGCTGATTAAGAAAGAAATATAAGACGATTATCAGTCAGGCTAGAATTTATTTTTGAAAATCAAAGCATGCACAAGTACATATAAATTAGTTTTTTAAAAGTAAGTTATTTTTAAAGAATATAAAATATGAAATTTTATTATTCTACAAAGGTTTTAAAGTTTAATGAAATATATGCAATAATATTGATTTAATAACTTTTAAACTTATGAGGAAAATATTTCCAAAAAATTCAAACTGAATATATTATAAGCTGAATTTAGGAATTGAAATCCAAAGACTTTAAAGAAATAAATGATTTATATTTACATATTTTGATTTATATTTGCATAATTTGATTTATATTTTAAAAAATTCCCTTTTGATTTCTGTACGTTGTTAAACAGTTTAAAATATTATTATTAAGTTTCAATAAACATAATTTTTATACTGCAACATCAATGTAAAAGATTTCGAAACACAAAATACAAATTCCTTGTATTATTTTAAAGAAAGCTTCATATTTTATTGAGATTTTGAGGTAATAAATTTAAGTTGGAACACAAGTTAAATGTATAAAAATATAAATAAAGTCGAATAGCTAAACTTGCTTTTTGATCATAATAATATAGTTTATATTTGTTTTTATTTCACTTATCGTAATTTAATAAAGGTAATATATGTTCTTAAAACCTTTTTAAATATACTTACTATTTTTAAATAAACAAATCAAGTAAATGAACTTTACGATTTTTTTAATAAATCGGTTTTAAAATTGAGTAACAAGCATACGGTGATATCTAAGATAGGTATTCTTGAATAAAAACAATGTGTGAAATCAATATATGAAATTGTACAATTTGTTTCATTGTTTTAGTACAAAATGTCGCCGACAAAAGCCACAGCGCTGCTTCAAACTATAACAATACTCAAACTACACTGTTAAAAGTTTGCAGCAATCTGAGCGTTTTTAGATAAAATGGTTACATAACCGTAATTTAACTGTATTCAGATCATATTATTGCCCATATTATGGTCAGAATAAATTTGCAGAATAAGTTTGCTGCAAATTTTTACCAGTCTAATGTACGAACCGGGATCGGAGTTCTCTCCTTTGTTTTTACATTTTCATTTTCTTTGGAATTTGATTAAGTTTTGAAATTTTAATATTGCTTTAGCAAACTTACATGAGTAAGTGACAGAGTGCAGGGCTATAGCTTAGCGACAT
Source organism: Maratus michaelseni (assembly GCA_963931845.1). NCBI lineage: Eukaryota > Metazoa > Arthropoda > Arachnida > Araneae > Salticidae > Maratus > Maratus michaelseni. The sequence continues at coordinate 340,391,869 of OZ007587.1, read as the reverse complement.
TTCGTGCTAAAACGAGGAAGAAAACTGAAGAAGATTTTAAATCTTAAATTAATTTCAAGAAATAATAACCTTAATAGCTGTAACTATTTTCGAAATATTGCATGCTAAAAAGCATCAGTTCATTGTAGAACTCTTGGTAAGATTTATGTAGGGTAAAGTGTGGAAAATGCGAACAAAAAATTTCATGGTCTGTAAAATAATACAGATTTCAGGTGTTCAATTTAATTTTTCCTAAAATTTGTGTAAGGATGTTCTTATTTAAAATGAATATGGAACCAAAATCTTAATTATTGTTTTCAAATATTAAATGAGAAAAATCCGCTGTTTTTCCGGTGTAACAGGTTATGTGTTTACGTGGAGTAAAACTCTGCTCTATTTAACACTGCAAATATACTGAAGCAGGTGAAGATAATTTTATTCTAACCAGGAATGGTGCTGTTAGAAACTTCGACATACCATGAAAACTCTCTTAGTCTTTACATTTTGCATCCTCACAAAGGATCTATGAAAATCCGTGAATAGAACTAACACTGAAAATACAAAATAATATTTTTTTCTTTAGTATTTAAAACGAGTAATCGAATTTCCATAAATAAAATTACCATGAATTTATTTGCATGAATAATGCGTATAAGAATAGGAAATATGCAAAATATGAAATAATTCATTTTAAAAAAAAAAAAAAAAACTTTTAGGTTCATACATTTAAATCAAGAGGTTTTTATTTTATTTAATTAAAACCAGGGTTCGCAAGTAGCGCACTACAAGAAAATGAACTACAGTAGCCACTAAATTTTACAGTAGTTTGTAGTGTAGCGTGCTACATTTTGATCAACGTATTGTAGCAAGTGGCATCATACAAAACACAAAATTTTATAACGAGAACCGAAGGTACTCTTAACACTAATTCAAGAAATAAATGTCATTGTCATACATCACATAACCGTAACTTGCTTCTTTTGTGAACAGCAATTTCGAAATCTCAATGGCAAATCACAGCTGCAGTGCGCAATGCACTGCATGAAATCATAGATTTTTACCATTTTCACTTGCTGTTAAAATCAAGTACAAACGTACCAAAGAAAATGTTTTTCTAGCTGATAACGCTTGTCTATTTACTACTTATTAGGTCTTGATGTTTCAATGTCGGGTTTTTGATTATTTGGAATTCCTTTATTTACAGATTTACTTATTGCTTGTATTTTAGAGTTGTTTTTCTGTATTTGTTTTCATTCTAAAATTGTACAAAAACTCTGATCAGAAATCAATACAATTAGCACATTAAGCGTGTAGTGGAGAATTAAGTAATTAAGTATAATGGTAAATACATACCAACGATAATTTTATATCCTAATGCAATAATTACTGCAAGAATAGTAAACAGGTTTTCAAAAGTTGTATGTTTGTACATAAAAGCAGCCTCTCGGTATATCGCTCGTTAATATACATAGCACTGTTTTCGTGCCTCCTGAAAATATGAGATGCAGTTTATGTTTTATCGAATTTTGTGTTTCCGTAGACATATAGTGTAATTATGATAAGGGCCCAGTTATAGAAATATTGGCATAATTTTCATTTTGAGGTGTCCTGATTTCATACGTATGTGTGAATTTATGAAGGTACAGGGTGTTTCACAAAGGACCCATAACTTTAAAAATCAATAACCCGGAAACTGTGATAGATAGGAACATGAAACCAGTGGTATGTTTATAAAAAAATCGTAAGAATCTTTTACATAAATCTCAAAATTTAGTTAAAAATAGCTCCGATAGATGGCGCTGCGATATTCGTGCCTCCTGATTTTCGCCTTCATAAAGACACCTTCATAAATTCACACCTTATCACATCAAAAGTTATTCAGTATGTACACCTTTTACACAACAGACATGTCGCAAACGCAGAATGAAATTGTCAGTGTCTCTCTGTAGTGTGTTTCAGGAAATCGACATACAAGCTTGACAAATAGCCTCTTCGAGTTCGCCAAGTGTTAAAGTCTTATTCTGGTAAGAATGTCCTTTAATGTGCCCCACAGGAAGTAATCACAAGGAATGAGGTCGAGTGAATACGGAGGCTAATCCATGCCTTTTCCGTTGACTGTCTAATAGTTCAACACAATAACTCTATCGTCGAATTATTCGTCCAGAAAATCAAAAACGTCTTGTGTACGATGCGGAGGAGCCACATCTTGCATGAACCATGCCGTGCCTAGTCGATCGTCTAACGTTTGTCGAGTGGCGACAAATTGTTTCAAAAGTGCAATATACCACTTAGTCTTCACCGTTTCTCGCAAGTAAAAGGGCCCAATAATGCCTTTGCGACAGATTGCAGCAAAAACTGTAAATTTTTGGCTATAGCGTGGTCATGCGTGAGTTAAATGTGCATTTTCTGTTCCGAAAAATCGCCAACTGTGTCTGTTAACTGCACCATCCAGATAAAAATGGGCCTCATCCGTTAACCATATTCGACCGACATCGAAGCAAGAACGATCAATCTTCTCGAGCATCTCGTTAGCGAAATGCTCTCGTTGTCGTTCAGCTTGAACTGGTATGGTGTTCCGGCATTGAATCTTGCAAGGAAACATGTCTAATGATTTCCGCAGGATTCTGTACGTGCTGGATGGCTTGATTCCAGATTCAGCTGCAAGTCTGCGGACAGATTTATTCGGATTATGCTCCATAACTGCAGCAAGTGTCGTTGAATTTTCAGGAGTAACGACGGAGTGGGTCCGACCCACATTTCCGACTAACGCATCGGCAACGTTGCCTGAATTTTTTTGAAAATCTCACGAATTGTTTTCCCATCTGGGCCTTACGACTTGAAATCGCGTTTAAAAACTTCCCCTTGCGGCAGTAGGACTCTGATTTAATCGGTGGTTCTACAACACAATAAACACACGTTCCTCCCCGGTATACATCACTTTGGGAATTATTATCACTATACGCTAATAGCGATCAGATTTCAATGACGAAATCTTCGGCGGCTAGTCTTTCTATGCTTCTGAACTCTCTTTAGAAGGATTCTTAACGTTCTCAGCGCCATCTATCGGTGCTATTTTTAACTAAATTTTGAGATTTATGTATAAGATTCTTACGTTTTTTTAATAAACATACCACTGGTTTCATGTTTCTATCTATCACCGTTTTCGGGTTATTGATTTTTAAAGTTAGGGGTCTTTTGTGAAACACCCTGTATATTAAAATTTTCTTACGTTTTCAAGTCCCCAGAACTCAGGTATGAAAAGTTAGGATCTATGTTTTTATTTGATGTTATATTACAGTTTGTTTGAATCTACGGTATTCTGTAAAATGTTTGGAATATGGATTGTGGTCACTGTAGATTTTTTAAAAATAACTGTATTTAAATGTTGATTGTATTATGTATCTCTCTTAATTTCGGTGAGAAATTTTTATTATAATATATATTTTACACACTGTTTCGTGCATGTTATTTTTCTTAAGTTTGTTGGTTAGACCGCACTTATTTAATTGTATCTTGGTAGACGTGGGGTAGCGGTGTTATTTCATTCATGTCTTCAGTTTCCGGTATAAATTGAATCCTTTGACAAAATCTAAAAGTAGCGAAGTAGCGCCGCGCCGACTTGTGAAAAGTAATTTGTAGCCGATACTTTTTTAAAACAAGCAGTTGTAATTGTGGTTAACTATATTTTCGCTACTGTAGTTAAAGTTGTATTTCGCTACAATAAAAAATATGTTTTTTCGACCCCTGCTTAAGACAAACAAATCAAACTTAAAATCAAACAAATAAATTTTGTTAATAAAATGTTAATAAATAATAAATCATTTCTAGGTTCATACATATAACAAATAATTATATGTCCTCAGGGCAAAGAAGCCATAATTCTGGCCACATAACCAATATTGACTTTTTTTTTCAGTTTGTACATTTTTTATTTAATTTACTGCATTATTATTTTTTCTTTTTTTCACTAGCATAATTTCATTTTTCATTTTTTATCCCTAATTTTTTCGCAGTCTCTATTTTATTTTCAAGAAGAAGGCATTAATGTACATCATATGAACTTATTATTTCTGATACATAAGCACTCCTCGCTTTATGTATGTTTACTTCAATCCGATGTCGTGGAATTGCTTTTAAAGGTATTTTTTGGAATTGTTTTATAGTTTCAAAAATATTTTATCTCTTCTTAAATTGTTGCTTCTGAGTTAAGCACTGATGACATTAGTGATTTTGCTTCTGAAATGAAGGAAATTTCTTGTTCAGTGTTCTTAATTTGTGCTAGAATAAAATATTATGGAATGCCAGAGGACGTTGAATTGTGAAGATATGATGATTATTGATAAGCATACTAATGTTGAATATATATACTCGAATAACACATAAAAAACTTGTGTTGATACAACATACTAGTTTTTATAAAAATTTCGATTGAACATATCTTTCATATATTATTCAGTTACAGTTTAATATTTATTTTATATTAATGATTCATTGTGAACTGTTTTCTAAGTGATAAAATACCTCTATACTTCCAAATTTACATTTCGTTTCTTATAATTTCTTACATACATACAAATCTTTCTCGTAGCTTTTATAATAACTTCTACGACTTTCACATTAAGTACCTATCATCAAATTTCTCTTTGTTTTCAATAGTGATCTGTAATGTTATTAAAAATTCAATAGAAAAGTTATTGAGAAAAGATACTTTATTAACTTTCTGTTAACTGTCATTTTTCATTTGCCAACTCCAAGAAGGTGATATTTCAAATAAAACAGAATTTGAATAAAATGATTATTTACTGTTTCGTAATACTCGAAAGTAGGATGAAAAAATTAACCTTAATTAATTCCATCAAGTAAACTTATTCAAAACCTATATTAAATAAATTTCAAGTTATATTCATTTTATTTTAATAAACATATAACCTAAAATAATCTTCAAATATACTTATTTATTTATATGTTATTTTAATGATTAATTCTAAGCTGTTTTCTGAATGATAGAATAAAACATTCAAACTCACTTGTCAAGTAACGGAATTATTTTCTCAGCTCTTATGTGACTAAATACATGATTATTTATACTATTAAGTGTACTCTCATTTCATTCCCATTTATCTCTAATACTGCGCAATAAATTGTATAGAAAGTTGAGACGAAATCTATTGACACATTACTTAGTATTTACTTAGATACATAAAATGAAGTTTGCCTTTTGTCATCATCATTAACAGGATATTCCTTCAAATAAAGAAAAAGAAAGATTTTTTTCATTGGTAATTCATTTAATAAAGAATAATATTTGATTTTGTCTATTATTTATTATATAAACTATTTAACTATTTTTTAGATTTTCTTGTTTTTTTTTTTTTGTTAAATTTATCTAAAGAATTTTTTTTTAAATTATCATATGCAACATAATCATATATTTTACTTTAAATGTTTTTAATGAATATGCAACATATTCATTATTTTACTTTAAATGTTTATTACGAACTTGTCTCATGTGTCTTTTACAAGATCAACATCTTTAAAGATATTGTATTTTAGTTGTATTTTTAAATAGTTAATCCCTAATATTAAGCGCCGTAAACGTCTGTGTGTGTGTGTGTGTGTGTGTCTGTCTGTGCACTCGGCCTTTGTACCCGCAAAGGCTCCCGGACTAATCGACGCACCGACGGCGGACGCGTACCGAAAAATTCGCAAAAAAGGCGCGACGCTGAAGTTTCGATCGGGTCGGGCCTCCGACCCGGACCCGGGGCGTTATTAATGAGCGAAAGTGTTTTAATTACCGACCGAAACCGAAGTTCGAAGAGAAGTCAAAACAGCAAACATTTTCGCCTCCGAACAGGGTTGCCAGTCTCCGTCGGGTCCGGGAAGGAAAAGACGGCGGGGTTCCCAGGGAGCGATTTAAGCCCCAAACCGCAGTGCAGGTCCGACCCGTATCTCCGTAAGTCGGAGGGCCAGAAATTCGAAAGTCGTACGTACGGAACCGGGACGTCGTCAGGTTTGATAAATTCGAAAAATCTTTTCCGTACGACGATTAGAACCGAAAAAATCCTTTAAAAATCGATCGATAAAATGTAATTTTCGAATTCTTTTTCACCGCTGGGAATGTCAGACAGCAGACAGCCGGAGACACGGCTGCAAAACGATTTCATTCTCCGCCACCGCAGGTGTTCCGGAGGATTTTCACGTGACCGGCCTGTATTCATCGCTCCAGTGCGCTTTCGAAAAACAATGAAGTCGGGGGACCAGAAATTCGAAAATCGTACAGACAGATTCACGAGAGCATTTGCTTTCAGAAAATCGAAAAATCATTCCCGTACGACCATTAGAACCGAAAAAATTCTTTAAAAATCGATCTATAAAAAATTATTTTTCATTTCTTTCGGCGCTGCGAATGCCAGAAGGCAGACGATTGTCTGGATCGATTTTCAAGAGGCAAGGAGGACGTGGTCACGTGACGTTCAACTGCGTTTTTTCAGAGGGGGGACTCATTTCCGAATCTAAGGGGCGCATTAATTTCAAACTTTGACAGGGCGACTCAAAATGGATTCTGCTTTCAGAATATCTAAAAATTTTTCTCATATCTTCATTAGGAGCCGATATATTATTTTATTGTATAATTAATCATCGTTATTTGTATAATTAAAGCAAAAGAAAGATTTCTATTACAGTGCCGGCTAGATATTACGATTTTAAGAAGTAGGCCGCGTCTAAAAACTGCCATAACGAGTATCTTAAGTTTTTGTTTTAGAGTGGAAACCAGATATTATGATAGGAAAGAGCGGGCTTCGCCCGTTATCGATTTTTTTTTTTTTTTTTTTTTTAGTTTTAAGTTTTTCTACAGCTCACTGTCTTTGAACTAGAACACAGGTAGTCTACATAAGTTGTTTGAGGAAAAGCAGTGTCATCGCCAAACCCCCCCCCCCCGCTTTTTTCTTTTAACTGTGGTCCGTTTCTATAACTAAGAAACTGTGTTACGGATGTCCACCAAACTGATTCCAAACATCATAATTAAAGTAATAAGGACCCCCTATCCAGATATTATGATAGGGAAAAGCGGGCTTCGCCCGTTATCGATTTTTTTTTTTTTAAGTTTTAAGTTTTTCTACAGGTCCCTGTCTTTGAACTAGAACTCAGGTAGTCTAAATAAATTCGACTCGACATCGATACAGCTTACCGATTTTATTTCGTTTTTTCACCACTAGGGGGCGCTTTCCTATCTTCGGTTCTACGGGCATGAAAACGACGGGGTATGGCTCATTCGACTCGACATCGAAAGTCTTAACGATTTCAGTTATGATCATATAAACAGATTGCGCCACCTGGTGGCGGAAGGTGGAACTAACGTATACTGCAGCGCGTGCGCAGCACGACTGCTATACGGTGCCGCAGGCAGCGGGGACCCGAGCCGCAGGTTTTCGTTCAGTTAGAGGTTTATACTATTCCATGTGCAATTTAAGGGATTATCCTTTGCATGCGTAGCACGACCGTCATACGGTGCCGAAGGCAGCGGGGACCAGGGTCGGAACGACTGCTATACGGTGCCGCAGGCAGCGGGGACCCGAGCCGGAGGTTCGTTCAGTTAGAGGTTTATACTATTCTATGTGCAATTTAAGGGATTATCCGGTGCGTGCGCAGCACGACCGGTATACGGTCGGAGGTTCGTTCGGTTAGAGGTTTGTACAATTCAATGTGCTAATTAAGGGATTACCCGGTGCGTGCGTAGCACGACCGGTATACGGTGCCGAAGGCAGCGGGGACCCGGGTCGGCGGTTCGTCATGTTTGAGGTTTTACAAGATTCGAGATTTTCTACAATTCGAGGCACCGATGTAAATTAGGGGCCCGCTGGCGGGCGAAGCCAGCTAGTCCCTAATATTAAGCGCCGTAAACGTCTGTGTGTGTGTGTGTGTGTGTCTGTCTGTGCACTCGGCCTTTGTACCCGCAAAGGCTCCCGGACTAATCGACGCACCGACGGCGGACGCGTACCGAAAAATTCGCAAAAAAGGCGCGACGCTCAAGTTTCGATCGGGTCGGGCCTCCGACCCGGACACGGGGCGTTATTAATGAGCGAAAGTGTTTTAATTACCGACCGAAACCGAAGTTGGAAGAGAAGTCAAAACAGCAAACATTTTCGCCTCCGAACAGGGTTGCCAGTCTCCGTCGGGTCCGGGAAGGAAAAGACGGCGGGGTTCCCAGGGAGCGATTTAAGCCCCAAACCGCAGTGCAGGTCCGACCCGTATCTCCGTAAGTCGGAGGGCCAGAAATTCGAAAGTCGTACGTACGGAACCGGGACGTCGTCAGGTTTGATAAATTCGAAAAATCTTTTCCGTACGACGATTAGAACCGAAAAAATCCTTTAAAAATCGATCGATAAAATGTAATTTTCAATTTCTTTTTCACCGCTGGGAATGTCAGACAGCAGACAGCCGGAGACACGGCTGCAAAACGATTTCATTCTCCGCCACCGCAGGTGTTCCGGAGGATTTTCACGTGACCGGCCTGTATTCATCGCTCCAGTGCGCTTTCGAAAAACAATGAAGTCGGGGGACCAGAAATTCGAAAATCGTACAGACAGATTCACGAGAGCATTTGCTTTCAGAAAATCGAAAAATCATTCCCGTACGACAATTAGAACCGAAAAAATTCTTTAAAAATCGATCTATAAAAAATTATTTTTCATTTCTTTCGGCGCTGCGAATGCCAGAAGGCAGACGATTGTCTGGATCGATTTTCAAGAGGCAAGGAGGACGTGGTCACGTGACGTTCAACTGCGTTTTTTCAGAGGGGGGACTCATTTCCGAATCTAAGGGTCGCATTAATTTCAAACTTTGACAGGGCGACTCAAAATGGATTCTGCTTTCAGAATATCTAAAAATTATTCTCATATCTTCATTAGGAGCCGATATATTATTTTATTGTATAATTAATCATCGTTATTTGTATAATTAAAGCAAAAGAAAGATTTCTATTACAGTGCCGGCTAGATATTACGATTTTAAGAAGTAGGCCGCGTCTAAAAACTGCCATAACGAGTATCTTAAGTTTTTGTTTTAGAGTGGAAACCAGATATTATGATAGGAAAAAGCGGGCTTCGCCCGTTATCGATTTTTTTTTTTTTTTTTTTTTTTTTTAGTTTTAAGTTTTTCTACAGCTCACTGTCTTTGAACTAGAACACAGGTAGTCTACATAAGTTGTTTGAGGAAAAGCAGTGTCATCGCCAAACCCCCCCCCCCCCCGCTTTTTTCTTTTAACTGTGGTCCGTTTCTATAACTAAGAAACTGTGTTACGGATGTCCACCAAACTGATTCCAGACATCATAATTAAAGTAATAAGGACCCCCTATCCAGATATTATGATAGGGAAAAGCGGGCTTCGCCCGTTATCGATTTTTTTTTTTTTCAGTTTTAAGTTTTTCTACAGGTCCCTGTCTTTGAACTAGAACTCAGGTAGTCTAAATAAATTCGACTCGACATCGATACAGCTTACCGATTTTATTTCGTTTTTTCACCACTAGGGGGCGCTTTCCTATCTTCGGTTCTACGGGCATGAAAACGACGGGGTATGGCTCATTCGACTCGACATCGAAAGTCTTAACGATTTCAGTTATGATCATATAAACAGATTGCGCCACCTGGTGGCGGAAGGTGGAACTAACGTATACTGCAGCGCGTGCGCAGCACGACTGCTATACGGTGCCGCAGGCAGCGGGGACCCGAGCCGCAGGTTTTCGTTCAGTTAGAGGTTTATACTATTCCATGTGCAATTTAAGGGATTATCCGGTGCATGCGTAGCACGACCGTCATACGGTGCCGAAGGCAGCGGGGACCAGGGTCGGAACGACTGCTATACGGTGCCGCAGGCAGCGGGGACCCGAGCCGGAGGTTCGTTCAGTTAGAGGTTTATACTATTCTATGTGCAATTTAAGGGATTATCCGGTGCGTGCGCAGCACGACCGGTATACGGTCGGAGGTTCGTTCGGTTAGAGGTTTGTACAATTCAATGTGCTAATTAAGGGATTACCCGGTGCGTGCGTAGCACGACCGGTATACGGTGCCGAAGGCAGCGGGGACCCGGGTCGGCGGTTCGTCATGTTTGAGGTTTTACAAGATTCGAGATTTTCTACAATTCGAGGCACCGATGTAAATTAGGGGCCCGCTGGCGGGCGAAGCCAGCTAGTCACTAATATTAAGGACGGTAAACGTCTGTGTGTGTTTCTGTCTGTGCACTCCACCTTTGTACCCGCAAAGGCTCCGGGACCAGGCGACGCACGGACGGCGGACGCGGACCGAAAAATTCGCAAAAAAGGCGCGACGCTCAAGTTTCGATCGGGTCGGGATTCCGACCCGGACCCGGGGAGTTATTAATGAGCGAAAGTGTTTTAATTACCGACCGAAACCGAAGTTGGAAGAGAAGTCAAAACAGCGAAAAGTTCGCCTCCGCCGAGGGTTGCCGGTACACGTCCGGTCCGGGAAGGAAAAGGCAGGGGGTTCCCAGGGAGCGATTTAAGCCCCAAACCGCAGCGCAGGTCCGACCCCTATCTCCGGAAGTCGGGGGGCCAGAAATTCGTAAGTCGCACGTACGCAACCGGGACGTCGTCAGGTCTCATACATTCGAAAAATCGTTTCCGTGCGACGATTAGAACCGTAAAAATCCTTTAAAAATCGATCGATAAAAAATTATTTTTCTTTTCTTTCCGAGCTGCGATTCCCAGATCGGAGACGCACGGCCAGACGATTGTCTGGATCGGCATTTTCTTTGACGGAGGTGAGGTCACATGACGTTCAACTGGGGTTTTACAGAGGGGGGGGGGCATCTCTGATTCTAAGAGGCGCAGAAATTCCAAACTTTGACAGGGCGACGCTAAATGGATTCTGCTTTCAGAATATCTAAAAATTATTGTCATATCTTCATTACGAGCCGATATATTGTTTTACTGTATAATTAATCATCGTTATTTGTATAATTAAAGCAAAAGAAAAATTTCCATTACAGTGCCGGCTAGATATTACGATTTTAAGAAGTAGGCCGCGTCTAAAAACTGCATTACGAGCATTTTCAGTTTTTGTTTTAGAGTGGCAACCAGATATTATGATAGGAAAAAGCGGGCTTCGCCCGTTATCGATTTTTTTTTTTTTTTTTTTTTAGTTTTAAGTTTTTCTACAGCTCACTGTCTTTGAACTAGAACTCAGTTAGTCTACATAAGTTGTTTGAGAAAAAGCAGTGTCATCGCCAACCCCCCCCCCCCCCTCGACCCGCTTTTTATGACAGTGCCGGCTAGATATTAGGATTTTAAGAAGTAGGCCGCGTCTAAAAACTGCATTATTATTTTAAGTTTTAGTATTTTAAGTTTTTGTTTTAGAGTGGCAACCAGATATTACGATAGGGAAAAGCGGGCTTCGCCCGTTATCGATTATTTTTTTTTTAGTTTTAAGTTTTTCTACAGCTCACTGTCTATGAACTAGAACACAGGTAGTCTACATAAGTTGTTTGAGGAAAAGCAGTGTCATCGCCAACCCGCCCCCCCCCCGCTTCTTTCTTTTAACTGTGGTCCGTTTCTATAACTAAGAAACTATGTTACGGATGTCCACCAAACTGATTCCAAACATCATAATTAAAGTAATAAGGACCCCCTATCCAGATATTATGATAGGGAAAAGCGGGCTTCGCCCGTTATCGATTTTTTTTTTTTTAAGTTTTAAGTTTTTCTACAGGTCCCTGTCTTTGAACTAGAACTCAGGTAGTCTAAATCAATTCGACTCGACATCGATAGAGCTTACCGATTTTATTTCGTTTTTTCACCACTAGGGGGCGCTTTCCTATCTTCGGTTCTACGGGCATGAACTAGGGGTATGGCTCATGGACGGGGTATGGCTCATTCGACTCGACATCGAAAGTCTTAACGATTTCAGTTATGATCATATAAACAGATTGCGCCACCTGGTGGCGGAAGGTGGAACTAACGTATACTGCAGCGCGTGCGCAGCACGACTGCTATACGGTGCCGCAGGCAGCGGGGACCCGAGCCGCAGGTTCGTTCAGTTAGAAGTTTATACTATTCCATGTGCAATTTAAGGGATTATCCGGTGCATGCGTAGCACGACCGTTATACGGTGCCGAAGGCAGCGGGGACCAGGGTCGGAACGACTGCTATACGGTGCCGCAGGCAGCGGGGACCCGAGCCGGAGGTTCGTTCAGTTAGAGGTTTATACTATTCTATGTGCAATTTAAGGGATTATCCGGTGCGTGCGCAGCACGACCGGTATACGGTGCCGAACGCAGAGGGGATCGAAATCACCCACTCGTGGACAGCCACCCGTGAGGTATAGGAACGAGGGTCCACGAGGTATATCCACGAGGGTATAGTCCACGAGGAGAAAAATAAACGCTACCCGACACCGATAGCATCCATCCGTTCCAACCCTCACCGCAGGAGGCGCCTGTTTATTAGATTTGAAACAATGAATATAATTACATAACAATAATAAAATATAAAAGGTAAAAAATAACAATTTTTTGCAAATTGAAAGTTAAATATAAAATATTTTCGAAGTACTATAAGTTTATGATGTCCTAAACTTATGGTATTTTAGTTCAGAAAGTCAATGGTCAGTTCAGTCAATTTCTTTTAAAATTCTTTCGTAATGAAAGAGAAATTTTTATTGAGAATATTATAATTCTCTTTTAACTTTTGAGAGTTTGAAGGATTGAAAATGATATTACGAAGGTTATATCTGAGAGTTTCGTTCTTATCAAAAGGGAAGTGATGGATCATAAGAGGGAAGCATCCGAATATGTAGTGAACTGCATCTCCTTCTGCTTTATCGCATGGACATCTAGGTGAGGCTCTTTTTCTTATTTTATGTAAGTATTGTGGGAAACTGCCATGGTTACTCAGATAATATGGCAGTGTTGGCTGTTTGCAGATATAATTTGGATCGACTTTATTTATAATTTTATAGGTATCTCTGCCCTTATTACATGAGTCCCAAATGGCTTGCCAGTCAGAGATGGTTTTCTTTTTAAAATACAATTTTGCTATTGAAATGGGGAACAACAGATCTTTTCTTGATTGATATTGGTCTTGTAAGATGGCTTGCTTTGAAAGGAGATCAGCTCTTTCGTTGCCAGTATCACCCACATGAGATTTAGTCCATGTTATTATAATGGATTTATCAGGAATTTGAAGTAATTGATTGTAAATGTTTTTGATAATGTAGTTTCTAGGAAAAGCAACTTTTAATACTTCCATAGAAGAGTAACTATCTGTAATAATTAGTAGTTTATTGTAGTCGGAGGTAGAGAACCATTTTATTGCTTTATAAATTGCCATTAATTCTGCTTGATATATGTTATTCAGTGGATGATGTCGTATTGCTTCATCATCTATATTATTTCCATCTTTATACATGGTGAAAGCACTGGCTACACCCCCTGGCATGACAGAACCATCTGTGTAGGCTTCCACATCGTATTCTTTTGGATGGATGGATTTTCTATCTTCTATAATTCTGATATTTTGGACTCTGTAGTAATTGAGGAATCGATACGATTTTTCTTTCTGCATTATATTGTTAATGTTTAGCTGTGTGTTATTGATTAACAAATTTCTATTTCCTATTTTCAGTTGGTAGTACTGAAATTCATTCTATATTTTTATTAGGATTGGTGGAGTTCCTGTAAGAAGATACAGAGCTTCGTGAGAGATAGTCCTATAGGTCCGTATTAAGTTTAATAATGCCAAACGCTGAGTTGAACGTAGTAATTTGCGGCCATCAGTATTCAAGTTTGGATACCAAATTTCGTAAGCATATAGTATTTGGCGTTCTATGACTGTTACCATATTTTCAGGATGTCTGGTTTGATACCTTTATTAAAGAATCGAAATCCTCTAAATCCGTTTACAAAGTTTGCAATCTTTGTTCGAAGGTCTTTCATGTGATCTGTAAAATTGAATTTAGAATCTAACAATATGCCAAGATATTTAATATTTTTTACTACTTTATTTTTATATTTTCTAATTTAAATCTCGGAAGTCTTCTTTCGAGGAGATTGCTACCGAAAAGCATTGATTGCGTTTTCTGAGTTGATATTTTTAAACCGAGTTCATCACAGATATTCTTAAAATGGACTATTTTGTTGTTGGTTGTAACTTCCAGGTCTATTACGGTATTTCCCTCTATTGGAATCAAAAAATCATCTGCGTAAACAATAATATGTTCATATAGATTTTTATAATTTTTTATTATGTAGTTAGCTATAAGAAGCCATAAGAGTGGTCCAAGACAGGATCCCTGAGCGCATCCTTTAAATACCCGCCAGGGTCGGAGGTTCGTTCGGTTAGAGGTTTGTACAATTCAATGTGCTAATTAAGGGATTACCCGGTGCGTGCGTAGCACGACCGGTATACGGTGCCGAAGGCAGCGGGGACCCGGGTCGGCGGTTCGTCCGGTTTGAGGTTTTACAAGATTCGAGATTTTCTACAATTCGAGGCACCGATGTAAATTAGGGGCCCGCTGGCGGGCGAAGCCAGCTAGTCACTAATATTAAGGACGGTAAACGTCTGTGTGTGGGTCTGTCTGTCTGTGCACTCCGCCTTTGTACCCGCAAAGGCTCCTGGACTAATCGACGCACCGACGGCGGACGCGTACCGAAAAATTCGCAAAAAAGGCGCGACGCTCAAGTTTCGATCGGGTCGGGCCCCCGACCCGGACCCGGGGCGTTATTAACCGACGAAACTGTTTTTATTACCGACCGAAACCGAAGTCGGAAGAGAAGTCAAAACAGCGAAAAGTTCGCCTCCGCCGAGGGTTGCCGGTGGAGACGATTCTCGAAAAAGGCAGGGTTGCCAGGAGCAAATTAAGCCCCAAACCGCAGTGCGGGTTTTTAAACCGACCCGGATCTACGGAAGTCGGGGGGTCAGAAATTCGGAAACGGGACAGACAGATTCAGGAGAGCATTTGCTTTCAGAAATTCGAAAAATCATTCCCGTACGACCATTAGAACTTAAAAAATCCTTTAAAAATCGATCAATAAAAAATAATTTTTTAATTCTTTCGGCGCCGCATGTGGAGACCGCAGACTGCCTGGAACGCAGATGTTTGGAAGGAAGAAAGAGCAAATTCACCTGATAGCTTTCATGTAATGCTCAAGTCCGTTTTCGAAAAACAATGAAAGAATTAATCTCTGGACCCCCAAATCGGCCATCACACGTAAAAAAAAATCCTGATTTCAACAAAAAAAAGATTGTACAATTCGACCAGTAAAATCGGAAGGTATGAATTAAAAACCGGTTAATGAAGCAATCTATTTCTAATCATTTGTAACCAATGCAGAAAAACGACACGTGACCGGATATTTTCAGACAAGAGGAATATTTTCAAGAGTAGAGGCGCAATTTTTTTACGGTGGTCATGTGACGTTCAATTGGGTTTTTTTCAGAGGGGTCCCAATCTCTGATTCTAAGAGGCGCAGAAATTCCAAACTTTGACAGGGCGACGCTAAATGGATTCTGCTTTCAGAATATCTAAAAATTATTGTCATATTTTCATTACGAGCCGATATATTATTTTACTGTATAATTAATCATCGTTATTTGTATAATTAAAGCAAAAGAAAAATTTCCATTACAGTGCCGGCTAGATATTTCGATTTTAAGAAGTAGGCCGCGTCTAAAAACTGCATTACGAGTATTTTCAGTTTTTGTTTTAGAGTGGCAACCAGACATTATGATAGGAAAAAGCGGGCTTCGCCCGTTATCGATTTTTTTTTTTTTTTTTTTAGTTTTAAGTTTTTCTACAGCTCACTGTCTTTGAACTAGAACTCAGTTAGTCTACATAAGTTGTTTGAGGAAAAGCAGTGTCATCGCCAACCCCTCCCCCCTCCACCCGCTTTTTATGACAGTGCCGGCTAGATATTAGGATTTTAAGAAGTAGGCCGCGTCTAAAAACTGCATTATTATTTTAAGTTTTAGTATTTTAAGTTTTTGTTTTAGAGTGGCAACCAGATATTACGATAGGGAAAAGCGGGCTTCGCCCGTTATCGATTTTTTTTTTTTTTAGTTTTAAGTTTTTCTACAGCTCACTGTCTATGAACTAGAACACAGGTAGTCTACATAAGTTGTTTGAGGAAAAGCAGTGTCATCGCCAACCCCCCCCCCCCCCGATTTTTTCTTTTAACTGTGGTCCGTTTCTATAACTAAGAAACTATGTTACGGATGTCCACCAAACTGATTCCAAACATCATAATTAAAGTAATAAGGACCCCCTATCCAGATATTATGATAGGGAAAAGCGGGCTTCGCCCGTTATCGATTTTTTTTTTTTTTAAATTTTAAGTTTTTCTACAGGTCCCTGTCTCTGAACTAGAACTGAGGTAGTCTAAATCAATTCGACTCGACATCGATAGAGCTTCCCGATTTTATTTCGTTTTTTCACCACTAGGGGGCGCTTTCCTATCTTCGGTTCTACGGGCATGAAAACGACGGGGTATGTCTCATTCGACTAGACATCGAAAGTCTTAACGATTTCAGTTATGATCATATAAACAGATTGCGCCACCTGGTGGCGGAAGGTGGAACTAACGTATACTGCAGCGCGTGCGCAGCACGACTGCTATACGGTACCGCAGGCAGCGGGGACCCGAGCCGCAGGTTCGTTCAGTTAGAGGTTTATACTATTCCATGTGCAATTTAAGGGATTGACCGGTGCATGCGTAGCACGACCGTCATACGGTGCCGAAGGCAGCGGGGACCAGGGTCGTAACGACTGCTATACGGTGCCGCAGGCAGCGGGGACCCGAGCCGGAGGTTCGTTCAGTTAGAGGTTTATACTATTCTATGTGCAATTTAAGGGATTATCCGGTGCGTGCGCAGCACGACCGGTATACGGTGCCGAAGGCAGCGGGGACCAGGGTCGGAGGTTCGTTCGGTTAGAGGTTTGTACAATTCAATGTGCTAATTAAGGGATTACTCGGTGCGTGAGTAGCACGACTGGTATACGGTGCCGAAGGCAGCGGGGACCAGGGCCGGAGGTTCGTTCGGTTAGAGGTTTGTACAATTCAATGTGCTAATTAAGGGATTACCCGGTGCGTGCGTAGCACGACCGGTATACGGTGCCGAAGGCAGCGGGGACCCGGGTCGGCGGTTCGTCCGGTTTGAGGTTTTACAAGATTCGAGATTTTCTACAATTCGAGGCACCGATGTAAATTAGGGGCCCGCTGGCGGGCGAGCCAGCTAGTCACTAATATTAAGCACGGTAAACGTCTGTGTGTGTGTGTGTGTCTGTCTGTGCACTCCACCTTTGTACCCGCAAAGGCTCCGGGACCAGGCGACGCACGGACGGCGGACGCGGACCGAAAAATTCTCAAAAAAGGCGCGACGCTCAAGTTTCGATCGGGTCGGGATTCCGACCCGGACCCGGGGAGTTATTAATGAGCGAAAGTGTTGGAACCGAAGTTGGAAGAGAAGTCAAAACAGCGAAAAGTTCGCCTCCACCGAGGGTTGCCGGTACACGTCCGGTCCGGGAAGGAAAAGGCAGGGGGTTCCCAGGGAGCGATTTAAGCCCCAAACCGCAGCGCAGGTCCGACCCCTATCTCCGGAAGTCGGAGGGGCCAGAAATTCGTAAGTCGCACGTACGCAACCGGGACGTCGTCAGGTCTCATAAATTGGAAAAATCGTTTCCGTGCGACGATTAGAACCGGAAAAATCCTTTAAAAATCGATCGATAAAAAAATATTTTTCTTTTCTTTCCGAGCTGCGATTCCCAGATCGGAGACGCACGGCCAGACGATTGTCTGGATTGGCATTTTCTTTGACGGAGGTCAGGTCACATGACGTTCAATTGGGGTTTTACAGAGGGGGGGGGCATCTCTGATTCCAAGAGGCGCAGAAATTCCAAACTTTGACAGGGCGACGCTAAATAGATTCTGCTTTCAGAATATCTAAAAATTATTGCCATATCTTCATTACGAGCCGATATATTATTTTATTGTATAATTAATCATCGTTATCTGTATAATTAAAGCAAAAGAAAGATTTCCATTACAGTGCCGGCTAGATATTACGATTTTAAGAAGTAGGCCGCGTCTAAAAACTGCATTACGAGTATTTTCAGTTTTTGCTTTAGAGTGGCAACCAGATATTATGATAGAAAAAAGCGGGCTTCGCCCGTTATCGATTCTTTTTTTTTTTTTTTTTTTAGTTTTAAGTTTTTCTACAACTCACTGTCTTTGAACTAGAACTCAGGTAGTCTACATAAGTTGTTTGAGGTAAAGCAGTGTCATGGCCAACCCCCCCCCCTCCCCCCGCTTTTTATGACAGTGCCGGCTAGATATTAGGATTTTAAGAAGTATGCCGCGTCTAAAAACTGCATTATTATTTTAAGTTTTAGTATTTTAAGTTTTTGTTTTAGAGTGGCAACCAGATATTACGATAGGGAAAAGCGGGCTTCGCCCGTTATCGATTTTTTTTTTTTTTAGTTTTAAGTTTTTCTACAGCTTTCTTTGAACTAGAACACAGGTAGTCTACATAAGTTGTTTGAGGAAAAGCAGTGTCAACGCCTACCCCCTTTTTTTTTAAGTTTTAAATTTTTCTACAGGTCCCTGTCTTTGAACTAGAACTCAGGTAGTCTAAATCAGTTCGACTCGACATCGATAGAGCTTACCGATTTTATTTCGTTTTTTCACCACTAGGGGGCGCTTTCCTATCTTCGGTTCTACGGGCATGAAAACGACGGGGTATGGCTCATTTGACTCGACATCGAAAGTCTTAACGATTTCAGTTATGATCATATAAACAGATTGCGCCACCTGGTGGCGGAGGGTGGAACTAACGTATACTGCAGCGCGTGCGCAGCACGACTGCTATACGGTGCCGCAGGCAGCGGGGACCCGAGCCGCAGGTTCGTTCAGTTAGAGGTTTATAGTATTCCATGTGCAATTTAAGGGATTATCCGGTGCATGCGTAGCACGACCGTTATACGGTGCCGAAGGCAGCGGGGACCAGGATCGGAACGACTGCTATACGGTGCCGCAGGCAGCGGGAACCCGAGCCGGAGGTTCGTTCAGTTAGAGGTTTATACTATTCTATGTGTAATTTAAGGGATTATCCGGTGCGTGCGCAGCACGACCGGTATACGGTGCCAAAGGCAGCGGGGACCGAAATCACCCACTCGTGGACAGCCACCCGTGAGGTATAGGAACAATAAGTCCACGAGGGGAAAAATAAACGCTACCCGACACCGATAGCACCCATCCGTTCCAACCCCCACCGCAGGAGGCGCCTGTTTATTAGATTTGAAACAATGAATATAATTACATAACAATAATAAAATATAAAAGGTAAAAAATAACAATTTTTTGCAAATTGAAAGTTAAATATAAAATATTTTCGAAGTACTATAAGTTCATGATGTCCTAAATTTATGGTATTTTAATTCAGAAAGTCAATGGTCAGTTCAGTCAATTTTTTTTTTTTATTACAATTCTTTCGTAATGAAAGAGAAATTTTTATTGAGAATATTATAATTCTCTTTTAACTTTTGAGAGTTTGAAGGATTGAAAATGATATTACGAAGGTTATATCTGAGAGTTTCGTTCTTATCAAAAGGGAAGTGATGGATCATAAGAGGGCAGCATCCGAATATGTAGTGAACTGCATCTCCTTCTGCTTTATCGCATGGACATCTAGGTGAGGCTCTTTTTCTTATTTTATGTAAGTATTGTGGGAAACTGCCATGGTTACTCAGATAATACGGCAGTGTTGGCTGTTTGCAGAGATAATTTGGATCGACTTTATTTATAATTTTATAGGTATCTCTGCCCTTATTACATGAGTCCCAAATGGCTTGCCAGTCAGAGATGGTTTTCTTTTTAAAATACAATTTTGCTATTGAAATGGGGAACAACAGATCTTTTCTTGATTGATATTGGTCTTGTAAGATGGCTTGCTTTGCTAGGAGATCAGCTCTTTCGTTGCCAGTATCACCCACATGAGATTTAGTCCATGTTATTATAATGGATTTATCAGGAATTTGAAGTAATTGATTGTAAATGTTTTTGATAATGTAGTTTCTAGGAAAAGCAACTTTTAATACTTCCATAGAAGAGTAACTATCTGTAATAATTAGTAGTTTATTGTAGTCGGAGGTAGAGAACCATTTTATTGCTTTATAAATTGCCATTAATTCTGCTTGATATATGTTATTCAGCGGATGATGTCGTATTGCTTCATCATGTATATTATTTCCATCTTTATATATGGTGAAAGCACTGGCTACACCCCCTGACATAACAGAACCATCTGTGTAGGCTTCCACATCGTATTCTTTTGGATGGTTGGATTTTCTATCTTCTATAATTCTGATATTTGGTACTCTGTAGTAATTGAGGAATCGATACGATTTTTCTTTCTGCATTATATTGTTAATGTTTAGCTGTGTGTTATTGATTAACAAATTTCTATTTCCTATTTTCAGTTGGTAGTACTGAAATTCATTCTGTATTTTTATTAGGATTGGTGGAGTTCCTGTAAGAAGATACAGAGCTTCGTGAGAGATAGTCCTATAGGCCCGTATTAAGTTTAATAATGCCAAACGCTGAGTTGAACGTAGTAATTTTCGGCCATCAGTATTCAAGTTTGGATACCAAATTTCGTAAGCATATAGTATTTGGCGTTCTATGACTGTTTGATACCATATTTTCAGGATTTCTGGTTTGATACCTTTATTAAAGAATCGAAATCCTCTAAATCCGTTTACAAAGTTTGCAATCTTTGTTCGAAGGTCTTTCATGTGATCTGTAAAATTGAATTTAGAATCTAACAATACGCCAAGATATTTAATATTTTTTACTACTTTTATTTTTATATTTTCTAATTTAAATCTCGGAAGTCTTCTTTCGAGGAGATTGCTACCGAAAAGCATTGATTGCGTTTTCTGAGTTGATATTTTTAAACCGAGTTCATCACAGATATTCTTAAAATGGACTATTTTGTTGTTGGTTGTAACTTCCAGGTCTATTACGGTATTTCCCTCTATTGGAATCAAAAAATCATCTGCGTAAACAATAATATCTTCATATAGATTTTTATAATTTTTTATTATGTAGTTAGCTATAAGAAGCCATAAGAGTGGTCCAAGACAGGATCCCTGAGGGCATCCTTTAAATACCCTGAACCACTCTATATATTGATATTGATTTAAGCCTATACTTCTTTTGCTTATATAATTTTTTAGTAAGGTTTTGAGGTATCTGGGTAACGGTGAGTCATCAATTATTTCTGATAATTGGTGCCAGTTTATTGAATCGAAAGCACCTGTAATATCAAATGATATGATGCCCACATAAGTATGTTTTTGTAATAATTGTGCAATTTTCTCTTTAAGTCTCTCCAGAGGTGATATAGTGCTTCTGTTTTCACGGAAGCCGAACTGTTCATCTTTTAGATAGTTTATTGCTTCAAGATAAGTTAAAGTTCTATTTTTTATTAATCTTTCTAGGATTTTACCAATCATGGGTAGTAGTGTAATTGGACGGTATGAATCAGGTTTTGATGGATCTTTGTTTTTCTTTCTAAAATAGATGACTACTCCTTTCTTCCACGTTTCAGGAAAGTGTCCAAGGTAGAGACATTTGTTATATAATAACTTTATAAGCTTCATATTATTTTTTATCAAAATTTCTAAAATTCTGCCATCTACCCGATCATATCCTGGGGCTTTCTTTTTATTTTGTTGGTTAATTGCATATTGAATTTCTCTATGGGTAAATTTAAAATTGTTATATTCTTTTATTGATAGTGTGTTTGTGTTTTGAAATGATGATTCGAATTCTGGGCTTGTATTGTAATGGTAATGAAGTAACGTTTCTTGAATCTCTTTGTATGTATCATTTTGAGTTGAAGATTCCATGACAGAGTGGATGAGATCTGTATTTTTTAAATATTTCTGCTTCAGAATTTTAAAAGCAGTACCATACTTACTGTTTGTTTCCGAACAAAATGTTATCCAAGAATCAATTTTAGCTTTTTTAATATCTAATTTGTATTTTGCTTTGGCTTTTTTATATTTAATCTTGAGTTCTACAGAATCTGGATTTCTTTTATGTAGTTTATATATAGCATTTAGGTGGCTTCGCTGTACTTTAAGTTTGTCAGTATACCAGGATACATTAATTTCATGAGACAACTTTTTCTTTTTAAGTGATTTTTGCATGATGATTAAAAGGATAACATTAAATTCCTCTGTCCACTTCTCTAACTCTGGAACAGAATTGACTGCTTTAAGTGTTGAAAGTAATGTTTCTTCATGTTTTTGAAACAGTTTATTGAATTTTTTAAACGTTTCATATTTGGTTTTGAAACGGTATAAATTTCTTATTGTGGGTGTGACATTCAGAGTAAAAGTAATATATCGATGGTCACTTAGTGATTTAAATGTCGAGTCTATTTTCCATGAATCTATAATATTTTTTGAATGTTCACCGCAGAGGGTCAAATCTGGTTTGCCTTTAAACTTGTCTCGCGCAAAAGAACATTCTGAATCAGGATCATTAATAATAGTTAATCTGCTCATTGCTAGATAGTCAAGTAGGATATATCCTCTAGCATTATTTCTTTTATAACCCCGCGCCTGGAGGTGTGCATTGAAATCACCCCAAGGATAAGGTTCGATGTATCTTCTATGACTCTGGTCCATTCTCGGAAGTCTTCATCAAGATTTCCACTCGGTTTTGAATATTGTGATCCGACTTTAATGAATTTTGATGACAGTGATAGGTTTATAAATACACTGCTATTTGTTTGTAGAGTCTGAATATGAATTAATAAGGGATTGGATACGAGTATTCCCGACGTCTGATTTATTGAATGGTAGAAGGAACATGAAATTGGGATTCCCGTGAAGGTGTTATTACTTTTGTGATAATCCTGAACTAAAGCTAAATCTACTTTATTTTCATGTATGTACTTCAGCAATTGGAGATTTGCAGCCTTACAATTATTAAGGTTTATTTGAACTATTTTTAAATGATTTGGTGGGGTCATGGATTCTCCGAAATAATATCTATTGTCCAATGGGATAGTCTGATTTATTACATATGTAGCATTGGTTGGAGGTTCTACAGTTGAATCTTCTATAGAGTCATCAGAGATATTGAGTGATTTTAGTTCTGAGAACATACTTTTGAAGGATCATAGGAGATAGTAATATTTTGTTTTCGTTGAAACAATCTTTGAAAAATTGGGCAGAATCTAGAATTTGCACTATGCCTTTCAATCTTTTCAGGTTTTACTGCGGTTTTATATTCTCTTTCACAGTTGATGCAACGATGACGTTCATAATTTTCTTTTATTTTGCATGTGTCTGTTTTGTGGTTACCTGTGCAATATGCGCATGTTAAATTATAACTTCTACAATTATCAAATGTATGGCCATAACGTTGACATTTACTACACCTAACCACTGGATTGTAATATTCTATACGGCATAAATTAAAATGAATAGGTAATTTTCTTCTTGAAAATAATGCCTTCGCGTAATGTTCTTCTGCATCAAGTACTATTTGGTATGTTTTCATTTTTTGTTTTTGAGAACTTTTGCTATTCCTAGAGGAAAATTCTGTCCCAGTTCTTGATGTATCTTATCAATTACTTCAGTCTCAGTCACATCTACTGGAATTCCCAGTATAATGACTTTTTTTCTTTTAGCATCTCTAAGATCTGCTTCGGCCAAGTATCTGAAACCTTCTATTTGATTTATAAAATCAATTAAAACCGCTGTTTTTTCGTCCGATTCTGTTTGGACTATGAGCGAGTTTTTATCTCTTCCTAACGAACATGAGATGTATTTAAATTTTTTATTCCCTTTTATTTTGTCATTTAACATGTTTCGTATTACATTAATGGGAATATTCGTTGATTGACTTCTTCTTATTATTATTGCTGATTTAGAGTACTTAAAGCAAGGTGTTTTTATAGGTTGATCGGATGTAATTGCAGCAGCATAACTCTTGAGTTGTGCTCTTTTCGATATTTCGGAATCGATTCCATCTTCCAGATGGTCTTGATTATTAACTAAGTTTTGTTGATTTTTTATGGTATGAAACATTTCTTCTATAAGTGATGTTTGTTTAATTTTTTCGGTTATTTCAATCTCTTTGCTCTGAAGTTCTTTTTCCATTTTGTCAATTATTTTTGATTGTTGAGTGATTTGAGTTTTCATTTCCTTTATTTGATGCTCTTGTTCGTTTGTCGTAGTTTTCAGGACGTTATTTTCTTCTTGTTCAAAGTATAGATATTCTTTTATCTGCTGTATTGAGTTCGCTATTTGTGTTCGGATGTCTTCATCATAAATTTTTGAATTACTTTCAATTTGATTTAGGATATCTTCCAATTGATGTAGTGGAGATTTCTCTTGTGTTAAGCTCGTTAGTTCTTGCAATGTCATTGGTATACTAAGAGTAGAACTCTCTCCAGAAAGTACCTGTAAATTCAGATGGGCTGTTTCCAACTCTTGCTGAATCATTTCTTTTCCACAGTCTTCCTTACTTAAAACATTTTTATCACCACCTTCATTTCCTTTGTCTTTATCTTGTATGGATTTTCCACTATGTATCAGTTTTTCATCATCAATATGTGTTAGACTGTAAGTCGTTCGGTTAGAGGTTTGTACAATTCAATGTGCTAATTAAGGGATTACCCGGTGCGTGCGTAGCACGACCGGTATACGGTGCCGGAGGCAGCGGGGACCCGGGTCGGCGGTTCGTCCGGTTTGAGGTTTTACAAGATTCGAGATTTTCTACAATTTAAGGCACCGATGTAAATTAGGGGCCCGCTGGCGGGCGAAGCCAGCTATTCTTAATATTAAGCGCGGTAAACGTCTGTGTGTGTGTGTGTGTGTGTGTTTCTGTCTGTGCACTCCACCTTTGTACCCGCAAAGGCTCCGGGACCAGGCGACGCACGGACGGCGGACGCGGACCGAAAAATTCGCAAAATAGGCGCGACGCTCAAGTTTCGATCGGGTCGGGATTCCGACCCGGACCCGGGGAGTTATTAATGAGCGAAAGTGTTTTAATTACCGACCGAAACCGAAGTTGGAAGAGAAGTCAAAACAGCGAAAAGTTCGCCTCCGCCGAGGGTTGCCGGTACACGTCCGGTCCGGGGAGGAAAAGGCAGGGGGTTCCCAGGGAGCGATTTAAGCCCCAAACCGCAGCGCAGGTCCGACCCCTATCTCCGGAAGTCGGGGGGCCAGAAATTCGAAAGTCGTACGTACGCAACCGGGACGTCGTCAGGTTTGATAAATTCGAAAAATCTTTTCCGTACGACGATTAGAACCAAAAAATCCTTTAAAAATCGATCGATAAAATGTAATTTTCGAATTCTTTTTCACCGCTGGGAATGTCAGACAGCAGACAGCCGGAGACACGGCTGGAAAAAGATTTCACTCTCCGCCACCACAGGTGTTCCGGAGGATTTTCACGTGACCTGCCTGTATTCATCGCTCCAGTGCGCTTTCGAAAAACAATGAAGTCGGGGGGCCAGAAATTCGGAAATCGGACAGACAGATTCACGAGAGCATTTGCTTTCAGAAAATCGAAAAATCATTCCCGTACGACCATTAGAACCGAAAAAATCCTTTAAAAATCGATCTATAAAAAATTATTTTTCATTTCTTTCGGCGCTGCGAATGCCAGAAGGCAGACGATTGTCTGGATCGATTTTCAAGAGGCAAGGAGGACGTGGTCACGTGACGTTCAACTGCGTTTTTTCAGAGGGGGGGCCCATTTCCGAATCTAAGTGGCGCATTAATTCCAAACTTTGACAGGGCGACTCAAAATGGATTCTGCTTTCAGAATATCTAAAAATTATTCTCATATCCTCATTAGGAGCCGATATATTATTTTATTGTATAATTAATCATTGTTATTTGTATAATTAAAGCAAAAGAAAGACTTCTATTACAGTGCCGGCTAGATATTACGATTTTAAGAAGTAGGCCGCGTCCAAAAACTGCCATAACGAGTATCTTAAGTTTTTGTTTTAGAGTGGCAACCAGATATTATGATAGGGAAAAGCGGGCTTCGCCCATTATCGATTTTTTTTTCAGTTTTAAGTTTTCCTACAGGTCCCTGTCTTTGAACAAGAAGTCCGGTAGTCTAAATAAGTTGTTTGACATCAGATTTTTTTTCCGGCAGTCTAATTCAGTTGTTTAAGGAAAAGCAGTGTCCTCCCCCCCTTTCAAGTTTTTTTATCTTAACTGTGGGGTTCTAGAGGTTCGTTCAGTTCGAGGTTTATCTTATTCGAGGTTTATTTTTTCTATTTGCTCCACCTGGTGGCGGAAGGTGGAACTAAAGTATACTGCAGCGCGTGCGCAGCACAACTGCTATACGGTGCCGCAGGCAGCGGGGACCCGAGCCAGAGGTTCGTTCAGTTAGAGGTTTATACTATTCTATGTGCAATGTAAGGGATTATCCGGTACGTGCGTAGCACGGCCGGTATACGGTGCCGAACGCAGCGGGGACCAGGGTTGGAACAACTGCTATACGGTGCCGCAGGCAGCGGGGACCCAAGCCGGAGGTTCGTTCAGTGACAGGTTTATACTATTCTATGTGCAATTTAAGGGCTTATCCGGTGCGTGCGTAGCACGACCGGTGTACGGGGCCGAAGGCAGCGGGGACCCGGGTCGGAGGTTCGTTCGGTTCGAGGGGGATGCGAGCCGGAGAATAAAAAAGTTTCGAGGCACCGATGTAAATTAGGGGCCCGCTGGCGGGCGAAGCCAGCTAGTCTTTGTAATAATGATTATTTACAAGGATTCGCGTATTACATGAGTAGGGCTCGGCAAATGCGGTAACCAGGCCACATCTGGCGAACAAAATATTTTATCTGGAGAATATATTTTTGGCACAGTCCCATCTACACAACTTATTTTTAACAATATTTTATAAGAACATAAAGAATTTTATCATGCGATCCCCAGTTTAAATATTTAAATAAGCTTAATTTTTCAAATCGACATGTTTACGGCAATTCTCTTCCTGCAATTTCTGTTACGTGCAGCATCTATTACATCTATTATAGATTTTCCATTATAGATGTTATAATGATGCAAAAATTGTAACCCAAGTAACACAGATTGTCCCTCCACCCCCAGTTTGTGGAAATCGGTGGGAAATGGTAGGGTTTGGAATGGTATGAATGGGAAAGGACTGGGAAATGGTAAATTAAAGAGAAGACTCTAAATTGGAGACTATCTGAGCAGCTAACGATTGAACTACAGCTGGGCAAGACGGATGTTTGCTACTGTGGGCCAATGTAGAACATCAATTATTTAATAATTAGCCTACATTGATCTAACATTTTGTACTACTTTGGAAGAAATAAACTCAAAAACTGTATTTTGTTTTAATTATTATTCGGCAAAAATATGTTTGTCACATGCAAATTTTAATATAATAAAAGCAGAATTATTTTATTGACTTATAATGAAAAATAGTCGATGTTTTACCGCTTCACTATTGCATCCATGCCCCTCCCTTCCCTGTTCATGCTTTTTATAGCTCAACTATCCAGACATTTGAAGTATCCAGAAATCGTCATGTCGAGAACATGTTCGTTAGTTAACATTTTACCGTGTTTAATTTTTTAGTTATACATTTTGTTCACTATCATAAGTAAACATTTTTTCTATTATCTTTTTTAATTACAAACTATTCTAAATTATGTTTGCTATTATTCTTTATCAATCAAGTCATAAAAAAAATTGTGCTGTTGGAAAATAAATGAATTAGTTTAAAATAATGGAAACTGACAAAGGAGTGGTAGGTTGGGGGGGGGGCGAATTATTTTAATTGCTACTAGATTTTTTTCTGGCTACCAAAGTTTTCAAATTTATAGATCCCTGGCAAAGTGATACTGAACCGAACTGCTTAGAACTGCGTATGAAAGCTGCGTATTTAACCCAAATTTCAATAATTCTGCTTTGAAATGCCAATGTAATTTCATATGCAACACATTTGGTTAGACGGCGGGTAATAATCTTATTTTAGAATTAAATCTCTCGAAGACACCTATATCTATCTGGTTATTATTACTCGCATCATTTGAGATTGTTCATGAACGTGAATAACATTTCAAGCTCATTTCTAAGCAGTGTTACAAGCTCGCTACTTTTTTAATATTTAGATTTCTTGATTGCCACCAATTTTTTGAGTAGAAATAAATCGCCTTATTCAATGACAGATGAAATAATGTGAAAATTAAGACGAATTATACTATTTTTTAAAAAATGATGGGAATTAGCAATCTGTTTAAACAAAAAGTATCGGAATGGCAACATTGCTTCTAATCATTTTTGAAAACACTCAGATGGTGTATTATTTGAAAATTGATACTATAATTAGGTATTTGATATACATTAATGCTGTACCCATCTGGATTACCGTTGTTTACACTCTGTTATGGCCATTCGCTTTTATGCAAATAAAAAACTGAGATAAAATAACTGAACTTTATATAAAGATTAATTATTCCCCTGTGACATTCTTTAATCTAATATTGTCATGCAGCAAACATAATCATATTTGTAATCCATGAAACTATTCCCATTTACTTTCTTTTTCTGTCAAATTTAATTTTGTATCACTCACATCCACTGCTGTAGTACTTTATATATAAAATAATACAAGAAAATGATAATTTGTATACATTTTGGAATGCATGTAAGTAGGTTGATTTTTTTTTTATCGTTTATTTAGTGTATCAGAAAATTTCATTCAAAATTTAAATATGGTAACTTATTTTATGCACGTTTTATGTGAACAATTATTATTGTCTGCAAAATCACTCTTGTAGTTCATTAAACCTTATAGATATTTAGAAAGATAAACTAATGCGATTTAAATTAATATATTTTTTCTAAAATGTAATTCGTCATTTGTTATTTTGAACAAAGTATTCTATATTAACATTATAAAGTAGAAACGTTTATTTATTTGTTTGCCGGGAGCAATCTCAGGAATTACCGACATGATTGAAACAATAATGGTAGAAAAATACTGATGAAAGTTTCTTTTCCCAACATAGGTATGTTTTATTTCGGTATCTTCTTAGAAGTGGTTCAGGAACAAAAAAGGTTCCAGAACTAAGATTTCTGTGATACTGTTCAGGAAGGAAACATGAAATGTATCACAGTGGTTAGTATTGCCATGTAATATTCGCTATGAACGGTTACTAAAAAAGTCGAAATTAATAAGGGTAAAAAATACTGAAACCTTTCAATATATTCTCTAAAATTCGACTTAATTAGAACTGTAAGATTGAAGTAATGTCCAAGTTCGATAAACTTTCTATTTTTTTTTTTTATTATTAGGTAGCTTTCAATACAAAAAAGTATAAAGCTACCTATTGCAGCCGTTCGGAGGAAAGAAGTTCCGGAAAATTTCGATATATTTTCCCCGATCATGACCCCCAGACCCCAAAACCACCCTCCGTTCAAGTGTTGATTTATATATATATAGATATATCCATATATATATATATATATATATATATATATATATATCTGACCTATGTCATACGATAACGCTCGTATTTATAAATCAATTTTGATGAAACTAATATCGCCAAATTTGGCGACCAAAATAAGTCTTCATAAATGAAGCCAATTTGGCTATTGCTCAATTTGGCTGTAACATTAGCTAAAATTTTAAAACGAAGATATAGGAAAGCTACCTTTTCCTCCCGGTACAGGCCGGAAGGACTTTTATTATGTTGAGTCTGATGTTATGTCGAAACATAAAATTTGACATAGTGGTTACATTTAAGATGTTAATTCTCGCTAAAAGTTTATCTGAAATAATCGAAATTTAAAAGTGTAAACTTAACCAAAAAGCTCTGAAATTGGATTCCGTTGGATTTGCTACGGCTAAAACTGTAAAATTCAGCATGGTAGTTTCTTTTAAGTCGTATATGATCATTCAAGAACAGTTTATAATATTCTAAAACAAAAACAGTACTAACTACCATGCCGATTTCAAAACTTCTCTTAATCTTAGTGGAGGTGCAAAAGTGAAAAAGTCCTAAAATTCTGATTTCTGTGAATCTATTGGAGCTAAAATATGAAATTTCAAATGGCAGTTACTTTTAAGACGTAAATTCACGCTAAGAACGTCTGTTGAAATAGTCGAGATTAATAGGGATGAAACGATTGGAAAAACGCTTTGTTATCACGATCATTCTGAAACTATCATGGGTAGAAATTTTAAATTAAATACGCAGGTTGCTATTAGGACGTGATAATTTCAAGGGAAAGTTTGTTAAATAATCCGATTTTTAAATGGATTACAGAAGTAGCATAAAATGGTTGGGGAAACGTTGGTTAATTGTTGGAAAATTGTTGGCCCCCGTTGGTACACAGTAAGAAATGTCTGTCTTGACATATTATTGTCCAACGAAGCATTAGCCAGAAAATGTTCAGTAGTAGTCTAACCGTCAACATCCTCACACGCCCAACACTAATATCAAAGCTTACAAATGTTCACATATTTTCCATGATCTTTCAATTTTTATTCATATCGCCTGCGCTACGCCCTGTTTCTTCATTTAGTGGTACTGCTCGGTGTCGCGACTTGAGCTTGGTCATGCAGAACTATGCCTCAAACGGTACAAGTGCTGGAACATTATGTATTCATGAACTGAATCTATTACCAACTTCATTGCCCAGTGTCGTGGGGGAAAAGTGTTTTCCATCAATGACGAATACATATGTACGTTTTTTATATTTTTATATACTATTTAAAACCACCTTGCCTCGTGTCGCGAGTGGATTATCCCCAGTCAGGGCATGTGTTTGATATTTCCTATTCCATC
This sequence comes from Maratus michaelseni, assembly GCA_963931845.1. Lineage (NCBI taxonomy): Eukaryota > Metazoa > Arthropoda > Arachnida > Araneae > Salticidae > Maratus > Maratus michaelseni. The sequence goes on along the minus strand of OZ007587.1, from coordinate 340,361,018 downwards.
CCATGTCACGGCGGGTTCAACTCCAGCTCAGTATTGTATATATTTGCATATATATATATATATATATATATATATATATATATACCTTAATAAAAGAATCCGGGCGCGACATTATGCTTTACGGACTTGGTTTCGTCGTCTGAGCAATCCTTCTTAGGTTATCAAATAAAATAAAAACCGTTAGCTGTATCTTGCTCCAATAATATCTAAATTAAAAGGTGCCACTGGTTCCTACAAACTACTAACAATAGGCCAACAATCTGCACTAGATGAGAAATTCAAGATAAAAGTTCTACAAATGTATTTTCAATATGATTTCTTTGAAACTGTCTTTCTAACAACTTTAAATTTGATACAAAAATAATGTCGACGGCGTAGAAGCGAACGAACAAAAATATGACAAGAAAACAAAATATTAGTCATGTCATTGATCAATATAATATTTCTGATCTATCTATCTATCTATCTATCTATATATATATATATATATATATATATATATACTATCAACTGAATAAGGAATTATTTCTCATAATCCATTAACCATATAAAATTGACGGTTTAATATTCAAAACCAATGTTTTCCAATTTATAACTTAACGGTATTTTCATTTTATGGCAAATTAAGATAGTGCAATGTAGATTGATAGATATATATATATTGCAAAAATGAAACAAAAATACTTGTTTGAAATAGACTCTGAAACAAACAATTTCTTAAATTCCCTTTCTTGGGAATTTCGTGCTAATCAGGATTTCCTCCGCCAGAAAAAAAAATGTTTTTGCGTATTCTTTCCCATTCGTTTCTGTAACGTGTAATACGATCACTTATATTGTAATAATTCAATGACTTTTCAATCGTATTTCTCCAACTCGATTTAGCTAATGAACTGATTTTCAAATAAGTTCCCCCTTCGATAGCTGCTAAAGAGAGTTCCCAAGTTCACTGCATCATATTTGCTTTATATTAGTGTGTGACTGCAAATGAGTTCTAATGAAAATTTTCTCATTATTTCAATTCAATTATTTAATATAATTTTTTTAATCTTCACGTTCACCTAATGCGATACCAGAATAAAGTTTCTCATAATGTGATTTAAGTAGTATTTTCTTAAGTATCCGTAGAAATATAATTTCCCACTCATGTGAGTTGGCACATCGGCATTTCGAGAACAATTCTTTCAAAAGACACAGTTTTTGCTTTTAGTTCATAAAGAATTAAAATTGTAACTTATTACATTCGTAATGCGTGAAAGTTATGTGGACTATTCATTTAACTTTATTTGTGTCAAAAATGTTTTATAATGTCAGTAATATCAGCTATGAATAGTTTAAATATTATTAGGTAAGAATATTTTTCTAATAAAATTTTTGTTATAAATATTTCTTAAAATAACGAATTGTTTAGTATTCTTATTTGCAATTCATTTGTTAAACTCTCTTTAAAATCGAATTATACTAAATTACAAATTTATTCATGAGCAGTAAATTAAAATTTTCACTAAAATATGTCAGTTTATTTTGTGACTGTCTTTATAATTAAATTTTAATGCTTCAGTTTAATTTTGTCCTTCATGACAGTGTTTAAGAACTAAATGACTAGGAACGACCTTGAACATGGAATGTGGAGCAGGAAAAATTTCAGAAGAAATATTTCGAGATTGCAAATAAAAAAAAAAATCTCCTTTTGTTGTAGATTTGGTTAACGAACGAGAAGTGGCAAAATGTATCTTTAAATATAATATGTAGAAATTATCTAAAACTCTTAGCCACTCTGAAGCTGATAAATAGATGTTTCATAATTTATTAAATATTTTTAAGACATATGGATAAAGACCACTTATTTAACATAGCTTATTGTCAATAATGTCTATAATTGTAAAAATATACCAGTCTGCGGAAATATATATATATATATATATATATATATATGTTTTTAAATAAAAGTAAAGCTGAAGTATTAAAGTTTTGTTTTAATGGTGATTTCGAAAGCGGTTTGGAAGTAAGTCTACTAAGCAGACGAATCGAAGTAATAAATATTTTAAAATTGTGTCGCAATGTCTTTAAAATGATATTAAAATTATCATTTTCTGTAGTTTTCGAACACATGTACATATGTACAAGTACATATATGTTATTCAAAAATGTACAGAAAGTTTCATAACTGATGTATGTCATTTCACATAACTGATGTAAGATATCTGCCCAATGTGAAGCTTGTCCAATATTAATTAAGGCGAATATCGTGAGATGAATAGGCACACATGGAATTCTGATTGTGTTGGAACAGACGTCTACGGTAATACATTTTGTAATACTAAAAGAAAAATAAATCTACTTTTGCGAGCTTGATAATGCACAAATTATTTTCTGAACATTTGTACGCAATCCTTTCATTTTAACCATGTATGTATTGTTATCGTAAACCGACTTATTCTTACACATTGGCTAAAAGATTTCAATTAGTAATTCTTTTCAGTATTAACATATACATTCTCTATATTTTTAAATTGTTATATCTCTATTTTAAGCCTGCTTTTCTCTGAAACATACTTTTATAAAATATCACACGGCTTGAATATTAAGACCCTACGTTTTCTTATGAATAATATTTTGTCCTTCCACATCCGAAAACACATCTGAAGGAAAATTCTTGATGTAGCTGTGCAAGGTGTCTCAAAAGGTACGCTTTAAATTTAAATAATAAAAAAAAAACTTAAAAAATAATAAAGTAGAAATTCGTTGTCTGCAAAGAGCAGAGCTGAAAATCGTAAAAGCAGTAATTTGAAAAAAAAAAAAAAAAGGTCAATTTTTTTCCAATAGCTCAGCTCGGTCTTACGATCAAAGCTGTCCTAACGATCATGGCTTATAAGATGTTTTTCTTTTTCAATCTCTTCAGATTTGTTTGATTGATTGATTTTATCGAACAGCCTGCAGGATAAAACCTTAAATTAGATCAAAGAATTTGTTTATTTTTAATGTTCGGTTCAGTATTCTTACTGTCGTACAGAGTGCAATGTAATGTATTGACAAAAATGAAAAATGTTTCGAATTAATTTGGATATAATACAGTTAGTTGTTTTATTCCGACTACAAAGTCGTGATGTATGGGGGTTAAAGAACACGTCAAGATAAACAAATTTTCTGAGGAAATTCATGATCGCAATCTCTTTGTTATGTGAAAAATATAGTTTGACCCACAACAAAACTGAACCGGGATCTTTGTTCCTAATCATGACAAAAATGAAGATATTGCAGCGAACATTACAATTGAGTACAAAATACACTGCGCTGGATGTTCCATATTTAGAAATTGTGTTGGCAGTATTTAGGTGACACTGACGGAACTACTGTGATCTTACCTCACATTTTTACTGCAGTTTTATTGTGCGCAAAACTAGCTAAATCTGTTGAAAAATTTGCTACACTATTTTCATTATTATTTAAACGTAGATCCAGATTCAGTTTCGATTATGTATTCCATTGACAAATTTTCTTAACTTGAGGTGCACTATAAACACCAGGCCCCTGCGTTTGTTTTCGGACAACCTTTTATATCAAATTCCTGATAAAAGCATTACTTACTTTTGTATTTATTATAGTTAAAGAATTATTGATATTTTTAAGTCCGAGTGTTCTTTGGAACAACCTGTATGTTGAAACTTCAAAATATTGGATATTATTTTATAAATACTATATTCTTTCTTTTTTTTTCAAATCAATATAGCTTTTCTCTAAATTTTGTTTCATAACAAAGTTATAAATTGTTTAACACTCACAAATATAATTTGCCTTTATGGTACCAGCACTTTCTAAACATCAAGGTTTGGTAAACAAAATGGTGTACTAATTTTCTCTGATAAGGACTGAGGAAATGCAATTACAATTTATAAAGAGCTTTTTATGTGTTTTATAACTTTCAAATGAACTTAATTGCAAGTTTAATCTAACTTCACAAAGAACACAGATAAACTCTGTAGAAAATGCCAGTTTCTATTAAACATGCTTTACATTCGCACAACATAAATAAATCCTTAATTTGATTTTCAATCTATGTGTAAATTTAGATAATACGGCAATTTACTGTTCGTTTTAGGTTTGTGATAAGCTCATTCTTCGCTTCAAATAACGAATTGTTAAAAATATATCTTATTTGATTAAAATACCTCTTCGCAAATTCTGTCTTAATTGATAAATTAAAGTCAAATAATATTTTACACTTATAATTAAATTAACAATCAATTATTTTGACTTTTTTTTGCGATCATCTAAATTTGTATTTTATTATAATCAATAAGAAGTTAGATTTTCTTTTTCTTTGTTAATCATTTTAAAATATTAAATTTTCGTTAACTGTATTTTTTTTTAAATCTAAGATGTATCATAAACGTACGAAAAAAATAGTTTTATTATATAGGCATTATTCATTAAGTGGTATTAAAAGTATTTCTCTATGTGTTAAAATATTAGAACACTCTAATTTTACATTTTTATTAACATCTCACTAATTATTTCATTTTTAGGAGAAAATGAATGAAAATTAGTCATCCTATTCAAGAAATTTGAAGTAACTAACAGTGTTCATCTAGGAATAAAATAGGAAGTGAGATTAACAAACCATTGGCTCAACAGACATTTTTATCCGCATAATTCTCTTATACTTCAACTATTGGTATTATCATCCCTAATGATGAAAAATAATGAAGATTTAATATAGACAGGACACAGAAACATTGTGATATCTCGTGTAGAATTCGATAAATAATTTACGGATCATGTTAGGTATAATCTTAAACACTTTTTTGAAAGTTTATCACTTTTATTTTTAACGTGTTTGCTTGTAAACAAGAAAACAATAATGTAATCATCTCCTTCCCACTTTTTAAACGAAAGTTTAGCTAAATACATTATTTTTATCGTCGTAAAGGGGAAACAATTTTTGACATGAAATATTATTTTCCGCATAATTGTTTTCTTTCAGAATATATTAATTATAATAGACAAATTGTTATTGAAAAGAATAATTGTTTAAGTTTTTTTTATTTAAAAATTTAAAGGTAATATAATATACTTATATATATATATATATATATATATCCCTGTATATATATATATATATATATATATATATATACAGGGTGTCCGAAAAGTCTGGAAACGGTCGAATAACTCGAGAAATATACATCGGATTGAAAAACAGATAAACCCATGTTCAATAATTTTGAAAAATGCATTAATGGATATCACAGTCTCCTCCCAACTCTACTCCCCCTGGGGGGAAAGAGGGACAACTTTGAAATCGTAAATAATAACCACCTTTTATTACTGCAGATTCAGATTCAACGTGAAAAAATACGTAAATTTTGTATTGAAAATTTTCTTCGGAAAGTCATAGATGGCGCTGTAATCGTGTAAAATGCAGTGAGAATCGTTTCCATTGAAATGTCTGGAAACGGTAGATGAACTCTATAAATTTACATCGAATTGAAAAACGGAAAAATACGTGTTAAATTTTTTAGAAAAAGTGGCAACTTTTTTATCTCTAAATAGATTTTTCTAAAATATTGAACACGTATTTATCCGTTTTTCTATCCGATGTATATTTCTCGAGTTATTCGACCGTTTCCACCATGATTTGATACATGGAATTTTCTGCAATTTCGAAGTTTCCTCGAAACTAAAATTGAACTAGAAATAATCGTTAATTGCGACTTTATGAAAATAAAAAAAAATCATTCAGAAATAAATAGATAAAGCGACTGTCAGTAGCAGACTGTAATATGAATCAAATGGGTTAATTAACCAGCTGTATTTTAGAATATTTTTTTCATAACTATAATAGAATTTTACTTTAGAAAACAATAATTAGAATAAAATAGTACAGACACTTTACAAATTTTATTCTGTAACTAAACTTACAATTAAGTTGCATGAAGAAATTATTCTGCTATTTTCAACATTTCTATATTTTCCAAGACAGATAAAAATGTAAAATTAGTAAATTCAAACTATATGTCGTAAAATACTTTATGTCACAGATCAATATTAAAATGTATTAAAATAATATTGATATTATTTTCTTTAAAAAACCGATGTGTTTTTTTCTTAAATTTGAAAAGCCGCATATTGTCTGCGTCGCCAAAATATTTTTAATTTTATATCTTAATTAAATTAATGATGTTTAAAGCACTTGTTTTTGAATATATACTGGTGATACATTTACAGATTATTTACTGTATATATAATAAGTAATTTAAAGTTATTTTATAATTTACGCTTAATAATTTCAAAATTTCAGCTGGATATTTCAAATGCATGAATTTCATTATTTATAGAGTAATTACTCTACATTGTTAATCCTCTTCATATATCGCTTTAAGGGAGAATTTCTGAATTCGATGCCTGAAGTTCTTAAAATTTCTGAAGCTGCATGATTAAGCATTATATTTTAAATGATATAATTATATTAAATACAAAAGTTAAATACTTCCAGGTATATCACTAGGAGGAGCATTAAATATATATCGCTAAACTTGATAATATTTTTCTTAATGATTTAATTATCTTTAATGAAGAATAATGAAACTTGTATTTTGCAAATCTAATATTAAAACGCTACTTTCTATAGTTCAAATATATTTATCAGAAATATTTATATATCTTAATTATCTCTTATTTTAAAATATTATTAAACAATAACGTTTGTAAACAAGAAATATCCTTTAAGTTTTTTTAATTTATTTTGTTTCAAATGATTAAAAAACTTGTGGAATTATAAACAATTGTTGTTACAGTGTAAAGTAATTTTATTTCAAATAAATCCCTGTCTAGAATTCATTTTTCTAGCTTTCAAAAAGAATTACGTTAAGACGTTTGTAATTATACAATAATTAGATATGATTTCGATTTTCTTAAATCATAACAATATACGGTGCAAAACAAAGTAAAAAAAAATATGCAAATAATATCTGTATAAATAAAGCTATAATAGTGGGACAAGTTTCTACATATAGTAAAATGACTATGTGCATCCAATTATTATACTTGAAGGTACTTAGTGATGATTACCTTTTGAGGAAATCGAACTTGTGTTATTCGATTCATGACGAAAACTCATGCTCCAACAATTCTCCACCAAGAAACCACGTCTAAACTTAAAATATCGATGTTGGTTTTGGTGTTATTTATGAATGCTCATTATCTACACGAGGAATATACGCCCGAGGGGGATTGCCCCCCTTGTGATACTTTGAGGGGTACCTAACCGATATTTACACAAGGTTATCGAAAGTTGGAAGAAAATCATGGAAATATCCGAACGATTAGGTAGACAGTCAGGACTAGGTTAGAAGACAACACCTCCCATCTGCTAGCTTTTTGAGAGCAGAACGTCTAGGCCTCCGATGGGGCCGTAAAATATTGGACTTAAGTAATGAGTCTACTCAGTTCTAAAAAGAGTGCCCAACAGTTAACTAAAATAATGGACAAATAAAATGCAATGATAAGCAAAATCAATTTTTTTAAATATATTTGTGTACATAAAATACAACTTGTGTATCTATTTAACTACCAAAAACTGTTTTTTTTTGCAGAATCACATTCATGAATTACTTAATTTTATGTTCATCTATTTACTTTTTTTGCGTTTAATAATTTTTTATAATAATTATTAGTATTATTTAATGTATAGTTTAATTTTTTATCATTAATTTGGGTCTAATTAAATTTTGTATCATTATTTTGTGTCCAATTAGATTTTGTGTCAATTTATTTTTTTCAATATTAAGAATTTTCCATTCAGATTCATGTAATTAAATAATATGTTTTTCACAAGACGAAGACCTAATGTCCATTTTATTGGACACGCTAAAACACAACATATACATATATACGTATATTAAATTTGCGCAAAAAATACGAGCTTGAGCCTCAAGAGGATATAAGAGTAACTGCAAAATGTGTGTAATGTACTACATTCGAATAATCAACCGTCTCACATGTAAAAGTAATGGTATTAGAAGCTTTGAAATGATAGTGTTTCGTTAAACAGAAGCCGGCTTAAGTACGTCACTAATCGCGTGTGAAAGTGAAGCGTTATACGATATATGTATATCTAGTACTAAAACAATACATAATAGCAAGATACTCTATAATTTAATACAATAAATCAAATTAAGTATGACTAGTATGTCTACCATAGGCATCAATACACATGCAGTCACATGCGTACACATAGATTGCTACAGATTCTGAACTCATATAATTGATATATAACAAGTGATATTTGTGCGTTGCAGATTTTATTACATATTTTTCTTAAAGTTTTGCATATTTGGTATGGTCTGTATGATGTGTTTTTGTAATATTTGTAAAATATATCATCCTTAATAACTGAAAACTTTACTTTTCATCCTATATCTACTTTCAGCATACTGACGTCAGAATTTGATAAAAGCATACATGGTCTCAACATATCAATTTAAATAGAAGATAAAATATTTATTCATCCATAAAATAAATAATATTTGCCAACAACAGAAAAACGTTTTACAATAAAAAAATTTCGTTGTCATAGAAAGTGCAGTTGAAATTAAAAATGCATATATTTGATAAAAGACTGTTATTTGATCCTATTAAACGTTATATACCAATGGATCCTGATTCATATCGCATAACATATGCATACAGCTGAACACAATCGGTTAAACACACATAATGACATAGCCTCAATGACCAGTCTCTAATATTGTACAAAATTCTGTAACTTTATGATTTAAAATGACTGAATAATTAATTTTTACAATAGCAGGAGCAAATATAGCAAACAAAAAGTAAAAGGAAAAAAGTATACATTTTTTGTTGTCAATGTAAGATTATATGTTTTAATTAAACAAAATGAAATTTTATTATTCCTATATAAATGGAAAATTCCTATTTTATGAAACTAAACAGGATTTATTTCCCAAGAGGCCTCAAAAGAATTTTAATCAAATTTTCTAAGATGAAATATATAATAACAATTACAATAATTTTTTATTAAAGAAGTACGTGGTACTCAATACCAGTGAAATTTAGTAGCATCTTGAGATTATTTTTATGTAAAAATAATCTTCATAAGTAGTTTCGTATTAATCAATGAAAATTAAAGCATATTGTTTTTCTGTTCACTTCTACTTGAATAAAAGTATAATAAAATCATTCCAGGAGTGATGTCTTTCGAAAGAAATGTTGCAAAATATCATTGAAAAGATTGTTTTACAAGCTGGATTGTTTCACAAGCATATAAAAAAAGTGTAATTATTATTTTTTTCGTGTATATTTTAAAATCTTAAAAATGTACGCTGTTAAAAATTTGCAGCAAACTGTATAGTCATTTGACCGTTTTTGTAGAAAACCGTTACATAACAGTAATTTAACTATATTCTGACCATAAAATGAGCAATAATACGGTCAGTATATAGTGAAATTACGGATATGTAACTTTTTTCTACAAAAACGGACAAATGACTGGACAGTTTGCTGCAAATTTTTAAGAGTGTATTTAAAAAATTTAATGAATTAAGGTGATATGTCGATCTAAAAGTAGTTTTAAAATATCTTAATTAATTGTTTGAAATAAATACTGTTTAATAAATTTATTATTTTAAACATCATACATAAATTGAAATTTTTAAGCAGTTACTGGAGTACTATTTTCTATGTTGTACTAAAACCGTAAAATATATCTATTTTTAATGTGTCAAACTTGATATGTATCTGCGAAACTTTAATAGAAGGACATTTTTTCAATGCAAGACGACACATTTACTAAGTTCTTTTTTTTTTATCTTACAAGAATAAGCGCTGCCTTCTAAGTAAAAATCCATTTGGGAAATATAGTAAAAAAAAAAAAAATCCGAGTTTTTTTTTCGTATATAATTATGAAAATTACACTAAATTATAATTACGATCGATTGATATGCTTTCCCTTAATATGCTTCCATCATTTGAAATTTATTAAATTTGTTTTTATTCTTTTTATTTCACGTTTTGCTCTAAAAGGAATTTAGGCATTAGATTGGATGGAAAGTTTTTTTAGTTAGGTTATATGTGACGATATTATTACTCTAATCATGCCTCTTAAACTATTAATCTGTAATAATTTGGTGCAAAGCTTTGTTTACCATAAAATTAAACTCTAAATTCTAAATCTATTTTCTCTATAAAATGACAAGGGCACTTGCATATTGAACACCTACTCATCGGCTAAACATTACTTCACCTCATAAATAGTTAAAATACATATAAACAAGACAAGTTTTTTTAGTATAATAATCGCAGGAAGCATTTCAATATGCATTAAGGTAGCGAGTAGGTGTCCGATAGATATATAAGATTCTAGTACATATAACACATTATATATAAATGGAAATGCAATTTTAACACGTAAGTTTAAGTACATAACTAAATGTGTGTACTTAAAGTGTGCTATTTGGAGTATAAATAAATAAATATTTTTCAAACAAGATTCACTATCGTTTATAAACGATAGCGACATTCACTATCAATGAAATCAAATTTTACTATAAGATGGACAAAATCTCGTAGACCGAGAATCTGTGTAAGTCAGCGTAGTATAGGAAAATCCTACTCTTGTTCAGAAAAACCACGTATAAGCTAAATATCTTTAAATCTACCAAGACACAGCGCACACACTCAATAGTTCTTAAAAATTTTTTTAATGTATTTGCCCATCATATTTATATTTTTACGAATGGTCGCAACACAAATCTTAACGCCGAAATCTATATTCGTGTTTGAATATTTAAAATACACGCATACACACACATGTAATACCTATAGATATTGCTTGTAAAAAATGTACGAATGAATGCATTAAATTTAAATATTTTAAGTGCTGCATTTCCCTAAGTTTTAATGTAATATTATAAACATTAATTTTCATTTTTTAATTTAAAAAATTGTAAGCGCAATAAGAACTTTTTTAAAATTATGCAGTATAAATAGCTTCTACAACGTTAGAAAGGCAAATTATTTTAATCCAAAACTCATGAATTATGCTGATACGAGGAAATTTCTAAGCTGTTTAAGATGTCTTAATTAAATTTAATTTAGCTTCATTGCCATTCACATTTCCAACTACTATTTAGAACTTAAGGAATCATTTCGTCTATGAAATGCCTTCTTTATTTAAGCATATTCACATTTAAATATAATTTAATTAAAGTGAGTCTTATGTTTTTAAATTTATATCTATATTTTTTCCGTTTATTTATATATTTGATAAATTTTCGAAAGACAGTTTTTTCACATAAAATGTTTCAATTCATAGCCATTAACGTTTCATTAAAGACAGTTTTACATCATTTTTTTCTGTGAATCATATAATTTTTATTAAATTTTACATTTAATTGAAAATCGTAACTACATTGTAAAATTCTAGAGTAATCTATATTAATACAAATAGTTTAAAAATAATTTAAAATATGTTTTCTAGAGAAATAATGATCTGAAACGTGTCACGTAATGCTGTCATTCCTTTATAATATTCGTTCCTTTATAATTTTTCCTTCATTTCCAGCGTTATGTCGTGTTCTCTTTTCTTTACTTGGTTTTCTGGATGGCTTATCTTTAGAGTTGAGCTCTTTTCTTTTTTTTCTGTGACGTACTCTTTGTAAAGCACTCGTGCTACCTTCTTTTTTCTTATATTTTCTCGCATTACAAAAACAGAAACAGGGTTGATTCTGTGTAAAAAATTAGAAGGAAACTGACAAGTAGAAGGTCGAGGTTCTTCTTGAATGTTTTGAATCAATACAGTTCAGTTGTAACTTCGTGAAATGTTGATGTCCACCAAATCCTGTTTTGACAGTCATCTAGTAGTCCTCTACAATAATTCGAAATAGAGGAAAGTGCTCCAGTACTCATTACATCATCTTGAGACTAACGTCTGTCAGAAATGGCAAAAATATGTTCTGGATTAGCTTCAATATTGAGTGGGAAAATTCCGGTACTTACGAACTCATTAATGCAGTACTCATTCACACACCTTCATTTTCCTTCCATTTCCAATGACAATACCAGAATGAATTTTTTTAAGTTGTTTCTGGGGATTATGCTTCACCCACAGATTCTCTGCTTTCTTAAAGTTAACTTGGAACGGTTTAAAACATATCCTATCTAGCAGTTGCAGAGCTTGTGCTGTGTGACTTGGCAGTCACAGTAGAATGATGTCTTTCTTCGGGTAAACGTTTTCACAATTTAATATGCCTGTATTTTCAAATAATTTTATAGAGGTCTTGTAAACAGTTATATTTATGAAGTACTAACATTTCAGAGAGTTTGGACGAGGAATACTATTTTTTATGTTAACGGACCCGACACGAAAAAAAAGTGAAAAGAAAACATATTTATTTTACAACCAAATAACAATATTCCTGAAGTACAGTAAGTTTTTACACGGTCTCTAAAACCGTTATATTTATGACCGTTAAAATGTAAAAGGGTTTGGACAACAAAAGCTACTTCTTCAAAACTATGAAAAAAGAAATGTGATAAAAGAAAAAAACAATTCTTACGATTTCGTAATTTTGTCATTAAAAATACAAATTCATACAAAATCGGATTAAAGATATAAAATAATACAAATTTGTTGTTTATTTAAGGTTTCATCACTAGCCCGAGCAACGCCGGGCGGGTCAATTAGTACATCAATAAAATGTACTTCAATGCATGATAACGCACATATTGTTTATAATGTCACATATTATCCCCCTCAAATGCTTTTTGCACATAAGAAATTAATTGTTTTAATATTTTCTTTCTTTTTCAATCATCACGTGTAAATATATATTACAATTCTAAATACAGTGTTTGGAAATATCATTATTCGATCTTTTTTAAAATCTGACAACAGTGTATTAAAAATTATTATTCCAAATTATGAAGTAAATGTGTATTCAGACAATGAAAATTTTAATAAAATGTTTAAAGAAAAACTCGAAAAATTAAAATAATAATTAATACTGTACATCACAACCTATTCAAGTATACGCTTGCAAAATAATTTTAAGTTGATACGGATAGTTTTAGATACAATAAAGCTAATGCAACAGAACTAGTTTAACCAATGTCATCATTACATCGTGCTTACAATAGAAATATACAATATAAAACCGTTTGCTTCAGCATGTTCTTCATACATTTCTCTATAAAGGTACAATATATTTTAAATGCAATAGTTTTTGCAGTAATTTGAGAAAAAGATAAGGACATGGTTCATTCAAAAACGTCAGCAGCAGTGACAGAGTTGATACAGATTTTCTAGAATAGAGAGATAAGATTGCTTCTAATTTTTTCTGAAATATATCAGATTAAAATACTTTAAATATTCAACTCTATTACTAACAGAAATAATTTTCTTTCATCCTATAAATTATTCGAACTGAAAAACCAGGTAAATGTCATCACGGGAGCAATAGAATATATCAATAACAATGCAGCATTAAAGTACGATTAACTCAATAATTGCTCTAAAGGTAAGTATTTAAAGTTCTTAAATTTACCCATACATGTTTTATTGCGGTTTCTATTCCCATAGATTATTAATGCAAATTTAAAAATTGACATCAAAATGTAATCTATAACGACATGAAATTTTTAAACATCATTTAAAAACGCTTATAAAGATTATTGATAGAATGCAAATTTCTTAATTGTATTTATTGAATTGTATTTCTTGTATCTATTGCCTGTTGTTTTATATGAGTTTCTACAGATATTTTCTTAAACATATTATATTGAAATTCACGTGCAAGTACTTTAAACATAATAACGTTTATAAAGAGCATTTTGTTAAGGTATTAAATAATTATTATTTTATTTCATATTTCTCTTTATAACGAATAATATATTAAAAATTTATATGATTAAAGGGAGATAAAAATTGTATGTTTATTTTCATAGCTTTACTAATTAGGGACCATTTTTTCTCTTCTTAGTATACTCTTTAAATTCTAAAATTTAACGAGTGATACCAAATGTATCTTTTAATTTCCTTTAATACTGTGAATGGTTTTAGGTGAATATACATATTTATAGAAGTATTGGATACTTTTCAATTTTATTTAATTAAAAATGATGATTTTCTGTGAGCTTTTCTTCTTGTGACTGCAGCGTAACTCATAGCTGCAAACTTTTACGCTTTTTCTTAACCACTAAAATTTTATTGAAAATTTTGCTTAATTTAAATTCTGAAATTTGCAGTTAGATAAGACACAAATTTCTATTTAAATTTACGAGTAACACAAAAGCATAAAATTCCCATCTAAATTAATTTTTGTCTCAAATATGGATGTCATCTTTTATTATAATTGCTATATTTTTAAGATAACATGCACGATATTTATATTGTAAATTATTCTTCAATTCGATGTTTTGAGACTACCCAGATTATTATTCTTAGGTAACATGCAGCAGTAAACTTTTTGATACCGTAAGTAAGACTTATAATAATTTAAAGAACATTTATAACAGATAATGCGTCGATAGACTAACAAAAATCTTCCACTAAATTTTTATAGTAAATTTTGCTTTACTTAAATACTGAAATTTGTAATTAGATAAGATAAAATTTTTTATTTAATTTTAATGGTAACAAGAAAGCGTAAAAGTTTGCTACTACATTAATTTATGTCTCGAAAATGTACACCATCTTTCATTATAGATGCTATTATTTTATGATAACATGCACGATATTTATAATATAATTCACGATATTTATATTATAATATATTGAGGATACCAACATTATTGTTCTTAAGTAAGATGCGACAGTGAGCTTTTTAATACTATATGTAAAATTTATAGTAATTTGAAAAACATTTATAACAGATAAAGTGTTGATAGACTAACAAAAATTTAAATCAACAAACTTTTTTTAGGTGCGTTTGAAATTATATAAATACTTAGCACCTATAGTCGTCGTCTGGTCGTCCGTCTGTCCGCTTATAACAGCGCAAAAACTACCCAGTCGAATGGTTTTAAATTTAATGTACAGGGTGATTTTTTTTAAAGTTGTGAAAGTAAAACCCTATAACGAAAGAACCACTGATCCAAATGACCGGAAATTTCACCAGTATGCTCCCAAAGCAATGGGATTTTTTGGCATGGTTAAAAAAAACTTAAATTCTCACCGACAGATGGCGCTGTATATGCAGTAAAATTGGGAGAGGAGCTTGTGCAAGACACACGCACAGTGGATACTCTTCACTCTGTTGGAGAACATGCGGTTTCACGTTTCCAACTTGTAGCTGAAAACATTGGACAGCACACTGAAAATCGTATGCGTTAGTTGCGCAGTTCTGTACGAATGTTTTACTCCATATTTTTATTTCGTTCTGTTTCTGCAGGTGTTTGCAGTTCCTTTTCCAATTACTGCATTCTGTATACAGAATCGGAAACTTATTTATAATGGAAACCGATTCTTCAAACGGAGTTTTCCCTTCCTTTATCTTTCAAAACGGAAAATGTACTAACGGAACGGAAAAAGTCCGGCAACTTTGCTGCCAGTAGTTTTACCGTGAATTGACGGATTTATTTTTAACAGTGTATAATGGTAAAACATTATTATAGAATTATTCAATAAACTTGGAATATTCAGGCAACTGCAGCAAAACACAGTTATAGATTTAATAAAATAAATATTTCATAAACTTATCTAATTTTTAATTAATTCCATAACCGATTGGTGTAGCAAGAAAATCTAGTTTTCGAAGCAATTAGGTAGATTTCTCCATATTGTTATGAGATTGATTCCTTCATGGAGGACTTTGGATAGGAAAGTGACCAGAAGTATCGTTCACGTATAAGTAAAACCTTAAACACCTTGCACAATCAAGCCGCCCACTACCGCGTTGGTTTCACACCTATGAGACCAAAGGTCCAAGTTCCTCATTTTTGTGGTCAATATATTGACAACTGGGCTTAATGAGCTTCTCCAGCAAATCAAAGATTGTTGCCCATTTTGGCGGAATACAATGTATTTTTACACATAATTGCGCAATTAAAAGATTTCTACCTCTACATCATACCTAGCTCGCATGTGATTTTTGTTTATGAACAAAAAATTCTTAGAGTAATAAATTTTTCATGGTCATAAGGTTCTATAGAGAATTTTCATTTATAAAGCTTTATCTTTTAATGACCGGATGAGATTCGTAAAACAAACGGATGTGCTGGATTCTTAACATCCATATCAAAATAAACCTCATTATATTAAATAGTTTTTTCCGATGTATCGCGCTTGGTCTTTTAAAGATTGCAACATTTTCGAAAGTCTTTGTATCCACAGGGGGTTATAAATGTACCGGATTCCATCAATGTATCTGCTGCAAATTATTTTGACATGAAATGGAACACGCCACATTTTCTGTATGTGTCGGGTTCCCTACAGCACTATCTACTAGGAGTTGGTGATAAGCCATTATCATATCGAACATTGTGGGGCAAATAGACAAATTGTAATATCCAACACGATATTACTATTTGTACGTTTAGCAGTTTCTATCTTATCACTTAAAAGCTTTTCGACATTATAAAACACAGAAAACTTTATGCTATTGTTCCATAGTGTTTAAGAAATGATAGTTGTTTGCCAGTTGCATAAGGTAACAAAAACTCGTTTTATCATTCAATAAACAAATGTAACTTGTATGCGTGTAAGTTATCTGATTTTGAAAGAGTATCTACCATTTAAAAAGAATTTCCAGTTGATACATTATGTTTGATTTTGAATCCTAAATTAACCGTATTCTTTAGAATTATTAGTGAACATAAACGAACGGATAAACATTTCAAATGTTGAATATCCAATTACATTTGAAAAATACTTTTTCATTGACAAATACAGAAAATCTAAGAAAATATGTTAAATCAATATATTTCTTCATAAATTGCAATACCTAATTAAATTATATATATTTTTTAAGAATATATATATATATATATATATATATATTCAAATATATGTTATAAAGCATAATAATACTTGAATTCATCTAATTTATTCATAATTTTGTTCCCCAAAATTAAAACTAATAAAAAAACTACTTAACAGCTGAAAATAAAAAATAAAAGTCAAAGTTGCTACTCCAACCCGCATAAAAAATCTACTCTATGTAACTTGTTAAACATATTTAATAGTTTCAAATGAGAGCAGCATTTGTTCGGGAAATGTTATTTATAGAATAATAAATTATTCTTATTTGTCCCGGTTCAAAACATTAATTATAGCTTAATTTTCCGAATATAATTGTTTTCACAGAAATAAATAGGAAATAAAAATTTTGTAAACAGTTCACAGCATAGAAAAAAAGTGTTTTACAACAATTGTTATTCTTATCCGTGAAGAAAAAATATTTCTACGTTAAGAGCAATAAAAGTTATATTACCAAGAATGTGACAAAAACGACACTTACAACCGTTTAAGAACTGTCGTTTTTAACAGAATAAACGGCTTTCATTAGTCCAGGTAATGAAACATATTCCCAAATGGCTTCATTACTATTGATTCCTTAACACGAAAACTCTGGAAGACAAATCCTTCATTTTGTTAAAAAAAAATAATGTAGCAGTTGTGATTAAAGAAATTAAAAGTCTAGACGAAACAAGTTTTAAAACGATAAATTACATTACTTTCAAATTATCAACGACAAATTCGCCAAATTTTCCCGAAACAATTTAAGTATGTGATTTTTTATTTCAAAATAATTTTTAATAAGATTTTAAATTAAAATGTAAAGTTCGAAGAGTTATTGTTGTTTAAAACATGTGAAGTAATACTTTATTCTGAGAATATATTATTTACTACGAAATGTCACTGAAAATATTTTTTAAAATTATAAATACAAGATAATTTGCTATTATAGCTTATATGTTTATGAAAATACACTCGGATTTTAGTATTGTGTCTTTTTCTATAAATGTCTTTTTATCTGTCTCCTATTCCATAAAAAAAATAAACTCACATATTTCCATTTTTGCATTACTGGTCAGCGTTTTCGAAAACAACAAAGCAAAGGATAAATTAATCAAATGCAAAACATCATGGTAAAAGATAAATTTCCAGATCTAATAACTTAGAAACACAAGTAAAATATTCATTTTCTCACTTACTTTTTACTTTACTTATTGTTGTATTTAAATTATCAGAGTAAAGTGTTTTAAGTCTTTGGATAATAGTTATTACTTATTATTTAAATTAATATACTCTTAGTCAGGAACAGAATTTTCATCGAAAAATAATTAGGATCATCTTAAAAACATTTCAATGCTTTAAAATTGTAAAGACACTATTGAGAAAGTTTTATTTTTTTAATATCATTGGCTCAGATAATTCTTAAATGTCTCTTTATGAGGAATATCTTCTTAATGAACTTTCTACCATTATTACCAAAATTTTACCAATATATGTTGTATGTAATACAATAAACACTACACACTGAGTATCATCTTCCATCATTGTTAATGAAATAAACATAAAAATTTTAATTATATTTTTAAAGAGTACAATTGTTATCACGGTTCTGATAACAATAAACGTAGTAGTCTTAAATTTATATTTTAGCATCACCTGTCGTTGTAATTTGGTTATAGTGGAGGTAATTTGAGTATAAATTTCTTTTTTATTTTGTCAGATTTAACATCATTTTTTCAAATTATTTAATTTATAATATATGTTTATTCCATACCTATCATTCTTTCAGTGTGAAACCTTTCAGATTACCAAGTTTTAGAAAAAAGTTTAACTTGTATTTATTGCCAACTCAGTGAGAAAATCATCGAATTGAAAAACACATTCTTACATAACTATCTGATCGACAAGTTTCTAATTAAATTATGTTTACATTACATTTGTTTAAAAATGACGTTAAGTTTGATGTTAAATGACAGACCCACATCGCATTTTTCTTTAATGTTGTGGTAATTCCTGTATACGGTCTAATTTTAGAACCAAACATATAAACAATACCAATGTTTCTTTTTCCGGTATGCGTAGCACGTATGAAAAGAAAGATGAGATGCGATATGAATTATCTCAAAATGGCTCTAGAATAAATTAAAAACGTTGATTATTGTATGCTGCAGCAATCAGTGCATGTTGCTTTTCCTAGATTAAATCCATTGAAAATCTAACAATTAAACCTGTAAAATATATTTTATCTTTCTTAAGATACGTAAATTTATCGATAGAGTGTAACATAATACATTTAGAATATAAAACAGATATTTCTTTTTTAATACATATTATGAAAAAAATTCATCACCCTCCGGGGAATTTAAGTTTAGTTATTTTTTTTTTTGAGGAAATAAAAACACCAATGTATGTAGCACGTACATAGTTGCATTCTAGGAGAACACATTGCGTAAATCAGACCTAGAAAATTAAGAAATTCTTTATTTGGTTGCATCTGTAATGTACTTAATTTGCGAACATGCTAACTTGATATCCCAAATTAACCCGACAAAGGATATCAAAAAATATATAGTTTTTATTTATTTATTTGTTTATTTATTTATTTTTAATGGAATTTGGTAGTGATTTAAAAAATATATTTAATAATTTTCTGCTTTTGAAGAAATGTTAAAGTATTTTCACGTGGTATCCAAGGATAGCCATTAAAAATTAAATCTCGGTCGAAGATACTTTTTCTTTTGAGCTGAAAGTTTAAATTCGCATATTTTAAGCTTCATGAAACCAATTTTTGCTAAAACAAATCATAATTTACTATTCAGATTATCTTCGAAGGATATTCTGAAATTGATTTCTGAAATAAATACAACTTAACCTTAAATTTTTTAACCCTTTTTTTAAAAGTTTAAAATATACGAATACAAAATTATAGCACATTTTGCCATGTATATTTTAAGTTATGCTTATAAAACTACCCGCATTGTAGCGAGGTTTTGGAACGATAAAAATAAATTTATTATTAAGTTCCAAACTATACACCTACATAATTCTTAAAATACTCGACCGGATAACATCTCGGTTGGTATCCCAGTATAAAATTTAATGAGGAATTCAAATATGATGTCAAATTTAAGTATTAGTATTCAAAATTTCTAAAGTTCGGTACAATTTATACATGTAGACAGAGACACCCCTAAACCAACTTTTAAGTATATCATTAATACTTAGGTAGACGTTATTACTTATCGATTGGTACAAGGCACATTTTTATATGATTATTTAGCGTAGATTTAGTTTGGGGGTATTTTCGCTCTCTCTCTTTCACTCCCTCTATGTATACTTATATATATATATATATATATATTTCTTTTTTACGATTGTACAGTCCAACGAAAATGGCTAAAGTAATTATTTAATATTTTTGCAATAAATATATTTGGGGGAATAAACATTTAGGCACATTTGACTGTTTTCTACATTTTAAGAACTTAAAAAAAGTAATTTTGAAATATTTTCGCAGATTTTAACTAATATAAGAAGATTTCTTTTTCAATTTGCATTGTTTCAGTTGCATACATAAAAACAAATACATTTATTTTCAAAAAGGAAATTATTTTTAAAGAAAAGGAAATAAATAAAATCTTGTTATCCTTTCAAGTTGAAAGATTTCAATGAAATTCCTATATTACACATTCATCACCAATTAATTATTTTTGGGAAAAACATTTGAAATTTATTCTGAGTTGAATGAGAATTTCAGAACTGTAATCCACAAATGTTCGCAAAACAATGAATAATATTTGCATAATGGATGCCATATTTTACTTTTATCGATTCGCGTTTATGTGGCTACTCAAATAGTTTAAAAAATTGATAATTAAATTTCAATAAGGCTTTTAATTTGATTCTAACAGCTGTGTAAAGATTCACAAACAACAACAACAACAACAAATATGTATTTTCAGAGATTTCTTTTTTTTAAACGAAACTGTATATTTTATTACTTTTAAAGAGAGAATAAATGTTTATGTAAAAAAATAAACATGCAACAAAAGTTGAATTTGTGAAAAAGCAATAAGATCTTATAATACTATAATAATTCTTTGCACTACCCATTTACACAGACATTATTTTATTTTCAAACAGCCTTAAAAAATACCTTTAAAACTACACAAAACTAGTCAATCTGTTAAAATTTGTAAAACAGTAAAAATATTTTCATCTGTCATTCTCAGGCATCCTCAATCACTGATGTTATGTTTTAAAATTACACTGATGCACATTTTACACTTATGTTTTTAGTCACTGTTTTACAATTTTTAACAGACTGACTAGCTTTGTGTAGTTTTTAAAGTGTTTTTAAGGCTTTTAGACGTGTACACTGCTTGTTTATGTGTTTGAAAATAGAATAATGTCTATGTAAATGGGCTGAGCAAAGAATTATTATGTTAAAAGTGACATTATGAACGATCATAGATAATAATAATAATAATAATAATAATAATAATAATAATAATAATAATAAGATCAACTAGCTAAACATTTCCTTAAATGACAGTTTCATGTATTTCCGCTTTGTTTAATTGGAATTTCAGTGATTTTATAAAGATAAGCTATTGCTGTTTACCACTAGTTAAATAAATGTAGTTCAATTATTATAACAATGTCTCACTTTAAAATACTCATTTGTGAAATACTGATATGTTATTATTATTATTGCACAGCAACTAAACATTAGATAGCATACATATTGGCACATAATTTAAAAGTTGTTAGTAATAGTACAGTAAAAACTGCTATGAGACCGGAAATATTCTTGTTAGACAGGTTTCCATTTTAAAAACTACAAACTGCTATCACAAAAAATATTGTTTTGTAAAATAATTAAATGATTTAATTATTAGTACTCTGTAACCAAATATTTGAAATAATATACCATGGCATTTCGTTTTAGAGTTTACAGTACAATTAAACCAGCTAAAATAGAACCTCTGGGAGCCGAAAAAGTATTCAATTTATAAACGTTATTACATTAGCAGTTACATTGTCTTCCATTCGTTTTACCGGGATAAAGAAAAAATTATGTTTAAAACACTATCACGTTATATTCAGGTTTTGAGGAAATTTTGTTTCAAGCAATTCAAACACCATGTGGATTTCATTGTATTGACTTGATTAAGTTACATCAGTCATAAAAATATATTTTTTAATTTTTAAATGAGACGAACCTAAGTTAGAAAGTAAGAGGCATTTATTTTTTATTTTTGAGGCATATAAAATATTTAACAGACACATTTAGCTCAAGGACCAATATTTACATTCTATGCATATATTTTTCTCAGGAGCTAATATATTACAAATGTTCATAGTCTATGATTTAACGTATTCACTGTAATATACTGTGTGTTATAGCATGTCAAAAATATGAAGAATTAAAAAATATATATAAATATATTTGACTGTGTTATCATGATCACCAAAATTAATATAAAAGTATGTTTTTTGTTTAATATTGTGATCTGTGAAAAACGGAAATTGTCGAGACCTAGCAAGCAACCTTAAATAAACTAAATAGAATCTTTATAATTATTTTTTAAAGGCATTTAACAAGATAATTTCGTAGTTTAAATGTGCTGACACAACATTCCCGTAAAAATGTTACAAAATATCTGATGAAAATTATAATAAATATATATTGTATATTTTTAATTAATAAAATAGGATTATTTAATTATACACAAAATCTACGATAATTACTGAATTTGTGTGTTATGTAATTGGATGCGAACAACGTTGCACACAACAACTAGATTCGTATATAAATTACAGTTCTGAAATATTTCGTCAATACTAAGTGCGTTATTTAAGGTTAAATAGTTAGCACACTACCCACATAACCGTAGTTAAACAAATGCATGAAATTTGAGGTGGTGCCTAACTATTGTTAACAATTTTAATATTATTACAAATTGTTCATTTGAAAATCGTAGTTTTAGTTTTAAGTAGCTCGTGAATAGTATATACCTCAAATTTGCTGTGATTTATTAAAATTTCAATATCATATTTTTCCGTTATTTGATAACTGAAAGCCAGTTAAAAATTTTCAGTTTTTCAGATTCTTTTAAAAGCTCAAATTTGAACTATTTCGTGAAGGAAAATAAGAATACACTCACACATGTGTAATCAAACAGTAAAAAGAAATTATATTTATTGAAGATAATGTTTATAAGTGTTTTTTTTATTTTAATGTTCCTTGTAAAAGGTTTTCACGTAAATGTTGAGTTATCCGAGGCTGTTAACTTAAAAAAATAATCCTTATTGTCTACTTTGTTATTTGAACATACGAGGGTTGTAAATTAAACAGTGGCAACTTAACCTTGAAACTCGCAGAAGGGCGAGCAAGCGCAAATAGGATATGGGAGCGGTGAGGTGGCGCTGTTGTCGATGTGTAGACTGCAAAAAACAGTCGATCTGCTTAGAAGGGTAGTTGTTGTGTGGCGTTAAAGTGAGGAGTTTCGTTTCCATCGCTCTAAAGCATGTTTTCAAAAGCTGATCAGCGGTCGTGGCTTAAAATCGAGGTTGCCCGTGGCAAAAATGCAACAGAATGCTATCGAGGAGATAAGTGGAAGCCTGTGGCACAAATGCTTTACCGTATATGACAGTAGCACGATGGGTTCAAGCATTTCGTTCGGGTCGGAATGAGACTGCGGATTTGCAACGCATAGGGCGCTCGGTCGCTCACATCAAAAATCAACACCTTGCCACTGGTCTACAACGGCTTCCCGACATTTGACAAAAGGTTATAAGCTTTGCTGGTGATTACGTAGAAGGAATGTAATGCAATTGTACTTGTAAGTTCATTAAAAAATTATTTATATCTATGTTGCCATTACTTAATTTACAGCCCTCGTATTTATGATAATTAAAAATGGCTATCGGATATAATTGAAAATTTATATAGAGTTGTACAATGCGCATTTTAAATTATATACGATTCTCTGCACAATTTGATTTTTTTTTTACGACATTTGTCCAAAATAATTGTGAAATAACATGAAAGTATTTTTCTCTATTTCAGAAAAAACGTTGATGATATTCATTAATCTTAGATATTCTTAGATTTATTCCGCTTCATCACATGACATGTATTAATGGAAAGACTGGTGAATTAAGTGAGAAAAAAATACTGGTGTTTCTTTATAAAAAACTTTTTGTTTATCTTAGTATTTGCTAAACTGTACTTCAATATAAGAAATATATTAAACTTTTACATTCTTAGTATAAGTTCTTTTTCAGGCTTCGATATTTAAAAAAATACATTTTTTTTATTATTTAGAAAAAAATAGAAAATAGATAGAAGAAACAATAAAAAGTAAAAACGTTCTCCCAGGAATTATCATTTCGGATAAAAAAGTATTCAGGAAAAGAAATATTTGTTCAAAATAAAAAAAAAGAGATTGATTTGAAATTTTCTAATTTCAAAAGAACTAACATGTCTTATATTAAATTCTGTTCAATATATTGAATATGTTCTGTTTCAAATACAGTTATTTATCGTTAGTAAATGACAGTAAAATATTTTATAAGTAATCTTTTTTTTTTCGTTTTATTACAGTAAGAATAATTATTAATTAAGAACTGAATGTCTTATAAACTCTTTTATAATAAAATTTTCAATATTATTTAATTCTTTTATGGTTTTTCCGGTGCGTTGTTAATTATATAAATACGTAGCACCTATAGTCATCGTTTGGTCCGTCCGGTTGTCTATCCGTCCTTCCGCATATAACAGCGCAGAAACTAACTAGTCGCATGATTTGAAATTTAATACATATTATCGTTGAAGAATTTTACGAGTCATTTCAAATTTTATGAAAATTGCATCAAAACTTAAAGACATTAATAAAAGTTTTTTTTATTCCATTAAATCCTATCGTACGTAATCTATTTAATAAAAGCGCAAGTCATTGAGGAAAAAAAAAAATAAGGGCAAACCCCGTATTTTTTCATATGCCAGACGGCCCTTTTTATTCGAAATAATTTTTTTAAATAAAATTGCATAAAAGTTACATTTTTAGAAGGATTGTTCAAAAAATTGTTAGCTTGAGAAATGTGTAGATTCTGAGATAACTTCAGTGGAAATTAGGTTAACAGCCGAATATCTCAATCCATTAGTGTAAATAAACACAGGAGATTCGTTCATTATCAGTCATAAAAATAAGAAACCATGGAGGTAATCATTCTCAAAGCAAGATCTTCATGATGAATTTTGCAGCGCGGTTTGATGTAGAAAAAATATCGCATTTGTGAACGTGGCATACATAATAAGAAAAAAAAATGCATGCTGATTTCGCTCATATCAGACGATACAATTCATTTCCCTGGAATAATAAGAATATTTTTTTTTTGCATCATTTTGAAACTAGTTATAAAACGAACGCTCCTCATATGACACGTTAAATGTGAAATTGCCAACTTGTTCACTAATGTTGTTAGTTTATTACACATTTTATTAAGAATAATTTTGATGTCACACGTACTATTGTCCTGTTTGAAATTGCTGAAGCATTTAAAAAAAATAAGTTCAACGGAGTTTTAAAAAATATATTTTTTGTTACACAATCTACATTTAAAATAAAAATATGT
Organism: Maratus michaelseni; assembly: GCA_963931845.1. Lineage (NCBI taxonomy): Eukaryota > Metazoa > Arthropoda > Arachnida > Araneae > Salticidae > Maratus > Maratus michaelseni. Next base: position 340,335,403 of record OZ007587.1, on the reverse strand, counting down.
TTATTAAAACTATATTTCTATGCATGGAAAAAAATATGCAGACATATATTTGTGAATGTTTTTAAGAATATTTTTAATAAGGTACTTTACTTCACAATGAGGAAAAATGTATATTCTTGATCCAGAAAAATGTTTAAAGTTGTCTTTTGAAAAGTTTTGAAAAATTATAAATATTACGAAAATATGCATGCACACCTAAGTATTTTAATTTTTGAGAAGAAACAAAACTACATTAAAATGTTTTTGCAGATTATAATAAACATAAGAAGATTATCTTTCAGTTATTTTTTTTCTGTTGAAATATATTGCATTAATACATAGAAATTTGTTTCTAAAAAAAGTTATTTTTAAAGAGCTAAAATAAATAGAATCTTTTTATTCTTTAAAGTGGGTAAAGTAGAACTACATATACAACAACAATATCCCAAATTCCGGCATATAATCTGCCAATGAAACAAACATACTTAAGCCTAAAAATATTGTTCAGTTTTTAAATTCAAATAAGTATCGCGTACCACTAAGTTAAACTTTATTAAGTAAAATTTCTACATCTAAACAGATTTGTTGAATCTGAGGATTGTATGCTGTAAATTATAGTATATAAGCTTTAATCATAATTTAATAAATTTTAAACTTATGGAAAGCATAAGTTAAAAATACAATAGATTTTAGAATGAAAATGAATTACGGAATTTGAATCCACAAATGTTTACAGAAAATAAAATTTTATTTCTATATTGCATAGCAAATCTTAAATTTCGTTTCTAATTTTTTGCTTTTTGAATTGTTTAAAATACATATTATTGAATTTCATTAAGTCGCATTATTTATTACATTAAATAAAAACTCCTCCTGGGTGTGACTCTTTGGTAGCTCGGAGAATGTCTAAGTGGTGTTCCAGTTCTCGCCAAGTGTTCTTTAACTTGTCTTTTGTTACAGTACACATATCAGCTTGTATCCTATTCTTGAGTTCTTCGACGTCAGCAACTGGTGCGGCAAAGACTCTGTCCTTAATATTGCCCCAAAAGAAAAATCCAGAGGAGCATTATCTGGAGAGCGCGGAGGCCAGGTTGTTGATCCATCCCTTTCAATCCAATTCGGGCCATCTATTTCACAAAAAACTACTAAAACTGACCTATCCAATGATACAACAAGTTACATTATTATTCAAATGGTTATTTTGTATTGAATTATTTTATTAAGGGCAAGCCTTTTGGTTCACCCTGTATATTTTTACAGAAGATAATATGGATGTCTCAGAAATTTTTTAATGCAAAATATCACTTGCATTATGAATTGGTTAATCTATCGTTCCAAAGATTGGTGTGAAACATGAACGATGATGTTATTATTGTGAAAATGTATGAGATATCATCAAAATGTGTTTCTGCATCTGTAGCTATGATAAAGTTTTGTTCCAGAAACAGAAACATTTCGTTGCGTTAAATAAAACTTCAGAACAAATTAGTTTGTTAATCATATACAAAATTGATTACCAAACTATTAATTATACGACCTATAATTTCAATTTAGTTTCTTAAATCTTCAGCAAAATACAAGTTTCAAACAGGGATGACAAAGATACTTAACATAGGTAACAACATACAATAATACAACAACATACATACAGCTCAAACCTCCACACTTATGATTCGAAATACAAGTTTAAATTTAAATGCAACATGTTCAGACATGCGTCCAAAATTAAGTAAATTTTGGTGCTTACATAAAGTTTCTGGTGGACACCGATCGCTCTTCGATTCTTCCTCCCTTCTTTTAAAGTACTATCCAACGTACTTTAAAAATGTTATGACTTCGGTATATATGCCTGCAGTCTGTCCAGGATCTTACTCTCGTAAAACTACTGCAATTGACATGTAATTAATATATGTTATTGAGGATTACTAAGGCGTGTTCGCTAATAAAAATGGAGTGTTTGACATATATAGTTCACTCACAAAGACACTAAAAATTAACGTTATATTATGGTATTTGGGGAAAAATCGTTTACTGTGTATTTTAATGATATTACACTATTTCAAGCATAATGAAATTCATATGTATTCCTGAGGTGTACTAAAACAAGTTTTCTGCAGAAAATGTAGGCAATTAATTTATCATTCATTTATAAGGTCACATAAGCAAAAAAAGTTAAATAATGGTTTATGTGGGAAAACATTTGCAGCGATGTTGGACTATTTGAAACATAATGAAATTTATATATATTACCGTGATGCATTACACGATACATACTTTAAAGCATTCCGTACAAAATGGTTTTCATTCATTTACAGGATCATCCAAAGATTTCTGTTACAAAACTGTCTGTGAGCGCCAAATGCTGAAATTTCATTTTCAGTTTTAGGGAAAGGTCGGGTAGTATTGGCCAATTAAGCTATTTAAAATTTTCCAAAAAACAATTATGGCTAAATTAAAAAAAAATACTATAATGAAACCTTTAACATGTTATTTCAACGCTTTAAAAAGCTCATTTCCCTTAGAATAATTTTTGTTGGGTTTTCTTTGACTTTTTATAAACCTTCCATTTTACCATTTCTGATCTCTGGTGGGTTGCTTCGGACATGGTGTTGTGCTTGAAAAAACGTCATTTTTGGATTTAGAATAACTTATTACTACATGTATACATTGTGATACAAGAATACAAAAATTTACATAGACATTGCTTATCAGATGTAGAAAAAGAAAAGTCTAACACTCTTCTTCTGTTCTTTATTTGTTTTGGACTTTACTTTTGCAAATGTTTTTCGACATGTTCCTTACAAAAACTTGCTGTTCTCTGGAGGCTTAAGGAATCAGCACTTGTTAATCGTAAGTCTGCATGCCACTGCATAAAATCATAGTAAAATTCTTAACTAAATTTCATAATTGTTTTATTGAACCCACGCTTCATTTTAGAGTCTCTGCAGGCTTATAAACTAGGTTAAAAACTCAACTTTACTCAAAACCAAAAATTTAATTCCCTAAGATGTTTCTGTGACATTTCCTCCTATTCATCGTTAAGGCCTTAACCGTGACTTAATTTCCATTTGTTTTTCTTCTGCAAAACCTTTGAGTCTATCACTTATAAAGTACTTTTAGGTCCGATTCATTAGGGTACTTTTAGGTCCTATCGATTTTCATCCCATTTATGAGTATGTTCTCCATCTTAGAATACATTACTTACTAATTTACATTAATAGGCATTTAAAAATACTTTTAATAAAATGAAAAAAATATATATATAAATATTTTCAAAATTCAATTCGTAATAAATTTTGCAATTACGGACAAATGCGATAGATACGCATGTGAGTTTTAAGATATCGATATTTCTTAAACAAGAGTTAATAAAAATATTGGACTACATTAAAGACATGAGTATAAAAAATCACAAATTTACTAAATGTTGTATACAAATGTCAAATTTAAAACTTATACATACATTTGATTTTAATGTATATATAAGTTTTAAATTTGACATTTGTATACACCATTTAGTTAATTTGTGATATTTTATACTCACTTATTTAATGTAGTACTGTTTCATGGGGTAATTGCCATTTATATTAAAAATATTGGAGTAATCAATTTAAAACATAATTCCCCATCATAATATATATTAATAATAAATTTTCAACAGTATGCAAATAAAATTTAAATAATTTTTTTCTTATAAATATGGTAATTCATATGAAATAGAAAATGTAAGAGAAAACCACAAAACACAAAGAAAAACATATGAACAACCTTTCATAAAGATATCGGTTATTGCAAAAATTATTTATTTATCTTATCTTAATGGAATTAAAAATATTTCACAGACTCGTCTTTGATTATTTTTGTATATGTACTTATAAATATTTTATATTATATAAAATAAGTAATTTTCAGCATTGTTATAGTTTACGCGTAATAATTAAAAATAAATTATTCTGCAAACCTCAAACAATAATTAAATTATTTAAAAAGTGACTTCTTCACACTTTTAATCCTATTTATGTAATGCTTTAAGGAAGAATTTCTCAATACAAAATCTAACGTTGTTAATGTATCTCACGTTTTCTTGGTTAGGTTTTGATGATTTAATTAAATTAAATTCAAAATTTGAATGCCTCGGGGCAATTCCTTTCCAGACACTCTAAATAGATGTATGTAAACTTGTTAATATATTTGATAACGCTTTAATTATCTCTCATGAATAATAATGAGTTATACATTTTGTAATTTTAAACTTCTATTGCTAGATATGAATGGTTTAAAGATTTATATCCCTCAGTTCTTAATAAATGGGAATTTTATTCAAAATTGTACTTTGAGTTATTCTTCTATTTATTTTTCTTTCAAATGACTAATAAATTGAGGATTAATAAAATACTGATATTACAAAATAAATTTACATTCTTTGGGGATATTGAGTTAAGAGAGGGTTATGTGGACCCAAATAAAAATGTTCCATATCAGTCCTCGGTGTACTGTGTTATTAGTTAAGTGTTCTCCTCCCTCGCACGAAATCACGCACTCGCTTATGTTAATCAATGCGGCAGTTATTTTCTAATATCTCGTTTGCATTTTAATATTTGTAAAGGTTTTTTTTTTTTGCATTGGTTAGCTGAGATCGATATCTACAACTGCCGTGAGTTAATTATTTAATTTTCTTTGCAAATGCTTCTTCTTTTTTTTTTATGAAGATACCTTCACTTTCGAAACCGGTTCCGAAGGTGAAGTATCTTAGTAAAAAAAAATCCGCATTAGCGAGTGGGTGTTTTTGCGCGAGAGGAGATGACCCTTAATGCTATTAACTGTAGCAAATCGATCTATAGATTCCAAATCGATCCAGGAATGACATAAATTAGTTTTGTTTTGTGTATGGTTCAAGTAGCACACTAGGGTCAAAACTCCAATTTACCTGTATATTTGCTTGTGCCAATTTACTTGTGCATAATGTATTTTTCAGTCAATTTGAGACATGAGATTCCGTATTAGAGAATTTTAACAAACAATTGACTAAAAATTTTGTAATCTTTAACAATTAAAATAAGGTGATAAAATTTGAATTTCAACACGTTTTTAAAACGCGGTTTCAAAATATGACTCTATATATTTTATTTCATTTCAAATCATATTGTTTTATTGGTTAGAATTTATTTCTAAATATTTTTATCTTAATTCTAACCAAAATACTCTATTTTAAAAAAATAATAAAATCTATTTTTTTTTTCTAATAATACAAAAACGTAAAATATTCTTAAGATAGTTTTGAAGTGTATTTCATCAAAATTGTTGAAATATCACTAGTGCAGACGCATTTTACAAATGAATAAAGTATTTTACTATAAAAAGATTACAAAATCATCTAATAAGATCTCTAATACTAATTAAAATATAGATAAAAATGCTTAAGTGATACAAACAGAACACAAAAAGGCTTAAATGGACTTTTTAATATAAAGATCGACGTATGTTACAACGCTCAAACGGCGCCATTATCAAGAAACTACAACGATCAACAATCTATTCTCAAAAATGTTTGAAAATAAACTTTTATTTCATTAAAAATTTAATGATAATTTATTTTCAAAAATTTGCAAGAAGAGTTTCTTGATAAAGGCTCCGTTTAAGCGTTGAAACATATTTCTATCTTTATATTAAAATGTTTTTATAAGCCTTTTTGTTTTCTGTTTGTATCACTTAAGCATTTTTATCTATATTTTAATTAAAAAAGATTAATAAATTTTTTAAATGTTTTTATAATTCCGCCTATTTAAACAATTTTAGTGTAGAAAAAGGTCATGCCTGCATTTTCTTAAGTATGTTTCAAAGAAGTTCAGTAAAGAAAACAGTTTGGATTGTAGTTTAAATTCCTTAAGAGTTGTACTCTTAAACAAAAGTATATATTTTTTTATTAAATGGCTGGTAAGTGAGTATGTTTCTTTTTTTCACTAATTTAGTATTACTTAATAATTTTATTAATAAATGTTGAGAACTTTCTATCACTTAGTAATTTTATGTTACTGTCAATATACAATTTACATGACATCAATAAATATCTAATTTTCCTGTTGTCTAGTAGTTTTCAGAAAGTTGTCTAGAAATATAATCGGGGAAATTATGCAAATCATGCATTAACTTTCACTCATTTTGTTTAATTGACATTCATGCAAAAGAAAATACATGCTACTTCATAATATAAACGATTTTTAACTTATATTTCAGAAATCTAGAATTTCTGATATTAGAATATCTGCGATCTCAACAACATCCAAAAACTTCCTGTTTGACTAAAAGTGCAATGCTCTTATAGAAACGTATTTCTATACAGAAAATTTATATAGTTTACATGAAGCAGGCCCTATTATATATATATTTTTTTTATTTTACTTAACATTACTTAAATATGGTGTATCCAAATTTTTACGCATTATCAGGATTCCTCTTGTTCAGATACTTTTGGAGAGATGTTTTTGGAGACTTCAGTGAAGACAGATTGATCATTTATACAGATGGCTCTAAAACAGAAAAAGGTACAGGTTGTGCTTTTACGGTTTGCAAGGCTGGTTTGTTCATTTTTGATGATAAAATTCATCTTAGAGCACATAATTCGGTCTGTTAAGCTGAACTGACAGCTATTAATGAGGCATTAAAGTGGTTTTTTACATTCTCTGATGCTAAACTTCTGGAACTAAGAACTGACAGACTATCGTCAATCCACGCGTTGCAGAATATTTTCCCAACAAATGTCATTATTAAAAAAATTTTTGACCAACTTCTGTGCAATCCCGACAGATTTGTTAATTTAGTTTGGGTTAAAGCTCATGTAGGTGTTTTTGGAATGAGCGTGCAGACCAATTGGCTAAGATTGCAACAGATCAAGAGGCATCAAATAGAACGATTAAAATACCATACTCACGTTCAGTTTGTAATATTTATTGTAAGCATCATGTTCAACTTTCCTGGCAGGAGAGATGGACTACCTCGGAAAAGGGTCGTGACACGTATAACGTTCTCAATAAAGTTAATAGTGACTTTGTCTGTAGTGGAAAATTAATTTCATATTTCCTTTCGGGACACGGCAGTTTCCCGTTTCATTTAAAGAAAATCGGCCGTATGCAGACTAATAAATGTGTCTGTGGCCAACAAGGTATTGTAGTACATTATCTGTTTGGAAAATGCCAACTTATTCAGAATAATTTTATATTTGATAAGAGAAAGACACTTAGGAAAAATTTTGCTAGTGTTCTTTTTGGAAAACAGAATTATAGGAAGTTATGTGATATTTATAATAAACTGAACGAAAAGTACTCTTTTATAAAATATAGATTTTAATTATATATAACAGTATAGCTAACTTTACTATTGGGTATTTGTCCTTCTACTCATACTTGGGAGTCTTGTTATTCGTTGTATAAACAGCTGTTTACTTTTATTATAGTATTTGCTGAAGGTTTGGTGAATAACTAACTGGGTGATGCTCTCTATGTTTAACACAGTGTTTATCTAAACAGTGCTTTTTCATGATGAACATTATGTGCTTGATTGTTTATCATCTCGAGAATGCCTCTACTTCTAGTTGGGAATAGATACTGGTGTCATTTTTAGACGGACTTTTGCCATGGATGGAACTCTTTTTTTTTATTATTCTAGTAGTGAACTGCTGGTGTTGATTTTATGCTGAACTCTGCTTTGGACAGTGATAGTTTTTCTTCTTGTTACTACTATGAACTCACTAATGATTTTGAACTCTAGCAGTGATAAACATCAGTTTTAATTTTGACAGAGACTTGCTGTTTTAGGTTTTTGTGCTGTATATTCTGTTTTGTTTTTAATTTTATTTAATTTAGTTTTATTTTTAAGTTTATTTGGTCTATTGACGTATTAATAGAATAATTTTTAGTTTTTAAAAGACCAATGTAACTCCAATGGTCTATAAAGTTGTTTTTCCTTTTAGTTTTAGCTAATATATAGTTTAGATAATAGTTAGTTGGTTTGTTTTACTGTATTGTTGACATTTTGTCGACTATGTATTGTGTTTGCTCCACATTATTTGCCCGTTGTATCCGGGCCTGTTGTCTTGGATGGGTTTCGTTGGCGGTGGAGGGGATCCGCTGTGGGAGGTTGTATCACCTATGCCTTTTTTGGTTGGTGCTCCCACAGGTGATTTCTGTCCCTTTCTGTTCAGATACACTGTCAAAATTTTCGTTCAATATTGAACCATTATATGGTTCAAAGCAGCAAAAGTACAAAAAAATGATTCAATCCTTATTCCAAAAATTATCTGTTTGGGTGAATCCTGGAGTATGGTTCAACCTTTTATCATCGTATGGAAACAGGTTGCAGTAATTCACAGATCGAATTGAATCCCCATTGAATATGCCGTATACATATGTAAGATAACACCGATCACAAGATATTTTTATTTTGTCTCATTTAATCTGAACGATGTATAAGGATTTATTTATATTTCTTATCTATAATTTGTGAATAAAGTATGCTTCCTTATTAATCCTTAACTATATTTCATTTTTGTGTAATGCTGATAAAATGTAATTTTACAATATGTCTGTATGTATAATGCCTAGTTGAGTAACATGTAGATCTAGATATGTGGCTGAATTAGTTTATTTTCATTTCTTTTATCCTGCGTATCATATATTTATTTTTTATATTTATGTTCTGGATTAGACGCTGGCGTTGTGAATTAGGCTTTACTAAGTAGTTGAGCGGGAAGTTATTATCAGGTTTTGAGTTGGATTCGTCAATAATTTGAATACATTTTAACATGCATTTGAAATGTATTATATTAGCATGTCTCTTGAAAAAAAAAATACATGTTAGGTAGTTATAATTGTAATTAGAGAAAAGTGTTATCCGCTCATCTCTAGCGTAAAGTAAAATAACAATGTGGTGACATTTTCTGAAATTGTGAATATAAAAGTAAATATAGAATTGAAATATAAAGAAAATGTAAAATTGAAATATAAATGTAATATTCAATTGTTGAATATACATGTTTGCTTGTTTACGAGCTTGTTTTAATTACTACCAGAGCATTCACAGCTCACTTCTGAAACAAATACTTTTATCATTTTAATGTTAGCTATTCTTCATCCAATATTTATACTTCCTGTTCTTATTTTTGCTGGCTGTAGGGGTGGCGGTGGGTTCTGAGTGTTGCTTACGTCAGAACAGAAAGGTTAAAAAAGGTATTGAAAAAATTGTGTAGCCTTTTAAAATTGCTACATAACAGCTTGAGGCGTCTGATATATGTATCCGTAATACTTGATTCCCTGCATTAGAAATATCAGAAATTGTATTATCCGCCCAAGTTTGAGTACTACATTTCTAGCATCTTGTTAAATAATAATTTCTGTTCACGAAATAAATTTGTTCGATCAAACAGACTGGGTTTTAATGCTTATCAAATAAATATTCATTATTCATAGTCTTGGAAAGAGAAAAAGAAAATAAATCAGTAAACAATATAACATTTTAATTTGAGAAGTATTTTTTAAATTGTGTACCAAAACATTACTACTTGAGAGATATGGCAACAGTCGAGTTTGAAAAACTACACTTTATATACACTATATTGCCAAAGGTGACCGGTCACTTGCGATTTTAGTCGTTTTGTTAACTATCTAGAAAATACATGAGGAATTAACCTGAAACTGCAGGTGTGTAAACAGTATAGTATAGTTTATATATTTCCGCGAAGATTTTTTCCCGAAACCCCATACGGGACTGTCAACAAATTGAAAAAGAAACGAATATTTTTTGAATTACCCTGTAAAAACTAATGTAGCAAAATCTTTCAAACTCGAGATTATTAATAAATGGCTTCTTGTAATATACTGTGTTCATTTTTATGAGGATAGCATGTATACTCGAAGAGAAATTAAGGTTTTTATAAAAACAGTCCCAAATTTCACCAAGTTTTTTGCTTATAATTTGCAGAGTTCTTAATATAAAAAAAATTAATTTTGAGAAACTGTGTCAAACAACATTGTACATAATACTCTTCAATCGGAATTAAAAAATAATAAAAACTGGATGAAAAACGAGCAGGTTTATTAAAAATTGTTTCACTGTGCATGCGCGAATGCAATCAAAATATAATATGTATAATGTATTAGCTAAGTATATAGAGCAACTTTTGTGAAAGTCTCAAAATCATAACTTGAAAGTTCTGAAAATTATAGTCGATAGAATAAGCTCGAAATCCGTTGTTCCCAAAAAGAAGCAAAAAGGTGAGGGGTTGTATCAAATATCTGTTGATTAGTGCAAAGATAGCGTACACAATATTCCACGTATACTATATTTGGATACAACCCCTCATCTTTTTGCTTCCTTTTGGGAACAAGGGATTTCGAGCTTATTCTATCGACGATAATTTTCAGAATTTTCAAGCTATGATTTTTAGACTTTCACAGAAGTTGCTCTATATACTTAGTTAATACATTATGCACATTATATTTTGATTGCATTCGTGCATGCGCAGTGAAACATTTTTTAGTAAACCTGCTCATTTTTCATCCATTTTTTATTATTTTTTAATTCCGATTGCAGAGTATTATGTACAATGTTGTTTGACATAGTTTTTCAAAATAACTTTTTTTATATTAAGTTCTCTCAAAAAACTTGGCGAAATTTGGGACTTTTTATAAAAACCTTAATTTCTCTTCGAGTATACATGCTATCCTCATAAAAATGAACACAGTATATTACAATAAGCCACTTATTAATAATCTCGAGTTTGAACGCTTTTGCTACATTAGTTTTTACAGAGTAATCCAAAAGATATTTGTTCTTTTTCAATTTGTTGACAGTCTCCTATGGAGTTTCGGGAAAAAAATCTTTGCGGAAATATTTAACTTATACTATACTGTTTACACACCTGCAGTTTCAGTTTAATTCCTTATGTATTTTTCTAGATAGTTAGAAAAACGTCTAAAATCACAAGTGACCGATCACCTTTGGCAATATAGTGTATAAGCAATTTTCATATATTTAGAAGGAAGAAAATTTAAAGCATTTATTTTGAAATTGAAACCAAATATATATATTTTTTTAATTCGTAATTGTAAAATTGTAAGTTGTGTAAAAAATTTAAATTGTCTGTAGACAAAATGCCAAACAGATTGTTTCAAATTAGATTTGTGTTTGAAGACAATTTATTTTCTTCATACATTGATATGAATTCTGTCGTTAGATTAAAATATACATATATTATTTATTTCGTTTCAGTTTCGAAACTAATGTTTCACATTGTCTACATAAAAATGTACGTGCATTGTCATAAGTTGGGTTCTTGGTTCAAGCTATTTCCAAAGTATGATTCAACCAAAATTTAGTTTGTGATTCAAGCTAGTCCCAAACGACGGTTAAACGTATCACCAAACCGTAGTTCAAATTATTACCAAAACATGGTTCAACATCTTATCAAATCCTGATTCAACCTATAACCGAACTACGGTTCAAACAAAACACCGAAGGAAGGAGAAAGGTTTTACCATTCTACGGTGGCAGCTACACTTGTGCCATCTTTTTGTGAAACGTTGAACCAACCATCGATTGAGGGGTGAAACTTGTAATGCAGCGTCACTGTCGAATTATGCCATGTGACGGAAAAAATAACACCATGTTATGGCTATGCATGCTTTCTTGGGAATATTTTTCAAAGAAACTGATCTCTTCGAATGAAAACCTACGTTTTTATCTGAAATCTAACTTCACCACACTGAAAGGTATTTGGTAACATTAATATTTTCCTAAACATAAAATAAAAGAAAAAAATATCGAATCAAGTATGGAACATCTGAATTTAACTAAAATTAAGAGAAAAACTGATGAAGAAATATTAAAATTCAAAGCAAATAAACAATAAATCAAGTAAATCCGTTCAATTACTGACATTTATTCAGTACAAAGAAGACAATTGCTGCAGGCGGATCGTAATTTTTAACACTAAAACGACCGGAAATTTTACTGAAGTTGTATACAAATATTTTACGCCAGAAATTTTAAAAATATATATTTATTTAAAATCTTGAAATTATATTTGGGTAGTTTATGTTTTACTTATTTCATAAAGGAATTTCTGGTTCGAAGCGAAATATATTCATTCGGTACCGGTTAAAATCACAGCTCATGGTCGTTCTAGTGTTAAACTGAAAAACACGAGAACTATATAATAAAACCAATCAAAATCACATCTTCTAAAAAGTTAGTCTCAAAACTAGTACAAAATAAATAAAATCTCATTTATTACAAAGTATATCAATAATTATTAATTTTTAAATAACAGAGATAATTATAAGACACGAAAAAAAATCAAATGTGTAGTCTTGAAAAATTATTCTGTGAATTCCTTTAAACATGTGCTTTGTAAGGGGGACATTATATTCCTTATTGAAAGATGAATAGTTTCCTTTTATTTAACTGACAAATTACTGTTTTAAAAGCTGCATCAGATTTATTTCTCAGGAGAGAATATAATCAGTTAACATTTTTGTAACTAATTTTTAATGTGCATTATATAGTAACTCACCATTTACGATACATTGTCTTTAAAAAAAAGTAGGATTAAATTCCGATACAATTTAATAGAAATGCCGATTTTATTTTTTACGCCAAAAAAATCTTTAAAAGTGATTTTATTTGAGTCAAAAATAATAAAGTACATTAGTTTTTTGTTCATTTCAACACAATAAACAATATATTGGATTTTTTTTTACATTTAAATTTCGAATTTTTATGAAAAAGATAACAAAATTTGTTTAAAAAATATACGCGGCGTTGTTTTATACAGGGTGTCCGAAAAGTCTGGAAATGGTCAAATAACTCGAGAAATATACATCGGATTGAAAAACGGCAAAATGCAAGTTCAATATATTTGAAAAATCTATTTAGCGATACGAAAGTTGGGGTAATATCTAATATCTAAATAGTTATTTACTATTAATCTAAATAGTTATTTGCGGTAATATCTAAATAGTTTTGAAAAATCTATTTAGGGATATCAAAGATGCCATTTTTCTAAAATATTAAACACGTATTTTTCCGTTTTTCAATCTGATGTATATTTCTCGAGTTATTCGAGCGTTTCCAGACATTGCAATGGTAACGATTCTCACAGCATTGCAATCGATTACAGCGCCATCTACAATGTTTCGAAGAAAATGTTCAATACAAAAGTTACGTATTTTTCCCGTAAAATCCTAATCTGCAATAAAAAATGGGGCATTTTCATCATTTAAGATTTCAAAGTTGCCCTCTTTTCCTCCCTGGGAGGGGGCAAAGTTGAGGGGCAACTTTCATATCCCTAAATAGATTTTTCAAAAATATTGAACATGCATTTTGCCGTTTTTCAATCTGATGTATATTTCTCGAGTTATTTGATCGTTTCCAGACTTTTCGACACCCTGTATATGTATAGACAAATTGTTTTCTAAATTCAAACAATTTACAAAAAAAATTGAAATATTATTACAAAAACCTCGATGTGTTATTATGATCATCATATTATTAATGTCTTTAGCATAATATAAGTAGTTGTTTAAAATAAATCGTTTTAATGAGTGTATTTAGTTAAACTACTTATATAAATCTACGAATTATTTCAGGTTAATATATTGAGTAGCTTTTCCTATATTATAAAAATATCGTAAAATATTTCTAATGCCAGTTTGTTAACTTACATTTATAATTAAGAAAATTTAACTTATTCAAATGCATATTTTCAATTAGCAAAATGTATTTGCGCTTGCGAAGTTCTTTTTTCGTCTTACAAAAATAGTGACTGCCTGAAAAGAAAATGTTTAATTTGGAAAGAGCAATGAATGCAAAAATTTGAATTTTTTTACTGTATAAACTTTTACGAATTAAAATATATGACTATCAGTGTGTTTATGAAATATGCTTCATTAATCTTAAATATATTTTAAAAAGTTTTAAAAGTTTCCTAAATTGACGTTTTGTTCAAGAAAGATTTAGACTGAATTTACAATTATAGAAGGTAATACTTATGTGACTATACTATTATTTTTTTAAGCATATTGAATTATTTCTGTGAACATCTTGTAAAAAATACTTAAAGAGCCCTTACAAAAATGTACATATTAACACATATTAAACACGTGAATATCAAGTATGTACGCATGAGTTTCACATAACATCTTTCATTAAATATTTAACATTGGTATAACCTTGTCAAGTTACCTTTGGATAATACGTGTAAAGGACACTTCAATACTGAGTAACTAAAGTAAATAATTCCCCAGATATAAAATAATGAGGAAATAAAGTACAGATTTTTCTACTGAAGATATATTTGGTGCATAAAAAAGAGTTGTACACAAAAAAGAAATGGAAGAAATGTCTTGAGAGTTTATACACAAATGTAGAAAAATAAAATTTATATGTAAAACTTAAAAATTTACTAGTTATTGGAAAATTTTATAAAATTGCTTAATATAATTTAAACTAAACTTTATATATATATATATATATATATATATATATTAGGGTGGTCACAAGTTACATGGGGAATTTTTTTTTCATCTTATCTTTCGGGGGACCCTCCTAAATTTTGCCAATTACTTAGAAAATGATATTGTTAAAGTTTCAGCTCAATTGAATAATATTAACCCGTGCCTCATCGAGGTTGAATTATTGAAAAATTGTGATTTTTGGTGAAAAATTGCAGCTTTTTCTGCCTTAAGTGAAAACCATTTGTCCTAAAACACTGATTCTTGTCTTATTTGATAAAAAATGTTGTTACCTTGAATTTTTACTCCCAACAAAACTTATATTTAATAACATTTAGCATTTTTTAGGTCAAGTCATGAACTATATCCTCAAATCTGCATTTTTGAAAAATACATGGAAAATGACAGCAGAATAATTTTAATTACTTCTGACTACTTTTTTGTGTTTTTTATATTAAAAGACAAAAAAAATTGTAACTTAAAATTTTTTTCACAAATTATAGTTAATTATTAGGTACCTAGTTTTGCGCCTCGAAAGAAGAAGCCCCTGAATTTGTATTGCAGTGAAAGTGCATTTAACACGAACCTCTGAAAATCTCTTTTTAATAAAAAGTAATTTCTGTTTCTTTCTATCTTTAAGAAGTCTTTTTTTATTATCGACGAAACCGTCCGACAACCAGCAGTCGTCAAATGCATCCCTCCTTTCACTATGATTGGAAGAAAAGGAAGTACTCACGAGGAACCGAAGAGATTATTACGGAAAAATTGTCTTTACTGTTAGATAGATGTAGCATATCTGATAGAAACGCAGTTAAAATAATTTCAGTTGCAGCAGAAGCATTAAGTCATAATCCAGTTACTTTAATTTTAAGTAGAAGTGCAATAAGACTCCGCAGACAACAATTTCGAAAACAAAGAACTGAGCTCATAAAAAAAAACAGATTTAAAAATTCCAATTTAGAGAGAGCTGTTGTTCACTGGGAGGGAAAACTACTTACATATATTTTGAATAAAGAAATTATAGAGAGGGTAGCGGTATTAATTAACTGTGGGGATGAAGAAAAGTTGATAGGTGTTCCTCAGCTTGAAAATAGTATGGGAATAACCTAGGCAAAAGCTGTATTTTCAGAAATTGAAGAGTGGGGGGTCAGTTGGTAAAATCCAGACAATGTGTTTTGATACCACTGCAGTAAACACAGGTCGCCTAAATGCAGCAATTATTAGAACAAAATCTTCTCTATTTACCATGTCGTCACCTTTTTCTAGATATTATTGTCAGACCAATTTTTGATTGTAAAGTGGGCACAACCACCGACCCACAGCCATATATTAAAAAAAAATCAGACTGTGTGGTCTAAGCTGGACAAGACTAAATACAAAACTGCTATTGAAGATGAAAATATCAGATATAAAATACTTAATTCCGATGAAATTTCAAGTTTTCTTATCGAACATTTAAAACATAGACACCCCAAGGATGACTATAAAGAATTTATCCAACTTTTTAAATTTTTATAGGACGTCTTCCACCAAAAGACATTTTTTCATAGTACCTGGCGCTATTCTTTACGCCAGATGGATGGCTAAGGCCATTTATTCTCTCAAAATACACTGCTCAAAACAATTAAAGGATATTTGAAGTTTTATATAAAATAAAGATATAAACGAATTTTTTTTTGCCGAAAATAGAAGAAGAGAATCACAAATGCAAATTTTTCTGGTTTTCAAACTGTGGAGTATGCAAATTTTGAGTTCGACGTCAAAAACGTCGCTTCAGCGGCAGCGAATGAAATTTGACTTTCAACTGGATAAAAAAGAATGAAGACAAGGATGATCGGCATTCAGTGATTGCTTTGTTTCGATGAGTACGATGTCTCAGCGAAGTCATTTGACAGATTCAGAAGCTTGGAGAATTGTTGGTAGGTTAGAAGGGGGCCAAACTCAAGCCGAAGTAGCGCAAGCCATTGGAGTGTCACAAAGTGTCATTTCCAGGATCTGGAACCGTTTTTTGGAGAGTGGATGTGCAGGCCGAAGACCAGGGCAAGGTCGTAGACGGGCAACAACGCCCAATGAAGATCGGTATTTAGCGTTAACAGCTCGGAGACACCGAAACATGAACGCTACTCTTCTCCAACAACACCTTCGCTCGGCTACAGGCACCCCGATTTCAACTCAGACTGTCCGAAACCGGCTCCATGCTGTAGGTCTGTATGATCGCCGACCGATGGTATGTGTTAGATTAACATCAAGGCATCGTCGCGACCGCAGGGAGTGGGCAACCGAGCATGTCAACTGGAGGAGAAATGAATGGAGCAATATTCTGTTTTCTGACGAGTCCCGTTTTTCTGTGCATCCGGATAATAGGCGTATTTTCATCTGGAGGGACCGTGGCAGTAGGAATAATCCTGCGTTCGTGCACGAAAGTGTCAGATTTGGCGATGGAGGAGTGTTGGTGTATGGTGGCATCTCCATTGACGGGCGCACTGACCTCTACATCATTCGAGATGGAGCTCTGACTGGTCGCCGATATAGGGATGAGATCCTCAGACCTATTGTAGTCCCTTACGCAGCAGCAATCGGAGATAACTTTATTTTAATGGACGATAACTGCAGGCCACATCGTGCAAACCTGGTGGAGGATTTCCTTTTCGAGGAAGGAATCGTTCGAATGGAATGGCCAGCGTGTTCTCCAGACATGAATCCAATCGAGCACGTTTGGGACGCTCTAGGAAGACGAGTTTCTGGCCGCCAACAACCCCACAAACTCTCCAAGAACTGGAAAGAGCTCTTCTGGAAGAGTGGAGCAGAATACCCCAACTCGTCATTAATAGCCTCATTGAGTCCATGCCTCAAAGGTGTATCAACGTTGCTGGCCGCCCGTGGAAACCATACCCCCTACTGAAAATGATTTTCTTTGAAGAAAACACCTTTTCTTATTCTTTTTTTCTCATATGCACAAATTGTGTTTTTTTCCTTTTGTACACAAATGCGCAATAAAATGCATTTTTTTCTGCCAAACATGTGTAATTTATTCTCATATAACCTACTATGTCTGTCGACCATGTATCAATCAGCTAAAAAGTTTCCCAGATACAAAATCCACCTAAAACTGCAATATCCTTTAATTGTTTTGAGCAGTGTATATATTTTCAGAGATAAATTATCATTAACATATTTAGAAGAAGATATTACAGACATTTGTTTGTTTATAATCAGTATATATGTAAAAGCGTGGTTTAATGCTCCTCCTCTGGCTTTGGCTCCCAATCAAGACCTACAATTATTAAAATCATTTGTTGAATACAGAAAAATTGATAAAAAGGTTGCAGACCAAGCGCTTTCTTAAATGAAAAAACATCTTTGGTATCTTAACTCGGAGCAAGTTGTAGTTTCATTTTTCGATGATACTTTTGAAAAAATGTCAAAATAAGTATGGCTGAAAAATTAATGTCATTTGAAGAAGAAAATGATGATGATGAGATAAGGATGTAAGAGCAACAATAGGTTTGAATGAAGTAGGATATTTACTGGATAAAGAAGTCGATTTTTTTTTTCATCTCAAACTGTTATTTTTTTAGGAGATTTGAGATTAATATTCAATTTTTAAATACTGATCCCGATGTATGGTGTGAAAATAAACATTATTTGAAAGCTAAAAAAAAAAAATAGTGAATGGTTTTAAGGTTGTCAATGACGCAGCTGAAAGGGGAATAAAATTAATCCAAGACTTCAATTCCTGTTTAACGAAAGACGAAGAACAAAAGCAGTTTCTGTTACAAATTGTATCTGAATGCAGAAAATATTTTCCAGATTCTTCAAAAGCCACATTATTGAAGCCCTTACCACCTTAATATGATAATTGTAAGTGATAATATTTTATTTTTTATAATGACTCGTTTTTTATAACGCAACTTTAATAATGAATTGCATTTGAACATTATTTGTTCTCATTTTAATACTTTGCTCTTTATTTCTTACAATTCATTCAGTCTAAATTTCAAATTTTCTCATTTACTTTGGATTTTTTTTTTTTTAAACTAAACCCCTTTTTAAGTACAAAATGAAAAAAAAAAAAGAAATCGAAAACTAAAAGCAGATCAAATGGAATGTTACAACGTTTTTTCACATTTTCATAAAAATTCAATTTTTAGAATTCGGAGCATGTTTGGTTCTAAATAATGCTGTATATTTTTAAAACTATAATTTTTTACAAAAAAAAGATGTTTGGTTCTTCGATGCAAAAACATTTTTTATGAAATGAGACCAGAATTAGGTTTCTATGTTCTTTTGTATTCATTTTATGAAGGGAAAACTATAAATTTTTGGGAAAAATCGTGGTTTTTCAAAACTTTGACCTCAATGAGGCACGGGTTAACATTATCCAAATGAGCTGAAACTTTGCCAATCTCATTTTTCAGCCAATTGGCAACTTTTAGGGGTGTCCCCCCGAAAAAATTCGAAAATTGATTTCTTGTGACCACCCTAATATATATATATAAAACAATCATGTAAATATTCAGGTTGGTGTCTAAGATTTTTTTTTAGTTAATCCAAGAAAGAATGTTATCTAGTCACCTTTGACCATCGAAAAATATTTTTTTTCATATCTCGAAATGATGGTTAGAAGACTAAATGCATATAGCCATGTTTCTGCCTTAAGAAAATTGTTTTATATTTAAAATAATGTAAGTCATAATTCATACTATTTCCTATATGTATTTTTTATTACTTTTCATTACTAAAACTATTTTTGAATTAAAGTATACCTGCTTTGGGTTTCGGCACCTTCTATCTATATGGAGATTTCAACAATCGTGCCATGAACTAGATATTTTTTCTGGCTGATATAACAAAATAAATTCAAATAAAGTGTGAAAAGCGTGTGTTATCTTATGAAAAATAAAATTGACCCTTATCACATTTAAGCATAGAATTAATCAATGTAGTTTATTTTTATTCGACTAGTACCAATATAATTTTTTCTCAATATTTTGCAATATAATATGGGAATGATCACTTTTTTCGATAAGACTGTACAAATTTAACACATGTTTGTTGTCTGTTTTTTTTTTTTTTAATAATTGGAGCGTCCAGACATTTCTGCTGTCATTAAGGTATTTTTTAAAAGATGCAGTAATGTTGTTTTCAAGTAGTACTCCTTCCAAAAATTTCCTTACGTACGCAACTTAAACACCCACAATAATTTTATATACACAAGTATTTATATCTTTATTTTTACAGAATTTTTTTTTATTTAAGTTTAAATCTATTTTTTGATAAATTTTAGATACTGGATAAAATTTAAATATACAATGTATATGTTCATCAAATTCATTGTGAACAAAAATGCTTATAGTCCCCAAAAAATGAAATAAAAAAAGATTCAATGATTTGCTTGTGTTTAATGTACTCAAACATTTTAACACTTTATATGCACAAAACTCATTATACGGCTATATGTTTCTAACATAACGTTTTCCACTTTAAAAATTGCATTCAAGAAGTATAGTTTTAACATCTAAAACATCTAGTTTTAACATCTATTCTTTCTCAATAGCTTATGAGTAAATAAAATATTATTATTTTTTTCTTCTTTTCTTTTGCTTAAGTATTAATGTTTCTGTAAACAGTAGATTTATTTTCTTTGAGTGAATAAAAACACACAAAGAATTTTTGTAGAATAAATTTCTCATACAAAGTTATAAATGCAAATTATACAAATTAAAAATATGTAAGAAACATTCTGTCTAACATAAAATTCTCAATTAATTTTATTTGAGATTCATAGACAAGAAATCCATTAAACTGTTTTATGATTAAGAATTTACTGATACATTTCTTCTAAGTAGTTTAAATTCATTCCTCATTAAATCATTTTGAAATTCAAATTTTAATTAAATAAACTGAAAATCGTAATTTAATTTTTCTAAATACTTTCTTATTTACGGATCCATTTGGGAAAATATCGTATGCCTCATAAAATTTTAAATTTCAGAACACATCTCATTAAAGAAATTCTTATAGCTTTATATTTTTTCTTCAAAAAATTCATATAAATTGGATTTTATTTTTTAATAATATTGCATAATATTATAAGATTGCAAAGACGACATAGAGAAGTAGTTTATCATATCATATATATTATAAAGCAGGCGACCCTAAAAGTGCAAGTCCAGGGTAATTCCAGAAACTACCCGATGGCTTTTTTTGCAATTGGCACCATCCTATAGAGAAAATTTCCGCGCTCATTATAATGTATGATATACATTTATAACCATTATTTTTTTATAATAAAATTTGGTATTTTTGAAATTTTAAGGGGTCAATGGTTACCATTTGTAATTTTCTTCATCTTGGCAATCGCCTTTTATTGTTGGTTAAATAAGCAAAAAGGCTATTATTATACCATAATACCTCGAAAAAAAAAAAACTATTACTGATTTTATATAAAATGCGAAAAAATAAATAAAAGAAAGAAAAAAAAAGAGAGAAAGAAAGAAAAAATGTTTATGTCTTCGATAATTTTATAAATCGAAATTATTTAACCGAAACAGGAAAGGAATGTTTGTAATGGTTAAAAAAGTTTTCCATGTAAAATTTGTGATTGAAACAGTATTTGGCTATTTATCGTTTGTGCAAGGATAAAAACTAAATCTAAAATATGATTCGATAAAATCCGAGTGACATAATTTTGATTTGATTGTTCCTTATCTTTAAGATTTCTTTTTGTTTTCTACTCAATAAACTAGGTAATGCAACCTGGGCATGCCGGGTTACAGAATATAGTTAAAGGAGAAATAAATTAATCAAATTATTACGTGTGAAAAGCAAAAAAATGGGAAAAATTACGTCATATTTAAAGCAATCTACATGAAATGTCATAATTAAAACGATTTTCTTATCGCGTGTAAAAAATGTTTTTTTTCTAAATGTTATTATAAAAATCCGGGAGCCAGCGACTTTTTTTACTAACCATTTTCTACGAGTTAATTTCCAAATGTGTGACAGATCTTACTTAATCAATCGCGAAAACAGCCATCAGCGGTCGCGACAGTGGTGGATTCAGCCTCAGGAAGAGGAACTCCTCTCCACCCACAATAAAAGGGAAATGACTGGCAAACCGGTTACAGAAGATAGCCACTGGCCGTGATAATATATTTAAATCTTCCGTAATCGGACAATCTTTTAAACCAGGGCAATTTCACGCGTTATTAATGCCTGCACGGGGGTTGTTGGCCGTAGTTCATAAAGGGCAACCCCCTTCATTTAGCATAAAAAAATTGAAATGCATTTCCGATCACATATCTGGTACAATATATTTTTACAGCAATTTAACTGAACTTGGTATTCATTTTATATTCAACATACTATGAAAATCTGTTTTTTCGTTGACAGATATCAGTATAAAGATAAATGTGCAGTGCTTCATGTTTAATCAGGTCTTTTGATTAAACTGCTTTATTTTTCTTTTCAATTTCCATTGGGAAAGTCATTGTCAAACGTGGTAACTTTACCAAAAATGTTCGCAGTTAATATACTTTTGTCATAAAATGCCACTCAATTGAGCTACAGTTTTCGAACGTATCACATTCGAAAGTACACCCCCCCCCTCCTTTTCGATGACTAAAAAATTGAAAGGATTCGATATTTACAGGTCTTGTAGGAGCCATTTAAGAAAAAGATGAAAGTGGGAGTCGTTGTCACAATTGTTATATACATTTCTAAAAATAACACTCGTTTTTAGCAGCCGTCCAAAGGACGACAAAACAGCCCGTAATGAGAGAAATTGGACTTTGTCGCTAATAAATGGGTGTTGGAAAAAACTTTATCTCACAAGACCACCTTTTACTTACCCATCATACGTAGAATAGGGTAAGTCTTATAATCGTTTTGAAAATCGAAAAATTTCTTTTCACGGATTTACACGTTTCAGACACTGGTGATTCCGAAAAACATATTTTTAGAAAAAAAAATTGCCGTCCGTCTATCTCTGTGCGTGTGTCTGTAAACGTTCTATCTCCCGAAGAAATTGAGATAAAGACACAGAGGAAAAAAAAAGAATGTTCAAATTTTTTTCCTTCAAGTCTAATGTGAGGCATGTAGCCTACTTAGAGAGTAGCATTCTCGTGGAGTTTCCCACGTCGGTACGTTATTTGGGCCTGAAAACGCTGCACTGCAAGAGCCCATCTTTGAAAGCGCGCACTTTGAAATGCACAGTCGGTGAGAAATTTCAAAGTATTATGGTCGCTCACCACAGTTACCTGCGGACCATAAATATAGTGTTCGAACTTTTTCAGGGCGAAGATAACAGCATAAGCTTCCTTTTCGATGGTTGCATAACCTTCTTGGCATTTGGAGAGCTTTTTACTTGTAAAAGCAATGGGGTGCTCTTGTTCATTTTCATCTTTTTGAGATAGCCAAGCGCCTATCGCATACGAAGAAGCATCTGCGTGTATAATAAATGGTTTCTGAAAGTTCGGGGAATAACAGATGGGTGATTTACTGATCGCCTGTTTCAACTCAAAAAAGGCTTTGTCACAATCCTCAGACCAGGTGACTTCATTAGGCGCACGTTTCTTGGTAAGTTCAATCAATGGACGAGCTATGTCGGAGAATGAATGAACATAGGATCGGTAATAAGATAAAAGACCTAATATGCTTCTGACATCTTTCTTTGACTTGGGAACTTCTCAAGTTTTGTATCCCTGATACTTTGTCGGAATCGGGTGCATGTATACCGGATCATACCACATAACCTAGAAATTTTATTTTTTCTCGTTTCTGCCGTCTTCCTGTACTAAATGTATTGTTCAATCGGCGAAAGCCATCACGTGTATACTGTTTCTTCCGCACAGTTTCCTTTATTTTCACTTTATCATAATTTTTAGAAAGTTCAGTTTCATTTTTATTTTTGTCGGTCGTCACTTCTTTAGTCTCTGTAAACTCATCAATCTTCTCAGATTTATTCTGGCACTTTTCTAACATCATGTTGTCAGGATGATTTAACTTAAGGAATAAATCGGGTTCTTTGTTTGCTATTTCATGTGATTTCACACAACCATTGACTATAATGTAGTCGGAATTTTCATCGTAAACAAAAGGTTGTTTCTCGCTGAACTCAACCGTGCTGGATTCGGAACTTCCATCAAGTGTTTCTGGCATTGTATTGTTGGAAATAGAGTAAGATTCTACTGTTGTCGTGACATCAACTTTTGAATCTTTATTTTCAGAAATTATGCTTCGTCTTATATTTTCTTCCTTCATGTCTGCTGATGCAATCAAATATTTATCCGAAGCACTTGCATTCTTTTTAGCATAATTTGAGGTTTCGTATTCGGTTTCTTCATCAGGCGTGACTGCATAGTTTGAAGATTCGAAAATTGAAATTACATTGTTAACTATGGGAGTATCCTTCATAATGTGTTCACTCTGCAAATAATTTTCGAATTTTAAATCTTTTGAATTATGTAAAATTTCTTCTGCTTGCCTAATTTGGGGATCTTCTTTCTTATAATGAATTTCCGTTTCGATTTGATCTCCACTCTCTATTACGATTAAATCGGAAACAATACATATGTCATTTTAATTATTATTAGTTTCTTTCGTGATAGATTGTGTAATACTTGTACTCGGGTGAGGGTTATTTTTCGTCTCATCGAATAATTTATCCAAGAGATATAAGAAATTCTGATGAACGAACAAGCTATTAAATTCAATTTTGTTAGCTGTCGAACACTGATTTAACGAAGGGTCGTTTTTCTGTTGCCATTTAAATTTATCTGAATCATTTATAAAAGTATCAGGGTCGTCGCCAGGTGTATGATCAATGTTCTCGTTTGCATCGCATTTTCAACTGACACATGGTCTAAAATTGAAGCAGACAGATGTACCGTGTTGGTTTCTTTCGTATTGTCACTTATCGCGTCAACATTACAATTTAATGCCTTCTGATTTTCATTATATTTATTCAAATCATTAAATTAATTATATGTATCAAGAGAAAGTAATAAATCATTAATTAAATTATCAACCACGGCACTGTATATCTTGGGGTTTAATTTATCAACTTCAATACTCAATGGAATATTTATTAAAGGAGCTTCCAATTGGTGTCCGAATGCAGATTGCAATATTATGGTACCACAAGGATTTTTAAAGTATTCGGGTACACAATCAGTCTTTATTATAGAAGTTTGAGTTCCACTATCGACTACGCCATGTAATATTTTATTACTACATTCGATATCTATTGTCGGTAATGTTTTAATTAATTTCGTTTCTTTTTGTGGTGTTTTCAAATTAAATAACTCATCCGATTTGACTCTAGCAGTGAGTGCTTTTTCATTTGCATTCGAATTATCTTCCCTATCAAATTTATTGGCATTGCCAAATAAATAACTACATATCGTAACATTATGGTATCTGCCGCAATTAGTGCATTTTTTATATTTTATGGTACAATCTTTAGCGATGTGTTTACCTCTTTTCAAGCAAATAAAACAACGCCCGTCAGCTCTTAATTTAGCTATATGCTGCTCAACAGGTAATTTATTGCATTCCTCAGTCGAATGACTATTACAAGAACAAAATATACAAAAGGTTTCAGTGGTAGCTAAAATATGAGATACTTCAGAATTAATTCTATCACTAGCGAACATTTGTCTACGAAATGCAGACGAATCATTATTATATGACTGTTTTGACCTTGGGTTATCTAAATTGCCAGTTAAATAATTTTGTTTTTCATTCGACTCCATTTCGGTACGAATAAATAATAACAAATCATCAATGCTTGATTGCGAGCCACTAGAATTTTTTTATACATTGCTTATTATATTCTAACGAAGGATTATTTGGCAGGGATTTAAGAATTATAGTTGTCAACAGGTTATCAAATCCATTTGATTCAATGTCCAGAGACCTGAGACTTCTTATTTGGGATTGAATAGTATCAAATAACTTTCGTAGAGTGATTACATCATTTGTTTTCAATACGGGTTTCAAAGATAATAACGTATTTATCGGCGCCGTGACAAAGAGATCTTTTCGACCAAATTGTTGTTTCGGAATTTGGATCGCTTCCAAATAATTTTTATCTGATAACGCAAACCCAGAAATGGAATTATACGCGCTACCGCCTAAATAACTTTGTAAATAGCTCATTTTTTCAATATTTGACAGTGATTCATTATCATAGACTGCTATTTTGAATGAGTTCCAAAAATTTGGAAATTTACTTATTTCGCCGTAAAATTTCTCTATTTTTAAGGTAGGGAGTTTAACAGATTACGAAACTACTTCTGCATGCTTATTTTCGATGTGAGTTACGGGGGAAATTTCGTTTTTGCTATTATTTTTCAATTTCTTGTCTATTCTAAATTTCTATAAAGTTATTTTTTCATGATATTCGATGGAGGCTTTCGCGTCTTTTTCGATTGCGTCTTCATCATTAATTAGCGATAAAATTTTGGCATCTTCTCGTTTGAGATCAATACCTTTCTGTTCCAGCTGAGCTAAATTTTCTTCAATTTCGTCAAAATTCAGTGATTCCAAAACCCATGCATCTTCGATCTTTTTTAATAATAGAGGTAATAGATGCTTTTATCACGCCTCTAGTTTTTTTAAGCTTAGTAAGTTGATCAGCCATTCTTAAAGAATAAAAATGCACCTTACCTCTATATAAGTTATCCAAAAACTTTCACTATAATAGTTCACTCACTAATAAAATAATACAGCCTGTTATTCATCATTTTAATTCTGACACCAGTGTAAAGACTCTTCTAAATGTGGGAGTGTTCTCATGGAATACAGGCTGTTCTAATGACAAACACAAGTTTAATAAAACGACGTAAAGATGACATAAAGATGACAAGGACAGGTACATTACACGACATGTAATAAACATCAAGGATTAATCATATTTTTCAATATTCATGACCGATAACATTTGCGGCCATTTTCATAACATATTCTGGTTTCTCATATGACAGACGACGTTCTTAACCGCTGACATTTCAAGTTCTACTGCCACGCTCTTTCTTTTTTCCAGAAGGGGGCGCTGCTAGAGCAAGAAAAGGCATGCGCAGTCCTCACAGATAAGTATTATGGTCGCCCCCAAAGACTAGTTTGCTTCGCATTGAGCAGTTAATAAACGAATCTGTTTCTAACATTATTTTAGAAGGCGAAATGATATATGATATGAAACATGTGATATGTGATAGATAAAGATGAACTCTCACTGGAGATCTAAAAAGCGATATCCTTACTCCTTTCTTGTACTCTAGGGGTTGCAGAGCGTCTCTCGTGTGATGCAATCTTTCTATCTTTCTATGAATCATTTTCTTGTAATAGATATTTTGGGAACCACTATAAAAAGATACATAGAATCGATTTTCAATTGTGCAGGATATTTCTCATTTTACGTCCGCTTGAATAAAAGAAAACGCGCTTCTTCCAATAAAATATACCTGAACATATATTTGTGACGAATTATGTTTCTCACAGAAAACAAATGTTTCAGTATACAGGTGGTTATCAAAATAATGGAAACACCCTAGATTGTGAAGGAATTCTTTATTAATATGGCGTAGGACCGCCTTTGGCATGTAATACAGCTTGGATTCGCCTGGGAATCGAATCATACAAATTCTGAATAGTGTTTAGAGGAATATTGTACCATTCTTCATGGAGCTTATTGTGAAAGTTCCGTGAGAGATGCCGGTGGAGGATATCGATTCCGGATTGAAAGCTCTAAAATAGACCACAATGGTTCGATTATGTTGAGGTCTGGGGACTGTGCGGGCCAAGGTAGATGTTCCACCTTATCCCCATGTTCATCAAACCATGATTGGACAACTCTGGCTGCATGAATAGGGGCATTATCATCTTTGAAAATTCCATCTCCTGCAGGAAACAAAATTTGCATCATGGGATGGACCTGGTCAGCTAAAACTTCTCTATACTTCTCCCCAGTGATCCTTCCTTTCAGGGTTACGATTGGACCAGCAGAAAACCATGACACGGCTGCCCATACCATGACCGATCCACCTCCATGCTTGACAGTAGACGGAGGCAATCATGATCATACGCTTGTGCAGGTGTTCTCCAGACTTGTACCCGTCCTGTTGTGGGGAAAAGTGTGAAAGATGATTCGTCTGACCATATAACAGTCTTCCACTTATCAGTCGACCAGGTTTTGTGGTTGTGGCACCACTCTACACGACGTTTGGCATTAGCATCTGTGACAAGTGGCTTGGGAATTGCTGTTCTGCCGTAAATGTTCTCTTTATGAAGGTATCTCCGAACTGTAATTGTTGACACTGGAGAATCCAGATGCTGATTGAGCTCTGCGGTCACTTTGGCTGCAGTTGTTTTCTTTTTAGACATTACAATCCGCTTCAATACCCGTCGGTCTCTTTCACTCAGCTTCTCCTTCCGTCCACTATTTTGCTTTGCTGAGCTTGTCTTTCCGCGCTGTGTGTATGCTGTCATGACTTTAGACACCGTACCTCTAGAAACGCCTATAAGCTGGGATGTTTCGGTCACCGTTGCTCCAGCTAGTCGGGCTCCTACAATTTGGCCTCTTTTGCATCTGTGAGGTCTGACATTTTACGCTTCTGACAAGAAAAATCAAAACGTAGACAATTCTTCTAGAGCTCTCTCATACTACCTAATACATGTACTTTTTATATTAAAAAAATCTGGTAGCTAAGATTATATTTTAATGCTTACGAAGGGAATTCTTAAATGTCCCTTTCATTCACAAGTGTTTCCATTATTTTGATAACCACCTGTATTTTTCTATAGAACAAAAATAGCGCAAAAGGTTATTGTATCTAACTTATTTTTATCTCCAGTCTTAAATTTTTATTTAAAT
This sequence comes from Maratus michaelseni, assembly GCA_963931845.1. NCBI lineage: Eukaryota > Metazoa > Arthropoda > Arachnida > Araneae > Salticidae > Maratus > Maratus michaelseni. Next base: position 340,307,044 of record OZ007587.1, on the reverse strand, counting down.
ACCATAAATGTCATATTTTAATACTTGGAAATTTTCCAGAGAAAATTTCTCACGCCTTGCATTCATATTATTCAAATTTTAATTGCTTAATAGGCGCATAACCAACATAGTGAAAAAGTACCCAAGCCGGGGCTCGAACCCGGGTCATCAGATTAGCGCACTGACGTTCTACCAACTGAACCACTTGGGAACGATACTCAGTCTGGAACTTTTCCACCATGACATGTTGGCAAGGCAGCAAACGCAGCACAAGATGGAATATTTCCCGTCAGCCGGCAACCCTGGGGCAAACACGAAATCAAAGAAAATCCAGCATCGACAATTGAATAAATTCATATTTTAATACTTGGAAATTTTTCCAGAGAAAATTTCTCACGCCTTGCATTCATAATATTCAAATTTTAATTGCTTAATAGGCGCATAGCTGCGCCTATTAAGCAATTAAAATTTAAAAACGCATGCTGCGTTTGTAGACTTGCCAACATGTCATGGTGGAAAAGTTCCGGGCTGAGTATCGTTCCCAAGTGGTTCAGTTGGTAGAACGTCAGTGCACTAATCTGATGACTCGGGTTCGAGTCCCGGCTTGGGTACTTTTTCACTATGTTGGCTATGCGCCTATTAAGCAATTAAAATTTGAATATTACCATAAATGTTTTTTTAATAATAAATTTAAAACATAAAATAATTAAAGAAAGTAGGTACTTACGTATTAACGCCACCGCAGCTACAGATTTGGCGGTTTTTAAGTGCCGCCAATCTACACCTAAAATTTTTGCGACAAATCATAAAATAAAACACTTTATTTAAAATCAAATCACTTTGAAAATTCAAAACACTTTATTTAAAATCAAAACACTTTGAAAATTCAAAACACTTTATTTAAAAACAAAGTAGTCAAGTTTAAATATTTACAATTATTATAATACAGACATACAGACATACATACTAATAAACCATGTTGGAGAGAAAGTCACCAGCCATCTAACAGACAGCCTTGATGACAGGACAACGGTAATAGATTTTTACTAATCCACCGATCTACGAATCTATATTAAAACACACATAAACAACGCCTGCATTCAGCATTTAAAGATATACAATTATTATAATACAGACATACATACAATAAATACAATAATCCAACATAGAGTGAAAAATTAGCCAAAGCCAGGAATCGAACCTGGGTCCACAACTTTCTCTCCAACATGGTTTATTAGTGAGAAATTGAAGACTCAGGAATTGGCTGGAGTGGCTGAGTGGTTGGAGCGACAGCCCGGAACGCTGTGGACCCAAGTTAGATTCCTGGCTCTGGCTAATTTTTCACTCCATGTTGGATTATTGTACTTATTGTTTGTATGTCTGTATTATAATAGTTGTATATCTTTAAATGCTGAATGCAGGCGTTGTTCATGTGTGTTTTAATATTGTCAAGTTTAGTAAATGAAGTTTAATAAACTTCATTAATTAAAATAACAATTGTGTCCTTAAATTCTTATATTTTATTTATTTATTTATTTTGATATTCCAATGGCAACGTTCTCTCGTTGCAATCTTGTTGTTCGCACGCGCACGCAGTTATCTTTTGGATTCCTTGAAAAACTGCCAAATCTGTAGCTGCGGGGGCGTTAATACGTAAGTACCAGAAATCTAAACAGTAGATGGACGCATTCAGATTTTTGTTATTTGAATATTTGCAGGTGTGTTGCTTTGAGAAGTATAGCTACACAGGCTGTTGTCTCGAATGATCCATATATTTTTATTTACAGAAACACATCCATGACTTCGACAATTACACAAATTTTCTTGATGAGGACGGGTAGACACAAGAAAATAATATCACTGAAGATTTATAGCCCGGACCTCCACAACGAATGTGCAATTAAGGTGACGGGAGTTGAACCCGTCGCCCTGACTCCTACGCTCTCTATCGATTAGCGGAGTGATGCCCTAACCACTCGGGCACGAATGACCAGATTTTTGTTATAATTCACATTCTGTTAATATCCAATCTCAGAAACTAAACAAAAAGATTCTTCAAAAATATCTTTAATGTAAAAACAAAGAGAGGTAGTTCATTTTTGTGGTCGATTGCATTACATTCATCGTCATTACTGCCTGACAGGTTTGCAATAAACATAAAAAGTTAAGAGCACTGATTCCAATCTCAAATAACGAAACATATGACGCCTGAATTCAATAATTAAAATTAAAAAGACATTTTAAAAGAAGACATTTAATCAAGCTAAACAACAAAAATAATATCATATAATAAATTAATTCCAGTAGACGTTTCGAGTTTTACATAAGCTCCACATAAGTACAAATGTCAATCAAAAATAAAACTAATATTTACACATGTTCAGGTTGGTGAATATGTCATTTAAAAAGTATTAAGGCACCAAGGAGTATACATCATAGTAGGGCCACATATTCTGATGGAACTGTACATACTTTGTTAAGGAGGGATTTCACTAAACTTGTAAACCAACTTTCTAAAAAACATCTATTTTTATAAATATCGCAATTGGATTTAATAGTTTTCAAGTAAAAGTTATTAAATCCAATAGGCATAGGTATAAAAGTAAAAATTTTCAGAAGGTTGATTTACAAAGTTAGTTAAATCTATCTCCACTTAACGAAGCAGTTACAGTTCCACCAGAATATGGAGTCATAGAATGATGTATGCTGTTTCGTGCCTTAATATTTATAAATGGCATATTCACAAACCTGAACATGTATAAACACTAGTTTTGTTTTCGATTGGCATTTGTACTGATGAGGAGCGTTTATAAAGTTTGAAACGTCTACTGTAATTAATTTATCATCCGATATTATTTTTGGTGCGCTCGTAATTATATAAATCAAGAGATAAATCGTAAAAATATTTTGAAATTTTTGTGTTTTTTTGCTATTCGTTGCAATTTTTCCCACATTAGTAAAAGGAATCCGCTTTCTGTCTTTTAACCCAATGTTGCAAATTTTGTTTTCTTTTCAATAATGTTTATTCGGAATTCCTGCAATGATTTTTTCCCGATTTTGTATGGTGATTTTTATAGTCATTTTGCGTTTCGTGTAATTTTTTGACGGACCAGGCAGCGGCGAGCAGGTCAACTTGCATATAAATATATATTTTTTAAATATTTTTAAATATGAGCTCAAATTTTGGTGATATCACTTGATTCTGCTTCTGTTTTCAAAGTGGTAACAGGTCTAGTTTCCCAGTTATGACAAAATAAACTATTCTTTCGAAATGTGTTGTAAATTACTTAATTTATTGATGTTTTTAAACATTTTGCATACTTTTTGTTACTATGAATAATGGAGTAAGTTATATATGTAAACGACTTTGTAATAATCAAATGACAGCGAGACGAAAAACGCAGATACGAGACAAAAGAAGAAATAGTTTTTAAAGGACAAAAAAGAAAAAAGAAAGAGATCATGATTTGTGATCATTAGAATCTTGAACATTGAACGAAGTTTTTTTGTCCCTGTGAACCTTATCTAATAGCCAATCATGCGTCTTCCATTTTGTATACTAAATAAATGACCCCAACACACGTCCATCGACAAATGTTGTGCATTGTAAACTGTGAGGTTGTAGCTACCAGTTATAAAGAGATTAAAGAAGTTGCACTGAATACGGTACTTCTCCATTATCCCGTCGGCCACTTTTCATAACAAAAAATTATCGCCAAACTGTAACGCCCAATAAACAAATGGAAGAATGTTGCCATTGGAATCTCATACAAAATAAATAAATAAATACAAAAAATTTGGAAATGCCAATGTGTCAACTTAGTAAATTTAAACAATAAAATTTAGAATATATTAATGAAAACAGAACAAAAAATGTTGCATATTTATTTATTTATATTATTTTTTATTAATTATATACCTCTCGGCTGGTGAATAAATGTTTGTGACGTCAGTTGAAACTCATCTATTGTACGTAACTGCACAACGCAACATTTTTTTCAATGCTTTTTCTCTTTTTAATATCATGACACCGCCGTTTAAGGATACAATTGTTATTTTAATTAACGAAATAACTAATAAATCTCTAAAAAATGATGAAAAATACAGGTAAATATCGAATTAATAACCACTTGATGACATAGCAAACACGTGTAACCCTTCTGACGTTAAGTGATTGTGACGTCACGATCATGCATTTTTGGCCTTAAATCCTATAGCTTGGCGAGAATTTTATGTTATGTAAAGTGGTCGACGGGATAATGGAGAAGTACCCTAAATACAATTCTTGTTTAGACTTAATTAGACGATTGCACGTATTTTCAGTCATATATATATATATATATAAATTGTAATTCACCACATTAATACGTAATTTATACGTAAGTATTCATTTTAACTCAATTTCAACTATTTGCTCTTTACTGCTTGGTGTATAAGCTTGATTAGCTAAGAGGGGAAGTGCTGCTTTAAAGTGAGATGAAACGCTATAGACCTGATTTGAAACAGTCTATTCATATATTGGTATCATAATGTGTAAAACATTACAGAAGCCTTGCGTTTATTTTTGTTGTATCACATTTTAAAACAATCGCCAAGTCTTTAACAAAGACATTACAAACAATGGTACATTTGTATCTAATGCAAAAATAAAGTTTAATTGAAACACAACAATGACATATTCTCACCGACTGACATTTTCAACAATCAAATGATAAACAATAATCAAGCCGAAAATGAACAATGCAACTCTAAAGAAATTACAATATTCACCTACATTAATACCGAAAATACATCGCTACTGAATGTCTGATAATTTAATTTTATATTTTAAAAAGTAATGGTGTTGATATAGAGTTGTATTTCGTTATCTAAAATGAAGATTTTGAAAAGGACATGCGATTTTTTTCGTCGAAACAAGTGAGTAAATTTCCTCAAAATATTTTATCAAAATGTCCTACGTTTAGCATATGATATTTGGGCATGTGAATTTTTTTTTAAATATAATATACATTTTCTTTCACGTCAAGAACGAAATACATGACTGATATTTAAGACATTTTGCGTTATATATATTACGTTGCAATCTAAAATTGAAATTTATTTAAATACTTTTGATCGGAAAATAATGTTAGAATATTAAAGCTGTAGCCTGTGTTTAACAGGGTATAGGGCATTAATTATTCCTTGTATATTGTTGCCGCTAGAAGCGCCGTCTATGTAAAATGTTTAAAAAAAAAACTACAACTTTTTTGTGAGTTGGGTTTGAGATGCCGATCATTGAAGTTGTGTAAATCTCGGCTCTCGACCATTTTTATTGAGTGTGGTGAGATATTAAATGAGATACAGTCCGCAAGTGAGTTTATTTTATTTTGAGAGTGTGTGCTTATTATTTGTAGTGATAAATTATTATTAACTGAGCTATCGGCGTAACCATATTATTGGTCCGTCGAGCCGGAGAAAGAATAGAATTTGTCGATGTTTATGTTTTTTCGGGAATCGTCTGCAGAAGATAAATTGTGTTTGGAATTCTATCAATTAATTAGAATGAGTAAAACGAAAATTAAATCATCGTATTATTTATATTAAAGTACAAAATATTGTGATTCAGAATTCTCTTTTGTGAATATTGTGAATAGAGTGTGAATATAGAAGAGTGTGAATATTGTGAAGTGTTTTTTTGTTTCCAGAAGAAAAATAATTTCGATTAACCTGGAGAATTTCGTAATACGGAAAAATGAACTGTGAATGTGTTTACGCAGAAAAGAACCAATGTTCTTTATTATTGAGCTAATTTGAGAATTGAAAGAGTGGATTAAATCTTTTCAATGTGGAATTATCCGATTTGGAGATTTATTAATAGATAAAGGTATGTCAGTTTTATTTATTTATTTATTGTGAATTTTATTTATAATACAATGTTTAAAGGTGCAAAAAAGGAAGATTATCAGCGAATTGCTGCTGAATCAGACATAGATATATCAGATTCCAAATTAACTATTTATGATTTAATAAATTTAATAAAGGAAAGTTCGAAGTATAAAGCAGATAATAAACTGGTTGAAGACATAGCAAACAGTTTTATTGAGGAAAGAAAAAATGAAGAATCAAAATTACTAGATCTTGAGAAATTAAAAATTGAACATGCAAAGTTAGAAATTGAGATGGCTAAGGCCCGTGCAGAAACTAAAAATGATAATTTAAGTGATCTCGAGAAAAACGATAATATAGAATCTTTAGACTCTCTGATTAAAAGTGTAAGAACGTTAACGATTAAAATTCCATCTAAACCAGAAGGTTGGAGTTATTTTTTTTCATCGTTAGAAAGAGCATTTATTTCTAAAAATGTCCCAGAAAAATATAAATCGGAAATTCTACTAAATCTGTTAGGAGAAAGGGCAACAAACGTAATTACGTACATCAAAGATGGGGAATTAGAAGATTATTCAAAAGTAAAGGCTATAGTACTTAGAGAATTTGAGCCATCCCCCCAGACTAGTTTAGAACATTTTAGGAAAGCACAACGTCATCCTAATGAAACATATGTACAATTTGCATCCCGATTAACAACGAATAGGGATTATTATTTAAAATTGAGTAATGTGACAGATTTCGAAACTTTAAAACAGTTAATAGTTTCTGATAAGATTTGTCAAACGCTTGATAAAGATGTCATGTATTTTATAAATGTTAGACAAGCAGAATCGTGGTTTTCTCCCATTGAATTATCTCGGGAAATTGATTTATATTATACGTCTAAGGGAAAACCCGTGGTTGACAATTCTAGAGCGAGTAATAAAAATACTTATTATCGAAATGTTTCTAAAGTTTTTCTAACTGACGTAAAAAATTCTAAATGTATTTTGTCATGTAGTGAAAATCACCCTTTGCATAAATGTCCTGTTTATAAAAACATGTCAGTGGGTAATAGAGTTGAGCTTGTAAAATCCAAAAACCTTTGTTTTAACTGTCTTATGAATCATAAAGTGATTGATTGTAAATCTAAATTCTCTTGTATTATTTGCAACAGAAGGCATCATGTAACTTTGCATTTCCCGCGTGAACAAAAAATAAATAAAGGTGAAAATCCAGAGATAATTTCACAGGAAATGAGTTCTAAAAACGAAGTCGGTAATAAATCTAATTTGGATGCTTCAGCTCCAGTATTCCAGCCTTTCCAAGTTAATAACCAAAGCAATTTATTTTCAACGATATGTAATTTGTCTAACGAGTGAAAAGCTGTGTTACTTAGCACATTTGTTTGTTTAATAAAAGATGAATATGGTAATTTTCATGAAGCACGTGGTTTATTAGATGTCGGTGCAAACTCTAATTTTATGAGTAAAAGGTTAGTAGATAAACTAAATTTGAAAAGAGAAAATACTAATATTTGTATTTCAGGAATAAATAATTTGTCTCTTAATGTTAGATCTAGAGTTAACACAACTATTTCGAATAGAGATAAAGATTTTTATTTAAAATTAGATTTTTTAGTCGTTCCGAAAATTACGGAATTTACGCCTTCTAGACCGCTTGAGATTTGTATTTCATCGTTAAATAACATCAAATTAGCTGACGAAAAGTTTAATGTGCCAGGCTGTATTGATTTGCTTTTGGGTGCAGAAAATTTCTATGAATTTTTAAGGCCAGGTCAAATTTTCCCCCAACCATTAAATACTAGAATAGTGTTACAAAACAGTGTTTTCGGTTATATTGTTAGCGGAAGCCTTCCGGCTAAGGTTGAAAGTAATATACATTGTGGGTTGATAACAGATAATTTGGAGTTAGAAAGAGTAATTCGAGATTTTTGGGAAATAAAAACATTGAGAGAGAATTTGAAGTTTCTAGAAATAAGGAATCAGAAATTTGTGAAGAACATTTTCTGAAAAATTATTCCAGAACTGCAACAGGGCAATACATGGTGAAAATGCCATTTAAGGAAGACCCATCTTGTCTTGGAGAATCAAAGAAAAAGGCTATGAAAGTTTTAAATTCATTATGGAATCGCTTAGTTAGAGAACCTAAATTTAACGATCTTTATAAAGTCTTTATGCAAGAATATTTAAGTATGGGTCATATGGAAGAGGTGATAGAATCTGAAGAACCAGATATCACTTATTACATACCCCATCATTGCGTGCTCCGTGCTGAATCAAGTAGCACACCATTAAGAGCTGTCTTTAACGCTAGCTCCTTAACTTCTACCGGAAAATCTCTAAATAGTTTGCAGTAAAACGGAGGAACAATCCAAGATGAATTATTTAGTATAATGTTGCGATTTCGAAAGCACAAATTTGTTTTTGTAGCAGATATTAAGAAAATGTACCGTATGATATTGATACATCCGAGTCAAAGAGATTTATTGAGAATCTTGTTTAAACCTGAGGTACATGAACCAGTTAAGGTGTATAAATTATGTACGGTGACTTATGGCACAACGAGTGCCCCCTTTTTAGCAACAAGAACCCTTACCCAGCTAGCTAGAGATGAAGGAAAGGAATTTCCTTTAGCTGCAAATGTATTATTTCAAGACGTATATATGGATGATATTTTGACAGGTGCTGATGATCTAGACACAGCTAAATAGATCCAACAACAACTGATATCTTTGTTAAAGAAGGGAAGCATGGATCTTCAAAAATGGTCAGTAAATAATTCTTCTCTTTTGTGTAATAATGCAATATCTGAATATTCATTTTCCAATGAGACAAAAACCCTAGGAATATTGTGGAAGCCGCAACCAGACTGTTTCGGATTTCATTTAATTATAGAGCTAAGTGAAAGGTATACCAAACGCTCAGTATTATCACAAATTGCCAGAATATTTGACCCGTTGGGTTTGATAGGTCCAATAATTACGAAGGCCAAGGTTTTCCTCCAAAAATTATGGTTGCTGAAAATAGATTGGTATGATTATCTTCCAGTGAAAGAAAATATCGAATGGACTAATTTTCTCACTTCCTTAAAAACTGTAAATATGATCAATATCCCAAGATTTGTATTTGTAGAACAACCTAATTGTGTGGAATTTCATGGTTTTTCAGATGCTTCGGAACTTGCTTATGGTGCGGTTGTTTATGTAAAATCTATTAATTCTTATGGTGATTCTGCTATTAAACTGCTCACTAGTAAATCTAGAGTAGCTCCTCTAAAGCATATTACTATCCCTCGTCTAGAACTTTCTGCAGCAGTCCTATTATCTAAGTTGATGCAAAAAGTGTTAAGTGCTCTAAAGCAAGAAGTTTCTAAAACTTGTTTTTGGACAGATAGTACTATTGTACTTGCATGGTTAAAAAAGGAGTCGAATGATCTAAAGACATTTGTCGCAAACAGGGTATCGATTATACAAAGTTTAACTTCAATTGATCAGTGGAATTATGTACCTTCCAAGCAAAATCCTGCAGATCTCATTTCTAGAGGCCTAGATCCCATCAAGATCCAGCAATGTGATTTATGGTGGTTCGGTCTATCATTCCTACAACAGCCTAAGTTGATGGAGTCTCCTGATATTATTTCTGTTGAAACCAGTGAGTTGTTTATCCGTGAATTGAAAGCACCATCAGTAACTCAAGTACGTACATTAGTTAACACTGTTGAGCCTTTAGACATGATTAATAACAGTTCTTCATTCATAAAACTGCAAAGAGTAGTAGCATGGTGTAATAGATTCATCCATAACTGTAGAAATCCCTTGTATCCCAAAGGTGGAACTTTAACCAGCAGTGAACTCTCTCAGTCCTTATTCTGTATAGTAAAAAACATCCAGAAGACTTCATTCGTGAAGGAAATGCAGTATTTGGAAAAGGGTATGCAAACCCTAATAATAGTAAACTGACAAACTTGTGCCCGTTTTTAGATGTTAATGGTATAATCCGAGTAGTTGGTAGACTGAGAAACAGCAACTTATCCGAGCATAAAAAATATCCAATTGTTATTCCTTCAAAACATAATTTTACTTTTTGTGTAATTAAATATTTTCATAATTTGTATTTTCATGCAGGTGCTGAGACAACTCTTTCTCTCATCCGAAACAAATTTTGGATCTTATCTGCTAGAAATATAGTTCGTAAAATCATTTTCAATTGTATGACTTGTAAAAAGGTAAATTCTAAGAATTCAGATCAACAGATGGCTGATTTGCCAGCTTCTAGAGTAACAATGGCCCGAGCATTTATGCGTACTGGATTGGACTACTGTGGTCCCTTTGAAGTAAAAAACTTCATAGGTAGAAGTAAACAGGTAAAAAAAAATATTTATTTGTGTATTTGTGTGTTTTACTACAAAAGCCTTGCATTTTGAAATAGTAAATGATCTATCAAGTGAAGCATTCTTAGCAGCACTTAACGCTTTATAGCAAGGCGGGGCAAACCTTCTGATATATATAGTGATAATGGTCGAAATTTCGTTGGTGCCAATAAAGAATTAAGAGCAATTCTCAGATCTTTATTTAAAGATAAAAGTGAGGAGGAGATAGAAAATTATTTAGCTAATGAAGGTATTAACTGGCATTTTAACCCCCCTTCAGCTCCTCACTTTGGAGGTTTGTGGGAAGCAAATATCAAATCCCTTAAATACCATTTAAAACGTGTTGTAGGTAAAACTATTTTAAGTTATGAGGAATTCTTGACTCTTATTACTCAAAATGAGGCAGTTCTTAATTCTCGGCCACTCTGCCCCCTTTCAAATGAACCAAATGATGTTGAAGCTTTGACACCTGCTCACTTCCTTATTGGTTCCTCTTTAATGGCCTTACCAGAACCAAATTATACAGAAATTCCTATGAATAGGTTGAGCAGATGGCAATTAGTTCAAAAATTAACACAACATATTTGGAAAAAATGGTCATCAGAATATTTGAACAAGCTCTTAAATAGACCTAAATGGTACAAGGGAAGGGTAAAGATAAAAGAGGGAGATTTAGTATTAGTAAAAAATTCTGATAATCATTGCCCTTTAAAATGGCATTTGGCCCGAATTATTAAAATTCATCCAGGCCAAGACAATATTATAAGTGTTGTCACCTTGAAAGATAAAAATGGCACATATAAAAGGCCAGTGACAAAAATTATTGTTTTGCCATATGTGAATGATGGTTTATTGAGTACTTAAATTCATACATTTGTTTTATTAAACTATATACTTTTCCTGCAGTGTATTGCATTCTTGTGTTTATATTTGTAAATTTAGTATTTTATTTAGTGTAGTATTTTTGAGAAGAAATTGTGTTTTTTGGGATTGTATTTTTCACTTAGAGATTGTGTTTGAATTATATTGCATTTATATTATTGAATGTTAGCAACATTAAGGCCCGGCGGTATGTTGCCGCTGGAAGCGCCGTCTATGTAAAATGTTTTTTAAAAAAACTACAACTTTTTTGTGAGTTGGGTTTGAGATGCCGATCAGTGAAGTTGTGTAAATCACGGCTCTCGACCATTTTTATGGAGTGTGGTGAGATATTAAATGAGATACAGTCCGCAAGTGAGTTTATTTTATTTTGAGAGTGTGTGTTTATTATTTGTAGTGATAAATTATTATTAACTGAGCTATCGGCGTAACCATATATTATCATCAAAGGAAATCAATATGAATTGGGAGCAAGTATTTATTGAGATAAAAGAGCTGTATATTATTTATTTCGTGAGTTTCAAGTTCATTTAAGAACAGTGTTATTCTAGAGATCAGAAATAGGCATCTATTATTACGTAAAAGTTTTTTACGTAGACTATTTGAGACTGTCTTAAGCAAGGTTTCCGAATATTCTAGTTTTTGCTGGAGGCCCAGCGTAACTCAAAATTCGCAATTGTCAGTTTTTACCTTGGTTTGTACTTTATATATTAACAAATCATGTTTTATAAAGTAACATAATGTTTTTTCTTTATATTTTTCAGTAAAGTTGTTATTAATAAAGATACATTATATGCTGCAAAAATATCTATTTATATGGGCATATATCTCTATGCATAACTCATCTTACTTATTGTTTTTAGACAGGGTAACAAAAAATCCGCCTAAATGTAAGAAAAAGCCACGCCAGTGTCTTTTATTGGCTAAAACTGGATTTTACACATAATGTTAATTATAAGCTACACATATTTTAGCGTTTTTTAATTAATTTGAATGACATTTAATTGAGTTAGAATTTAATAAAAAACGTAATTTCTCAATAATGAGAACATTAATAGTGAAATAACATATAGATACTAGTGATTTGCAGACAAAATCGCAACTATGTCAGCTAAATTTTAAAAGGTATAGCAACTGCTTTATCTAGTTTACTCTGGTCTTTAATACTTTTTGTTCCATTTTTACTGCTTCAAATAATTAAATAGGATAACAATTCCCTAGTTACATATTCTATTACTTTATTAAGGCTATTGATATGCAAATCTTATTATTTTTTTTTTGTCAAAACATTTAAGATCATACATAAAGTCATTTAAAAAAAAAAAAAAAAACTATTTCTCACTATTAAAAACAGCATCATGAATTACATATGTAGGGATAACTCTTGTAAATAGGAAAAAAATTTTTAATTTTTATTTGACAAGTTTTATTTTAAAACATATTTTTTAAATTGTTCTCTCTTTTTTATTCATTTATATGTTCTGAAATCTCCTCAAATAATATATACTTCCTAATTTTTCTTTCAACATTGTTCATCATACTATAATATAGTCACTTCCTGTGAACGCATCTAGAACAAATTACATAATTGCTTAGTAGTAGAAAATAAACTAAAACTGTTTAGATATATTATTTTTATTAGCCATCAAATCTCACTGGTCGCTAACTAACTATAGATGTTCTTCGCCACCTGTTGGGCGATTTTCACCAAAAACTAATCAGCACCAATTTCTATTACGTACTAACTGAATCTAAAGTTTTATTAAATTCCGAGCGTTAGTTCTTGAGATAGAGCGCCCACAAACTTTTTGTCACATACAGACAGACAAACAGACAGAGTCACAGACAGACATTTTCTAAAAACAGTCAAATCGTGTTCAGGACCTTCTAAAACGTATAAATCTGTCCAAAACCGGGTCGAAAATTTTCATGAATCAAATACTTTCTTCTTGTAAAGATAGAAGAAAGTAATAATTAATTTCATATTTAATATGATTAGCTGTAAACCACCTTCTTTTTAATAAACGCCGACTTTTTTAAGTGGCAAAAACCAAAAAACAGTCTGGCGTCTTTTTCTGGCCCCGGCTAAATGTCGTCAACCCTGTGTTTAGGTGAAGTACTAGTAACATTATTGATACGATTCCTGACCATATAATTGGATTTATTTTTCAAATTATTTTTTTAGAAAACTAGCAAGCTTTACTCGCTACTCTGATCGGTTTCTTCATATAAATCTTGAATGAAACCAAATACTATATCAGTGAAATTGACCTTGTGTTCTTAAATAATATGGACCTCTACCTGGAATGTCGTTCTGCATTTGTGAAAACTATACGGACGCCATTGCGCCATGAAATTTTCTAATGTGTCAGACGAAATTTTGCCTTTGAGAGATCAACATTTTTACTTTCTTCTATCTTTACAAGAGGAAAGTATTGTATTTATGAAAATTTTCGACTTCCGGTTTTCGACGGATTTATACGTTTTAGAAGGTCCTGAACACGATTTAACTATTTTTAGAAAATGTCTGTCTTTGTATCTGTGACTCTGTCTCGCCGTCTGTTTGTCTGTCTGTCTGTCTGTCTGTCTGTATGTGACAAAAATTTTGTGGTCGCTCTATCTCAAGAACTAAAATACGGAATTTAATAAAACTTTATATTCAGTTGGTCCCTAATGTAAATGGGTGCTGATTAGTTTTTGGTGAAAATCGCCCTACAGGTAGCGCTGCTATGCTACATTTTTCGCGATTTCCGTAATAGCTCTATCTCAGGAACTAATGCACTCATTTTCATCAAACTTCAGATTCAATTAGACCTTGACATAAGTAGACGCTTATTTCGTTTTGGTGTAGATATCCCAAAAAGTGGCGCTGCTATACCACTGTTTTCATTATTTTTACGATAGCTATATCTCAAGGACTAAAGCACGGAATTTCATCAAACTTCGGATTCTGTTAGATCTTGTCATAAATAGGTTCTGTTTACGTTTTGGTATAAATAGCCCAACAGGTGGCACTGCTATGCTACATTTTCCATTATTATCATGATAACTATATCTCAAGAACTGATGCACGGATTTTCATCAAACATCAGATTCAGTTAGATGTTGACATAAGTTGTGGTTGATTAAGTGTTGGTCTAAATCTCCCAACAGGTGACGCTGCTATGCTGAATTTTGCCGGATTTATACGATTTTAGCAATAGTCATATCTCAAGAACTAAGGCACGGCATTTAAAACTTTAGATTCAGTTAGACCTTGTTATAAACTGTTACTGATTCTTCTTAGTGTATGCAAAACCTGCGTGAGAAGAAAGTTTTGGGATTGACACAATCGGCTAGTTACTTGATCATTTACTTGATCTAGTTACTTGATCAAGATTTGGTAAAGAGCGATAGAACAATATGCAACACACCAAAACCATCCCTGAAAAATTACCAAACTAACAATGCAAGTCTCACCAATATCTGTTGAGTAGAACATTTTAAAAAGGTTAGTCGTTCATAATCGGGTTATTCTGACTACAGAACCTCTCATAGTCCCTCAACTGTATAACTAAGCAACGTAGAACAATATGGAATACGTTAAAAACATTACCAATTAAAAACATAAACAAACATCGAATGAACAATGCTAAGACGAAATCCTATTTCCATTTTATATATGTAGTAGAAGTAGAAGTAGATCGATAGATAAGAAAATATAGATTGTCTTAAAAATGTAGCATAGTGGCTAGTTACTCTTTTATAAAGGTAGTCTATATTGTGGAGTGAGTGTTCAGTGCAGCCAGTGAAATGTCCATTTATCTATTTTTGGAGTAAAATCTTCTGCTGTGATTACGCCAGCATAGAAGTCAAAATTCTGTATTTTGAATAGTGACATTTATAGTGTTTCTATAGACTTTGTATAAAATGTCAATAAAATCTACCCAGTAGTATTTTTTAAAACTACTAAGCAACGTAGAAAGATATGCAATATTCTAATACTTTCCTTATAAAAATGTTTAACTATCACTGCAAATTTCATCGAAATCCATTCAGTAGAATCTTTTTTAAAAGGTCAATATTTCAAAGTAGGTTTCACCTGATTATAGAAATTTCATTTTTATGTACTAAAACCTTCCTTAAAATATTATCTAATTAACTGTGCAACCCCCATTAAAATCTGTTCAGCAAAACACAACTTATTAGTAGTCGGGACGAAATCCTATTTCCATTTTATATATGTAGTAGAAGTAGAAGTAGATCGATAGATAAGAAAAAATACATTTTCTTAAAAATGTTGTTAGCTACGTGTACAAATGTCTAGGGTATCATGATTGAAAAACGATCAAAAATAAAAGAAAAGTGTAGCATAGCGCCTAGTTACTCTTTTATAAAGGTAGTCTATATTGTGGAGTGAGTTTTGAGATGTTGTGTTCGATTGTGGTGTCCAGAATTATAATATTTGTGCGCGAATGAGCTATCTATTCTGTCATTTTTTTTAAGTTTCGCAAAGTGTAACTTAATCTTCAAGAATCTGATATCATGGCTATTTTACGCGATGATAAGATGATTAAATATCTGTGGTTGTTTAGCTGCTGTAAGTAGTGCAGTAAAGCTT
Organism: Maratus michaelseni; assembly: GCA_963931845.1. Taxonomy (NCBI): domain Eukaryota; kingdom Metazoa; phylum Arthropoda; class Arachnida; order Araneae; family Salticidae; genus Maratus; species Maratus michaelseni. Next base: position 340,291,344 of record OZ007587.1, on the reverse strand, counting down.
GAATTCAACTGATTTCAACGCATCTCGCTATTAGTGATATCTTAGTATGGATTTTCATTATCACATGCAATTGCCATTATGCAGTAGTGTTCAGTGCAGCCAGTGAAATGTCCATTTATCTATTTTGGAGTAAAATCTTCGGCTGTGATTACGCCAGCATAGAAGTTAAAATTCTGTATTTTGAATAAAATAGTTTTAAATTCATGAGTTCCCTTTGATAGTGACATTAATAGTGTTTCTATAGACTTTCTATAAGTACTTGAAATGACTTATTTTTAGATTTTCGCAAACAAACATCGAAGCTAATTTTTGTAAAGCTACATGCTTGAATTTAGCAAGTTTCTTGGTGAAGCCTTCCTCCTCTCATTTTTGTTTGTGTCTATGACGAGATATGAATAACTTTATCCATAGACGCACACATCTCTTAACTATTCCGGAGTCTGATCGAGGACAAACATGTTTTCAACCGGAAATTTTATTTAATAAAAAATTTTAAACCCAAGTTTAATAAGGACTTTATAGAAAGAAGACACATTTCCTTATATACATTTTCCGACTTTTAACATGTTTGTCTGGGATCAGGCACTGGAATAATTAAGAAACGTTGGCATCTATGCTTTATGTTAAACATTGAATATAATATTCGTTATAACAATATTTCTGTCCCGCAATGGCGCGGACGGTAAAGCTCGGTTCTCGTAAAATCACCGAAAGCCATGCAGCATCGACCAAGGTTACTGTTTGGGAGGGTGCATCGTCTATCCTCTTTCGTCTGCCTCTGCTGTGGAACCGTGTACGTTAATGGGAGCTGGTGCACGTTAAATCTGTTCGTGGTTCCAAAGTCCTCCAAGTTCTATATAAGCGTTACCTCTGGGGGTACCAATCCGGATGCAGGTCTCTCATCTGGAATTGGTTCAAAATTAGGAGACCTGTTTCCATATCAGCTATATACGAGCCAAATTGGCTAAGTAGAAAGCTGCAAACAAACACAATATTTCTGAGTAAAATTAATATTTGTTGTTAAAGTATTTTGAAAAGTTACGCTCTTTTATGGCATAAAAACAATTGAAGGTTTTTGTGAATCATGAATCTAAAAGGTATGAACTGAGATTTGCAGGGTTTTAAAAAGGCATTTCCAGATCCCCGTGATAAAGGTGTTTTAAGTAGGGAGTTTTATTTTTTTAAATGAAATGTAATTCAGAAAGAGTCTAAATGTTTCTTGCACACATTAGAAGATAAAAAATTTTAGAATGGACGTAATATTAATAATTTTAGAAGTAATATAGAAAGTTCCGCAACTGATCGTAGGGGCGAGGTTAAAAATATACAACGGATTATATAAATACCTATAAGTTTATACATATTTTTAAGGACGCGCTCAGATTTCAAGGCTAAATAAATGGAAGCAGAGGCCGCGTGGTGAATAGCACTTTAACAACATAATATTGTTTTTGGTTAACAATGGTATATTTTTTCTAGAATTAAAATGAAAGTTTAACAGAAACACAACCATGAAATATTTTTATAGACTGACATTTTCAACAATTAAATGGTAAACAACAATCAAGCAGAAAATGAACAATACAACTGTTAGGAAATTGCAATATTCAATTACATTAATACGGAAAATAAATCGTTTCAAAAAGTCTTATAAAATTTTGCGATTTAAAAATTAATAGTGGTTATATATCCTCATCTAATATGAAGATTTTAAACAGAGCACGGAATTTTTTCAGGCGAAACAAGTGAATAAATTACTTCGAGATAATTTATCAAACAGTATGAAAACATAATAACACGAAATATTACATGTTTAGCATATGTTATTTAGGTATGTAAAACTATATTTTTTAATATAAGTCATATTTACTCTCATCAAAAACGAAATACATGGCCTCAATTTAGAAAAGTTTGCATAAGATATATGTTGCCATCTAAAATTCAAATTTATTTAATTACTTTTGTTCAAAAATACTATTAGAACATTCAACCGCCAGATTGTATTTAAAGGTGAATAGGGCTTTAATTTTCCTTATATTTATAGGCGAGCGTCAAGGTAAATTTGAAACACACATTTGTTGAGTAAAAAGAAATATATTTATCACTGCGTGAGGTTGAAACACGTTGAGAAATATTTTTGTTCTACAGATCAGAAATAGTAATTTATTACTACGAAAATTTTTAATAAAATAACTATTTTAGGCTATCTGAAATAACGTTTACGAATCCTGTCGCCCTGAACAATATCCATTATTGAAAGGAACTTTGCTAATATGTATGCATATATATATATATATATATATATATATATATATATATATATAACCGTAACGCTTGGCTCCGGTCAGGTAGTTTTGTTGTCTCGAAAAAGAATTACACTTCATTTGTGACGGCCAACTTTGTTGTCAGGCCGTGTGGTAGAGCAGGAGACAAAAATAAGTCTATTTTAAGACTAAAACCAGTTTATTAAAATCAAACAGGTAGGGAAGTTGAGCGAGCTCCACTTGTTTTTTCCTAACTTTAATAAAAAGAAAGATTTTAGCTTGCGACTTGAAGCTGCGTAAAACAATCAAAACTATACAATAATCAAAATTAAACTATCAAGGCTCAAATTCACGATGCAACAATTTGATATTTCAAACTTAATAAGCACTGATACAGGCTTAATTCAACTTAACAGGAGCTTAGAGCTTAACTATAAATGTCGAGGCCAAATATCAATCTCAAGACTCGATGCGAGGTCTCGAGGCTAAATCCCAACGTCAAGTCTCACGGGCAATCTCGTCTAAGTCTCTCCTCTCTCTGCCTCTAGGCTAAGTCTCAATCTCCCTGCCTCTTGGCTAGGTCTGCTCTAAAATGAAAAGCGGTAGTTCACATATTTCTGAAAAATGTGGTATAAATTTTTGAAACCATGCCACCATACCCAAAAATGTCGCTACTTGTTTCGCATTCTTTGGAGGTGCCATTGCCGCAATTGCATCTGTTTTTTGTTTGTCAGTTTGTATGCACTCCTGTGTGATCCGAACGCCAAGATATTTTAACTCTTTACGCATAAATTTACATTTTTCTAATTTGACAGTGAGACCCGCGTTTCTGAGTAATGTGAATACTTTACGTAACAAATTTATGTGTTCTTCGAAAGTTTCAGACATAATAATAATATCGTCCAGGTATACCAGAACTCTGAAACCAAGAAGGGGTTTCAGAATGGTATCCATAGCTTTCTGGAACGTTGCTGGAGCCCCCGATAATCCGAAACTCATGCGTTTAAACGCAAAACACCCATTATGCGTAATATATGCTGTCTTTGGTACGTCTTCGGGTTTCATGCCCATTTGAAAATAACCGGAAGTTAAATCTAGTGTCGACATAAATTTAGTACTTTGAATATTGGCTAGTATATCATCTATTACTGGAATTGGATATTGGGGATATTGGGTTATTGAATTTAGTTTTCGATAATCTATAGCAAATCTCCAAGCCTCAGGATCCTCAATGCTTTTTCCGTTGTTTTTTCTACATAATACTACCGGTGATGCATATGGAGACTCAATGGGCATGATAATGTCGTCGCGGAGCATTTTTTCAATGTGATAATTAATAATTTTCTGTTTAACTTTATCGTAACGGTATGGTTTGCTTGCCACTGGCGCATGTGAACCGATATTAATCTCATGCCAGGAAACGTGTGTTAAACCCGGTTTATCTGAAAATACTTCCCTGAACTCATCCAAAAATTTATTAAATTCGTTTATCTCCCCCTTTGTTAAACCAGATCCATTTAAATCAATTGCGAGTGATAAGGACTCGTTTGTACAAGTTTTCTCATCATTATTAACTTCCAATATACGTGTAAAGAAATCTAAGCTCATCCCTCTTTCTTTCATAAAATCAACTCCAACAATACAATGGGCCTTTAAACCGTCCAATACTAAAAATTGCCAAGGAGCTTTCACTGACCGTATTTCCACATCTAAATCCACCAGACCTTTTATACTGTACTGTATCCCTTGAGCCGACTGAACCACTAAATTAGCATGCCGCAACCTTTTGTATGAAAAATATTTCTTATAGACATCAAACGATATAAAACTCTTATCCGCGCCTGTATCCATAACACTTTTCACCACTATACCACTCAACCAGGGCTACACTACATACCGGTTTTGCTCATTCATTATGATGACGTCAAAAAAGGTGGCTGACTAGGAGGAAAGACATACAGCGATTGGCACAAAACGATGGGCGCGTTGCTTTGGACCAATCGCTGATCGCGGTCAGCCACCATTTGCGACGTTTTGAGAGTGAATGAGCAAGCCCGGTATCTAGTTTTGCCTTGGCTCAACGCAATTAACAATTCAGATAATTCAACTGGGTTAACCACTATTGTATTTAAGTCTATTACAGAAGACTTTGAAGAATTAACCTGCGACTGCTGACCTTCCGCACAACAGCCACCTACCTGTTTAACCTGTTTAATCCTGTTTACCTACCTGTTTAATCACCTACCTGTTGAATAAAATTCACGTCTTAATTCTGCTGCATTACGCTCATTAGGAAAAGCTTTAAGCAACTCCGAGCACGTTTGCTCAAATCTTTTAGCGTCATCAGTCACCAGAAAACGTCCTATGTTCTCTAATCACAGTAAGGCTTCCCCCTTCAGCGAACATTTTAGTACTAAATACTTATTCTTATCCGGGATATTGTTAAAGGCAATATAGTCCTGTAATTTATTCAAAAACTCGGTGACGTCAGAATTTCCTGAGAAGTAAACTCGAGGAACTATCTCTCTCGGATGTGGGCAATCGTTGAAGGCAACGTCAATAGGACTGACAAGGTTACCTAAACCACTAAGTTTGGCGCCATTTTTGATGGCCTACTTTGTTGTCAGGCCGTGTGGTAGAGCAGGAGACAAAAATAAGTCTATTTTAAGACTAAAACCAGTTTATTAAAACCAAACAGGTAGGGAAGTTGAGCGAGCTCCACTTGTTTTTTCCTAACTTTAATAAAAAGAAAGATTTTAGCTTGCGACTTGAAAACAATCAAAACTATACAATAATCAAAATTAAACTATCAAGGCTCAAATTCACGATGCAACAATTTGATATTTCAAACTTAATAAGCACTGATACAGGCTTAATTCAACTTAACAGGAGAGTAAAGCTTAACTATAAATGTCGAGGCCAAATATCAATCTCAAGACTCGATGCGAGGTCTCGAGGCTAAATCCCAACGTCAAGTCTCAAGGGTAATCTCGTCTAAGTCTCTCCTCTCTCTGTCTCTCGGCTAAGTCTCAATCTCCCTGCCTCTCGGCTAGGTCTGCTTTAAAATAAAAATTCACCACTTATATACTCCACAGTATCGATTGACCAGATCCAAAAAAAATTGCATAACTGAAAGAAAACAGCGACTCACAATTTCCGAGATTCAGACATCCATCGAACGTTAGAGAAAGAGAGCATTGATAAAACTTTTACGCACATGGCCGGTTAGTGGACAAAAACTACGATCTCATTCAAAACATAGCCTACTCACGTGACGAGAGTAGTCGATCCCTTACACATTCATCACGCTACAAGTAATAAATAAATAAGTTCCGCATAAACCACACATCAGATGGTGTCCTCATCAACATGTAGCTCAATGGCAAGTGAGCGCATCGCCTTCTTAGGATCTTGATCTACACAACTAATGAATGCCGGCGTTCTGATAATTTAAGATTGCCAACGATGTCGTTTCCTGTGGCAAACAGCTTAAAAATCACTCGTATGGTTGAAACGTTCCAACATTTAAGAAGAATGACAGGGTCGTTTCTAGAATATGGCGTTTTCTGAATTGAAATGGCCTGAATCCAAGAAGACGATAGCGACATGCCTATTCATTCCCTGAGTTAATCTAGATTCTACCATGTTTACATGTGACAATTTATAACTATGACGTTCAAAATGGTATTTCACCGATAATGTGTATTTTCAAATACCTGCACAGCCGTATACTTGGTGTCGATTATATGAGGGATAGAGTCGCGTTGTTCTCTATTTGTGTTTATTTAGTGGAAACTAGTCTTAGTAAAGGCCAGAAAAAGGAGTTTAAAGACTTTTTGTGTGAGCTTAGTGAAATTTTTACAGAAATGTCTGGGCTCGCTCTCGTCGTTTGGTATGAGATTGATATGGGTTATGCCGTGTCTGTGGCTAGCAAACTGTAGAATAATGACCAGGTTAAGCAGACTCTAACAGACTATCATATTGAAAAAATCGTTAGTAGGCGATATCATTAGACTCTTGAACATCTAATGAAGTTGTCCTAGTGAAGATTATCGAATATTTAATCATGCGTCTTCAATTTTGTATACGTAATAAATTACCCCACATGTCGCCAAATAATATACACTGTTAAAAGTTTTCGTTTATTGAGAGGTTGTCTTCCGTGAATTTTGAACAGAAAGTTTCCGTTTTGTTAGAAAAATGGAATCTCTCCCGTATATCTGTTGCTACCCAGTTAGAAAAAGTTTTCAAAAAAAAGTGCACAAAATCCGAGCGTATTTGGCACCTCTACTTATGCATAACAACTGCAAACGGAATTCCCTAAACTGTACACTTTTTAGACTTTTAAGATTACAGAGTTTCAAATAAGGAAATTATTAAAGTAAAAATCTATCATCCAATGGGATTGCAGTATTTTTGATCGCCACACATGCGCTTAAACTCCTTCGCGTCTGTATCGCGCCATTTATGGCCTACAAAGACGGAACATTCCTCAAAAAACGGGAACATTAAGGCAACTCTGCTGCCAGTCCTTTTTCCGTAAATTGACGGAATTTTTTTTTACAGTATACTGTTAAAAATAATCTGAAATTCACGGGTATTTTTTCCTGAATTTCACAGAAAAAGTCCCTTTTCATGACAAAAGGGCATTTTCAGTTAAAAGCAGAAAACTTCCTGATATAAGAAAGCAGCCATCGGAGATATTCCGTTATCTGCTGCATGTTTATTTTCAATGTTTCAAAAACTGACATGTTGCTGCACAGAAAAACTAAACATTCCATAAATTAAAATTTCAAGTTTATTTAAAACAACAACAATAAAATAGTGCTTTCGAATTTAAAAAAGCAAAAATTAATTATTTCCATTCTTTTAATATTATTTTCAATTCATTTTTTAAAGTTATAAAAAAGTATTCGCACTTAAAATATATTCTAAACAAACATATTAATATATATATAAAATAGCTAAACTAAGTGAAAAAAAATCGATTCTATTTAAAAAACAACAAACAAGATAATGCTTTCGAATTAAACTCATTCCTTTAAATTTTTCGTAATTTATTTTTTTAAGTTATAAAAAACACTCACACTGAAAACATATTATACACGAACACATTTAAAAAATACATAATAGTTTATTAAAGATCGATTTTCGCAAAAAAGCAAAAAAAAAAAAATATATCGAATTTAATTTAAAATATAATACTTATATTTTACATCTAACAATCAAATTAAGAATATATATAATTCCTGTTTTTATCCTCTATTAATACTATAGTTTTCAACCATCATCTCATTACGAAATATCCCCGCAATTAACTTCAATATTACCAGTTTTCTGAACCCCAAATTGTCCCAAGCTACGATTTGAAGAAATCCCCTATCATCGTTTCCTACTCTTACTCTAGTAAGGACCCGCTGGTCTTACGGTAAAGCACTCGGCTCAAACCGCTAACGTCCCCAGTTCGATCCTCAGGATGGCAGCACACATAGAGATGACATTTTTTAAAACCGAGTTTATTTATAACGGAAACTTACCGACTCTTCAAACGGAGTTTTCCCTTCCTTTATCTTTCAAAACGGAAAATGTACTAACGGAACGGAAAAAGTCCGGCAACTTTGCTGCCAGTAGTTTTAAGGTGAATTAACGGATGTATCTTTTAACAGTGTATGTTGTTCATTGAGGATTGCTACCAGTAATGATTAGATTAAAGCAGTGGCACTAAATACAATTCCTGTAACAGCGAAAATCTGGTAGAGAAGGAATTTGACGATCCATCCCTCGTATTTTCAGGCATATTTATATAACTTATAATCAACTGCATTTATATAGTAATTATTAAAGCATAAATATTTATTTTAACTTAGTTTTAACAATATATTTTCTGCTGCTTGGTGGTAAAGTGGATTAGCTAATAGGGGAGACCCTTGAATATGAGATCAAACGCTATGGGCCAGATATGCAATATTCTACTCGAACATTGGGATTATTAACTGCAAAACATTATAGAAGTCTTTTTATTTAGTTTTATTACGTCACATTTTAAAACAGTCACGAGGTCTTTAAAAAATAAATAATCCTATAAATATGTATATATGTTTAATAACTCGGAACACAAAAGCCTTATTGTGAATATCATTTTTAAAACGCAACACTGTCACGGTTAACAATTGGTACATATCTATTGAGTGGAAATTGAAAGTTAATTAAAAACACAACAATCAAATATTTTTACCGCATGACATTTTCAAGAATTAAATTATAAACAACAATAAAATCGAAAATGAACAATACAACATTTAGGAAATTACGATATTCATCTACATTAATACGAAAAATAGAGCATTTCTGAAAGCCTCATCATTTAATTTCAAACTTCAAGAAATAATATAGTGTTTAAATAGTTGCATTTTCTCATATAACGTAAAGTTTTTTAAGAAGGCTCGAAATTTTTTCGGCAAAAGAAGTGAGTAAATTTCGTCGAAATATTTTAATAAATAGTGTGATAACATGAAATTACGCATCTGTATCATATGTCATTTGGGTATCTAAAACTTTATAATTTAATATAAGTCATACTACTTCTCGTCAAAAACGAAACACATGACTGCAATTTAAGATATTTTACGTTAAATATGCGTTGCTATCTAAAATTCAAATTTATTTAAATACCTTTGTTCAAAAAATAATGCTAGACTATTGAACCTGGAAGTTGTGTTTAAAAGTTTATAGGGACCTAACTATCCTTCGAAAAATAGTTATCGAAAAATGCCAATGGCTATTTCAAACACACATTTATTAAGTTAAGGGGAATTCGTTGAAACATCAGTTTAAAATCAATTTTATGCTAGAGATCAGAAATAGGCATTTATTACGACGTAAATGTTTATCAGGAAAACTATTTTGGAATGTATAAAATGACATTTCCGAATCTTTTGGCCTTTGTTGGAATCCTTGTACATTATCCATAGTACAAATCCCTTCCGTGTAATATATATATGTACACATATTTATATAATGGTTTTCGTAATAGATTTTCTTTAGATTATCATTTCAGAATTGAATATCTCGAAATTTGAAATTTGTCAGTTATCTTTCTCCTCCCTTCATATACTGGCAATTAAAATATATTATAAATTAATATAGACTTTTGTCTTTAGAATATTAAAGATTTTTTATTAACAAAATTTATGATGCGAAATTTTCTATTTATATATCCATATACCTGTGTTCATAGGCAAACGCGTTATATTTATCTATATTATGTGAAATATTAGTAACATATACATTGCGAATTATTACCGCATTTACCGGGTATCAAAATTAAAAAGGAACAATTATGTAAGGGTTTTACGAGTGCACTACAATCGCTGCAGTGCACATGTTTTTTTTTTATTTTTTAGGGTTTCGTTCATCTCACGAAACCCTATTCGTCTCTCTTTTCTGTCTGTCACAGAGCCGGTTCACAGAAACTGTATAAGTTAGAGACTTGAAATTTGGTGTACTTACAGCTGAATAAATACTGTCGCGCTGAAAATCATAAAATTTTGAAAATGTCGTATTATTTAAATATAGAGCGATAAAACTCCAAAATTCTAACAGCCCTTTCCTATTAAATTTAAACATTTTTCGTTATAGCATTTCCCAACAATTAAAAATCAACACTAAAATTATTTCTACAATAATTAATTTTCTATTGAAAGATTTCCAAGTGAAAAATGAAAATGAAATAAAAAGTTCCACCCATTGAAAAAAAAAAGATTAATAGGACGTCCTGTTGGTAATAAAACGGAAAATTTAAAAATTTCTCAATAATATAAGGAGCATGAGTATATGTAAGTACAGAAAGCAGATTAATAGGACGTCATTAGAGAATTATAAAGAAAATTAATCTGACGTCCTATTGGAAGTTTAACGGACTTTTTCATATGTTTGAAAATAATACAAAGAGAGTATGAATATGAGTAATACAGAAAGCAAGTAGATAGGACGTTAGCAAGTGATTATAACGTCCTATGAGTTTGAGGAACGTATTGATTCACGATAAAATCCTTTTATGGAAATATTGGCATATTTTAACATTTTGAAGTTCTCTATGCAACATGTTTACTTTTGAAATTGATTTTTTTTAAATATCGCATTTAGTCCACATGACAGATATTAATATGACAATGTATAAAAACGGGCTTCGCCCGCTATCGGCTTGCTTCAGCTACACAAAAAAATAGACTGGTAAATTTTTCATTTATGAAAAACATGACTTTTCTGGTAAAATGAAATTTATTTGGATTTATTAAAGAAAGGATAAAGTGCTTTGAAAGGAATATTAGACGAAACCCTTTGTGCGATGTTCAATCACACTTACCAACTTGTTTATGTTTCTTTTTTATCAACATATTGACTGGTATCAATGTATTTCTTTATATTTTAACTGTTGTATGTAGTGTACTATATGTCGATTTTATTAAATAACAGTCTTCAAATAACAGCTGTTTTAAATTTTAGTTAATTGTTTTGCTAAACACGTTACTTGACAGGGTACTTTTGAGCAATACTTAAGTAAATTTACTTACCACAAAATTGAATGTGTAGTATATGTAGGTTGAAGTTATCATACATTGAAAATTCCAAAGTCACCTTTGACTTTGACGGCCATTTACGGCACTGACACAAAGAACAAATTCCGACTTAAAACAGCAAATTCTAATGTCAACCCGATGCGATGTAGAATTATCCTGAACTAATTTGATAAAATGTCGCATTAAAAAGCGTAAAACATTCTTCAAACATCAATCAATAGTTGGAAACTTTATTGTGTGGCGTAGTATTTTGATATACAGATAGCTCCCCTAAACTAAAGTTTACAAAAGCAGTAATTACCAAATAATTCCATATGTATTTGATTTACAAAAAAAATAATAAAATAAAATAAAATAAAATAAAAACCCACAAAATAATCTACATTTATTCGAAACGAATACTATCTGAGTTCTCTGAATTTATATTTGTACCAAAATTGCTCTTGAAAAATTGATCTTTTTTAAGACTGGTTGATTTTTTTGCATGATCACATAAAAAAAAGTTATTTAATTTTATACATTATTAATACAATCATTATTTAATCATTATCGATATCAATCAATTAATAATTATCCATAAAAATTCTCACATTTATACGTTTTTGACAAATTGTTCAAATAGACCAAAATATCCAGTGTTTTTTGGAAATTCCAATTAATTTTTGGAAGGTCGCATAAAAAATCTGATATTCTTTGCGATATATTTATTATATAAATAGCATGTATATTGCTTCAAATTTTAATCTGTGTGGCAATAAAGTCTCATACATAGACGTTTTGCCAATTGATACACTCATGTTTACACCAGAAACACATAATGATCACCTACAATGCAAATCCCAAATAAGGCAATGGGTTTAAGGAACAGTGCTTAAAAAAAATTCTACAGCGCGCCTGCTACAATTGTGATAGAACTAGAATTAAATAAAAATAAGGGTGATTTTATATCAGTATATGCACCCAAGAATGTCCTTGTAGTTTTTGAAATTTCAAATTCATTAACCAATGTTTAATACAATAGACTCACAATTATACAACAGCCGTGGACATGGGGTATATCAGGAAGTCGAAATCGTCTCATAATCGAAGAGGATATTTCCATGACTGTTAAAGATTTTTCTAGTAGAAGAAACATGAAACTATGGCTAAATTTAATATGATTATAATAAATAACTTCTATCAAAAAGTGAAAAAAAAGTGACAGTTATCATAAAACGACTTTTGTAAAATAAGAAAAAGGCATAATAAAGTAGAAAATTCTGTTATTAGCATACCTTCTTATTTTTGTGGTAATTAAAATTAAAACAATTTCAGAGAAGAAAATCAGTAATATATTTTACAAGCAATGAGAAGGAAAATATAAACTGTTTTTTGTGACAAGGTCGAGGGATGTTCGTTTAGGTGCTAAAAGATGCTAAAAGTTGTACATTAACAACATAATAAATACATAATAAAATAACTTTTATTAGGTTTTTTGACATGTTTCGGCTGACTCTGAGACATTTTCAAAAACAAATGAGAATATTCCATAATTGTACGGTCTTTGAAGTTATTATTTAAAATGATATCATTTAATTTTCATGTTCTTTTTAAAAAATTACGCACGTTATCTTTCATTTTTACTTGGTTGTTTATTTTCATATCTATAACCATGATAACGTGATATAAAAGATAGCGTGCGTAATGTTTTAAAAAGTACATGAAAAATAAATGATAGCATTTTAAATAATAACTTCAAAGACCGTGTAATTATGGAATATTCCCGTTTGTTTTTGAAAATGTCTCGGAGTGAGCCGAAACATATCAAAAAACCTAATAAGAGTTATTTTACTGTGTATTTATTATGTTGTTAATTTACACCTTTTAGCATTTAAAAAGAAATATATTATTACAAGGTGTTATAATTTAATACATTTTGAAAATGTGTCGATCTATTTTTAATTATTATTGTGTCTATTTTTAATTATTATTGTGAAAATTTTCTATCATTTGTCAACATTTTCGACACATTGAAATAGTTCAATTGACTATATACTGACCCAATTGACTATATTTAGTAAGCATTTTTTTTCATATTTAAAGATTTGTGCAATCCATTATAAGGTAATAACAAATTTTCTTCCCAAATCTCGTGATTCTGCGACAAATTCAGATATGTCCGAACAAGCCACGAAATAGGTGACGAATGTCGGTAAACCAAGCGTTTCAGATAATGTGGAGTCTACTGTAATAAAATTGTCTACATTCTATAGCCTGTTTTTCTGAACAAAACTTTAATATTCAGTTTGTATCATTACGAATATTTACGTTTTGTCACAATACAGTGGGCCAGATATGTACATTTTTATAGAATAATGATCTTTTTATATTCAACTAATTTGTCTCATAAATACTTCATTAATTTTGAAAAACTTTTTTCTTTAAAATAGTACATCTCGTCAAGAAATGGAAACAATGAAATACAAAAATCAAGAAAAATTTATTGCAGTTTCTAGGCAAGAAAGAGATCGCGAACTTCTCAATGATACTAAGAACTGGTGTGAAATAGTAACACATGGAGCTGAGTTTAACATAAAATATGAAGTTAGTAAAAATAACGGATACATGAATAAGCACAATATAAAACTGGCAATTCAAGGGGGTGATTATACCGGGCGTTTAAACTTCTTTGCTTCAGACGTAGATTATCCACAGCGTTTAAACCCATTCGCTGCCGATGTTGAATACCCGCATGCCCTCAATCCATTCTTTGAGGAAGAAAAAGGTTAAGGGACGATAGAAATCCTTTAAGAGAAAACGATGACAACAGCGATATTGCTATTCAAGATATAAATACGCAGAAATATACAATAGAAAATGAAGGGGATGATTATCCCGAGCGTTGAAACCCCTTTGTTTCAGACGTAGATTATCCACAGCATTTAAATACTTTCGGTGACGATTTTGAATACTCGGATGCCCACAATCCATTCTTTGAGGAAGATGAGTGTTATCCATGTTATTCGTAAGATAGAAATCCTTTCAGAGGAAACGAAGACAACAGCCATATTGCTATTCAAGATATAAATATGCAGAAATATAAAATAGCAATTGAAGTGGGTGATTAACCCGAGCGTTTAAACCCTTTGCTCCAGACGTAGATAATCCACAGCATTTAAATCCTTTCGCTGACGATTTTGAATACTCGGATGCCCTCAATCCATTCTTTGAGGAAGAAGACTGTTATCCGTAAGATAGAAATCCTTTCACAGAAAACGTAGACAACAGCAATATTTCTATTCAAGATATAAATATGCAGAAATATACAATAGCAGTTGAAGGGGGTGATTATCCCGAGCGTTTGAATACGTTTTTATGTAAGAAGTTATTTTGATTATCCCGAGCGTTTAAACCCCTTTGCTTCAGACGTAGATTATCCACAGCATTTAAACCCCTTTGCTTCAGACGTAGATTATCCACAGCGTTTAAATCCTTTCGTTGACGATGTTGAATACCCGGATGCCCTCAATCCATTCTTTGAGGAGGAAGAGAGTTATCCGGAAGATAGAAAAGCTTTCAGAGAAGTCGAAAACAACAGCAATATTGCTATTAAAGATATAAATATGCAGAAATATACAATAGCAATTGAAGGGGGTGATTATCCCGAGCGTTTAAACCCCTTTGCTCCAGACGTACATTATCCACAACGTTTAAATCCTTTCGCTGACGATGTTGAATACCCGGATGCCCTCAATCCATTGTTTGAGGAAGAAGAGGGTTATACAGAAGATAGAAATCCTTTCAGAGAAAACGAAAACAACAGCGATATTGCTATTCAAGATATAAATATGCATAAATATACAATTGCAATGTAAGGGTTTGATTTTTCCGAGCGTTTAAACCCCTTTGCTCGAGACGTACTTTATCCACAGGTTTAAATCCTTTTTCTGACATGTTGAAGACCCGGATGCCCTCAATCCATTCTTTGAGGAAGAAGAGGGTTATCCAGAAGATAGAAATCCTTTCAGAGAAAACGAAGACAACAGCGATATTGCTATTGATTATCCCGAGCGTTTAAACCCCTTTGCTTCAGACGTTGATTATCCATAGCGTTTAAATCCTTTCGCTGACGATGTTGAATACCCGGATGCTCTCAATGCATCCTTTGAGGAAGAAGAGAGTTATCCAGAAGATAGAAATCCTTTCAGAGAAAACAAAGACAACAGCGATATTGCTATTGATTATCCCGAGCGTTTAAACCCCTTTGCTCCAGACGTACATCATCCACAGCGTTTAAATACTTTCGCTGACGATGTTGAATACCCGGATGCCCTCAATCCATTCTTTGAGGAAGAAGAGGGTTATCCAGAAGATAGAAATCCTTTCAGAGAAAACGAAAACAACAGCGATACTGCTATTCAAGATATAAATATGCAGAAATATACAATAGCAATTGAAGGGGGGTGATTATCCCGAGCGTTTGAATACGTTTTTATGTAAGAAGTTATTTTGATTATCCAGAGTGTTTAAACCCCTTTGCTTCATACGTAGATTATCCACAGCGTTTAAATCCTTTCGCTGACGATGTTGAATACCCGGATGACCTAAATCCATGCTTTGAGGAAGAAGAGAGTTATCCCGAAGGTAGAAAACCTTTCAGAGAAATCGAAAACAACAGCGATATTGCTATTCCAGATATAGATATGCATAAATATACAATTGCAATTTAAGGGTTTGATTATCCCGAGCGTTTAAACCCCTTTGCTTCAAACGTTGATTATCCATAGCATTTAAATCCTTTCGCTGACGATGTTGAATATCAGGATGCCTTCAATCCTCTCTTTGAGGAATAAGGGAGTTATCCGGAAGATAGAAATCCTATCAGAGAAAACGAAAACAACAGCGATATTGCTATTCCAGATATAAATATACATAAATATACAATTGCAATTTAAGGGTTTGATTATCCTGAGCGTTTAAACCCCTTTGCTTCAGAAGTATATTATCCACAGCGTTTAAATCCTTTCGCTGACGATGTTGAATACCCGGATGCCCTCAGTCCATTCTTTGAAGAAGACGAAAGTTTTACGGAAGATAGAAATCCTTTCAGAGAAAACGAAGGCAACAGCGATATTGCTATTCAAGATATAAATACGCAGAAATATACAATAGCAATTGAAGGGGATGATTATCTCGAGCGTTGAAACCCCTTTGCATCAGACGTAGATTATCCACAGCGTTTAAATCCTTTCGTTGACGATGTTGAATACCCGGATGCCCTCAGTCCATTCTGTGAAGAAGACGAGAGTTTTCCGGAAGATAGAAATCCTTTCAGAGAAAACAAAGACAACAGCGATATTGCTATTCAAGAAATAAATATGCAGAAATATACAGATGGACAAAATGGGGTCGACAACAATGAAAAGATCAACAGTGTAAACGTATTTCAAACAATCTCGCCATCTTTTGTCATCAGTAACACATTAGAAGTTATTCCATCAGACTTTTCACTTAAACCTATGCAAAAAGCTCCATAACCTCTTCCAAATACTGTTAAAACAGAAATTAAATATTCTACAGATTCAGAAGTCCTTGACAACTTTATGGAGGACTCTGTAAATGATCATGGTCATCATGAAAAAGACAAAAATGAAAATAAGGAGGAACAAACGATTTTCGAGGAATTATATTTACCGCTTAACAACGTTAAACAATCAGAAGTCATTCCAGCACGATCGTCCTTTAAAACTCTTCGTAAAACACTCCTTCCATCGGAATTAATTGCAGATCCTGAAAAAGGGAAGAGGAAAAGGATAAAGTTGGAAACGTCTCCGTTATTAACAGTTTTAAGGACTCTGGAATTCGAATAAAAAATGAAAATTGTTTAACTCCTAATCTGGAAGATGTCGAAAATATCGCCGGATTGACAATAGTAGATAACATCAGATTTGTATCAAGATCAGTGATTCCAACAGAGAATGGAGATGGTGCGCGTTTCCCACTGTCATTAGTAAAATTCACAGATGCCGCTGAAAATATTCATGTGATTACAAACGTATTTCAACTTAAAGATATTGAGGAATCTGCAAAAGTTCCTGACGAAGAAAAGCGTTCAGCTCTCAGATCTCCAGATGTCAATAATCTCTTTGTATCGCTAAACGTGAATAATTCCGGGCACATTGTTATATCGGTGCGTCCATCAAGGGAAAAAATACGCGCACCACCCACACCTATATTGGAAAATTCAAAACAGGCTACCATTAAGTTGGTGCGTCCATCTAGGAAGAAAACACGCGCCACACTTCCACCTACATTAGATAATTCAAAACAGGCTACCACTAAAATAATAGAATATTCCAGAAATGTGGTTCAAACATAAAATATCAATGTAACAAAGAAAAATTTAGTAACACCCCTTTCACCAGAAATTCATATATTCATGAATATAGAAACAACAAATTTGGAGGAAATGTGCGCTAAACTGTTATTTATTAAATGCGACTTTGAAATATACTTAAGTTAAACGTATAAATGAAATTACAACAAACAAGCACTCATGGTGGAAAATTCCATTCTTGGAGAAATCAGTACATCGCAGTATTATGCAGTAAAATGTGACAGAAACATTAATAAACTAGTTGTAATACGGAATATGTCCACCCCGGCTTGAATGCATTGGCGGCATCGACTTCCCATGCTCTCAATTAAATTGTCGGACACCGAAATAGGTAGGACACGAATTGTAGGAATTGTAGGACACCGAAATTTACTGCGAGGATCAAATTTTAAAAATTTTCACTTTAAATAAAAAATTCCGAAACCAATTTAAAGATTACATAGCTGAAAAACTTTGTACAAAGTTTCATGGTTTTATCTTTCATATTATAGTTAAATATGAAAAGTCTTGATAAAAAAATATTTCCCCGCTCAACAACACAAAACTACAGCTGAAAAACAATGTACAAAGTTTCACGGTTTTATCTTTCATATAAATTTAAATGTATCAATTGAAATATAAAAAGATGTAAAATATATTTCCCCGTTCAACAACCCAAAACTATCTGATACATTTTCTGACTCGTTTTTAAGCATAAAAACACGAGACAAGTATGTTTTTTGATGTAATATGAAATCGAAAAGTTTTTTTTCTTCTATTTTCTGTTAAAATAATTGCATCTTGAGTTATAAGTGATTTTTGTCTCAGGACAGCAGTTTTTTCTCTTTCCTGCGCTGTCATATTCGGAAATTTGGTTCAAAACATCAACTTTGACGGCATTTTTTGAAAATTCTTCTGCTTTTACCGAAAAACTGAAAAATTATTTTTTTATAAGAGCATCTGCAAATTTGACACGTTTGGGATAAAAAAAATGCGCTAAATTTTGACCTTACACAACTAGTTTTAAAATAAACCTTCTCTCTCTCATCGGAAAAGGCTGTTCAGAATAGATTGAAAAAAAAAACAATTTTAAATCATTGATATGTTTCTTAAAAATATATAAATATTAAAATTAATAAGTTGAACTGACTTCACAAAAATTTTACAATGCATTGTTTTCTTCAATGTTAATAACGTCACTCTTTAAGAAAAAGTTTCCATCGACATTGTCCGATTTTTTTCTAAACTTTGAACTAGAAAAATGTTTTTGAACTGAATTTATCTCCTTTATTTCCTGAGGAAAAAAAAAAGTAGGGACCAGGAAAAAATAGTTACATAGTCCTAATTTCATTTCAATAAATGTTTTGACTTTCAATTTATTTGTGGTGCATTTCACATTGTCTTGTTGAAGCAAGGCTGAGGGGGGGGGGGGGGGGGTCCTTGGCAAAAGAGTAGAAGCTGGCGCTAAAAGAAGATTTGGTTCGTCCTTGGGTACAAAAAAAAAAAAAAAAAAAACGAAATTCAGGAAAAAATGTCATGGAATCGGACGACCCAAAACAAAGATATATTCGTTAATTTTATACTCTTTGTTTTGAACAGGGCGTGATTTTTCCATTAAGGGACTGCTTAGGGGCGCCAGAAGATAGTATTTAAATAACGAATTCATCTAAGATACCTGTAAGATGTATACACTGTCCCAATTATATTTGAATTGGTTCAATATTTCGGACATCGTGATGACAAAATTTGCTTCTTTGTGTCTCTGTAAACAAACTATAAGAATTACATACTTGATTAATGAACACACCCATATCGAAGGTACTTGTAAGATCAATACACAGTTCCAATTAGGTTCGAAAGGATTCAATTTTGGAACATTATCGTGTTAACAAGATTTGAATTATATATAGATAGATAAAAACGAAGCGATTACAGTAGGCCCTTTTCTAAAGAAACCAAAAATATTAAGATAAATATGCTTCCTATTAATTATTTCATATTTAAAATAAAAATTAGGGGAATGGATTGAAAACTCCTCTGTATACATTTATTTTTGAAAAGGTTTGGAGAGGGCGCCAAAATGCTTGCGACGGAAAAATTCCTAGTTTCGGCCATGTATTGAAATACTATTACACTATTATTGATTTAATACAAATTAAATAAAGAATAACTAAATAAAACGATGTGCTGAAGTTAATTTTTTAATAAGATTAATTACATATATAATTTTTAGTTAGAGAAATTTACCTCTATTAACCTTTCATTTGCGTCTCCGACAAAAGATTTGGCGCTCCGATTATATCCTTTTTTTCATCATCATGGTTTTTACGTTTTCTTTCTTTTTTTCTTGGCGCCCACTTGATCCTGTAATAATTTCCCGATTTTTTCCTGCACGGCATTTTGAGAATAATATTTAAATTGATATTGTTTAATACAAAAAAACGAGAATAAGTAATTTGTGCAATTCTCTGCAACTACAAGATGTTACCTGCAAAGGACACTTGCCACTATCGGCTGCATCGAGAGGACAGTAGAGAGTTGACCGACCAGCGGGAGAAGAAAGAGTTCAGAATCGTTAAAATGTCAGTAGTAATTATTTAACCTCCCTCAGTCCTGATGTTGAATAGAGGGTTGGTTATGTCTTTGCAAGATGTAATTTGAGTGTTAATAGCCTCGTGTTCTGAGATAAAGGATCCGGACATATGGTCTGCATGGGAAGATTTCAGTGTCCTTAAACTGTTATTTAAACCCAAGTTAGAACCACTCCTACAGACTGCAGCCGGTGATCTTTTGACATTTTGACCGCCCCTTAAATCGTTTCGCGACTTGGCGCCCCGTGCGGTCTCACACTTCGCATGCCCCTTGGGCCGGCCCAGGTCAGATGCATTAAAGTGGAATAGCCTCATGACTCGTTTCATTTATCATTTTTTTCCAAAAATATAGCAATAGATTTAGAGGTATGGTTGATAGTATCTCAGTAGACGGCGAACATCAGGTTTTTGTTATTTGATTTAAATCAGATTTTGTAATTTTGTTTACAGTTCCTATAGAGATTTTTAAACCCTATTCTGAATGAATGCCATACAGATTTTATTTTATATTTTATTTAAATTTAAATCATAGAGAAGGTGAAAATCGTTACAAAAATGTGTGAACACCTCTGTACATCCAATCTTAATAGTTCGACTCAATTTTCTAACAGCTATATATTTTTTAAGGTTTATTTTATTTATTTATTTTTTTTAATAAAAATAGTATAGAAATCTAGTATGGAAATTTGAATAGTATGGAAATTATAAAAGCTTCTTCACGAGTTGCTGTTCATTTAAAAGCGTACGAGCAGGGTAGATCGAGCTATGCTCGTTCAAAATTAGCTAGATAAAAGTGTAAAAATAGGCAATGCGACAAATCATAAAATAAAACACTTTATTTAAAATCAAATCGCTTTCAAAATTCAAAACACTTTATTTAAAATCAAAACACTTTATTTAAAATCAAAACACTTTATTTAAAATCAAAACTCTTTTAAAATTAAAAACACTTTATTTAAAAACAAAGTAGTCAAGTTTAAAGATATACAATTGTTTTAATACTGACATACATACAATAAATACAATAATCCAGTATGGAGTGAAAAATTAGCCAGAGCCTGGAATCGAATCTGGGTCCACAGCATTCCGGGCTGAGCCATTCCGGCCAAATCCTGAGTCTGCAATTTCTCACTAATAAACCATGTTGGAGAGAAAGTCACCAGCCATCTAACAGACAGCCTTGATGACAGGACAACAGTAATAGATTTTTACTAATCCAACGATCTACGAATCTATATTAAAACACACATAAACAACCCCTGCATTCAGCATTTAAAGATATACAATTATTATAATACAGACATACATACAATAAATACAATAATCCAACATACATTGAAAAATTAGCCAGAGCCAGGAATCGAACCTGGGTCCACAACTTTCTCTCCAACATGGTTTATTAGTGAGAGATTGCAGACTCAGGAATTGGCTGGAGTGGCTCAGTGGTTGGAGCGACACTCGGAACGCTGTGAACCCAAGTTCGATTCCTGGCTCTGGCTAATTTTTCACTCCATGTTGGATTATTGTATTTATTGTTTGTATGTCTGTATTATAATAGTTGTATATCTTTAAATGCTGAATGCAGGCGTTGTTCATGTGTGTTTTAATATAGTCAAGTATAGTAAATGAAGTTTAGTAAACTTCATTACTTAAAATAACAATTGTGACCTTAAATTCTTATATTTTATTTATTTATTTATTTTGATATTCCAATGGCAGCGTTCTCTCGTTGCAATCTTTTTGTTCGCACGCGCACGCAGTTATCTTTTGGATTCCTTGAAAAACTGCCAAATCTGTAGCTGCGATGGCGTTAATACGTAAGTACCAGAAAATAAAACAGTAGATGGATGCATTCAGACTTTTGTTATTTGAACATTTGAAGGTGTGTTGCTTTGAGACCTATAGCTACACAGTCTGTTGTTTGGAATGATCCATATATTTTTATTTACAGAAACACATACATGACTTCGACAATTACACAAATTTTCTTGATGAGGACGGGTAGACACAAGGAAATAATATCACTGAAGAATTATAGCCCCACAATATAAAGCTCCCCAGCAATTATAGCTCCACAATGCATGTGCAATGGAGGTGACGGGAGTTGAACCCGTCGCCCTGACTCCTACGCTCTCTATCGATTATCGGAGTGATGCTCTATAACCACTCGGGCACGAATGGCCAGATTTTTGTTATAATTCACATTCTGTTAATATCCAATCTCAGAAACTAAACAAAAAGATTCTTCAAAAATATCTTTAATGTAAAAACAAAGAGAGGTAGTTCATTTTTGTGGTCGATTGCATTGCATTCATCGTCATTACTGCCTGGCAGGTTTGCAATAAACATAAAAAGTTAAGAGCACTGATTCCAATCTCAAATAACGAAACATATGACGCCTGAATTCAATAATTAAAATTAAAAAGACATTTTAAAAGAAGACATTTAATCAAGCTAAACAACAAAAATAATATCATATAATAAATTAATTCCAGTAGACGTTTCGAGTTTTACATAAGCTCCACATAAGTACAAATGTCAATCAAAAATAAAACTAATATTTACACATGTTCAGGTTGGTGAATATGTCATTTAAAAAGTATTAAGGCACCAAGGAGTATACATCATAGTAGGGCCACATATTCTGATGAACTGTACATACTTTGTTAAGGAGGGATTTCACTAAACTTGTAAACCAACTTTCTAAAAAACATCTATTTTTATAATTATCGCAATTGGATTTAATATTTTTCACGTAAAAGTTATTAAATCCAATAGGTATAGGTATAAAAGTAAAAATTTTCAGAAGGTTGATTTACAAAGTTAGAGAAATCTATCTCCACTTAACGAAGCAGGTACAGTTCCACCAGAATATGGAGTCATAGAATGATGTATGTTGTTTCGTGCCATAATATTTTTAAATGGCATATTCACGAACCTGAACATGTATAAACATTAGTTTTGTTTTCGATTGGCATTTGTACTGATGAGGAACGTATATAAAGTTTGAAACGTCTACTGTAATTAATTTATCATGCGATATTATTTTTAGGTGCGCTCGCAATTATATAAATCAAGAGATAAAACGTAAAATATTTTGAAATTTTAGTGTTTTTTTGCTATTCGTTGCAATTTTTCCCACATCAGTAAAAGGAATCCGCTTTCTGTCTTTTAACCCAATGTTGAAAATTTTGTTTTCTTTTCAATAATGTTTATTCGGAATTCGTGCAATTATTTTGTCCCGATTTTGTATGGTGATTTTTATAGTTATTTTGTGTTTCGTGTAATTTTTTGACGGACCAGGCAGCGCCGAGCAGCTCAACTAGCATATAAATATATATTTTTTAAATATTTTTAAATATGAGCTCAAACTTTGGTGATATCACTTGATTCTGCCTTTGTTTTTAAAGTGGTAACAGGTATAGTTTCCCAGTGATGACAAAATAAACCGTTCTTTCGAAATGTGTGTTGTAAATTACTTAATTTATTGATGCTAATTTTGCATACTTTTTGTTACTATGAATAATGGGGTAATTTATATATTTAAAGGACTTTGTAATAATCAAATGACAGCGAAACGAAAAACGAAGATACGAGACAAAAGAAGAAATAATTTTTAAACGAAAGAAAAAGAAAAAGAAAGGGATCATGATTTGGGATCATTAGAATCTTGAACATTGATCGAAGTTTTTTGTCCCTTCGAACGTTATCTAATAGCCAATCATGCGTCTTCCATTTTGCATAATAAATACCCCCACACACATCCATCGACAAAATTTGTGCATTTAAAACTGTGAGGTTGTAGCTACCAGTAATGAAGAGATTAAAGCAGTTGCACTGAATACGCTACTTCTCCATTATCCCGTCGACCCCTTTTCATAACAAAAAAATCGCCAAACTGTAATGCCCAATAAACAAATGGGAGAATGTTGCCATTGGAATCGCAAATAAATAAATAAATAAATAAATACAAGAAATTTGGAAATGCCAATGTGTCAACTTAGTAAGTTTAAACAATAAAATTTAGAAAATATTAATGAAAACAGAACAAAAAATCTTAGATATTTATTTATTAATATTATTTTTTATTAATTATATACCTCTCGGCTGGTGAATAAATGTTTGTGACGTCAGTTGAAACTCATCTATTGTACGTAACTGCACAACGCAACTTTTTTTCAATGCGTTCTCTCTTTCTAATATCATGACACCGCCGTTTAAGGATACAATTGTTATTTTAATTAACGAAATAACTAATAAATCAGTAAAACATGATCAAAAATACAGGTAAAAATCGAATTAATAACCACTTGATGACATAGCAAACACGTGTAACGCTTCAGACGTTAAGTGGGCGAAGGGATAATGGAGAAGTACCCTAAATACAATTTCTGTTTACACTGAATTAGACGATTGTACGTATTTTCAGTCATATGTATATAAATTGTAATTCACTACATATATACGTAAATATTTATTTTAACTCAATTTCAACTATTTGCTCTTTACTGCTTGGTGTATAAGCTTGATTAGCTAAGAGGGGAAGTGCTGCTTTAATGTGAGATGAAACGCTATAGACCAGATTTGAAACAGTCTATTCAGATATTGGTATCATAATGTGTAAAACATTACAGAAGCCTTACATTTATTTTTGTTGTATCACATTTTAAAACAATCGCAAATTCTTTAACAAAGACATTACCAACAATGGTATATTTGTATCTAATGGAAAAATAAAGTTTAATAGAAACACAACAATGACATATTCTCACCGACTGACATTTTCAACAATCAAATGATAAATAATAAACAAACAGAAAATGAACAATGCAACTCTAAAGAAATTACAATATTCACCTACATTAATACCGAAAATACATCGCTTCTGAATGTCTGAAAATATAATTTTATATTTAAAAAAGTAATGGTGTTGATGTAGAGTTGTATTTCATCATCTAAAATGGAGATTTTGAAAAGGACACGGGATTTTTTTCGTCGAAACAAGTGAGTAAATTTCATCAAAATATTTTATCAAAATGTCCTACGTTTAGCATATGATATTTGGGCATGTGAATTTTTTTTTTAATATAATATACATTTTCTTTCACGTCAAGAACGAAATACATGACTGATATTTAAGACATTTTGCGTTATATATATTACGTTGCAATCTAAAATTGAAATTTATTTAAATATTTTTGATCGGAAAATAATGTGAGAATATTAAAGCATTAATTATTCCTTGTAAGATAATCATCAAAGGAAATCAATATGATTTGGGAGCAAGTATTTATTGAGATAAAAGAGCTGTATATTATTTATTTCGTGAGTTTCAAGCTCATTTAAGAACAGTGTTATTCTAGAGATCAGAAATAGGCATCTATTATTACGTAAAAGTTTTTTACGTAGACTATTTGAGACTGTCTTAAGCAACGTTTCCGAATATTCTAGTTTTTGCTGGAGGCCCAGCGTAACTCAAAATTCGCAATTGTCAGTTTTTAACTTTGTTTGTACTTTATATATTAAAAAATCATATGTTTTATAAAGTAATATAATATTTTTTCTTTATATTTTTCAGTAAAGTTGTTATTAATAAAGATACATTATATGCTGCAAAATATCTATTTATATGGGCATATATCTCTATGCATAACTCATCTTACTTATTGTTTTTAGACAGGGTAACAAAAAATCCGCCTAAATGTAAGAAAAAGCCACGTCAGTGGCTTTTATTGGCTAAAACTGGATTTTACACATAATGTTAATTATAAACTACACATATTTTAGTGTTTTTTAATTAATTTTTAAGACATTTAATTGAGTTAGAATTTAATAAAAAACGTAATTTTTCAGTAATGAGAACATTAATAGTGAAATAACATATAGATACTAGTGATTTGCAGACAAAATCGCAACTATGTCAGCTAAATTTTAAAAGGCATATCAACTGCTTTACCTAGTTTACTCTGGCGTTTAATACTTTTTGTTCCATTTTTACTGCTTCAAATAATTAAATAGGATAACAATTTTCTAGTTACATATTCTATTACTACATTAAGGCTATTCATATGCAAATCTTATAATTATTACTTTTTTGTCAAAAACATTTAAGATCATACATAAAGTAATTTAATAAAAAAATCTATTTTTCACTATTAAAAACAGCATCATGAATTACATATGTAGGGATAACTGAAGCAAAAACTTTGAGCAACTCAAGCAACAGCAATTATATAACAGCCATGGACATGGGGTATATCAGGAAGTCGAAATTGTCTCATAATCGAAGAGGATATTTCCATGGATGTTAATGATTTTTCTATTAGAAGAAACATGAAACTATGGCTAAATTTAATATGATTATAATAAACAACTTCTATCAAAAAGTGAAAAAAAGTGACGGTTATCATAAAACGACTTTTGTAAAAGAAGAAAACGGCATAATAAAGTAAAAAATTCTGTTATTAGCATACCTTCTTATTTTTGTGGTAATTAAAAGTAAAACAATTTCAGAGAAGAAAATCAGTAATATATTTTACAAGCAATAAGACGGAAACAATAAACTGTTTTTTGTGACAAGGTAGAGGGATGTTCGTTTAGGTGCTAAAAGATGCTAAAAGGTGTACATTAACAACATAATAAATACACAGTAAAATAACTTTTATTAGGTTTTTTCACATGTTTCGGCTCACTCCGAGCCATTTTCAAAAACAAATGAGAATATTCCATAATTGCGCGGTCTTTGATGTTATTATTTAAAATGCTATCATTTATTTTTCATGTTCTTTTTAAAAAAATACGCACTTTATCTTTTATTTTTACTTGGTTGTTTATTTTCATATCTATAACCATGATAACGTGATATAAAAGATAGCGTGCGTGATTTTTAAAAAAGTACATGAAAATTAAATGATAACTTCAAAGACAGCGCAATTATGGAATATTCTCATTTGTTTTTGAAAATGGCTAGGAGTGAGCCGAAACATGTCAAAAAACCTAATAAGAGTTATTTAACTGTGTATTTATTATGTTGTTAATTTACACCTTTTAGCATTGAAAAAGAAATATATTATTACAAGGTGTTATAATTTAATACATTTTGAAAATGTGTCGATCTATTTTTAATTATTATTGTGTCTATTTTTAATTATTATTGTGAAAATTTTCTATCATTTGTCAACATTTTCGACATATTGAAATAGTTCAATTGACTATATACTGACCCAATTGACTATATTTAGTAAGCATTTTTTTTTTCATACTTAAAGATTTGTGAAATCCATTATAAGGTAATAACAAATTTTCTTACCAAATCTTGGGATTCTGCGACAAATTCAGATATGTCCGAACAAGCCACGAAATAGGTGACGAATGTCGGTAAACCAAGCGTTTCGGATAATGTGGAGTCTACTGTAATAAAATTCTCTACACTCTATAGCCTGTTTTTCTAAACAAAACTTTAATATTCAGTTTGTATCATTACGAATATTTACGTTTTGTCACAATACAGTGGGCCAGATATGTACATTTTTATAAAATAATGATCTTTTTAAATTAAACTAATTTGTCTCATATATACTTCATTAATTTTGAAAAAAATTTTTCTTTAAAATAGTACATCTCATCAAGAAATGGAAACAATGAAATGCAAAAATCAAGAAAAATTTATTTCCGTTTCTAGGCAAGAAAGAGATCGCGAACTTCTCAATGATACTAAGAACTGGTGTGAAATAGTAACACATGGAGCTGAGTTTAACATAAAATATGAAGTTAGTAAAAATAACGGATTCATGAATAAGCACAATATAAAACTGGCAATTCAAGGGGGTGATTATACCGGGCGTTTAAACCTCTTTGCTTCAGACGTAGATTATCCACAGCGTTTAAACCCATTCGCTGCCGATGTTGAATACCCGCATGCCCTCAGTCCATTCTTTGAGGAAGAAAAAGGTTAAGGAACGATAGAAATCCTTTAAGAGAAAACGATGACAACAGCGATATTGCTATTCAAGATATAAATACGCAGAAATATACAATAGAAAATGAAGGGGATGATTATCCCGAGCGTTGAAACCCCTTTATTCCAGACATAGATTATCCGCAGCATTTAAATCATTTCGCTGACGATTTTGAATACTCGGATGCCCACAATCCATTCTTTGAGGAAGATGAGTGTTATCCGTGTTATCCGTAAGATAGAAATCCTTTCAGAGGAAACGAAGACAACAGCGATATTGCTAATCAAGATATAAATATGCAGAAATATAAAATAGCAATTGAAGTGGGTGATAAACCCGAGCGTTTAAACCCTTTGCTCCAGACGTAGATAATCCATAGTGTTTAAATCCTTTCATTGACGATGATGAATATTCGGATGACCTCAATCCATTCTTTGAGGAAGAAGAGAGTTATCCGGAAGATTGAAATCCTTTTAGAGAAAATGAATACAACAGCGATATTACTATTCAAGATATAAATATGCAGAAATATACAATGGCAATTGAAGGGGGTGATTATCCCGAGCGTTTAAACCCCTTTGCTTCAGACGTAGATTATCCACAGCATTTAAATCCTTTCGCTGACGATGTTGAATACCCGGATGCCCTCAATCCATTCTTTGAGGAAGAAGAGGGTTATCCAGAAGATAGAAATCCTTTCAAAGAAAACGAAGACAACAGCTATATTGCTATTGATTATCCCGAGCGTTTAAACCCCTTTGCTTCAGTCGTAGATTATCCATAGCATTTAAATCCTTTTGCTGACGATGTTGAATTCCAGGATGCCTTCAATCCTTTCTTTGAGGAAGAAGACAGTTATCCGGAAGATAGAAAACCTTTCAGAGAAATCGAAAACAACAGCGATATTGCTATTCAAGGTATAAATATGCAGAAATATACAACAGCAATTGAAGGGGGTGATTATCCCGAGCGTTTATACCCCTTTGCGCCAAACGTGCATTATCCACAGCGTTTAAATACTTTCGCTGACGATGTTGAATACCCAGATGCCCTCAATCCATTCTCTGAGGAAGAAGAGGGTTATCCAGAAGATAGAAATCTTTTCAAAGAAAACGAAGACAACAGCGATATTTTAATTCAAGTTATAAATATGCAGAAATATACAATAGCAATTGAAGGGGGTGATTATCCCGAGCGTTTAAACCTTTGCTCCAGACATACATTATCCACAGCGTTTTAATCCTTTCGCTGACAATGTTGAATTCCCGTATGCCCTCAATCCATTCTTTGTGGAAGAAGAGGGTTATCCAGAAGATAGAAATCCTTTTAAAGAAAAGGAAGACAACAGCTATATTGCTATTGATTATCCCGAGCGTTTAAACCCCTTTGCTTCAGACGTAGATTATTCATAGCATTTAAATCCATTCGCTGACGATGTTGAATTCCAGGATGCCTTCAATCCTTTCTTTGAGGAAGAAGAGAGTTATCCGGAAGATAGAAAACATTTCAGAGAAATCGAAAACAACAGCGATATTGCTATTCAAGGTATAAATATGCAGAAATATACAACAGCTATTGAAGGGGGTGATTAACCCGAGCGTTTATACCCCTTTGCGCCAAACGTACATTATCCACAGCGTTTAAATACTTTCGCTGACAATGTTGAATACCCAGATGCCCTCAATCCATTCTCTGAGGAAGAAGAGGGTTATCCAGAAGATAGAAATCTTTTCAAAGAAAACGAAGACAACAGCTATATTGCTATTGATTATCCCGAGCGTTTAAACCCCTTTGCTTCAGACGTACATCATCCACAGCGTTTAAATATTTTCGCTGACGATGTTGAATACCCGGATGCCCTCAATCCATTCTTTGAGGAAAAAGAAGGTTATCCGGAAGATAGAAATCCTTTCAGAGAAAACGAAGACAACAGCGATATTTTAATTCAAGATATAAATATGCAGAAATATACAATAGCAATTGAAGGGGGTGATTATCCCGAGCGTTTAAACCTTTGCTCCAGACATACATTATCCACAGCGTTTTAATCCTTTCTCTGACGATGTTGAATTCCCGTATGCCCTCAATCCATTCTTTGTGGAAGAAGAGGGTTATCCAGAAGATAGAAATCCTTTCAGAGAAAACGAAGACAACAGCGATATTGCAATTGATTATCCCGAGCGTTTAAACCCCTTTGCTTCAGACGTAGATTATCCACATCATTTAAATCTTTCGCTTACAATTTTGAATACTCGAATGCCTTAAATACATTCTTTGAGGAAGAAGAAGGTTATCCGGAAGATAGAAATCCTTTAAGATTAAACGAAGACAACAGCGACAATTTAATTCAAGATAAAAATATGCAGAAATATACAATAGCAATTGAAGGCGGTGATTATGGCAAACGTTTAAACCCCTTGCCCCAGACGTACATTATCGACAGCGTTTTAATCCTTTCGCTGATGATGTTGAATACCCGGATGCCCTCAATCCATTCTTTGAGGAAGAATAGTGTTATCCGTAATATAGAAATCCTTTCAGAGAAAACGAAAGCAACAGCGATATTGCTATTCAAGATATAAATACGCAGAAATATACAATTGCAATTGAAGTGAGTGATTATCCCGAGCGTTAAAACCCCTTTGCTTCTGACGTAGATTATCCACCGCATTTAAATACTTTCGCTGACGATGTTGAATACTCGGATGCCCTTAATCCATTCTTTGAGGAAGAAGAGTGTTATCCGTAAGATAGAAATCCTTTCAGAGAAATCGAAAGCAACAGCGATATTGCTATTGAATATATAAATTTTCAGAAATATACAATAGCAATTGAAGGGGGTGATTATCCCGAGCGTTTAAACCCCTTTGCTCCAGACGTACATTATCCACAGCGTTTAAATCCTTTCGCTGACGATGTTGAATACCCAGAAGCCCTCAATCCATTCTTTGAGGAAGAATAGTGTTATCCGTAATATAGAAATCCTTTCAGAGCAAACGAAAGCAACAGCGATATTTCTATTGAAGATATAAATTTTCAGAAATATGCAATAGCAATTGAAGGGGGTGATTATCCCGAGCGTTTAAACCCCTTTGCTCCAGACGTACATTATCCACAGCGTTTAAATCCTTTCGCTGACGATGTTGAATACCCAGATGCCCTCAATCCATTCTTTGAGGAAGAAAATGGTTATCCAGAAGATAGAAATCCTTTTAAAGAAAACGAAGACAACAGCTATATTGCTATTGATTATCCCGAGCGTTTAAACCCCTTTGCTTCAGTCGTAGATTATCCATAGCATTTAAATCCTTTTGCTGACGATGTTGAATTCCAGGATGCCTTCAATCCTTTCTTTGAGGAAGAAGAGAGTTAACCGGAAGATAGAAAACCTTTCAGAGAAACCGAAAGCAACACCGATATTGCTATTCAAGATATAAATATTCAGAAATATACAACAGCAATTGAAGGGTTTGATTATCCCGAGCGTTTAAACCCCTTTGCTCCAGACGTACATTATCCACAGCGTTTAAATCCTTTCGCTGACGATGTTGAATACCCAGATGCCCTCAATCCATTCTTTGAGGAAGAAGAGGGTTATCCAGAAGATAGAAATCCTTTCAAAGAAAACGAAGACAACAGCTATATTGCTATTGATTATCCCGAGCGTTTAAACCCCTTTGCTTCAGTCGTAGATTATCCATAGCATTTAAATCCTTTTGCTGACGATGTTGAATTCCAGGATGCCTTCAATCCTTTCTTTGAGGAAGAAGAGAGTTATCCGGAAGATAGAAAACCTTTCAGAGAAATCGAAAACAACAGCGATATTGCTATTCAAGGTATAAATATGCAGAAATATACAACAGCAATTGAAGGGGGTGATTATCCCGAGCGTTTATACCCCTTTGCGCCAAACGTACATTATCCACAGCGTTTAAATACTTTCGCTGACGATGTGGAATACCCAGATGCCCTCAATCCATTCTCTGAGGAAGAAGAGGGTTATCCAGAAGATAGAAATCTTTTCAAAGAAAACGAAGACAACAGCTATATTGCTATTGATTATCCCGAGCGTTTAAACCCTTTTGCTTCAGACGTACATCATCCACAGCGTTTAAATATTTTCGCTGACGATGTTGAATACTCGAATGCCTTAAATACATTCTTTGAGGAAGAAGAAGGTTATCCGAAAGATAGAAATCCTTTCAGATTAAACGAAGACAACAGCGACATTTTAATTCAAGATAAAAATATGCAGAAATATACAATAGCAATTGAAGGCGGTGATTATGGCAAACGTTTAAACCCCTTGCCCCAGACGTACATTATCGACAGCGTTTTAATCCTTTCGCTGATGATGTTGAATACCCGGATGCCCTCAATCCATTCTTTGAGGAAGAATAGTGTTATCCGTAATATAGAAATCCTTTCAGAGAAAACGAAGACAACAGCGATATTGCTATTCAAGATATAAATACGCAGAAATATACAAATGCAATTGAAGTGGGTGATTATCCCGAGCGTTAAAACCCCTTTGCTTCTGACGTAGATTATCCACCGCATTTAAATACTTTCGCTGACGATGTTGAATACTCGGATGCCCTTAATCCATTCTTTGAGGAAGAAGAGTGTTATCCGTAAGATAGAAATCCTTTCAGAGAAATCAAAAGCAACAGCGATATTGCTATTGAAGATATAAATATTCAGAAATATACAATAGCAATTAAAGGGGGTGATTATCCCGAGCGTTTAAACCCCTTTGCTCCAGACGTACATTATCCACAGCGTTTAAATCCTTTCGCTGACGATGTTGAATACCCAGATGCCCTCAATCCATTCTTTGAGGAAGAATAGTGTTATCCGTAATATAGAAATCTTTTCAGAGCAAACGAAAGCAACAGCGATATTTCTATTGAAGATATAAATATTCAGAAATATACAATAGCAATTGAAGGGGGTGATTATCCCGAGCGTTTAAACCCCTTTGCTCCAGAAGTAGCTAATCCGCAGAGTTTAAATCCTTTCGCTGAAGATTTTGAATACCCAGATGCCCTCAATCCATTCTTTGTAGAAGAAGAGTGTTATCCAGAAGATAGAAATCCTTTCAAAGAAAACGAAGACAACAGCTATATTTCTATTAATTATCCCGAGCGTTTAAACCCCTTTCATTCAGACGTAGATTATCCATAGCGTTTAAATCCTTTCGCTGACGATGTTGAATACACGGATGCCCTCAATGCATTCTTTGAGGAAGAAGAGACATATCCGGAAGATAAAAAACCTTTCAGAGAAATCGAAAACAACAGCGATATTGCTATTCAAGTTATAAATATGCAGAAATATACAACAGCAATTGAAGGGGGTGATTATCCCGAGCGTTTAAATCTTTGCTCCAGACATACATTATCCACAGCGTTTTAATCCTTTCGCTGACGATGTTGAATTCCCGTATGCCCTCAATCCATTCTTTGTAGAAGAAGAGGGTTATCCAGAAGATAGAAATCCTTTTAAATAAAACGAAGACAACAGCTATATTGCTATTGATTATCCCTAGCGTTTAAACCCCTTTGCTTCAGACGTACATCATCCACAGAGTTTAAATATTTTCGCTGACGATGTTGAATACCCGGATGCCCTCAATCCATTCTTTGAGGAAAAAGAAGGTTATCCGGAAAATAGAAATCCTTTCAGAGAAAACGAAGACAACAGCGATATTTTAATTCAAGATATAAATATGCAGAAATATACAATAGCAATTGAAGGGGGTGATTATCCCGAGCGTTTAAATCTTTGCTCCAGACATACATTATCCACAGCGTTTTAATCCTTTCGCTGACGATGTTGAATTCCCGTATGCCCTCAATCCATTCTTTGTGGAAGAAGAGGGTTATCCAGAAGATAGAAATCCTTTTAAATAAAACGAAGACAACAGCTATATTGCTATTGATTATCCCGAGCGTTTAAACCCCTTTGCTTCAGACGTAGATTATCCATAGCATTTAAATCCATTCGCTGACGATGTTGAATTCCAGGATGCCTTCAATCCTTTCTTTGAGGAAGAAGAGAGTTAACCGGAAGATAGAAAACCTTTCAGAGAAATCGAAAGCAACACCGATATTGCTATTCAAGATATAAATATGCAGAAATATACAATAGCAATTGAAGGGGGTGATTATCCCGAGCGTTTGAACCCCTTTGCTCCAGACGTACATTATCCACAGCGTTTAAATCCTTTCGCTGACGATGTTGAATACCCAGATGCCCTCAATCCATTCTTTGAGGAAGAAGAGGGTTATCCAGAAGATAGAAATCCTTTCAAAGAAAACGAAGACAACAGCTATATTGCTATTGATTATCCCGAGCGTTTCAACCCCTTTGCTTCAGTCGTAGATTATCCATAGCATTTAAATCCTTTTGATGACGATGTTGAATTCCAGGATGCCTTCAATCCTTTCTTTGAGGAAGAAGAGAGTTATCCGGAAGATAGAAAACCTTTCAGAGAAATCGAAAACAACAGCGTTATTGCTATTCAAGGTATAAATATGCAAAAATATACAACAGCAATTGAAGGGGGTGATTATCCCGAGCGTTTATACCCCTTTGCGCCAAACGTACATTATCCACAGCGTTTAAATACTTTCGCTGACGATGTTGAATACCCAGATGCCCTCAATCCATTCTCTGAGGAAGAAGAGGGTTATCCAGAAGATAGAAATCTTTTCAAAGAAAACGAAGACAACAGCTATATTGCTATTGATTATCCCGAGCGTTTAAACCCCTTTTCTTCAGACGTACATCATCCACAGCGTTTAAATATTTTCGCTGACGATGTTGAATACCCGGATGCCCTCAATCCATTCTTTGAGGAAAAAGAAGGTTATCCGGAAGATAGAAATCCTTTCAGAGAAAACGAAGACAACAGCGATATTTTAATTCAAGATATAAATATGCAGAAATATACAATAGCAATTGAAGGGGGTGATTATCCCGAGCGTTTAAACCTTTGCTCCAGACATACATTATCCACAGCGTTTTAATCCTTTCGCTGACGATGTTGAATTCCCGTATGCCCTCAATCCATTCTTTGTGGAAGAAGAGAGTTATCCAGAAAATAGAAATCCTTTCAGAGAAAACGAAGACAACAGCGATATTGCAATTGATTATCCCGAGCGTTTAAACCCCTTTGCTTCAGACGTAGATTATCCACATCATTTAAATCCTTCGCTTACAATTTTGAATACTCGAATGCCTTAAATACATTCTTTGAGGAAGAAGAAGGTTATCCGGAAGATAGAAATCCTTTCAGATTAAACGAAGACAACAGCGACATTTTAATTCAAGATAAAAATATGCAGAAATATACAATAGCAATTGAAGGCGGTGATTATGGCAAACGTTTAAACCCCTTTGCTTCTGCCGTACATTATCCACCGCATTTAAATACTTTCGCTGACGATGTTGAATACTCGGATGCCCTTAATCCATTCTTTGAGGAAGAAGAGTGTTATCCGTAAGATAGAAATCCTTTCAGAGAAATCGAAAGCAACAGCGATATTGCTATTGAAGATATAAATATTCAGAAATATACAATAGCAATTGAAGGGGGTGATTATTCCGAGCGTTTAAACCCCTTTGCTCCAGACGTACATTATCCACAGCGTTTAAATCCTTTCGCTGATGATGTTGAATACCCAGATGCCCTCAATCCATTCTTTGAGGAAGAATAGTGTTATCCGTAATATAGAAATCCTTTCAGAGAAAACGAAAGCAACAGCGATATTTCTATTGATGATATAAATATTCAGAAATATACAATAGCAATTGAAGGGGGTGATTATCCCGAGCGTTTAAACCCCTTTGCTCCAGAAGTAGCTAATCCGCAGAGTTTAAATCCTTTCGCTGACGATTTTGAATACCCAGATGCCCTCAATCCATTCTTTGTAGAAGAAGAGTTTTATCCAGAAGATAGAAATCCTTTCAAAGAAAACGAAGACAACAGCTATATTTCTATTAATTATCCCGAGCGTTTAAACCCCTTTCATTCAGACGTAGATTATCCACCGCATTTGAATCCTTTCGCTGACGATGTTGAATACTCGGATGCCCTTAATCCATTCTTTGAGGAAGAAGAGTGTTATCCGTAAGATAGAAATCCTTTCAGAGAAATCGAAAGCAACAGCGATATTGCTATTGAAGATATAAATATTCAGAAATATACAATAGCAATTGAAGGGGTGATTATCCCGAGCGTTTAAACCCCTTTGCTCCAGACGTACATTATCCACAGCGTTTAAATCCTTTCGCTGACGATGTTGAATACCCAGATGCCCTCAATCCATTCTTTGAGGAAGAAGAGTGTTATCCGTAAGATAGAAATCCTTTCAGAGAAATCGAAAGCAACAGCGATATTTCTATTGAAGATATAAATATTCAGAAATATACAATAGTAATTGAAGGGGGTGATTATCCCGAGAGTTTATACCCCTTTGCTCCAGACGTACATTATCCACAGCGTTTAAATCCTTTCTCTGACGATGTTGAATACTCGGATGCCCTTAATCCATTCTTTGAGGAAGAAGAGTGTTATCCGTAAAATAGAAATCCTTTCAGAGAAATCGAAAGCAACAGCGATATTTCTATTCAAGGTATAAATATGCAGAAATATACAACAGCAATTGAAGGGGGTGATTATCCCGAGCGTTTATACCCCTTTGCGCCAAACGTACATTATCCACAGCGTTTAAATACTTTCGCTGACGATGTGGAATACCCGGATGCCCTCAATCCATTCTCTGAGGAAGAAGAGGGTTATCCAGAAGATAGAAATCTTTTCAAAGAAAACGAAGACAACAGCTATATTGCTATTGATTATCCCGAGCGTTTAAACCCTTTTGCTTCAGACGTACATCATCCACAGCGTTTAAATATTTTCGCTGACGATGTTGAATACTCGAATGCCTTAAATACATTCTTTGAGGAAGAAGAAGGTTATCCGGAAGATAGAAATCCTTTCAGATTAAATGAAGACAACAGCGACATTTTAATTCAAGATAAAAATATGCAGAAATATACAATAGCAATTGAAGGCGGTGATTATGGCAAACGTTTAAACCCCTTGCCCCAGACGTACATTATCGACAGCGTTTTAATCCTTTCGCTGATGATGTTGAATACCCGGATGCCCTCAATCCATTCTTTGAGGAAGAATAGTGTTATCCGTAATATAGAAATCGTTTCAGAGAAAACGAAGACAACAGCGATATTGCTATTCAAGATATAAATACGCAGAAATATACAATTGCAATTGAAGTGGGTGATTATCCCGAGCGTTAAAACCCCTTTGCTTCTGACGTAGATTATCCACCGCATTTAAATACTTTCGCTGACGATGTTGAATACTCGGATGCCCTTAATCCATTCTTTGAGGAAGAAGAGTGTTATCCGTAAGATAGAAATCCTTTCAGAGAAATCAAAAGCAACAGCGATATTGCTATTGAAGATATAAATATTCAGAAATATACAATACCAATTAAAGGGGGTGATTATCCCGAGCGTTTAAACCCCTTTGCTCCAGACGTACATTATCCACAGCGTTTAAATCCTTTCGCTGACGATGTTGAATACCCAGATGCCCTCAATCCATTCTTTGAGGAAGAATAGTGTTATCCGTAATATAGAAATCTTTTCAGAGCAAACGAAAGCAACAGCGATATTTCTATTGAAGATATAAATATTCAGAAATATACAATAGCAATTGAAGGGGGTGATTATCCCGAGCGTTTAAACCCCTTTGCTCCAGAAGTAGCTAATCCGCAGAGTTTAAATCCTTTCGCTGAAGATTTTGAATACCCAGATGCCCTCAATCCATTCTTTGTAGAAGAAGAGTGTTATCCAGAAGATAGAAATCCTTTCAAAGAAAACGAAGACAACAGCTATATTTCTATTATTTATCCCGAGCGTTTAAACCCCTTTCATTCAGACGTAGATTATCCATAGCGTTTAAATCCTTTCGCTGACGATGTTGAATACACGGATGCCCTCAATGCATTCTTTGAGGAAGAAGAGACATATCCGTAAGATAGAAATCCTTTCAGAGAAATCGAAAGCAACAGCGATATTTCTATTGAAGATATAAATATTCAGAAATATACAATAGCAATTGAAGGGGGTGATTATCCCGAGAGTTTATACCCCTTTGCTCCAGACGTACATTATCCACAGCGTTTAAATCCTTTCTCTGACGATGTTGAATACTCGGATGCCCTTAATCCATTCTTTGAGGAAGAAGAGTGTTATCCGTAAAATAGAAATCCTTTCAGAGAAATCGAAAGCAACAGCGATATTTCTATTGAAGATATAAATATTCAGGAATATACAATAGCAATTGAAGGGGGTGATTATCCCGAGCGTTTAGACCCCTTTGCTCCAGACGTACATTATCCACAGCGTTTAAATCCTTTCTCTGACGATGTTGAATTCCCGTATGCCCTCAATCCATTCTTTGAGGAAGAAGAGGGTTATCCAGAAGATAGAAATCCTTTCAAAGAAAACGAAGACAACAGCTATATTGCTATTGATTAACCCGAGCGTTTAAACCCCTTTGCTTCAGACGTAGATTATGAACAGCATTTAAATCCTTTCGCTGACGATGTTGAATTCCAGGATGCCTTTAATCCTTTCTTTGACGAAGAAGAGAGTTTTCCGGAAGATAGAAAACCTTTCAGAGAAAACGAAGACAACAGCGATATTGCTATTCAAGATATAAATACGCAAAAATATACAATTGCAACTCGCCATCGGTTGTCATCAGTAACACATTAGAAGTTATTCCATGAGACTTTTCACTTAAACCTATACTAAAAGCTCCATAACCTTGTAAGGGATCGACTTCTCTCGTCACGTGAGTAGGCGATGTTTGAAAGAGATCGTAATTTTTTGTCCAATAACCGTCCATGTGCGTAAAAGATTTGACAATGCTCTCTTTCTCTAACTTTCGAAGGACGTCTGAATCTCGGAAATTGTGAGTTGCCGCGCCGTTTTCTTTCAGTTATGCAAATTTTCTGGAGCTGGTCGATCGATACTGTGAAGTATATAAGCAGCGAATTTTCATTTCAGAACTGAGATCAGGGGAGCTAGAGCAGACTTAGCTTGGGAGATTTAATGTTGAGACTTAGATAGATTTAGATTTAGCCTTGAGACCTCGCATCGAGTCTCGAGATTAATAATTGGCCTTAGCACTTTATAGTGAAGTTCTATGCTGTTGTAAAGCTGATTTGAGCCTGCATCAGTGCTTATTTAATTTGAAATATAAAATTATTGGATCGTGAATTTGCTTCTGAATAGTTTAAGTTTAATTATCATATAATTTTAATTTCTATACAGCTACGAGTCGTTAGCAAAAGCCGTTCGTTTTATTAATTTTTAGGAAAATCACGTGGAGGTTGCTCAACTTCCCTACCGTTTTGTTTTAATAAACCGTTTTTGGTTTTAAAAATAGACGTTATTTGTCTCTGCTCTACCGCACGGCCTGACATCAAAATGGCCGTTACAAATGGCGCCCAACTTAGTGTATTAGGTAACCTTGTCAGTCCTACTGCCGGTGCCTTCAATGAATGCCCACATCCGAGGGAGATCGTTTCCCGAGTTTACTTCTCCGGAAACACTGATGTCACCGAATTTCTTAACAAATTACTGGATTATATGACCTTTTACAATATTCCAGATAAAAACAAGTATTTAGTATTGAAATGCTCTCTAAAGGATGAAGCCTTGCTTTGGCTTGAAAACATAGGAAGATTTTTTGTGACTGATGACGCTAAACGATTTGAGCAAACGTGTTTGGAGTTAACTAAAGCTTTTCCGAATGAACGTAATGCAACCGAGCTCAGGCGGGAATTCTATTGCAAACGCCAATCTATTTACGAAAAAGCATCCGGATTTATTCTAGGAAAGCTATAATTGAAAAACAAATTGGCACTTGACGTTACTCATAAGGAGCTTATAGACATTATTCTTCCTCTCTTTTCGGTGGCAATCCAGGATTATATCGAACTCCGTGCCCCAGAAAATACGGCTGAACTCTATCAATTATTAATAAAGTATGAAGCGCGACATGAGGCGGATCACCATAGACAGAGAACCACACGAGAATTCAACGAGGGGGATAGGTTTATTAATAGGTCCAGGAATTATGATAATGAATATAATGGTCGTAATGTTCGTGCTCCAGTTAATTATGGGGATAGGCAAAATTTTCAAAGAGTTAGTGGCGGTTTAAGGAATTATGATCAAACTTATAATAATGGTTTCAGAAGAAATGAGGGGGTGAGCAGTCGCAATAGAAATGGTTTGGATTGAAGGAACGAGGTTAACCCAAGACAGACTAGCGCGTCCAGGGTTAGACAGTTAGTGGTTGGTGAAAATGCCGTTAAGTGGATAGAGGGAAAGTTTTGTGGTATTAAAAATCGTCAGCAGGGGTTAAACTGGTAGGTGGCTGTTGCACGGAAGGTCAGCAGTCACAGGTTAACTCTTCAAATCCTTCTGTGATAAATTTAAATACGGTAGTAGTTAGCCCAGTGGAATTACCTGAGTTGCTAATAGTTTTGAGTGGTATAGTGGTAAAAAGTGTTCTGGATACGGGTGCGGACAAAAGTTTTATATCGTTTGAGGTGTATAAGAAATATTTTTCGTATAAAAGGTTGTGACATGTTAATTTAGTGGTTCAGTCGGCTCAAGGGATACAATGCAGTATAAAAGTTCTGGTGGATTTCGATGTAGAAATACGGTCAGTTAAAGCGAGGTGGCAATTTCTAGTATTAGATGGATTAAAAGCACATTTTATTGTTGGAGTTGATTTCATGAAAGATAGAGGAATGAGCCTGGATTTCTTTACACGGACATTAGAAGTAAATAATGATCAGAAAACTTGTACAAACGAGTCCTCATCACTTTCAATTGATTTAAGTGAATCTGGTCTAACAAAGGGGGAGATAAGCAAATTTAATAAATTTTTAGATGACTTCAAGGAAGTACAGGGTGTCCATAATTAAACGACCCTACTTTAAAGTTACCTACAGACGAAACTATTGGTCAGAAAGTTGTGAAACTTTGTGAAGGACATAATGAAGGAATGGGAACTTGTTTAAGTGAAAAAAAAATTAGTTCAAAATTTCGCCGCCAGATGGCGTTTTTTAATGAATTACACATTTAGCATGCATTTACGATAGTTTACATATTTTATTGCAACAATGCAACAAAACATGTTCCACATGACTGCCATCATTTTCAACTACCATCTGAATCGTAAGATAGAATGTCCTACAGTTGACCGCAGTGTGTTATGGGAAATGCTAAAAACATGTCGCGAAAAAAGTTTTGTTCAACATGTTTTGTTGTAATAAAATTTGTAACATATCGTAAATGTATGCTAAATGTGTAATTTCTTAAAAAATGTCCCCTGGTGGCAAAATTTTGAACTAATTTTTTTTTCGCTCAAACAAATTCCCATTCCTTCATTATGTCCTTCACAAAATTTTACAACTTTCTGACCAATAGTTTCGTCTGTAGACAACATTAAAGTAGGGTCGTTTATTTATGGACACCCTGTATTTTCAGAGAAACCGGGGCTAACACACAGTTCCTGGCATGAGATTAATACCGGTTCACATACGCCAGTGGCAAGCAAACCATACCGTTATGATAAAGTTAAACAGAAAATCATTAATTATCATATTGAAAAAATGCTCCGCGATGACATTATTATGCCATTGAATCTCCATACGCGTCACCAGTAGTATTATGTAGAAAAACAATGGAAAAAGCATCGAGGATCCTGAGGCTTGGAGATTCGCTATAGATTATCGAAAACTAAATTCAATAACCCAATATCCACAGTATCCAATTTCTGTAATAGATGACATTTTAGCCAATATCCAAAGCACTAATTTTATCTCTACACTCGATTTAACTTCCGGGTATTTTCAAATAGGCATGAAACCGGAAGACATACCTAAAACAGCATTTATAACGAATAATGGGTGTTTTGCGTTTAAACGCATGAGTTTTGGATTATCGGGGGCTCCAGCCACGTTCCAGAAGGCGATGGATACCATTCTGAAACCCCTTCTTAGTTTCGGAGTTCTGGTATACCTGGACGATATCATCATTATGTCGGAAACATTCGAAGAACACATAAATTTTTTACGTAAAGTATTCATATTACTCAGAAACGCGGGTCAAATTAGAAAAATGTAAATTTATTCGTAAAGAGTTAAAATATCTTGGCGTTCTTATCATACAAGCGGGCATTCAAACTGACAAACATGAAACGGAGGCAATCGCGGCAATGGCGCCTCCAAAGAATTCAAAACAAGTAGCGACATTTTTGGGTATGGTGGCTTGGTTTCAAAAATTTATACCACATTTTTCGGAGATATGTGAACCATTATATGCTTTGAAGCGAAATAGGGTTAAATTTGTTTGGTCGAAAGCGGCTCAAAATGCTTTCGAACATTCAAAAAATTCTTTAATTTCTTCGCCGGTTTTGGCTCATCCCGATTACTCTTCACAATTTGAGTTATACTGTGACGCTAGTGCAGTTGGAATTGGTGCGATGTTCCTCAGAAAGGCAGGCCCATAGCGTTTGCGTCCAGAATTTTAAATGCAGCGGAGCGTAATTATTCAATTACGGAACGCGAATGTCTTGCGGTAATTTGAGCGTTAAACAAATTTAGATGTTTCTTCTGTTCAATCCCGGTCAAAGTGGTTACGGATCACACTGCTTTAACAAAGTTAACGCATAGAAAAGGTTTATCTTCTAGAATGGTTCGATGGTGTTTAAAGTTAGCAGAGTTTAACATTGTAATTGAGCATAGGGCAGGAAAGGACAATGCAGTAGCAGATGCTTTATCGAGAAATCCTCAGGAAGGTGTTGAAATGGTTGAGGAGGTTAAGGTTTGTGTTTTATCGACATTGGTTTTGAAATCGAGAGAGCAACTCATAGATGAACAGAAAGAGGATGACGAATTTGGTCAGCTGTATAGATATTTAACAGATGCTTAAATGGTACAAAGGGCGGAAGCGCACATGTTCCAAAACTGGTCCCAGAATTTCAAAATTATCGATGGCCTTTTATTTTATTCTAAAACTGTCAATTCTCGTGGTGAGCTAAGAGTTTACATTCCAGCTTCTCTTCGTAAGGCCATCTTGCATGAATTTCACGATAATCCATTAGCAGGTCACCTAGGTGTAAGGAAAACGTACGCTAGATTATGTGACTCCTGCTACTTCCCTAAAATGCGGGAAGCAGTGCGCGCTTATGTCTCCAGCTGCGACACATGCTAAAAATATAATTATAAAAATGTAAGACCAGCTGGCAAATTAATTTCAATTAAAAAGTCCTTTCCCCTAGAATGTATGGGAGTGGATTTAATTGGTCCATATCCCTTAACTGGCAATAGATTTAGATTTGTACTTGTAATTGTAGATTATTTTAGTAAATTCGTTGAATTCATCCCCCTCAGAAAAGCTTCAGGCAAAATTGTAGCGAATGCTTTATTTAACGGCTTTATTTCGAAATATGGTGCACCATCCCAAGTAATTAGTGATCGCGGTCCCTGTTTTATGTCCGAAATTTTTCAGGAATTGTGCACACAGCTGGAGATATCTCATTCTTTTACAGTTCCATACCGGCCACAGTCCAATATGGCTGAGAGGGTCAATAGAACTCTCATTCAAATGATTTCTTCATTTATTGGCACTCATCATTCAAACTGGGATCCGTTCTTGCAGCATTTTGCCTATGCTTTGCGTACGGCAGTACACGAGTCCATTGGAAATCCCCCCCATCCCGCTGTAGAATTGTTTTTGGGTCGTAAGATTATAACTCCTTTTCAACAGTTAATTAGAATCTCGGGTAATGAAAAGGAATATATGATTCAGGATATTGATAAGTTGGTTAAGGAAGCACATATAAAAATGGGAAAGGCGCAGAAAAAACAAGCGCTGTATTATAATATGCGTCGGAGGGAGTTGGAGATTAGAGTTGATGATTTTGTTTTGTTGGAAAAGCATTGGTTAAGTTCTAGTCGGCAAAAACGAGTTGCTAAGTTTGGACCTAAGTTTGAGCACAAGAGACTGTTGTCAAAGTCATCGACAGACATACCTGCAAAGAGAGGACGGAACGGCAATCCACCAACAGACCTCGACGAATCTACCGATAGTCAACCATCTCAGAAGTCATCACATCGACAGTTCCGAAGTAACGCACAAAAACGCATCATGGACGATCTTCCCCCAACAACTAAACGACACCGGAGAATTGGCAGAAAGAGAACTTTGCATTCCACTTCACTATAGGGAGCCTCCCGGAAAATACAGCCTTTTGATCCGACAGTCTTCGATCCTAGACATCATCGAGACCCGCCTAG
The DNA here is from genome assembly GCA_963931845.1 of Maratus michaelseni. Taxonomy (NCBI): domain Eukaryota; kingdom Metazoa; phylum Arthropoda; class Arachnida; order Araneae; family Salticidae; genus Maratus; species Maratus michaelseni. The sequence goes on along the minus strand of OZ007587.1, from coordinate 340,247,173 downwards.
CAATCATCAAATGGACAAATCAGTAAGCCCGCCTAGAAGTCGTCGAGTGGACCATACTAGCAACCGTCGAGTGGACCCTACTAACAATCGTCGAGTGAACCGTACTAGCAATCGTCGAGTGGACACTACACGAGCTCCTCCCAAAGGACGTCGCCATGGTTACAACACCCGGCTGCAGGCACGACAAGCGACAGTGGCCTCTCCTTACCAGTCTGAATCAGAACGGAGTTTCGTCCAAGGATTTTGGAGACGCCGCCAGAGTTCTTCGATGAGCCTGCAAGCTTCCAGTTCTTCATTATGAAATCAGGTGACGACGTTCCATTTTTTATTCTTATTTAATGTGCCTATATAAATGTCAACAAGTTCTATGGACTGGATAAAGCAGTTGAACTGTTAGTTACCTTTCGAACAATGTTTCATTTTGTATCTCGGCTTCACAAGTTGTGCATTTAACTTCTGTTCTAAATTTTTTGCCAAAATTTAAGTTATGATGTCAGAGAATATCTTTTGAGTTTCACTGCTTTCATGTTCAAGAGATTGTTAAACTATTGTTTGTATATGTCTACATTGTTGTATAATTGTTCTATGTATATTATTGTATTGTTCTACGTGTTGCAATTTATGTATGCATTGATAGTTTATGGGTTTTTACATGCGCCGCGGCTAGGCGTGCACGTGTTTGGCGGTTAAGCGTTGCCCTTGACACGCGTGTTCTATCTGATACTTTACTAACATTGTTAATAAGTTTAACTTTCTTCCTTCCGTCGTTGTTCGTTTACGGTTTAGTTTTTCGTGTTGGGCTTTCGTAAGTTATGAAGTTTTGACGGTGTTACTTGTATTTCACAATTATAATGTAAAGTTTATGTACTGTAAAATATATGTAGCTAATAAAGTTTGTTCCAGGAGGTAAAACCATCTTAATTCAGATAATCTATTTATATAAGTTTTTTTATTTTAGTTACCAAGAAGAAGAGTTATGTCTTGAAGATTTTGTAATGTATATTTCCAATTTTATATTTTATAGAAATTGTTTTATTTCACAGCTGTTTATAGCTGTTAGTATGTGTCCCCTGTAACCGAGCGAGTATCTACACTGAATTTTGGGGATGTCAGTTTTTGGCATGATTGAGAATGGTAAGTTTAAGAAAGGTACTTTAGTTGATAGGCAATTTGAGTTTGCACCTTTTTCGGCACTTTGTGGAATTGTTTGAGGTAAAACTGCGTATTGATTTTGGCAATCTTTGATTTTTTTGAGGAAAATTTTGTGAGATCATTTTGAGGATACTTCGTATTTAAAGGAGGTTATGCTGAAAGTTTCTTTCATCGATTCGACCAGTTTTTTGCGTGATGGGTTCAAAGTACAAAATTTTACATTTCGATTTCAAAATTTAATTTACCCGTCAAATGTTGTGCTTCTTTTGACTCGAAATTTTTTAAAGAAAACGACGCTGGTCTGCATTCAACCACCGCTTTTTCTTTCACAATTTCCGGGAGGGGTTGTAAGGGATCGATTACTCTCGTCACGTGAGTAGGCGATGTTTGAATGAGATCGTAAATTTTTGTCCAATAACCAGCCATGTGCGTAGAAGATTTAGCAATGCTCTCTTTCTCTAACTTTCGAAGGACGTCTGAATCTCGGAAATTGTGAGTCGCCGTTTTCTTTCAGTTATGCAAATTTTCTGGAGCTGGTCGATCGATACTGTGAAGTATATAATCAGCGAATTTTCATTTCAGAAAAGAGCTCAGGGGAGCTAGAGCAGACTTAGCTTGGAAGATTTGATATTGAGACTTAGATAGATTTAGATTTAGCCATGAGACCTCGCATCGAGTCTCGAGATTAATAATTGGCCTCAGCATTTTATAGTGAAGTTCTATGCTGTTGTACAGCTGATTTGAACCTGAATCAGTGCTTATTTAATTTGAAATATAAAACTATTGGATCGTGAATTTGCTTCTGAATAGTTTAAGTTTAATTATCATATAGTTTTAATTTGTATACAGCTACGAGTCGTTAGCAAAAACCTTTCGTTTTATTAATTTTTAGGAAAATCAAGTTGAGCTCGCTCAACTTCCCTACCGTTTTGTTTTAATAAACCGTTTTTGGTTTTAAAAATAGACTTGTTTTTTCTCTGCTCCACCGCACGGCCTGACATCAAAGATGGCCGTCACAACCTCTTCCAAATCCTGATAAAACAGAAAGTAAATATTCTACAAACGATTTTCGAGGAATTATATTCACCGCTTAACGACGTTAAACAATCAGAAGTCATTCCAGTAGGATCGTCCTTTAAAACTCGTAAAACACTCCTTCCATCGGAATTAATTGCAGATCCTGAAAAAGGGAAGAGGAAACGGATAAAGTTGGAAACGTCTCCATTATTAACAGTTTTAAGGACTCTGAAATTCGAATCAAAAATGAAAATTGTTTAACTCCTAATCTGGAAGATGTCGAAAATATCGCCGAATTGACGATAGTAAATAACATCAGATTTGTATCGATATCAGTGTTTCCAATAGAGAATAAAGATGGTGCACGTTTCCGACTGTCATTGGTAAAATTCATAGATGCCGCTGAAAATATTCGTGTGATTACAAAGACAACAGACTAATAAATTGACTGTGGACTCTTCGTGAACAATCAATGACTGTTTTAAAAAGAAAAATAACTTTTGGATAATTCACTTTTGTGTATGCTGCAGCTGAAATTGTATTTCATATTAATTTGAATTCTGTTTCTCATTTGTTATTTGTATTTAGTATTATATATTATGAAACATTAATTGTATTTTTATATTGCAGTAGCTGGCAGGAGTTCCAGAAATGGTTCAAATATATTTAAGTTTTTTTTTTGTATTTCTTTATATGTATATTGAGTTCCTCATTGTTCATTAGTAGTTTAATAGTAAAGGAGAAAGTGTATTGACAATGCCAGTCTGGATTTCAGATTGAAATAGTGGCATACCACTTTTTCAATCTTAGGTGGGGGGTGTCATGACTGGCAGCGCCAAAGTTTATGGCAACCCTTTTTTTCCCCTCTTCTACTACTGAGTAGGAGAGACGGTAGCAGTTGTTGGCGGGAGGCCAAAGGATTCGGATGTGTGTGTGCGGTGGGCACGTTATGAAAATATAGTAATTGTGTCGATAGAAGAGTAGTAATATAATTGCTGCTGCTGCTATAAATATTCATCTTTGTGTACATCTATGAGGCTATTCTTCAATGTTTGTGATGTTTTGTGTGATGTTTCGCCCTATTAATTAAACTTGTGTTTAATCGTGAAAAAATGGCTACATTCCTGAGTAAAGTGTAAGTATAAGAACGAAAGTGATATGTGGCAAAATATCGAGCTTTAAAATTTAAAAAAGAAGTGAACGAAGAGAAACAGGAAGGAAAGAAGGTTTATTTATTAAAGGTGTATGACACGGTTCAAAACGTCAACTTTGACAGAATTTTTTGAAAATTATTCTGCTTTTACCGAAAAAGTGAAAAACGGTTCGATTACATTAGTTTTTTTAATAAGAGCAATTCAATAAAAGATTTAATCTGCCAATTTGACACGTTTGGGATAAAAAATGCGCTGAAAAGCAGCCAGTTTGGATTTTGACCTTACACAAAGAGTTTTAAAATAAACCTTCTCTCTTTCATCGGAAAAAGTTGTTCATAATAGATTGAAAAAAAAAAACAATTTTAAATCATTGATATGTTTCTTAAAAATATATAAATATTAAAATTAATAAGATGAACTGACCTCACAAAAATTTTACAATGCGTTGTTTTCTTCAATGTTAATAACGTCACTCTTTAAGAATAAGTTTCCATCGACATTGTCCGATTTTTAAAAAAAAAATTAAAGTAGAAAAATGTTTTTGAACTGAATTTATCTCTTTTATTTCCTGAGGAAAAAAAAAGTACGGACCAGGAAAAAATAGTTACATAGTCCTAATTTCATATCAATAAATGTTTTGACTTTCAACTTATTTGTGGTGCATTTCACATTGTCTTGTTGAAGCAAGGCTGAGGGGGGTGTCCTGGGCGATATTGCTATTCCATCTTCAACATTATTATATTGCAACAGTAATATTGCTATTCAAGATATAAATACGCAGAAATATACAATAGCAAATGAAGGGGGTGATTATCCCGAGAGTTTAAACCCATTTGCTTCAGACGTAGATTATCAACAGCATTTAAATCCTTTCGCTGAAGATTTTGAATACTCGGATGCCCTCAATCCATTCTTTGAGGAAGAAGAGTGTTATCCGAAAGATAGAAATCCTTCCAGAGAAAACGAAGACAACAGCGATATTGCTATTCAAGATATAAAAATGCAGAAATATACAATGGCAATTGAAAGGGGTGATTATCCCGAGCGTTTAAACCCCTTTGCTTCAGACTTAGATTATCCACAGCATTTAAATCCTTCGCTGACAATTTTAAATACTCGGATGCCCTCAATCCATTATTTGAGGAAGAAGAATGTTATCCCGAAGATAGAAATCCTTTCAGAGAAAACGAAGACAACAACGATATTGCTATTTAAGATATAAATATGCAGAAATATACAATGGCAATTGAAAGGGGTGATTATCCCGAGCGTTTAAACCCCTTTGCTTCAGACGTAGATTATCCACAGCATTTAAATCCTTCGCTGACAATTTTAAATACTCGGATGCCCTCAATCCATTATTTGAGGAAGAAGAATGTTATCCCGAAGATAGAAATCCTTTCAGAGAAAACAAAGACAACAGCGATATTGCTATTCAAGATATAATTATGCAGAAATATACAATGGCAATTGAACGGGGTGATTATCCCGAGCGTTTAAACCCCTTTGCTTCAGGCGTAGATTATCCACAGCATTTAAATCCTTCCACTGACGAATTTGAATACTTGGAAGCCCTCAATCCATTCTTTGAAGAATACGAGTGTTATCCGTATAATAGAAATCTTTTCAGAGAAAACAAAGACGACAGCGATATTGCTATTCAAGACATAAATATGCAGAAATATACAATAGCAATTGAAGGGGGTGATTATCCCGAGCATTTGAATACGTTTTATGTAAGAAGTTATTTTGATTATCCCGAGCGTTTAAACCCCTTTGCTCCAGACGTACATTAACCATAGCATTTAAATCCTTTCGTTGACGATGTTGAATACCAGGATGTCCTCAATCCATACTTTGAGGAAGAATAGTGTTATCCGGAAGATAGAAATATTTTCAGGGAAATCGAAAACAACAGCGATATTGCTATTCAAGATATAAATATGTAGAAATATACAAAGGCAATTGAAGGGGGTGATTATTCCGAGCGTTCAAACACCTTTGCTTCAGACGTAGATTATCCACAGCGTTTAAATCCTTTCGCTAACGATGTTGAATACCCGGATGCCCTCAGTCGATTCTTTGAAGAATACGAGAGTTTTCCGGAAGATAGAAATCCTTTCAGAGAAAACAAAGGCAACAACGATATTGCTATTCATGAAATAAATATGCAGAAATATACAGATGAACAAAATGGGGAAGACAACAATGAAATGATAATCAGTGTAAATATCGCCATCGGTTGTCATCAGTAACACATTAGAAGTTATTCCATCAGACTTTTCACTTAAACCAATGCGAAAAGCTCCATAACCTCTTCCAAATCCTGATAAAACAGAAAGTAAATATTCTACAGATTCAGAAGTCTTTGACAACTTTAAGGAAAACTCTGTAAATGATCATGGTCATCATGAAAAAGACAAAAATTAAAATAAGGAGGAACAAACGATTTTTGAGGAATTATATTCACCGCTTAACGACGTTAAACAATCAGAAGTCATTCCAGTAGGATCGTCCTTTAAAACTCGTAAAACACTCCTTCCATCGGATTAATTGCAGATCCTGAAATAGGGAAGAGGAAACGGATAAAGTTGGAAACGTCTCCGTTATTAACAGTTTTAAGGAATCTGAAATTCGAATTGAAAATGAAAATTGTTTAACTCCTAATCTATAAGATGTCGAAAATATCGCCGGATTGACGATAGTAGATAACATCAGATTTGTATCAAGATCAGTGATTGCAACAGAGAATGAAGATGGTGCACGTTTCCGACTGTCATTGGTAAAATTCACAGATGCCGCTGAAAAGATTCGTGTTATTACAAACGTATTTCAATTTAAAGATATTGAGGAATCTGCAAAAGTACCTGACGAAGAAAAGCTTTCAGCTCTCAGATCTCCAGATGTCAATAATCTCTTTGAATCGCTAAACGTGAAGAATTCCGGGTACATTGTTTTATCGGTGCGTCCATCAAGGAAGAAAAGATGCGCACCACCCCCACCTATATTGGAAAATTCAAAACAGGCTACCACTAAGTTGGTGCGTCCATCTTGAAAGAAAAGACGCGCCCCACTTCCACCTACATTAGATAATTCAAAACAGGATACCACTAAAATAATAGAATATTCCAGAAATGTGGTTCAAACATAAAAAATCAATGTAACAAAGAAAAATTTAGTAACACTCCTTTCACCAGAAATTCAAATAAATCTGGAGAAGAATTAAAAAAAAAATGGTGCATTTTGCTGTGAGTAAAGAGATGCCAACACTTAAACCGACAAGACCGGCACCCCCCGTTCCCATTCAACATCTTCAAAAATCTGAAATTCGCAAGAAAGGTGTCCGAGGTATTTTCAAAAAAATTTGGCATGTTAAGAAATAACAAAGAACGCCTGTTCCCTTGGTATATATATATATTTACTAATTAAAAAAATAATACTGATACAAAAATATATTAAAAAAAATTACAAAATACAAAAAAAAGAAAAAAATATATGAAAAATCAGGAATGTACAAAATGGGCAAAATGAAAAAAAAAACTGAAAAAAGGGAGAGTTCCAAATTTTACGAATCTAGAAAGTATAAAAAGTAGGCAGAGATGGAATTATTTATGAATTACAATCAAGACAAAATATAAAAAAATGCTTTGTTAAAAAAAGATCGTATGTGCTTACTTCTACTTTCCGTTCTACATCAGAAAAAAAATAATGCAAACAAAAATAATTCAAAACATAATTTCAAAAATTGTAAAAATAGAACTATCAACGAAAAAAATGCCACTTTTAAATTATAATAAAAGGAAAGCAGTATAATATAAAATCAATTAAAGATGCAGTCTTCCTGAAAACAAAAATAAAGAAAAAGAATTCCAAATAGAGCAAGAGTATTGACCACTAAAATAATGTAAAATAATCGGGATCTACAGAAGCAAACTTACAACAAAAACATAAAGAAAATTCATCACTATAACAGTCTGACTATATCAAAATAGTATAGAATACCTCGGATCTAAAGAAGTCATCAGAACAATAAAGAAAAAGCTAAACCTACAACGAAAATATCAAGAAAATCATTCTCTATAACAGTCTGTATTCTCCAAAATAGTCTAAAATAGTCTGGATCAAAAAAAGTCTGAATAATAAAAATTAAGCTAAACTTACAACGAAAATATCAAGAGAAGAAAGATTACACCATAGGGTTGTTTCACGTAATATTAAACGTGTGTAGTTTAAAGTATGTTTTACCAGAAGTCTTACAAAAAAATCAATATAAATAAAAGATCCGCACCAGTTAAAAAGAAATATTAAATTATACGTAGTTTTACGCATTTTCTCCAGCAAGAAATCATATTACGCTGGCCTCCAAAAGTTGAGGTATAACCGGTTTTTTGCGTCTAATTTGTAAATGAATTAATATAGAAACAACAAATTTGGAGGAAATGTGCGCTAAACTGTTATTTATTAAATGCGACATTGAAATTTACTTAAGTTAAACGTATACATGAAATTACAACAAACAAGCACTCATGGTGGAAAATTCCATTCTTGGAGAAATCAGTACATAGCAGTATTATGCAGTAAAATGTGACAGAAACATTAAAAAACTGGTTCTAATACGGAATATGTCCACCCCAGACTTGAATGCATTGGCGGCATCGACTTTCCATGCTCTCAATTAAATTGTCGGACACCGAAATAGGTAAGACACGAATTGTAGGAATTGTAAGACACCGAAATTTGCTGCGAGGATCAAATTTTAAAAAAAATCACTTTAAATAAAAAATTCCGAAACCAATTTAAATATTACATAGCTGAAAACATGGTTTCATGGTTTCATCTTTCATATTAAAGTTAAATATGAAAAGTCTTGATAAAAAAATATAATCCCGCTCAACAACACAAAACTATAGCTGAAAAACAATGTACAAAGTTTTACGGTTTTATCTTTTATATAAATTTAAATGTATCAATTTAAATATAAAAAGATTTAAAACATATTTCCTCGTTCAACAATATAAAACTATCTGACACATTTTCTGACTCGTTTTTAAGCATAAAAACACGAGACAAGTATGTTTTTTGATGTAATCGAAAAGTTTTTTTTTTCTGTTAAAATAATTGCATCTTGAGTTATAAGTGATTTTTGTCTCAGGACAGCAGTTTTTTCCCTTTCCTGCGCTGTCGTATCCGGAAATTCGGTTCAAAACGTCAACTTTGACGGCATGTTTTGAAAATTCTTCTGCCTTTACCGAAAAACTGAAAAACTTTTCGATTACATTAGTTTTTTAATAAGAGCAATTCAATAAGACATTTAATCTGCCAATTTGACACGTTTGGGATAAAAAATGCGCTAAAAAGCAGCCAGTTTGGATTTTAACCTTGCACAACGATTTGTAAAATAAACCTTCTCTCTCTCATCGGAAAAAGCTGTTCAGAATAGATTAAAAAAATAATTTTAAATCATTGATATGTTTCTTAAAAATATATAAATATTAAAATTAATAAGATGAACTGACCTCACAAAAATTTACAATGCATTGTTTTCTTTAAGGTTAATAACGTCACTCTTTAAGAATAAGTTTTCATCGACATTGTCCGATTTTTTTTTTTAAAATTTGAACTAGAAAAATGTTTTTGAACTGAATTTATCTCCTTTATTTCCTGAGGGAAAAAAAAGTACGGACCAGGAAAAAATAGTTACATAGTCCTAATTTCATATCAATAAATGTTTTGACTTTCAACTTATTTGTGGTGCATTTCACATTGTCTTGTTGAAGCAAGGCTGGGGGGGGAGGGTGTCCTGGGCACAAGAGTAAAGCTGGGCCCAAAAGAAAATTTGGTTCGTCCTTCGGTACAAAAAACAAATAACGAAATTTAGGAAAAAATGTCATGGAATCGGACGACACAAAACAAAGATATATTCGTTAATTTTATACTCTTGGTTTTGAACAGAGCGTGATTTTTCCATTAACGGACTGGTTAGGGGCGCCAGAGAATAATATTTGATTAACGAATTCATGTAAGATACCTGTAAGATTTATACACTGTCCCAATTATATTTGAATTGGTTCAATATTTCGGACATCGTAATGACAAAATTTGCTTCTGTGTGTCTCTGTAAACAAACTATAATAATTACATACTTGATTAATGAGCACACCCAGATCCAAGGTACTTGTAAGATCAATACACTGTTCCAATTAGGTTCGAAACGATTCAATTTTGGAACATTATCGTGTTAACAATATCTGAATTATACAGTGGTGGAAAAAATTATAAAGCCACTTGAAAATATGATATAATTAAAAAACAAAATATAGAACATTTATGAAATTTCATACATATATATTATATGCTACAAGGAAGTAAAGAAAAAAATAAATTCCATAATAACTACATTAATAAAAGATTAATAGACTTAAGAAAATTTTCTGTACAAAGAAAGTTGGAAATAATTATAAAGTCGATACATGTATTTCATCAATAATCGATGTGAGACGCATTTTTTTCGATGATTTTGACTAGTCTTTTGTTCATTGAATCTATCAGACCGCACAAAGTACTTGCATCAGTATTGTTCCAGCATTTTTTAAAAGCATTCATTAAATCTAACTTTAAATTTAATTTTCGTCCATTTTTGTAAACATTTCGAGCTAAAATTCCTCAATGATTTTCTATTACATTCAGATCGGGTCTATGAGTTGGCCATTGATGGCATTTCACCTAATTAGCTGCCAGCCAAGATTTAGTTGACTTCGAAACATGAACGAAGCTTTGTCCTGTTGACATGTCCAGTCTCCTGAAGTTATAAGAGGAGCAAATGGGTAAAAAATTATCTCCTAACATTTCTTGATACATAACCCAATTCATTTTGTTATGCATGAAAACAATTGGAGTTGTTCCACAGGCAGCTAATGCAGCCCAAACCATTAACGAGCCCCCTCCAAATTGACGCTTTGAAAAAATATCAGGCTCCTGTCGTAAATCATGCCAAAAATATTTATAGCCGTCGGGTCCATCGAAATTAAATTTCTTTTCATCGGAAAAGTCAACATCTCTCCAATTTGTGCCTTTGGTTAAATGTTTTCGTGCAAAGTCTAAGCGAGCATTTTTGTGGAACTTAGAAGAGGTGGTTTTCCTTTAATTTTTTTAAATTGAACAATGGGAATGTTACTTAAAACATTTCTTACCGTTCGGCTTGTACATGGTAATTGTAACTGTTCTTGAATTTGGGTATACGATATTTTTTGTCCGCAAACTAGCTTTCGGATTTGTCTTGATTGCCTTACAGTTAAGGATTTCGGTCTTCCTGTATGCTTCTTACTACCGTAATATTCGGGATTTCTGAGAAAACTGTTTACTGCAGCCTTGGACCTTCCTATTTTACTTGCAATATTTGAACCAGACATTCCAGCTCCATTTAAAGTTAATATTTTAATTTTTTCACCATCGGATAACTTTTTTCCTCTTAGCATTGTATTAAACAAACCAAATACAAAATGAATGCACGTAACGCGTTTACATTTACCTAAACTTTCATGGCAACCTATTTTCTTAAGTCTGGCATTATGCCAAATGCGGCTAGAACCATCGGCTTTATACTTTTTTCCAAGTTGTTTTTCATTGGTTGTAAGAAATTAGCATAATTTATGTTCCCCCTTCCGTTTTTCTAAATAAAGTTTATGTGTATTATTGCAATGTTGATCATGCAAATGAAAATAGAATTTGCGTTATCAACAATTCCATTACTTTTTGAATTATGTAAATTTTTCTATCGGCTTTATAATTTTTTCCAGCACTGTATATAGATAGATAAAAACGAAGCGATTACAGTAGGTCCATTTCTAAAGAAAGCAATATAAAAATATTAAGATAAATATGCTTCCCAACTATTATTTCATATTTAAAATAAAAATTAGGGGAATGGATTGAAAACTTCTCTGTATACGTTTATTTTGGAAAAGGTTTTGAGAGGGCGCCAAAATGTTTGCGACTGAAAAATTCCTAGTTTCGGCCATGTATTGAAATACAATTACACTATTATTGATTTAATACAAATTAAATTAAGAATAACTAAATAAAACGATGTGCTGAAGCTAATTTTTAAGATTAATTATATATATAATTTTTAGTTAGAGAAATTTACCTCTATTAACCTTTCGTTTGCGTCTCCGACAAAAGATTTGGTGCTCCGATTATATCCTTTTTTTCACCATGGTTTTTACTTTTTCTTTCTTTTTTTTTCGGCTCCCACTTGATACTGTAATAATTTCCCGATTTTTTCCTGCACGGCATTTTGAGAATAATATTTAAATTAATATTGTTTAATACAAAAAAACGAGAATAAGTAATTTGTGCGATTCTCTGCAACTACAAGATGTTACCTGCAAAGGACACTTGCCACTATCGGCTGCATCAAGGGGACAGTCAAGAGTCGACCGACCAGCGGGAGAAGAAAGAGTTCAGAATCGTAAAAATGTCAGTAGTAATTAATTAACCTCCCTCAGTCCTGATGTTGAATAGAGGGTTGGTTATGTCTTTGCAAGATGTAATTTGAGTGTTAATAGCCTCGTCTTCTCAGATACAGGAGCTGGACATATGGTCTCTATGGGAAGATTTCAGTGTCCTTGAACTGTTATTTAAACCCAAGGTAGACCCACTCCTACAGACTGCTTCCTGGGAAAAATGAAAAAGAAAAAAAACGCGGAATCTAAAATTTTTTTTCATCGGTGATCTTTTGACTTTTGACCGCCCTTAAGTCGTTTCGCGACTTGGCGCCCCGTGCGGTCTCACACTTTGCACGCCCCTTGGGCCGGCCCTGGTCAGATGCATTTAAATGGAATAGCCTCATGCCTCGTTCATTTATCATTTTTTTAAAATATAGCAATAGATTTAGAGGTATGGTTGATAGTATCGCAGTAGGCGACGGACATCAGGTTTTTGTTATTTGATTTAAATCAGATTTTATAATTTTGTTTACAGTTCCTATAGATATTTTTTAACCCTATTCTGAATGAATGTCATACAGATTTTATTTTATATTTTATTTAAATTTAAATCATAGAGAAAGTGAAAATCTTTACAAAAATGTGTGAACACCTCTGTACATCCAATCTTAATAGTTCGACTCAATTTTCTAACTGCTATATATATATATATATAGCGTTCAAATAGCATATATATATATATTGCGTTCAAAATTAGCTATATAAAAGTATAAAAGAAGCCCAAAAACTGTATGATACTTAATTTAGTTCAAATCGTCTGAGCCGTTTTGAAGAGAAAAAATAGCTTGACCCAAAATGAAGCAGGACAAAACGACCCACTAATCGAAATTTTTCGAATATGTGACCTAGCCCAATAGTCTTATCGTTCCCGATAACTATATGATACAAAACTTAGTTTAAATCGTCTGATAGTTTTTAATATAAAAATAGTATGGAAATCTAAGTAAGATTTAAATAGCTTATTCCCGAGTTGCTGCTCATTTAAAAGCGTACGAGCAGGGTAGACCGAGCCATGCTCGTTCAAAATTAGCTATAAAACTGTAAAATTCGCCCAAATACTGTAGGATACTTAATTTAGTTCAAATTGTCTGAGCCGTTTTGAAGAGAAAAAATAGCTTGACCCAGGACAAAATGACCCACTAATCGAATTTTTTCGAACATGCGACCTAGCCCAATAGTCTTATCGTTCCCGAGAACTATAGGATACAAAACTTAGTTTAAATCGTCTGATCGTTTTTAAGATAAAAATAGTATGGAAATCTAAGTGAGATTTAAATAGCTTATTCCCGAGTTGCTGCTCATTTAAAAGCGTACGAGCAGGGTAGACCGAGCCATGCTCGTTCAAAAAAAAATTTTTTTAGTGTTAAGTCCATTATAAAAGTTATTATTTCTTGAAAATATTTCACCCAGTTGTTTAAATCCTGCGGTGCTGCAATTTCTTCCATAGTAAGTAGCAGATTGTTGGCGTAGTTCTTTAATATGCTGTTGAACTTTTTTAAGTTTGTATATTTCGTCTTATAACGATTCTGATTTCGCAGAGTAGGTTCAGCATTGATTTTATATGTTATATATAGATGATCGCTCAAAGAATTGTGACTGTCATCCACTTGCCATGAATCTAACAGATTTCTTGAAGAAAGGCCGCAGAGTGTTAGATCGGGTGTTCCCGATTTGTGGTTTTGATGATAAGTGGATTCAGTATTTGGATCGTTGACTATATATAGATCTCTTTTGTGAAATGTAGTCCAATAGTAAATCGCCCTTACGTTATTTTTTTACATCCCACTGCTTCGAGATGTGCATTAAAATCACCCCCGATTCTGCGTTGGGTAGAGAAATCTGCCGCACCTAGAAATCTTAAATTTTGTGTGAGTATAGTTTAAGCCACCTTATGCACCTAAGGTTTCAGACTTTTAATTTTTTGATAATTAGCTGAAATATTAATTAAAAACAAACTTCTTTCCTTATAAGCCGGCAAAAAACCTGGCGCATGCCCCGTACCCGATTTACGCATCAGGAGAAAATGAAGATCCAAATTGACGGGGTTTTGTTGTGATATTTCGTAGTTTTAAATAGGCGTAAATCTGCCAAAACATCCAGTACAGTTAAAATTGGAAGACATGGTCAGAAAAATCTTACTCTTACGTCGCAAATGCCGCAAACAATTCGGAAAAATGTCGTTGTTAATCTTTTGAAATGCAAATTATCAAAACAACTCGTTTTCTCGAAAGTTTTTTTCCCCTTATGGAAACATCCTTCTACGGCGAATTGTTGAGGTACCCACAAACTAAAAATATGCTCTTAAAAATGAAACCTTCTTCTAATCGTTGATGGTGCATTCAGTTTAAAAATTACGAATTATAACTCTTACATAAGCACCGGCGAACGCAATCATTTCCCTTTTCACAGGGACGAACTTTTTTCGTCCGTATTTCGACAATCTTTTTAGAGCATCTCAGAATTTTAGATTTACACCAATTACAAAGCTTTCGAAGTATTTGTACGTGTAGAAGTATTTAAAAAATAAAATAAAATCATAGAAACAGCGAAAACGCGTAGTATTTTGGAGTGGTTTCGCTCCGATTAGACTTATTAGACTTAAATATGCATATTTTTTCACGAAATTTTAAAAAGAGCTCGGATACAGTTATATTTATAACAGATTAAATTTTATAACCGAGTTCGGCAGATGAGAAGTATTTTGTATTGTTACGTTAATAAAGCCAACGTGAAAACAATGAAGAAAACATATTTCTTTTAGAACTAAATAACATTATTCATTCACGAAATTTGTACAAAGACTGCAAAATCGTTATATTTATAAACGATAAAAAGTTCAAAGATTTCGGGCAGCAAGAAAATTTTTTTAATTAATGAAACGACCTTATGCGAAAAAACAAGTAAATGTCTTCTTACGAGTTCTTTTGTCACTCACTATCAATATTATTTCGCGAATTTTTCATTAAAAAATAGAATTTCGTACAAATTCGGGTTAAAGATACAAAATCGTACAAAATTTTGAAGGTTCTTTAAATTTATTATCATGGGACCGTGCAACTGCCGGATGAGCCAGCTAGTAGATAAGTAAACTATAATAAAGATTTAAAAACACAAAAACTTTTTGAGAAGAAGCTTTCGGAATAAAATTGAAATTCTTTTTTGATTTCAAATGTCTTTCACAAAATATTTTCTAAAAAATATTTAAAACTACAAATTACTGTCGAGTGCTTGGAATATATAACTTAATTAACCTTTCAGAGAATGTTTTACCTTTAAACTTTTGCATATTCAAGTATAAAGTATACATTTTTTATTCGCGTATTCACATTACAATAAAGCCGACTTAGTAAAAAGAGAGTTTCATTATGTGCTTCCTGAATGACGGTCGTTCTTGGCTTGAAAAATGGTAAGAATTTAAAAGCTTACAGATGAAGAAAGGAAGATTCATGTTAAATTTTGGAGTGTATATATTGTAAATAAAACTTAGTATTATATTCATTATTCAATATTCTTATTTAGTCTAACATGTGAAATATGTAATTAAAGCCTACTCTCGTGCGGGCACCACCTCCCCTATCATACTTTTTATTGTAATATTTTGAAAGTTATTTTAATTATTATATGTGAAGCCTAATAGAGGCAAGCGAGGGCAATTAATAAAGGGCGTGCTGTTTGCCCAAGTATGAGGGAGGGGTTGGCGAATAGGTCGGTGAGACTTCCCGTGAGAGAATTTGTTCTTGAGCGAAACAGCAGCGATAGTGACGTAAGGCTGGCCTTTCATCGTTGCATACTAGACATACCAAGTGCAGCTGCTTGAGCTCCGACCCGTCAGAAGTATTTTAATGACCGATAATGCCCAGTATTTGGCGGGTATCAATGGTCCATGAGTCTTAGTAAAAAGATATCCATCGTAAAAATAAAGAGAAACATAATACATATTATTTTGGTATTTTATGGTGTCCACAATAGCACTCTTTGGTCACTTCTATCTTTATCTTACAAGTGGTTAATGGACTATCTAGATTAGTGGGAAATAGTGATAAGGTATTTGGAAAAAATAATTATCCTTAAAATGAAGCATATACAGGGTGTCCCAAAAAGGAGTACCTATTTTTAAAAATGGATAAGAAACAAACGAATAGAGTTATTAAAAAAATTCTTGCAGGAAACGGATGTGTGAAGTCTGGAATTTTGTTTATAATACATTATTATGATAGTTCAAAATCTGACCGACAGATGGCGCTACAGCACCGAAAATTACCCGAAATAAACTGGCAAGGGTATGAATAGGCCACCTTACTCACCAGATTTAAATCCGTGTGATTTTTGTCTTTGGGGCCATCTGAAGGATGTAGTTTAGTGCCAAAATTCCACTTCGCTAGCTGAGCTCATGCGATTAATCGCTCAAGAGTGTACAGCCATTTCCGTACAGACGTTGCAGAAGGTGTGTGCTAATTTCATTCTAAGACTCCGACATGTTAGTGTGATGAATGGAGGACATATTGAAAATATTGTCATTTAATTTTCAATTATTGCTGATGAATGTGGTAGCCACAGCGCCATCTGTCGGTAAGAATTTGAACTAACATAATAAAATACTCTAAATAAAATTCCAGACTTCACATATCCGTTTCCTGCAAGAATTCTTTTAATAACTCTATTCGTTTGTTTCTTATTCATTTATAAAAATGGGTACTCCTTTTTGGGACACCCTGTATATATGAATGACTGTGTATACCAGCGCATAGCGCATGTCTAAACTTTTAGTGTACATTTTCTAATTTTTGCACATTTTCGTTATATTACGCGCGCACTATTCATTGCAAAGAAATTTTAATAAGATTTGTAAAAATAATGAGAAAAAAAATTAAAAAGGCACAATAATTAGTGTTCTTCGAGGAATCTGATAGCCAAATTTTTAAGGCTCATAAAGCATGCATTTTTTGTAAATAAATAGCATGTTCTTTGTTGTCGAAATTTAACTATTTATAATCACTTGTTTTCTTCATTTTATAACTGGCCTATAACGCCCATCTGAGTATTTCGATGAATTTTCTCGTACCAAAATTGCGCATTATAATTTATATAAGCCGAAATAAATCATTTTTTAACTAAAAAAAAATCAAAAAATATATATGTGTAAGTGTAGTCTATGGTATACTTGTAAGCATCTTAAACCCAACCATTTTCTGTTCTATTGTGTGCTAAATTTGATTTACAGGTAAATGTTCCAAATATAAATTACCATAAATTTTAATGAAGAAACTAAAAGTATTTAAGAATAAAAAGAAAAATGTTTTAAAAAGAATCCATTTCTTATTTTCGGTAGAAAATATGAATGATTTTTACTTTATCCACGAATTTGTAACAGTATTTCATTATTACTTATTATGAATTTTTTAAATATGTTCTGTCAAACATACGTTTTAGTAGTTTTGTTACATTTCTTCTTTTGTGACATATATCTAAAAATCCAAACTTCCTTTCATTATCAATGCTAATTTTTCAAAATCGATATGCATGGAAATCAATTTTAAAATAAGTTTCTATTCGACTTGCCAAAATCTATATATTGACCCGCGAAAGGTTAAAAATATTACATGAATTAATTTACATTATAAAGAGCGTCGCTTTTTAACTTTTACGGACATTTTGCAATGGGTTTAGAAAGTGAAATTATCCTCAGAAAAAAATGCAACCAAAATCAGAAAAGTAAGAAAAAGCCCCGTCAGAAATCAATATCAGACAGTTTATATTAAAAAAATCCTTTGAAAATATAAAATACAAACAAGACATTTTTAAAGAACGCTGTCATTAGTTTAACATAACTTTCATGTGTCTTCAGAATCCTAGTGCTGGAGGGATTTTGTACCATATCTGATATGCGTGCAGAAGTCACGGAAAGACCCACTAAACCAACCCCATAATTATAATATAATTATGGGGTATTGTATTGCGTTTTGAAATATTTAGTAGTTAACGATAAACCTTTTAAACCACTACCTCCGTAATAAGTAAATGCCTATCGTATTTGTCTCAAAAATGGAAGTCAGTATGTCCCAGATGCTAATTTGGAAAGTTCCCTCGATTCACGCATTTGGCGAAAAAGTCTTGGCGCGAATAACCGGTAATGGGGTTGCACTCATGCACTCATGCAGGATGCGTGAAACGGGGGAATTTTTTATTTCTCCGCTAGCGTATAGCGTTACTGCATTGTAAACGCGTAAACAAACATTCTTTTTTCGATAATTTATAAGTAATTCACGTTCAAATATTTTATGAATTAATAGTTTAAATAAAATGGCTTCGCTTCTTAAATGTTTGCGAGCGTAAAATGATGCTAAAAAATATATAATCTAACAAAAAGGGCTGACTTTTACTTGGGATGAGCTTTGAATGAACAAAGTCTTACAGATGGTTTTTATTTTGAAGCTATTGTGATTTGTAATTATTGCAAGGGAGTTTTAGGACAGTGATTTGAATAATTTAACCCTCCAATGCATGGTATAGTTGATCAGCTACATCTAAGATTTTAGCTCATATATCACGTGGAGCATTTTGTTTTTAAAATTTTTGTAAATGACCTTTTGCATTTATTTTGATGCATTCTTATTTCACCCCCCCCCCCTCTCCTAGCAGGGCTTAATTTCTAAGAAAAAAGACCTAATATTCTGCAGGTCTAACACCCGTAGCGTCCACCCAAACTCCCCCCTCCCATCACTCTAATTTTCATATTTATATTTTATACATTATTTTCAAAATTTAAAGCATTTTTTTTTGTTTAGAAAAACCAAAATTTTAAGTGCTTAAGCTATCAACTATTCCACTTTTTAGTTTTTACAACTTCCAGATAGAAACCTTTGCCTAATCTTAATGTTAATCAATCACAGAATTCTGCGATTAAATAAGCTCAGGATCATGATTCTGAAATAGTTTTAACACAAAAAATGAATAGTTTGCAGCTATACAGAGTAGCCCAGTGACAGAACTATCTTCAAGTGTCTGCAACACTAGTAATGTCTTCGAAAATAGTCTGCAATATGCAATATATCATATAAATATATTCTTGCTGCTGTTGTAGTGCTAATTAATTATAGCATCATAGATAGATATATATATATACAAACTGTTTGCATCATTTACATAAATAAATTTAAAAAAAAAAAGTGAGACACACAAAGAGGTTTTTTATTAGGCATTAGGCAGAAAATTAGATAAAAAATGGAACTTTGGAAAATGCTTTATTTAAAAGAAGGCAATATTGTTTTATCATTTTCCAAAATTCTTGACACAACTGTGGATTTAATGCATGATACAAATGAAGTTGATGTTGATAATATTTTTGAAGTGGTTGTAAAAACTTGTGCCATATCTATTAATGTGCTTTTTAAAAATTTTCTAACAGATTTATATCCTGCAGAAGGATTATTGAGTTCAATAAAAGCTTGCATATCTGCTGTGCCTATTTCTTGTGCATTTCCATCATCTGCTCTGGTTCTTTTCTGCATTATATTGCTTATCACAGAACCCCAGCCTTCGCATGTTGCTTCAGATACTGGAATTGATAAGCAGAAACTGAAAAACTTTATAATATGAGGAACTTTTGGTTCTTTTCAGAAAAACATCGCTTTCACCTCATTTTTTTCTTTAAGTATTATTATATCAGGGATGATTTTGAGAGAAAAAAAAAACTGGAATTCACAGCAAAATTTCTGAAAGGCTACAGCACAGGGTGAGGGGATAAATCCCTTCGGCAATAATTATTTTTGTTGCAAGTTGGGTTAACTGTGTTTCAGGTCGATTTCAGACTGAGTGTAGATTTCTGCAATTTGGATTCGGGTTAACCCGTTTTTGCAAAAGTTAGTTCAGCATATCATTTCAGATTAAAACTATACCTATTATAATATGTTTGTGTGTACTGAGGTTTGTATAGATGTTTGTGTGTGTGCTGTTTATAATAAAGACAGTTGCATTTTTTCCACGACCCTTTCACAAAATTCGCATTTTTTCCACGATCCTTTGACGAAATTTGCATTTTTTTCTGCAATTCTTTGACAAAATTAAAGTTTTTCTTGCAATCATTTGACGAAATTTGCTTTTTCTGTGATCCCTTAATGAAATTCAAGTTTTTTCAGTGATCCTCCGATGAAATTCACGTTTTTTGTGCGGTCCTTTGACAAAATTCACGTTCCCGTGATCCTTTGATAAAATTCGCGTTTTTCCTGCGATCCTTTGATGATATTCGCGTTTTGTCTGCTGCCTTTTGACGAGATTCATGTTTTTTCAACAATTCTTCGACAAAATTCGTGTTTTTTCAGCAATCCTTTGACGAAATTTGCTTTTTCTGTGATCCTTTGACTATATTTATGTTTTGTCTGCTGCCTTTTAACGAGATTCATGTTTTTTCAACGATCCTTTGACAAAATTCATGTTTTTTTCAGCGATTCTATGATAAAATATGCTTTTTTCCACGATTTATTGACAAAACACAGTCTTTCCCATTCAGTTCTACAATTTATCATATGTTGTCAGTTCACCATTCTTGAGAACTAAAAATGTAGTCGAAAATAACAGGAAGAAAGATAGTAAATGACAATAAATACTCAAAATTTTCGCTTCATTGAATTAGCTTTGAACTGATATCACTATCAAAACATTCAGTATAGTGCAATATATAAGTTTTAATTAAGATTTTTTATTAAATTCATAATATATGGGAAAGTGGAGAGAAAAGATTAGTAAAAGAAAAAGAATTGAATGGAAAATCACAAAATTTTTAATTAATCCCATCGTTTTCGTACAGTCTTTTAAACATGTAATTTCAATGCCAGACATAAAGGCGACTCTATCCCCAGATTAAAATAATAAATAAATTAAAAGCCTAATGATAATCGAAGAACCTGAGCTAAGATGTTTAAACTGCATTATAGGTAATTAAAGTTTTTCTATTAGAGTGCCAGCCAGGTATTATGATAGGGAAAAGTGAGCTTCGCCCGCTATCAGATTGGGACATTAGATGTAATTAAGAAACATCTGTATATTTGTAATACTTTTGCGAGAATGTCGAGATGAGGGGGGATGTGGAATGAATTTTTATTAAATATTGTATTTATTTTACACAAACTTGCACTCACCACAAGGGGGCGCTTTGCTATCTCTGTTTCTATGGGCTGAATCATGACAGGATATGACTCTTTCCACTCGACATCGATAGAGCTTACTGATTTTAGTTTGGATTTTGGCCACCAGGGGGTGCTTTCCTA
This sequence comes from Maratus michaelseni, assembly GCA_963931845.1. Taxonomy (NCBI): domain Eukaryota; kingdom Metazoa; phylum Arthropoda; class Arachnida; order Araneae; family Salticidae; genus Maratus; species Maratus michaelseni. The sequence continues at coordinate 340,226,080 of OZ007587.1, read as the reverse complement.
TCTCTTGTTCTATGGGCTGGATCATGGCGGGGTATAGCTTTTTCGACTCGACTTACAGTAACATATGTGAGTGTGCATGGCATGCCCAGTGTATGCTGGCTAAGGTAGTGGGGCCCCCAACATTAGATTTGTTTAAAAGTAAAAAATTATTCAACACTGATTTCAGATACAATTAAGGTTGTTAACATAGGCAACGCCGGCCGGGTAAGCTAGTTATAGACCGGGAGGCGACAGCGCAGACAACCACCTCATCGAGTTCACGGCTGAAATTCCAGAATTAGTTAAAACTTGATTCGCATATTAAAACGCAATCGGTCTGCCAAGTCATATCTTGGTGGAAAACACGTGAAAACCCGATTATAGTGGTTGACTCGTAGGTTTACCGTTGTGTTTTCCTGCACACAAAAGTATGAAAACATGGAGAACTGGGTGCAGGAAAACACAATGGTAAACCTACGAGTCAGCCGCTAAATTCAGATTTTAAGGTGTTTTCCACCAAGGTATGACTTGGCAGACCGATTGCGTTTTAATATGCGAATCGAGTTTTAACTAATTCTGGAATTTCAGCCGTGAACTCGATGAGGTGGTTGTCTGTGCTGCCGCCTCCCGGTCTATTACAATATAAGGGCTCAATACATTAAAACAGCTTAACCTGAGCTCTAATTAATGGAACCTACACAAATTTTACACGTGTATACATATTCATTATAAAAAGGGACTGGTAGTTTTTTATCGATGTCCTCTAAATTTAACTATAAAGTAAGTATAAAAGCCAATACAATCAACCGACTATAAACTGGGCCCTAAATTATGTATCTCACCATTTTTTTAAGTTACACATAACACGAATTCCAATTAATGCTTCCTGCACAATAATCATTTAAAAAAAAAGAGAATTTTTTGTCAATATGTGTAAAGTGTAATTAAAATATAAGGGGATAACCAGAGCCATCCTTAGCAAAAGTGAGGCCACGTGCCAGAAGATTTGCGAGATTTTTCTCTTTCAAACTAGTTAATCCATCTCTCCCATTCCCACCAATGTTGCCAATTTAGCTGATTTTTTTTTCATGTACCAGAAATTTCGAATAGTAATTTTTGCTTTATTTAATGACAAACATTCTGTGAATAAATAAAGTGAAGAAATTCTGGTAGATATTTTAAATAAAAAAAATTCTTCTAAATTGACAACACTACTTCTCATAACGGAATTGCCTTTTTAAAAAGCTCGCATAACATACACATTGGTGCACCCAGGATTGCACTTTTTTGGGGAGAGGGGAAGGGTGGGAGTATTATGTTTTAGTAGAGGTATATACAGACTCTAACCAATTTCCTTTCATAATTCTCGGACTGGACTCTAGTTTTGTTTTTTACCAATTTGGGTTGGCCATGTCAAAGAGAAATTTTATTTTCTTCTTTCTTTTTTAAAGTAGTTAAAGATAGAGAGAGAACATCCTCATGCTTTTTAATCACCAAATTGCCGCAGAGAGATGTTAAAGGCACTGTTCCACTGGAAATTGTGTTGACTTTTCGAATTCAGATTTTGAAATGGGGTATAATCTACATATTAAAAAATGCTACTAGTTAGCGAATAAATCTAGAAATACCTTCCTACACAGGAAGGGATTTTCTGCAATTGGAGACATAGGCATGGTACGTTTGGATTGGAAGAATGGAAAAGCAGAGAATGGCTTCTTTTTAACACTTTCCAAACCTAGTTGAAAAGTGTTTATGACTTCGGTTTGTCTGCTGTCTGTCCGTGCTCTAACTCCCGTAAATATGCTCGGATTTCCCTGAAAATTTTATATGTTATTGCCGTTATCTATAGCATGTTCCCTATTTCAACTGAAGTGTGTAGCACTTATAGTTTTTTGCAGGGACACTTAAAAAAATTCCGTTACATTACGGTCTATGGGGAAAAATCATTTGCGGTTTATTTTAATGATGTTACACAATTTCAAACACATTGTAATTGATATATATCACTAAGGTGCAGTACAAGAAGCTTAATATTGAATACGGTGTGCATAGCACTTATAGTTACTTTACAGGGGCAGTCAATTAATTCCGTTACATTAAATCTATGGAGAAAAATCGTTTGCGGTTTAATTAAATAATGTTTCACAATTTTAAACGCATTGAAATTTCTATATATCACTAAGGTGCTATATATAAATTACAAGAGGCTTACTGCAGACTATTGTGTTTTTAGCAGTCATCGTTCATTTACAGGGACATACAAAAGAATTCTCTACTCTCTGTTAACAATAATTCCTGGAAGTGCGTTTTAAGTTGCTGAACGAGATTTTAAATTTAACTCACTTTTTATCTATTACTTGGTGTGTATAAATTCTGTAGATCATATACAGGCAGCACAAAAGTTCACGAACACATTTCCGTTTATTGGCAGAAACTCCAGAAGAAGAATTTTAAACTGTGCTACACGTTTCCTAACTACACTAAAATTTAGCATCCTATGTAGTATATATACAAATCTATAGATCATATACAAGACTGAATAAAAATATTCGGATATTTTTCCGAATATTGAATATGTTGGAAATGCCTGAAATTATGTTTTAAAATATGTTATGTGTTTTCCATGTTGTTTACTTAGATGTTATTATTCAGCTTATTAAACGGTAATGATTCGTAAAATTATTTTGGAAGCGTTGGAAAGTGTTACATAATCTATGCTTGACGCATGATTTTTCGTTCTTGTTTCTTATTCATTTGATCTTGTGTATTGTAAATGGAACTTTTTACTTTTATTATTAAATATAAATAAAATTAGTCAATAAAATTAAAAACATGTTTATAATAATACAAAAAACTTGTATGTATTTATAATAAAAATTACATATGTTTTATAAAAAAAATAAATGTGTGTGTAAAATTAAAACATTTTTTAACTTTTATTATTAAATATAAATAAATTAGTCAATAAAATTTAATAACATGTTTATAATAAGTAAATATGAATGAAAATTATTTTGGAAATGAGAAGCAAAACAAATATGTTTTGATTTAAAATACAAGATGGCGAAATTTGGGTGAATTCCAAAGCTGTTCCTTTTTTTTTTTCACAAATGTATTATCAAATACTGATGATGGAAAATAATATTTTTGCAAAAACTGTTGCAACTTTAATTTTTTTTTAAATTATTATTTGAACACCGCGTGAGCTTCTTTTTTTTTTTTTTTACTTTTGAATAAAATGTTAATGTTAGACAGAATGTAGATAGATGTAAACATTGATTATTATATTTAGTTCTAGTTTATTATTATTTTTCATCAGGATGGCTCTGCCCCCCCCCCCCCCCCCACCAAACAGAGCTGTATTAGCTTTAGTTTTAAGCATGGTTTTAACAATCTGGATGAAAATATGTTTTTTGTTCAATGGTCAAAAGCATTTGTTAAATGGTAAAATTAGTGCAACATTCTGAAGGGTTTGTCAAAATAACAATTAACAATATTTAATAAAACACTTGGAAGTTTTTGCTAGTACTTTAGTTACACTTTAATCGTCATTACTTTTTAATTCAGCACCTTTTTTTTAATTAAGCAATTATGTATTAAAAATATCTTTTCAATTATAAGAAAAGAGAAAACTAAAATTATTCTGTAAAAAATAAATATTGCAATTTCTTATAATGATCATATTAATATTTTTATGGAACAGTTTTATAAATGATTGACATAAGACATTTACTCTTTAAATATGAATATTTGTCCTCCCTGTATACAATCCTATTTAGAAGCACACTAAAAGTCCTCAATGAAAAAAAAAAAAACACCAGAAATCTAAATGCAATGTCTGTAATTTTTTTTTTTTTTTTTTTTTTTGTAAAAGATAGGCAAAAGATTTCATCAAAATTTAACTGTTTAAAAATATCTTAGTATGCAATTCACAGTAAACAGCTATTCCTATTTATAAATAAAGCAACAATAAACACAGTTATTGTTTATTTAAACCAAATTCTATAACAGTAATGCTGAAAACAGGTATTTTTTCTTAATTCTTGGTCGCCTACATTGATTTTTTAAGTATTATTCAATGGCTGTTTAATATTTTTAAACAATTTATAATACACAATCACTAATAATTTAATTTCATGAAATATTATTTTATATATATATATTCAGTCTAATTTTAATTCTTATTTCTAAATATGAATAATTGTGTATTATTCTGTAATAAAAAATTATAAATAATTATATCCAAAATTTGTAGGAATTTTGATTAAGATATATAAGTAAATAAAATAATAAAATCAACCAAATATACATTAAAAAGTAATCTGCACAAGTATTTAGGGCTAACTCATGGTTAGCCCTAAATAGAAAGGATGTTAATTTATTCTTTTATAAATTGAAAGCTTATAAAAAGATAGAATTTTATTGAAAAATGAAGTACTCTAAAAAAAAAATAACTGCAGGGACATTTAGAAAGCTGGACAAAAACTGGTATTACTTAATCAATAATGTCATGAAACAAAAATTATACCTTGAATTAACGCTGAAGTAGAATGTTGATTCAATAACTCCCATTCCAAGCTTTGCAGAAAATTCCAACTGTTACATTTTCACAACCATATCCATACAGAATTAAGTGTAATTGAGCAAGTATTGTCAATGATATGATGAGCATAACAAATCATACAGCACAGACAATACCCATTCAATTAATGTACTGGGAGCTGAGAGTTGCTGATGTTGTTCATAGTATTGAGCAGGAGCTGTCACTGAAAAAAATAATCCATATTTTAAAAGAATGCAGAAAAATATATGAAATACAGAGTTTATTAAAAATATAACCCAAGCTTATTTTAAGAGTGACACGGGAATACTATAAAATTAATCATGCAAATTATTTTCTAGATAAATCACTTAAAAAAAGATTTACATTTACACAGTTCATGGTAGTATAATTATTATTATTATTTTGTGTGTGTGAAAGAAAATGCAGCCTTTGAAATTTTTAAAAGTTATACATGAATTTATACAGAGAAAAATATTTTTGTTAAAATTGCAATCTTGGTAATAAGTAGAATAAAAGAAAGAAACTCTCTGAAAGTATAAATTCTAGTATAAACAAACGCGATTAGCAATTTTATTTATATATTTGGTACAACTATTTTGATCGATGTTAAAGTTCGGTAACAATATTAATTATAATAGCCAAATATATATACATATATATACTACAGTGATAAATAATAAATATCTTAAAACTTACTTTTATCAAATTGTTACATTTCATTTCCTAAATATAAACAGAAACAGAGGAGCCAGATAAATAATACAAGCAACTAGTTTTGCAAACAACGCTAAGCTTGATGCCACATTTGAGAGATCAGTACCATATTTTGTATTTTATCTCAAAATGCGTTTCTCGCCAAAAATTCTCGCCAAAAGTGCACCAATCGAGGGAACTTTCCAAATTCGCGTCCCAGATAGTAGCGCCACCTAGGCGCTACCATCTGGGGATGTATCATCAGTTGCTACCAGTAATGTTAATTTAATCCCCTACTTTGGTATTTTGCATTACTCTTTTTAAAACTTACTTATAGTTTTTGATCTGTTAATTAAATTTTATAGTGTTAATAAATATTTTTGCTCCATAAACATTGTTTGTGTTATTTTTTATGGAAATGTATTTATAAATAAAGGTCATTGTTATTAACTTATATATTATAATTAATTAAAAAAGAACTTTTATATTAAAATCAAATGTTTTAAATTAAAAATATCAGTTACTACAGCAATTTAAATTGTTATTATAAAAGAAAAGATAATAAATACATTTTTGAAATTCTAGAAATTAATTACAAAGTTTATTTATAAGGTATATTTTTTAACTTTCCATATAAATATTCTAAAGTTTAAAAATTAAATTTAATATTTATTAAAAACATATTAAAGCAAATAAACAATTACAGGATAGTAGAGAAGAAAACATATATACAACATATTAAGTAAATCAATTATTTTAACATGAATTGGGTCATTTGGGGACTTTTATCTATTATATGGACATAACTTTGTCCTCTGGTACTTTTAACGGATTTTTCATTTTTAAGTAAATGAAATTAATTCTACAAGAATTATCTTTAAATATATATTAGAATGTTTAAGTAGGGATACTCACGCTCCCTTTCATCATAATACATCATATTAAAACCTTATATTTTGCCGCAGTTAAATAAATAAATGTTGGTACTTCTTTATTTTTCAATGAATCATCTCTAGCGAGGAGCACCAGACTGTTACTTTATACGAACAAATGTCCATGGGATTTATAAAGGTATTAGAACTGGTGCACTAATAAAATGTTTCTGATTTTATCCCGATAATCATGAATTATACATGTGGAGATCTTTCTGCGCAATAAATACATATTATTTCAGCAAGAAATTGACTCTAGCGGTTCATAATCTTTATGTCCAGATTGCAGACTTAATAATCCTGCGTAACTTCTTCGATTCTCGTTAAGAAAAGAATAATTTCCGCATGGCTAAAAGCTAAACTATGTGTCTTTAGGTTAAGACAGTCTTCAGCGTGATAATTAAATATTCCATCGTTAGGAAACTGCAGGAAAACATCTGCTTGTTAAACAGCTTCATCGAAGAATATATGGATACTAACTGCAGATTGACTATTCGAAAAATGCAACATCTCCATCGGAGATCGAATGTCAGAATCTAACTCATTTTATTAACTGGAGAACTACATTGAAAACTTTAGATTCGAATGTCTCTAAGACGAAAATCTCATTTCATCTCTCTCTTTTCTCCGGTGGGCAGGTCCTGTAAAATATCCCCGCCTTTCGGAATATCCGGAGCGCGGAAAAGGTTATGGTTGTACACTCAGAAAAAAAAAAAACTGATTAAAACTACAAACATATTTTTTGAGTACATTTTGTTGTTTTAGAAAAATTGGAGTAAAATCGAACCATTTTACTTTCAATTAACAAAACATTTTTGCTGACGATACATTTTTTTTTTTTTTTGGAATTGCAAAAAAAAAAAAAAAAAAAAAAAAAAAAAAAAAAAATTGTTGATTCAAACAAAATTTTTATTGACCCATATTTAAACAAAAATTTTGTTTAAATATAGGTAAATGGAAATTTTGTTTCAATCAAAAAAAAAAAAAAAAATTGTTGAAAACCACTTTTTTTTGCAAATCAAAAAAAAAAAAAAAAAAAAAAAAAAAAAAATTATCGTCAGCAAAAATGTTTTGTTAATTGAAGTAAAATGGTTCAATTTTACTCCAATTTTTCTAAAACAACCAAAATGTACTCAACAAAAATGTTTTGTAGTTTTAATCAATTCCCTTTTTCTGAGTGTAATTACTCTTCCACTTGCTTTACTGGATCTTCTCCGTGACCAATGCCGCACGTATGTAAATTTCCTTTCCCGTCCACTTGACATTTAAACTGAGGCTAAGTGCTCTTGATTGCAAATCCATTTATTCAGACACGCTGGATTTTTATTCTTCCAAACTATCAAGCTTGTCCGACATTTCGTCTCTATATCTAAGTTTACGAATGTTTTATGACTCGGGGAAGAATAGCAAAAACTACATTGGTGGCTTCGTTGTTTTGGGATTTAAAATTGTCTAGTTTATTAATGCTTAATTGAAATAACATATACACAAAAATAAATAATGAAATGATATTGTTCAGGAAATTGGGAATGAAATTGTACCAAGAAATATATCCCTAAGTTTATTTTATGCTGAGCTATTAAAAATGTCCTCTATTTGGATAGAGTTCTATTTTATCTATTCAAAGTCTGTATAAAGTTTATGAATATTTGCCACTGGTGAATAGTGGAGTATAAAACTACATCACCTAGCGTATGCTTTTAAGTGTTGTTAGTTTAAGAGAAGATGACAGTTGGACATGTGTGTATAAATGCAAAATCATTTTCCTTTCAAAACAAATTCTGACTTTTATGTATGAATGACTTTTATGTCTAATAATAAAAATAAATTAACATTTAACAAGAATTTTCAGTTAGGGATTTTTTTTTTAAATTTTGAATCATAAAATAATTACAAACACTAATTCTTTTGTTAATTTATCATAATGAAATTAAAAATAAGATATATAAATAATTGAAAATGCAATGACATATTAAAAATAAAACGCATAATCTCAATTCTTGTAATTTAATGCAACAAATTATTAATAAGGAACACATGCGAAAATAAAATTTAGTTTACAAACCATTGAAATTTAGGTACTATTATGTAATAATATTTAAGTAATAGTATTAAATTTAATAATATTTAATAACAGTATTTAACAAATAATATTACTAAGGAAACTTTAAATATGAGTGTACTAGGGGGCTCAGCCCCCTACTCGCTAACGCTCGTCAAACCCCCGTGAATTGCGGAGCAATTCACGTTGAGACCGCTTCACTCGCTCGCCCCTTTCTTTCAGCAATTCTAGCCGGAATAAATTTTACCATTTTAAACATTTGAACATATGAAATTGACAATTTTTTTTAATGTAAAAAAGTAATTATCCGTTAAAAACATAACTGTAAATGCATTTAGTTGGAAAATTCGCTACCAATGGGCATATAAATCATATAAATACTATGAAAAAGGGATCTTTTGTACAGCACGACATAAATTCATTAGAAAAATAAAACTACGTGATAGGAAGATAGTTTATATATACCATCAATCATTGTTTAAGTTTCGTTCGGCATTTTATTCTTCTAAGTTACAAAAGAATTTATTTTTACTTCATCAGTACAGCAACAGATGGCGGCAGGTGAAACCTAGACAGTTGATTTTTTTTTCCTCCGACTTTTGAGTGAGTGAAATTCGTAAATGAATTCTAAATAAGAGTTGAGAATTCATTTGAAATTAATGATATTGCTCATAATTAAAATGAGGAATTATCTCAGACGCTTTGGATTACGTACACGTTATTTTATTTTTAATAATTGCTAGTTTGTGTTTCATTCTATGGTTTCACTGCTTTCAGACTAACCGCCATATTGGAGGTGGAGCTAATCTGATCTAACACAATCTAGTCTGTTCATTGGTCTGAGCTCTGGAAACTAAGGTTGTTGCCAAACCATAAGTTACAAATTCAGCCCTATTTTCGCGCCACGTAAGACAAATATATATATAATGTTAAAAGCTGGAATTATACTTAAATGAGTCATATTTATTCCGTATTATTTTAATAACAAAATACTTTGTTAAAGAAAAATAAGTTACAGAAAATACAAAAACAGAAGTAAAATGGAATATTTTAATGTAACCCACAGACAAAGAAATTTTTTTCATTTACCACAGAGAAGTTATATTAGTAACAGTGTGACAAATACGACACATTCAACTGTTCACGAACTGTCCTCTTTAGCCGAATAAATGTCTTACATTAGTTCAGGTAATGAAAAATCATAGTGATACATTCCCAACAATTACATTACCATCGATACTTAACACGAATTACTTGGATGGATAATTTTTGTTTCTGTTAGACAAAAAAATTAGAGATCCTGTACAATTGTGGTAAATGCAATTAAATGTCGCAAAAAGCAAGATTTAAGAGCATAAGTTACTTTAGTATCAAATTAGCAACGATAAATTCACTAAATTGCCTCAAAGATAATTAAATACTTGAATTATTATTACAATATAACTTTTGAGAAATTTAAAACTGAAATATAAAGTTTAGATAGATATTATTGTTTAAATACTTTTTAAATTCAAATAATTTATTATTTACTAGAAAAATATTTTAAAAGAATTTTCAAAATTCTATACAGCCAATTCATATGAATATCTGTTACGTTATGGATAAATTACTTAATTTAAGTATATTGACTTCTTCCTTAAATATATCTATCTCCTAAAAGATCAATTAGTGGAAATGTGAATAATTTGACTCCATTGTAGCATTAACTGGAATATGCAGTATATCTTATTTAATTAAAAAATATAAACTGAAATTTCTTTTACTTAAGTATTACCGATCTCTATCTTGGGAAACACCAAAATAAATACTCAATTAATTACGAACATTCATTTAATCAATTGAAATTTTAATTTAGAAACGGATGGACATTATTATTTTTATTTTTATTAGAATTATACTTACCGTTTAAATTTACTTCTAAAAGTAATAGCATTTATACAATTTTAAACTAGTGATTAGGAAATATTTAATTTGATATACTTATAGGCAAGAAGAATATTCAAGGAAAAATAAATTAGAATATCTTTAAAGATTTTAATGTTCTAAAATTCTGAAGTCTATACTGAGTTAAAAATTAAAAATGTCAATGTCTCAGATTATGCTTTAGTGTTTATTTAGCGTGAAATATATTTTTTATTAAACATCCCATTTTTTAACGCGTAATGGTCCCATTAATAGGACGCGTATTTTTATTGAATACACAGTCGAACCAGGTTAAGACGCTTTTCAAGAGACTGGACGAAAGTTGTGTATTAAGCAGGATCTCGTATTAAACGTGATTTACATATTATTGCAGGAATTGAGCTTATTTACATATCTAATCCGCCTCGATGAAGTTTAAAGCTTTTGTTCATATGTTTATGGTTAAAAATTGTGTATTTCATACTTATTTAGATTAAATTTAACCGTATTCAAACTTAACTCATTGTTTGGGAAAATATATAAATTTAAATATGACATTATTATTGATTAATACGTTACAGCCAAAAATAAACAACAAAAGTAATTTTACTGCTAGCCTTTTTATTTAACATATACTACAAATATGAAATCTTTGCGGAACAATTCAGTTATTCAAACTCTATGTACGTATTACTTGCGATAATGAGTAATGTATTTAAAGATCTACCACAATTTCCGATTAGTAATATTAGCTTTAATTCATACGCCATTACATAATACAAACATTACTACTAGGAAATAGTGATAGATATCTGAATTTAAAAAATACCAGTAAATTTGCAAAGACGGAAGAAATTTTCATCTTAGCCTATGAATTAGCGTATTAAACGAGATCATTTGCCTCAAGGTGGTAAAACTCGCGTAATAACCGTTCGCGTATTAAACGTGATATTTTAACATTAGTCTTATGGGTGATACACATGTGACCGGAAAAATCCGCGTATTAAGCGGGATCGCGTATCTACCGTGAGCGTATTAAGCGTATTTTTGTCTTGAAAATTATTTTGGTAATTATCTGTATGTAGTAATGATAGTACATGTGTATAAATTTACCGTTATGACTTCCTTTATGTTTCAAAATTTAGTAATAATAAAAGTTTGGAATAGTTATCAAAGTGAACAAAATGTGAGTGTATCTGAGGCCATTCAGTGCCAATTATGTCTTTGTGTGGGTTACTCTGCCCGCCAATGCAGAATCGCACCTATACTAAATTTCCATAATAACCCCTGCCAGCCATAGATCAACCAAACGTATAATTGAGAATTGGCAATCTGGAGAGTTCAATCCTCAGGAGACCGTTACTCCAGAGCAAACTAAAAAAAATCCACAAGTAATTGATAGCACCTCACTTCCTCATGATTCTGAATTTATTGCAAATGTAAATGTTAAACAACCTGCAATTCCTGTGATTCAAGCAAAAATTAAGGAAAACATTATCCCCTTGTACTCGACACGGGAAGTTCAATATCCTTAATTTCCAGATCTTTTTTTGACAAACATAAACATAATGTTAAATATAGATACCTGTCCAGAAACGTAAAAATATCCACAATAAATTCGCATGTCGACTTTAACGGATGTGTTGAACTCTCAGGTTGGGACAATGCATTTTCGACACCCACTCTACCTCAATGACCTTCAACCATCATCTAAATTTACCGGTATACTAGGCTTTGATTTCATAAGAAAATTTAACTTTATAATGTTTCCTGAAATAGAAGTTTGAAAATCAAAAACGAATTCAATTATTTCTCCAATAGAGACTCTCACCAAAAACTTTAACATCAGCCAACATTTCGAAGCAAAAATTCAGAAAAAAATAAAAATTAATAAGAAATTATCAGATGTTGACTTCTCAAAATTGCTTAATGTTCCACCATTCTTTCCTAAAGGTCACAAAACACGTCATCAAAACACGTCGGATCAGATATTAACGTGTACCATGTTGCCCGACCATTCCATTATATCCGAACTTCTTTTTCTTGAAATTTACGTAATTTTCCCAGTGCGCGCCAGCAACCAACATACATTACAGTGAATTTTTACCATAAACGGTAGCTAATTGCTATAAGATTTTAATATAATTGCTGATTTTATTGATGAAGCACCAAATTCATTAATGTATTTCTATTTTGTTATTCTATTGTATTGATTATATTTGCATTGATTTCTTCTGCATTTTTGCAGCTTATTTTATTCAATTGATACAGCGCGAGCAGAAGACGAAGTGGATTTTCAAGTATTCCACGCAAACTAGTATCCTTATATGAAATCGGAGAAGAAAGGATCTACCGGCCAGGTACCATTCTACTTACTACCTACCTTTGATCCAGAGATTCGCCACATCACTGCTGTTAATTGCAAATATGTGGCAATCACTCGAGGTCACTCTGCAGAATCCAGTGAAGGACATTTTCAGAAATGATGACTAAACTTAATGCTGCTTCAACTCGGTAATCTGGAGGAAATCTGAGCTTTATAGCATGTCTTCCACTATCCCAAATATGTTAATAATACAAACTATTTTTTTTCTTGTTCGTTATGTTACATGTGCATTAAATGTTCTGTAAATGTATAGTAAAAATCGAATTATTCATTATTTACTGAAGTGTTTGTTTTAATAATTTAAACAGTCATTCATGACTCAATAAATGTTTTGCAATGTATCACGTATGATGACATGATAAAATATTTACTTGCTGAAAATTTAGAAAAATGAAAACAGTAATAAATCGTTGTAGAGTGAAATATGAAAAATCGAGGAAGGCACAAATTAACCGATTTTGGGTAATGACACGTTGTCTAAGCTACGAAGCGATTTAAATGTGGAGTAAAAAAAAGAACGAAATAAATAAAGTCAGTTTCATGTTTGTATTCAAAATTATTTAATTCGATATTAATCAATATTATGCTTTAAAATTTGATACTAAATGCAATATTTGCTCATTTTTATATGAAATTAATTTATGTTGAATATATTACAAAAACGATCATAGCATACCATTGTATTTATTAATGGGATACGTATTTTTCGCAAAATACTGTGGAATTTTATATAGCTTTTCTACGAGATTGCATTTGAATAAAAATCGTTATTTTCTCACATGTCATAGCTATTTCAATGCATTTTATTTTATATGCTAGTTGAAGATTCTTTAAGGTATCCTACTACACTTAAATAGCCAATTTTCAGGAAGTACTGCATATTTGTTTTATCGTTTTGTTTCAAAATCGGTGAAATTAGCAATATAAAGCGTCTTATATTCTCTTTGTAGGATCATTAGAAGTGTATTAATGGCTGTTGTATTTTCAGCACTTAAACTAGAAATGTGCATTTAAGTAACTGGAAAACCTGTATTTAAGTAATCTTAAGAAAGAAAATATGTACAAATATTAATATTCAGAAAAGTACAATATATAAATCTGTAGATTTTAAGAATTTAAGTTGAATGTTCAGAAATAAAAACTTTAAAAGCGTCTTTGTATTTTAAAAGAATCGATTTCTTAAAAGTGTACTTTTCATGAATAATTCGATTCGAAAATCGTTAAATTTCCAAACAGTATGCTGCTATTTATATCAGAATTATCACCTGCAATTTATGTAATGTGGTGTGTATAAGGAACTGGGGATTTAAAAAAATGGAAATTACCTGAAGAATCACGGCTATTTTTCAAAATTATTGCACTTAAAATACACGACTAAACAGTAGACTAACAATTAGAATTCATGTATTTCTTGAACATTTTACTTTATAGTTTAGATTGTTGTTCATTACATTTTTAGTACCTCAAATTGTACATTTATGGAAATAAATAAATCTTATGGCGAGGACATTTTTGGTAAGAAGAAATTATTACATTATTTTTCATTAAAGTTTTAAATATTAAAATGAAACTTCATCAAAATAAATTGTTATGCAAATGAAATTGCCTTTCTGTATACTAATATAATTGTAACAATCAATATTACACTTGTTTTAGCTTTATTTATAAAAAATGTGTGTAAAAAGTAGCGGAATCCCTTAATGTATATATTTTAATATATAATTCCAAGCATGGTAGTTAATATTTCATTAATTATATACTGAACAAATAAAAACCTTTGTGTCTGTAAATATTGAAAGGAAATGAAAAATGTATTATTTCAAAATAAAAAATTTTACGCAACTTTAAATGTATTTGTTTACAAATACAATCAAAATTTGTTTACCCAAGAAATACAAATATATTCAATTATATCTTTAATGTATTCTTAAAAATTGTTTCTCGTTTTATCAGTTAAAACAACATTAAAACCTAAGAATGTTTATATTTATATGCATTTGAATCTCTCTAATCACATATAATTATTTTGTGTGCTTAAACAAATAATAAATACTACTTTTATTAGCTACTTTATATAAAGGTATAGCGTATTTGGTATTTCCTGAAAATAATAGATAAAATTTATATTCCTGAAGATAATATTTTACCAAATATATTTTACAGAAATATAAATATAACAAATAGTTAAAATAACTATTTTAATTTTTAAATAAAAAAATAACTTATGTCTACAATAATATTTAAATAGATAACAGTATAAAAACAATTACACGCATGTTTCTTAAAAGTACACTTCTTAAAAATCTTATGACTGAGAAAAACCTTTTGCAATTCCTCATATACGCAATAAATTGCTATAATGAGAACAAAAAACATTTTATATCTAATAAAATCCCTTACGTTTTGAAACTGAATTGGACTTTCTTATTATCGAGAATAAAATAGCGTTATGCAAACTGCACTTGTTTTATTGAAATATTTTTGAGATATTTTAAGTGCATAGTTTCATTCAAAGTATTTTACGTATCTCTTGTAAACAAATAGCATTGAATGTTTCTCTAAGTATAAAATAAAATCCTGATTATTTTTATAAGAGATTTCCAAAGACTTTATTTGCAATATATAATACGATAAGATTTCCTTTTGTTCATGAAAAAACTGTAACTATTCTAGAAAAAAGTTTTAGGAAAGGGGACTAGAACGTTTTGTTTACATATATCTGAAAAATAAAACAGTTGAAAAAAAACTCTTGTATCCTTATATCGCATGCTTAAACCATGAAACTCCGGATAACAGATCATTTTGTATGACAGTTTAAAAGTTTGTTTTAATGCAAAACAGTCTAGCAGTAATATTAAAAATTTAAATTATATAATATTCGAATATGTACAGAAAATCCCATTAAAAATTTAAAAAAAAAAAAACATGTGAGAGAGATGACATAATACTTTCAGTTAAACTTAATAGAAAAGAAAATCTGCGATTGTACAATATACAAAATACGAAAGCAATGTTTTTTATATAATGTAATGTCAAATAATGACGTTTTCTAAACTAAAAAATACATTTCGTGCTAATGTCCCATAAAACCATCAACAGTATCTGAAAAACGAACAAAAATCAGTATACGAGGGCCACTCTGAATTTTTTAAACAGGGGTAGACGATACTCGCCAAAAAAAGTTATTGGTCGGATATGTAAATTTGATAACTTTTATATACGCAGACAAAAATTTGTGTCGACAATTGCATTTTAACTATCGTACATTAAATTTAGAAAGAAGAGAAAATGTAGTTTACACAATAGTCCAGTAGAAATAGCATTTTACCTTACAAAAATTCGGGTAACTCTGATTTTTGGATATGTTGTAAAGGTTGACCCTTTAATAAAAAAAACAAGTTTTCGACCTTCTAGACCTTGTGCGTTTTTCACAATATTGAAAAAACCAATATTTTTCAGCACTTTTTACAATTTTTCTTAAATAACTTGGTTTCAGTGCATTTCACAGAAAAATCACTTTCACCATTTTGTAGAGGGTAAAATTCTTTACAACATGCACCATTCATGTTTGTAAATTGTCCAAATAGGGCTTGCGATACGGAGCCGGGAAAATAGGGTAAAATTTGCAAAAAGTGCAAAAATCCACAAATGTCGTTAGTTTTTGCTTAATATTCCAGTTTTAGTGCGTTTTAGAGACAAATGTGTAATAATAAAATTTTTTTAAAGCATGAGGTAGTCTATAGATTTAATTTATTAGATAATTAAATATTGGTAATAGATCTTAAGAATCACAGCAAAAAGATTTTGGGTCAAAACAGGAAAATAACGCCTGACAAGTTATTAATTTAAAAAATGATCTTTTATTTTTGATATTGGAAACACGATGTGGTTAATTAATTATAGAATTTACAAGAAATTAATCAACAAGTATATAGTAAGTATAGTCTCTTTGTCATATATGTTTCCTTTTTCTGCTGCTTGGTCATGGTAATGATAACATCGGCTCAGATACTTCATCGTCCGTCTCTGTACTTGACTCGATTGGTTGTTCTAGGTCATCAAAGTCCTCAAGTTCCAATATAATATCAGGAGCTTTGTCACATAGTTGGTTGTAGCATTTCACACAGATAACAGAGCACTTCAAGCCTGCCTTTCTAGAACTGCAATTCGTATTACAATTTTTTTTGCATTGGCAAGATATAAAGTCGAGTAGAGTTTGAGGAGCTGATCCATCCATCATGGTGACTGGAATGAGCACATGACCATTCCACTTCCAGCCGCGTTCAAGAGGATCCTTTTCTTTTCCCAGCCATGTCTGAGCGCATGATATTCAGTAGGATCACGAGTAGGTGGTAGTCTAGCTAAATTTAATTTTATATTGTTAGCTGCTCTAGCGAAGCTGACATACCGCAATACATTCAAATTTTGGTTGGGATCACCTCCATACAGGGCAAGAAATACACCTTCTGTGGCTTCAACAAGTTTGTGCCTCCCTGCATTTGAGTCTTTAAAGATTTGAAGTTTTTGGTTTAGGGATGGGTTCAGAAGAATTCAGCAATATTTCATTTTCTCATGGCTGTAGATCGCAGATGTGGTGTCACAACCACTTATTGCATGAAGAAAGATAGTATTTTGTGCAACTTCCTGAAACTTGAAACACTTGTTGGAGTAGAGATCATCAGGCAGTTTCCCTCTCTTGGCCCTTCGGAAATAAACATTGTCCGCAGCTAGAGAAAACACAAGAACAAGAAGGTCCATGTCTTCACCATTGACAATGACAGCATCGTAATCACGGGCTTAGGAAATAGCTGGGTTCACTATTAGCACATCTGCATCTTCAGTGGCCTGCGTAGTGATCATTTGTTCGTTTTCAAATTCATTTCGAAGCATACAAATGAAAAGTTCTTTTTTTTTCATTCCTCAACATTTTTTCCTGTGGCATCTGTGGAAAAATGGTCTCATTGAACTTAATCTCAGATGAAGTATGAATCTTCAAGCGACGAGCACTTTCTGCACTTTTTATACTTTTTGATTATGTTCAGGATAAGTTTCTAATATTTTCTTTATTTTAAAATTTAAAACTGAATTCAAAACACCGAAAAACAATTCTCCTTTATACAGGTTTACGTCTTATCAGGTATAATCGTTGTTATTATTTCTGTTGGGACTAACATTCTCAAACTGAGATACATTTACCATCAATGTAAACTTTGACTAACAAAAATATGTTGGACAAATGAATACAAACACGACAAACCAAATCTTTATTGTGCGCCCTCTTCTTCTTCCATTCTAGCGCCCGGGCCACATATTCCTTTTGCTCCCACCTTCCTTAGTTTCGGCCTTAGATACTCCCTCTCCTTTTTAAAATTTCTAAATTATAACTTCTTTATCTTTCAAGTATTTTTTTACATTATTCCCAGCTATTAATTTTACTTTCGACTTTGAATTTTTGGCTCTGTCCCTATGTCTACCGACTAGGTTTTTTGGTTAACTTCGATCCCTCCACTCAACAGTTCAACAGTTACCTATTATTCTACATGCTATAATTAATTAATTGAATCGTTTAATCAATATAAAAAATAATAGCTCGTTTTTAAATTAATGACTTGTCAGGCGGTTTTTTTGTTTTAACCTTAAATTGTATTATTCTGATTTTTAGAGTCTATTATAGATATTTAATGATCTAATAAATGAAACTTATATTCTACTACATGCTTTACAAACTTTATAATGACACTTTTGTCTCTAAAACGCACTAAAATTAGGTTATTAAGCAAAAACTAACGTCATTTGTAGATTTTTGCACCTTTTGCAAATTTTACCCTATTTTCCCGGCTCCGTATCTCACCTCCTATTTGGAAAATTTAGAAACGTGAATACTGCATGTTGTACAGAATTTTATCCTCTACAAAATGATTAAAGTGATTTTGCTGTAAAATTCACTGAAACCGAGTTATTTAAGAAAAATCGAAAAATGTGCCGAAAAATATTGTTTTTTTTCAATATTGTGAAAAACGCACAAGGTCTAGAAGGTCGAAAACTTGTTTTTTTATTAGAAGGTCAACCTTTACAACATATCAAAAAATCAGAGTTACCCGAATTTTTCCAAGGCAAAGCCCTTTTTTGCGCTATTTCTACTGGACTGCAAGATCATTATCGAGCTAGGTGGTTTGATATGTTCTCCGCCTGAGAGTAATATTTTTGACATAATTTCCTATTATTTCTCAATGTAGTCCCGTTGTAGCTTAACGCATTTAAGGCACACACTTGTGTGTAAATTCTTTAGTTCAGCCCAGTACAAGGGTGGTTCAAAAAGTTCTCGACCTGGTACATGAAATACAAGATTTTTGACACTATTTCATTTTATTTTTCAATTTGCAACACAACACATTTCAAAAGACTCTTGAGAAATGTTCATTCTTTGGCGTTTTCGATCAATGTTCAACAAACGCATCAAGAGGAAAGCTTTTTCATACCCAAAACATCGTGTAAAATGTGTGGACATGGTCTATCGAAATGGTTGCAATGGCAGCAAGTTCATGTATGTTCAATCAGCATCATTCAAGACTGTATTGTGAATTTTCGAAACGATTTCGTTTGTCGTAGCGTTTTTTGAGCGTCCTCCACCAACATGAATTGATTTCCTACCATGTTTAAATTCCGCAGCGCAGTTTTTTATCGTCGAATATGAAGGTCAGGAATCCTTTAACCTGGAATGTAACTCTTATTGTATGTCGCTGGTTTTTAAAATCCTCTTTAACAAAATATTTTATGATAGCTCGAACTTCAACTTTTTTTCAAATTTTAGAAAATGTCAATGCTTGTTTATTTTACTGTATCGCCCAGCAATAACTAATAAATGTACGCGTCTGAAACTGCACAGCATGTCATCTAAAGGATCATACTTTACAAACATCATTGTCATTTGTTCATACATGTTTCTTCTCTGTGTCAGGCCGTGAATTTGTCAAACTACCGGTAGGATTTTCTATGGTTTTAAAGTGGGGCTAGATCATGAATGCCTCTAATGTCTACAATTAGCATATGGAAATGAAGCTCCATCTCGTGCCACTGTATTCTGATGGTTTACAGAATTTAGATGAGATCAAAATTCTCTTTTGGATGAAGAACACACATGAAGACCATTTTTAGCTGTAGTCCCAGAAAATGTGTCGACCGTACGAAGAATGTCAATGGATGATAATCGATTGACATTCCTACCAAATGATTCAGAAGGAACTTAACATTGGATTCACAGTTACATATAAAATTATTCATAACAAACTGCATATGACAAAATTAGTTTGTCGTCGAGTCCCTCATAATTTAAAAGAACACCAAAAAGCAGAGAAAGTGAGAATTAGTAAAGAAACCCTAAAAATACTTAATGATGGTGGCCACTGTATTATTTCTAAAATCATAACTGGTGATGAGGCGTACATACCTTTTTTGATGTTCCAACAAGCCAAGAATGTAAAGTATTGGTCTTTGAAGATGATCCCAAACCAACAATGTTGAAAAGACACCGGTGTCGAGGAATAAAAAAAGTGATGTATGTCATGTTCTTCATAAGTACAGATCTGGTCAAAGCCATTAAATTAGAGGTACAGAAGACAATTACAGCTAACTGGTATACCACCACTAAGTGTCTTAAAGAAATTCTTCAAGAGAGGAATGTTAGGGAACTCATTCTTCACCATGGCAATGCATCTTCTCATTCAGCAAGAATTTCAGTCGAATTTCTTGAACAACAAAGTTATAGAACATCCACCCTATTCTCCTGATCTTGCAATATGTGACTTTTGGCTTCTTTTTAATCTAAAAAAATTACGTGGGCGTCGTTTTCATTCCGAAGATGAGATTGATGAGGCTATAAAGGAATTTTTTCCATCTATTCCAAGAAATGGATGGCTCGAATTATTAAATGATTGGAAAATCCGATTTTAAAAGGGCATTGATCTTGGAGGGAGCTACTTTGAATCCTCCTAAGAGTTGGTAAGTTTAGCTTGCACCATTTAGCCATATCTCAAAAATTTCAGCGTGACCCTCATATATGTACCTCTTAGACATTCTTCTCCCGACACACAGTTGTACTCGAAGTAGGTCATCCTATTTCTTAAATTGCTATTTTTTGTGCTTTGCAACAAACAAGACTGTAAATATTATAAAAATTATTAGACTTTATTTTGCAAATTTTAAAATAATTCAGAAAAACTGCATTAAATTAAGTGTAGGACTGAAGAGCTATAAAACTTGCAAACAATATATTTTAAATATTTTTAAAAATAATTGCTTAAAAATATTGAAGATTATTTAAATATTTTTTTATTGTAAACATGTTTTGTCTTTCAAAATATGCTGAATTACAATCGAATATATTTTACATTACTTCGGCTAGTTTATATCTTTATTATTCGTATAAATTTGAAATTTTACGATTAGAATTTTGCAGGGAGTAATACAAAAAGTTTCATTTTATAAAATGCTGTATCACTTCTGAAATAAAATCAGTGTTTAATAATTTTCCATGGTTTTTTAATAAAACATATTTAATAATGGATATAATCTTATCACTCATTTATATTAAATAAAATAAAATATTTTATTATGTTAGAGTAAATAAAAATGTTATTCTAACTCAAAAACAAACGACAAAAGTTCTTTAACTATTTGCTCTAACTCATATCTTGTACATGTTACAATTTAATAAATTCCTCCGAAACATATATTTATACAGTAATTTCTTCTATTGTCGTTTTATTTGAGTGAAAGTAGATTTCTAAACAAAATCCTTGTCAATACTGGTTAAAATAGATAAGAACAAAAAAAAATATATCCAGCTATTTTAATAAAATAAATTTATATACATGTATATAAATAATACGTATCTTTGTTCATTTTAAGACTCAAATTAGAAAAGAATGTGGGTGATATTTATGTTACTTTTAAGTAATTGCACACGAAGTGATTTACATTTTATGCAATATCTCTTTTAACGTTAGCATAAAAATGAATTTATACATGTTTTTTCGCTTGTCTATTTGCTAATACTTTTGTTGCAAAATATGGTTAATAATTATGAAATTGATCTACAGTTTTTTATATAATATATGGATAAATTTAGCAAATGTGTGCATTTCGATTCCTGCGCGTTTTTTATTGTTGCGTGTAATTGACAATTCATATTTACCATTTTTCTATCACGAGATTAAAAGTACTGGTGAAACATATTCTTACTTAGAAGTAAACAAATCAAATACAGTTTAACGAAAAACATAGTAAGTGCATTATTAGTAAAATTAACATAAAACAAATCTCTTTTATGCCATAAATTTTTATTACTTTAACCTTGGTTTTCTAATTGGATACAAAACTATAAAATTTTAATTAAATTCTGAATAGATTGAGTTGATAGAATTTACGTAATGTACCAATACTCTGAAGGTAACATAGCTCATTAGTAACACAGTACACACATGACTGATTTAAATCATCTTTGGTATAAGTAACCCTCTCCTTAGTCCAAGTGACTCACAAGCTACGGTATTGTATGCATGAAATCGTAGTTAAACGAGGCCATTACCTGATAATTTTTTAAGTGAACGAAGAGTCAAATTGAGTGGTCACAAGGCACAAGTGAATCTACTATTAAAAATTATTTATCTATACCTGAACCTTTTGAAGATCACATTTTCTTAGTGAATTTCTAGGTGAAATATTTAGTGTCTATTAAAAATAAATTTAATAATTGCCGAAACGTCAGTTGAGGCTCACTGTGGAGACGCGCAAAGTTTTGGGTTTTCGTCTGTTTGTTTGCCTGTCTGTCTGTCTGTTCCGCGATAACTGCCGTAAAAAGCACCCGATTAGGTTGATTTTTGGTGAGTAGGTTGGTGAGTATGTTGGAATTAGCTGTATAGTTTTTAGTTACATTTGGTTCATTCGTTCGAATAATAATTTTAAAAAATCGTTTCAGATCATAATGCTTTCCTATGGGAATGCAGACGATTTTCAAATTTCATTTTTAACTGAAATGAAAATCATATATTTGAATAATGGATTTAAGCGTAAAATTACTGCTGCAATTTTTTTGATATTGCCGATACATTTTATGATAAATTTGCCGATACATTTATTAGAATTTAGAAATTAATTGTTTAAATTATTGGAACATTTTTTGCATCTGTTCGGGAAATATAAAACCATTTATTTTCTTATTTTTTTACAAATTTTAAAATGAATCTTTTTATTTTGTTCTTTAATTTATTAGTTGCTTAGCAACCCTATTTCAAAGAATATCACAATAATAAATTCAAGTAACTCTCACTCGTTTCAATATTTTATTAACAAAATAAATTGTTTTCGGGAGATTTTAATATTTTACAGATATAAATGAGAATTTATTTTGATACAAGTTTATTTTTTTATCTAAAAAGTTATATGAATAAGAAGTTCATAAGAATTTCAGAATATCATTGCATAAACCGTGTTTAATTTAACGCTTCTAATTTCTGAAACCTCCGAAGTATTTTATATGCCTATAAATATGTATGTAATATAGAAAAAATAAATTGCGGATTCTAATATGTTAAATAATATGAAAAGTGAAATTTAAATCAATGACATTTAGAGCTGACGTTGAGGCTCCTGATCTGCAGATTTACTAGTATATTTAAATGTATAAGATGTCTTTAAGGTGTATGTCGGAAGTTATTTCTCATTCCCTAAATTAATTTATTTTATGGAAAAAATCCAATTGTTTGTATATACAGCATGGTGTAGTAGGAGGAAAAACTTAACCCACCATTTATTTTATGGCATAACAGACTAAAAAAAAATAAATAGCCATTCGATTCGGAATTAAGTCACTTCTATAAATTACTTTTAAACAATAAGCATAGATAATAACTTCATATTGAAATTGTAACAAACGTTACAATTTTCTGTAGCAATACCCATTTTTCACAAACTTCATAGGTTTTGACGTAGATTGTGCCTATTATTATAAAAAAAGGAAGTCAATAAATAAAATATTTTAAGAGGTATGTAGCTGTAAAATTTGGAAATCCTAATGTTAAATTCACCTTTAATAGTTCAAAACAAACAATGCGGGAAGTGTTTTCAGCATAAATTACATACGACTTGACGCAATTAGCTGTAAATTTAGATTCGTATATTTAAACCTTAATACTATCGATTTTAGTTACAATTTTTATATGTTACGATATATATATTTCTTTTCGAATTTTAATTTCAAACAACATAAATTATAAAAATAATATTTGAAAAATAGATGAATATATTTATATATATATAATGTGTCTGTATTTAAAATATAAAACACATCAGAGCGTAGTTATACTTTTTCATTGATCAGTTCTTGTATTTGTAACAAAAATAAAGTTATTTAATGTACTCAAACAAATAAAAAGCAATGCAATCACACGTAAAATTCATGGTTTCTCATAACATTGTTGCATAACAACTAGAGGGATATTTTCATTAATTCGCATCTGTCGATTGTGATTGGAATGCAGATGTGAAATTATAAAACATTTACTATTTTACATGCACTACCCAAAATAACACGCATGCGATATTTCGTTTTATAAAGCCCTGTGATAAGACAGACAATCTTTAAAAATATGAAAACGTTCATCGAGTATAATTGTTCAATATATTTTCGTATAATGTATATGTTAATAAGATTGTAGATTGGGATTTGTAGAATCTTAAATCTTTTCGATGCGTCTAAAATCAAAACTCTATAATCAGCGTCTTTTTTCTCTGTTTCATAAGTTCTTTTAAAAGCATAGTTGCACAATTGGGTAATATGGTGAAATCACAACCTTTTGGAAAACGACTCTGTTTATTTTTCGATAAATACTTAATTGAAGATAATTTTCTATTAAAAATTATTGTATAGTTTAATATTGTTTATTGCTATTTTAGGTTATTCAAAAGCATAAAATTCACTGCGAAAATCTTACCTCCAAAAAACTTTTTTTAATTCAACAATGCATGTATATGCATTGAAACTCACTACATCTAATTCTCTGTTTTTTTTCTATTATTATTAGTAAAATATTTATCATTGGATGGCTGTTGAGTGCAGAATCATAGTGTTACCTGCAAATATTATGTATTATTTAATAATATATATCTAGAATATATTATCTATATTTACGCATGGTATTGTTGTCACATTTGTTTACATACCAAATCTAAATATTTTGCCAATTAATTATAGATAAGAAAACATTGACAAAAACGTTATGTTTTAGAGCTCAACATTTTCATTCGCGCATAAACTTATTATGGGTATATTATTAAAAGGCTTTTGGAAGACAGTAACGAATATATAACAGTATCAGTGACGCATAAACTGCAGCTACACAAATAACTTATTTATATAATATCGAAGTAATCAGTTAAACGAAAGATAGTTGTTGGGGACATTTGCATAACGTTCTTATGATAATCCAATAAGTATATCCATATTTCCATACATATATTGACAGGAATACTTGCGATGTAAAGAATAAATTTAAAATACCATATTATTCTTCTTTCTATAAAATTATTTGTAGCAACAAATGAATATTTCCCGGATTAAATAATTTTTTAAAGATGTATAGCAGAATTCACCTATGTTTCCGACTGTTGGTAAAATTTGCTGAAATTGAAATATCAATATATTATACGACTTTTTACTAAGCTAAATTTTATCATACTATTTAGAATATATATAAATATATAGATCATATGTAGGGCTGCACAAAAGAGTTGAGAGTATTTTTCCGGCTATGGAGAGTATTTGCTAAAATCTGGTTTTCAAATATGTTAAACGCTTTTTAAAATGTTTAATAAGATATATTATTTACGTTATTAAACAATGAAGTTTTGTTAAATTATTCTCTGAGTGTGTGGAAATGTTTCATTATCTATGCTTTATGCGTATTTTGTCTTTCTTGATTATTCTTTTCAGTGCTTTTATCTGCTATTTATTTCTACAATTAGCCTTTCCTTACCAGTAATACACTTAAACATTTTCTAACATGCATGCACATTAACGCAAAACAGACACCTCTCTTCTAAAAGATAGGAACAGTGATTTGAAATCGTGAGCTGATATATTATTCAAAAATTATGCACATATATAAAAAGTTTGTAAAGTTTTTCAATAAAATATTTATCTAGTTTACGCTTTATCATTATTTCGAACATTTCTGCTTCATTTCTCATTGCATTTTTTAAATTCTTTTTCTTTTAAAGAAAAATTGTTGTCTGAATATATGAGAACTTTTTCTTTACATTTTCTTAACAGCATTCACGCACTAAACATAATTACATAGTAAACTTCTCAATTTGTAGTGCTGAATTATAAATTAATAATACGTGTTAATTCGTTATGTCTCCATAGAACTTTGTTGAAAATTTTCGCGAGACATCTAAGACCCTCTCATGGCAGAAAACTGTTTCCATGCACACGGACTGGGAACCACTGGTCTATTTATATGCGATTCCAAATAATACCTTCACATGCCTAATTTATTGAAAGGATAATATTTATCCGAATGTATGATCCCATTTTCATAATTTCTTAACAGTATTCAATTACTAAATTTAATTACATAGTAAACGGCAGAAATTGAAATATTGTACTTGTTTTGATTTAATGATACATTTTTAATTCGTAATATCTTGATAGAACTTTTTTCTTGATGATATTATTTTGAAATATACCCTCCTATAACGGACAAATGACAAAAGAAGTATTTACAGAAAACTGTCTCATATATATTTTCAGAGTTATCAGAGCTCCAGTAAGGTAATATTCATTAATAAATAAATATAATATAGATGAATTTATTATATAATGCAAATAATTTGAACGCGACTTGCATTTATTATGACAAATTTTATTAAAACAGAATTTTGCATTATATAAAAATTGGTATTATTAAAAATTAGAGAAAATCCAATTTATTTTTGAAAATAAATTGACAACAAACTAAAAGCACTGAAAATTGAGTTCATTTAATTTTGTAAATTTTCCTCATCTGGCATTGAGTTGTTTATATTTGCAAAATAATTGTAACTATTTTTGTTAATAATTCGCAATTCTATGGAATGCAAGTTCTTATCCTCGTTTGGTGATAATATTAGTGTCATATCATATTAAGAATATTTCTTCTCTATCTAACATTCTTCAACAAATGCAATAGCAAATTGGGACGGGAAAGTATACAGTACTTAAGCACTTGTATGTCAAAAATGATTTGTCTCTTGTCATCCACTCTTCATGAAGGACAAAAAGGAAAAATAATGGCTTAAGGAAAACGGTCTACCACATCCTTTTTCAGAACATGTTCCTGTCAGAGCACCATTAAGTTAATATTTCACAAAAATAAAAATGCAATACAATGTTAATTACTTTTTTACTTAATATGTAGAATTTTTACTTGATTTTTTTTGTGAATACTATCCTTAAGTTTTTCAACAACGTAATCAACTGAATTGGATATAAAAGACAAATTTAAATTGTTAATTTTATGCTCTAAAACATTATAAAAACTCATGTGTTAATTTTAAGATTCATAACAGTAGTTTGCTTTAAGTTTTCTAATAACATTAAATATGATGTGAAATTTGAATAATTTTATAGGAAATCATGAATTCATTATCATCGGTTTCCAATTTTCTGACACCTACGTTGTAATGATAAAAATATTTGTTTAATTTTTAAGATTATATTTTTTTACTAAAAGCAACAACATTATTTATTTAAAAAAATTATAAGACAATTTAATGGATAATATTGTTTAAAAAATCCAATGCAGGAGCATCTTACGAAAACAACACCTCTAATTTCCCTGAAATTGCGATGTAGATCATTGTTTGTGTAAATATATCTAGCACTTAAAAATATACCAAAATAATTATCATTAACAATTTAATCGTCCCTAACTTTGAATGTATTAAAATCCAAGACATGAAAATATATCAGAGTATTTCTTTAAAAAATAAACGCAGAAAGTTATGCGCATATATACATTTATACTCAGGTATAAATGTACTACATATGTGGTACGTGGTATAAATGTATGTATGTGGTATAAATGAACTACATATACACATTATACTCAGGTTGTCCCGGAGCATTCTAAGTGGTGCAAGGAATACTTTCACTCCAACAATTTGTGTAATCCAAATGTTATGACCACAGATGTAATTGCCGAAACTGGAGACCGGAACTGTGGTCACTGCGGTCACTGTGGAGACTGGAAAAATTGTGGTTTCCGTTTGTTTGTTTGTCTGTCTGTCTGTTCCGCGATAACTGCCGTATTTTTGGTGGGTATGTTGGTGAGGTACCCGGAATTAGCTGTATAGTTTTTGGTTACATTTGGTTCATTGGCTCGAAAAATATAGAACATTTATTTTTACGTCATAATGTCCTATGGGAATGCAGACGATTTTCAGATTTCATTTTTAACTGAAATGAATATCACATATTTGAATAACGGATTTAAACGTAAAATTACGGATACTAAATTTTCGATATGCATGTCTTAAATATATGCAATAGCTTTGAAAATTTGAAGATACATCGATTAGAATTTAGAAATGAATTTTTTAAATTATTGGAAAATTTTTTGCAACTGTTCGGGAAATATAAAACATTTTATTTTCCTATTTTTTTACAAATTTTAAAATGCATTTCTTTTTATTTCCTCTTTATTTTGTTACTTTATTATTAACCATATTTCAAAGAATATCAAAATAAGAAATGCATTTTTTTTATCTAAAAAATTACAAGAATAAGAATTTTATAAGAATTTCAGAATATCGTTGCATAAATCGTGTTTAATTTAACACTTCTAATTTCTGAAAACTTCGAAGTATTTTATATGGCTATAAATATGTATGTAATATAAAAAAAATAAATTGCGGCTTGTAAGATTCTGAAGATATGAAAAGTGAGATTAAAATATAATGACATTCAGAGCTGTCGTTGAGGCTCCTGATCTGCAGATTTACTAGTATATTATCTAACATTAAAATACGCTACATTGTATCCGACCTGAGCACTCTCTATATTAAATTCGATATTGCATTTAAGATTAGTATACATAAAAAAAGAAATAAAAATAAAACAATGGCTGTTCATGAAACAAATCACTATTTATCAATAACTAATAATTAGCTTAACATAGTATCACGATTTCAAACTCATACGTTTATTGTTGGCGTATTTCAGGTATTTTACTAAAACTTATCGTAAAACTCCAAATGTGAATATTCGAAATGTTCGAAATGACATATGTACTTTTTTTTTTACCATAGCTTTTAAGAGATTCTTGTCTCATATTAGGTTCTTTTTTATTTTATGTTATTTCTGATACTTATCAGAAAACGGAATAATAGAGTATAATCAGAAGATATTGACACATTAGTTGGGCACCTTTTCTATAAGAATAAATTTATGTTTATGATATATAGCATAATTTTTGAGGATATTCTCCAATGGATATATTTTGGTTACAGAGTGTTTCCTTAATTCCGTTTCAAATTCTACACTGTTAAAAATTTTCAGCAAATTGTCCAGTCATTTGACCGTTTTTGTAGAAAACGGTTACATAACCGTAATTAAACTATATTCTGACCATAAAATGTCCACTAACACAGTCAGAATATAGTTAAATTACTGTTATGTAACCGTTTTCTACAAAAACAGTCAAATGACTGGATAGTCTGTTGCAAATTTTTAACACTGTAATGAACTCAAGAGATTTCCAGAAAACCGAGATGGATTCGGGAAAACAGAGGAATTTCTCGTTAACTGAATTAGATACAGCCATCAACGTTGTGTCTAAGCAAGGTGAAATGTGTACACGCTACACGATGAGGTAATTGCTCACAGCCCGTAGCGTCAAACTGCGGAGTTAGTCTTTATATGTCAAAAATGGTAAACGATACAGGAAAAAATCTAATTGTAGACAGTCCTCTTAGAGTGCGATTTAATATGAAATTATGTCTTACGTGTAAATATAATTTAACAAGCCGGCCTTCTTCAGTCTAGAGGGTCGGGGAGGGGAGATAGATGCCTTCTGAAGTGTAAATCCCGGATTTCCTCTGGGACCCACAAAGTGCATTTTACAAAATACTTTATTTTCAAATGTACATCTTGCATGTACATTTTGCAAAACTAACTAATGAAAATATCCAAAAAGCATGTAAATAAAAGTTTTGTGGCATAAATAATAAATTTTATTTACATGGGGCCCCTGACAAAGATCTGTTCGACCTTGACTTAATGCCTGAGTGGGGCAGATCGGTCTGACTATGCAGACCGTAGACCTGTAGCGCCCCACCTGGGATGTTCCCCGGCACTCGGGGATTCGTGAGGGGGACTCCAGCAGTCCGACGGAGAGA
Organism: Maratus michaelseni; assembly: GCA_963931845.1. NCBI lineage: Eukaryota > Metazoa > Arthropoda > Arachnida > Araneae > Salticidae > Maratus > Maratus michaelseni. Next base: position 340,196,126 of record OZ007587.1, on the reverse strand, counting down.
GCACACGCAGAGGCCTCCAACGCAAGGCGCGGTCGTCCTTCAAAGAAGAGCGCCCAAACCGAACAGAACGTCCACCAGGGGCAGAGACGAGCGACACCGGAAACAGCCAGACAAAGCCCTACACCAGCCAGCCAGCACCACCACCATTTATTCATTTAAAATGGTGGAGGTACATACTTATCCAGAGTGGCTGGTCCTGCCGGGCCGCAGCCCCTCGCGACAGAGGGCAGGAGCTAGGAGTAGAAAACGTTGAGTATTAACAATTGAGAAGTCCATCGCTGTGACCAGCGTCACCACGCGCCAGGTAGCGATGGACTGAAGTGGCTGTGCCTGGATGAACAGTCCAGATAGTTGATGAGAGAGAGGGACTTGAGAGTTGAAGGAGTGGCAGTGGCAATGGTGAAGGCTTGGGAGGTGAGAGCTCAAAGGGGAAGGAGACTGATGGAGCACTTGTGTCTGATGGCGCTAGCGGATGGACATGGAGTGAGACCTGGAATGCTGTGCTGAGTTGAGTGGATTATGTAGATGATACCGGCTCGGGTTGAAGTAGGGGAACAAGGAGTTCCCCCAGCTAGCGTGACTGCAGTTAGAGGAGGGCAGGCCATCTTGTAGTGGGTGTGCATGTGTGTCTGTAAATCTAAAATTGCGAGAGTGTGGTGAATGGTCGTTGTGTGAGTGTTGCGGTTGATGTGTGTGCGGAGACTGAGTGTCGGTGGAAGGAGACTTCACTTGTTTAATGTTAAAGGCTAAGTCAAGCGAGTGTCGAGTGTGTGTGTACAGTTGTCTGTATGTAGTGCATGAGGGGTCCGACGCCTGGTGGCGCGTATCAAAGCGAGTGTTCCATCTTCTGTTATGTTGTGTGCAGTTGATACAGCTTGAACGTCTATTGCATGCGGCGTCTAAATCTTGATGTTCCCCTCCACAGTTAACACAGAGAGGGGCTCTTTTGCAGTTTTTTCCGGAGTGGTTGAGGCCCTGGCATTTCCTGCAACGAGTGATGGTAGTGTGAGGTCTTAGAGGTGAGGTACGGAGGCCTAACGTGAGTCCTCCGTCTGCTATGATTGCGTGTGCCAGTTTCTTCGGCATCAGAAGGACGATGTCTTTAGTAGTTGGGTTTCTCTTGCTTTTAAGTTCTTTTAGAATGGTGACGTCTGTTCTGGGGAGATCATAGGTGGCTGTGATGGAATCATTTATCTTATCTGTGTGATTGACATCTACGTTAAGGAGAATCATCTTTTGGAGTGGCGGTTTCTTTGTAGTAATTATTAGATTGTTGCTGAGGTTACTGTGCTGTTGTATGTCCTCTTGGAGCGTCTGTAGATCTTCTTTCGTCTTGTAAGTTATCTCTATGTCGCTTGGTTTGTGTAAAACCCGGCTGGGCTGGATGGGTGCATAGTATGACGTTTGATGAATTAAGGTGTCTATTTCTTTGCTGGTTTTCTTGCTTGTGCCTTTGAGGATTAGGGTGTTTTTCTCTGTGTCGAGGTCTAATTGAATTGGTGTGGAGTGTGAAAGGATGTTACTGTAGGTGGGTGTTCCGTCGATGTCCGATTGGTCTACCTGGGAAACGCTGCTGGAGTGTGCTGAAGATGGCGAGGCTAGTTGCTTTGGTGGTGGTGCTTTTGAAGCTAACAGTGTTTCTTCTGCGTTGGAGATCGATCTGGCTAGGATAGAGAAGCTCTGTTTGGATTGGTGGAGTTCGGCCTCCAGGCATTGGACCTTTGTGTGTAGTGTTTGTACTTTAACACGCGCTGCATCTAGGATTTTGTTTGTCTCTAAGTTTGTGGAAATGATGGATTCGAGTTGTAAATTAATTGTAACAAGTCGATCTATGTAGGGTGAATAGTGGCTGTTTCTTGATAGATCGTCCTTTAAGGCTTTAAATTGTGCTAGGATCGTCTCCGTGATACGTGAGATTTTGGCCGCCCTCCCAGAGGTACTAATTGTTGTGGTTCTGGAAGGAGGAGCCGGGGTGAAGTTCTGAAACTCGACAGGAACGTCCTCATCTGATTTCTCTTGGTCAGAGTCGGAGTCACGTTCAGATTCAGATGAGCTCATGATTTGTTAAGATGATGGAAAAGGAAAGACAGTGTTAGATGATAAGGTAATGTTAGAAGATGAACACAAACCTTTGGACACAGGCCACATCTGACTTCAGCCGCGCACAAGATCCCCCCTGCCTGCAGCATATCTCTAGCACGAAATGATGGAGAAGAACACTGACCGCCATGCATTGAATGTGTGTGAGAATTATTAAGGTTATACTTGATGTGAAAACGGCAAAGTTTATTTTGTGTGAAGATTATTTGAGTCATTTATTAATGTGAAATTGCGTAAAGTTTATTTTGTGTGTAAAAAAGGTAACGATGGTTTTTGATGTGAAGAAACAACTAAGTTTTATTTTGTGTGTAATTAATAAAATTATTTTTTTGGTGTAAAAATACGACTAGGTTTAATTTTTTTGTGAGAATTGTTAAGGTTATTTTTGGTGTGAAAAATGCGTCTAAGTGTTATTTTATATGAAATTATGTTAAAGTAGTTTTTATAGTGAAAATGCGTCTAAGTTTTATTTTGAGTGGAATTTTGTTAAAGTTATTTTTGAGGTGAAAATACGACTAAGTTTTATTTTATGTGAAAATATGTTAAAGTAATTTTTTTTTTTTTTTTTTTTTTTTGAAAATGCGTTTAAGTTTTATTTTGAGTGGAATTTTGTTAAAGTTATTTTTGAGGTGAAAATATGACTAAATTTTATTTTATGTGAAAATATGTTAAAGTAGTTTTTATAGTGAAAATGCGTCTAAGTTTTATTTTGGGTGGAATTTTGTTAAAGTTATTTTTGAGGTGACAAAATGACTAAGTTTTATTTTATGTGAAAATATGTTACAGTAAATTTTATAGTGAAACTGCGTCTAAGTTTTATTTTGGGTGGAATTTTGTTAAAGTTATTTTTGAGGTGAAAATACGACTAAGTTTTATTTTATGTGAAAATATGTTAAAGTAATTTTTATATTGAAAATGCGTCTAAGTTTTATTTTGGGTGGAATTTTGTTAAAGTTATTTTTGAGGTGAAAAAACAACTAAGTTTTGACGTTCCCGTGTTCTGAAAGAGATTGATAAGATTTAGTGGTGTGTGGAACTTGGACAAAAAATCGCAAAAAACGATGACTGTACTTATTTAGAGGAAAGAGAGAGTTTTCGGGTAAAAGAAGTAGAAATGGGATAATCTTCGATATATGGCGATGTATGTTTCGCGCCGATACATTGTTAAGACGGTGTTCAAAATAACGGGGCCTCGTGTTCATTTCAGTCATATATCGTTAATATAATGTATAGTAGCTCTCCTGTTGAGTGAATACAGCGAAAACTGAACAGCATAATTTTAATAAATAGCTTACGTATTAAATTTCGTGGGTTTTCATCACAAAGATGAGGAGATCACAGAAATCGTGAAAAATGCAACACAGACCTGCCATACTACCTGTTGTGCGAAATAAACCCAAACCTAACCAGCACCAGTTTATATCAAGGTGTAACTGAATCTAAAATATAATTGAATTCCATGCATTCGTTCTTGAGATAGAGTGATCAAAATATGTGTGTTACATTCAGACTAACATATATACAGACATTTTCCAAAATATTCAAATCGTGTTCAGGATATACAAAACGTATACATTCATCAAATCAGGGATCACGGAAATTTTTACCATTCAAATACTGTCTTCTTGTGTATAGATAAGAGAGTAAGAATAAAAAATAAATAAAATTTTGTTAGTAAATTTATTGTTCTTATAGTTGTAGTTACTGGCGTATTTAGGTAGAATGGTCAATTCTTAAATGCCCCACAGAAATGTAAAAAAGTGAAATAATATTAGACGAGTCGTTTAAAAATATTTAGGGGTGAATTTTGTGTGTGTAATTTATGATGTTTTCTTGCGTATGCGATTTTTCTTTTTAATTTTCGTGCACAAATTTCCTTTTAACAAAATTTTAACATTAAAGATTAAAAAAATAATTTAATTTCTATTACATATGTAGTTGAAAATCAATATAAATGTATGACAACATTTTGTTTTCAATTAAATATTTTTTCCGTTTGAGTGAATTTATATACACTTCAACAGTAATTTCTTCTTTCATATATTTTCCACATTAAGATATAGAACTTGATGCCTGTCTGAAGAAAGGAAATTAATAGAAGTTGACACTATGGGAGTTATTCGATTTTCTGCCTCATAGGTTTGATGCCTCTTAAACGAAAGAGATTAAAGAAAAGTCAAGATGCAATTAAAAATGAGGTACAGGCAATCAATAAAATAACTTTTGTAATCTTCCCCAATATGTTAAGAAAATATTCTCAGTAGCTCTGTAAAGTAAAATAAAAGGAGAAATAAAAATAAAATTATTTTGGCAAAATAATACATGTAGTTAAAAAAATTAAGAAAAATGTATGTATTTAAAAAAATGAATGTAGGAGATTCTTGAAATAGATATTCTATCTTAAGAGAATATTATATCTTAAGAGATATTTGAATGTATCTTCACTTCCGACATATTCATAACATTCTTTTGCTTATAATTTGCGTTTTTTTAAATATTGTGGCATATTTTTTTCATAAAAAACTGTTAATATCTAGCTTGCAGGCAGAATTAGTAATGCAGCTATTGATGCGTCATGCAGTGAAACAGAGCATCAGAGTTATTAAAAAGCAGAAAACCAACGGTAAAAATGCACAAATAATACACGAAAAAACAGCAGACATGTGTTTCGAATCCACAAGCGATATTCTTCTTCAGTGCTACAGCGTGCTTGAAAAAGCAAGACTGGGCCTACACGGCTAGTTTCTAGAACGCTGTGCTTTTCTCTATGTCGCAGTGAAGAAGAATCTCGCTTGTAGATTCGAAACAACTGTCTGCTGCTTTTTTGTGTATTATTTGTGAATTTTAATGTGTTTTTGTCTGTCTTTTAATATTATTGCACAAAGGTTTTATTTGCTATTTTTATACATCAGAGTTATGTCTAGCTCAAAGACAGAAAAAGCCTTTTGGATTGAAAGAGAAATAAACAAGATCAAAACAGTCTGCATAATCATAATTATTTATGTGAGTAGTATTTCTTTCTAAAATATAAGTGTACGCCTCAACATATGTTCTTACGATACGTTCTCACAGGATTTGAATATGGATTACTACTGGCTATTGGACTGTTGTATTGCATACTTTTGTGTTTCCAAAGAAATTATTTAAGAAAACAATAGATTTTGTTAAACAAACTATGAAATGGATGTATTTCTTTTTAAATTATGTCATGAAGTTCACGTAATTAGTTATTTGAAAGTACGTACCTTCACTTTCCAGCTATCATAAAATTCGTATGCTTATTATTCAAATTTACCTAAATATTTTGGCGTACGTTTCTGATGGATAACTTTCAATATCTAGTATGTAGCCAGAATTATTGATGCTACTATTGATGCGCTTCCTAGTAAAAAATAGAATCAGAGTTCTGTGTGACTCAGTGAGTGAAAGATCTTTTCAGTTTGAAAGAGGAATAAACATTGTTAAATCATTGTACATATTCGTAATTATTTATGTGAGTTGTGTGTATTTCTAAAGTATGTGCGTATACCACAACATCCGTTCCGTACGACCTCAGGATTACCAACTGATTATTACGGAATTGGATTTGGCTGTTAATACCTGGTATCTAGCCAGCATTAGTAATGCTACTATTGGTGCGCCATCTACAGAAATGAAGAGTTCTTTCTATCTAGTTCAGAGAGAGTAGGAACATTTCAGTTTGAAAGAGAAATAAACACTTTTAAAACAGTCTGCACCTTTGTAATTATTAATGTGAGTAGTGTTTCTTTCTAAAATATATGCGTACGCCTCTACCTTTTTTCCGTAGGACTCCAGAATCATCTATGGATTATTAGTGACTATGCTATTGGATTCCGTTCTTTTGGGTTTCAAAAAAAAAATTTGAAACAATAGATTTCAGTAAAAAATTATGAAAAATTGACGTATTTTTTTAAGTATTTTCTATAAGTTCCTGTAATGGTTAAGAGTTATTCGAATGCATCTTCATTTCGCAGATTTTCTAAAATTTGTATCCTTATTACTCATGTTTATATAAATATTTTGGCATACATTTTTGATATATAACTGTTAGTACTTAGCGTGTATTCAGAATTAGTAATGATACTATTGATACGATAAAGATCATCTGAGTTCTGTCTGGTTCAGAGAGAGAATACACTTTCCAGTTTGAAACATAAATAAACATTGTTAAAACAGTCTACATAAACATTATTATTTATGTGAGTAGCGTTTCTTTCTAAAATATGTGTGTAAATCTCAACATATGGTCCGTTTGATAGCAATATTCTTTGAGTGTCATTAGTGACAAAGATTTTGGATTGAGCACTTTAGTGATTCAAGTGCTTTCGAATAATATTAAGCATGGTTCTATTTCAAGAAGTTGTATCTTCAAGAGTAAAATATATTTAATAAAAAAATTTTAAGTAATAATGTATCAAAAATACAAAACAAGACCTGACGCTTATAGCCACAGAACGTAATCATTAAATAAATTATAGGTTGTCTGTTAGTGAATTAAATATTGTTTTATGAAAAGTAACCATTATAAAAAGGACTCAAAACAGTTAACACATCTGGTCAACTCATGTATTGTAGAAATCAGAAGAAAAGAATCGATAACGTTAGAGAAAATTAGGCTAAAAAGATATGAAGAAGGACTTAAACTGGACAAAATAAAGATGAAAAGGTGAATGTAAACTGGAAATAATAACCTTAAAACGATTCTAAGTTGCTCTGTTTAGATACATCAATAAAAAGTATCCAAACACTAACATTGAAATTACTGAGTAAACCTTTAGGTTCGGGTTTTTTTCTTCTTTTCCCTAGAAAGATAAACGGTAAAAAAAATTTCAAAATAAATATAATGCGAAAATTGTTTACAATATTGTACGAAAGCTTCTAATATACATATGTATTTGAAAGAAGTTGAAATTGGGGATTGTAAAAAAGGTAATTTATTAATTTTATGGAGATATAGGGGCACACCTTAAACTTTGCAGCTTCGAAAATCAACTCGTTAACAAGGTGAAATGCGTATTCAGTTTGCATCGCGCTTAATAACTAATTAGAATTGTTATCCAGAACTGAGGAGATTTTCAGAATTTGATACTTTAAACCAAATGTTTACACAGATGCAATATTCCAAACTTTATATAAAGAGATTATACACCATATAACCATAAGTCAAGCAGATGGATATTTAAGCTCTTTAAAATTAAATTTGGCCCTGAAATCAACCTCTATTCGCTTTTGCGTGGAAAATAGTCTGAGAATTATAATGCATATATTACTAGAATATAAAATTTTAACTATTATCAGAAATGTTTTTTCTTCTTATGTGCAAGTTTATAAGTGCACGTTACATATAGAAACTCACATGTTATTATAAAAGAGCCCTCATTATAATAATAATTATTGGTTACTGAGAAAGTAAAGGTATTAAGAAGAAATAACTTATTCTTTAATTGTCTTTCTTCGCATAAGGTAGCGGTATGTAAATCAAAGTATAGATGCAAAAGTTGTAATAAGAGCTTCCACATTATGTTTCATTTTAAGGAATTAAAAAAAATAATAAGTGCGATGCCGAATAAAAAAATGTGTGATCTAGAGCAGAAACAGGAATAAAAAAAAATGAAAAGCATATTCATAAATTTATTCCAACGCGAAATATTTCTTCACTTCCATGTTTATTGCGTTGGTGACTTCCGAGTCACCAAATTACGGCAACAAATTATTCACAACGAGGAGTTATGATGATGAATGAAAAATTCTTTTTTTAACAATAACCATTTGTTACATAAGAAATGACAGGGTAAACAATCATCAAATACAGTGTCTACTGAATTCGAATACCATTTCAGTTTGTGCCATCTGTTGCCATATTCATGCGCAAAAATAATTAGGATTAAAAACAGATAAAATAAATTATGTTTTATCAGGATTAAATGATATTTCGATGAATGTGAAATCCAAGGATTATGTAACATTAACAAATGCGTAAATGATATTTCGATTAATTTTTGATTTTTTAAACGTACCTCGAATTACTATGATTTTCCCTCTGAAAGTCTAAAAATAGATAAACAAGAAACTGGTAAAGTAATATTACCGGATGAAAATTTTATGTACAAAAGTGATTTACTTTTCTGAGCTGAAATATTTTCTGAGACTTCGATTCCTTTGGCAAATATACCTCTTAAATATAAAATTAATTTTGAGAAATCGGTCTTTGGCTATTTTGTTTGTGTGAAAATTTCAATGTCAATAAAACACTTTGTTGGGATAATAAAGATTGTATTGATTTACATAAATATTGGAAACCTTTTGGGAAATTGAGAATTATTAATCTGAACCGATTAAAAAGAAACAAGCTATAATATTTCAGGTGCACCCTTTCTCAAGCCATACGAGATATATAACAGGGAAATAAATAGTTAAAATGCCCTCACGAAAGAACCAGCGTGCTCAGACCGATCTCGATAAAATGCTGTTAAAATGCGTAAATCATTATGAGATCAACTGAAATTGTGTTCTGAGTACATAAACATTTCTTAACTGAATATAAGGAAATGTGTCATAGGTCAGAAATTATAAATAATGAAGTGCTGGAAGCTTTTTTTATACCCCGTTTAGGCGTGTATGCCCCAGATAATAATACTACGCTACTTCGAGTGGATGTTCATACAAGTTGACCAATGACCAACAGACTTTTATTTAATGCGGTACAATTTAAAGGAGAAGTGCCGCCAGATTACCTTTTTTCAAGAATGGTTGGTGTCCGAGCGCGCATACTTGTATTTATTGCAGATGTTAAGAAAATGTACAATATTATATACGTTATAAGACATTTACAACGAATTCTATGAAGCAAAAAAATCTATAAACCCATGATAATAATTGAGATATAAACAGTTCATACGGCACTATTAGCGTTCAATTTTTTTGTACACGATCGCCAAACCCGTTATCCATATATAAGGATAACCATTTTCCATTAGCTGCATAAGTCGCTTTGAGAGATAGGTATACAGACGACATAGGTAATGATGCAGAAAGTTTGAATGAAGTGAAGGATCTTCAGAGACCAGGAATATGGATATTTGAGAAATGAGGAATGACTTTACACAAGTAGTGTAGTAATAATAAAAAGCATTTGAAAGTAACGAAGGAATTTATACATTTGCTAATTCGGAGGAAAACAAAGATTTATGTGGGTTTTTTTAATCCGAGATGTCGATTGTTTCCCATTACTCTCAAAAGTATCTGATTTTCAATATTTCCATACGAATAGAGATGTTCTTTCTACAATTCAAAGACTGTTTCACACATTTTCGATTCTTTCATGAAAAAAAATGCTTGAAAAGTTTTGGTTATTAAAAATTCATTGGCATGATTTATTACCATCAAGAACAGAGAGCATGAGTGGGAAAATTAATTAATCTGGGCTATAACTGAACAATTTAACCTCTGTTCGGTGTAAGTTCTTGGAAAACCACGAAGTGATAAATTATATGATTTTTTTTTTTTTTTTTTCTTTTTAAGTTGTTTACGGTGATACTTTTTATTTTAAATTAATAACAACTCAAGAAAAATCTTCCAAATATTGATTTTGAGCAACTATGCAGCCATACCTAAGCTGGTGATTAATGCAGCTTTATGTTTATTTAATCTAGTTTGATATTACCACTTTAATTTGAAAAATATTTTATATTTCTTGTGTCTCTATTATTGTGCAATCGTGTAATGAAAACAAACACCGTCACGTCAAAACATTTATTGCGAACCCAGGAGAATTTAAGAGATGACAAATATGCCACAGTGGCGTGATGTACCTTCCAACATGTGTGTGTGTGTACCACACTTTCTGTCAACAAACAAATATCCTAAATAATCATGTTCCGGAAACAGTCATAAAAGAGTCCATTAATGAACTTAACATTTTTAGTGACTCTTATGTGGGTACAATTAATATAATTATTGCTAACAACTAATATAGCCGTTGTGAATACTTTGTTATATATTATTAACAAATACTTTAACATTATGCGTGTTTTGATATCCATTTTCACATTTATGAGAAAATGCAAGTTGAATGCACAATTTTGGAGTATGAATTGACGAAGTATCTGTGGGTAAATTTTCTATTATTGTACTCGCTGTTTTAAGGAAAAAACTTCAAGTAATGGATCAGTTATTGGCAGATTTGTCTGAAGAAAGGGGTAAAAAATATCCATTTAATATTACATGAGAATATTTCTGTGATTTCTTTTCAATCATGACCAGAAAAAAGACACATACTGTAAAATTTATGAAGACAAATCGTTTTGCATAAAAAAGTGGAAAGGGTGAGGGACATATTAATATAACGTGACATAAACGTGACATAACGGGACATAAACGTGAAGGGTGAGGGACATATTTGTAATCAAGAAGGACAACCTACTTCCCTGTCTATGGTAATTAGGGAGAATTTGAAAATTCTTTCTTGTAAAGACTCAACAATTAGTGTAATTGATTTTAAAACTATTGGGGTAAATATAAAAGATGCGTTTCGAAACTGTCTCCTAACCATAAACGAACTATTAAAAGTTGTTTTTTGTCAAGTGTATTAATACTGTAATGTTATAATGCTTAAATAAATGTCTATTTTTATTTCGGTATTTGTAATATTAGAGCTGTGCATTTATAATTAGAGTATTGTAATACACTGTAAAAAATGACCAATGTTTCTTATTTTATGAAAATATGCTATAACCACGAACGAAAATATAATATAATCTTCTGAGTTATTCGAAATTTCAAATAGAATGTTACATTGTCTTTTGAATAACCAGAAACGAATACATTTTCAAAATTTAAAGAATAATTTATAAAAACAAATTATTTTTAGCTGCCCGAATTTTTCAGAAATGTTTCCGAAGGGTTTTTATAGTGTATTAATTAGTGTCCTCAGGCTGGAATACCTGTTTATCGAATGTTATCCATTCTCAAGTACACCTTTTCAGGCGCATAAGTTAATTTATACATGAAAGAGTAAAGAAATAATCTTAATTTTAATGTTATTGTTAACGCTGTTAATTTTGCATGTTTGTGTGTTACACATTTTTTTAGCATGAAAATGTTTACTTCAGAATTGGTAGCATTCGAGAAACAGGTATTACAGGCTGAGGACACTAATTAATACACTATAAAATCCCTTCGGAAACGTTTCTGAAAAATTCGGGCAGCTAAAAATAATTTGTTTTTATAAATTATTCTTTAAATTTTGAAAATGTATTCGTTTCTGGGGATTCAAAAGACAATGTAACATGCTATTTGAAATTTCGGATAACTCAGAAGAATATATTATATTTTCGTTCGTGGTTATAGAATATTTTCATAAAATAAGAAACATTGGTCATTTTTTACAGTGTAGTATGTAATGTAGTATTTTTTCAATGTTTTAAAAACATTGGAAGGCGTGGCGCTACGTTAATACTTGATAGGTATGCAGAATTAGTAACGCTTTTATTAGTGTTAGTCCAGGCATTAGGGAATAAAAAAGAGCAAATAAAGGAAAGTTTTGGTGTAGTTTTTTTGGGGGGTCCCTTTATGTTTTTTGGGTCGCTGAACACGAATCCGAGGTTTTCCAACAAAATTTTTTTCGGGAAATATGTTTTGTGCAAAATTGTGCATTTTACGTGAAAGTCGGCAATATATGAATTAAAGAAAATAAAATTTCCTATATTTTATGTAATGAAAGTTTTTTTTTTCTCTGATCAATGGTTTAGCCGTGAGAGTGCCGCAAAAAAGGGTGTTAAAAACAAAAAACTGTAAAAAAAAAACGGGAATTACGGTAGTGTATGTCGATGTAACATAAAAACTAACCATTTTACGCAAACGGTAACCATTAATGATACTAAAGATTATATGTTTGACTGTATTTTATGCATTTGAGGTAGAGGAAAAGTGCGGATCCTGCGCCAGGGGAAGGTGGGAGCAGTGGAGCAGTTCCACCTTCTCTCATGAGTCGAAGGTGCTCCTCCGCCGGAGTGCTCATACTGTAAAATTGGGAGGTGTAAAAGACAAAAAACTACGACCCTGTATGTCGATGTATTCACAATATTGAAAAAAACAATATTTTTCGGCACTTTTTTCGATTTTTCTTAAATAACTCAATTTTAGTGCATTTTACAGAAAACAGCATTTTAACAGTTTGTAGAGCATAAAATTCTCTACAACATGCAGTATTCAGGTTTGTAAGTTGTCCAAATAGGGGGTAAGATACGGAGCCGGGAAAATAGGATTAAATTTGGAAAAAATGTAAAAATCCACAAATGACGTTAGTTTTTGCCATATCTTACACCCTATTTGGACAATTTACAAACATGAATATTTCATGTTGTAGAGAATATTATGCTCTACAAAATGGTGAAAGTGCTTTTGTCTCTAAAACGCACTAAAAGTAGGTTATTAAGCAAAAACTAACGTCATTTGTGGATTTTTACATTTTTTCCAAATTTAACCCTATTTTCCCGGCTCCGTATCTTACCCCCTATTTGGACAATTTACAAACATGAATACTGCATGTTGTAGAGAAGTTTCTGCTCTACAAAATGGTGAAAGTGCTTTTGTCTCTAAAACGCACTAAAAGTAGTTTATTAAGCAAAAACTAACGTCTTTAGTGGATTTTTGCATTTTTTTGCAAATTTTACCCTATTTTCCCAGCTCCGTATCTTACCCCCTATTTGAACAATTTACAAACCTGAATACAGCATGTTGTAGAGAATTTTATGCTCTACAAAATGATAAGTGTGCTTTTTTGTAAAATGCACTAAAATTGAGTTATTTAAGAAAACTCGAAAAAAGTGCCGAAAAATATTGTTTTTTTTTAATATTGTGAAAAACGCACAAGGTCTAGAAGGTCGAAAACTTTTTTATTAGAGGGTCAACCTTTACAACATACCCAAAAATCAGAACTACCCGAATTTTTGTAAGGTAAAATGCTATTTCTACTGGACTACAATGTTACCGCCTCTTAGAATACGAGCTCTCCGGAGGAGTAGCACCTTCGACTCATGAGAGTAGCTGGATCTGCCCCACTGCTCCCACCTTCCTCTGGTGTCAGATCCGCGCTTTTCCTCTACCTCAAATGCATAAAATATAGTCAAACATATAATCTTTAGTAACATTAATAGTTAACATTTGCGTAAAAGGATTAGTTTCTATGTTACATTGACATACAGTACCGTAATTCCCGTTTTTTTACAGTTTTTTGTTTTTTCCACCCATTTTTGAGGCACTCTCACGGCTAAACTATTGATCAGAGAAAAAAACTTTCAGTACATAAAATGTAAGAACTTTTATTTTCTTTAATTCATATATTGCCGACTTTCACGTAAAATGCATAAATTTGGAATTATTTTGAAAAAACGGAAAAAAGTCCGTTTTTTACAAGTTTTTTGTAAAAAAAACATATTTTCCGAAAAAAAAATTGTTGGACAACCTCGGATTCGTGTTCAGCGACCCCAAAAACATAAAGGGACCCCCAAAAAAACTACACCAAAACTTTCCTTTATTTTCTACCAAATGCCTGGACTATGTCACATCTAGCGAAAAAAAATCGGAGAGAGTTCCGTTTAGGTCTGCAAGATAAATAGCTTATCAATTTGTCAGGAAAAATATTGTTAGAAAAGTGTACATAATCGTAATTATATTTGTGAGTGGCTTTTTATTTATAAAGTGTGATAGTACACCTTATTAATAACTCCTAATATGTCAATGGAATAAATGTGTATAAATATGCCAATGGAATAAATATCTATAAATATCTTTCTAATTCTGTAAAAGAACAAAAAAACATTTTTAGGTAAGTCACATTTGTCCAAAAAGCCTCTGAAAACTTTATTAAGTAAAAATGAGAATTTGCTAAAAGTATTTTGAAAAAAATATAATTATTTGCTTTGGTATAATTAATGAAAACATAAGCTCGCCACAAATCTGTAATTACCAGTAAATATTCGCTGTTTGTAATTTAAGTGGTAGATTGAAAATCAAATTACTTAAATGTATTTACTTTATATTGGATAAATAGTTGAAACGGGTGTTTGCCAACTGTATTTATCTCTGCTGTTATCATAATTTAATTGGACTCTTAATTGAGTTTATCTCAAATGTATGTAGAAAATTTAATCTTTGTTTGTATTGTAAATGAGTGTTCTCAATAAATATCAGAAATATATTCTTAGCAATTATCAAACGAATATTCTTCATTCTTCTTTATATAATATAATTCTAAAATAATATTATTTCTTTTGAAGTACATTATATGTGAAAAGAACTTTTGCATCTAACGTACTTTAAAATTTGTACATTCTAATGACACTAAACACGCGGAACTTTTGAAACCTGACGTTTATTTTAAATGGTATTTGTACTGTGTTCCTTTTAACATTTGTACTGTGTTCTTTTTAACATTGGCATATTAACGGAAATGTTTAAATATCAGGAAAAACTATGCTTAGCCACATTAAATTCAATAAGGAATGTGTTACGAGTTTTGGAAAAAACAATTTTTTTAGGCGCAAAATAACACTATACCATTCAAACACCAGAACCCTACCTTTTTTATACAGTCCTGAAAACAAAATGCACTATCCCACGATGTTTCATCACCAAATCCAAGCAGAGAGAGGCGCCCCTTACTAGGGAATGAAATTTACTTTTCGAATATGAATGCCATTTAACGAAATGTGGGTTATCCACAACTTAAAATTCGCATTAACTGTGAACTTTCAAAAATATTTCCCACTTTTAAAAACACATTTGTATTTCTTGAATCAATAAAGTCCGTAAAAAGTCATAACTTCATTTTTAGGTGCGTTCGTAATTATATAAATACGTAGCACCTATTGTCGTCGCTTGGTCCGTCCGTCTGTCCGCATATAACAACGCAAAAACTACCCAACCCGAATGGTTTGCAAATTAAAATATATTATCTTTGCAGAATAAATTCGAGAAATTTCAATTTTTATTAAAATCGAATCAAAACTTTAGGAAATATTAATAAAAATCTTTATTAAGAAATTTGAATTTTTTTTTAATCGGTGCTTTTTTGTTATAGGAGCTTCCGAAGTTTAATCGTCAAGCGACCGAGATACTTATTTTATGACAGAAATTAATCTGCAGACGATATAATTCATTTCACAGAATTAGAAATCGGAAAGATCTGAATATTTATGTAACTAGTTATTATAGTACGAACGCACCTCATTTGTAACGTTTGACGTACAATTTCCAACTTGTTTTTTCTGAAATCTTCTTAGTGCTATAAAATAAAATAAGTTATGAGTTTATCGATAAATTTCGAAAAGTAAAATTAAGGTTTTAAAATGTAAAATAGAACACGCGGATAGTTACAGAAATATTTTGTTGTATTTTTAAATATGAAATAAATTCCTATTATATAAATGAATATATTATTTTACCATTTACTGTATGTGATTTTTTCTACTGTGGATGCCTGAAAAAAAAGAGACGGTCTTTAGACAGTCTTTAACTAAAATATATCTAATCTTGAAAACTAAGGAACGAGTTGTAAATATACACACCTATTTTTCTAATGATTATGGTTAGTTTTATGAAAAATTAAAAAAGGCCATAATTCGTGTTTTTTAATATAAATTTAGTACTAATTTTCATTATTAAAATATCGTTTCGAATAATATTAATTGTCTTGGATATATTTGACCCTGTTCATTGTATCTAAAAATTATTATTCAATCGGATGATTTAGGGGAGATATAAATTAAACTTTTTCAAGCGGATTTAACAATAGAAATCTGAAACACTGACCATTTCAAACACAATGATGATTTAAGTAAAGTTATATAAACAATATCTCCGGTCTTGATCCACAGATCTCAAATACGGTGTAAAAAATAGGTGTTATTTATTGAATATTCTGTATTAGTGCAAAGTTTAATATTTATACGTTCCCTATTAAAGAAATCGCGATCATATTCAATATATATATGTTTCCAGTTGAAAGATATGACTCGTATCTCTTTGTGAAAATTTAGTTATGAAATAATCATTGGGGTGGTGCGTGTTGTTTTTCAAGATTGCACCTACCGAAAAAAAAATAAATAAAAGACTAATTTATTGGAGATCTGTTTTGGTCCTTCACATTTTAATGGGGTATTGTATTTTATGCAAATACTAGCAAGCTACGCCCGCTACGCTGATCAATTTCTCTTAACGAACCTTTAATCAAACAAAATATTGACATTTCATAATTCACTTTTATATTTTAACAGAATAATAAGGATACTATAATTTGTGACTCGTGCTATAGTCAATATACACGTCAGGACACGTCGCCCTTATCATTATCTTTTTACGCGTGAAGGTTTCGCTATGGTACTCTATTGTGAAATTTGGTAATTTTAGAAATTCAATAGTTGAAAAATCGCAGAATCATTAGATCATTTTTCTTTAGAAATTGTTCTTAGAGCGCATTTAGATCTTATAAATAACAATCATGCCGAACTTGAAGTTTCTAGCTCCTTCAGCATCACAAAAATCGCAATTTTAGAACGTTTTTCGCTTCTGCACCCCCCTCGGGGTAGTGGCACCGACATAAAATATAGTCTATGTTGGAGCAGGGATTGTCACCATCCATTTGCCACCATCACTTTTGAAATCGCTTTAGTAGTTCCAGACATTTCATACAAATTGTAATTTAGAATGTTTTTAGAAAATTTTTTGCTTATTTCAGCCTTTTAAATTTCGAATTTTTTTAGATTTTGTTCTTATAGAGCATTTAAATCTTGTAAGTAACGACCATACAAAATGTCAAGTTCCTAACTCCTTCATTATTGAAAATATCATAATTTTGGAAAGTTTTTCGCTCCTGCACCCTCTGCAGGCAGTGGCACCGACAAAAAATTTAGCATATGTTGGAGCAGGGACTGTCACCATCCATTTGCCACCATCACTTTTGAAATCGGTTCTGTAGTTTCAGAGATTCCATAGAAATTGTAATTTAGAATGTTTTTAGAACGCTTCTTCCTCATCTCACCCTTTTAAATTGCGAATGTTTTTATAATTTGTTCTTAGAGAGCATTTACATCTTATAAGTAACTACCATACCAAATTTGATACTTCTATCTCCTTCAGTACACAAAAAATCGAAATTTTAGAACGTTTTTCGCTCCTGCACCCCCCTGGGGGTGGTGGCACCGACATAAAATATAGCCTATGTTGGAGCAGGGATTGTCACCATTAATTTGCCACCATCACTTTTAAAATCGCTTCAGTGGTTCCAGAGATTACCCCCTACAAACAAACAAACAAACAAACAAACAATCTTTTCTACTTTATATATTAGTATAGATAAGGGGGAATTAGCCCCTTGTTCCCCCCCTTTATACTTAACCAATCAATCCCGAAAACTAATCAGAGATGCGCCTTAACACAGTGAACCTATAAATAAAATTTGAAGGAAATGGGATAATTCTGCATGAAAAACCCATTTACATAAATTAAGGGGGGTATTAGCCCCCCGTTCCTCCTCTTTATACTTAATCAATCAATCCCGAAAACTAATCAGGGAAGCGTCTTAACCCAATGAATCTATAAACAAATTTTGAAGCAAATAGAATAATTCTGCATGAAAAACCCATTTATATAAATTAAGGGGGGATTATCCCCCCGTTCCCCCCCTTTATACTTAACCAATCAATCCCGAAAACTAATCAGGGAAGCGCCTTAACACAGTGAACCTATAAACAAAATTTGAAGGAAAACGGAATAATTCTGCATGAAAAACCCATTTATATAAATTAAGGGGGGGGGGGGGAATTAGCCCCTTGTTCCCCCCTTTTATACTTAACCAATCAATCCCGAAAACTAATCAGGGAAGCGCCTTAACACAGTGAACCTATAAAGAAAATTTGAAGGAAAACGGATATTTCTATGAAGAGTTATCGCATTACGTACGTACATACATACATACAGAACCGGCTGCCAAGCTCTCAGGGCTTGACAGCCGGTGTGATAACTGAAAAATCGGAATTTTAGAACGTTTTTTGCTCCTGCACCCCCTGGGGTTAGTGGCACCGACATAAAATATAGCCTATGTTGGAGCAGGGGTTGTCACCATCAATTTGCCACCATCACTTTTGAAATCGGTTCGGTAGTTCCAGAGATTACCCCCTACAAACAAACAAACAAGATTTACTCCTTTATAATATTAGTATAGATTTAAAGCTTCTACTTTTAAAATATTGCTTAAATCTACTCAAGGGAAAACACATCAAATAATTATTAATTAATTTAATTAAATGATTGTGAGAGGAAAAGACAGTGATAGAAAATATCTTTTGAAACATAATAATTTACTCCACAATAATTTAAAACTAAATGGTTTACATTTAAATAGCATGAAAAAAAATTACATTAAGCTATCTTTATGAAAAGAGTACATTAAATACTTATTCGTTAAAAATGTCATGCGTAAAATGTCCATAAATTTCTTTTCTGCGTGTGAAAACTTGCTATTAGTGTAGGAAACCCAAATTTAAGTTTTCTCTAATTGGCTATTTATACGCTTTTTAATTATGTAATTTAAGTGAAAAAAAAAAGGATTTCTTTAAAAATTAATAGAAATAATAATACTGCTGTGAATTATGCAATTGTAATAACTGTTTTTTAAGACGTTTCTTAGTAAATTCAAACAGGATAGAGATATTCCAATAAGTTTTTATTTGATATTTGCTGGATATAGTTATTATAAAATTGCATTTTTCTTCTGCGGGAATTAAAAGAAGAAAGAAAGAAAATCAATTTAAAAAATATTGAAAATAACATGCTACTTCACTGATTAAACAGTTACTGCCAAAAATAAAACGTTATGAGTCTGAAAATTCCCGTGTGGTTAACTTTGAATAAACAACATTTTAGAGAATATTCTTATTATAGATAATTATATTTTAAAGATTATTATGTAAATGCAGAGAGATATATCAGAAATGAATTTTAATAAACAGTTTTTTTTAATAAATTCTCTCAAACGTTATATACAGTTATAAATGACTGAAATTAATTAGAATTATTTAAATTTTCTTGACGCAATAAATAAATACTTTCTTATTGAATAAAAATATTTTATATCGTGAGCTTGCTGTTATGCTTTAACATATTCTGTAACAATAACTACTCTGTAAAATATTTTTATTGGAAATTTCGTGAACTTATAGAAGAATAAAATTTTTACCGGCTGTTATACATATGATACTGTTTTCCAACAGTCATCGATATTTTTCTCGCGTCATTCTATATTTTAACATATTCCGCAAAATGAGATATGTTCAGGGTGATGGATTAATCTTCCTTGGGAATTTCATTTAACTTAGCAACGTTTCATTAGATAGTGCTTTATCAAAACAGACAATACATTATTTAGAAGCTTGCAATTTTGAATTAGAACGCAAGGGAAAAAAATAACTTAGATTATTATATAGTAAATGTAAAGCAAAAGATTTATTCCAAATATGTTTGGTAAAATATTACAAAACGCGCAAGAGCTTTTACAGATATTTGAGAAATTTTGTACAAAAAATTGTATTATTGAGCTTAAATATCGTTGGTTTCTACATTACGAAAATAAACACTACTTTTAGATTACGTTCAGCGTGATTGACTACCCTTACTTGGGAATTTATTTAACTTAGCAACGTTTCATAAAATAGTGTTCTATCAAACGAAACAGCATGTTATTTATTAGCATGCCCTTTTAAACAAAAACACAACAGGGAAAAATAACTTTGTTATTATATGCTTCCAGTAAAACGACAGATTTTTTCGGAATAACTTTGGTAAAATATTTTATAAAACGCACATGACCTTTTATAGATAAAAATTGATATAGATAAAATATAAATAAAATATGGGTAAAAATTGTATTTCATATATAAATATTTTTGGTTTCTAAACACTTCCTTTAAAATAAACAATACCTTTAATTTAATCACTACACTGTAAAAAGATTTGCAGCAAAGTAACCGGTCATTCGACCGTTTTCATATAAGACAGTCGAATGACCGCACTTAACCGCACATAACCGTAATTTAACGCTATTTTGACCATAATATTGCTCATATTAGGATCAGAATACTGTTAAATTATGGTTATGTAACCGTTTTTTATAAGAATGGTCCAATGGCCGGTTACTATGCTGCAATTGTTTTACAGTGTATATTTAGATTAATTAAGGGGTAACACCACTTTGATGCCCTGAAAATTAACGCGTTATCTGGAATTTGTGTTCAAAAACATTTAAATTTATTTATTATACAAAATTTAAAATAGTAAACTGTAGTTTTATTTCGTTTGATAATATATGAAAAAATGGTAGCTTGACAGGTGAGGGTAGAAGTGATTCAAAAAATGAGGGTCAAATGGTGGACACGATAGCTCATCATAAATTTTACCTGGGACAAATAGACAAAAAATTGTATTTTTACTCCAAAAGCTTTTAAATTACGTAACTGTTTTCTAAAAATCCATTAATAGTGAAATGCCTTTAAATCAAAGTAAAATGTAAATTTCCAACGAAATTTTCTTTATTTAGAATTACACAGTAAAGCGAAATATCAATATTTCGAAATAAAAATGCTACGTATTTTACTATTAAAATATGTGAGAATTATTTTTCAAAAAATGGTCAAGGTGAAATACAGATTTGATGCTTATGTGATACACAAACACAAAAAGGCTTATAAAAGCCTTTTAATATAATGATGGAAATGTTTCGAATGCACAAACAGCACCATTATCAAGATCCGTACGATACAAAAACTATTCTCGCAAAACTTTTGAAAATAAACTTGAAAAACATAAAAAAGGAAATCATACGTGTAATAAAAGTAGGTTCATAAAAGTAGTCAACTGTAAACGTGAAAATTAATATTTCCTTAATATTTTTTTTAATTAAAAACACCTCGTGCCAAATTTCAGGTAATTCAAAACAGGCTGGTTCATTGCATATGTGCTCGTAAGATTTCTATTGATTCACGGATAATAGATGTTAAATAAAGTATTGATGGGTACATTATTTTATTATTCTTAAAATCACCTTTTAAAGTTTCATTCCTGCTTCTATTTTTATCACTTAAGCATTTAATCAGTATTTTAATGATAATTAGTGATTTTATTATATGATTATGGTCAAGGTGATTGATTGAAAATTTGCGGAGCGCGATTATCCACGGTTTTTTAAACTGCTGTTCGGAACAAAACGCGCTTAAAAAGATTTTTTACTGTCTACTCACTGTAGTGTACTCGCTCTACTTCTAATATTGTACTTTCACATTTGATACCAATTTCTAACCACTATCTTAGTGTGTATGACGAGTATTTTTAGCTAAGTACAAAAATGAAATTTTGAGCCGGTCAAAATGGGGTTACACAATAATGTATTTAATTACATCGAAAAAAATAATTAACTCAAAGTCCAGTGTTTTATATGTAACAATTATAAAGACTTTTGTTAAAGCATGATATAATTTATTCAATGTACTTCAACAGGAATATACTGAATTAAGAAATTCTGTCATTTTTTCAAATGTTTATTTTTCCGAATGCACTTTAATGTTATTTGGTAGATGTTTAAATATTTTTTACCTATACAGTATTTTTGAAATGTAATTATTTTCTCCGAATTGTAGTAATTTCGACCTTCCATAATTAGTTAATTTACAGGAATAATAAAATTTTATATAAAGAATCGAGAATGTATGAGTTTTTTGTGTAGTTCAAGTACTACCTACATTTATTAAATTTCTATTAGTTTTAGAAAATATTATGGCATTCAGAAGTTGTTTTTATCTACTATTAATATTTAGAGAAATACATTAAAAATATATTAACATGTCGTTATCAACGAAAGACTTTAATTCTTTTGGGTGTCATTCTTTGTGTTTAATTGATTTGTGTGTTTCATATCTTACTCTATTGAAAAGTATAATCTCATAACAAAATTTATGATTTTATCTGAAATATATGTATTAAAAATTCAATAATCGCGTTAAAAAGATTAAAAAAACATTTTAATAAATTTATGAAAATTAATTTTCGCATTAGTAGTAACCATCAGTCTTTTGACACTAAATTCAAATCCTTAATTCGAAACATAACGCAAACAAAGATATCAAAGTTCTATTTTAATACGATGGCTTCCATTTGAAATAACAAATAAATTTGCTGTAAAATGTTTAACTAAAATAATGTATAAAAATATCAAAATTCTAATTATTTTGCCTTACTCCAGAGGAATAATTTAAAATAAAATTCTTTAATGACTTTTTATCATTAAAAATGCATTTTTTTAAGAAGTTAAATAGCTTGCATTCGTTAGCACATTGCACTCGAATATCAATGCTAAAACAATAAAAGTATTTTGCTTTCATATTTGGGTATATTTAAATCACTAGTTGACACGCCTGGCGTAGTTCGGTCTGTCAAAAAATTGCACGAAACGCGAAAAAAAAACAATAAAAATTGCAATAAGCAATCACAAAAAAAAAAAAAAATAAATAAATAAAATAAAATAATTAATTGGCGAACGAATTCCGAATAAATTTCACTGAAAAAAGAACAAAATGTACTATATTCTTCTAGAAGATTCATACCGGATTTCTTTTAGGATTTGCGAAAAATCTCCACAGAACCCGAAAACTCGCATAAACAAACTTGTGAAAATTTCAAAAAAACACTGTACGAATTCTGAATAAACATTACTATATTTGGGGTAAAATAATAAAAACATATTCTTTTAACTATAGTCAAAAAATTGCTGCTACAAATGGCATAAAATTTTCTAAAAATTTAAAAATCACAGAGGAAAAATTTTACTTTAATGCGCTGAAAAATTTTAACGGTATACTTTCAGGATTTTCAAAAAATGGCACGAAACACACAAAAACGCTATAAATATCATTAAAAACAGCCAAAAAATAGTTATTATACTATACTTACTATATTAGGCTTAATTACTCTGAAACCGAAATATTTTTATGAATTCCTAATAATAAAATCTTAACGGATAATAATAAAATCTTAACGGAACGCTACGAACGCTTAGAAAAACTCTAAATATCGCATTAAAAATGGTTAAATATAAACAAAAATGCACACATAGGCTAAATGTACGAAACCAAACTTCGAATGCTAAACATGATAGTTTTCTTTTTTATTTTCATTTATTTATTTTACTTTTAAACGCGCAGTTTTAATTTTGGAATCGGGGATTCTCACCGGTCGCGACATTGATTGTCATCAGAAGTAAATTTAAAAAAATAAAAAAACTCAAAAATAATCACGTTAGCTATATATATATATATATATATATATATAACATTGAATAGCAAGCAAGAAATTTGTGAGGAACTCTTTCACTGATTTTACATTATAATGTGACTTTATTTTTGAAAATTACCGACTTATCGTTTTCCCAAAAGAACACCCCGAAAATTTTACAATGTCACCCCGACAAGACAGCGATGGTTTTGAACACGCAAACGTCTGTCAAAGATCCTGATTTTGCGCCCAGGATGCTAAACATTGAGCTCTGGATTGGGGTAGGGTGTCTACTAATTTTAATACAAGTTAAATTATTTGTAGAGTATAAACAGAGCTTCAATATCTCATTTTTTATAAATAAATGCTTCACTAATAAGCTCGGTAGTTTCAATCACAATGTTATTTGAGTCACATTTGTCCGTCACGAGACAGTACATTGAGCGTCCGTCAAAAACCACTCTCTAAACTCCTTAGCTCGTAAATGTGCTTTAGTTTTAGAAACCGTGATATATGTACTTGGATACACGCAACAGCCACTTTCTGTGTATGTGTGTCTGTGCGTGTGTGGAGGGGGTAAACTTTTAAATTTTAAATGGGGAGGGATTTCTTGTATCGTATCTCTGAAAATGCCTTTTCAATACCAAATATAAAACAAATGTATAAAAAATTGCACTACAACTTGTTTTCACGTTTTGTAAAATGAAATTATTAACTTGTTTTCTGATGAAAAACAATAACTAAACTCAATCTAAACCAAAAAATGCTTGAATTGCTTGCCTGCTTTCTACTTCTTAATAGAGCAGCTACAGAAATTCTATCTAGGCGGCGATAATTGAGGCTGCCGAGATGTACTTCTGCATTTCGGAATGACTTTCTGAATTTCACTCCTCCATAAAATCCAGTAGCTTATTTGAAACTATTGAGTTAAAATGCTACCACAGGAAAAAGGCTTAAAAATGCATAATTTTCATTCAAGTAATTATATCTGGGGAATGCGGAGGCCATTGTAAAAAATATCTCATGTTGCGTATTCATCAACGTGGATAAATGTGATCGAGGAGATGTGTTATATTTTCCTGTTTTAATAAGCAAATTGTTCTTTGGAAAAAAAAAATCTTCAGAAAAATTAATGCTATTTTCAATAACCTATGTGATCATTGCAACCTAGCCCTACAAAATAAGCAAGGATAGATATATTTTCGATCAGAAAAAAAAACTGAAAATGTAATCTCCAATAATTTCATACAAGTCATTATGTTTTTAGAGATATTGTCTCTTGGTATTATTGAATATTTGTGTGCTAGATTCTGACCAGATTAGAATGTTCTGTGCCCTTCCCTTTGTTTAGATACAGCGCCTAATGACTTTTCGACTGTATGAACACATAACTATGATAGTTTACTAGACGCCACCCAATTTCACGGAAGAGTGCGAGCAATCAATTACCGAAAATTGTAAAATTCCTCCAGTCACCTTTAACGTAAAATCAAGAATGAATTTTTGCAGTGGCTCTGCAATGGGTAAAATGTTGAAGTCGGGGTAAATCGACATAGTTTTTTTTTTCTTTACATCTTTAGGAAACTAGAAATTAAATATTTAATGAGCCATAACATGATAAAATTCTTAATTGATTGTTTATGTTGAAAAGACTTTTCCAACAGTATGCTGCATGACTCCCACTCCAATTTCAAATTTCAAAGTTATACTTGCCCAGTTACATTCTCGTGCGTTCCAACACATTTTCTTCCTAACCAGATATCCTCTTTTAATTGATTGAGCACATATTTGACAGTTTTCTTAACAAAGCATTTTAGATGTAATTTAGGAATATTGTTACTTTTGGCAATCCCTACATAAATTTACACCTGTTTATTTATAAATACGTAAGTTTAGAAGTAAAAAATATTTTAGGAATTATGATAAGAAATATTTGTAATTGTAGCTAACAAAAAAAAAAAAAAAAAACACACCCTAATTAAAATATGGTTTATGTATTAACATTTGTGTATAATTTGTTATTTGTTATATATTCTCTGAATGTCTCACTAATACTGCGTTATTGTTTGTCCGCCAGTTTAAGCAAGAAGCAGGTAAACAAAATTAAAATGGATTATAATAATAGGGAAAATGGCAATTATTTACTAATGGAATGTTCATATGAATCGCTGCATTTAAAAAGTCATATTTTTAAATGTCTTTGATTAGATATTTTTTAACGCAACCAAATTTTGAATTTTTTGAATCTTTAAATTATAAATTATTATTAAGATTTATTTCACTTCCTAGAAAAGTAAAAAAAAAATGTTTGAACAGTACCGGAGTAATTAGAAACTACCAATTTTAACAACGTATTTCTATGTTAATTAACCTAATTTATATATTTCTTCTTATTGTTATAAATGAACATCTTAAAAAGAGTTTATTGAATAAAAACTAACAAATATTATTATGTAAAAAAAATATTACTTTAACAACTAATGATTGCAATGAAATGAAGAATGAATGAAAAGTATAATTTAAATGATTATCAAATATTACATATCTAATAAGTTTTAAGTATGATAAATTGTTATACGAAAAGTAGAAGACTGTTCTTTCGAAGATAATTATCATATGTTTCTATCTCTTGGGGAATCTTGGCAGTAAAATTATTCTAAGGAGAACATTGCACTTGGCAGTCATTAAAATCTCATCTTGAAATTCTGTTCATTATTAAAGTAAGCATATTGAAATATCATTAAGAAAATAAATTAGTTTTCTTTTATTTTACTGTTTGCAATTTTATCTTTATTATTTTAAAATAATTTAAAATTCCATGTTTTCATAAAACATGCTTTTAAAGTCATTAAATAATTTTTATATGTGATTTTAGCACATCGTCCTTGTGTAAAACATTTATAACCGCCTACAAAGATAATCATTTTGCTTCATTTCTGTTGTAGTTTTTGAATTGATTGAATTCTGTTGAATAAAGTGTGATTAAATTATTCTACTAACATTTATTTATTTATTTATTTATTTATTTATTTATGCAAGCAAAAAGAAAGAAGGAAAAAAAGAATAAATAGACTTAAATAATAATGAAATGTAAGATAATTATTTTTTTAAACGTAGCTAACTTTAGATATTACTTTTAATTTAAAATCTTATGATAAATTTCGATTCTAAGCATATTAAAATTAAATAAAACTGGAGAAATGCGATAGATTTACTTGTTTATTTTCCTGTGGAAAATATTGTGTTCAACACTAAAATTAATTTCTTCGTAACAAAATTAAAACTTATGATAGAAGATAACTATTTTTAAACAAATATTTTATTATATATTCAAGATGATTTTATTTTAAATAATTAAAAATTAAATGCTTGTTTTTCATTCAAAGTACATTTCAGAAACAAAAATCAAACTGATTTCAGCTCAACTTTTATTCTTTTTAAATAAACGATAGTCCAAAGTAACACTTAGTTTATAAGAAAGTACTAATTTATGCAAGAATGTATAATAAATAATAATAATAATAATAATAATAATAATAATAATAAAAGACGAACTAAACTTTCTTTCAATTGTTCTCTCAAAAAACAACAGTTTTTTCCCGAACCTTCTTTTTTTCTATGTAGACGGCAATCTATAGGTATCAACTTTTCGATTTATCTGCTAAAAATATATACAAAAAAACATTTTTTTAAATCTCTACACATTAATTATGTTCCCTTTTATGTATTCAAACGATGAACCAAGCTAAGAGTCTCATTATTTTCTGTGGGATTGTGATCATACAAATACAGCGAAATCAAAAGATACGACTTTAATTAGATTTTGTTTTTCCATCTAAAAAAAAAATAAAAAAATATTCTAGTTCTTATCGAAGGTATTTATATGCACAGTATTTATTTATATAGTTTTGTTTTACAATAAAAAAAAGCTTGTTTTTCATTCAAAGTACATATCAGAAACAAAAAACAAACTGATTTCAGCTCAACTTTTATTCTTTTTAAATAAACGATTGTCCAAAGTAACACTTAGTTTATAAGAAGGTACTAATTTATGCAAGAATGTATAATAAATAATAATAATAATAATAATAATAATAATAATAATAATAATAATAATAAAAGACGAACTAAACTTTCTTTCAATTGTTCTCTCAAAAAACAATAGTTTTTCCCGAACCTCCTTTTTTTCTATGTAGACGGCAATCTATAGGTATCAACTTTTCGATTTATCTGCTAAAAATATATACAAAAAATATTTTTTTTAATCTCTACACATTAATTATGTTCCCTTTTATGTATTCAAACGATGAACCAAGCTAAAAGTCTCATTATTTTCTGTGGGATTGTGATCATACAAATACAGCGAAATCAAAAGATACGACTTTAATTAGATTTTTTTTTCATCTAAAATAAAATAAATTATTATTCTAGTTCCTATCGGAGGTATTTATATGCACAGTATTTATTTATATAGTTTTGTTTTACAATAAAAAAAGCTTGTTTTTCATTCAAAGTGCATTTCAGAAACAAAAAACAAACTGATTTCAGCTCAACTTTTATTCTTTTTAAATAAAGGATTGTCCAAAGTAACACTTAGTTTATAAGAAAGTACTAATTTATGAAAGAATGTTTTTATTATTCAAATAAGGAAACGATATTCAAATATACATATAATTTTTTTAGGTATAACTCTAAGTTATATATTTAGAAAAGAATACAATCATTAGAAATGCGATTTAAATTTATATTTTTAAATTGTTTTTCAAGAAAATTATTTATTATTAAATTCGACTAAAAATGATTATTATTTTTTCTTCTATTAAATTATACAATATAACTTACAATAATTGCAAGAAAATATTGAGCAAATATTACGCTAATAATGCATAATCTCGAAATGAATGACGTTAATCATCACATACAGGATTTTCTCAATGTATGCGGTTTCAGTAATTAAATTTTCAGTTAGTACGGACATTTTTTCCTTAGAAGATACCTCTATAAAAGCGGGATTTCGAGTAGTTCGCAAATGACGAAATGAGTGATCCCATTATGTCGTCTAATTGTTCCCGAATAGGAAAATAAAACAAAAATAGGACAACAAATGTGACAATAGCGGGACAGTTGGACAAAGGTCTTATTATGTATAAATATATTTAAAATCATTTTTAAACCCCTTCAGGGCGGCGGTTCATTTTTGGACCACTTAATTTTATTCCCTATTGGCACCAGAATTTTGGAATGAAAATTTTCTTTTTATTAAGTACGTAAAGAAAAGGTTTTACTTACTTTCATATAAATTTGTTTGTAATTTCTGGTGTTACTCAATCATTTCAGCATTTTACGAATATAAGTACTTTCTCCCTAAAGGGTTAAATATTTCTGGATTATTAGTTTTTAAATTACCACAGAAAATAATGCTAATAGAAGTTCAGATAAATTAGATATATTCTACTTTAACCCTTTCAGGGGCAAGCACTTGTGCTCCTGTAAAGTTGACTTCCCACCAGAATTTAGGAAATAATTTAGTTCAAAATAACAATAAGCAATTTTTCAACTTTTTCTCGTCAAAGTTGACAAAGTAAAATTTAATTAAAATTTTCTGGTTTGAATCGGATTAAAATTAGGTGGTATATAATATATACCACCGCCCCTCAAAGGGTTAAAAGATTCAAATCAAGATGTAATGTATACTTTGTAACAGAACCACATTGAAAACAATATTAAAGTAAATTATTACTTTGTTTGTTTATGTATATTGATTTGTGAATTAATATGAAAGTGGCTGTAATCTACTGTAGATTTTACAATTGAATGTGTGTTTCAATTAGTGCGGTTGCGATCAACGCGGTAATATCGCAAAAAAATTAACCACACTAATTGAGATAAACCGGTATTATTTCTGATTGAAAATTTTTACAATGAAATGCCTACATTTCAAGCATTTTCAGTTTACATTGGAAAAATTTGCAATGAAATACTGATATTGACGATTTCCTTAGTCATTGAAATATTTGGAATAAACTGAAAATGTTTCATTAATATTTGTTTTATTAGGTTTTGGTAGTGGAATATTTGGTCAAATTGACGTTGCGGTAATTATCCATAACAATATTTTAGTGATATTTCCAAAGTTTAGCCAGTATACAGCCTATAATTTCGTAATGTTGTTTCGCTGCTAGTTGTTTCCGTAAAACATTTTCGCATGTTTATATGCAGGTGTATATTTTAAAATCCAGTACACATTTTCTTCATTAACTCTTAATTTTAAGGACTAATATTTTATACTGTTATACTCTGAATACTGTTATTTATACCTAAGTTATATATTTGCATGCATAAATGTATGAATTTTGTTTTAACCATACAATTTTAAGATTATAAAGCTATCGATTAAAATGTATTAGAAATGAAATTTGAAAAGTAACATATAGTTTAACTTATTTAATAAATAATATTTAATAAAATAAAATACGTGAGAAAATAAATTTAAAATGGCATTTAGGACTGCCATTAACGAGTATTTTTATAGTCTATTCGCACCGCTGTTTAAAAAAATAATAAATTTTCTGGTATGTATCTCTGTGACATGCAGTCAAAATGTATGTATGTAAAAAAAAATTTATTTTGAGAAAATGTTGCCAGATAGAATTAAAAAAGAGTCGCCAGTGGCATCCTTGTATTTTAATCCACCAAAAGTCACAAGTCTTTCGATTTCTTTCTGTTTAACATTATCTTTCCGTAGGTCCACATATACGTACCCCCATTCTTTCACGTTTTTATTAATGATTTTAGAACATAAATAGACGGCTCAGCCCCATACTCGTTAACGCTCGCCAACCCAAGTGAATTGCAAAACAATTCACCTTAAGACCACTACTCGGTTCCAGTTTGCTTTGCTCGCTCGCCCCTTTTTTTGTTTTTCAACAACTCTAGCTGGAATAAGTACTACCATAAATCATTTTAACATATGAAATTGACAAAAAAATTTATGTAAAAGAAGTAATTGAAAACTTCGTTGAAAACGCATTTAAAAATGCATTTAGTTGGTGCTACTAATGGGCATAAATTGTTTAAATACCATGAAAAATTATCTTGGAAACACAATTACTTTAAAACCCATTGCACCTAAAATATTGTACAACACGGCTTAAATTCATTTTAAAAAAGTATGCGAAAAGAAGATAGCATCAATCATTGTTTAAATTTTGTACGACATTTTACTGTTCTAATTTATTATAGATTTTTGCAAAAGAAATTATTTTTTACTTATTCAAGATAGCAACAGATGGCAGCAGATGCAATATAGACAGCTGATATTTTTATACTCTCTGATTTTCGTGTGAGTGAAATTCGTAAATAAATTCTAAATAAGAGTTGATAATTCATTTAAAATTAACATTATTACTCATCATTAAAATGATGAATCATCCCAATCGCTTTGGATTACGTACATATTATTTTATTTTTAATAATTGCTATTTTGAGTTTGACTGCTCTCACACTGGAAGCCATATTGGAGGCAGGGTAGAGCTGATGTTACCCAAATTAGTCTCTTTATTGTTCTGAACTCTGGAAGCTGCAGTTGTTGCCAAACGGTAAGGGAAAAATTCAGCCTTATTTCCGCGCCACGTAAGAGAAATATATATATAGATCGCAATTTTGATTTCGGAATGATATGCTTCGATGTTAAAATAATGCAAATATATTCGAACTATTTCCCTCAAGTCAAATTGGAGGAGAAATAATTCAATAACGATCAATTATATTTCATTAATACTCAGTAGCGAAAAAGGCTTAAAGAGTAGAAGCATGATTACGGAATATTTGATATCTTTTTTAGACATATGAAATAAAAAAATACTTTTAATTCAACACTGATATTTTTTGTGTTTATGATAACTAAAATGTATATTTAATTTCAAGAGTGTTTTAAAACATTTCTTGACATTATATATTCAATATACTTTAGATAGTTAGGCCCTGTCTCACAAAAGTTAAATATTCTGTTTAAATTGCTTAAAAGCTATTGCTAAAAGATTTAGGAAAAGCTTTTTCCTCCACTTTGCATGGGAATGAAATAATGGTATAATTTAGAATGTCTAAAGTCGAAACATTTTTAAAAACATTTTAAAATAACGGACATTTTAGAGTAATGGGATCAATTTAAAATAATAATTATAATGTTATTTTAATTGTTCGGGTTACTTTGTTGATGCATAAAAGAAGATAATCCGAAGATGAATCCAGGTTCGAGGTGAATGAGAAAAGAAAAACTCCAATATAACTGTCAGGATGTTTATTTAGTGATTGCTTTCAAAATAAGATGATCGAAGGAAGGAGAGAGGTCAGCATCAGAGCCCCTTATTAAAAGCACATTGATAGCAAGAAGATCGGAGCCAGAGTGAAGTTGTTCTCTCGACTCGACCTCGAGTCGGAGTGACATATATCTCGCCAAATAGGGTTGCTAACAGATTGTCTAGGCGAGAACACTTCCAGACGGAACGTACAGATTTAACGGTATTTGTCGAGCAAGGGTGCCAGATTGTTGGCATAAGAACGTATTTCATTTCGAAATTTAATATCGCCAAGAAGACTGCAACGGTCGAATACTTTCCCATGCGAATGGAATCTTAGAAGTCAAAACAGTTTAGCCTTTTAGCGACCAGTATATATTTTTAGAACTGGGTGTGAACGTTTGAGTTATTACTAAGACCAAATAAGGACATGTATCTGTGCTGGATGAAAAAGATAGACAGAATTTTAACTGATTCTCCGGCCGCAAAATGCATTATGAATATATTGTGTTCTAAGCATGGTTTTGGAAAGTAACATAGAATAAGGCATCTGTGCTGATTTCATTCTTTTCTGTTTATTTTAATCGAAGGACCGTGAGATATTAGCGATCCAGTACAAGTGACGGAGAAAAGGGAAAGAGTTTAAATTACGGCGGGATTATTGTTTGTAGTTATAGATAACTCAATTAAATTTTGAAAAAGAGCCCGGGAAAAATATAATTTAAATAAAGAGTAGGGAGGTTAAAATTTTATATATGATTCTCATATCATAATAATGTTTTAAAATAATTCTCTTACAATGGACTTAAAATTGAAAGATAATTTATCAATTGAATAATTTATTATTTTTATAAGCTGAACATGTAGTTTTATTACATTTTGAAATAATAAAAACGTGATTTCCCAATGTACACATGCATATCATTACATACTGTCATATGATGCCATATTACATTATAGTTAGGAACCAGTCTCATACAATGATATTATTTTCGGGATATACCTCAAACGTTTTTCCCTACTTAGTAATAAATTTTACTCCAAAATATGGACAAAATTTAGTCTTAATTAAAATTAATTAGTATTAACCAACAAATATTAATATTAATTAATTTCAATTAGTATTAATCAACAAATTTTAGTATTAAATAAAAAAACAATTTTGCAAAAGAATTTTAATT
Source organism: Maratus michaelseni (assembly GCA_963931845.1). Classification (NCBI taxonomy): domain Eukaryota; kingdom Metazoa; phylum Arthropoda; class Arachnida; order Araneae; family Salticidae; genus Maratus; species Maratus michaelseni. The sequence continues at coordinate 340,163,209 of OZ007587.1, read as the reverse complement.
GATTTGAAAAAATAAATTTTTAATAAATATTTCTCTTATTAAAATTTAAAAATCGAAATAATATTTTTGTTTACGTATCCACAGTGGCTTATATACCGGTTTTTAATAGTAAATAGAATAAAAAAGGATAAAAAAAGAAAAAAAAACTCCATACGGTCATCATGTCGTTGGAAAGAAAAAAAATCAAAAGTAAAAATTTAAATAGCATTCCTGGTGTATTTTGATGCAATGTACCTTTTAACCAATTCAATTTCAATTTATAATAATTTTTATTATTATTTTAATGACATATATTAGTTCTAGAGCCAAAGCTCTGGATTTCTTTTTTAACCTGATCTATAGTTAATATGCTTTTTTTTCTTTGAAATTTTGCTCTATTCAATTAATTAGAAACAGTTGTAACTCTATTCCTAGTTATTTTGCAATACTGTACCAAGCAAATAATCATTGTTGCTTGAAAAAATTTATGAAGTCATAAATTTTCAATAAATTTAGCTAGCGGTTTTACAGAAATGTCATTAGACAGTACGTTTTTCCCCATTCAGCGATATAAAAATTAAACCTGCTCTATTTAGTAGCAACAAGCAGGGAAGACTGCGCTACTCCCTGTTAAACTTAGCTTTGCGTTCAACTCAATATGACAAAAAATTCAGTGTAGATTTCTCTGAACTACCAGAATCGTGGTTCCTGCTGCATTGTGAATGATTAGTTGAATCATGTATCTCGACACCTATTGTGAATTTCGAGAAAACTACTTCAGATTCTGAAAAACTATCTTTTCATCAAATGTCACCAAAATTTGTCGAAAAGTCGCACACTCGGCGACATTCTTGTATATCATGCCAAGCATGTGTTTTGGCATTTGTAATCTTGAAACTCAATTTTTCCGCCAAATCTCGTCAATGTCGCCACTATTTCGCCAAATTTTGCGAAATGTTGCCAGTTTTGAGACTTCGTTTACTACCAACTGTTCAATACCTTAATAACTGTTTCAACCTTTATTTCCATTGAAATGCATTGACCCGCATTTTGCCCAAAATGACCCACTAATTGAATTTCTTGAACATGTGACCTATCCAAATGACATTCTCGTACTACAAAATGGTAGGATACAAAATTTAGTCAAAATAGTTAGAGTCGTTTTTTAGATAAATTTTGCGTACACATAAAAACAAGATTTGGTTGTATTATAATATGTAATACCAGAACAGTAAAAGTATGAACCGGTGTTTGGCAGCCGTTTTTGACCACGAAAGAAAAGTCTTAAAGAAATTGGACCTTGTCGCAATATATATATATATATATAGATAGATAGATATAGATATACAGGGTGATTTTTTTTAAAGTTGTGAAAGTAAAACCCTATAACGAAAGAACCACTGATCCAAATGACCGGAAATTTCACCAGTATGCTCCCAAAGCAATGGGTATTTTTTTGGCATGGTTAAAAAAAAAACTTAAAATCTAACCGACGGATGGCGCTGTATATGCAGTAAAGTCGGGAGAGGAGCTTGTGCAAGACACATGCACAGTGGATACTCTTCACTCTGTTGTGGAACATGCGGTTTCACGTTTCCAACTCTTATCTGAAAACATTGTACAGCACAATGAAAATCGTATGCATTAGTTGCGCAGTTCTGTACGAATGTTTCACTCCATATTTTTATTTCGTTCTGTTTCTGCAGTTGTTTGCAGTTCCTTTATAGGGTTTTACCTTTCACAACTTAAAAAAAAAAATCACCCTGTATATATATATATATATATATATATATATATATATATATGTGTGTGTGTGTGTGTGTGTGTGTGTGTGTGTTTGTGTGTGTATGTGTGTGTATGTGTGTGAGAGTGTGTGTGTATTTAGAATTGCACAAAAGTTTTGTTTAGGTTACAATTATTTTTTTTTTTAATTTACCAGATGAAAATTTCATAAATGAAGAAAATAAACTTTTCACTTTAATTGTTTATTATTAAAAGATATTATATTTAATCAATATTCATTATTAAGTATAATTTGTTCCAGATTATGCATAATGGAAATAACTCTCTGCATGATTGATGCATAGCTTAATGATTGGTTAATAAAATTCTACTGAAAACATCGTTTTCTTCTCATATGTTCTCTAGTAAATCAAATAATGATTTAGATGAAAAATAATTTTGTATGAGAATTGCTCTGAACCTACATGATAAAGAAAAGAATTCCAAATTGTTTAATTTTGTAATATACCATTAAGACCTTTATTAAATTCCGAGAATGATATATTATGAAAATACTATAATTCCGCTTATTGTTAGATAGTACTGCATAGAAACCGTGATAAATAATGATGCATAAACTTTGTAAGAAATTGAAGGATAATTGAATTGAAGAGGTTGTTCAAATAAAGATATTTTCATTGATCTAATTATCATTTATTAAATTTATTTTCAAAATTTTCGATTATGATCATGCCCATTTTTTCCAAAATAAATATAAATATTATGTAAGGCGTATTAAAATGTATGTACAATTATGATTGTGATTGCTGATTAAATCTATGTAGCTTTAAAATATATTAAACATGGTATTTATAAACATTGCATTGTGTCTGTTTTATCGTATTTGCTCAGGCGAACAACATGAGAATAAATATCTGTGCCCCAAATTTTGAAATATAATACTCTATGCTCATGATTATGATAAGAAACTTCAAAAGTAACATTTTAATTTTTTATGAATGCTTTTGTATGCTACCAATGTTTTTCGACACGCTAAGGTCGTAAATACTTAGTTTTCTCCTCTATCTTGTAAGGTTTTTTTCACAAACTGAAGATGTAGATATAGAAAAGTTACTCAGACGATCTAGCAAAGTCATAAAATAATGTTGAAAGATTCCTTACAAATAAGTTGCATTTTAAGATTTATTAAATTTGTACGTTTTCCATTGATGCTACAAAGTAGCATATCAATATAGTACCTTTTTTTACTTCAAAAAAAGATGCATCTTCCTTCTTTTATACTTTTACTTACTCATCATACGTAGTATAGGGTAAGTCTAGTAATCGTTTTGAAAATCGAAAAAAACATTTGACAGATTTGCACGTTTTAGACACTGGAGATTCCGAAAAATATATTTAAAAAAAAAATCCATACGTCCGTCTGTGTGTGTGTCTGTGTGTGTGTCCGTAAATGCTCTATCTCCCGAACAATCGAGATCGAAACTGGAAATTTGGTATGTACTTAGTATGTAATAATGGGAAGAAGTTTTTAAATTTCAGTAACCTGGATTATCCGGAACTATTTTTTTCGGACTCTCGAAATATTCGTTCTGATAAAAGGTATATAAAAATTTTCGAAATTGTTTATTTTAAGGAGTGAAAATAAAAGACAATAATAAAACAGAAATTTTGCATAAAAAATAATGTCGATCGTATAATGAGTTGCCGAGATATTTGTAATCATATTTTTCACACTCTTCGATTTTTCATGCCCCTATATTTCATACAAATTTCCATTCAAAGGTATATTTTAATTGGAAATGTGACGCTTAATCCGACGCAGTAAACCGTTAGTTAATATAGTTATCAATTTTGGAGTTATAAGGATGTTTCTTTTACGCAATTCAGTAATAGAGCATTTAAAGTTTATGACGACATCAAGCCACGATTTTATGAGAATTGCAATGCATTTTATAAACAGTTTACACATGTTTTATTTTCATAATTTATATTATGTATATCTATTATGGTTAAGTATTACGGTGACCCCCAACGACTAGTTTTTGTCTTGTAAGCTGCTTCATGTAGTTTCATATGCAGCAAACTGCAGCAGTCTACTATAATACTTTGTGGTACCTTGTGCCTTTATTATAAAATTTGTAACTGATTTTTTTGGAATTTTGATGCTTTTAGAACTAATTTACCAACCGGCCAGAAATTCTCAATTTGTTTTCGATACTGTACGTGATAACGTTTTATTGGTAATCTTCGTAAAATCTGCATCCAAAATTACATAATACATCCTTCACATTAAAGAAAATAATCATTGTAGCCTTGTGTAATTTTCGTCATTCAATTCCGGCTTCTTTCTTTCTTTCTTTCTTTTTCTACTTTTTGCTTTAAACTCTTTCACATTGGTCTAATATTTGGAAAAATATATATATTGATAAATAAATATTTGAATTTGGGATAATTCGTTGTATTTTGCACCCTCCTTTACATAAGATTATATCCCGAAAAGATTTCTTTGGCATCATAAAATATGAATTATAATAGAAATATTGATACGTTTTGTTTAATACATACAAAAGTAGCAATAACTGACGCTATTTGAAAATAATCTATCATACTGTCAGATTAAAATACGATATGATTTCAATAACGCCCGTATTCTAATTTCTCTTTTAGCATCTTTAAATGAAACGTATAATGGAAATATTTTCGTATGATTAGAAAGTCATTAGCAATAAATGCTATGCAGTTTAAATGTCATGGACATGTGATATCAATCAAAATATGCTTAATTTACAAAATAATAGAGAATCTCATAACGATATATTTATACAGTGAAATCACATGATCTTCCTTAAGCCGAAAGCCAAACTAATATTAATATTTTTATCTATGTTAAATTATGTGGATATAAAATGCTATTATTAATTGAAAGATTTAATTACGTTGGTATGAATTGTTTACAACAGTGGATGTACGAAATATATATTTTCATAATGAAATTTACGTTGGTGAATTAATTATTTAATTTAAAATCCTGTCAAGTATTAATTTATGATCAACTTATTTTAATGAAATAAAATTATTTTTGCCTATATACGAAGAAATAATGCATTTGAAGATCTCGTTCATACATTTAATTCATTTTTATTAACACTTTCCAACCTAGTTGAAAAGTGTTTATGACTTCGGTTTGTCTGGCCGTCTGCCGTCTGGCCGTCTGCCGTCTGGCCGTGCTCTAACTCCCGTAAATATGCTCGGATTGCTCTGCAATTTTTATATGTTATAGTCGTTATCTATAGCATGTTCCCTATTTCAACGGAAGTGTGTAGCACTTATAGTTTTTTTACAGGGACACTCAAAAGAATTCCGTTACATTGCGGTCTATGGGGGAAAAATCATTTGCGGTTTATTTAAATAATGTTTCACTATTTTAAACGCATTGAAATTTATATATATCACTAAGGTGCATTAGAAGAAGCTTAATATGGAATAGGGTGTGCATGGCACTTATACTTACTTTACAGGGACAGTCAAAAGAATTCCGTTACATTACGTCTATGGAGAAAAATCGTCTGCGGTTTATTTAAATAATGTTTCACTATTTTGTAATAAATGTAAACCGTTTGTAATAAATGTAAACAATATACTTTGCAGATTCTGTGATGCATTTCGAGGATGAAATTTGGAAGAAAAAATAGATCACTACTAATTAAAGCTCTGAAAAAGCTTGTACGTGTGTTTTAGGAGAATATATTTTTAACCATTGGGAAATTGGTTGTTGCTTTCGCTCGAGAAGTGACCAAATATTGGTCGCATTTTAATATTTTAATCATTTTTAACGAAATTCTGTAACGTTAGAAGAATTTTTTAAGCGTTTTTAATGAAATTCTGTAACTTTAGAATAATTTTTCTTTGAATAGGCAATAGAAATGCATAAAATCGTTACAAAAATGCTAAAGTTACAAAAATGATAGATGCAAATTATCAGATATGAAAAATAAAGTAGAAATTTGGTACTTTCGGGTTATAGAGGCCCCCAAGGATGAAATATTTTTGTTTCTGTTTTCATTAATATATTGTAAATTTGGTACTTTCGTGTATTAGCGGCCCCAAAGGATGAATCGCCAAGCGACCAAGATTTACCGCCAAATTATAAAGCAATTATGACAGTATAATAATATAATATATATATATATATATGTATGGCATTTCTTAACTTATGTGGCCAAGTTATAGTCATATACGATGCATCTATGGTGTATATATATGACATGTGTATATGATGTATATAGACATATAAGACGTAAATAATATGTGTATAATGACTATATGGCACATATAGGAGTATTTGGAATATACAGTGGTGGCCAAAAGTGTTCACATTTTTTGAAAGTTTCATGTTTTTCAACTTTGTGAGCTTGTAGAATATATTAATTTTCACTTAAATACAAACCTTTATATCGAATTGAAGGTAATTTAATGTAGAATGTAATAATAAAAACAGTATTACAATATCTGTATTACAAAAAAAGTGATGCAACTAATAGTAAGATCTATCTTAGATTTGCATTTTTTTAAAGTGATACTTACACAATCAATACTTAGTAGGATAACCTTTATTTTTTAAGACAGCTTCACAGCGTCTTTTCATCGAGTGAACGAGTGTTTGGAGTTCATCTTTCGTAATCACATGGTGCCAAGAATCAATTATAGCTTCAATAAGTTGTCTTTTATTGGATGGACGCTTTTTTCGTAAAATAATTTTCAAACGTCGCCACAAATTTTCAGTTGGATTGAGATCAGGGCTGTTTTCTGGCCATGGTAATATATCTATGCCTTTATTTTGAAACCATGCTTTGCATACTTTTGCTGTATGGCATGGAGCTGAATCCTGCTGAAAAATAAATGGTGCGTTGTTGGGGAAGAGATCCCTGATAGAAGGTATCAATTTTCGTTCCAGGACAGTTTCGATGGATTTTTTGGCATTCAGGATGCCATCAATCACTTGAATTCGGCCTACACCATCTGCAGACATACATGCCCAAATCATGACATTTGTTGGGTTTTTGGTAGTTGTTTCAATGCAATCAGGATGAAGTGCTTCTTCTACTCTACGTCTCACGTATTTTCTACCATCACTACCAAAGAGCGATATTTTACTCTCATCGCTCCAGATTACTTGCTTCCCTTGATTTTCTGACCATTTAATGTGTTCTTTTGCCCACTTAACTCGTTTTTCGCGTTGCTTTTGTTTTAAATATGGTTTTTTCCTTGGAATTCTAGCTTGTAGTCCAAAACTTAATAACCTTCTTCTTATTGTTCTTGAACTTACTGCAATACCCGCTGCATTCATTTCACATCTAATGGCATCTGATGAAATTTTTCGCTTAGCCGTTTAATTTTTCTATCGGCAGTAGCACTTGTGCATTTTTTTCGGCCTGATTTGTCCTTATTTTCCACGGATTTCGTTTTTTCATAACGTAAACAGAACTTTCGTACACCAGAACAAGTCACTGAACCACCAACTTGTCTTGCAATTCCAGCATAAGAGAGGCCATTTTCTCTAAATATGAAAATTCGGCTTCTTTTTGTAGATGTCCAATTAGTTCTTCTTGTTGATGACATTTTTTAAAATTAGTTTAATTTAAAAAAAGGACTTTAAATATTCAAAAACAGCAATACTCTATTTAATTGTACTAGTATGCATCATTCCGCAAAATATTTCCACAACAAAAACTTTTTTACCATCCAAATAACCTAAACTATAGTTACTGACTAGATTATTTTTTAACACAATTATTTCAAATTGGTAAAGCAACGTGTATAGTTACTGACATTTGATTGGTCCTCAACGCTTTTATTACAAAACACGTCCATATTCAAAAGGATTTGTGTTTGTTTGTTCTACTAAAATGAGCATAAATTGTTTTGTAATACAGATATTGTAATACTGTTTTTATTAATAAATTCTACATTAAATTACCTTTAATTTGCTAGATATTCGTTTGTATTTAAGTGAAAATTAATATATTCTACAAGCACACAAAGTTGAAAAACATGAAACTTTCAAAAAATGTCCAAACTTTTGGCCACCACTGTATATATACGTATCTAGGTTGCATATATAAGCTTTGCGATGATCTTGGCGAAATCATAACTGCAACCTTAGCATAATCATAACTGTGGGGCCCACTATAACACGAAAGTACGGTAATTGTTTTTTTAAGTTTTCGAAACATTTTCCCAATGGTTATTGTGTAATTTGTTAAATTATATATTTTTTAAATTTTTATTTTAGCTTGCACTAGGACACTCCTACATCGTAATAAGGCACATACAATATACAAGCGACTAGACATTTTGTCTCTTAAATAAGTCTGTCTCTTATTTAGAGGTTGCGTTTCTAGTTAAGTATTTGGAAATACAATATTATCATCCATTTTAACTTACCTTTTTCTATATTCATAAAAGCAGGTACTTGGTGTTTATTTTTGTCTTCAGGATTTTATTTTATGTGTATATTTTTGTATGTTATATTTGAATATGTTTTGACCCATATCTGTCTTTCTGTTCGCCTATGTTAGAAAATGTTTGCACTGTTCGAACTTAAGTGGGTCTGGGGATCAAAATTCTTAGAAAAATGCATTTTTATCTATTTATTTATTTTACTAACAAAGCACTACAAAGTTAAATAAATTAAATAAATCAAACCGCCTAGTTCTACGATGATTAAATCGCAGATATAAAACTTTACTACTTTCCTCATAGTACTCTCAGATCTGCCCCGCCCGTAACTGAAACTTCCAGTCCATTTATCTTGGAATGGATTTTTATCTTGGAATGGATTTTTTCATAATTTTCATGTTTAAAAGGATATATCTAAATTTCCTTGCAAGATGAAATTTTGCACATAGCTTTACGTTATGTTTTTAATAAATTGTCTTCGGGATTTTTAATTACATGTGAAAAGATTGATAATATAACCCTGGAAGTAAAAATCACTTTCAAAAATTCTTTTTTTAAGCTCTTAAATTTGTTATAAATTTTGTAAATAATATTTTGATAAATGCTGAAGACTAATTAACACAAAAACGTTTCTGCACAAAATAGTGAAAAAAGTAATGAAATCCGGAGAGCAGTTTTTGAGTTATCTCAAACATTAAATAAGTTTAAAATATAAAATTTAAATTTTTTAATTAAAAAAAATTAAAGTTTTAAAAACTTTTTATTTGAAAAATAATCTTTATATAAAGACACATTTCAGGGAAAAAGTTTACAAATACCAAATAAATAAAATAAAATTTCTACCCCCGGACATCACTTAAGAACTAAACACCGGAATTTCATGAAACTTGCTCCCTTACTATCTTTCCTTCACATGTTATATTTTATATCAACCATGGAGATTTAGATAAATCCGTTCCTGTTTTTTCATTGAACTGTATTCTTGAAAATGTATTATACAGGGTCATTCATAATTCCCTCCGGGGTTTCGAAACGTTATAGTAAAAAAACGAAGACGAATATGAAAAAAAGAAACATATGAAATTATTCCGAAACTATTCAACTTTTACTTACATACATTACAGGTGTTCTATGTGTGAACCCTTGGTCACACGGCATACATCCATGCAATAGTCCAGTTCCTGCCATACTCCGTTTCTTTAAATTTCCGGTACCACACATGAATTGTTTTGTCAGTTGGTCCCTGTTTTCGATATTTATTACGAAAGGCCCGTTGAACTGACACCACTGATTCAGATTTAAAGAAACGGAGTATGGCAGGAACTGGACTATCGCATGGATGTATGCCGTGTGACCAAGGGTTCAAACATAGAACACCTGTAATGTATGTAAGTAAAACTTGAATAGTTTCGGAATAATTTCATATGTTTCTTTTTTTCATATTCGTCTTCGTTTTTTTACTATAACGTTTCGAAACCCCGGAGGGAATTATGAATGACCCTGTATATCCTGAAACAAATCAAATTTCTCTATCTTTTTACTAAGTTTTTGGAATTTTTGAATAGGAGAAACCGTTTATAATAAGAAATTTTTAATCATTCCAATTATTTCTTACATAGAGTGTTTTTTATTCAAGCGTAAATACACTATAAGTACAGCACTTAAATTCTGAGACTTAGGCAATCGTAACTTAAATATCCTTCCTTTAATGAAGTTTCCTTTGTAGGAGGCAAAAGTGTAATATTTATTTTAATGTATTATCATACTCGATTTCTTTAATATTTGAAATAAGCATGTTAGAAACTTTAAACTATTTGAAATAATAAAACAACCTGAAATTTCAAATCCTTATTTAACAACATACTGCGCACCAACTCGATATGTTGCATTTGTAATGTATAAAATTTTTGGAAATTTCGACAGAAATTATATCTTATTTATAAAATATTTATATTATTTTAACTAAATTTCTTATTAAAAGTAAACAGATTTATTTATAGTTATGGTTAACTGAAGATTTCACATATTATATGCACAATATTGGAGTATAATTTATGTTGTTTTGGTGCTATTGCTATACATTGCCTATATAAGAGAGTAGCTACAGAGTTCACTTTTTTATCTCATGGAAGGAACTCGTTCAAATTTGTACTGCCAAGATTTTAAGTTTGCATTGTTATGATATGCAAAAAACGTGCGTCACGTTCGTATGTCGCCGATCCCTGATAAAGACACTCATAGTAAAACGTTGAAGTTTTCTCAGTGTAAATAAGGACGTTCAGTGACTTTATTTGTCAAGAGAAAAATCGATATTTTCGTAATTTTGAAACTGGTGGACTGATAAAGCCATCATATCGACGTACTTATACACAATTATTTCATTTTTAAGAATTTAAATCCATGCTTTCTATTTTTTTAAGTAATGCAATTGTCCTTCACTTATTCATTTCACTTTTAGGATACTTTAAAATGATATTAACCTCTAGGCCTCGGCGGTTACGACATATGTAACCTAAAATAAATATCCCCTCACAACGGCTACGGTACAGACGTCTGTACCCTAAAGTTAGCTACCCCAGTTTTAAGCTAGGCTGTTCAATCATCTCAGAGTTTCAGAGGAGGTAAGTCTCTTTTTCCGAAGTGAAAGGGGGATTACCTTTGGCCTTGGCGAGTTACTGGAATGACAGGATTTTGTATTGGCGATTTCTTAGACAGAGCGTCTTTTTTGTCATTCTATTACACGACGTGTGCTGAGTAATATTATATTTTTGCTCTCTTTGGTCGCTCTAAAATAATTAGATATATTGTTTAATTATTAAATAGAATTTATATTCTGGGAACAATGGCTCCCAGTTTTAAAGGTCTGGGTCAGAAAGAAATTGATAAACTTATGAATGATTTTGATGCACAAAAGCTCTCTGATCCCATCTGTTTTTATTAATTTAATATTTAATAGGATAACGGTTATCTGATAAAACTTTTATTTCTGTAAATCTTTTAACCCAAGAGAGAAGTGAGAACTTTTATATCAGATGGCATTGCTTTTCATTCAATTGACACATAAAAATAATACATTTTTAAGTTCTAAAAAACTCTTTAGAGAAGCTTAAAAAAGTTAATAATCAGTTTATTTCAACAACATAAACACAAAATTTAAGCTAAAATATCTGTATCATAAGATATAGTTTTTCATTTAACACTAAATAAACTGCTCTTTTAAGAGCAAAAGAGATTCTTTCCAGGATCTTAAAAAAAGAAAATAATAATAATCACTTTACTTCAGCAAAATTAACACAAGGTTGAAGTGAAAACTTCTGTATCGAAAGATGATATTTTTCATTTACCACTAAATAAATTTTTTCCAGAATCTTAGAAAAGAAAAAAAAATAAGCATTTTAGTTCATCAAGGATCTGTTTAGGAAAAAATTGGGTCCTTTAGAAGACTCTTCACAAAATCTCTGATTTCAAAACAGGTCCCTTCACAAAATTATTTTCCCTAAAACAGGATCCTTCACAAAATTCTTTGTCTTAAAAATAGGTTTTTCACAAAATTTTTTCTTATTTAAACTGAACATTTCACAAATTATTCATATAAAAGTAAAATCGGACCTGTCACTTTTACATATATAAAGAAAATATATGTATTTTAAATCCATTTATCTTCTTAAAAATGTATAAACAAGAACCTGAATATAACGATCATTTCAAATTCACAAAATTATTATTAGATTTTTCACGAATATAAAAAGCTGTTCACAATATCACAAAAACAGGACCCTGGGGAAAAAGTGTAGGCAGACCCCTGAACATGAACACAAGGTTGAGGTGAAAACTTCTGTATCGAAATATATTATTTTTCATTTAACACTAATCAAATTGCTCTTTTAAGAGCAAAAGAGAATATTTCCAGAATCTTAAAAAATAAAAAATAATAATCACTTTTGCTGCACCAACAGGAACAAAAGGTTGAAGTGAAAACTTCTGTCTCGAAATGTAGTATTTTTCATTTACAATTAAATAAAATGCTCTTTTAAAAGCAAAGAGGTTTTTATGAAATGGAATTTTGCGAAGAGACGTATTTTATTAAGAGAAATTTTGTAAAGCGTCCTGTTTTATTAAAAAGAATTTTGTGAAGGGCCCTGTTTTATTAAGAGGGGTTTTGTGAAGGAGTCCTGTTTTATTGAATGGAAATTTGTAAAAGTTTTTATATTCATATTAGTTTTGGCCTATTCCAAACTACCTTTATCCTTTTTACAAGTTCGGTCATTGTTTCACTAATTTATGTGTTACTTTTAAATATCCCAAAAAATAGATAGCACTTCAGATGTACTTCAGATGCACTTCATAAATAGATGCACTTCTGAATTTTTTTCCTTGGGGCCCATTTTGTGAAAAATAACCTTCTGTAACGTAATATGAAATCAAATTCCTCTATTTCGAACTAAGCATTTATTGATTTCTTATTTAAATCCTTCTGCTAAAGTTTTCCTTTTTGGGGAATTGTTTTTTTTTTTTTTTGCAAACTTTAAGAGCAAACATAATAAAATTACTTAATAAAGAGTACGTTTTTATGATATGGAATTTTGTGAAGAGACCTGTTTTATTAAGAGGACTTTTGTGAAGGGTCCTGTTTTATTAAAAAGAATTTTGTGAAGGACCCTGTTTTATTGAGAAGAATTTTGTGAAGTATCCTGTTTTATTAGATGGATTTTTGTGAAGAGTTTTATTTTCATATTAACTTTTGCCTTTTCCAAACTGCCTTTACCATGTATGTCACTTTGTTTATTGTTTCACTAATTTATGCGCTACTTATAAATACCCTTAAAAATAGGTTATACTTAAAGGGTCTATGGAGAATTGTTTTCCTTGCTGCTCATTTTGTGAAAAGTAAAAGTAATTTTTGTGAAAAATAACATTTTGTAACGAGAGATGAAATCAAGTTACCCTAATTCAAACCAAGCAATTATTAATAACTTATTTAAATCCTTCTGTTAAACTTTTCCTTTCTGGTGAACTGTTCTGTTTCTAAACTACATATTTTAAACCCTAACAAAATAAAACTACTTAATGAGAATTATGTTATTATGAAATGGAATGTTGTGAGAGACCTATTTTATTAAGCAGAATTTTGGGAAATGGAATCTGCTTTATTAAATGGATATTTATGAAGGTGCCCTAAATCGGCCCCACATTTTGCCTGGATCGACTCCTGCACTTAATACACTTCGAATTTATCTACATTATTAACCTTTTTATAAGTAGCTATTATTGTTTAATTTTTTTTTTTTTCTGACATTGAACGGGTAAACGATAAAGTATATATTGGGTGAAATAAACAACAGATGTTTAAATAAGGGGGGGGGGGAAGAAAAAACCTATATTTATATGTAGATAGTAGCTAGACCTTGCATTGAAGATTTTTTTTTTTTGAGATATTTTCTACATGGTGGAATGTGCAAGATGTTTTGTTTAGGAGCAACTTGAAAACGAGTCAGATCCCTTAGGAATAGTCTCAGACTATTCTTAATTAAAATCGCTAAATTAGCAGTTCCGTTAGTCAAATGATAATATAAATATTTCAAGTATTTCAATAGTTTAAAGATATCTGATAAAAAATAAATAAACACAAACAACAAAAGCATGATCTAAAATGCATTTCCTCTATGAATATGAATGATATTTAATATAATTTGTGACACAATGTATATGTTTTTGTCTTTAATGATAAATAACAATTAAAATAAAGGCCGTACTATCTGTATAATGAGTATTTGTAAAGCTCAAAGTATCCTTACCTAAAAGACAAAAAAAAAAGAATATTCGACTGAAACTATATTCTTTTTAATAGCGCCAAAACTACTGATTTCATGGAGAAAATGATTAACCATCTGAAAAATGCAACTATTCCTGAAATTGAACGGCAACCTTTCTCAGTAGGTGGGGCTGAATACTTTTCTCTTAGGCAGGCAAATAAGGTCTCCCCTTCACCCACTAGTAAAAGGGGTGGAAATGTCCTGTGAGCCGTAGTTTGGTTTAAAACGAAAATAATGTTTGCCGATTGCTACAGGTTAAACAACATCTGCAAATATAATTATTATAATGTTAAGAAAATCAAATTGACTCATAAACAGGGTGCACAGCTGTATTATAATATAAGAGAGCAGAGTTAATACTCCACAAGTAAGATTTGTACAAAAATCGATCATCTCCCACAAACAGTAAATTATACATCTCAAGTTAGTGTATTTGATCAATTTTAAAAGGTGATTGCGGTTTGCTTGATAAAGCTAAAAATGAATGTTTGGATGTTTGGAGTAGTATTAGGGTAAGCATTCGATGTCACTGGTACTTTCAACAATCTTCATACTTTCAGAGAAAAGAAAAAATACACTATTTACGATAGGATTGCGTTGTCATACACCATGCTATCATTCGCCACGTGAAAAAATTCCATCATATCTGCTTTTCCCGTTTGATGGTGAAACCGGACGTACAATAGTAGGTTACTTTGTTCTTCTGCTCTTACCTGCATTTTATGATTTTCCCTTGAAATAGAATTTATGAGTCTTAAATAGCTTTTGTGTTAGAAGGCCATAATTAGACTGTTGATTGATTTTCACTTCATTTGAAATGCTATCCCAGCACGATTGTGTTTGCAATCCCATACTGTAATGAATTACTAGTATCACATCGGAATTTTTAATTCGATCTTGTGTCTTTCAAATATGATTTATGTGATTATCTGTTACTAAAATCGTAATTTTATCGCAATAGCAGATTATTAAATCTACTATAAATCAATAAAACCAATTTAAATGTTGCACATAAAGTGCACTTTTAACGTCACATATTACTATATATCAACACACGCACATTACTATAACAACACACTTTATTATTAACAACACACATTACTATATATCATGCTTCTTATACATGCTGTTACATTAACTTCTACTATTTGGTGATATACTTTGGATGGATTTTCTCCATTCAGTCTACACACATACACGTGTATTATTATCACTACTATTATTGTTATTGTTATTGTTATTTTTATTATCATTATTATTATTATAATCATTATAAGAAATTCCTTCTATTGAAGAAAATACAGATAGACAAAGGTTCACGAGGAGTATAACTTCTGAAGCATTTCTCAACTAAAGAAAATGCTTTATTTTATGCATAACACATATACAAAAAAATATTTATTTTTGCTGTTGATTTAAAACATCTCGAAATTTTGACATTTTTATTGGTTATAAAAAGAAAAATTTTCAAAAGAAAAAAAACGTAAACCACAACGGATACGGAAATTTAAGTAAGAGAAATGTATCAGATCAAAGACTTGCGTGCTACATAAAGATGACATTTTCATATTATCGAAATGAATGTTTTCAAATAAAAAAAATGCATTATTTTATGCATAAAATCATTCATCTATTTGTAGCACAAAAATGTGATATGTTTGAAATCTAGAAATTTTATTTCAGTGTGATGTCATTAATATAAAAAAATCAAAAAACATATTTTGGTTCCATTTTATTGTTCTTACAGCATATATCGTTACAGCTTTGTCACGTCTTATTTCCTTGGAAAATTTCTTTTTGAATGTTTTAAAGATGAAATATGGAAAAAAAAAGATTCTTTCAAGGGAAAAAAAAAAGTTTTTTTTTTTTTTTTTTTTTCAGTTTTTATGTTGTTAGTATAAGCTTAGGACACGACGTTAGCATAAACCTTCTATCCTGTGTTATTGCTAAATGTTAATAATACAGAGCAATGAATTTTATTATAACAGCCGTGCACTGCAGGTAGTCATTTGTTTGTAAATCGATCAATCACAAAACATTTTATATGTTCTTGATGAATATATATTATTTTTATAAAGACATATTAAGCATACTCACGTTGAATAACAAAGACAATATCGCAAGAATTTTTTTTTAATTCAGTGAGAACTGCTTTAAAAAAGTGATCGTTGATTTCATGATTTAAATATATCTAGTTTATGATGTCAAAGAAAGTTTTCGCGTTAATGTCAAAGTTCACCTGTGTTACTACAGCAAACATCTTTGTCAGACTTTGTATTTAATGTAAAAATGAGCTTCATTTTGACATTTTTATTGGTTAGAAAAATAAAAAAAATTCAAAGAAAAAAATCCATAAACTACAATAGATACTGAAATTAAAATAACAGAAATGTATCAGACAAATGACTTTACTTGCTATAGAAAGATGAAATGTTATATTATCGAAATGAATGTTTTTTTGTTTGTTGTTTTTTTAAGCATTATTTTATGTATAAATTCATTCATCTCTTTGTAGCATAAAAATGGACTATGTTTGAAATCTAGAAATTTTATTTCAGTGTGATGTTATTGACATAAAAAAATTCAAAAAACATATTTTGGTTCAATTTTATTGTTCTTACAGCATATATCGTTACAGATTCGTCACGCCTTATTTCCATAATAAATTTTCTTTTTGAATATTTTAAAGATGAAATATGGAAAGAATGGGAGTTTGTTTTTAGTTTTTATGTTAGCATAATCCTAATAGAAAGATGAAATGTTATATTATCGAAATGAATGTTTTTTTTCTTTGTTGTTTTACAGATGTTACAGATACGTCGTTTCCATAATAAATTTTCTTTTTGAGTATTTTAAAGATGAAATATGGAAAGAATGGCAGTTTGTTTTTAGTTTTTATGTTAGCATAATCCTTCAATCCTGTATTATTGTCAAAACTGAATAATACAGAGCACTGAATTTTCGTTATCGCAACCGTGCACTGAAGGTGGTTATTTGTGTTCAAATGAATCAAATCACAAAATATTTTTATATGCTCTTTATGAAAAGATTATTTTTATAAGGACATATTAAGCATACTCACGGTGAATAGAATATACAATATCGCAAAATTTTATTTTAATTCAATGAAATCTGTTTTCAAAGTGTGATCGTTGATTTGATGATTTAAATATCTCCAGTTTATGATGTCTAGGAAAGTTTTCGAGTTAATGTCAAACTTTATCTGTGTTACTATAGCAAATATCTTTGTCAGAATTTGATTGTATTTAATATTATTATATTATTTTTGTTTTTATTTTTCAATGGGATAACTAAATATTCAAATGTCATGCAGAAATTTTCATTGATGTTTGTTTACTGCTTTGATTATTCAGTTAAACTACCATTATATGATTTTTTAATGTCTTGTAAAAACATAAAATATAGAGAGTGTTTTAATTTGCATGTATTTTGGTTTCATTTATTTTTACATGTATAAGAATGAATGCTGTAAGAGTAGGTGTAATTTTTCCAGTCTTTTGTTGTGTTATTTTTAAAGTTTGTACTTTTGCAAATGTTCTTTTGCAGCCGAAAAAAGTGTCTTATTTTCAGATTTTTACACTTATTACGACGTAAGATACTTCGATTTCTACAAACACCTGTTAATTATATTATATAGCAAACAGAATCGTTAAATTCTTTTATGTTAGTTTGCAATTGTTTTCATTTTTATGACATTGTAAATGCGCGACCCAGTCAAATGGTACCAATCTGTTTTTTTTAGTAGTGGTAATATTAGTAGCAGTAGTAAAACATTTTAGATAGAAGTAAAAATATTAACAATTGAATTTCAATTTACAATTTACATGTACGAATGGGAAACTATACAGTTAATTGAAATCAGATACATAAATTTGCTTACTATATTTTCATAATAAGAATATAAAACTTTGTGAAAAAAATAGTAACTTACGAGCAGCAATATCATTTTAAAAGTTGTAACAAATATTTTTACTTTCAATTATATATATATATATATATATATATGTGTGTGGCATTTTGACTAAGATGAGATAGCACCAGATGTAATTTTCCATGAGAAAATGGCAGTCCGTTAAAGATATAGCATATTGCAGCCGATATTCACGATCATGGCGAAGTAGTGAGGCAATGAAATGAGTCCACAAAAGTTTCTCCAGTAAATCCAGCCAATTTCCAGACAAATAGTTTATTTAGAATACGAGCGATGCAGAGACAATTCCCACAGGTATAAAACTTATAGCCCTCGGGCTTCACGATGGTTCAATTCATTGATTTAAAGATGTTAAATGGCTATATGAATATTCTACGAGACGATAAACAACAGATACATATTTGTTTACACTTTCAAATACGTCAAAAATCCTCCTTTCCTCCGACGGATGCGAGCAAGTTTTGTTCACACAGCGTAGACATACAAAAAACGACGTCACGAGCGCACAGACCAATGAGTGAGAGGCGGCCTCCAGACCAGCGAATGAGGTTAGAGGGAGAAGCTAAGACGGGATAGAATCCCTCACTTGTCCGCGTATCAATTTTGAAGTGAAAAACCCAACGCGCGAAATCAGAAAATAAAATAATAATAATAAAAAGAAAATGGCTTTTTAAAAAACATTCGAAATGAGAACGCGTCTCAGAATTTTATAGATTGGGTAGCTGATAAAAGCTAAGAATGAACTTAAAATTTTAGATTAAGATTTGGAATAAGATAATTATTAATATACGGATATTTACTTTCAAAAGGACATTAAATAGGAATAAATATTATTAAGAATTAAGGAAATACTGATTATGACAGAAGTTATATTAATTTAAAAGATTAATGCGAATAAAATGGAAGGATACGAAGGAAATAATTTTTTTATATAACATTATCCCCCCGCCCCTAAATATACGAATGACGGGTAGATCCGATGATCTACAAGTTCATTAAGGCAAGCAAGAATTTGGATTACAAAATATTTATCTGGTATTCTAGTTAATGTCAAAAATTTCTCTGATTTTATTAAAGTTAACTCAATAATTTTTTGTAAACGCGAATCTGTGGGAATTGTTTAAATACAATTACAATATAAATATTTTATTTACAAATAATATTTTTTCACTCTTCAAACATAAATAGTGAAAAGGATGAATATGAAGTAAACAAAGCATTTTTGTCTAAGCAGTGACAAGTAATAATGTCTAATTGTCCTCTTAATCAGTAAAAGTCTGAGTCCTAGACCTTTCATTTCCAATAAAAGTTTCTTGGTATGGATATAAAGGCACGGATATGTCAAGTATTAGCTAGTATTACAGTTTACGGCAATACAGTGTATTGATTCTGTAGTAGGATAATTCCAGTTAATCATAAAGTTCAAAAACCTAAGAAAGTTCCATTACTACTAAGTTCAATAAACAATTAAAGTGTTTGAACAATTAGTGCTTGAACTTCATGTGCACTTATTAAGTAAAGTCCAGTCAGTTAATAAAGTTCAATCAATTAGATATGAGTATTAGATGTTTTGATAGCAAGATGTGACTTTTTATCATCAACTAATTTACTATCAATGGTTCTCTTTTATCGCAATTCTCAAGAATATTCTCTTATAATCTTGTATCACATAATAAATAACAACAACAATTATAATAACAGCATAATAATATCAACAATAACAAACAACTTCAAAATAATACTAAATCATTAATTCATCTGTATATAATTTAATTCCTCATTCTTTTTCAATATCAGTGAGGAATGAAAATATACTTAATAAAATGAAAAAAAAAAGTAAAATAAGAAATATCTGTGGAAAATTATCAACAATTCAGTAAGATAATGTACTCATTCAGTTTTCAGTCAAACAGAAGAAACATAAGCTGTTCAATGAAAATAAGACCTTGAAGTGAATGGTTTATAATAAGTTTAACTATTAGTATTAGTAGAGAATTTTATTATATGATTATAATTTAATTTAATCCAGTGAATTTTTATTCAATTTATTTTAATTTAATGTATTATTCTAATCTAATTTGCTATTCTAATTTACTTTACTGTTCTAATTCAATTCAATCCAATATAAGCAATTCTTAACTCAAATCAACTAATTTACGCCTGCATAAAAAGTTAACTCAAGCAAAAATATCTGCAGTAATATTCTTGGGAACACCTATATTCATGAACATACTGTTATACAGAAGAGAATTGATTAGTTAAGCATAATTTAATTTATTAATTTTAATCAGTTTTATGGCTATTATAAATTTTTAATTAAACTATTAAATTGATATCTATTACATGATTATTGAGAAAATTCTATACAAGAAAGAGTCTAATGAATAAGTTTAATTTATGCAACTAAAACCCTAAGAACAAAATTTAAATTATATTTTATGAATAATATCTGGCAAAACAATTCATAAACCTTGACCTTTTCTTACTGAATCAGAATGTTATAAGAATGTTGATAAGAACTAAAGTTTTTGCTTCAACCAGAAATAGTATCCAATAAAATACATAAGAATCTATTAAATTGCATTTACTATCTTAAAATTAATATATTGCACTGATTATCTTAGAACTTTTTCATCATAGTAACAAATATAACAACAATAATAATAGTATCAATAAAAAGAATAAATAACAACAACAAAAACATCAAAATTTTATTTACATAATATCAGAAACTTTTTGAATGCACCTTTACCTAAAAATTTCAACTTCACCTTTAAATACTTTTTATTTTATTATTATCTTTATCTTTCCTTTTAATTCTTCATCATCATCACATATTAATCATTACATCATATTTAATTTGAGTACTCAATTCTAGTAATTTGATTATGCTAAAGATCTTGGCAATTATGAATTTAGTTTTACCCAACTATTGACAAAATGAGGTGTAATCCCCATTGGTCAGCCTAAGATTTATTAAAACTCAAACTTACCTAATAGAACAATTTACTACAGTAACATAATGCTAATTTCTCCATCATGTCTCAGTAAATTAACTTCTACCTGATCTAGCATTTTGTTAAATAATTATCACCATCAACAAATCTCTAACTCCTTATATTAAGTATTGAAGTAAATTGGTAAGTGCATCATTTTTCCTACATTTAATTCAAAATAAATAACATAAATAATCTATTAAAATATTTTAAGTTACATTTACATATTTACAATTTATACTCAAGGTTTTTTGGTGGGTAAATTAAATTAATTTAAATTTAGATTAATAATTGAATTAAATTTATTTACATAGTTAAATAACAATACTAAATAGTAATTTATTTTAATTTAACTTAACTGCCTAAGAAAGTGGTAAATAGTAAATTGCCAAAAGAAGAAATTACAATAAGTTGTTATAGATAATGGATCATACCATGATGGCTAAAACCAAAAAAGGAACAGATATTCATAAGAATAAATAATAAAGTTATTAATGATGCACCTTTAAACACAATAAATCATGAAATCAACAGACATGCCTGCATGTCAAGCAAAAATCATTCCTTAACCAACAAACCACATACAGAAATATACTGTCAGTTCCTGAAAATTAGCAATTAATCCCTGCAGTAGAAAAACTACTAATATTGTGCAAAGTAACAACATAGTATCTATGAAAATAAGTAATTAAAATTTATTAAAATTAAATTTAGATGGTTACTGAAATGCATATAAAACCAGAATTTGTAATTAAATTTCTGTTATATTTATTGTAAAGCTCATTATTCCATACTCCATTTTCTGTAAATTCCTAGTAAAATCCATCCCTTAGTCATTATCCCTACTGCATTCTATGATTATAAGGATTTGGAACAAAAAATAGACTCACACCGGAAATTTCATTCAATGAAATATAGAATTCCAAGTTAGTTTAGAGCAGTGGTTCCCAACGGGGGGCGTACGCCCCACATGGGGGCAATTTGACTTTTCAGGGGGGCAATTCCAGATCTTTGTGAACTCACACCCTCTGAATACAAATTCAAATTTATAAAAACAAAATGAAAAAAACAAGTTTTTTATTTACTTTTTAAAAAGTCTCCATTCAAAAGTTTTAAATACATCTGTACCGGAATAATTTTAGAAAAAAATATTTAAGATATTTAGCTACTTTTATATATTTAAAATATCTCCGTAATAGCACTGTTCGCAGAGACCTCAAAACTACCACATTAAATAAAAGAATCAACCACCTTGCCAAAAAATTTTATGAAAAATTATATGACCTCCCTAATGATATAATCGCAGAATTGCCGGATTATGACGCATTCGAACTACATCACCGCAAGCGTCCAAAATATTCTTGCATTATTGATTATGAGCATTAGTGCGCACCATTCTGCAAATTTCTCTCTCTTACTTTTATATAAATTTGTAATTTCTTTTTTAAACTTATTCCTATGCTGTACAAAATAATAATAAAATATAAATATAAATAAAAAAAAAAATTGTAAAAAATAAATATGTATGTTCTTTTTAAGTGCTATTTTTGTTAAAGCTTAGCTTTGCCTGCCTTTTCCACCTGGCATTTATGTAATGTTTTTGAACATGTTCCGAACCCTTTTTTTACAGTTTTTCAACTTTTTTCAGTAGTTAATTTTAACTACAGCTATACCATTTTACTTTTTTCCATAGACTCTTTCCGTAATCTCTATAGCTTTACTTTTTTATTCCCATTGTTTAATTTTTCTTCTATTTTTAATTGTTCTTTCTTTACATTTAACTTTTCCCAACGGCTCAATATTTACAAGACAGGTTACTCACATATAGACTGGGCGTAAAGTTGATCGCAACTCGGAAGCCCCTTAACCGACATCAACTGTTCGGTATATTTAAAAATTCTTTATAATTTTTCTGATTTTAGAAGTATTTTAGAATTTTAAACAACTTTTTCGATTATTTATTGAATGACTCGCACTGCAATATGTCACATGGAAATAAATTTTACACATGAAACTATTCAAGTGTATACTTAACAATTACTTGATGACCTTTATTTACAGAACCTTTTATCACGTTTTAGTCAGATTAGAAATTGTTGTGTAATTTTATTGCGGAAATTCTGTGATTAAATAAGACAAAAATGTTTTATTCAAAATTATTAATTAGTCTAATAAAGGATTCTGAGCACTCTATACATCACGCATACGTGGCGACCGTTGCGAAGATATTAAAAGTGACCCTTTATGTGCCCACGATACTTTAAACTACGAGTAGTATCTGATGATTATAAAAAATATTTGATTCATCCATTACGTTCGGTATGTTTCAGGATCAATGTTAAATGTTTTTTACTCTATCAGTTCATTCAATTAAATTGTTATAAGAGTTATATGTTTAGGGGTAAAGGGGGGGGGGCATCATCATTTTAGAGATGTTTTGGTGGGGCACGGCCGAAAAAGGTTGGGAACCACTGGTTTAGAGTTATAAACTTCAGATTGAATATACTGGCTTAAGTTTTATCTGGAAAATTGAATTTTTTTAACAAATTTACCCATTTACCATTAGTTTATTGATAAACACCATATTCCACTCTCAAAATACTGATAGACATCTCTGAAAAGCTTTCCGACTGAATTTAATTAATTATAGGAATTTGCAACAGAAACAATTCTACACAGTAAATGAGTCAGCAAAAACATAATATTTACTTATAAGTTTTAGAGTAATTTAAGTTTAATTTACTAGTAAAATCCTTTTTTTTTTTTTTTTTTTTTTTGTAATCTATTCTTATAACAAATAATAATAATAATAATAATATTAATAATATGTAACATCAATTTATTAATCTGTAACTTAAAAACAACTGTAAAATTATCTAACTCAAAATAACAATATAAATTCAAAGTAATAAATTAATAACACTTTAAATATAACAATAAGAACATATTTACATAATTTACACTAGTGGTTATTACTAATCCAATTTAACTTTACTCTTATGGTACTGATAAAATTCGTGACAATAGCTACACATTATCTTTTGTTCAACAAATTTCACTAAACATTTACAACATTTGTCAATTTTCCTATTATCTACAATTCTGTCATAAATATCAAAATCGATCTCATGTTCCGCTATATCACTTATCGCGAATTCACCTGTCTTACCTTCAAATTTATATACTTCATCTACAAGAATTGTACGAATATATTTTCGTGTGATATCTCTGTTGGGACCAGAAAATTTCAAAGTACCCGAAAGTCTACCCGTGTACTGGCGATTAATTAAAGGACCCATTTTTTTCTTATGCTCTGCTCATCTGAAAGATTGATCGAATTTGCGGTCATATTCTGCTCGGATTTCCATTAAGGTATTAGTACTTATCCAACGATACATCTTAGTAATTACTCAAATTTAATCTTTAAAGCATAATAATATAATCTTAATTCTTTCTTAAAATATTTAATTTTAACAGAAAATTAATATAAACAGTAAATAATTTTCATAATATTCCTCAGAATAATTAATAATACAAGGACAAATAATATTCAACAGTATAAAAATGTCAAATTCATATTTAAATTCATTTCACTTAAATAGTAAATGTAAAACTACTACTATAATCTTTCTATAAATAGATCCACTGTATATGAATAAATACCAAAAATTAGAATGAAATAAATTAATAAAACACCTTTTAAAATAAATAGTATTATTTCGTAAGAACATTTTTTTGGCTCTTGATTTGTACTCCCGGACATAGCAGCAATAAATAACAAAAGTAATGAAATAAACAAATAAATTAAATTGCACACAATAATAAATTCTTTCAAACTTACGTAACTCCGTTCACAAGTGTCTGCCTGTTTTACTTTTTGAATTTTTAAGACGACCAATAATTTTATTTATTAATTTGTAAGATGATAATTTTTCATCATTTTCTTCTTTTTTCTGTAAAAGAAAATATTTTATTATATTACTCCGTCATAATTGAGATGATGCTTTGTAGAACATTCACACAGCCTGTATCCGGTGTTTAAAGGTATAAAAGCTTCCATCACTTTTTGAAAAATTCGATACATATTTTGGTGAGAATCAGTCGCACACACCGCAATGAAAATGTACAGCATCCGCATTCAGCAACATATTCACAGCTCCTCCGTTTATCAGAACAAGAAGATCAGAAGAACAAATAATCGACACACACTTCACGAGAACCAGACGCACACACCGCAATGAAGATGCACAGCATTCAGCATCATATTCGCAGCTCCTCTGTTTATCATAACGAGCAGGGAAGACCGAGCTATGCTCGGGCAAAATTAAATTTGAGTTCAAATATCATGACCCATGACCAAAATGACCCACTAATTGAATTTTCTCGAACATGTGACCTAGCCCAACAGTCTTCTCGTGCCCGGAAACCATTGGATGCAAAATTTAGTGTAAATTGAGCCGCTTTTTAGATCTTGACCCACAATGACCCAGAAATGACCCACTAATCGAATTTTCTCGGACATGCGACCTAGCCTAATGCTTTTATCGTGCTCGAAACTCGTAGGACACAAAATTTAATCAAAATCGTTAGAGCCGTTTTTTAGATAAAATTAATTTGACCCGCGTTGACCCAAAAATGACCCACTAATCGAAAGTTCTCGAACATGTGACCCAGCCCAATTGACTTCTCATGCCCGAAAATGGTCAGATACAAAATTTCGTCAAAATCGTTTGAACCGTTTTTTTAGATACAATTAGCTTGACCATGACCCAAAATGACCCAAAATGACCCACTAATTGAATTTTCTCGAACAAGTGACCTAGCCCAACAGTCTTCTCGTGCCCGAAAACCATTGGATGCAAAATTTAGTGTAAATTGAGCCGCTTTTTAGATCTTGACCCACAATGACCCAGAAATGACCCACTAATCGAATTTTCTCGGACATGCGACCTAGCCCAATGCTTTTATCGTGCTCGAAACTCGTAGGACACAAAATTTAATCAAAATCGTTAGAGCCGTTTTTTAGATAAAATTAATTTGACCAGCGTTGACCCAAAAATGACCCACTAATCGAAAGTTCTCGAACATGTGACCCAGCCCAATGGACTTCTCATGCCCGAAAATGGTCGGATACAAAATTTTGTCAAAATCGTTTGAACCGTTTTTTAGATACAATTAGCTTGACCATGACCCAAAATGACCCAAAATGACCCACTAATTGAATTTTCTCGAACATGTGACCTAGCCCAACAGTCTTCTCGTGCCCGAAAACCATTGGATGCAAAATTTAGTGTAAATTGAGTCGCTTTTTAGATCTTGACCCACAATGACCCAGAAATGACCCACTAATCGAATTTTCTCGGACATGCGACCTAGCCCAATGCTTTTATCGTGCTCGAAACTCGTAGGACACAAAATTTAATCAAAATCGTTAGAGCCGTTTTTTAGATAAAATTAATTTGACCCGCGTTGACCCAAAAATGACCCACTAATCGAAAGTTCTCGAACATGTGACCCAGCCCAATTGACTTCTCATGCCCGAAAATGGTCGGATACAAAATTTCGTCAAAATCGTTTGAACCGTTTTTTAGATACAATTAGCTTGACCATGACCCAAAATGACCCAAAATGACCCACTAATTGAATTTTCTCGAACAAGTGACCTAGCCCAACAGTCTTCTCGTGCCCGAAAACCATTGGATGCAAAATTTAGTGTAAATTGAGCCGCTTTTTAGATCTTGACCCACAATGACCCAGAAATGACCCACTAATCGAATTTTCTCGGACATGCGACCTAGCCTAATGCTTTTATCGTGCTCGAAACTCGTAGGACACAAAATTTAATCAAAATCGTTAGAGCCGTTTTTTAGATAAAATTAATTTGACCCGCGTTGACCCAAAAATGACCCACTAATCGAAAGTTCTCGAACATGTGACCCAGCCCAATTGACTTCTCATGCCCGAAAATGGTCAGATACAAAATTTCGTCAAAATCGTTTGAACCGTTTTTTTAGATACAATTAGCTTGACCATGACCCAAAATGACCCAAAATGACCCACTAATTGAATTTTCTCGAACAAGTGACCTAGCCCAACAGTCTTCTCGTGCCCGAAAACCATTGGATGCAAAATTTAGTGTAAATTGAGCCGCTTTTTAGATCTTGACCCACAATGACCCAGAAATGACCCACTAATCGAATTTTCTCGGACATGCGACCTAGCCCAATGCTTTTATCGTGCTCGAAACTCGTAGGACACAAAATTTAATCAAAATCGTTAGAGCCGTTTTTTAGATAAAATTAATTTGACCAGCGTTGACCCAAAAATGACCCACTAATCGAAAGTTCTCGAACATGTGACCCAGCCCAATGGACTTCTCATGCCCGAAAATGGTCGGATACAAAATTTTGTCAAAATCGTTTGAACCGTTTTTTAGATACAATTAGCTTGACCATGACCCAAAATGACCCAAAATGACCCACTAATTGAATTTTCTCGAACATGTGACCTAGCCCAACAGTCTTCTCGTGCCCGAAAACCATTGGATGCAAAATTTAGTGTAAATTGAGTCGCTTTTTAGATCTTGACCCACAATGACCCAGAAATGACCCACTAATCGAATTTTCTCGGACATGCGACCTAGCCCAATGCTTTTATCGTGCTCGAAACTCGTAGGACACAAAATTTAATCAAAATCGTTAGAGCCGTTTTTTAGATAAAATTAATTGGACCCGCGTTGACCCAAAAATGACCCACTAATCGAAAGTTCTCGAACATGTGACCCAGCCCAATTGACTTCTCATGCCCGAAAATGGTCGGATACAAAATTTCGTCAAAATCGTTTGAACCGTTTTTTAGATACAATTAGCTTGACCATGACCCAAAATGACCCAAAATGACCCACTAAATGAATTTTCTCGAACAAGTGACCTAGCCCAACAGTCTTCTCGTGCCCGAAAACCATTGGATGCAAAATTTAATGTAAATTGAGCCGCTTTTTAGATCTTGACCCACAATGACCCAGAAATGACCCACTAATCGAATTTTCTCGGACATGCGACCTAGCCCAATGCTTTTATTGTGCTCGAAACTCGTAGGACACAAAATTTAATCAAAATCGTTAGAGCCGTTTTTTAGATAAAATTAATTTGACCCGCGTTGACCCAAAAATGGCCCACTAATCGAAAGTTCTCAAACATGTGACCCAGCCCAATTGACTTCTCATGCCCGAAAATGGTCGGATACAAAATTTCGTCAAAATCGTTTGAACCGTTTTTTAGATACAATTAGCTAGACCATGACCCAAAATGACCCAAAATGACCCACTAATCGAATTTTCTCGAGCATGTGACCTAGCCCAATGGTTTTCTGGTGCCCCAAAACGGTAGGATACGAAATTTCGTCAAAATCGTTAGAGCCGTTTTTAAGATAATTTTTGCATATATATATATATATATATATATATATATATATATAACCACCCACAAGATTTGCTCGTATTAGAATATATGATATTGGCATGGCTCGGCGTAAGTTCATAGAATCCTGACGATCTTTTTTGTGGCATTTTGACTAACAAGGAGAGTGCCAAGGTTGGTAATCACAGATTTTGATTATCTTTATGTTTGTTGTAGGGTTGGAACCCCTTAGTCTCAGGTTCAATGGATTTTATACAACGCTCCTTAGTTCTCGATAAATGGGGGGTCTAATATTATAACAAAACTTAAATACTTACTCTGTAACACAATAACTGCGTTGGTTGTATCTCAGTTGGTATGGCGTCTGCACGTTGTTCAGAGGGCCCGGGTTCGATGCCGGAACGCGCTACGTTTGTTTTTCTAATTTTATTTTTTATAAATATACTTGTAATTATAATTTATTAATCTAAAAAAAAAATTGTTAACATAACTAAATTTTAATTTAGCATTTTTGATTTTTAAACCATTATTAAAAATTTCTCATCATTTAAAGAGTTTTTAAAAAATTGGATCTATTATTGACAGGTAAAAATTCAAAAATCGTTACAAAATCAGCATATTAACTATCGAATTATAGAATTCTTCTCTCATCGCATCAGAAAAAGAGGATATTTCAGATGCTGGATTATTTGTTAAAAATTCATTGTTTTACAATAAAATTTTACAGTACTTCAACGCATTTGTGACATCACTTTTCTGATTTTCATTGAATCCCGACACTTCAGATTGATCTTATGAACTACAGCTTGCTTCTTCCCTTTTTATACGATTATGAGCTGTTATAGAATGATACGCACTTGTGCGATAAAGATTGAAAACAAAAACCACTTAACTGCATCAAACTAAAAAAAAAGAAATAACCAAAATCTGTTGTGGCGCCCTCTAGTTACAATAAAATAAAACATAAATATGCTATAATTTAATTCTTATGCTAATGTTTAATATACTTATGCTTCTTACTTTAAAAACAGAGTAGTATTATCATCGCATTAACTTCTCTTTTTAAGGCAATTTATAGATGTTTCTTTACAATCACGAATTGACACAATTGTTCATTATCGTTGCATTGATAAAGCATATGTGGAATACATTTAAGTGATTTTTAAAGACAATAAAAAATGCTTAATTAAAATGTAATTATGTTAACAAAAAAATTATTGAGATTATTAAATTATAATTACAAGTGTATTTATTAAAAAAAAGAGAAAAAGAAACGTAGCTTGTTCCGGCATTGAACCCGGGCCCTCGGAACAACGAGCAGACGTCATACCAACTGAGCTACGACCGACACAGTTTCTTCGTTACAAAGTAAGTATTTAAGTTGTAGTATAATATTAGACCCCCCCCCATTTCTCGAGAACTAAGGAGCGTTGTATAAAATCCATTGAACCTGAGACTAAGGGGCTTCTAACCTACAACATATATAAAAATAATCAAAATCTGTGATTACCAAACTTGGCACTCTCCTTGTAAGATGAGATAGCACCAGATGTAATTTTCCATAAGAAAATGGCAGTCCGTTAAAGATATAACATATTGCAGCCGATATTCACGATCATGGCGAAGTAGTGAGGCAATGAAATGAGTCCACAAAAGTTTCTCCAGTAAATCCATCCAATTTCCAGACAAATAGTTTATTTAGAATACGAGCCATCCAGAGACAATTCCCACAGGTATAAAACTTATAGCCCTCGGGCTTCACGATGGTTCACTTCATTGATTTAAAGATGTTAAATGGCTATATGAATATTCTACGAGACGATAAACACCAGATACATATTTGTTTACACTTTCAGATACGTCAAAAATCCTCCTTTCCTCCGACGGATGCGAGCTAGTTTTGTACACTCAGCGTAGACATACAAAAAACGATGTCACGAGCGCACAAACCAATGAGTGAGAGGCGGCCTCCAGACCAGCAAATGAGGTTAGAGGGAGAAGCTAAGACGGGAAAGAATCCCTCACTTGGCCGCGTATCAATTTTGAAGTGAAAAACCCAACGCGCGAAATCAGAAAATAAAATAATAATAATAAAAAGAAAATGGCTTTTTAAAAAACATTCGAAATGAGAACGCGTCTCAGAATTTTTTAGATTGGGGAACTGATAAAAGTTACGAATGAACTTAAAATTTTAGATTAAGATTTGGAATAAGATAATTATTAATACACGGATATTTACTTTCGAAAGGACATTAAATAGGAATAAATATTATTAAGAATTAAGGAAATACTGATTATGACAGAAGTTACATTAATTTAAAAGATTAATGCGAATAAAATGGAAGATAAAAGGAACATAAAATTTTCGAAATTACTGTTACTGAACGTTGCTATTAGGAAGTGTTGAAGCGTTTCATTTCCCGAGTACGCATATTTCTTTCTCGAACTGCAAGGCAATTCGTTGGTTGTTCTTGTACGACAACGAACTAGCATACACTTCGAAATGTGTGGGAGTTTCTGGCTTCTAAAGGGTTCGTCGCGCTCAATATCCTCCTTACTCTCCAGATTTATCTCTTTGTGACTGTTTGCTGTTCCCCGAGTTGAAATTGAGCAGAATTAAACACGTTCAAGCGACTATGGCTAACTATTTGAAGTACATTGCAAAGGCGGACTTCAAAAAGTCTTTTGATGAGTATTACATTCGTTGAAAAAAGTGTTTTGAGAACAGCGGGGATTATATCAAATAAAAATATGTGAAGATTTTCATTTCAGTTCTTAATTATTTGTTTATTTATATTCTAATATTTAATAAATTTTCTAGATTATGTTATTACTAGAAATTATTCTAGATATATGTTATTAATATTATGTATTATGTTTATTTATTTATGTTATTATTTTTTATGTTCTTTTGTTTTTTGTCCAGGAAATTATGTGACACACTGTGTATTGTCGTTCAGTGAGCTTTAATACATAAAACATGTTAAAATATATATATTTTTATTAATTATTAATTATTATTTGTTATTTGTGTTCTATTCTCAATGGCAAATAAAGGAAATGTGAATGGTGAACAATAAAAAACAAGTTCAGGGTAATTTGTTTGAACTTCTGCAATGCAAACTTTCATAAAAGTAGGAATGTAATAGTGACTTTTTTTTTCTCGTCGAAATACATGTAAGTAAGGCAATAGCTTTATGGCATGTGTTTATTAGCACTTTCAAGTGGCTATTTAAAATATATGTTTACAAAAAATGATACAAATTTAAATCCACTATTTTATATATTCAAAATATTTTAATACATTTTCAACAAAATAAAACTCTATCTACGATAACTTTAACTTACACAATTGATTAAATTTCCTTTCAGAAACAAATAATTAGAAAATATTTTCATATTTGTGACATTTTATGAAGAATTTCATGTAGTTTATACTGTCAATTTTTATTTAACTAACAAATCCATGTAATTTGTTTTCTATAAACATATTCCGATTACAAAATTCCTTTACATAATAATATAATTTTCTGGACATTTGCACTTTTGAAAAACAAAATAAATAGTTTCGTCTACCATTAAAGTAATATTCATACTTTTATTGAAAATTTTACAGGTTCATAATCTGAATAATACAGTTCGTCTCAAAACGAGTAGGTTCATACGAAAATATGATAATAAAATTGGAAGTAAAATTGGAATAATTTCATGATAAATATTCAAAAGGTAACTGAATATAATTATAGAATTTTTACAATTGTTAGACTAAGTTTACACTACTACACTAAGTTTAGACTACAATTGTTAGATTACCATTATTTATTTTTTATTTATATTTATTATTATTATTATTATTATTATTATTATTATTATTATTATTACTATTTTTTTTTTTTTTTTGCCAAACCACTGTCTGAAAAGAAACATTATGCAGATGTTAAATTTAATATCCCGATGGTTATTTAATATCCCGAAAAACTACAGAATTCCATATAGTATTTCTTAAAAAAATTGGAATCGAAAGAAATTGTTTAAATTTCCATTTCCTTTATAGACATTTCTAGAATTTTTGTACATTAAATGAGAAGAATATACCACTTACATGATAGAAGTAAAAACTTTGACCGAAAACTAATCACGGGTGGCTTCGCTTAACAAATGTTCAGACTGACTGAAAAACTTAAAGATTTTTGTAAAAACCAAGTATGTCCATAGTACAAATAAAAAAAATATATGCAGGGTGCAAAATGTTATCCATCGCCGACCTTTAATTTCTCAACCGTTGGTTGTAGACATATAGTTCCAATTAAAAAAGCGTTTAAAATGAGGTAAATATACATGTTGTGGCGTAATTAAAGTAAAAAATCAATTTTATAAAAATTACGAAATCTAACTTTTTATACGGTTCCCCTGTCCCTATAGTTATATTTAGTAAATGTTTGCACGTATAATAACAAATACAGCACAAAAAGTTTGACTTCTGTATGACAAAAATTCACAGTTATTAAATTTCAAAGTTTTTCAAATGATTTTGACTTTTATTCAGGGATCAGTTAAAAAATGAATTAGAGTAATTCGAGATCGAAATCAGAGTGCAATGTCCTTTTTATGGCAAAAAAACCTTTAGCTGGTAACACTAAATCGACGTATCATCAAAGTGGGTTTTTCATCTAAAAATTTTAACTGAGTTTGAGGGGTCGTATACAAAGCGAAGAATGAAATATTGAAATTAAACAGAAAAATAAATATCAATTTATTATCATATTAGAAAACCGCATAATATAATATATGAATACATAAAATACCGAAATCTACTAGAGATACTGCTCAAAGTGTTCTCCATTGGTAGCAATGCACAATTGAATGTGACACTACTGAGTCCTGGCCACGTTGGAGCATAGTAAGCGAAACCACCTTTAACCGGTATCGCTAAAACCGGGTATCACCAAAGAGGTTTTTTTCATCTAAAAATTTAGGTTAACTTTTAGGGGTCAAACAACATTCAAAAGTCAAATTAGGCAGTGTTGAATTCAGGGGGTAGCCTGGGAGGGACATCCCCCCCTTCCCCCCGGAGCAATGAAATGTCCCTCCCGGAAAATGTGAGATTTTGTGTTTTCAATGGTCAAAAAGTGCAATTTCTCCCCGGAACTCTATAATGTCCCCCCGCCGGAGAGAAGTGTCTGAATTCACCAATGAAGGTAGGTATTGTTTGTTATCGGAAAATAAAACCTTCCGCTCTTTTGCCAGTGCGTCCAGTATCTTTTGATTTTTTCAAAATAGGGTTGAGTCGAGTTTGTTTTCTGCGTTTAGCTGAGTGCCAATCTTAGTGACCGCCTAGAAGAGAACGCGAACTAGAACTTCGGGAAATACTCATATCAGCGTAACACCCCTTTCGATTGTAGAATCGTCCCAGAGTGCTAGGCTCGGTTTTCAAAAACTAGCAATAGAATCGACATCAGTAAAGAAAAATATACTCACTAAAAACTTGATAAATGGCAGCGGAATGCAATCTATCAACCGAATTATAACGATCATGAAAATCATGATTATGCATATTACAATAGTACCGCAGCACAACCCGTTCGGAATAAAACACGAGCCACTAGCAGTGGACATGCTAGTCAGCGCAGAGATTGTGATGGTACGCTATACGTACACGCACTATACCGATATGATACGTATTTATGGTGAATGTCAAAGGAATGCCAGAGCGGCTGCGAGGGTTTATTCAGAGCGTTTTTCCAGAGATCGACATCCAACGCTTGAAACAATAACTGATGCATTGCACCGTCTTAGAGAGACTGGCTCTGTTGCACCACGACCCAGAACAAGTAGACGCGCAAAGTGTAATGTTCGAGTGACACCGAAGGAAGTGCTGGCTTTCGCCTTTTTAAATCCACAAATTAGAACGGCGGAAATAAGCGAGGCATGTGGATACACGCATCAGCGTGTCTGTCAGTTATTACATGCACATGGTGCGCATCCATACCATCCAACACTGGTGCAAGCATTGATTTTGGGTGACCACAGAAGACGGTTTGATTACTGTAATTTCCTGCTTAAAACTATAGAGAAAAATCCATCGTACCTTTGTGAAATTCTGTGGATAGATGAGGCAACTTTTACACGGAGTGGCATTGTGAATGTGCAAAATGTGCATTACTGGTCTGTGGAAAATCCTCACATCACCCGCACAGTACGACACCAGGTACGCTGGTCAACGAACGTGTGGTGCGGTATATAGGAAACTCAGATTATTGGACCCATCGTCTACGATGGAACCCTAACGGGCGAACTTTGCCTGCACCAACTACAAAACATGGTACGTGACTGGTATGAAGAGCTGCCTCTCCGAAATGCATACCGGGTCTTGTTTCAACATGATGGGGCCCCTCCGCATAAAGCATCAAACGTCCGTGTTTATCTGATAAAAAAATTCGGTCAACAGATCATTGGATATGGTTGTCCGGTAGAGTAACCATCACGTTCACCGGACTTGACTCCCATAGACATCTACCTCTGTGGATACATCAAGGCACAGGTGTATGTGATTGAGCCTACTTCTCTGGTTGATCTGAAGCAGCGCATCATTCTTGCTTGTCGCACAGTTACATCTGCTATGCTCCAAAGTGTCCAGGACTCAGTACTGTCACGCATTCAATTGTGCAATGCCACCAATGGAGAACACTTTGAGCAGTATCTCTTTAGTAGATTCCTTATTCGATGTATTAATCTTTTATAGCAGACCATTTTCTAATATGATAATAAATTCATATTTATTTTTCTGTTTAATTTTATTATTTCATTCTTCGCATTGTATACGACCCCTCAAATTCAGCTCAAATTTTTAGATGAAATACTACTCTTGGTAATACACCGATTTAGCGATACTGGCTAAACGTAGTGTTGCCGTAAAAAGAACATTGCAGCCTGATTTCGATCTCGAATTACTCTAATTCATTTTTTAACTGATCCCTGAATAAAAGACATAATCATGTGAAAAAATCTCAAACTTTGAAATTTAAGAACAGTGTAAATTTTTGTCGTACAAAATCGAACTTTTTGTGTTGTTTGTGCTATGATATGTAAAAACATTTACTAAACATAACTATAGGGACCGGGGGATCATATAAAAAGGTAGATTTCGTAATTTGTATGAAATTGATTTTTTACTTTAATTAACGCCACAACATGAACACTTATCTCATTTAAAAATATGCGCTTTTGTAATTGGACATATACGCTTTTGTCACATACACGCTTTTTTCATTTGACATATACGATTTTGTTACATAAACGCTTTTGTAATTGGAACTGTATGTCTACAACCAACGGTTGAGAAATTAAAGGTCGGCGATAGATAACATTTTGCACACTGTATATCAGTCTCAAAGGACAAAATACATAGACGCATAACAGAATGAGAAACCGCGTCTTACCTCACCAGAAACAGGCCAGAAAGAATTGGGTTCGAAAATACTTCTCGTACTGCGATATGTGGCTCATCGTATTTTTCAGCGGCGAAAAATATTTTAATCGTTTTCACTACAGTAAATCTTTTATCTACTTCAGTTCTGGTTGGTTCATTGCTTTATGGTATGCTATATGTTATTGTTCTATTATGGTTTATTAATTAATTAAATTATTTATTTGTTCTCTTGCGTTTTTTCTATATTTTGGTTTTTCTATATGTTATAAGGGGCGTAATTTTGTCATTTTTAGGCTTAAGTGGACAATATTTGAGGAAATTACATATATTTACTATGAATTATTCTTATGATGCTCCTCTGAAGAAAACATAATATATTGGTAGTATTTCATTTTGATTTTGAATTTTATTAAGTTTAATTCTTGCAGTATCCTTTCCTTTGATTTTTATAATATCTCTTGCTTTCTTCTTCACGCATGTGATTTCATTTCATATATATATACAGCGAAAAGGAAGGGAGAAAGAGAACAAATTTTAACTTACTTGTAAAAAGAAAAATACATATTTGAACGAAATACACTACGTTTTATTCAAGTAAATGTGTTTTCCTCTTGGGTTGTTTTTCTATGAATATTTCAGTAATGTGTCCCTATATCCGACATTTTTCACCCAAAGCAGTGGAATATCATTTCCAGATAAAAAGGAATGTTAGTAAATGTTGGCATTGCGTAAGTTATTGTATTTTCTGACTCATAAGATTGATTCTTCTCAGACAAAAGAGATTCGGGAAAAGTCAAAATGTTCTGAAATTATATTAAAATATCTTTTGCAATCTCTTGCAACATACTGAGACAAGAATATGGAGCTTGTTATGTGAAATGGAAAAATAAACTAAAATTTTACTAATTAGGATAATGATAGTATAAATCCCTTGTATGTTCTAAGAATGTTATTTAAATATTATACATAAAATATCTTTAGCATAACTATTTGTAAAATAAAGAATATAAATACTTATATATTATTACTTTGTACAGCTATAATAAGGCCTTTTAAGAAATGAAAAATAATGAAACTCTAACAATTTTAGCGATAAAAAAAAAAACGAAATTAGTTACAAAAAAAAATCTAAATACTGAAACTAATTAATCTAAGTGTTTAAACTATACGCACTAAAACCCACAATAATTTTAAATTATATCATAAAATTAGATAAGTTGGAAAATCGTTTTAGTATATTCTCTTTATATCACTAGACATGTTACTTACGTAATTCAGTTGCTAAGATCACTAGTTTTTCATACTTATAAGTAAGTTCCATGTGAGTGTAAATATAAGGAAAAATATATGTTCTGAAGTTCAGAATGGATATATTTGGCGATATTATTTTTGATCTGCTAGATTTTTGTTATAATATTCTCCGTGGCGATAACTGAAAATCTAATAATTCTGAAACAACTAGTAGTTTCTCCTTTGTGATTTAGTCTTATACACTACTTTTCAGAAATGATAAACATTTGCATGAAATAATGCACAAAAGTAAACATAATTTTGTTGAAACTTTCAGGTATTTTTATTGGAAACCATTCAAAAGAATCTTTATCTGTAAATCTGCACTTATAAATTTAAGTTGAGCATGATTAAATTTGTAAAGTTTAATAAAGAGCTATTGGATTACCTGATATTAAGGATTGTTTAAATTAAATGGTCACATTCAAATAAAAGAAATGCAACTTCACGTATTTTCAGGGATTTTTAAATAGTACAGAAATTACAATTGTTATTACAACTTTTTAAAGTAACATCTTAATATTGAAATTAAAACTTATATCTGAAATGAAATAACTTTTTTAGGATTCCTCAAATAAAAATTCTTATATCTATCAATTCCTTAAAAATGATACTAAATGCATGGAGAAATGCAGCATTATAAATAAGATGCTTATTTAATATTTAAAAAAAAATCACGTAAGCAAGGTGCGGTTTATTTTATTTAAAAATTCACCTTAAATATCCTCAATGTGGTCTATTATCGGAAAACATGCAGAATGCATGATACATTGGTTGCCCATGGTGGGTAGACTGAGCATAATTAACTTGATATTCTTATGAAAAAATATAAACGTTTACCTCACTAAAAGAAAATGTAATTTTGTAGGGGTATGATTTGATTCGGGGACCGTAATTTGATGTTAAAAGTTACTGTTACCATTTGAAAGAGCAATATTGATAGATTGTTAATATGGAATATCCGTATTTCAAACAATAGATTCATAATCGGAAAGACGATATAGTTAGTTCTCAATCGAATTATACCCCCAGCATCTTTCTGCGATAATTCTTGTCTTTATTTTATAATTTTTTTCTTTTGACCGATTGTACGTAACTTTATGTTATCTTATGTCTCGAATGAGTTTGTGTCTTTGTTCAAGACTTTTCTCAATTTAATAAATAAAAAAATGAAAGTACTTAAAATCATGGCATAATTTTTATAACAGAGAATGAAAATTCCTTGCAATTGTCAAAACAATGTAAATGACACATAAAATGTCTGTTGCATAAATGTCACACCGATCAAAACAAAAAATGAAGTTTCTTATTTATACATAATATTTATATTACAATATTTTAACAATGAGTAATTATATGGAACACTTGGTATACTGTTTTAATACTGCAATATAAGTATAGAAATATTCCAATTAAGTTTAACTGTATAACATTTACAAAAAGAAATAATTTGTGAATGCGTACATGTTTATAGTGTTTCTTTTCGACTTTGGGCTGTTCTAAATACATGTAATTCAAATCTAACTATACATTATTACGATTGGTGACACATATTCAAATGTACCACATAATTATATTATTGATACATTAAAGATACATACATGCATACAAATATGTAGGAAATTTTACCCTCTAAATACATTATATATTTATTGTTGGAAATCCTTTAACTTTTTGCTAAATAATTTACGCAATTTGAAAATATAAAATAAATGTGAATTTTGATGCATTTGTAATTTATTAGTGATTTTTTCATTAATAAATTTTAATATTTGTATATTTTTATATGGTCGAAGAGTTATTATTATTCTTTCTGAATTTAGATTTAATGTATTTGCTCAAAGAATATATTAAAGTATCATGTAAACATCATTGACAGTAATTCTCCTATTAAACTGTGAAAAACGTTTATTGAAAATATGTATCATATTTTTATAAAATATATTTTACACACCGGTGGAGATTTAGCATTATAAATGATATTTTGCCCATTAAAAAATATTAGTTAAAATATATTTTAATGATGAATGTTTGAACAGTTCATACAAATTATTGATTCATAAACAAAAACAGCAAACTAACTACAGAAATGTGGTTCACAGCTTAGTTTGTTTCAATGACTGAACATTCTACACATATATATCTCTCACATTTCTCTCAGTACAATTATTCCAATAAAATATTCAAATATTTAAAGTTTTCAGAGGATGCATAATTTAAAAATACACATTTGTATTGATTTCTAAAATAATTCTATTAAAAAAATGGAAAATAAAGTACAAAACCTCTCAGTATTTAGCTAAAAGTTTTGTAATTGAATAAGAACAAAATAAAAAATAGTTTTGTTGGTTAATAATTGACAATTGTACATAATGTTGCTTTATTTTTATTTATTAAGAACATACATCTGACTTGTGTGATTGATACAAATATCCTCTAATAAGTCATCGTCGAGAAGAGAACTGTATAGACACAAAGTAAATAACATCACTGAAGAATGAAAGCAATGACCTCCACAATGAGTGTTCAATAGAGGTGACGGGAGTTGAACCCTCCGCCCTGACTCCTATGCTCGGAAGCGATCATCGGAGTGGTGCCTTAACCACTGGGCCCTGGAGGACCCACATAATGCTAATTCCTGTAAAAAAAAATAATACATGATAAATATAGCTATATAAATTTTAATATTTCTTTTACAAAATGGCAAAATGGATTTCAATAAGCTTAATATATGCTAAATTAAAAAAAAATTAAGATTAAAAATTTCAAAATAGCTTTGAAACGTCCTTTTTTATACACCGCATTTTTTATTTTTTTGTTTTTTAAATCTTCAAACGAAAAAGTACGTAAAATCTAGTACTTGCATGTATATATTTTTTTTGCACCACACTAATTCTAAAATGTTGAGAAATATCATAAATAGAATCTTTTAAGACGTATTTCAGATACAGTAAAATTTATTAAACTAGGGTAGAACTCGCTCAGTGATCATTGCAGCGTATTCTTTTCAAAGAAATATTTCATTAAATTAAATAAAAAGTTATGGAATATTTTGCTTTTATCTTGAGACGTTTAATTTAAAATGGAAATACATTCTCATATATCTATGTTACATGAAGTATGACTCAACACATTGCGCTAAAGTCGGTTATTTTTAAAATATATTTTATTTTTGCTTTTCATCTTCTCGTTTCAAATTAAAGAAATTGTACTTCAAATGTCCTTATGCTTCAAATGTACTGTTTTGCTACCACTTATCTTTTCTTAAAATCTGATATACTGTAATACTTACTAAAGAAACACATATTCCAAGTTAGAATTCAAACTTTTGGCTTTATCTTTAACGACTCACAATTTATTCTTATAATTTTAAAACGAAATCTGTATAATTTAATGTAAAACAAAGCGAAGAATTTTACGAAACGCTTTTTTTTTTTATTTAAAAATGTGTTCCACTGTTAAAAGTAGTAAACAAAAAGTAGAAGAAAAAATCGATTAAATTAAGCGCCAATTGAACTGAAACATCTCAAGTGGTTTGTCGTTTATTCTTGTAATTGAGTTCGATTACAGATAAAAGAAAGTTTGGCTGTTAAAAGCTTTTTTCGACACAGATAATAAGAGAAAAAAACTGTCTGAACGTTTTTAATTTTTATACTAATGTTTCGTTTATTTATTTTCGTTTACAGCAGTTATTTTTATTATTATAAGTCATTATTATTTCAAAAGAATATAACTTATGTATATAAAACAAGAAATATTAGTAACATAATAACATTAATGTTATATATATAATGTAATATGTAAATTCAAAAAAATAATATATATATAAATTCAAAAAAAAAAAAAAAAAAAAAAAAAAAACTAATGTCAGTTATTGTGCCTAAATGCGCCAACGTATAAATGCGACATTATTCATCCTAAAATAATAACGCAAAAATCGTATATAAATGCTATATAATGAAACAACGGAACTCCGGGAACAAAACTCGAATTTAAATTGCATTTAAACAGTTTTTATAAAAGAACTAGCCGGTCTTCGCCCGTCTAGCCGGTCGTTTCCGAGTGGGGCCCAGATACATAGTGCAGCGTACCACCCTGACTTCGCCTGGGGCCCAGAAAGTGCATTTTATATGCAACCAAAAAATATAAATAAAATACTTTAAATTAAAAGTATACGAAAATAACTAATAAGAATGTAAAAAGCACTTAAATAAAGATTTCGCGACATAAATAATTTTTTTTTCATGAGCCCCATGACAAAATACTACTGGGCCGTACCCGTGATTATCTAGGGGTGGGGCTCAAGTAGTACTTTGTCTCTGGGCCCCACTCGGAAGCGACCGGCTAGTACATAATAAAAAAATCAGCAATAGTTCTCTTTTTCGTCTAATCTTCCGCAATCGGGTTCACAGCCGATGTTGCCTACAAACTCGCTAGCTCTAAAATCGCTGAAATACATGATTAATTACTTTTTTTGTAGATTAGAAGCGGAGTTTCACATTCCTACTTAAAACTTCTGCTGAGATATGGCACAATTGCCCAAATTTTTAGACACAAAGTGTGACCTCCTTGATAGATTATTATCTAAAATTGCTGAAATACATAGTTACCTATTTTCTAGTACATTTGTTATCCTAAATTTCACGCACCTACCTTTTACTGAGATATCGCAAAATAACATAAGAAATCCGACCCCCATTTAACCCTCTTTAGTGGCTGAATTTCTAAAATCGCGGAAATACATGTTTAACTATTTTTTTAGTAGATTTGTTATCCTGAATCTGAGATTTCAATCTCATAACTAAAAATGCT
This sequence comes from Maratus michaelseni, assembly GCA_963931845.1. Taxonomy (NCBI): domain Eukaryota; kingdom Metazoa; phylum Arthropoda; class Arachnida; order Araneae; family Salticidae; genus Maratus; species Maratus michaelseni. Next base: position 340,121,318 of record OZ007587.1, on the reverse strand, counting down.
GCTGAGATATGGCGAACATTCGAAATTACCTAAAATTGTCGACCCTCATTCCCCCTTCATGGGTGAATTTCTAAAATCGCTGACATATGTGTTTAATTTTTTTTTTATAGCAGATTTGGTATCCTGAATTTCACGCTCTTTTCCAAAACTACTGATGAGATATGGTGAAAAGGTGAAATCATCGAAAATTATCGACATCCCCCCCCCATTTAACCCCTATAGTAGTTGAATTTCCAAAATCGCCTAAAATACATGTTTAACTATTCTTTAGTATATTTGTTATCCCGAAATTCACGCTCCTAACTATAACTTCTACTGAGATATGGCAAAATGGCGTAAAACATTCAACCCTCATTTAACCCTCCTTAGTGTCTGAATTTCTAAAATCGCTGAAATACGTGTTTCACTATTTATTTAGCAGATTTGTTATCCTGAGTTTCATGATTCTACCTATAATTTCTACTGATATATGGCAAAATGTCCTAAGATATTTGACCTCCTATTTAACCCCCGCCCTTAGTTGCTGAATTTGTAAAATTGCTGAAATATATCTTTATCTATATTTTTTGTAGATTTGTTATCCCGAATTCCGAGCTCCTAACTAAAAATGCTGCTGAGATATAGCGAACAGGCAAAATGATCTAAAACTTTCGACCCCTCATTTAACCCCCTTAATTGATAAATTTCTAAAATCGCTGAAATATGTGTTTAATTATTTTTTTAGTAGATTTGTTATCCTGAATTTCACGTTCCAATCTAAAACTGCTGCTGAGATATGGCGAATACGCGAAATGACTAAAAACTTTAGACCCCCCCATTTAACCCCCTTAGTGGTTGAATTTTTAAAATCGCTGAAATATGTGTTTAACTAACTTTTAGTACATTTGTTATCTTGAAGCCCACGCTCTTACCTAAAACTGCTGATGAAATATGGTAAAAATGTGAAATCACCGAAAATTTTTGAACCCCCATTTAACCCATTTAGTGGTTGAATCTCTAAAATCATCTGAAATACATGTTTAACTATTCTTTAGTAGAATTGTTATCCCGAATTTCACTCTCCTACTTAAAACTCTTGCTGAAATATGCCAAAAAGATGAAATTACCTAAAACTCTCGACCCCCCCCCCCATTTAACCCCCTTAGGGTGTGAATTTTCAAAAATCCTTTCTTAGTGGGTACCGACATTGTGTAAAGAACATGTCTTCCAAATTTCATTGTTCTGGGACAAACGGTTGAGGTTCGGCGTTGATTATGAGAAAATCAAGCTACTCTTTTATAAGTATAGATTTCCCATTACAATACACATCGTTCATTATCAAGCACACACGTAACTGCCCAGATGAGACGAATCATCCCAAACAGGTGAGACAATTTTGCTTTGTTAACTTTGAAGATCAAATAATTGTATCCAAGTAAAGGACCCCAACGTCTATTTTATCAACTTGAAGTGAAGACGGGAATAGGTGACATATTTTCACATTAGAGTCTTTCTAGAATATTCTACGCATTTTGTTGTCTGTTATTTTTTTATAGATCTGTTAGCGATGAATTGGAACCGTCAGATGTGAGAGGCTCATTGGAGATTTATTAACCCCTTGGGGACGAGCGACACGTATACGTGACGCAAAAGATGCTCAGAATCCTCGAATATTCCCACCAGTAACTTTTTATTGTAAGCTTTGCCTTATTTAATGACAGCATTTCTGCGATTCAATTAGTCGAAAATTTCTGTTTTCAGAAACCGATGGTAAAAGATTAAAAATTCTGTAAAGGACGCTCGTCGCGAAGGGGTTAAGGCAGGTTCAGGTGATATTTTCATAATGTTTAGTACAAAAATTTTCATTAATTAAACTTTTTTGAATTACTGAATTTGAAAATTCCACATAATCATGCATTAGTGTGTTTCTTTATTTGAGTACTTAAATATGTGTTTCAAATGATCAAGATAAAAAATGCATGTGTTTAAAAATTTTAATCAAAAATATGTTGTAAATTTAGTGGTGTATACTTGAACAAATAATAAACATCACTGGATTATTCGACACTCTTATATGACTGAAGCTCTGAAAATTATTTTGTAGTACATAATAAACATTTAAATTAAAAATGGACTTAAAAAATCTCTCATTTTCCGACTCAATCGGCGAGCTGGTCCAAATCATCTTTTGATTTCAATAACCTTCAGTAATGTATAAAAAAATCAAATGCAAAAAGATAAATTGGCTAATTAAATATTTCAATACATTAACATGCTCTGAAGTCAACATGTTTCAACCTTAATAAATCTCCAAGAAACAATGACATGTTTCTTGAAATAAATCGATGTTAACTCATAATTTTCATGTTAATGAATCAACTATTAATGATTATCTGGCTACAAAGCAAGACATTATGTCACATGCTTCTAATGTTAACTTTGATATCATAAAATTGACAAATGCTGACTATTTTCCTAGCAAGTTTTCAAATTAAGTACCCCGAACTTTCGCAATGTGTCTGGCCAAGCATATGTACCTTATATAGCAATATAAGTGGTAAAGATATTGAATTTTTGAGAACAAAGAAAGAATAATTAAAAAACAATATAACGGATAAAAGTATGTTGCATTCCATTAATGAACACGCTAGAGTGCAAACAAAACCACACATACAAATATATCTTCCTAAAGGTAATCCATCTCATGCTTTTGAAAGCTATTTGTAAAATACCATCTTAATAAAAAATCAAAATCCTATTTAAAAACAAAAAGCTGTAAGATAAAAATTTGTGGAATGCTTAAGAACAGATACGGGATTAAAAAATATAAAAGAGGACAATAAAGTGAAAGAGAAGAAATAGAGAGAAAGTTTTGAAAATTAAATTAAGTTCAAAATTAAAAAAAAGTACAAAAGCCATCTAGAAGCAAAGGTAGAGCACAAGGAAAAGATATGAAAAAACATAAACCTCAAAATTATGCGGATCCATACCTTAAAATAACCGAAAAGAAAATATTGAAAACTACGCGGTTGATGAAAATCAATAATGATTTCAAGTCAAATATAAATTTAAAATAATTGCTTAAAATATACAATAATAAACATTGCTTCAATACTTTTTTTTGTTAAAAATTGCTATTAATTAGTTTCGTCTTGTTTTTTACATGCTCAAAGTTAAAAGTGCTTAAAGTAAGAATGTTTAAGTATTTATTGTTTTATTAATATATTCAGTATTATGTATGTTAAATTTCTTATTATTTAGCTATTTCTAAATCAACTTATTAGAATATTAATTAGATCATTATTAAATGTTTCAACTTTCAATTTTATGTATTTACAGTTTTTTTAAGTTCTTTAAAAATTCATTAGAATTGAATGAATATTTCAAGATGGATTGACATAGAATGAATTGTCACATTTAGGTAGTTTGGACATTTCATATAGGTTTTAACTACTGCAAATTTCACAAAAAGTATCTATTCATGAAAATCGTATATTATTACTTAGATTACAGATAATTATTCAATTTCTGAAAAACATGTTAATTTTGAATTAATAGACCTTATTCTGTTTTTAGGTGCGTTCGTAATTATGTAAATACGTAGCACCTATTGTCGTCGCTTGGTCCGTCCGTCTGTCCGTCCGTCTGTCTGTCCGTCTGTCTGTCTGTCCGTACGCATATAACAACGCAAAAACTACCCAACCGAATGGTTTGTAATTTAAGATATATTATCTTTGCAGAATTTTGTCCAGACATTTCAATTTTTTTAAAAATCGAATCAAAACTTTAGGAGATATTAATAAAAATATTTATTAAGAAATTTGAATTAAAAAAAAATCGGCGCTTTCTTGTTAGAGGAGCTTCCGAGGTTAAATCATCAAGCGACCGAGATACTGATTTTATGACAGAAATTAATCTGCAGACTATATCATTTATTTCACAGAATTAAAAATCATCAAGATCTGAATATTTATATAACTATCTATAGGACGAACGCACCTCATTTGTCACGTTTGACGTACAATTTCCAACTTGTTTAAATAAGATGTCAAATATACCCTAAATGCGGCAAACTATGGAGAAACACGTTCAATTTAGACACAATGATTTTTACATCATATATTCTAATACGAGCAAATCTTGTGGGTGGTTATATATATATATATATATATATATATATATATATATATGCAAAAATTATCTTAAAAACGGCTCTAACGATTTTGACGAAATTTCGTATCCTACCGTTTTGGGGCACCAGAAAACCATTGGGCTAGGTCACATGCTCGAGAAAATTCGATTAGTAGGTCATTTTGGGTCATTTTGGGTCATGGTCTAGCTAATTGTATCTAAAAAACGGTTCAAACGATTTTGACGAAATTTTGTATCTGACCATTTTCGGGCATGAGAAGTCAATTGGGCTGGGTCACACGTTCGAGAACTTTCGATTAGTGGGTCATTTTTGGGTCAACGCGGGTCAAATTAATTTTATCTAAAAACGGCTCTAACGATTTTGATTAAATTTTGTGTCCTACGAGTTTCGAGCAAGATAAAAGCATTGGGCTAGGTCGCATGTCCGAGAAAATTCGATTAGTGGGTCATTTCTGGGTCAATGTGGGTCAAGATCTAAAAAGCGGCTCAATTTACACTAAATTTTGCATCCAATGGTTTTCGGGCACGAAAAGACTGTTGAGCTAGGTCACATGTTCGAGAAAATTCAATTAGTGGGTCATTTTGGGTCATTTTGGGTCATGGTCAAGCTAATTGTGTCTAAAAAACGGTTCAAACGATTTTGACGAAATTTTGTATCCGACCATTTTCGGGCATGAGAAGTCAATTGGGCTGGGTCACATGTTCGAGAACTTTCGATTAGTGGGTCATTTTTGGGTCAACGCGGGTCAAATTAATTTTATCTAAAAAACGGCTCTAACGATTTTGATTAAATTTTGTGTCCTACGAGTTTCGAGCACGATAAAAGAATTGGGCTAGGTCGCATGTCCGAGAAAATTCGATTAGTGAGTCATTTCTGGGTCATTGTGGGTCAAGATCTAAAAAGCGGCTCAATTTACACTAAATTTTGCATTCAATGGTTTCCGGGCACGAGAAGACTGTTCGGCTAGGTCACATGTTCGAGAAAATTCAATTAGTGGGTCATTTTGGGTCATGGTCAAGCTAATTGTATCTAAAAAACGGTCCAAACGATTTTGTCAAAATTTTGTATCCGACTATTTTCGGGCACGAGAAGACTATTGGGCTGGGTCACATGTTCGAGAACTTTCGATTAGGGGGTCAAAGCGGGTCAAATTAATTTTATCTAAAAAACGGCTCTAACGATTTTGATTAAATTTTGTATTTTACGAGTTTCAGGCACGCGAAAATCATTAGACTAGGTCACATGTTCGAGAAAATTCGATTAGTGGGTCAGTTCTGGGTCATTGTGGGTCAATATCTAAAAAGCGGCTCAAATTACACTAAATTTTGCATCCTATGGTTTTCCGGCACGAGAAGACTGTTGGGCTAAGTCACATGTTCGAGAAAATTCAATTAGTGGGTCATTTTGGTCATGGGTCATGATATTTGAACTCAAATTTAATTTTGACCGAGCATTGCTCGGTCTTCCCTGCTCGTATTACTTATTTATATATGTATACGATTTATAATTGCTGACATTATACATGTCGTGCGAAGAATTATATTCCTAATAAATTTCATAAATGTTTCTATAAAATGAATAAATAATGTGCTTTAAAAACCTAACGGGGAAAAATCTATCGCATTCAAATAAAGAACACACTAGAGTGCAAACCAAACCACAAACACAAATATATATTCCTAAAGCTAATCCCTCTCATGCTTTTTAAAGCTGTTTGTAAAATACCATCTTACTAAAAAATCAAAATCCAGTGAGACATTACATTAAAATCTATTATGTCATAAAAAGTAAAAAAATAATTAACGTATTTTGAAATATAAAATAAACAAAAAATAAACGTTTATTAAATTTATCTGCAAAGAAGTCATTAAATATCATAAAGTATTCTAACTAGTACACTTTTGTTTGGATATTAATATACAGAGATATGTAAAATATTCAGCGTCATATAGATCAAATATTAATGCAGCTTTTCTGATGTCATTCCTTAAGAGCATAACCATGTTTCATCGGATACTAAACAAGTTATTCCAAAAAGAGACATTTTGAACAACAGAAACCGATTATGCATAGAACTAGTTATAATAGAACCCTAAATTAGATAAATGTCGGAACAGATATCCATAGAATTAATTTTATACTCGAGAAAACCCAGAATAATAGATTGGAAGGAAACTAATATTTTTGCAATGTCATAAACTATTACTTAAATATAAATTGCCATTTAAGCGAAATCTCTTAGGTTTCTGTACACACTGACTTATATTAAAGAATGTTAGTTAAACACTTTAATATTATTTCAGGTGTCATTTCAATACATTTTATACACTCATTACCAAATGTTTAAGACCACTCATTGGTTAGGATGACATTTAAGACCACTTGCTATTCCCGTTGACAATCCAATTTCCTTGCTTAAACGCCTAGATACAGTCACCCAAATTACATTTCTTCCTTTCTCAAGAATGTTCCCTTGCAGTGAAAGTATCATCTATTCTACGATTCAATAATTGTGTACATAGCAGTATTGCTTACGTTTAGTTTTAGAGGGGATATGTAATGCAAGGGAACGATCAGGTCGACCAAGAGCATCAACATCTTGACCTGACCATATCATACGGAGAATAGCTGTCAGATCGCCTAGGATTTCCTGTAAAAAAGAAAAGCCACTATGTTTTTTACAGAAAAAACTTTAAACATGATGACCGTATATAGGCGTTTTAGCAAGGTATTTGAATTGTCATTGTGAATAGCAAATGGTGTTAATTGTTGTCCTAAATATCGAGTTGTTTTAAAGTTATGTTAATGACTGTATGACACAATTTCGAATACAACTCTATAGTGTGGAATTATTTATAAAATTCTGAAGCTTTATAATTTCGAAAAAACTTTTTTTTTAAATTTTTTTTAGGGCAAAAAAGTAAAACCGGAACCATTATGCGACCACTCTTGTGACTGTCTGTCCGTTTGTCATAGCCCTTTTTCTCGTAAACTATAGGACATGGAAAGTTCAAACTTGGGAAGTTGTAAAGCTTATTGACCCACATATTTACAGATTATTAGCCATTTACAAATATGTTTAAGAAAAATATATAGGGGCTAATTAAGTTACTTGAAAAATAATTGTTTTCTTTTTATATATCATGTGGGGTATCGTATAAAAGATCTTGTAATAGCGAACTCAAAAAAATATTTTTAGTTTTATATTTTCAGAAATATCGTCGAAAATGTACTGCAAAAACAGGCCCCTCCCATCTATTTCTAAATTTACTGAAACTAAAATTAGGAAAAATTTAGAGGTAGAGGAGTTTATTTAAATCTTGCAGGAAAACTGTAACTATTTTTCTAGTTCGCATAGTTTTTGGGGAAAAATGCATTTTTCCGTTACACACAAACTTTACTTTTCGGGTGATCAGTGGGGGAGTAAACGATTCTCGAGGTATCTATTGATGCAGAATCACCTAACGATATTTGATATTGATTTTTAGGGTTTCGTTCATCTCACGAAACCCTATTGCTCCCGCTCCGTTGTCTGTTTGTCACAGAGCCATTCTCGAAAACTATGTAACTTACAGAGTCGAAACTTTGTGTATAAATCAAAATATCAGCTGTGAAGAGCTGAAAATATTAAAATTTGAAAAATTCGTATTATTTTAATAAATAGAGATAAAAAACCAAAATTCTAACGGCCTTTTCCTATTAAATTTAAACATTTTTCGTTACAGCCGATGCCAAAAATTAAAAAATCCACGATGAAATTCCTTCTACAATAATTAATTTTCTATCAGACGATTTCCACGTGAAAAATGAAATAAAAAGTTTCACCAACTGAAAAAAAAAGATTAATAGGAAATAAAATTGATTGACGTCATAGTCATAATAAATCGGAAAATGTCTATGTTTTCTCAATAATACAAGGAGTATGAGTATGTGTAAGTACACAAAGCAGATTAATATCACGCCATTAGAGAATTAAAAAGAAAATCTGACGTCATATGGGAAGTTTAACAAATTTTTCAAATGTTTGAGAATGATACAAAGCGAGTATCAATATAAATAATAAATATATGAGTTTGAGAAACATATTGAATCGTGATGAAAATCCGTTTTTGGAAATATTTGCATATTTTAACATTTTGAAGGTGTACAGTTTGTTTAATTTTGAAATTATTTTTTTTAAATATTACATTTAGTCCGTATGATGGATATTAGTATGACAGAATATAATAGCGGGATTTGGCTGCTATCCGGCTGGTTTAGATATTCGAAAAAACGAAAAAATAGACCGGTAAATTTTTACTTTATAAAAAACATAACTTTTTTTTTTCTTTTTTGAATTTATTAAAGAAAGGATAAAGTGTTTTGAAACGAATATTAAATGAAACCCTTTGAGCGATCTTCGATCACACTTACCCACTTGTTGAAAAAATATTCTCGGAAATTAACCGAAATATTAATTAAGTTACTTGAAAAAATATGTTTTTTGTGTATCGTGTAGGGTTTTGTTCAAAAGATCTCGTAACATCGAACTCAAAAATATATTTGTATTAATTTTAGTGTTGTATATTCAGAGATATCTTCGAAAGTGTAATGCAAAATTATGTCTCTCTCTTCCTATTTTCGAATCTACTGAAACTAAAATTATGAAAACATTAATGGTAGTGGGAGTTTGTTAATTAATAAATAGTTATAAATTAATTTAATTTGCGGAAATCTTTCAGCTAGATTATTACTCGCACTTGACCGATGTTTTTTTTTTAATATGTTGGGATTCTTTAATTATTACAAACATAAATTTCAGATTTTTGTTATTTAGTTTTGCATGTGAACTGTATTATGTGTATGTATAGTAATATATACAGCATAAAATTCTTATGTATAAAGTTTATGTGTTCCCCTTGCTTTGGGCTATCTTTAGACTTTTGATGTAAAAATATTTCGCTGACTCATGGCAGAGATAAGCGATCATGAAATAAAAGTCCATTATATCCGACTGACCAGCTGTACAAAATGTCAAGATGTTCACAAAGTTATTACAACAGGTGTTTGGAGATTATATCATTTTACAAAGCTAATGGTGCGTTACACTTGTCAATCGTCTGTGTTCTTAAACCGAATGAATCAAATCGTTTCTATTATATGATTTGAAATTCCACCGAAATAGCTTTATCGGAAGTTTGGAAAAACGGACATAAAGCACAATAGACGGACGCACACTGGAATTCAATTTGTATAAATTCTCCAAAAATGACTATTACGGAAATGTGTACAGTTACCAGGAAAATCAAAAACTTTTCGCGAATTTATTATTCCAGGAACATTGAACATGAGGAAATTAGGAAAATTTTCCAGACAAAAAAAAATTCGTATGCACACATATATATACACTTGTGACTGGTGTCCTAATGATATGCAATTGCATACAAGCAAATGCCCTTGCATATTTTGGTTGTATTTTTTTAATTCATATAAATGCATAAAGTGCATATAAGATCATAAACGTTTATAAAATCCAGCAAAAATGCATATTTCGTTTATTTTTCATTCAGTTAAAGAATATATATATATATATATATAAATTTATGATTTGGAAAATCTTTATCAAATCCAGGACAGGAAGTCGTTTAGTAGTTAGTGCGAAACTGACTCTTAAAAGATAATTACTATATTAGAAAATATTTGTTGCCATCCTCTCGCATGTTTAAATGCTATTTATTTTTAAAAAAGTAGCAAAGGTAGGAAGTAGCAGATCCATTTAATGTTTGAAAGTTGTTTATCATTTTATCCATCGGAATTGTTTTCGCAAATAACAAATTACGTGATAGAATCAATACCAAATTAAAATTGGAAAAAATCGTTTAATTCAAATGTAGATAAAAGAACATAATTAACAACTGATTCGGTAGGTAAAGTTATGCATTGTGTCATATGTAAAAAATATACTTTGTGAAAAGAAGTTCCAACATTACCAGGACAACGACTAGTCACATACAAAAAAAGATAGTAGAAGCGACCACTGAAAGGGGCAGACATTTTTAACAACTTGGATTATTCTCAAAGCTCATCGATATTCTCAGATAACGAAAGGAAAAATTCTAGAAAAAATGACCTAGCTTTGCATTTTTGTCAAGCAATGATTGAGAGCAATACATTGTTAAATAAACTAAATTAACTCAATTTCAAAGACTTTCCTAAGAAATGCAAAATTAAGCAGTCTTTACCCAATGAAACATCATATAAAACAATTATGTAGCTAATTGTATAACGTATTTATTAACGAGATGAAAAATGACATTGAAAACAATGGTATATTGCATACGAAACAACTGACAGTTGTGGTCGCTACACACTACACCTTATTTTTGAAAAAAAAAATGAGTATTGAATCTTCTCAGTTGCATCGCATTACTTGTAGAGAACTCGAAAACGTTTACCACATCACTATTGCAAAAATCATTAAAGATTCTAATCTATGGCCTGCGAACTATTAAATAAACCACTTCTTGCGTTAAAGTAACCTTTCCTAAAACATCAATGGGCGAAAATATGTATGATATAAGGAATATGTATATCCTAAACATTTACTACCAGCAGAACCAAAATTGAAGAGATGGCGTACCTGGATTGATGCAGCTTTATTCTATGAGAAAAATGAAATGCTATACAAAATTTGGTTAAAACATTTTACAATTCCGACTTTTACATGATTTTTTTAGCTAGGCATATTTTATCATACACTAATTTTCAAAAAATATTAACTATAATTAATTTTTTTAATGGTTACTGCGAGACGTTTAAAAATTTTGAAATGAGCAATACTCTCTAAGTGATACAAATAGAGTAATTTAGATAGGATATATCTGGATTTCAGGAGAAATGGTTCAAAATGTATAAGAAAAGCTCAACAAAGTGTTAAATAAAAATTCTTGTTTTTTGAAGTTTTAGCAGGTAAATAGCTTTATAAATGGAGAGGGAATTGACCTACAAGAGACAGCCACATTATCTATTGTAGAAAATATAAATATTGCTCTATTGCATCAGATGATGTAGAAAGAACTTTTTTCTTACTAAAAAAACATCATTGATGATCGAAAACAAAATTTCACTTACCGTGATCTGCAAAATTATATAATTATATAATGTAATAAAAATTATTGTCGAAAAAGGAAAAATGTTTGAATTCATTACTAATTACAGCTCCTTTTTTCTCGTGCATTTATTTATAGAGTTAAATACCTGGCTTTTTGTAAAAACTAAAGGTATTACTGTATAATAAAAATGGCATACAATTTAACATTTTAGAAAAATTTTAATGTATATTTTTGTATATTTTATGTGTTTATAATGCATATTTTGAAGATTTTTAGTTCATATTATCCGAACACTTCTTATGACAGATATATATAAATAATTTCGAGGATATTCTGCTAATTATCTCTCAAAAAATACCAATAAACTAGAAATCTTTGAAATGTAAAATTAATCAGAATATCAGTTATCAATTCAGAAATAAAATATTTATTATAATTAGTTTATTATTTTAAATTGTATTATTTATATGTTTCAGAATTATTTTCTTCATACATTTGCAAAGTTGTAGCATTACACGTTTCATTTACTATTGTAAAGGTCGTGCTATCTATCAGCTTTCTTTTATCAAAAATGTTCTGCAAGGCGAAGCAAAAAAGGCGAGGAATTCTATTGGATTAATATGCTTCTATTTTTCTGTGACTTGAACTTTATTATATGGTGCATGGATACGAAATATAAAGGATGAAGAATGATGAAAGGGGGAACAATCCAATGAACATTTTACAGAATCGCTTACCTGGCAAAGATCCAATAAGACAGAATATCCTCAAAGATTGGATATACTAAAACTATGAATCATTTCCTTTTAAGTCGATATATCTTAGTTCTGAATTCTCATCTTATCTATATAATCAAAATCTGACATTTATAGAACTAAAATGAATTCTGCTTTACAGTATTAGGAAATTTAAATGTATTATTTATACAACAATTTTTATTTTTGAAAACAGTTTATGATAAACAAAAGATATAAAAATGAAAATGAAAAAACGAAATAAAAATTAAACTGCAAAGATTTTTCATTTTTTGGGATACATTATTCCATATTTTAAGTAAAAATTTCTTTCGGTTGAAAGTTACTTTTTGAATGCTTCGGTAAGTAACAAATATGTATTTGATAACATACATGACACGTAACAGTCTATACGAGAAATTATATTTACATTTTTCTTACAGCGGCGGTACAATTTATTTTTATTTTTACACTCTATGAAAAATGTCGTAAAAGTATAGAAATTGTGCCGAAAAGTTACGAAATTTTGTTAGAAAGAAAATTTCACTAAACAAATAGAACTTAATAAATATCAACCATGTTAAAACTCTGTAAATAAAAGAAGAAACATTCTGCTACTAAAAAATTACATTCTATTAAATATTTATACTTTTTTGGATGAAAGATTGAAGACTTTCAATTGAAGGGGTCAGGTCAAGAAAGTGCCAAGCCACATTTCTGGTGAAATAAATCTAACTCTGTAATCTGTTGCTTAATATTGTAAATTAAATATCATACGTATAATTTGTTTCTAATGTCACTTGGTGGCAGCATATGCGACAGGTTTCGTTTTTGCCCCAGATGTTTATGCACCCAATGAAGATAGCTAAGTTACAAAAAATGTAATAGTAATATCATTAAAGTATTGCCATATTGTTACTCAGAATATCTCAAATGTTACTAAGGCATTGGCGAAAAATCGTTATGTTATATATCTTGATTTGATTATTTGATCAAATTTTCCAATTGGAATATCTCAGAAGTTAAAAAATGTGGCTTGGCACTCTCTTGCCTCGACCCCTTCAATTTTTCTCTTCGACGACTACGTCAGACACTCACTCAGTACTCAGGGATGAGATTTCTTTCACTTTTTGCATACCTGTATAATCTTAGAGAAAATGATTTTTTTATTATTATTATTTAATCGGAACATTCTGCGATTAAACAGAACAACATTTTCTCTAATATTATACTGGTATGCAAAAATTTGGAGAAATCTCATCCCTGAGTATTCAATCACTTGGATATATTATTTTAAGGAAGATTGTGATTTTTATACATATCCTATATGTTAAGTGACCCGAATTATCTTTATCGAACAAGGAAAAACACAAACACTTTGAACAGTCTCCCTATCCAGACAACGTTGGTTTCGAACCCGTACTGTTTTTAAAGGGATATATTTTCTAATTTGGTTTTTACTCAAAGAATGGTTCATATTTTCACGGTATTCGAAAGTCAAATTGAAAGGGAGTGGAGATAGGTAGGAGCTATATTTAAAAAACATATATAGGAAAATTGCTTTAAAGCTATCATTCAAAAATAGAGATTATATATTTTTACAAGTATTATTTTAAATATATCTGGTATTTATATTGTAATTTATTTTATTTATTTTGTGAATTTGATCACGATTTTTACATAACATAAATTTAAATTTTGTTTTTGTAGGTATGATTTTTATCAAATTAAATTAACTCCTTAATATAAATATAACTTTATTGTATTAATCTAAAACGTTCAGAAAGCTTGCCATCGAATTGGAAAATTTCTTAATTAAGAAATAGTGACTGTGATCAATGCGATTAAACATGAATCTGAATGGAGAAAAATTGGGTAACTTTTTCCTTTGATTTATAAGAATAACATATTACTGTTTTTTTCGAAATGGACTAGAAATACTTTTATTAGAATTTTGTTATTTGATAATTTCGAAAAATTTTGATTCAAACAGAAGACCATATGCTGATATAAATATCTTATTGTAAATTATTTCTTGTTTTACTTATTCCAAGTTATTATGCCAACTTAAAATAGGTATAGTATAAGGTAAAGCCAGGAAAGATTGCGCGGTCGGAGAAATTGCACACATAGAGGTTCGGGGGAAGGAGTAGAGTGAGCACTCAGCGACTCCAGGTAGTTGCACAGCAGCAGTAGTGGAGTGTCTACTTGAAAGTGCACGTTAATTATTTTGAGCGTCTAAGATAAAGCATTGCTATTTTGTTTTGTTATCTTAAAGTAAGTGCTTGAATTTTCATAGCTATTCATCTGAATTTCTATACAATGTCAGTAGTACAAAATATTTTAAACTTAAACGATTTATCATAAGCTACTGATCTAGACTAACATCGTGAACATCAACGACTTTGTTATAGTAGCGGCCATGTTTAAATAAAAGACCTCTCAATCTCTCCTACCGAAATTGGATAGTTTGCGCATCTGCTACTTAGGAGATATGGCTCATTGTTCCCATTAGTTTCCATGCTAAGAGAGATTACGCAGCTTATTGGTGAATTTGCATAAAAAAACGAAAAATGAAAATGGACTAATTCAAAGTTAAACGTATTATCAAGTAACTTAATGTTATTTTGTAATCTTATCTGGACTTGCTTTTTCTGATTCTTTATTTTTTCCCTTTAATTAAATTTTTTTAATCGTTTTAAAAATTATTTCCGTTTCTGATTTTTTAATTATTAGGTTGAAATATTCACTCCTAATACAATAATATTTGTTCACAAAAACCGTACAACAATGTAATTTAAGTGTAATTATTATTGTTAACAATTTAATTGTAGTTATTATTAGTAACAATCTCTCATACCCATGTGTGCAATCACACTAACCCTGTAAGGACAGATTGTGCAAAATAACTTTCTTGGTTTTATTACAACTGTTCTATTAAATTGCAACATAACAACAAAATAGCAATGGAAATGCATAAAAAACAAACGAAGAAAAAATTATTCATGGATAGTTTAGCAAAAAATTAATATTTAGATTTTTTATTGTTATTCTTTTGAATTGTGCGCAGACTCTCCTAGCTTTACCTTAAGTAAATTTTATTCATATTTATTAGTCTGAGTGTATTTATCTTGTTCAATAAAAGCTTACCAGTTGACCGCGTGCGAAATTTCGCGCTGCAGTCTAATATTGTTTAGCAATATCGTTGCGGTATTTTATTTTTGTTGCAACACTGATTTGAGAAAATCCTTTCAATATATTTATGAAAACAATGCCGATTTAATTTCTAATTAACTGCAATTTTTAATCAAGAAACATGTTTTAACTAAATGTAAATGTACTATGTCAGAAGCCTGTTCCAAATCGTTTCCTATGGTAAATCATTTATCGCTCTGCGTTTTGTATTTACTTAGAAAAAGAGATGTTGACAACAGAAGTAATATATATGATTTCATTACACTACCTCATCATAATTAAACGAAAATGATCTTCATTCCAATGGCGTTTTTTATACAATTCAAATAAGAATATTGGTACTTTCTTGTACACAAAACAAAGAGACAAAACTTAGTTGAATATAACAAAGGATGTGAATTTTATAAACTCTGTTTATTTCAGCTCTGCTGAAAAATTTAATTTGATACAAAACTTAGTTGATGTTTATTTCCAGAAGCTAATTTGTATTATAAATCTTTGAGAGAAACTACCTTGAATGCTGTCATATTGAAATTCATGAAATGCTTTAAAAAAAGAAAAAAACAGTTTGTCATACTATTGGTCCATGGACAATATTTTTGCATTTCTTTCTTAAGCTCCTTAAAATTCTTTCTTAATCTTCTGATATTTAAGAATTGAAATTGGTTAAAAATTGTGCAACATAAAATGCAATTTAGTGTTCCGTAATATGTTACATAATGCTGGAATCATATTGTGATTTTTTTCCCGATAATTTACAGCGGGAAACATAAAGTGGTTTCCAATTTTCTGACAGACAGTATGGGGGATGCCTATAGGCTTGGGATATCTGCCTCTTGATATTACATGCCTAAAAAATTAAGCTACTAAAAAGAGAAATTTCATAAAACACAAACTTAAAACAAGATGAAGATGTTACAGAATAGTTTACGAAACAAGAACTTTTCAATCAGCTTTTGAAATCTATTTGAGTAGATATCTATTTTTTTACTAACAAATACTTTTGTTATGCACAATAAAACAATTACATATATAATACATATCTCGTTATTGCCGATGAGGGAAAATAATTTAATAAAAATAACACTAGTTATTAATTAATAAACATTGTTTATTAAATAGGATTAAATAAGATAAACAAATAATTGATAATATTACATTTATGAAAATAACTTTTAAGCGCCATTAACTGATTTTTTTACACGTTGTTATTGTGTCTATATAACTAAATACGGAGGAAACTTTTGTTGAGTGGGTTAAAAAGAGATTTAAAATAAAATAAAATAAGGTGTATTGTTCACAATAGTACATTGTCCGCATGCCTATCAGACGCAAAATATATAAATAAATAAAATAATGAGCTTGTTTAAATGAATTCCCAATATTTTACTATTTTTAAAAAAATGCATTGCGAAATGATTAGAAAAAAATATCTGAAACATAATCTAAGTCATATGTACTTTATATATATGAAATTATTGTATTTTATACGTAAAGAAATTTAATATGGAGATGTATTTAATGGTTGGTTATCATATGGCGGGCATAAAACCAACCACGTACGGTAAAATGTGACCTATTACAAGATATAAAGGATATAAAGATCATTTTTAATATTTGTAAACGTTTAAAAGGGAAGTATTTTTAAAAATACAAAAATAACTTTCACGAAAAATAAATGATATGGTAGAAAACATGCTTAGTGATTAAATATTAAAATGACAAAAATGAAGCATAATTATAGAAATATGGATGGGCATAGATTGATATAGATATATCTTTTTAGCATTAATTTCGTATTTTATATTTAAGTAATTGCTTGCTCTAATAAAATTGATATTTTTTATTGACTTTTATAAAAATTATGTTGAAACGGAAACATACGCTACAAACGAATATGTTTTTAATTTTCATTTTTACAAACATGCACTTTATCTATACTGGACATTTAACCGAATATTTCTAACATTATTAAAAGGAATTTCATAAATTGACATTTTCCACCAATGTCTCTACCATATTTTAAAAGAACCAGTTAAAGCAAACAAACAAACAAACAAACAAAAAAAACATTTATATGTTCCTAGAAATGGGAATTTAAATTTCAAATCCTACAGAATATTCCGTGTAAAAATTATTTTATCTTCGGTGATAATAAAAGTTTTGTGTGGCACTAAACAATACATTTTCCTTTGAAAGGAATAAATATGAGAATGAGATATTCAAAATTAAGATGAGAAAGAACGCAAAAGTTGGAAAATGATAATATTGAAGTTCATTTAGGATATAAACAGTATTTTAAACATGAAGTGCGACTTTCTATACTGGAGGTAAAAACGATTGTAAATAGCGAATAGAAAAATACTGTCATTAAAAAGAAAAAAAAAATATTTTTGATCTTTTTAAATCCAAGATGTTTTCAAAAACATGTACTGGTGCTAAAATTATTTGTGTACGAAAATATATTTTAGGATATCCAGCAGAACGTGTCAAACTTTTAAGTGACTTAGTAAAACAGATAAAATAATAAAAAAAATATTGTGTAACTATAAGGTTATTACTATTCTTTGGTTAATGGGATTTAGTGCTTTATTATTCAATATAATGCAATATTTGAAATACTATGTTCTATAAATTTCTATTTTCTATAGAAAAACAGGATTCATTTTGAACAATCACGGTATTATTGGTATGAACCGTGAACCGAGTTGATATGAACCGTGAACCTTTTTTATTTTAGTTCTATATTTTTTTAGAAAATAATTCAGAGAATCAGGGTAGTTTTATTTTATTTTGTTTAACTATTCTTTTTCATTAAACTTGACACGGGCGGCGCAATAAATGGAACACTTAGTGAAAAAAAAAAAACTGTGAGCTTTAAAATAATTACGTGACTAACATTTGCGCTTCATTTAACATTTTTTCCAAAGTAATGTAACATCTTAATGTAAAAAGTAGTAAAACCCCTTAGTAAATTCCAAGTACAATCCTTAATATTCAACCAATGTTGAAATTCACAATTTTGTCTGCTCTGTGTGATTATTTTTATTGGTAAGTCACCACTGTTGTAAAGCTGTTGTAAAAATGTTGCTGCCCATGTATTTGTGTAATATTTTTTTAATTATTTTCATAATTGTCTGAGTGCAACGAAGACTCATACACAGCGCAGTATTACTTTGCCCCATATATAGCTACGATGGATATTAAAACCTTTCGTCAAGCATAACTCAAAAAAATATTTAACGGATTTCGTTCAAATTTTTACAGCAGGTACCTATGAAGGTGACAACGACGTCTATTTATTACCAAGAATAAATGTCAAACCGTTTGGAAATTATATTAAAAAAATAGATACAAAAGCACAATTAAAGTACATACGTCACGAAAATTTTATGCGTACGTCATTTTCACAGGCGGGAGATTTTCGTAGACAATCGGAATTGAAAAGTTCATGGAGTACATGGAGCAAAAAAATATGCACGCACAAATATTCAGCACAATAAAATATATTTCAATTTAGTAGAAATCGAAAATTAATCTGGATTTTTTTCTGTTTGAAAGAAAAACCCCGCAATAACTTGGTAGACTTGGTATTAGAGATTTGGCGCAAATCTCAGCAATAGCAGCTTTTTTTATTTCGCGTGTTTAAATTAAAAAATATATATATATTTGGTGTTTAAATAAAAGGTTTCGATTTATGGCATTATTTCTTTTTTTTTTCTCTTTTTAGCATTTTAAATGGGATTAATGATGGCATGTATTTTAAATTAAATGAGTGAAAGGTTTATATTGAAATGAAAAGAATTCAATATGAAAATGTTATAGGAACAATATTTGGCGATTTATCAACTGCGCCAGGATAACATAAAAGTACCAATATATCAAACGGTATGTAGTATGTGAAATGAAACAATTATATTATAATCACCATCGTACAAGAAAAAAAAAAACTAATATTCTGCAATCAGAGGGGAAAATCCATCTCCTGTGCCGTAAGATTTGGCGAGTTCTTTTTTGGTGATAAGTTTTTCGATGTGATTGTTGGGATCTGCAGGATTTGGCTTACTTTTTCTAAATCTTATTTTTTTGCAAATGTAGTATTATGTAAATATATTTGTTTGTAGATATTTTTCTATTTTGTATATTTGGCATTCTATTTTGTGTATTTTCTATTTGGTATTTGGAAAAGAGATTTTTACCTTCTTATCTGTGCCTTCGGAAATATTAAAAAATAAAAAAAAGATTTACATATATCAAGCATATAATGTTATGTTTTGCATTTGTATACGAACCACTTCTCCATTTTTAGATTTTAAATGCTATTTATTATTTACTAGCCGTTTATTAATTGTTTACAATTTACCCCCCTGACAATAACAATTATTTATCACAAAAATGCCTCTTAGGTTTGTTAAATAAGTTTGTTTATGTATTTACATTACTTATTAAAATATCGAATATGGCGATAAAATTTATTTTTGCATCGTGCTTAAATTTTTAAGATGGTGCAAAAACATGCTTTAATAAACGTATGTTTGTAAATATTTGAAAAACATGTTTTACCGCTCTCTTGAAAAATTTTGTAAAATGCTAAAACTACCTTTTGGCACCATTTAAAATTTGTTTCGCCAACCGACATAGGATACGAAACTTTTCCCCATTCAGATACACAGGCAAGGCTGGTCTCAAACAAGAGTAAAGCTAGCAACAATATTGTTTTAACTCTATAAGAGTTACAATAATGATATTAAATGCTCCGATTGGCTTTGGGCCCGATTACGAAAGTTTCGCCTAAAAAAACTGTAGAAGTCTTTTACATTTGTTTCAAATGATGCTCGGTCTACAAGGTATTAGTTAATAATACAAACAACACTAATGGCATGGAGGCAAAAGTTTTAATTTAAATGTATATATTTAAAACCCTCCCCCCCTACCACCCCCCCAAAAAAAAGAAAGAAAAGAAAAGAAAGTTACAATAATGAATTTAAAATGGCGTTAAGCCACGCTTTCTGACATAAGCAATTGGCTGCAAACGTGATAACGAAACTTTCACTTAACTTAATAACATGTGGCTAATATAGCCCTCAGGGTACTTTGCAGTTATACAGACCTTGTGGGTTTTTTTAAAAGCTTGAGACAATTCAGGTTTAAGAAGTTGAGATTTACTGTCAAATGATATAAACAACTATGAACACAAAACTTATGAATTAATGTTCAGGTTTATGTATGTATTTTTAAAAATAATGCATCTGATTACACTTATTAGATAAATTACTTCTGTTTGTATTTAATAACTGATAAACGGCTTCTGTATATTAAATGAATTGTTTAAATATTAGGAAGAGGTGGCGAGAGGTAGAAAGACGGGTAAACAAACGGGTAGACAGACGGGTAGTGAGATGGGTAGAGAGACGAGTAGCGACATAGGTAGGCTGACGGGTAGCGAAACGAATAGACAGACGGCTAGAGAGAAAGGTTGCGAGACGCGTAGCGTGGTCGATAAAGAGACGAGTAGAGAGATGAGTACAGATACAAGTTGACTGCTGAGTTTGGTAGCGAGACGGATAAATAGTCGGTACAAAAACAGACGGATAGTGAGACGGGTATACAGACGAGTAGAGAGACAGTAGATGTGTACGGAGATGGGTAAGAAGATGGGTAGAGAGGCGTATAGCCAGACGGGTAGAGAGACAGATAGACAAATTGTGAGACAGATAGACAAATGGGTAGCGAAGTGGATAGAGACACGGCTAGACATACAAGTAGTTAGACGGATAGACAGACGGTTAGATAAATAGATTGGCGGGTAGCGAGACCGGTAGAGAAATATAGAGACAGGTAGCGAGACGTGTAGAGAGATAGACAATCGGTTAGAGAGACGGGCAGAAGAACGAATAGGGAAACAGACAAATTGTGGAGAGACAGACAGACAGGCAAAAGAAAAGTCTGCGGATTGGCGCAGTAAAGGCGCATTAAAGGCGCAGGGGGCAGAGCCACCTAGAGAATAATCAAGAAGTATCTGTTAAGCTTAACTTTGTAATATATATAATTTTTCAATTTTGCCGATATGGAGATTTAATGTAAAAGCTATTTTGCAGAAGTCATCGAAAGATTTTTTGTATACTTTAATAGTAATTTAGACTATAGTTTTGCAATCTGGTTTGTAGCAAAACATGCTATCAATGTGGTTTGAAGTGTAAGAGTTTCTATAAACAGTTATACAAATAATAGATATATAATCAAGGAAGAAAAATTTTAAATTCACACACAAAAAAAGGTGCAACAATGAAATTAAATTTGCGTTAAGCCACGCTTGATAGAATAATCTATTGGCTGCAAATCCAATTACGTAACTTTAAAAAGCTTGGCGTTTTAAAAGATACGGCGTTTTTTTTTTTTTTTTTTTTTTTTTTTTTTTTTTTTTTTTTTTCAAGTTTTGCGCAATACGCGCTTAAGAAAATGAGATTCTTTGCCACATGTTAAAAAAAATTATGACAACACATCTGATAAACGGTACTTCTTTTCTATTTTTTTAACAGTGTATATGAATTTATATATGATATTTTGTAATTCTATCATTTAATTTGCTCTTTTTCTTTATATTGTAATTGTTAACCATATGTTCTCAGCAATATCACTCAGACTAATCCCTTTGAGGGAAGTCCTAGTTAAACTTTTTTTATATACATGTGATGTCGATATCTGTTGTACTATTCTTCTTTAGCATCAAAAGTAAATATTTAGGCTTTAAAAGGAGTTAGTGCATGGAGTACGTTCCCGTACCTTTATGTTACTATACACCGTCCGTGTTATATTAAATCTAATAAAAGTAGTTTTTTTTAACACTTTCGGGTTTATTATTTTTATACTGGTAGTGGACATTGCATTAAACAAAGACATCATTAAAAATGGTTATTTTGGTTTTAACTAACGATGGCGCAAAGAGTGCACTATCCGTGTTTTTGTGTTACTACAAATTACCCGTGCCTTTAAAGGTTAATAAACATTTTCCCGAACACAGATAAAAAATATTACACTATTTATTCAAAGATATTTTGGCAATTATTATTTATTTTATTGTTTTTAGTTTCAATTTCTAAATAAACAATTCTTCATTATCTCTAATATGCCTGAGTGTTAATGAAACATATTAGAAATTTAAATTCGATGTGAAAAAAAAACGAATGGACGTAGAATGAAACTGTTGCTTAATATTACATGAAATGTATATTTGACACTACATATTTTGATTTTCATATGCCGTTCGAAAAATATAGTCTTATATAAAAACTTTATTTTTCAGATTAGATTTTATAATTATATTATTTAAGAAAATGTAAAACATAAAATACATATAATTATACAGAAATTCAACTATTTAAAAAAATAATACATAATTTATGGCAACATATTTGGATTTTTCAGTGCATTTTAACCTTTGAATGCCAAACGAGAAAGTCAACTAGTCAAGTAATTTAGGAAATTTCCAGGTTTAAAGATTAGAAATCCTAATGTTAAATTATTTTTTAATATGTGCCAAACAAATTTCAATTCCTGTCGTTTTAGAAGCTGGACTCAAAAGCTACTTAGTGGGATTTTACTTATAATAATGTGAATTAGAAATGTAGGTATTCCGTAAAAAAACGGAAATCATTTAGGCACTGAATTTCCACAGGTATTAATGTTGGAAAATTTTCAATTTTGTACAATTTATATATATAGACATACTTTCCAACATTCAACTAAACTTCCGTAAAATGTGACTTAATTTGATGCAGGTTAAAGACGTTACTAACAAGAAAATATATCCGATGTAGTGATATATATTTAGATCAATGTTCTTGCTTGGAACCTATTTAATTGTATTTCTTAAAAATAATTATGGTTTAAAACGTGTTTAACCTCAGTTAAATTAACCCACATTTTACGGAAAAACAGTACGGGGTTGGCATGTACGTATGGACAACTGCCTAAGCAAAATTTATGTACAGCATTAAGTAAGTAGACATTATTAGTAATCGATTCATACCAGTGACATTTTTATACGATTATATGCGGCATAGATTTAACGGATGATATATTTCTGCAGGATTGTACAATATTTTGCTACTGGAATTATTTTAGCGAGCGGAGCAAAATAGAATAGTAATCGAAAATCCGTTAATGAGAAAATATAAAATTTCTGAAACTGAAAACTGGAAATGAAAGATAAGGAATTTACTTTATATATATATATATATATATAAGTTTTTTTTTTCAGATAGATTAAATGCAATAAATAAAAACTGTACTTTATTTCAAGTTTTTTCAATTATTTTTCCAAAATTGAAACACGGTTTCAATACTTTAAACTTTAAACTTATTCCATTATATAATTAGAATGGATTGCATTTGTTCTACTAGATAAAAGTCTTCTTGTGTTTGCACGTAATGCGATAAATGTTATGTTTTGACGAAGTGTATATAAACTTTATATAGAATTTGCATTGTGTATAAATTTTCTTCTGATGGACATTCACAGCTGACATTCGGAAAGAAAACATTCTGCAAAAGAACTTTAAATTTGTACAGACAATTTAAAAAAATCTTAAGAACTCTATTATTATTTTGTAATTCAAACAGAGTTGAATAAAGTAATTTACTTAAGAAACTTCAATTTTTTTAAATTGATTATTTTTTTTTTAATTTTGTTAAAATACATTCATATAACCTAATTGTCTTCATCATCCTAAATGATAAATAATCATTAATTATTTGTTGAGAAAGATGGTTATATAATTTCATAATTTAGGCTATATTTTACGTTAAAAGTGTCTAATTACTGTTTTTTTTATTTGATTTGCTTTGTTTTGTTGTATTCTTTCTTTATTTTGATTCAAATATTTCTATACTAACATATGCGTATTTTAGTTTAATAAAATGTGCTTGTTTAGTACTTTTACTGACCTACAATAAAATAAGGTGATTTCGATAGCTAAAAGAAAAAATATATAGATTTATTTTAATGTTGATGTTTATGGCTTAGTGTCCCACTAATTATAGAAATAAAATAATGAATGCAAAACTAGCTCAGATAAATAGTTTTCTAATGACATTATCGCATTGCTATAACATATATCTTACTCATTTATATTATTGATTTCACGGCGATAAATTATTTTTTTAAAATAAGATATATTATAGTGTAGGTTGAAATTAGGAATGATATTGGAAATTTTTTTTCGATAAAGGTGTGTTCATGTTTTAAATAAGAAATAAATGCACTTAGAAAGATAGATTTTTGAAAAAAAAAATTAAAACTTTAAACGTAATAAAAATTATTGCGGATTACGATTTTTAATTACACATTTTTTAGCCATCTGATTTAAAATTTCAAAATATGGAAGAACATGGATAATTTAGATTTAATATATATTTTTAATATTGGCGACATCTATTACCAGTTTGTACTTTTATAGTATAGACAATTACAGTTACCAAAGAATGAAAGTTTATTTTATTTTTATACAATTTATTATGTTTTAGCATGTTAACGAATGTATTTTAAAGAAAGCCCGTTTTAATTCTTTTTCGAAAGCATTTAAAAATTTTGCTTTGCTTTTAGATATATATATATATATATATATATATATATTAATTTCATGTTTTTTTATGATTTTGCGTATTAAAGAAATACCTTATTCGAAAGCCGTAAACACCCGCAGACCAGGTTTATTTCCATGTTATATTTAATACCACTTCAGGTACAATTAAGATATTCCGGACAAAGATGTGAAGACGTGATTTGTTTCGCACAATAAGCTTTCGCAATATATATATATATATATATATATATATATATATATATATATATATATATATATATATATATATATTATACAATCCCTTTTCTTGCAATGTATTAATGCTAAACATTATTTTAACATGTGTTATTAATGTGTCTCTTTAACTTAAAGAACATTATTACTTAAAGGGATGGAACTTTTAAACATGGAACCTTATATCGAATATTTGGAGGTTGGCAGATATGTACATATGTAAAATATATCACCAATATCGTATCTTTTTTATACAATCCCTTTTCTTGAAATTTTTTAAATTTTACGTCTCAATTTTATTACGTCTCAAAATTAAGTCTCAATTATGCTGATTTATGCTGGTTCCAGTAAAGATGTATTAATATAAATTTAATTGTTTGTCTGTTTGCGTTTTATAAAGTGACCAAATAGCCCAGTTTCAGTTATAGATTTGTTTTCCCAGGCAACGCCAGGTGGCTCCGCTAGTAAAATTATAAAAATAAATTTACCGTGTTCCTGTCGGTAATTGATATAATTTTAGTGGTAATTTTTCATTCCAGAATAAACAGAATAACTTTCCATTCGCAAGGTGCATGCACCCCTTGTAATTCCTAAACGATCTGCCACTACTATATAACATAAGATAAAATAATAAATATATAAATTTCAAAATTCCTGATCACCTTGTTTATTTACATAATTGATAAAAAAAAATCTGCTGTTAAATAAGGCGAAAGAGTCTATTAAAAATTTGTGGTAAAATTGTGCTCAACCAGTATACGTGAATGATCGGAAAATACCATTTAAAAATACTTTGCAACATAAAAAAAAATTACGCTTTCTAAGCATAATGTAAAGCATTGTAAAGATTTTTCCATGACACAGAAAGACTACTATTACTAACAGTATTAAATAAAATTTGTATTGATATATCTTTAATGGAACCTTAAAATTCCATTGGGACTTAAAGTAAGAATCTACTTTAAGTTAATTATGTTCAGCATTAATAAATTGTAAGAAAAGGGATTGTATAAAAAAGATACGATATTGGTGAAATATTTTACTTATGTACATATCTGCCAAGCTCCAAATATTCGACCGTAAAATGTAAGATAATTGACTCTTAGTTTGTACTCTAAAACTAATTTCGAAAGCTTATCTACTAAGAAAATTGCAGCAAAGAAAAATTCAAAATAAATTAGTTTTAACAGTTTCGATATTATGTCTTAAACAAGACGAGAAAACTAAAATTCACAGTATTAACCTAAAATGTACAATGTTATACATCTTAATTACAACTGAAATAAATTATATAGTGCTCTACAGGAAAAATAAGAAAAAACGATTTCTTTTCTGCTTAGTAAATATAAGGCAGGGTTTTAAAGGAAAGTTCCTTTAAAATATATTACATAAACACTACATCAGTTTTTCTTAGTTATTATTATTCTCAATATTAAGGGGGGCACGTGTCTGTTCACCGAATGGAAAAATAATCTTTGTTTATGATGTATTTTGCTTTTTGAAAGGACGTTTGCTATTTAAGTTTTGCAAGAAACAATATAGTATTTCAAATTTAAAAAGCAAACTTTTATTTATCTTTTTTAAAAATTCGCCGATTGGATTCTATTTTCCTCGTTGTTGCACGGTGTGTAACAATCCGCGGTATTAATGATTTGTCTGACAGATTTTTAATTTGTTATCTAAATGGTGGACAATAAACTTTAATATATAAAATTTCAACAGAAAACTTGATTATGTTTAGTTTAAAAAACGAAACTAATTAAAAATTTAATAAACACACCCGCCAATATCAGAGAAAAAGTAAGCTTTCATTAAAATAATAAATAAATAAATAAATATTCACATATATGTATATGTGTGTGTGTGTGTTATTCTGTTCCTATGTTGCAAACGTATTTCTAGTACTGAATTAGAAAACATCACTTCGAGAAAATATCTTTCAAATATTTGCAACAAATTTCGATAATACAAGAATCTCTGTATCTTTTAAATGTGTACGATTTTAAATATGATTCCAAGACAACATTTGTAAATTTTAGACACTCAGAAATGAAACGTTTTAGGGCAACACCTACCATGCCCTATTTAATAATTTGTAGGTAAGAATAGTTTTATCATCACAAATTTCGACAGATTTGATATTTCAATTTATAAGAGACTATATGCTTAATGAAAATTACACATATTTCACATACGATATAACATATACGAGGTGGCAGCTGGAAAGTCGCATTTAAAACTTTATATGTCAACGTTTCTGCATGATCTGTTCATGTGTAGCTAGGCGGACATAGGGTATAAGTGCATTTTACTTTTTGCGTATTTCTTTAAAAATGCAACCTCATTTCTTCTTTTTCATTATCAAAATGTTATTAATATTATAAAAACGTAATTTGTCTTTTATTATTATTATTATTCACGTATCAGCATTTTAACTCATTCAACACATTTTAAACTTATACAAATTTTGTAAGTTTATATTTTAAATAAAAACTATTATATGATATTCAAGCATCAAAATGTAAATAAATGCTACAATTGATTAAAATGTCTGTAAAAAATTGAGCAGCTAAATTTTAGTTTATAAAATAAATATTTGTTTTTAACAAATCATGCTCTTTTCCCAACTCTTAAATTTAGAGCAATTCAAAAGGGATAGATTAGTTAATGAAATAATTCTTAGAAGTTTATATTTTATTCGACAAATTTTAAGTATTTCAAATTATCAAAATATTCTTAAATTAAAGGATGGAGTAATAAGGAATAAATTATGTTAATACCACTTTACTATCAAAATTAACAATTAATTAAAAAAATCATCCACTATTTTTTAGATACGTTTTATTTTTAGACAGATGAAAAAATATGAAAAATATAGAGTTTTTTTTTTTTATTTTATCTTCGATTTTGTTTTTTTATGATTATAGAGTAAAGAACAAATTCTTTTAAGTTTTTTTAAGGACATAAAAAAAAATATCTTTTCATGTTTAATCACGGACTATTTTTATAATAAAAAATGTCCTAAGACGGTAAAAATTTAAAAAATTGTCCCTTTCAAAACTGCTCTAAAATGTTTTAAGGAATGTTCTTCCGTCTGTTTAATATAAATAATCGCATAAATAATTTTATATTTGTTAAAATAATTTCGTAAAACAAATATTACAGAAATTAAACATGAAAATAAATATTTTAGTAAAATTCGCATGCCTTAGTAATTAATTCCAGTGATCAGGTTGTTACAAAAGATAATAAAATTATAAATCATAAAACTGCTTTCGACACATAAATAAATTTGGATACATAAATGGAAATAGGTCGTTATGAGTGACGATCACTTTTACCTTTTGGACTTTTTTTAGTTTTCTATAGTTCTATAGTTCTATAGTTTTCTTGGTTGCTCTAAAATTACTTATCATTTAAACGCTCCAGAAATTGAAGTGGTATAAATTTTTAATTTTCTAAATATAATGGTGTTATATTTCATTTTACTGCTTATCGATGTTTAATTTTGCATTTTAGTATTGTTCAAAATCGATTTGAAAGTATCGACACCTTTAAATGTTAAGATGTGTGTAGCCACTGTACAAAATATTATAAATCTTCAAAATAACTTTTTGCCGTCCTGTCCCAAATATAATTCCTTTACTGAATTTACTTTTAATACATTTAAGAAAATAATGAAAAAATATTTGTGTGTCAATATTCCATGTTGTGTTAATAACCAATATTATTCCAAATACATTTTATGCGAAATACTTTTTTTTAAAAATATTACATATATACTCCAAAATGCCATTTCAAAATTCAGTACAGTGTCTGTCAATTGAAATGAACCTCATCGCCAGAATCTTAGTATTGTCATTGACGTAGGAAACTGAATTTGAATCAAAATAAATAATTTTAAAAAGGTGAATCTCCCCTTTAACTAAATTAAATTAAGTAATCTTTTAAAACTTAACTTAAAACCTATTCTGAAAAAAACACGAAAAAAAACTTCATGTGCGTAAGATTTTTTTTTTTTCGATTGAACAATCTGATTGAAGAATTATTGAAACTTGATGTGAAAGGCTTGACAAATAAAGACTTCGTGTCTTAGACCAATGTTTAACAAAATTATTTCACGATACCTATATATATATATATATATATATATATATACAGGGTGTCCATAATTAAACTACCCTACTTTAAAGTTGTCTACAGACGAAACTATTACTCAGAAAGTTGTGAAATTTTGTGGAGGACATAATGAAGGAAAGGGAATTTGTTTAAGCGAAAAAAATTTTTTTTTTAATTTCGCCGCCAGAGGGCATTTTTTTAATGAATTACACATTTAGCATACGTTTGCGATAGTTTACATATATTATTGCAACAAAACATGTTCCACATGACGGCCATCATTTTCAGTTACCATCTGGAATCGTAAAATAGCATGTTCCACAGTTGACCGTAGTGTGTTCTGGGAAATGCTAAAAACATGTCGCGAAAAAAGTTTTGTTCAACATGTTTTGTTTTAATAAAATTTGTAATCTATCGTATATGTATGCTAAATGTGTAATTCATTAAAAAAACGCCCTCTGTCGGCGAAATTTTAACAATTTTTTTTTCGCTTAAACAAATTCCCATTCCTTTATTATATCCTCCACAAAATTTCACAACTTTCTGACCAATAGTTTCATCTGTAGACAACTTTAAAGTAGGGTCGTTTAATTATGGACACCCTGTATATATATTTAATTAAATCTCACCATATCTGTTTGCAAAATACGATGATTTTTAGTATTTATACAGATCAATGCGACTTCCAAAGAAAATTTGACGACCAATAACGAAAAAAAATCTCGGTTATATAAAGTGAAGTAGAATTCAAGCAGTTTCAGATTTCATATAGCACATCATTCAAATTAATAAGATATCTGACCGATGATTACATTCTGTGCAACGTTCTAATAATATCCTACATTCGTTTCCGCAAACGTTTTAATGATCGGTACATACAATTTTGTAAGAGGAAATATTTTTGCGCGTGTGGCAAAATAGAATGTTTCAGTATTAATTAATGAGGAGATTTGAAATTCTCTAAAGCTTAAAATGACGCATGAAGACTATTGTTGTGTACAATTTCACTAAAATAAATGCGATAAATAAACACTGTTTCGTTTCAGATGTCTTCAATTAATTTTCAAAACTTAAACACAGTTCTGGTACTTAAAAAATTGAACTTATTTAATTACATAAATATGAAAGTTTTCAATATTTTATTTACAAACTAAATAAAGATCTTGTCTTTTCAAGTACACGATGAATTTTACAAATTCAGTACATTAGCATGCATGTAATAAGGTGCCTTTACACGATTGATATTTTCCTTATGCATGAATGTTCTTCTGTTGGACATAGTAAAACAATTTTTCAAATGTTATTTTCTTCTTTTTTATATATACTTTAAATTGTTAATAATGTTAAAGCAACACATGATATTTTTCTGTAACAATGTTTTTATGAGCAATTTTAAAACATTATGTATACATAAATATTCGCAAAATATATATGCAAATATGTCTTAATCCTTAAAACAATATACTTAAACTAAGATGTGCATTTAAAATTTCCATATGATACAGCCATGGAAAAAATTAAAAGGACACGTTAAAAAATGAGTAATATAATGCTTTAAATTAATTATCAACTGAAAACAAAATCAAACACAATTTACTACTCGTAATTAGGAAACATTAGGAACATAAAAATCCGAAATTAAATTACAACAAAATTTATAAATCACATATTAATAGAAATATATGACGTGAAACATGGAAAAAGTTATAAGGACATACTGAAATATGTCTCGAAATAAATTAACATTCTACAAAATAACATATTTTTGCAATGACCCTTATTAATCGTGCAGTCATTGACTCCAAATGTCCAGTTAAAATTTGTTTAGAAAGGTTTTTCGAAGCTATTTCGATGGATGATGTCAAATCGTCGGTATTTGCATATCGTGTGCCATGCTTATATAATTCTTTAGCTAAAATGCCACGCATATTCTCTGAGGTTTTTAAATCAGAACTTCTTGGCGGCCAATCCAAAATTTGGACATAACTGGCCTCGAACCACGAACTTGATGCACCAGACCCATGACAACTTGCATTGTCTTGTTGAAACAATTAATCACCACCTGTGATAAGTGGTGCCTTAGGCAATAGTTTTTCAGATAGCATATCCATATATGATTCTGAATTCATGCAACCTCGAATGGGTATGGTCTCATTGGCTGCCAAACCTGTCCACACCATGACAGAACCTACTCCGAATTGGCGTTTGGAAAAAACAGGTTTATATTTTCGCAAGTGCTACCAAGAATTGCGAAAACCATCTGGTCTTTCCAAATTAAATTATTTCTCCTATGAAAGTACCACATCTTTCCAGCGAGATCCACAAGAAACGTATTTCTTAGCAAATTCCAATCTAAGCTTCTTACGTAGTTTTGTAAGTGGTGGACGTGACCGTATTTTATCATATCTAACATTGAGATTATTTTGCAAAACATTACGTAATGTTCGGCTAGTGCATGGTAGATTCATTTCTGTTTTATTTTGAGTAGAACTCTGTTTCTGTTTAAGCAAGCTCGAGTTGCAATCCCACGATTCTGGCGCATAGTCAGCGAAACAGACCTATCTGTATGTTTCTTCTTGCCATAATCTTTTGGATTCTTCAAAAAAAAAATTAATTACTCTTTTAGATCTGTTTATATTCCTTGCAATTTAACGTTTACTCATTGCGCCTTTTCTGTAAGCAATATTTTCCCTTTTCAAATTCAGACAGTTGTGTGCTCTTTGGCATGATCAAGAAGGAGATAAACTGAACAATCTTACGGCGCAACAGTTTTAGGCTACTTTAAACAATACTATGATATTACCAAATATACAAAATATTGTTTGCTATTTCAAAAGAAATGCGTGTCCTTATAATTTTTTCCGAGTAGCAAGCAATTCAAACGTTGTAAATCCATGCCTTTCAATAATTTTACAAATTTTCAACTTAAAGTTTGTTTGGAAGTGTTCCGTTTCAAGCATTATATTTTATAGCATTATATTTTATAGCATTATATACAAATATTTTTCTATCCAAACGGCTCCTACATTTGGCGACTTTTCGCTTGTCCATATAATTTTTTCCATGGCTGTATTCTATATCTGTAATATTTAGCTATGTTTAAAAAGTGAACATTCAGGATTAATGTCAGAAAACCGCTTGAGTTTGAAAAAAATGTAGTTGGAGATGTTAGTTCGTCTCTAAAAATGCCCTTGATAATTTTAAACCGTTACTATAATGTTCGTTAAAGAAATGTTTATTTTACAATGTAAAACGAATATGTGCAAGAGATTTATATAATGCATTCGTAGAAGAAAATATTAAGCACAAGAAACAGAATGATCCATAATGGATACGGGTTTATCCAAGAATTATGTCGTACTCCATGAGAGGAGGTGTTGTGCACAAACGTCACATCTAAAATATGAAAGCAATCAGGTAGGCAGCATAATAAAGTGCATTAAAAATATTCAGTTAGCATTAGGCATATTTTTTCATTCTTTTGAAAAAGCTTCAGTTAAAACTAGACAAGATCTTAAGAATTTTATAGTAAATATATTATTGGGTATTAGATTGAGTCCCACCTCTTTCCATAATATTAGCTCTAAACAAAAAAAAATGTGACGTCACAATAGAGATAAGGGTGTAATTCAAGTGTTACAACCTACGGCATAGAGGGAAAGAGAGTTTAAAAAACAGTGTAATTTGAGTGACGGAACTGACGACTAAGGGCATGTTGTCAAAATTCCAGGTTAAAACGGCTAGAGCAGGAGTTCCCAAACTTTTAGACCGACGTACCACTAAATAGAAGTTCTTATGTCCTCGTACCACCAGATAACAAACGTAAAGCTAATATAGAAAAACCTGTCTGAAACGAAATATATCTCCTGTCTTTTGTTTTTTCGTCATAGCAGGTTTTGTTATCTAAATTGGTGCTTATAGTGACTGCTTTATAATAACATTCAAGTAAAAAGTACTATCATCGTTAAATTTTAATATAGCATACAATATCAAAATACAGTGTTTTGGTATAGGAAAAAAGCCACAATACTTAATGACATATTGGCGCACACTGATTCATATATTGTTATAGTAGGCTGATTGCACTAACTTCTTTCTATCACTAATGAAAAGGGTGAACTTGTTTTATCCAGCACAGCTTCCTCATGTCTGGCTCAATATTAAATAGTTTTAGTCATAAGTCAGATTTGGTGTTAAGTTTATTCTTATAGTTGTTTTTCGTATAAAGAACAGGGAAAAAGCACATTCACAGACATATGTTGTGCTAAACACAAACAGACTCTGACGATATCAGAAGGTATTCTGATATTATCGCCTGCGAAAATTATGTTACAGTCATCCTTTTGAATGTGGATTCCAGTAATCCATCACGGGAGAGCTCAATAAGTTCACTTCTTTCCTCTCTCGTGAGATACTGTGACAGGGTGTTTCAAATGAGAAACGAATTTCTTATCCAAAGCTAAGTTAGCGCATTTAACAAAGGCTCAATATAACTGTTTTAATAATCTGCATACCTTTAAATGCGGCAATAATGTCGCGCAGTAGGCAAACACTTGCAAGTTTCTTCATACATTTACCACATCAATACATATGTACAGAGCTTTACCCCAAATCCGCACTACATATGACAACAGTTTTTGTTTCATTTAAGATCACCATTTTAAATAACCTTACTCGATTAAAAACTAATTTCCATGAAATAGGAGGAAACCAGAACACATTTTGTACAAGTGAAAAAAAAAATATTTTAATTAGAAGGAAGTAATTTATAAAATTATTTTTTTTCAATATCTCCTAGAAGCTCTTCTTGTAAAAAGAGAACAATGGGTTATAAATTACACTTGGAATTTTATTTTGTGTTAACTCCTCCTATTCACACAAGCTCCTCCTACATCCAAACATCCAGACTTTACCTTCAGATAATTCCATTTATAAAACATGTTTAAAAACAGTTCTTCCGTTAATTAAAAATACTTCATTCATTAACCCTCTAAGCGTGTGGAGTGTAATATTCCGTTCACTAAGCTCCAGGTTTCACTGCAATATATGCAATGTTTAAGATAATATAATTCTATAGATTTAATGAATTTTCAAAACATTGAAGAATGATTATTACTCTCAAGGGTTACATTCATATTTGTAATTAAGTTTTATTTAGAATGCTAAAAGAATCATATTTTTTTAACATTTAAAGCAAAATGCAGAGAAAACAACATTACAATTTTACCCTTTTTCAAAACGCTCAGAGGGTTAATTTTAAAGATAGGTCTTTATTAAAAAAATCAATTTTTATCCATATAAATCTAATAATTATGTTTTTAATTCTGGAAAACTGATTGTATCATAAACGGTTTGTGCAAATTTTACCAAGTCTGCTATAACAAACATTTCTCGAAATAAATAAAAATTGAAAAAGTGTTTAGAGATACTAAATTGCATTCGAAATTTTTTTGAAAATTTCTGCATTTTGTATGTTATTACACGTACCAGTATCGTACTTCTTCGTACCAGTACTGGTATGTGTACCATAGTTTGGGAACTCCTGGGCTAGACAAAAATTATTTTTTTAATGTAAAGAACGTACGTTTATATACATGTATTTTAAATATGCACTATTTTATTTTATTTATTCATTCTTAGAATCACGGCATAGTTTCAAAAGTCATACATCAAAAATTACATTGTTTCACTTTTCAAATTATCTAATAATTACTTAAAATCATAAATAAATTTCAAAGTAATTTAAGAGTTCTACTTTCACCTCACAAATATTTCTATCTTAAGGAGGAATTATGTTTCGAGAAGAATAACAAGCTATTTGTAAATCTAAATCTAATTTCGAAATCCAATCTTCCAAGATAGTTTCAGCGGGAGAAAATTTTGAAAGTAAAGTTGTTTAAATAATTTTGATATTACAATTTTTTTTTTAAATAGTTTAACTTAAAATATAAAACACTTGGATACGTAATAACTAGTCAAACAACTTTTATATTACATTTTACGAAACGTTTCTGAAAGTACGATTTTTATTTTGCTTAATACTAAAGGCAATTTATAAAGCAATTATTTTAAAGGCAATTTAAGGCAATTTATTTTAATAAGCCAATTTTAAAGAAAAAAAGTTGTTTGCCCTTGGCGAGCGCTGCTCTATCGTTACTATTTTATGTTGAAAGCAATGCAATAATATACAGTTTAACAAAAAGTTTGCTTGACTACCAAAAGAAAATTTTAGCGGAGGTAACTCGACAGTTTAACATTAAATGTAAGCAAAATTCGAGAAATTCCAATAATTATAAAAATAATTTAAAATTAACTAGAAAGGGAATGTAAGGAATTATACTCCAAAAGCCAAGTTTAAAATTAGTCGCATTATTGCAAGACACGGTATGTTGCATTATAGAATTGAAGTTGGTTCAAATATTTCGAGAATACATGTTGATCAAATAAATAACATAGGTTCAAATGTACATTTAACTAATGATACAAATTATGAAGAAAATGATTATAGGAAAATGCAGAAGGGAAAATACCGTTGTTAAGAAGGGTGATTCTCAACTAATACATCCTAGCATCACTGATATTCAACACCTGATTTTTCCACCCGAATACAACAATTTTTAAAAAAGCTGTCTCTTTTGTCGCAAATGCTCCAAGTTAAGTTATAAACTTGCTGGTTCTTTTGTCTCAAATATTCCAAGTCCTAATCCAGCTGTCTCTCAGATAATATCTCCGGTTTCAACACCTACTCTTCCAAATCGTACAATTGATTATGCTGCAAAAGCTCAAGAAACTAAGATCAAGAAACTAAGCTCAAGAAACTAAGATCAAGAAACTAAGATCAAGAAACTTATTCATCCTCCCCACCTGTACCTAGATGATCAAAAAGGATTAGAAAAGCTCCTACCAGAGTCAAATATTAAGTGGGGGAGAACTGTAGTATTCGTATTTCAGTTAATAGTCTGTAGCTTGTATCACAAAAATTTGATATGTATGTTTTTCTACCATCTACTGAATACAACAATTTTTCTTACAGCTGTAACAAATTTGAGATTTTTTGATGTCCTATGTTTATGCCGTGTATTCGTGGAATGTAGATAAATGTCTAATATGACTTTCACTCGTGCAACTTCCTTGGAAAATGCGCTTATTTTCATTAGTAAATCTTCAAAATATAATAAGTACTCTGTGTTGTTTTCACGTGTAGAATATTACGTGACGTAATCCATGTTTACTTTTTGCGCATTCTTTATGCTACCCTGTATTTCAATTTAATCGTTTCTTTACAAACGCCTTTCTTTGTCATAAACATTAAATTCGTATTTTTATAATTATTGTGTCTGTTTTGGATTTTAAGGATCAAGTTGTAAGCTTACCACAAGTTTGGGAATTATATTTTAATAACAGAAGTTTCTTTCCTAGTAAAATTTCTACAGTTTCAATTAAATTTTTCTCAAAATAAAGTTTGCGAAAATTACATTTATTTTATATAACTTATTTTTATATTCTTCAAATATTCATTTTATAAACGTTCATCTAATGTAATAAATAAATAAATAAAGATTTTATGTGGAAAATATTATTTATTAGAAATTAATCAAAATGTATATCCGTAATTTAATGATGGTGATAATAAAGCATAAAAAAACATAAAAATAAGTACTATATCTAAACTTACAATTAATAAAAAAATTCCACAAATTTTCTTTGACTCGTTTTAAATTTTTGAGACATGGTAAAAGCTATGTAGTTTTTTTTTTCTTTTTCCCAACAAAAGATAAAAAATACAGATTTCCCCTTCTGCGCTGGGTTATTTTTTTAATCATCGAGTTATTTTTTTTTACCAATATAAAGAGATAGAAAAAAATAGTATTTTTTTTAATGACATCAAAAATAATTTTTCGTATTTAATCATGCAGGTTTTTTTTATAATAAAAATGTACTAGCATGAGAAAAAATAATTTTTTACATTTTGAACTTTTGGAAATGCTCATAAGTAAATTCTATATCCATGTTTAAATAAAAATAGATTCATAATTCTTTTCATATTTTTGAGACATACTTTTTCTAAAATTAACCTTATTTGTAGAAAGAAATATTGCAGTAAAATTTTCATGCCTTAGTAATTACTTCAAATGATGACTATGATATAAGATAGTAAAACTGTAAAGCAGAAAACTGTTTTCAGTACTATGTTTTGTTATAAGTGACAAAGGGTTATTGTTTTCGATTTTTTCCCTTTTATATATATTTTTAAGCCATTCTATTATTTTTTTTATCGTCTATACACATCTAAATTTTAACAGTTATATGTTGTATTTCCTGTATAATGACTTTCATTTTTTGTAATACAAAGTAATAAAAACTGCACCGCATTACCCAGACAGAAGATTTATAATAAAAATCGAGTGTTTGTTACAAATTGTAATTCTACAGCTACTGTAAGAATGTTGTGTAAGTCTATTTTGCATATTGTTCAATGGGCATATTCGATTTGTTAATGTTAATGGAGTGTAGAAGAATTTGAACGATTTAGATTGTTGTTAAATTTCCATACTTTTATTGTTAAATACCATAAGTACGTTTATTGTTAACAGACATGATTATTTTATAATGTAATCAATTTTGTAACATATAAAAACTAAACAAATATTAGTTTAAATGTAATTAAATGTTAAATAATGTAAATATTTTTACAAAAGGCAATTCGTTTTACATTCGATATTATTTCTTTCTATTTCATTTTAAGTTTTGAATATTAAATTCAAGTTATTTTCATAACAATACAAAATACATTACTTAAAGGCGTTTAATTTTGATGTAAAATTTAATTATTTAAAATCAAGTACTTTAAAATGCAATCACATCCGTCACTTGGTATTAAACTTGGTTTAAAGTACTGCGTTTTAAATAAATTAATTTTACATTAAATTTAAACGCTTTAAGTAATGTATTTTGTATTGTTATCAATTTTAATTTAAGGTGAACGTGGATTCAAGAGATATGTGATATATATATATATATATATATATATATATATATATATATATATATTCTTTTATTTATATATAGTAGTTTTATAGTTCAAGTTTTCTTTTAATTATTACAATTTTCCACTTATTGAACTTCGCTCGTCGTGAATTTGAATTTAATTTTATATTTCAAAATATCAAGCTTTTAGGAATGTAATGATAGTCATAAAATACTCAATCAAATATTAGTTACTAGCGGATTCTTCCCAGATATGCACACCTATTCACAACAAAGGGGAAAATTATTATGTTTAATTAAAAAATCTAATAGATTTTTTATATTTATATTTTTAGATTAACCACAAACAAAACTCAAATTTATTTTTCTATGATAATATCAACTATGTATTCAAATAAGGTTTTCGAAATTATTAAAAGCGCTACTTTCATAATAGCCGAATGCCAGAAGTTAAGCCAAAAATATCACCAAGGATATCAAAATTTAAATAAAACTTTCTATTTCTGATCTTTTCAGTTTTTAAACGCGTAGATCAATTACCTATAAGAATATAAAAGTTATATATATATAATAAAATATGACTATAAATATGCTGTATATATACTATATAAACATTTTAAAATAATAAAATTAAACTTTTTACGTAAAGGATTATTATTAATACTCTGCATTTTTAATATTATTTGATAATCGTCTTGTCAAAAAATT
The DNA here is from genome assembly GCA_963931845.1 of Maratus michaelseni. Taxonomy (NCBI): domain Eukaryota; kingdom Metazoa; phylum Arthropoda; class Arachnida; order Araneae; family Salticidae; genus Maratus; species Maratus michaelseni. The sequence goes on along the minus strand of OZ007587.1, from coordinate 340,082,533 downwards.
AATGAACATTCAAATAAACATATTTTCTTATAATCCTAACACAAAAGGAAGAATAAGATTTAATTTTGAAAAACAGTCATTTTGATAATACAAGAAAATTAATCAATGTCGAATGCAATTTTATATGACTATCATATTTTGGGAAACTATGATTAAAATAGATAAGCGAATGAATGTCTTTCTCATAAAAAGTATGTTACACTGCGATCAATCAATTTATTATTTAAGATTTTCCTTCACTTTACACGATGTTTTTAATCGTATTTATAAATATTCAGTTTGTCACAGGGGAATTTAAAAAATATCGGAAGTGAAAAGTAATGTTAAAAATGCTATTTTTTTTTCAATACATATTTCACTGGCATCCATTTAGTTCTATAAATATTTTCTTCTAATCTAGTTATTTTCAATAAAGACATTAATATATTTATAATTTCATCAATGTCGATTGTTCTAACATATTAAAAATGTGGACTGTACAAATAACTATTTATAAAAAATCAACGAATTAAATGTAATTAAACCATTTTTTTTAATTAAGAAACGATTTTTCACGGAGCTCCCCACTGGAGACTACCGCACGATACGAACATCCAGCAACTTCTGATTTTACATTTATTGACAAGCAAAACTAGAAAACAAGAGTGTTTTCAACAATTATCGGTGCTTAAATTAAAAAAAAGATGAATTTTGTTGAAAAGATATTATTCGTAAATGTTAATCAAATAAATTATAGCATAACATAAAAAAGAAAATTATATAAAAGTATATCTAAAACCTTCTCAAATAAGAAAAAAAAGATTAATTAATTCAATCATGGAATAAAAATGCATTTTTTTGTGTGCAGTAAAAAGCTAAAAATTTATTAAAGTATACTAACTAGGCAGATTTTATTAGCAGAAAATTACTTTTTTTATTGTTGTTCTTGTTAGAGCACGTAGAAGGTATTTCTAAATATAATCCTCGTCCCAGATATCGCGTAAAATCTTAATTTCACAAATTAAAAAAAAATGTTTAAATAAGTTGCTTTAATACGAAGAAGAACAACTTTCCAAAAATTTCAGCAATTTTATACATGTAATGTTGGTTGTTTTGAAATCAGCCATTGGATAACGATAGAAGGTGGGCATCTTGCATTAGATGTATACATGTATATATAGATGCAATTGTGTATGAGTGGGCTAATTTCAAGTTAAAAAATTCTATTAGAACGGATTGAAAAAGGGTAGGCAAAAGTACAAACTTAACTGAACCGTTAATATCAAAATATTAAAATTCTGAGTCCCAGGTGCATCACACCAGGCTTTGGGCTACATAAATATAAATTTTCAGACTTCAATCTGCGCAAGATTTTGCAGGCCATCTCAGACAGATTGACAGACATACATGCACACACAGATACACAGAGTGAAATTTTATTTTATTAGTGCAGATTTCATATCGTGCGTGCTATCGTTCGAAAGGTCTTGTACATCGAACTCAAAAAAATATTTGATTTAATTTTCGATCTTATATTATCAGAGATATTGTCGAAAAGCTACTGGAAAAATATGTCCCCCCCCCAAAATTTCAGAATCTTCGGAAACTAAAATTATGAAAAAAATAGGGTTAGTAGGAATGTATTTAAACCTTGCAGGAAAACTATAGCGATTATCTTCGGTCACATGAGAAAATTCAAGTTCAGTTTCCGAAAATCGCAATTTTCCATTACACACAAACGTTACTTTGCAGGCGCTCAGAAGGGAAAATTGATGGACGCTCAAGGTACCTATCGATGTTAAAACATCCATGGATTGTTGATATTGATTTCCGAAAAAAAATTCGGTAATTAGTTGGTGATTAGGAGATAGTAATTAAAAACCTGTCTGGAACAACACGGTTCGGACTAAGGCGGTGTTACAATTTTGCAACATCTTTCCGAAGCGCGCTTGGCACAATGCCAAGTTGAAACTTTGTACAAGATCTTTTTTTAGGTCACTCGAAACGTAGCGATAAATAGTCAACGTTTCTCGCTCCAATTATATTCAATTAGTCAATTACTGAGAACAATTACTGAAAAATAGTTCATACAATAATTTCATGCTTTTTATCAAGTAGTTTTATTATTTTAGAAATGATTTTCTGTAATATTGTAGTTTGCAGGTAATACATTTATTGAATGGAACCTTTTGTGCGCGATTAAAAATTACACCTAACCGATTATTATTATTTTTCCTAAGAATTTATAATAAAGTTTTCCAATAAATGACCCTAAAATCAGCTGCATTATTGCAATTAAATTTCCCTGCAATTCAAACGTTTTTTTACGAATACTAGAATAAGAACCAACACATGTATGCCAATGCAAATAATATCAGAAGAAGGCTGAAAAATGAGTCTCATAAATAACGTTTCTTAACCCACAAAAGTGAATTAACGTTTGCAAAATTATAATTGTATTAACACGCGCTTTAACATTACCATCGGTAAGTTAAAATGCATTGGTATATGGACGATAAGTGTTGCAGTAATACTTTTCAGTAGAGAAACTGAAATATTCTCTGTTATCCCAAAATTTTAAGTAAATTCGGATTGTTTAATGCATTAACCAGTTACTTTACAATTTAATATTATTTGGATATATTGGTAAAAAATGGATGCATTCAGGAAGAACATATGAATGAAAGTAAATCGAATTCATTTTCGTACAAAGAAAACTGTGGATTTTTTTTTATATTCATCCAGCCTGTGCTGCGCAGATATCGAACCTTTGAGCATCGGTCATGTCTTGGCCAGCGTGCTTACAACTGGGTTGACTGGACACGCCTTTGTTTAGACAGACATATACAAAAGTTAAATATGCTTTTCACTTGTTATAATTTTGAAAGAACATAAACGCAAGATAATCCCTTTGATAGTCTAAATGAAAATGTATAGTAAAATTACTTTTTTATATTCTATTGCATGCACATATATCAATAATATATAAAATATGTATTCAAATATTTTCTATAGAAGCAGCTAATGAACTCCAGAGGAAATACTTGCATATTTTGTCTGTAAATTATTTACATATTTCTAAACGCAAATCTTTTTTACTGATGCACCACACTTGATAGAAACCTGGAGCGAACTGCGCATGGGCGAAAATGGCTAGTCCATGTCCAAAATAGGGAAGTCCGTAAGCCGTAAGTACGCTACCTAAGATAAAGAGCGGTGGTTTCAGTTTCTTTTGCCGGGACAATTCTCCCTACAGTGTAAATGGAATCAGCTTGGCATTCTGCCAACCGGAGTTCTTAGAAGCGTGGTTGAACAGTACTGAACATTTGAAACTTAATATTTGCTCCTCTTGAAAATATATACTTAAAAATATTCACCCTAGGAAAAAAAAACTAGTTGTTGCATTCAGAGCTCATTATATTTGTTAGCCTATTATGAAACTGTACTTTAGAATATTTTCGAACAAAATTCTAATTATAGTTCACACTTCATCATGCCCAGAAGCTTTTATAGTTTAGGGACATTTGCATACATGAAAATTTCAGTAAGCTACTATTACTTAGATAAATTAGAATTATGTAACCATTATTTATTTTTACATAATTAAGTTCTAATCAATACTTACGAATACTAATTTTTAATTAAAACAGGCATATTTTTAATTAAATTAGACATATTACATTTGAAACTGAAAATGACACCCGAAAGTATTGCATGCACATGCATAACCAATAAATAAAATACATATTCAAATATTTTCTGTAGATACAGATATTGAACTCCAGAGGAATTGCTTATATATTTGGTTTGTATATTATTTACATATTTGTAATTGGAAATATCGCCAAAAACGAATTCTTATTCCGAAAATTCTTTTCCCAATTTATAAGAAATATTTCTAGCAGGAATATAATCTTTCTTTTAATATTAGATTTTTAATCGAAAATATTATACTAGATTAATTTTAACACAATTATTTCAAATTGGTAAATAAATCATACGAGTAGTAATTTTCCAACTGGACGAAAAATGTCCGGGCCAGGATTCGAACCTGGGATCGCTTGGCTGAATCTTGAGTGTAATCACGTATCCAGCGTTTACTGGAGTTCCTTTACCTGCGATCTTTTCTGTTGAGCTGATTAAAATATCAGACCAGATTCTCTGATCAATAAGGTTAACTGGATGAATTATGCCCCCCAGATTCGACCGGGATAGCTCAGTGGTAGAGCGTGGCGGCTTCAGCCAAGCGATCCCAGGTTCGAATCCTGGCCCGGACATTTTTCGTCCAGTTGGAAAATTACTACTCGTATGAAAATATTATAGTCTGGATACTTAACAAAATATTTTATTGAATGTTCTTTTAATATTATGAAATGGAAAAGGGGAATTTTAGGAGAAAATTAATGAGAATTGTTATATAAAAGTACTGGTGTAGATAAAACTTTTATAATGCATTTCTGTGAAGTTATGTAGATTAACATTTAAAAAATATATATATTCATTCATATAATTAAACATTTTTACAATTTATATATTAGAAGATTTATTAATTACTTTAATTAAAAATAAATAATGATATATTATTTGTTTTATTTAAAACTAAATAATATATATAAATTAAGTTAATCCGTCGACACTTCCGCTGATATATAGCCATTATTCTAAAACCTGTGAATGTTATGTTTTAGTAGCACTAAACGCGTTTGTGCCAAAAATTAGAAATCACTCTGTATAAGAAACAAATATGTATATTCATAATTTTGAGGAACTGGCATATTTGGTTCCGTATTTTGTAACAACGTGAGAGTTTCGGTACCAGTCACTTGCTTTTTTTACAAATGTAAAAAATAAATAATAATAATTACTTTAATTTGTTTACTATATTTTGCAAGTGTATAAATTTTCTGTGAACGTACTTTAATGGACATCTTTGCAACTTCTTTATACTTAATCAATGACAAAATGACACAGCGTTACTTTTTATTTATTTATTTATTTATTTATTTATTTTTTAAAGAAATATTCTATAATGTAACTGCATTATCTCTGTAACATGTGCAGCAATTTTTATTCAACATAAAAAAAAAGTCTAAATTTATTTCATTTTGTTTCTTTCTTCAAATAACGTACGTCTTATAAAATAGAAAGCAGAATATTCGTAAAATAATCTTGAACTTATGCTGTGGTTTTAAGTCGATTACTTAATATTAAAGAAACTATTTATTCTTAGATGATTATGCAGAAATAAAAGATGTAGTTTTATATTTTACTTGAACTATCTTAGCTCTTTCAAAGAAAACAAAACATTGAAAAATTTTCAAAAAAACTCCTTTTTGTTCATGAAAACACTTCAAAAATCAGTTTAAGATGAATCCTTTTTTTTTTATCTTTAAAAATCGATTTCTGGTTTTTCATATATCATGATTTATGCTGTTCGGAACCGAACAAAACAAACTGCATGTATTCAAGTTAAAACCTGGTCAATTTGAAATTTATTTTATGTACTTTAGGATAAACTGATTTTTAAAATTAATAAGCGTTTTTTTTTTTTTTTTTTTTTTTTTTTTTTTTTTTTTTTTTTTTTTCGCGTACTGGGCAAAAGAAAAAATTGTTTGCATAAAGATGTTTGCACTATTATGCATACAAGGATTTAAACAAAAATTTACATCTGCTCTTGTGTCGATTAAAGCAAATTTTATTTGTTGGGATCAGATTCTGATGTTTAATATAAAACATATTACAAATCACATTAAAAAAGGAAAATAATGAAAAATATTTTTCAGTACATATCATAAGAACATTGATTAAAATAAAACCTTCTCCAAAGTTTTATTTAAAACTTTCGAAACTTTTTTTTTTTCGAAATCGAAACTTTTATGTTAGTAACCGAAACTCCAGTAAAACATTCGAATAAAAAAAAAATAAATAAATAAAATAAAATAAAACAAAAAAGAAAGGCTTATTAAAAATTTAAAAACACATAATATTTAATAATCATGATGGTATACTTAAAATGTGTCTAAAAGAAGGACCAAACTTGTCCAAAAGCTAATATTAATTTGTTATTTTTATAAGTTAATTATGTAATATTTTAGGATATAATTCATGATGTGGAAGATCATTAATGTAAACAGATTATTGTAATGTAGATACATTAAAAATAATGAATGTTAATTTATTTATTAGATAAACGAGTATAATTAAAAATAGTTTCTTATTATTTTATAATGTAAGTAAAACGATTAAGAAAACGGAAAACTTTTGCCTCCGCACCATTTAAGAAAGGCGTAAACTACTGTCATTATTTCAACAAGGAGGTAGGCGAACGATCAGAAATTAAAATGACAGGCGATTTAGCGGCATGAAGACAAATAAAAAACTCGATTTTGTAAAACACAAATGATAGATACATTCTTGAGACGTATTTCCGTAATTAATATTTCAGGAAAATATTTAATTAATAAAATAAAGGTGTATATAACGAAGAGTTCTATAGGTGAAATACAAATACACTATATTGACAAAGAAAAATTGAATAAAAAGTGATATTTGCGATCACCCTGTAATTAATATGCTCGAAATTAGCTATAGTTGTAGCACATGACTATGTCGGCCCAGTATAATATTTGTGCAGAGTCATTCGTGAATTAATAGCACGTATATATATATATTGAGATAGAAATGTTTTTAAAAAAGTGTTTAAAAAGTAATTTTTTGTTTATAACATACAGGGTGTTCCACCAAATTTAATGGCATTTTTCGAAAACCACATATACTTCACAAAGTTTAGTGGGGGAAACCCCCCAGTAATAATGCATTAATTACTGGCCGATCCGTCCATTTGATTTTGCGCCCGTGATAACCTTAAATATACCTACATTCAGTGTTGAAGGAGTTTGCATTTTTAAACGAAAAACTTTCGAAATTAACCTAATGTTGCGGGTCTATCTATCTAAATCTATCCAAACGAGGCTAGAGTGGGGAGTCTCATTGCATTTGGCAGCGACCACCGGACGTAATACGCATGTTCCGGTCTGCGTTGAACACCACCATCGTTCCAAATGGTTGGTTGGTTAGTTAATTTATGACGGCCGATTATCCACTCGTGGGATACAGGCCCTAGGGGGAGAGTGTCCTCCGTGGGGGTCTTTCTAAGGGATTCTAACCCGTATTTACGGCAAGGTTCGAAGAAAACCACGGAACGGTTAGGTCAACGAGCGCGACAGGGGTTTGAAGCCAGCATCTCCCGTCTACCATTTTTGAGAGCAGAACCTCTCAGCCACTGGTGGGGCCATTCCAAACGGACTTACTGTTGAAGGCCCAACTGACTTTGGCAGCATAAACCCACGTTTGTGTATTATATTATATGTTTAAACAAGAATCTATCCAAACAAACCTCGTATTTGTAAGATTTCTTTTTTTTTATTTTAAACGAAAATTAATCCAAAAAATAAAGTTTGATGTTATAGTGATTGCTGATTTGATTTCTGACATTTAGTTATATTAAAATGTTCATTCCCACAAAAAGTTTCTGATAATACCTAAATAATAAAAACGCCCCACCACCTTCCTATTTTAAAACGAGAATACCGTGAATTTACAATAAGCGTTTCTGACGAAACACGAAACGATAACTGGGAAGATACTCTGAAAACAAAGTCTGCCGAATTTATGAAACCAAATTCGTTTGAATCGGTAAGGTTTTACAAATAAGTGGGTAGTATTTTAAAATTATTATTTGTAAAGTTAGTACGGGATTTTAAATTTGCTGTAAAATTTAAAAATATTAAATCGGCATTAATAAGTAATTTTTTAAAAAGGTAAATATTAACACTGTCGTTATAACGATGACGTCGTCACAAAGACAAAGGTACCATGAATAAGTGGTATTGAGAACTGGAAAGCGGATGCGGATTTATAAAAATGCAGAAAAAAAGAAAAACACGAAATTATTATTCAGAAAATAATTTTTTTGGAGCGATAAATATTAATGTTTCAAACTAAATACATCTTAGAACGACAAAGATATCATCGATAAATCAGTATTTTGATTCGATTAGGAAAGCGAATTCGGACGTGTAAGTATTTAAAAAAAAATTTTGGAAATATTTTTAATAGGTAAATATTAATAATGGTCGGTCCGTCTGATCAAATGTCCGCGTATAATAGCACAAAAACTACTCAACCTAATGGTTTGAAATTTAATATATATAATCGTTGCAGAATTCTGTCGAGTAATTTAAAAATTTATGAAAATCGAATCAAAATTAAAAAATATATTAATAAAAGTTTCCTTCATTCTGTTTATTACTCTCACACTTAAATATCAATTATATCCCATGATAGGTAATGATTCTAGATAACCATTACGTACGTTATATTTAAGATGTAGTCCTATTATTACCGTATTACTGAATTTAAAAACCGAATTTGTATACTAAAATTGTTTAATTGTAGCAATCTTTTATTATACCGGCAGTTTTTTGGATACATTTTTCAAAACAGAGTCGAAAAATAGTCTAAATATGGATTTCAAGTTCTGAAAATTTCAAACTTGGGCTGAAGTTTCCCATTGGAATCTTGAGTAAATGTCAACAAAAGATAAAATGTTGCCAATTCAAAATGTACTTATTTTAGTAAGGAAAATATTCAAATCAGAATAACAGACAATATAACTCATTTCACTGAAACTAGTTATAGTACGAACGCACCTCATTTATCACGTTTGAAGTACAATTTCTAACGTTTTAATGTAAACAACACTGTTAGGACCGGGAATGTACCCACAGTCAGTGACCTTTTTTTTTTTTCGTATTTCGATCTGAATGCAGTTTCTGAGACGGCTGTATCAAAATGCAAAAAAAGGAACTTTTTTTACACTTTGTTTCTTTCTGCTTGTCGTTCCGTGGAAATACTGTTTTAGTACAGATAAACTGACAGCGCGCCCGGTAGCCTTCCATTTTGCAATGTTCATTGTGGATTTTAATTAATATCTCAGCTGATTGTCAAAAAATGAAGCAAAATAGCTTCAAGTTGCAGAACGTCAGAACTACAGTTACCTACTTGTCAAATCTTGTAAGGTCTGCACGAATGTCTTTAATTTTACAGAAGATTGGATGGAATATAACAATTTGAACGAAGCAACTTTTAACTATGCAACTGCGAACAATAACCATTTTTGTTATAATTTTTTTAGTCCTCTATATACGGTAACTTATACAAAAAGGTTCAGTTGAATAACGTAAATATTTGGCGTGATATCAGCGGTACAGGGAGCTGAATTTCAGTTGTTTTCGAAGCGTTGCTAGATATTAAAGAGATTTTCCACGAAATGACCTTTTTTATAAACTGACTTAAAAATGATATAACATCTATCGAGAACGAAACTGATTTTTTTTGTTCCACTTTTTTTAAATCTTTCGCTTAACAGATTCGCTTTGAAACAATGTTCCCTTACACTTTCCTACAAACCGGGGTATTTAAATGATATTAAAACAATGGTAGCACTTCCCTCTTCTGAAAGGCTTTCGTAAATTGTTTCCTACATAATTTTCTCAAGATTATACTTTAGTAAATATCATTAAATATATGGATTTATTATAAAATGTCTCACGATATAAAACAAAATATGGGCAACATGTCAGAAATGCTTTTTTTTGTAAGGTAGAAGTCACGCCCGTAGTCAATGATGTTCTTTGAATAAAAACGAGAATTCTCGTTTTTCTATGACAATGCTTATTATTTTAAACGAGAATTCTCATTTCCCGATGACAACGCTTATTTTTTTAAACGAGAATTCTCGTTTCCCGATGATAAAGTTTATTTTTGTAAACGAGAATGATCGTTTCCCGGTTACAAAGCTTATATTTTAATTGCGAAAATTCTCGTTTCCCGATGCGAATGTGTTATAGCAGGCTGGTAAAGCTATAAAAAATTTGTACACGGTCAAGCAATTTGAATTCGCAATTAACAATTGCATGCGAATTCAAACATGGATATGTCTTCATACATCACGAATTAATCAATCAGTAACAATACACGTATGGTAGCTTTCATAATTTAATTTAAAATTTTCATATGTAAAGTTTTCTATTTACAAAATTTTAAACTACAAACCATACATACATATATATATATATATATATGAAGTAATAACATTATTTCAACTCTTGGGTTTATTATAAACTGAATTTTGTCTTTACACAAACTGTCGTGACATGAAGAATAATAGAATCCATTAAAAGTGCGTTTAAAAGTTTAAAAAAAACATTCCAGAATTTTAATGAAGGTTTAATGCTCCTTTTCAAATCGCTAATGTGCATAACTTGGTGCTTTTATGAAGTAATTCCGAGCACTGTTGCTCTCGCTGTTGATCATTTAAATGTATGCATAAAACATTTGCGTTCCGGAACTGTAAAGAACATAACTTTAAAATATGAAAATATAATGGTTAATGCTTCGTAATATAAGAAAAATATTTTAAATAAATATTTATTTTCGTGTGACTTCTGACACAGCGGAACTTTTCATTAACATGTGGGTGTTTGCAAATAAAAATTATCTTTTGAAAGATATACGAAGTTTTTAACGATTTATCTATCAAATATATTTTTTAATATCATGATACAGAAATAAAATAAATAGAAGAATTTTATGACTGCGTATTTATTAATTTTATATTTGAGACGATTTTGCACACAAATTAGAAAATGTCTTACGTGATTTAAAAAAAAAAAAAAAAAAAAAAAACGTATTTACATTAGCATAGTGAATAGAACTAGAAATGTACGCATGTTCGTGTTTTTCACACTGTTAAAAATTTGCAGCAAACTGTCCAGTCGTTTGACTGTTTTTTATAGAAAACGGCTACATAACCGTAATTTAACTCTATTCTGACCATATTATTGCTCATATTATGACCAGAATACAGTTAAATTACTGTTACTTAAACGTTTTCTATAAAAACGGTCAAATGACTGAAAAGTTTGCTGCAAATTTTTAACTGTGCAATCTCTATTCAATTCTTGCATATAGAACCATTTAGGAAAAAACGCCAAAAAATAATCATTTACAAATTGTTATTCATTGAACTAATTTTTAAAATGTTGTAAAGCAAATATTTATAAATAAATTACCTATACTAAGTAAAATAAATTAAAAAAATGAGTAAAATAGCCATATATAACTGAAAACTTTGTTCATGTTACTATAACCAATAAAATACCGTAGACAAAACAGCACTGTTTCGGATCATATAAAACCAATTCTTCATTGGTAGTAAAAAGAACAGGTGGTTGAAAGCAACCGTGCTAGTCGAAGTAAACAGGAAAATTGCACCAGCCGGGAGGAGAGGGCATTTACTTTGGAGGAAAAGTGCGGAAGAAAGAGAGAACGACAGAGAAAGGATTAAAGTTCAAGATAAGACACCGAAGAATAAAAGCAGAGCATTGCAAAGAAGAGAATTACAAAGTAATAATTGTTAAAATTTTAATAATGAATATAAATAAAATAATAAAAATAAAATTAGAATAAAACAAAATAAAGTAAAATAAAATAAAATTTAGTGAAATAAAAATAAATAGATAGATTATTAGTAAAATCTCACGATAAATAATCAAATTTACGAGACTCCTACAAATATAAAGGAATAATAAAAATATTTATTTTAAAATTATTTTTCACCAACATTATACAAAGTTAGATTTCTAAGTAGATTTCTGTAAGATCTCACAACTCCAGCCATTTACCAAGATATTGCAAAGAAGAGAATTACAAAGTAATAATTGTTAAAATTTTAATAATGAATATAAATAAAATAATAAAAATAAAATTAGAATAAAACAAAATAAAGTAAAATAAAATAAAATTTAGTGAAATAAAAATAAATAGATAGATTATTAGTAAAATCTTACAATAAATAATCAACTTTACGAGACTCCTACAAATATAAAGGAATATTAGAAATATTTATTATAAAATTATTTTTCACCACCATTATACAAAGTTATATTTCTAAGTAGATTTCTGTAAGATCTCACAACTCCAGCTATTTACCAAGATATTGGAAGTTTTTTATTTCTTGTATAATGAAAAATGTATTACGACGTTTTTAAATTTAACTGCACGAAAATGCTTTCACTTCTTCATTTGATAAAAATAGTTCTCTTCCCAACATTTCTTTAAGGATTTAAAAAAAAATGTTATAGTTCAAATATGATAAGTTCAATATACACATATTATAAATATTAACCTATTAAATTAAAAAAAGTCTTTCCGGCCTGTACCGGGAGGAAAAAGTAGCTTTTCTATATCTTCGTTTTAAAATTTTAGCTAATGTTACACGAAAACAGCAAGTTAAAATGCAAAGAAACGTTTACAAAAGATTCGTTAATACTGAACTTGAATAAGAAATTCGCCTAATTATTGAGCAATAGCCAAACTGACTTCATTTATAAAGACTTATTTTGGTCGCCAAATTTGGCGATATTTTGCCAAATGTCGCCAATTTTGGCGAGAATTTGGCGCTAACGGATATGAATATACAGTTTTATGCGTATGATTGGGAAAATTATTACAACAATGAAAGAAAATAATTTGCGAGTAATCGCGTTAATGTGCTGTTTTGTTTCAAAATGTCAGCCACCCTAGAATTTCAAACTGCTCAATCTCAGCCGTTTTTTAATATAGAGGTAAACCAAAAAATGCTCTGGAATCCTTGTATCCTAACACGTAATTAAAAAATAAATTTGAATTTTTAATTTTTTTTGTATATTTTTTTTGTATATTTATTTTAGTTTTAAATTTTTAAATGGCCGCCAGCTTGAAACAAAATGGCGGACCAAGCTGGCCAACGAACTCGGTCGAGACATTGGTGAGCTTATTACACACAATTGGTTTCATCGAAATTGATTTATAAATACGAGCGTTATCGTATGACATAGGTCATATATATATATATATATATATATATATATATATATATATATATATATGGATATTGTTTATGTAAATATCGTCTGCAGCGATCTAAAGCTGCATGCTCCTAGGTTTCATGGCCTCCGAATTTATGTAAGTTTCTTTTTCTTACTTTCCGCGTTTTGGCAACACTCAGTATTCTGTTTTGCTTCTTGTTTTTAGAATGTGAACAAATGTTGTTATAGAATAAGCCGTGTGATGGCTCGCATTTTGTTGCTTGTGAATATACTGCATTTATACAGTCCATTGCATTTGTGTTTTTAGTTAAGAACCAGCAGTGTGTGTGTGTGTAGCTAAAAACGCAAAAACATTCATCTCTATAACATTCTTGGTACAAGTCTAGCCGGAGCGCTAGTGAAAAAAAAAGTGTAGAATCGAACATTTTTCTGAACTGACGTGATGTTATTTTGTGGCGTCATTTGATGTCATTTTGTGTCAGCTTCTGAGGTAAGCTAACTTTGAACATTATATTTCGTGTGTAAAAATAATTGCTATTTAAAACTGTGGAATTGTGATGAGAATAATAGTATAGATTTAAACTGAATTTCTTATTAACTTATTTTAGAACAAGTTTTGGATTTATTAAAGTAAAAATGAGTGAACTAACAACTTTTAAAACGAAAAGAACTGCTCTACGGAGAAGTGTAACGAATTATATTAAGAAAGAAGAAAGTATAATCGCAGATGGTGAGATTAATTTAACAGAATTAGAAGAAAATATTGAACTGTTAAAACAGAAAGAAACGAAACTAAAAAAACTTGATAGGGAAATTGAAAGTTTAATTACCGAATCTAAACAATTAGAGAGTGAGATAGATACCGCACAGAAAATTTCAGATAACATTGATTTGTGGAAATTTAAAGGTGAAAAAGTATTGAAAATCGAAAATGTGAAGTTAAATAAGAGTGAAAATATATCTGATAGTGTAATTTCCGAAAACATTTTTGAGAATATTAAATTACCTAGGTTATCATTACCTACTTTTGGAGGCAATATCACTGAATGGATAGCTTTTAAAGATCTTTTCAATGCATGCGTAAACAGTAATACGACTATATCTAATGCTCAAAAATTGCAGTATTTGAAGGCTTCATTGAAAGGTGAAGTGTATCGCGTCATTCAGTCTATTCAAATTTCGGATTCTAATTTTGAAATCGCATGCAATCTATTAGAGGAAAGATATTCAAATAAAAGAGAACAACTTTTTGCATATATTAAACGATTTCTAAGTTTACCAGCAATTCAAACAGAATCAGCTGTTGCTATTTTAAATCTAGTTGATAACATTAATGAAGTTATTTGCTCGTTAGAAGTATTGAACCAAACCATTGACAAATTTGGGGATACATTAATGACTTGTTTAATTTTGCAAAAATTGGATCCTTCTACAAAATTGTGGTGGGAACGTCAGCTTAAAAGCAATGAAATTTCGAAACTTAAGAATTTAATTGAATTTCTTAAGAATTCCGCAAGAACTCCTCAAAATAGCATGTTAGTGGTAAATAAGGTACCTAAATCTGTATTTTCAAATAAGAGTAATTCTTTTGTAGCTACTTTGAGTTGTGGTTACTGTAAAGAAGAGCATAGTTTAGCTAAATGCTCGAAATTTCTTAATTTGCCTGTTCAAAAACGAGTAGATTTCGTAAAACATAATCATTATTGCTTCAATTGCCTACCTAATATGCATTTTCTCAATAAATCTAAGAGTCTAAATACGTGTCATCATTGCTTTAAGAAACATCATAGTATTTTGCACATGGTAAACAATTCAAGGAATAAGAGTCAGACGAATAGAATGTCCCCACACGCACAAGAATTTATCCCTAAAAAAGTTGAGTCAGCGAGTGATAATGTTTAGTCTAGAGTCTGTGCCTCTCATTATGAATCAAACACAAAGAGTAATCAAAAGAGTCATTTTTTAGGTCGATTTATTATCGATTTATCCAAAGTCGATTTATTATTCACTTATCACTTCAAAAGTGATCTTAGAGTATCAACATCAGCATTCGTAATGGATAAAGTCATAGATAATATTCCCTATGTGTCTTTACCTTCAGTCATTTCCGATAATTTCAGTGATTTAATGTTAGCTGATCCATTGTTTTACAAGTCACAAAAATTGACATTTTATTTGGTGTAAATGTATTTATGCATTTAATGACTGGAAAAATTGTCAAACGTGAACCTAACCTTTCATTTGCCTTAAATTCGAGACTTGGGTGGATAATTTCGGGTACTACAAATTTTGAAACGCTGGCAACTGATCCAGTACATGTAAATCATTTAAGTACAAAAACTGACGAGCTAGTATATTCATTCTGGGAATTAGAAAAAATTCCAAATGTGCAACCTTTAACAGTTGAAGAAAAACATTGTGAAAAACATTTTGAGAGTTCTCATTTTAGAGAAAAATCAGGCCGCTATTCAGTCGCATTACCATTCAAACAGGATCGAGATATATTAGGTGATTCACGCCAAATGGCATACAGAAGATTTCTTTATCTTGAGAAAAGACTAATATCCATGCCAGAAATTTACAACCAATATATGCAATTTATGAAAGAATATTTATCTCTGGGCCACATGGACTTTATTCCGAATACAGATCGTGAATTAGAACCTAAGCACTATTACATCCCACACCACTTCGTCTTAAACAATTCTAGTTTAACTACCAAATTAAGAGTAGTTTTTGATGCGAGTGCTAAAACAACAACAAGCGTTTCTTTAAACGACACTCTAATGGTAGGTCCCAAAATACAAGATGATTTAATTTGCATTTTATTAAGGTTTAGATTTCATAATATTGCCATAACAGCTGATATAAGAATGATGTATAGGCAGGTAAAAATTCATGACAAAGGGATTTTCAAAGAATATTATGGAGAGATAGTCCAGATAAACAAATACAAGTCTTTCGCTTAAGTACTGTCACGTATGGAACTGCTGCTGCTCCATATCTTGTAACTAAAAATTTGAGTCACCAATTGATGAGGATCTTAATTTCCCAAAAGCAAAGTCTATAGTTTTAAGAGATTTTTATGTCGACGATGTTTTAACTGGTGTTGAGAATAGTCAGGAAGGTACTGAATTGATATATGATTTGCAAAAAATGCTAAAAAAAGGTGGGTTTGAGCTACATAAATGGTCCACAAATGAACCATCAATATTGAAAAATGCTGGGTTAGTAAACACAATTAACGATAATATACATAGTGTAGTGGGAAATAAGGTCACAAAAGTTTTAGGAGTGGAATGGCATCCTGATAATGATATGTTCAAATGTAGTTTCAGTGATATAAATTATCAAGGTGTCCCTACTAAAAGAATTATTCTGTCATTTGTCTCAACGCTGTTTGATCCATTGGGGTGGATTGCACCTTTTGTGATTCTAACTAAAATGATCCTTCAAGAACTGTGGAAATTACAATTATCATGGGATGACCCAGTACCAGCAAATATTGACCAAAAGTGGAAAATTTTGTGCCAATAAGTCAAACTTTTAAATTCCATATATATACCTAGAAAAGTAATCTTGCCCGATTATTCTAGATGTGAACTTCACGGATTTTGTGATGCGTCAGAAAAGGGTTATTCAGCAGTTATTTACGTTAAAACTTGTGATAACTCTAACATTGATGTGAAACTTTTAACAGCTAAAACTCGTGTAGCACCACTAAAACCTGTCACGATTCTAAGACTGGAATTATGTTCTGCAGTATATTACTGGCACACTTAATACAGGCAGTCAGAGCTGCATTACATATAAAACCTGATTCTGTGCACGCATGGAGTGATTCACAAATTGTATTGTCATGGTTAAGGTCAAATACTAAAAGATGGCAAATCTTTGCAGCCAACAGAGTATCTGAAATACAATCCATTTTACCATCTGAGAATTGGAACCATGTGGACGGAAAAGAAAATCCTGCTGATTGTGCATCACGTGGGTTACTTCCTGCAGAACTACTGTCCCATGACTTGTGGTGGAACGGCCCACTATGGTTAAGAAGCAGTGAGGTTCCCGTGCATGAACCTATTCCCATAAATGAAGAAGAATTACCAGAAGCACGTAAAACCTTATCATTTGTAGCTTCTGAAACTGTAAAAGAACTTGATGTTATATCAAAAATATCTTCGTTTTTCAAGTTGCAACGCATATTTGCCTGGATATTGAGAATCATCTCGAATTCAAAGGTAACACGTGTAGAAAGAAATACATCCTTTTTATCAAGCAGTGAAATTCAAGCCGCAACACGCTGCATTATTCGGATAGTTCAACAAGTGAACTTCAGTAAGGAAATTCAGTATTTAGAAGCTGGAAAAGAGCTACCTGCAAATAGCAGTCTCATGTGCTTGTGTCCAATTTTAGATGATAACAAAATATTAAGAGTAGGAGGAATTTTGAAAAACGCACAGCTGTCGGAGAATGAAAAGCACCCAATCTTATTACCATCAAAGCACCATGTGGCTAAGATCATAATTAAACATTATCATTAAAAATACTTACATGCAGGTCCAGAACTTCTTCTTTCTTTAATTAGACAGCAATTTTGGATCATTACTGCTAGGTCTGTTATTCGTAAAATGGTAAGAGCTTGTGTTACGTGTTGCAGATATAATTCTCAAACTGCAAAACAAATAATGGCTGATCTTCCAGCATCCAGAGTAACACAATCACGGCCATTTCATCGAGTTGGAACAGATTTTTCAGGACCATTCATGATTAAATATCGTGCAGGACGCGGAGTAAAATCATTTAACTCATATGTGTGTGTATTTGTCTGCTTCGTCATCAAAGCAATCCATCTTGAAGTCGTCGAAGATCTTTCAACAAAGGCATTCTTAAGTGCATTAAAACAATTTATTGCAAGTAGAGGGAAACCTTTTGAGATTTTTAGTGATTGTAGAACCAACTTTAAAGGTGCAGAAAAAGAAATTTACAAATATAATTTGCAGTGCAAGCAGAATGAAGAAATTTGCAAATTTTTGTCGTCAGAGGAAATAACTTGGACATTTAATCCGCCTTCTTCCTCCACACTTTGGTGGACTGTGGGAATCTGCAGTAAAATCCATGAAATCGCATCTGAAGAAAACCGTTGGTGACACTGTATTAACCTATCCTGAGTTCCAAACCTTGGTTACACAAGTTGAAGCTTGCCTCCACTCTAGGCCACTGTGTCCCATATCATCTGACCCAACAGACTTGACTGCTCTAACGCCAGGTCACTTCCTAGTTGGAACTTCTCTAACTGCCATACCCGAACAAGATCTAAGTCACAGTTCCTTGAGTCACCTCGATAGATGGCATGTAAGACAGTTCATCTTACAGCAATTTTGGAAAAGATGGAGCCGGGAATATTTGGCTCAACTTCAGCAAAGACCTAAATGGCAGAAAAGTCAGCGAAATTTAGACGTCAATGACTTAGTCCTCATAAAAGATGAAAATCTTCCACCACTTAAATGGAAATTAGGGAGAATACTAACTGTCCATCCAGGTTCAGATAAAAAGGTCAGAGTTGTGACGATCAAGACTAGTAGTGGTGTAATCAATCGTCCAGTAGTGAAACTGTGCGCTCTACCTATAGAAACAAAAAACTATGAACTGAAAACTTTTTAATACATTTTTCTATTTTTTTGAATTAATTTGTTTGTGTTATTAATTGTTTTTTTCATTATAGTCAGAAATTGTAAGCAACTAACCACTTGTTGAAATCCCAGGGGATTTCAACGGGGCCAGAATGTTTATGTAAATATCGTCTGCAGCGAGCTAAAGCTGCATGCTCCTAGGTTTCATGGCCTACGAATTTATGTAAGTTTCTTTTTCTTACTTTCCGCGTTTTGGCAACACTCAGTGTTCTGTTTTGCTTCTTGTTTTTAGAATGTGAAAAAATGTTTTTATAGTATAAGCCGTGTGATGGCTCGCATTTTGTTGCTTGTGAATAAACCGCATTTATACAGTCCATTGCATTTGTGTTTTTAGTTAAGAACCAGCAGTGTGTAGTTAAAAAAGCAAAAACATTCATCGCTATAACAGATATATATATATATATATATAAATCAACATTTGAACGGAGGGTGGTTTTTTGGTTTGGGGGTCATGATCGGTGAAAATATATCGAAATTTTCCGGAACTGCTTTCCTCCGAACGGTTGCAATAGGTAGCTTTATACTTTTTTGTATTGAAAGCTACCTAATAGTTGAGAAAATTAAAGTAAAAATGAAGGAAATAAGACAAGGAGGTTTAAAAAAATTTGCAATCGTTCGACATGAATGGAGAGGATGTGATATCTTCAGCAAGATTTGTTGAATTTTTAAAGATTTAAATCTAGTTATGAAATATAAATTTTGTTGAAAATTCTTTATACCTTAAATTATCAAATTTTGTATATAATATTTGTTACAAAATACATATCGACACAGTTTTCCTTTGAATTTAAGTTTAGTAATTTTCATGTTCCTTGAGCAACAAAATGGTATGGAAAATTTCATTAGAATTCGGAGTAATACAGTATTTTCAAAGTTCCACTTTCATTTAAATATGCAATATTACTAAATATTAAATAGAGACCATTATTACATACAGATAGACATTTACTTAGAATTAAGTAATGGCTTTTAATTTGCTCATATGCAAAATTTAACAGATTTCGGTCTTTAATCTCCTTTAAATAAATCATTAGTACGTTTTTCTAAGCTCATGAAATATCTCTAAATACATATATATACGAAAATTATATAAAGTAAAACGACATGATACATCGGTGCTCTTTTAAAAGAGGAATCTCTTTCTAAAAAATTATTTTTATCTGCATCTGAATAAAACAGAAGTGAAAGAATAAAAACGTATCTTGAATCCAAAAACACATCTCGATTTATTTGACTGAACGTTTTCTCATTTCTTTGCATCTCAACCTGCATGCAATACCTTTTTATTTCATCACGTATATTTTCCGCAAACGAGATTTCATATCTCGTTTCTTAACTTTTGATGTATTTCTTTCAAACACCATAGGGAAATTATGTTGTCATATTTTATACTGAAAAATGTTTTATATATCCTGTATAAAAGAAAAGATTTTGAAAATATATTTAAAATAAACTAAAAGTAAGGTATGGAGTAAAATGGTAGAGCATCGTATGAATGTAAAAGGCAAGTAAAATCAGATAATATGAATACGTTTTTCAAGCATATTGAATTACAAAGATGTTCTATGAAATAAAGATTACTTTTTTATGTTTATTGCAACTGAAAATATTCCATACTTCACAACATAATATATTGTTGCTGTTATAAACATATAACATATTACACTGTTAAAAATTTGAAGCAAACTGTCCAGTCATTTGACCGTTTTTATAGAAAACGATTACATAGCCGTAATTTAGTGCTATTCTGATCATATTGTTCTCCATATTATGGTCAGAGTAGAGTTAAATTACGGTTATGCAACCCTTTTTTACAAAAACTGTCAAATGACTGGACAATTTGCTGCAAATTTTTAACAGTGTAGTAATCTAAATTGTCGAATAAATTATTTCTGAACTGACTAATTCAAACATTTTATTCAAAATGCCTTCCGAAAATCCAAGCCTACAGTTTTAGTTTTAATCATTTAAAATATGTAAATCGTAGTTATAAAGATAGAAAATAAACGTAGAATGAAAGTCAATAATAACATTCTTATTGTGGGTCTTTAAAACTGTTGCCTAATAAAAAGTTTTACTTTACTTAATGTACTTTTAATTTTCTTTAGTTAGAGAACGCATAACACAGTTGAAAATTCCCCCACAGCAATTTCCGTCAATAAACGCAAATGTACTAGAGATGTGCCACCCTAGTGCCGATCTGCAGAATTTATACACACCAAGTAATTAGCAAAAATATTAGTTAAATTTAAAAACTCGTACAGCAACTGAAAACGCACTTCCAGCAATTATTATTAAGATACAGTGCTTTAATCAAATACTTTTGTGTGTTTCTGTAAATGAAAGATGAATGATATGCACACAATATTCTAAAATAAACATCTTGAAATGAATCTCAGTGATAGATAGCAATTCCATATGTTTGAAATAGGGAAATATTATTAAAATAAACAGGAAACGATTTTTTCCCATAGACAGTAATGTAACGGAATTCTCTTGAGTGTTACTGTAAAGGACTTATATTTCTGTTTGCACACCATATACTATAATAGTAAGTCTCTTGTAGTACACCTCAGTGATATATATCAATTCAATATGCTTTAAATAGTGAAATATTATTAAAATAAACAGCGAACGGTTTTTCCCCACCGTAATGTAACGGAATTCTCTTGGGTGTTTCTGTAAAGGAACCATAGGTGCTACACACTTCATTTTCAATGCCGAACATGCCATAGTAAATTTCAGTAACATTTATCAATTGCATGACAATCCGAGTATATTTACGCGAGTTAGAGGACTGACAAGCTGACAGACAAACCGAATTCATAATTTTTTTTCAACTATGTTTGAAAATGTTGAAAAGCGGAAGACCTCGATAATCATAGATGGAAGATATAAATATGTCATTGAGAGATGTTGAAAGTACACATGACTGGAACAACAAGAAAATGTGAAGAAAAATGAGCTTGGAAATCAAATGGCGAGGACAATTGCCATAAAACCGATAAATATAGATGTGAATATTTAAACTAAACCTTGCATGCAATTCTTGATATGCCAATAAAAAGCCTTTCATAGTATATTTTCCAAAAGTTTCCATTATCGTAAGGATATTGTAAGTAACAAACAATCTTAATTTACTATCATATAATTCACAATTATTATTTAACCGCTTTCAATTCATTATGTCCATTTTTATTAACACTTTCCAACATAATTGGAATCAGTCAGTTCTGAATTTTCTACTATGTGTTGTTTTGATTTTTAGTCATGTTTTTTTTTTTCTTCATCAAATTTGACATTTCTTGATATAGTTATAAGATTTATCTCATAATCCAACAATCGATCTCCCATTGAAGAATAACCTAAGAATATCATCTGTTTAGTCTTATCATTAAGCTTCTTTCGATGAAGGAGCTAACATGAAGCACTGCATCCTAAAACACGTATGTACCTTAAAACCGGGATTTTTTCCATTTTTCAGGAAGCACAGCGTTAAGTTCTTAATAGAGCTGCTTGGCATTCGTTTCATTCAAGTAAGCTGCAGAAAGGATAGCTTAACCCCAAAATGTGTTATCTCAACAGGGAAGGGTTCTTGGAATAATAATGTTCTTTAACGTGTTTGATTGCCATCACGCATGTGAGGAACTGATTTTACCCAGATGTTGCACACAAGCCCACTGCCGATGCTAGTGCAATATTCATATATTGTCAGCGTCATTACTTATCATTAAGAGAGTTTAAGGGAAAAACATTCGTTTACGATTTTAATTGAAATCTCATATCTAACTAAACGTTTCTGACCAATTTTACACACCCGATTATTGCCGATGACAATGCAGTATTCATGCATTTTCAGGGCCATACATCATCAGTCAGGGTGAATGAGCAAAAACATTCTTTATTTTTTTTTTTATTGTAATCACATATTTCAAGAAGCCGATTCCGCTCAAATTCTGTACATACTATTATTGTTGGTGAAAGCGCGATCAATGTTGATATGTTGTTCAATGGCCAATTCTCATCAATGGAAGGTTTCAGGGGCAATAATTCTTTTACGTTATAAGTTCAGATCCACTATCTAACGAACTGAATTTGCAAAAAAATTCCTTGTTAATGACAAAATATATTCATGTATTTTCAAGTCTATAAGGTTATGAGGCTGCAAGAGCCAAGGGCGAATTTTGCTTTTACGTTTTTAAATGAAATCACATATAAAACGAACTAATTTTCTTAAAATTTTTCAGAGAGGGCCATTGTTCATGACAATGCATTAAACTTTAAATTAAAATCGTGTTATTTAAATCTAAAATTTTTGTTTTAATATAAGATGAAAAATACATTCCACAAGTCTTCGTATGTTCATAACAACATGTATGGATTCCAGTTCAACAAAATGTTCTGAAATTACTGAATGACTTACAATAGAATGACGCTCTAAGACACTTTGGCATTATTTGAAATATAATGCATTTTAACTTGAGAGTTTCCAATTTTAATGCATTCTTTTCTGTGAAAGAATGGAAAGCACATGGTTGAACTAAAAGAACAGAAATACATATGAATTATGTATTAAAAATTAACTAAAAGATTTAGTTGCGACATATTTTAGTAGCGTCCAGTTATTAACGAAAGTTCATTTATTGAAATCAAATTTTACTCCCTTCATAATAGAAATTCTCCTTATACAAAATGAACAAATCTCAGAAACAACTAGAGGAAATATGTTCAATATTTATAAAATTTTTCTATTAACCCTCTAAGCGTGTGGAACGTAATATTCCGTTCACTCAGCTCCAGGTTTCACTGCAATATATGCAATGTTTAAGATAGTATAATTCTATAGATTTAATGAATTTTCAAAACATTGAAGAATAATTAATACACTCAAGGGTTATATTCATATTTGTAATTAAGTTTTATTTATAATGCTGAAAGAATCATATTTTTTTAGCATTTAAAACAAAATGCAGAGAAAACAACATTACAATTTTACCCTTTTTCAAAACGCTCAGAGGGTTAAGTGCAAAATGGCAAATAATAAAATCTTAAAAATATATATGTGCTTGTATGAATATTGCTATGCTTTCTTTTCCAAGAAATTATTTTTTTTCGTACCTATGAAATTTTTAAATAACTCATTTACTTCCTTTTTGTAAATAAAGTATATTTCTAATATATGAAGTTTAAGCATAGCGCATTTTTTTTTATATAATATAACTTTTATTCATTTTACATTATTAATAAAATGAATTTTAATTATTCGAATTTTGAAAATTGACAAACATTCATTATAAGTTGCGGTGAGTGCGATTGTATTAGAGTATGAGTACATTTAAAGTACTATCGTTTTAATATATATATATATATATATATATATATATATATATATATGTTTTTATACATAAACAAATAATAGAAAAAAAATAAATAACTTGAAAAAACATTAACAAGAAAAATGCGACAAATTCATTCTGTAATATTTTCAGAAGTTTTCTTTTAACTATTGAAACTCTAATAAAGAAATATATTGCTTTTGAAAATAGAAACTAGATGTTCAATATGCAATTTTTCAATATTTTTATTTTTTTAAGGACAATAATTAATATTTTATTTTTATATTTTTATTGAGAATTCATCTAGGTTTTAAAGCATAACTAATTATTAAAAAAAAATGTTTAATGATCGATTTCATGCTACAGCATAGATTTAATATTTCCTTTTCAACTGGATAAAGTAAAGATTTGGTAAAAGGGTCGTTTCATTTCATGCAAAATTTTGGAACAATTAGATACAATTCCATATGATATTTATGACAGTCTAACGAAAAGAACTTTTTAAATACTTTGTTCATTTTTAACATTTTTCTTGATCATGTACAGTTTAAATTTCTATGCAGGGTATAGTCAAGGTTGTTTGTATTGTGATTATGTTTAAAAAGTTTAATATTGATCGCTTAATTTTACTCATGCATTACAGAGTAATGATTTAACAATAGTTTAATGTGAGCCGTAATTTAATCTGCATTTACATTTTTGGATTTTGGATAGAATAAAGTAAATTATAATGATTATAAAATATTTTGTATATTCAGCAGTGTAACGCAGTTGGTCTTGCATAAGTAAATATCTTGGGAGATGACCCATTTTCGACGATTAAATATTTCTTCTCTTTGACATTGCTAAATTTCTTGCTTTACTATAATTATTAATATCATTATAATTAAATGAAATAGTATTCTGTTCCCTAGACAAAGTATTGCATATTTTAGCACGATATTTCATTATGAGTAAAATTTATAAAATTGAAATAATTTTTGCTACATATTATGTGTGTATATGTGTCTTCATAAACACAATAAAAACTATATATATATATATATATATATATATATATATATATATATGTGTGTAATAATAAAATTTTTCGCCATTTTTCCTTAGTTAAATTATTCCAAATTCTTACAATTCTTTTTTCCCTCTCTTTTTAAAAAATATCTCTTAAATCTATTTTATATTTTATTCCATAACTTAATCAAAATATTATTTTATTTGTCATTCTAAAATCTTAATCTGTTAAAAGCTACACGTATTTATTAAAACCTTTCTATTATTGCAAACCTGCCTCTAAAACGCACCTGCCTAATTTTTTCTTTTGAGGCATTGAATTTTTATTCTTTGGAACTTTTGTAATACCATTTTTATTTCTATTTAATTATCATTCGGCATCCCAGAATTCCGTGTGTTTTTCGCGCTCAAAGCATTTTTTTTTTACTTTTTTAAAATGCCGCTTCTGATAAAGAGTTTTGGTCATACGTCAGAGACACACCCTCGTGGCCTCATTTTTTCCTCCATTAGCGAGAAAGCCCCGCCTTCTCTTCCCCCTTGCGTCGCTCCGTCCATGGCTGTCAGTGGACCAGTATTTTTCGCGCGTTTGTAACTTTGAGCAGAAATCTCGGAGTATTTATACTGTTACATTGGCTTCGGAGACAGATTTTTACACGAGTTAGTTGTTGTCATCTATTAGCCGTCACTGGGGAAATCTACACTATTTCGTCGGTAGTATGTTCTTCAAGTTCTGCAACTTCTTCAATTGATTTAATGTGTTCAAGTTTTTAATGAAACGAAGGTCGGTGGAGTTGCTTTTATCTCTGTTATCATAATAAAGTCCTTGCTCATCAATTAAGTTTCCTTAATGTCTTGGGAAATTTCTATTGGAATGAACTGCCTCTACCCAGCTTCCACGATTGTAATACACTATGATGTTCAATGTGACTTGTACTCCGAGAGTTGTCTTCATAGTGAGTAAATCGGAATAATACCCTCTCCAATGTATTGACTGCATTTCAACGATCTCGACTGCGCATACATCGATCTGATTATCTGGTAATTTTCGTGGGGTTCGGACTGATATGTCGTCACTAGAGTATGATGGAACTAACGTTTTAAGTCGACAGTAATAGCAATCATCAATAATGTGCCAATCGTAACCAAAATGTGATATATATATATATATATATATATATAGGGTGTTTAAAAAATGATCGGTATATTTGAAAAATCAATAAAAACTAAACGGGCAGCGATAGAAATATACCATTTGTTGCAATATGCTTGGGACAACAGTAAATTTTCAGGCAGGCAAACCTTTGAAATTTGTACAATTTTCAACAACAGATGGCTCTGCAGTCTGGAAAAATGTAAACCACGATATTTTCCACATACCCACTATGCGCAGCAATAATATGGCGTAGTCTCTGAACTAAATTACCACAAACCTTTGTAAACCTGTGACTTCTTTCTGTGGGGACACTTGAAAGACCAGGTGTACCGCCACAATCCAGAAACAATTGAACAACTGAAGCGGTACATCTCTTTTGCATGACACGTTTACAAATTGTTTCTGGTGTTTTCGTTCAGAGACTACGCCATATTATTGCTGCTCATGTTGGATATGTGGAAAATATCGTGGTTTAGAGTTTTCCAGACTGCAGCGCTATCTGTTGTTGAAAATTGTAAATAATTTCGAAAGTTTGTCTGCCTGAAAATGTACTGTTGTCCCAAGCTTATTGCATCAAACGGTGTATTTCTATCGCTGCCCGTTTAGTTTTATTAATTTTTCAAATATACCGGTCATTTTTGAAACACCCTGTATATATATATATATATATATATATATATGATCATGATATCATTGTGTACTGGCATATTATGGTACCCTAGTTATTGATAGTACACAACTAAAATGTTTGTACTTTATGTAATATTCAGAGCCAACTTAATAGAATATATACTGTTGAATTGGATTTAATTAATAAATGTACCTTTAATAACGTATGGAGCAATGTATATCTTATTCCTTAGATTTGTTGTTCAGTAGGATTTCTTTTTTTTCTTTTTTTTTTTTTTTTTTTTTTGTAACTACACTAAGTTTTAATAAAATAATTTTGGAAATGTAAGGATAACAACAGGTTTAGCTGCGTATCAATCTCGTAAAACGTGCATTATCTTTAAAATTGATTTCAGTGTATATTTTAATTAATCATAAAACGAAAAACTAAAGTAAAACTTGAAATGAACTTACCATTAAACAATTTTTTTAAGGTACCTTAAAGGTAACTGTTATACACTAACATATACCAAACAAGAACGAAAAATCATGCGTCAAGCACAGATTATGTAACACTTTCCAATGCTTCCAACATAATTTTACAAATCATACCGTTTAATAAGCTAAAAGATAACATCTAAGTAATCCGAATACTTTTATTCAGCCCTGTATAGGATCTATAGATTTGTATATATACTACACAGGACGCTAAATTTTAGTTCAGTTATGAAACGCGTAGCAGAGTGTTTAAAATTCTCCGTCTGGATTTAAATAATGCGGAAATGTGCTCGCGAACTTCTGTGCTTCCCTGTATAGGATCTACAGAATTTATACACACCACGTAATAGACAAAAAGCGAGTTAAAATTAAAATCGCGTTCAGTAACTTAAAACGCACTTCCAGGAATTATTGTTAACATACAGTAGAGAATTATTTTGTGTGTCCCTGTAAATGAACGATGACTGCTATAGACACAATATTCTGTAGTAAGCCTCTTGTAATGCACCTTATATACATTTCAATGCGTTTAAAATAGGGAAACATTATTTAAATAAACCGCAGACGATTTTTCTCCATAGACTTAATGTAACGGAATCCTTTTGACTGTCCCTGTAAAGTAACTATAAGTGCTATGCACACCCTATTCCATATTAAGCTTCTTCTAATGCACCTTAGTGATATATATAAATTTCAATAAGTTTAAAATAGAGAAACATTATTTAAATAAACCGCAAATGATTTTTCTCCATAGACCGCAATGTAATGGAATTCTTTTCAGTGTCCCTGTAAAAAACTATAAGAGCTACACACTTCTGTTGAAATAGGGAACATGCTATAGATAACGACTATAACATATAAAAATTGCAGTGCAATCCGAGCATATTTACGGGAGTTAGAGCACGGACAGGCGGCCAGACGAACCGAAGTCATAAACACTTTTCAACTAGGTTGGAAAGTGTTAAAAACGTTCCATTAAAACTTCCCACTCACTCTCATATCTCGATTAAGTGATATCGAGTGTAATGAAAGAGATGTGTTTTGTAAGAAATGTATTTACTGATAAAGATTTTTTAAACTGAAATCAAGTCAACATTTCACTTATTCAGTCAAAGTTACAGGGAAATTTAATTCAAGTTGCACCGGGTGTTTGGTTTACAACTTTAAAAACAAAGAAAATTTTCTAACCATTTTTACTTACCCATCATACGTAGTATAGGATAAGTCTTGTAATCGTTTTAAAAATCGAAAAAAAAATTGACTTATTTATACGTTTCAGACACTAGAGATTCCGAAAAACGTAATTTTAGAAAAAAATTGCCGTCCGCCTGACAGTGTGTGTCTGTAAACGCTCTACACTGTAAAAAAAAATTCTGAGGTTACTAAAATATTTTTAGTGTTATTTGTGTTCCACAGATTTTTTTAGTAACCGGTACTAAAATCCGGAATCATTGCTAGATGTTCTCTAGTAATGTTGCTAGGTGTTTTCTAGTAATTCTTACAGATTTTCTTGTGATTGAGTAAGAATACAAAAAATTTTTAGTAATTGCAAAAATCAATGAGAAAAACTAAAATTGTTTAGTAGATCGACCCATTTTTTTGTACAGTCTATCTCCCGAACAAATTCAGATAGAGACTTGAAATTTGATATGTATTTAGTATGTAATAATGAGAAGAAGCTTATTGAATTTTGGTAACCTCGTTTAACCGGAACTATTTTTCAGTCTCTCCAAATTCTGATAAATGGTATAGAAAAATTTTCGAAATTGTTTATTTTAAGGAGTGAAACTAAAAGATAATAAAAAACATAAATTTTGCATAAGGAATGCAGTTGATCGGGTAATTAGTTGCCGAGATATTTGTAATCATATTTTCCACATTCTTCGATTTTGCATGACCCTGTATTTCATTCAAATTTCAATTCAAAGATATATTTTAATTGGAAATAAGACGCTTAATCCGACGCATTACTGTTAGTTAATATGATTATCATTTTTGGAGCTATAAGGATGTTTCTTTTATGTAATTCAGTAACAGAGCATTTAAATTTTATGACGTCATCAAGCCAGGATTTTATTTGAATTGCAATACATTTTATAAATAGTTTACACATGTTTAATTTTTATATTTTATATTGTGCATATAAATGATGGGCAAGTATGACGGTTGCCCCCAACGACTAGTTTTCATTAGTGTTAATTTTCTTTGTAATAAAAGGATAACAACTACTACAAGTGGACACTGTTCGAATGAAACGTCTTCTGCTTACAATCTGTTAATAACTCATTTCTGGGCACTTGCATCGTTTTTTGAAAAATTCATCACATCGCAAAATCATTACGTGAAGCCCAATGAAAAGTTATTTACATATTGTTCGTTATTCTTAGAGTTACGAACGAAAATTCGGATCCGGCTTGGAGTGATACTTTTCATCCCCCACCAACAAAGAAACTACATTGCGATACTGGTTTTTTACAGAATAATTGTTTGTCTTTGCATACCTCAATTTGACGTCTCATTATTACCGCAACATGTATATATGAAAGCCCAATGTAAAATTTTTAAAATTAATTTTTCAGAAGTAAGCACACCTAGGATTATTTTGATTTTAAAATGAAAATCTTGTTATACAAATATTACATGTATTTTTCTACGATTTTCATTCAACTAAAATTCTAATCATTTAAATTCTAGTGTAAGTACATCGAAACGATTTTTAAGAATTTTCTGAAAATTGATAATCTTTACTGATTAATGCTTTTGAAAATACAGTAGAACTAATACCTTCTAAGATAATATATATTTACGTTAAAAGGCAACAATTATGTTTGATTAAGTATGTGTTCTCAAACAGCTGTAAATCTTCAATTTAAAATAACATATAAGAAGACACTATCTCATTTATATAGAGCATTTACAATGTGTGATTAATGTTTTCTCATTATCTACGTTAAGTGTAATTTATCAAAGCTAGTTCCGATGGAGACACTTTAGATAGAAAACACTCTACAGTTAGGAATCTTGCTAATGCACAACTATGATCTATGGTTCTGATATTCCAAGTTTTTGTGGAGAATTTTTATTATTATTTAAGTTTAGTTTAAGAATCAGACGCTTAACTTATAGTAAAGTACGTCTTCATAGAAAAAAAAGTTAAAATTTAAAATTTTTATTAAATGCAAATTTATTATTTTTAAATTTTAAAAATTGCATACACTATTTCATAAAAGTAAACATTCACATATTAAATACCCACACTGTATTACACACGTACTAAAACGGTGTGTGTACACGATTGTGAATCATTCTTTCTACTGAATGTAACTTATCTACGCAGTTAGCTTTATTTATCTAAAAAAATCTTTCGCTAAACATTTTGTCATATTTAAAAAATAGTAATAATGTTTTCAGTTTTAAAGTCTTTTTATTTTAATATTTTAAAATTTTCATTCATGAACATTATGCGTATAGTTATACTTTACGTATAAACATTAAATGTTTAGATATGTCTTAAGAATTTATCAAAAAAAAAGTTTTACTTTCATATTTAAGAGAAATGTTTGAGATAAAAAATGATTCTTCTGTTTTTTGCATTTTCTGGTAGCATATATTCTCTAGAACTGCAAAAATTGAGTTTTTGAATATCTGATAAATACAAAAGTCGCAGCTACAAATTCGTCCTTGTAAGTATTATCCGCTAAAACAAACTTTAATATTTAAATGAATTTCATTAAAATGACATTTTGTTTTACCTGTCTGCTTAAATTGTTTAATAACCGCTCGATTGCTTTACTTTAACACATAATATAAGCGCTCAATATTGAATTATGTCTGAAAC
Source organism: Maratus michaelseni (assembly GCA_963931845.1). Classification (NCBI taxonomy): domain Eukaryota; kingdom Metazoa; phylum Arthropoda; class Arachnida; order Araneae; family Salticidae; genus Maratus; species Maratus michaelseni. Next base: position 340,051,484 of record OZ007587.1, on the reverse strand, counting down.
TACGATACCTTTTTTAAATATTGTATGTTTCCGATTTTATTACGCGCATTTTAAAGCCAATATTATGGAACCATATGGATTTTTTTTAATTATTCCATTTCCAAAAATATTTAAATTTTATACGTTACGATATTAGCCATTACGCTAAAGATTAATTGTAATTAAAAAAAATGTTTTAGGAATGCTTCGTTGAAGTAGACAACTCACACTGCATTTTCAGAATACCTTCGTTTTTTAGACAAATGATAAAGATGAAGTATGAAATGTTCATTATGATAAAATTACGAAGCGCTCACGAAACATCTCTCAATATATTGCAAAACACCTCAATAGTTTCAATTGCTACTGAAACACAAAAATAATTCTTACACTATGACAGTGTTACAATGATATATAAGCCACCGCGGACGTCCGATGTATTAAAAACCCCGCAGTCTCGAATGCTCTTAAACTTATTGAATTCATCTTTAAAATTTTTAGGAGTCTTCAACCAAATGCCCGCAGTCGATGGGTGCTCCACAGAGTGTATTATAGTGGCACGACATGTCATTTCAAATAATGAAAAATAATGCTATTTTCCGAAAAAGCGAAAAAGGGACACATACTGTGACCTTTCATTTATAGGTGTGAACAATCATTATTTTTTAGAACCGCTATATCTGACTGGTAATTTTTTCTTTATTCCTCGCACAACCAACAAGACGAATAACACGTTTAAAAAAATAGTAGTAATAAAATATATTTGATTTACATCATGTGAAAGTGAGAGTTTTCTGCATACCAATGCAGATTATTCTTACTTTTAACACAGCTTTTTTATTTTATTTCTACATTTATAATGCTATCATCGATTCAAACTTTATGCACACGCAAATATGCACATTGATATGGTATAGGATTGCAGACCGTAGTACAGACTGATTTGTGGCCGTCCTACAAATGCTTTGAAATAATCCAGGACATTTTTCAACCAGACATATAGTAATTATTTTTCTAAATATTTCACGTTCCTGCAAAAAATGAGCTCGTCCGTTACAGTCGCAGCGTATTGTAAATTATATACTAAGCTTAGTTAGGTTATTTTTTGTTTCAGAAATGTATAATCTTTGAGTGTACACAAAATGGCGAGCTCTAATTCGAAAAAAATAATGTAGAAATGGCGCATTGTTTTCAAGAAAGATGGTTGTTCCTCTTTTTTTTTCATTGAATATAAGTATAAGGAAGTTTGCTTTACGGCAAAGAAAGTGCAGTGGTTATAAAGGACTATAACTTTAGGATACATTGTGAAATTAAGCATAGTGAGAAATATTCTCGATTTGTTGAAGAGTTTCGCAGTGACAAACTTAATTAACTGAAATCGGAGCTGAAGTATAAGCAATCTGTATTCTTGAGTATAAACATGGAGTGCAAAAACAGTGTTCGTAATTTTTAGATGTCATCAGAAAAAAATTGCAAAACGAGGAAAATCTTTCAGTGGTGGAAAAATTATTAAAAATATATTTTATATTCAATTGATGTGGTGTGCCTATCCAAGTCTCAAAATATTAAAAATATTAGTTTGTCTGGTGTAACAGTAGTGTGCAAGATCTATCATCAGACATTTTCAATACGTTGAAATATAAATGTAAGAACTTTATTCTTTACCGATGGACGAATCAATCAAAGGTACAAATATTGTGCAATGGGATATTTTCATCCGTAGTTTTTACAGATGACTTAGCTATTATTATTGTACTTTATGGTACAACACGGTGTTTCTGATTTGTATACTTTTTTGAAAGTTGGCAAATCTGTCTAAATGTGAGTTAGATTTTATCAATATATCTGCCATAACCACGAATGGTGCTCCTCCTATGATAGTACAAAAAATTGGATTTATAGCATTAATGATATTTGAAGCGAATGATATCGGGAATAATAGGATGATGATTTTTCACCGCATCACTTATCAAGAAAAATTGTACTAAAAGTCCTTATCCAGTTTTGATAATGTGGTGAGTGTTGTTGCGAAAATTGTTAATTTTAGTCAATCAAAATGACTTAATCAGGCAGTTTCAGTAGTTGATGTATGTTATGGAAACTGAACATGATGCTATTATATATTTTATTGACGCATGTTAGTTGAGCCGCGGAAAAATGTATCAAAGCCTTTTTTTTTTTGAAAGATGAAGTTCAACACTTCATGGAATACAAAGGCAAACCCATTTTTGAGCGTCAACATGAGAACGGGTTTGGAGATATTTTGTATTTTTAGTACACATTAATAGCCACATTCATCATTTGAAATGTAGTTTACTGGAAGAAGATCAAATTGGCCATAATCTTTTTTTATTGCATGAAGTCGTTTGAGATAAAATTAATGCTAGGGGAAGGTAAGCTAAAACATAAAAACTCCATTCCGTTTCCTACATCAACGGAGATATTGAATAAAACTACAGAATGTGATACATGTAATTCAAATGTCAGGGCGGAATTCAAAAGCATGTATTTCCTGACTTTTGCCTGAATAATAGCGATGTCAATAAGAATGACCTTTTCACAAATTTCAGTTGATACTGAGAGTATGCTACCTAAATTACATTTGTAATTTAAAGGTTTACAGTGTAAACCAGTGTTGAATTCAGGGCCAGACTGCATGGGAACATTCCCACTTTGGAAGATTTGGTATGTTATGCTTATTATTTGTTTGGAATTGCAATTAATCCCCATTCAAAAAAATAAAAAAATAATAATAAATAAAACATTAAAACATTAAAAACTCCACTGTATTTTTTGTTAAAATTACTTAATGACAAATTGTAATATTACTTGCAATTATAGAATTTTTCTTTCAGCCTCTGTCCCTGTCCTGTTATAAAATTATCCCCTCTTTTTGGGTGGCATACGGGTGGCCCGCGTAACTATAAAAATATGCTAATATGGCCCGAGAGCGCTAAAGTTCGAAGACCAATACACTAAGCGTAACGGTAGCAGATCTGATCACGGAACACGCCTACATTTCAAGATTTATACTGCTGTCGCCACGCATCTCTCTAAAGGTAAACGAATTAGAATATTTTTATTTTTAACATCAATAAAAAACAAATATTTCGGACGAATACTTACTTCTTGGTCTAAACGTTACTATAAAGGTGTCAAAATTGTAGACATTATTTCGAAAGTTGTAGATGAAAGTCACTTTTACTTTCAAATAATAAATTAAGCTATGAATAGGGAGTGCTTAAATTTTTGGAACATATTGCATCGGGCGCGTTAAGCATTTTTTTTTCTTTGTTTTCTGGACACGAGTTACAGCAGTAAAAATATAAGATTTTTTATAGAATTTTCATATGAAAAATGGAATTATAATATGTAAATATTTATATGGATATTATCGAATGTATTTATGGAACTATGGAACGTAGTAAATTATAGAGTTGTGTAGAATTCTTTTAAGACTTCGATTTTTTAACCGGAGTAATTTTCATATTACTGAGAGCATTTTGAACAAGCTTGTTGACTTGACTGCCCTATGTAAAATAACCGCTTTTTTTGCTTGACTATCAAAGAAACACATTGTGTATTACTACTGCAAATAGAATCACGACCGTTTGCTACAAACAAGGATTGCAATATAGGCATTATATGCATGATATAAAATTTGTAAGCACGATGACATATTTTCAAAACAGAACCAAATTTCGACAGTGTTTTTGAGGAAATCGCCACATATACAGGGTGCGTCAGAAAGATGCATACGCATTTTGAATGATGATAACTCTATTTTTTTATTCACATATAATGAATATTTAAATTTTAAAAGACTTTACATATAATGTATAACTTTTCCTCCTACCGCTGACATTCAAGTTTATTACTGTTCTGGTCAATACACTGAGTATAACGGTGGGCTATTGATTCACAAACTATAACATACATTTCATTTGGTGTTGTGCGCTTTCTTTCTCAATTGCAGTACCGCAACGTTGTCTATGAACATTTATTCGTTTCAAACTTATCTTCTATCCTTGTAAGTCGCGTAGGTGGATCTGCCTGTAACTCCATGCGATATTGTTATTGTACTTCTGCTACATTTTCATACATACAATAGTATTTTAAAATAAATTTTCTTTTGTCAAAAGTTAAAATTGGTGCACTCATTATTTCACTTAATTACACATTCAAAAGAAAGAAAAAATAGAATGTTATGAACCGTTAAAGAGCGTATCTATACATCTTTCTGACGCACCCTGAATATCAAAATGGGATATAGTTTCATTCTTTGGCTCGAGAGATTACATGCAATACAAATGCAATAAATCTATTTTCCATACAGATAATATAAAATATTGTGTGATTCTGAAAGGCCATTAATAACGTTGCGGATAACTCTTTATTTAAAATAAGTTACATACATTTTAATGATATATTTCAGAATTATTTCATGTAAAATTGCTGATTCGCTATAGAAAATTTCATAGAAATACAAATTATAAATCGTAGATATCAGAGATATCTCTACTTGTAACGTAATGACTAAATGTTCAACATATAATTTTTTAGTGCTATCTCTTTCCTCTTATTGCAATGACTAAAAATATTATATAAAATTTTTGAACTTCTAAAAATATGTGTAAAGAATAAGAAATACAATACTTATAAAAAAATATGTAAATAAATCAAAAATGAAGTGCAAGAACTACCGTAATTTAAACAAAACAACAGAATCTAATGTGAGAGAATTGCAAATGTATTTCAGTTTTAAAATGTTTGATATTTCTATAGAAAATTGTGATATTTTCATCAATAGTATCTGTATAATAATTGTCATTTGACAAAATTTCATTTTTTTGCTTTTCAGATTACACACAAAAATAAATTCAAATAGTCTGAAGCATGTATTTTAAGAAATTAATTGGGATGAAAAAATATCAAGATAAAATCAAAACATTCTTCGTTCTGTACAATTTTATAATTTAAATCCTCAAGCGCATATTCAAATGAGAAAGCAACTAAATTACCGTATTTCCATATAAATATTTATTTTTACATCACAGTTGTGTCAAAAGCATGAGAAATGCCATAGAGATAAGTTTTTGTGAATTATTTAGTATAAAGTTAAAATTGTTCAGCAGGTATTTCTAATGAGCAATATTCATTACAGTTTATTTCTGTATCATATTTTTTTATTAAATTGAAACATTTTGTTGTGAAATTTTCTGCTTTACTCTTAAGACTTAAAATTCAAAATGTATTTTTTCAAATATTTATGTTTCATGAAATGTTGCCTTACAAATTATTATAAAACTAGTATCAAAAATGACGGATTGTTGATCTGCGTTTCATTTTCATAAGACTTCATACAAACAAACAGCATGGAGATTTATTATTGAAAGGTTTGTATTGTAGAAAAATACATTTTAAAAAGGACAAATGATTTCTACAAATAAAAATAATAAGGATATATATATATATATATATATATATATATATATATCCTTATATATATAACTTCTTTTTTTTTTTTTTTTTTTTTTTTTTTTTTTTTTACTTAATATTCAATTTCTGAAATAGTTCAACGATTGGACAAAATCAAATATTAACAAATAATCCATGTGCGAAAGTTTTTGTAAAAAAGTGTTATCAATGAGTTTTTAAACAGCTTGACTAACCATATAACTCATTGTTTGATTACATAAGAAAAATTAAATGGAAATTACGCTGTACTATGCATTTCTTATATTTTAATTACGTTTGATAAGAAAGAATCATTTTACAGTATATGACCTATTATCCGAAAATCCAAAATCCGGAAAAACCCGAAGTCCGGAAAGAAAAATTCGAAAATTTGAAAATTTTTACTAACATTTTAGATTTTCTGAATTTTTTCGAAAATTTTACCGATTCCTAATTTTTTTTCAGTCTATTGTGTTTCAATGTTTAATCACTAAAATATTGTTACTTCAGTGGCGGGGGAACACGCCCCCCCCCTTCTCTTCCCGAAATTAAAAACAAATCATTTTTCTCTCAAATTTTAGTTTAAAATTAATTTATATTACGATTCGTTAGAAACAAAAAATAGTTATGTATTTATTTCATCAGGGGTGATTCTGTTCAAGTTTTCCTAAAAATTTAAGGCATTCGATTTCGAAAATTTAAGTCTTCAATCCAAAATTTCGAACATAAATATCTCGAATTTTGAACGATAGTCGCCGAAAAAAAATCAATTATGTCTATCGTTCGCAGAAAAAATAGAAAATTTCATCAAAGGATTGTGGAAACAACGTGAATTTCGTCAAAGTACCGAAAATAAAAACGCAAATTTCGTTGCAGGATTGAAAAAAAAAAAAAAAAAAAAAAAAAAAAAAAACGCTAATTCTGTTAACAAATTGCAGAAAAACGCAATATTCGTCAAAGGCTTACGAAGAAGACGCAAATTTCTTCCAAGGACTCCGAAAAAAGTGTAAAATTTCATCAAGAGATCACAAAAAAGAAAATTGGTTAAAGGATCGCAAAAAAAAACCCTGCGATTTTCGCCAAATAATCGCGGAAAAACATGAATTTCTTCAAAGGGTCTAGAAAAAAAAAACACAAATTTCTTCAAAGCACTGCGAAAAAATGTCTAATTTCGTTAAGCGATCGCGAAAAAAGTGAAATTTCGTCAAAGGATCGAAAAAAACAACCGCTAATTTCGTCAATCTTAGAAAAAACTCGAATTTTGTCAAAGGATCGTGAATAAAAGGCAAATTTCGTCAAAGAATAGCAAAAAACGCAAATTTCCTCAAAGAATCGCAAAAAGAAAACGCAAATTTCTTCAAAGGACTATGAAAAAATGAAATTTTGTCAAAGAACAGCAGAAAAAATGTAAACTTTGCCAAAGAATCACGAAAAAAACATGAATTTTGTCAAATAATCGTGAATTTCGGGAGGACCCGAAATACGGAACGATGGAAGCCAATTTCAAAATCTGCCAGTAGATGGCGACACTATACTGAATCAATCTCAAATCTCTCCCAAGGAAATAAATCACCGCATTCTAAAAAAAAAAGTGCTTACAGACTTTTTTTTTAACAGAAATGTTTTAACAGATACATTTTTTTTTTTATGAAATAGTGTTTTAAGGTTTTAAACAAAATTAAAAGATTTAAAAGCTTGAATATGCTTTTACAAATATTTAAACGACGAAAGTAGATAATATAACTTCTTTTTCAGTAAGCCTAACATGGCGTTTAACTACGGTCGAATCGCAGAGTGGTACAACCCGGTCCGTTACAGACACTTTCTCGCCTTTGGATTTTATTATAAGTAAGATATAACTATGATATTAGATATTTACATGATTTTAATTTTAAATTTTATAAAATATATTTTTTAAATAATCTTGTTGGAAACTGCTTAGAAATGTAAATAGAAAATTTATCATGTTGGTTTTTACTATTAGTTAGATATTATTAATGCTGTATTCAATTGTTTTATTTACTAAAGCAACATAAATAGAATTACAGATTTATCTCTGTTAGTGAAAACATTTTTATTGTGATTTTATAACCAATTCGTGTTATTTAGTATAAAACAATACTAAGAATTTAAAGAAAGTCTGTTATGTAATTTAAAATCAAACTTAAATGTTAAAGAAAAGTTAACAAACAGAAAGAAGGAAAAGATGGATTAAAATAGGTGCCGTTTGAACTGAAATATCACACATGGTTTGCCCTTTATCCTTCTCATTGTGTTCGATTACTGATAATATAATATTTAATTTTAAAAGATTTTGCTCGACTCATAGATTTTTTCATATCGCATAGTGTTATTCAGATGATAGATTTGCTCATTTTTGACGGAACTGTTCTTTTAAAGAAAATAATATTGATAAAGAATGTAGTTATGTATATAATTATAACATATTTTACTAATGTAATAACATTATTCTGATATGTAAGATATTTTGTATATAATTATAACATATTTTACTAATGTAATAACATTATTCTGATATGTAAGATATTTTGTTAATTGTGAAGGAAAAAAAAAGTTCTTTTTTTTTTTAATTAACAGTTTTTAAAATTTGTTGCTTCACTTTTATAGAGATTATACTTATGTAGCGCAAAAAGTCATATTACTGAAAACTTTGATAAATGATTTTGTACAATATATAAGTAATTGTACAATAAAATGGAAAGCATAATGAATATACTTTTATTTTATTACCGGAGTTTCAATAAAATTGAAAACAACTGCCACCATATTTGTTTATAAAAAGAAACAGAAATTCCAAATTTGTTTAAACAATTTCTATAACTATCATGTAACAAAGTTTTATCATTCATTCTCCAGAAAATACACAAAAAGACTTTCAACTAGCCTGAAGCATGTATTTTACAAAAATAATTATTATGAAAAAATGTCAAAATATTCTTCGTTTTGAGCAACTTTATTTTTAATGTAATTTAAAATTTTAGCACATATTCAAATCAAAAAGTAACTAATTTGTCATATTTTTTATAGAAATATTTACTTGCATTATAGTTGTGCCAAAAGTTTGGCCTTAAATCCTATAGTTATCTTTGCATGCTCTCATTTATGTTGCAAATACGTTGTCGCATTTGTTGAAAAATTCGATTGCGGATATATGTTTTAAAATTATGTTAGCACTTACAATCTTTTAAACTTGATTAAAATGCCATACATTTTTAACATGGCATAACATCTTAACACATAACTTAATTATTTTTGGCTATAATTTAAATTAAATTTTCCATAATGAATTACTTACACAAATCTGTAAATTTAAGTAAAAAGTTTAAATCAAAATGTCACATTTTGATTTTAAATTAATGTCGCACCACTAATGTCCCAAAGTTTGTCATACATAGAATAATTAATAAGTCATTTTGCAGGCTTACCTGTATTAATGAATAATTATGATTTAATAGCAATTTAAAGAATGAAATAAATTTATATTCATCCTAATTTCAAACAAAAATTAATCACAAATAATTAGCATGGGACATCTTCCTTGCTTGAAGACTTTATATTCGCGGCATTAAAAAAACTTCATAAAAGGTAATTTTAATTCCATACTAAGACATTTCCCGCAGAAATTTCTGCCCGTATCGAAATCTACGATTTTGACATACCACAGGTCACAAAAATATTGCAAGAACAATGCAGTCTAACAAATTTAATATCTAGAAATATAATGTCTAGCAAACATGTGTCATAGCAAAATACAAAATAATATCTAACAACCTAGCATTTTGAAACAGAATATATTAGTTTCTTTTTTTTAATTAGAAGAATATTATAATTGCATTTGTAAACATTTCGAAAAAATGAATATATTGAATTTGTAAACATTTCGAAAAACGACTATATTGAATTTGTAAACATTTCGAAAAACGACTATATTGAATTTATAAACATTTCGAATGCGACTATATTTAATTATCAAAAAGAAAAATTCCATTTTTTTTTCACCTTTAAAATAAAAATTATTAAAATATAAATATATAAAATTGTGAAATAAAACGCAAAATTTTTAAAATTATGTAAATTATATATGTATACATATATATGTGTGTGTGTGTGTGTGTGTGCTATATAAGTACTCCACTTGGAATATTTTCCAAAATATTTTTCATGAATTTCTAGCTTAATATTTTTAGATATACCTATATATTCTTTAATCCCATACGTCAAAATTTATCGCACATTAATGTATTAGGAAATTTTCTTTGCCTTGTAGACCAAATATTTATGCACTTAACATATATCCTTCCTTTAATAGCAAAACCATGTTTCATCGAAACTAAACACGTTATACCAAAAACAGATAGCTTGAATAACAGCAAACGATTATGTCGAAAATTAACCGTTATAGAACCAATAAAGTAGTCTTGTAGAACCAAATATTTCAATGGATATCTATAGTAATATTCTATACATAGAGAATGAAGATTTCAGTTGATTAGAATAATAATTTTTATTTGTTAATTGGACTAATAATTCGTCTTAAAACCGAAAAGTAGTCTAAACAAATATCTGTAGTAATATATATATATATTTTATTATTCATTCAAAGTGGAGATATAAATTGATTAGAAGAATAATTTTTTAAATATTTTTCTAGCTATAAAACTATTATACAACAAATCAAGATTTAAGTAAAACTTCTTTGTTTATGCACGGTTTCTGTTGTAGAAGTGCGGAATTTCACACTTAAATGTTGTATGAATATAATTTTAGTAGCTATTAAAACGATTTTAAATAATTGAAATTGAGAAAATGTGCACAGCATAGAGTAATTTATAAATGTTTTCAAGTTTAAATAATTGCCAGATAATGTTTAAAAAAAAAAAAAAACATATATATACTCTTGATTTAGCATTTCTCTGACAATTATAGTGTATTTTATTTATAATCTTTTGTAAAAAAATAATTAAGTGTTTTTTTTCTTTTTTTTTTTTTTTTTTTTTGCAGCATTAAAAATTAATTTGCAGAGATTTTAAAAGAAATTTTAATTTCCAAAAATTTATTTCTACTACATAAAAGTAAATATTTTTATCTTATATATGTCTCAAATGCGTTAAAAATAATTATTTTTGGATGTATATAAACAATATTTTATGTCAAATATTTCTGTTCTAGATTGCTTCTAGCTATTATCTGGCCTTCAGTCGTGACGGCACGATGTTGTAGAGTTAATATTTTCAACGTTGTTTCTTTATAAAGGAAAATGAATAGATACACACATTTATAACAAATATAATGATTCCTTAAAATATTCACATCTGGATTCGTTTGTGAAGCTGTGTATATCCGAAGCTCATCTACAAGAACTAAAACTGAGTGCGATGATGATCAAATTAACCCTAAAGTAGTAAGTAAAGTAAAGTAAAGTTATCCGACACATATGAAAATATTTAGATTCCACTGCTTTGAAATAGTTCTGCAGCGCAGATAGAAGAGCCAACGCAATGTAAATACGTTTGGAGGTGCCGCAAGAAGGATAAACTTTAGGCTTTTATTAAAATTTTGATAATTTGCGCAATTATGATTAAATATATACATATATTTCAATATGCTATAATTTTTAAATGTTGCTTTTGATCAAAATAAAGACGGAAATTAAATATCAGCGTAGTTGGACTATGTTTAGTGGTACCACAAGAAGGGCAAATTTTAGGTTTTTATTAAAATTTTGACAAATTTCGCAATTATGTTTAATTGTTTTTCAATATGTTATAGTTTTCATAAGTTGCATTAGATCAAAATAAAGATGGAAATTAAATATCAGCGTAATTTGATTATGTTTAGAGATGCCACAATAAGGGTTTTTATTAAAACTTTGACAATAATTGCAATTATATTGAAAAACCTAACTAAGTATTGAATACACTTGTACAAAAAAAACAAAAAAAAACATTTACACATTGTTTTTAATTAGAAAATATGCTAAACTGACTACGTATTACACTCTGATTAAAAAATAATGAAACATAAATCGTATACAATGAGATAGAAACATAACAAAGTTCTGAAGCGGACACAGTATTAGATACCAATTTTGCTACTGTCTCTACGTCAAGTGTCTCTGAGACTTCAAGTAATCAAAATCATAGTCAAATGTGCATGGAATTGCGATGTGTGGTTTCTACTTTCGATCGAACTTGAGTGTCAGAAAAAAATTGCTGCAACAATTGCAAGCCAGAAGGTTGGTCAGCTATTTACATTACCCCAATTAGACTCTTAAAAATGTAATTTATCCAATCAGTCAAAGAAATGCATACTTTGCTGCACATGAAAATGTCCTCCTTTGTATGCTATCAGGTGATAGAAGTCATGTAAGAGAGTTTGCATTACGCCGGATTGTAAAAGCAGGGGCTGGAAATGAAGATGGCATCAGAATTTTTTTAATTCCTGTATAAACATTGATATCAAGGAATATATTGATATGATTCAATGGAATGATGTTAACGTAACAGAACCTCCTCTGTCTATGTATATTTCTGATGACAAACTAAAGCAGTAAATAAAGCAAGCAAAAGAATCTAATCATGAGAGTAAATATTTCATGACTTCAATATTTCCCCCATGTCACACACAAGCATTCGAAAGAATTGTTAAATTAGTTACCGAGTCATTCTTGTTCGTTTGTAGCACTTCTTCAAAAGATGCATTGATAAAATAACAAAATACATTTTCAAAAGGTAATTCCAAAATTTACAACAAAAAACAATCCAATTTATCAGTGTGATTATTATGGACCATGTGTTATTTCTATGGACTTATTTTTCTTAAAAATAACGTTTGGCTTTTAAAAACATTATACAGTCAAACCTCTCTTAACGGAACCCTTAGATACGGTAACCCCTCTCTTGTGGACAAATTCAAATATCCCAGATAAAATTAACCTCTCGTTATCAATAACAACCTCTCTCCTGCAGTCACCTCACTTTTTCAGACATTTCTTTTTGGTCCCAAAGGTGCCAGTTAATCAGGGATTTCACTATTTTAATGTTTTTCTAAATAAGTGTGATTTGTTTAACTAAGGTACTATAATTAAAAATTACATTTCTTTCATTTTAATGTAGTACTATAAGAATATGTTACTGTAAATTAATAAAAATTAATATGATAAAAAATCGCTAAATTCTACAAAATCCTTTTTTCTGTAATGGCATCTAAAAATTAGTAATACATAGAATGTGTAGGTTTTCTGCAAAAATATCATATTTTGAATATTCTGTTTACAAAATATATTTATATTACTTTAATAATCAAGAAAAGAAAATTTTTTTAAAAATGCATATTTTATCGTTTTTTTATAGAAACGTCAATTTTGAAACCTGAAAATATTTTAGTACAGCAACAAAATTTCATATTCTTCATTATAATCTCAAAAGGCAACTTTTGACGACTATAGAAACTTTCTACGTGAAAAAAAAATAACCATTATTTTCGTTACACCTTAGTATACATACATATTTGTTTATAAAAATAAACGTAGTCACCATTTAAGTAGGAATAAATACTACAACTAAAAATAATTTGTATTTATGTATTTCTTTTTTTCTATTTTTTTAGAAAATGGAAGCCATACACAAATAAAAAATTGCTAACAGTTGATTTTTTTTTTTTTTTGCTAAAAAATCTATTTCCTACAGATACTTTATCCATATTATCTTAAACTTCCCTTTCAAAAAACCTTCAAAAATATCACAAAATAAAAATAATAAATAATAAAAATCCCTCCACTTTCAAAAGTTATTTGGTGACATTTTGTTATTAAAATATGGTGCATTTTATCATAATCACGTAAACCGTATGATAGAAACCTAAATGTACGCAATTTGAAGAGACACTGACATACTTAACACATATGTTTTTTGTTTTTTTATGTTGGGTTATAAACCAACATTTTTCACATGTTTTTTAGAAAAGGCATTTAAAAAGATTTCATCTTCCTTACCTACAAATGAGAATGAATAAAGTTAAACATAGATATAACTTACTATTTTTATTACAGTATGTTTCAGAAGTTAAAATTCTGTGTATTATTTTTTTTCAAACTATATTTAAAAAAAAATCTTGATAATAAACCTTGATATAAAAAAGTTATCTTCCCTTTTCCTGTAAAATTCAATAAAGTTTGAATGCATTACATAGAAAACAAAATTATCAAAAACAAACAAAAACTTGTAATATTTTTGTGTGAGAGGAACTGTATTATAGATTCGTTGACGTAAAATATATAGTATGAATGAATTATGAAAGGAGGACAATCCGATGAACAGTTTAGCAAATTGCTTACCTGGAAGAGATCCAAAAAGGCAAAATGTACTATTGTTATCATTTATTTTTGTATAAGACGATATCGACTAGCTCTCAATCATTGTCATGTCAATATCATAAAAATGTGACATTTTTAGAACTAAAATGAATTCATTTTTTGAGAACGGGAAAATTCAAATGTATTTTCTTTAAATAATATTATTTTATTGCATCCATATTTAATATTAGATATTCCATTAGCCAATATTTTATATAAGAATTTAAAATAATATCATTTAAATATTTCGTTCAATAATTCTGATTAAATGCATATTTTACACTTTTATACATACATTTTTTCTGGCTATTTGATTGCAAAACTATATATTCTTTTCACTGTGGAATATTTCACATGAAACGCTTATATGCTTGAAACTACTTAAGAGTATCTTAAACATATTTAATCTGAAAATACTTGAAATATCTAAATTAGGTGCTTCCAGCTTTCAAAAAGTGATAAATCCTCCAATGGGAATCGCGGAATGAAATGGGCTAATATGAAATTTCATATATATATATATATATATATATATATATATATATATATATATATATATATATATATATATATATATATATATATATATAATATAAATTTATATAAGGACACATATATATTTAAAAGAAAAATCGGAATGTATTTAGTGATCAGCTCGTGTGAAAGCCTATGCATAAAATCAATTTATTACTTATATAAAAAAAAAGTATAATAAAATTGATCCAAGTACTACAAATGTTAGATGTATATGTTTAAGCATTTCACTTTTGTGTTACGATTTTTTAAAAGTTTATTTGCTGTTTTTTTCACGTCACTTTATTTTATTATGTTTATAACGACTTTTCAGTGATTTCATCCTCGTTACTTCAATTGTGCTTTTTTATATATTTTATTTTATCCTCATTTCCTGTCATTTAAGCTATTTTCTTTAAAAGGTCATTTAGACGAGTAAAAGTTCATTTTCGACATGATAAGCAGTATACATTAAGGTCGGCGGAGGTTGTGTGAGGGGGATGGAAATCGTAATTTTACAGATATTTAGGTGGGAGACGGCCTCGTAATGACTGTAAATCAATGGTTTTGATACTTCAAAATGTTTTTTGTGCACATTATGGAAAATAAACAAACTTTTGAATTTTACACTATATTCTATACTGAAGAATTTACATTTTTTATTTATGCTCACATTTATCCCAAAGAGATGTGCTATTTCACTTAAAAAAGGTCTTTAACATTTATGTTTTAAACTTATTTAAGTTTTTATCGCGATTTGTTTCTTTTTTCTTTTCTTTTTTTTTCTTTTTTTTTTTTTTTTTTTACAGAAGTAAAGTTATATTTTGTACAAAAAATTGCATTACATCCATTCATTTAACTTAAAAGAACCCCTATCGAAATATTTCGTATGCACTAGATGCCTCTTTATTTAATTTTTAAAAAATATTAGGTAGCTTTCATTAAAAAAAGCTACCTATTGCAGGCGTTCACAGAAATGCAATTTCAAAAACTTTTGGTATATTTTCACCGATCATGACCCCCAGACCCCCAAACCACCCTTCATTCAAATGTTGACTTATATGCAGGGTGGTCCTAAAACATATGTCAAAAATGTAAAGGTAGGTAGAGAGGACCTAAATAAGCAGATTTCGTACAGGAATGTGGGTGCGGATATGCAGCGTTGAGGCAATAGAGGGCGCTATTGAGTTAGGCGGATGAAAGCGTTTCGCTGGCTGGAATCATTCCCGCACGAATTTCGAGCAACGTGCATCGTTACACCAATGCGAAACGTATCGACATGCATTTCATGTATTTGGCTGCGCAAGTAAATAGAGCGGCTGCTCAAAGGAACGATTCCCGGGTAGGAATCTGTGGGATCGCCGAACATTTGAGAGTCTTCATCGGCAGTTGTGCGCGAGTCGATCGTTTTATGCTTCCAGGAGTGATAAGGAGCAATGGAAGATATCGCAGAATTCCGGCAGTAAAAGAAGAAGTATTACGCACTGTAGAAAAATAGTCCTTCGAAAAACTCGAGAGCCATTGAATGTGCACATCCGTTGAGCAGCCGCTCCATTTCCTTGCGCAGCCCCATACATAAAATGCATGTTGGCAAGCTCCGCATTGGTGAAACGATGCATATTGCTCGAAAACCGTGCGGGGAATGACGATTCATGTCATCAAAACGATTTCATTTGCCGAACTCAACAGCGCCCTCTACTGCCTCAACGCTGGATTTCCGCACCCACATTCCTAAACGTAATCTGCTCATATAGGTCCCCTCTACTTGCCTTTGCATTTTTGACATATATTTTAGGACCACCCTGTATCTGACATATATCATAATGTAACTCTCTTATTTATGAACTGATCTGGATGTGACTGAGTATGTGTATAGGACATACGTAGGTCTTGACCGAGTTCGTTGGACAGCTGCATCCGCCATCTTGTTTCAAAATGGCGACCAGTTAAAAAAAATTTAATTTAAAAAAAATCAGAAATATGTACAAAAACATTATAAATTGAAAAACATGTTTCTGTTAAGTGTTAGAACTTAATACAAAGATTCTGTAACATGTTTTTGTTTTTGCTATATCTTAAAAAATGGCTGAGATATGGCAGTTTGAAATTCTAGGTTGGCTGAGATTTTGAAACAATCTGATATTTGTTATTCTGTAACTCTCGTATTTATGAACCGTTATGATTGTGACTGATCATGTGTACAGAACATACCAATGTTTCGACCGAGTTCGTTGGCCAGGTTCATGCGCCATCTTGTTTCAAAATGGCGGCAAGTTTAAATTTTTTGTACAAATTAAAAAGATGTATAAAAAATTATAAATTGGAAAAGTTGTTGTCATTAAATGTTAAATCGTGATACAAGGATTTCGCAACATTTGTTGTTTTGGATTTATCTTTAAAAATGGCAGAGATATGGCAGTTTGAAATTCTTGGGTGGCCGACATTTTGAAACAATCTGATTTTTGTTATGCTGTAATTCTCATTCAAATTCAGTATTAACCCAAAACTAGGATTGAATTTTCTAGAGTCGAGTTCCAAGCAATTTAGCTTCGGGTGTTTGAGTAAAATTAGAATTTTTAAAAACATGGTCTATGAAAGCTACCTTTTCCTCCCGCTACAGGCCGGAAGGACTTTTTTGTATGTATTTACCATCAATAATATAATTTGCATAGATATTTCTTAAAATTTTGATTAAATGATTCGTTAAATGCTTTATTCTCGTGATAACACATGAATGCGACTACATTTTCCACCAATTTTTCATAGAATTGTAAATGTGTGAAAAGAAGCGTTTTGGTACCTTTTTAAAATTGCATTGATAATAAAAATTAACATTTAATAGCTTAAAATTTAAAAAATATATATTAAATTTTACATTTTAAAAATGACAACTTAAAAATACGAGCATTCTAGTTTTTTTAATCTACTGATATAAATTACCTAAAAATATGAATAATCTTAAGATTAATTTCAGAAATTTAGTTAATTTTTTTTGAACGAACGTAAGTGTTTTTCCCATTCATCAAATATAATATTCCAAGTACAATTTAAAATATTACTAAATTTATTGAAAAGGATTTCTGTAATTAATTTTTTTAATTTTTCTTTTCCCGATTTCTAACATAAATATCTTTCATTACTTCTACTATGTCTGAAGGTAATTTAAATATTAGAAATTTAATCTCGATTTCAAGCAAACGAAGACATTTTTTTTCTGTACGGCAAATAAAACTATTTGTCTGAGTATTAATTTTAAATGAGTGTTTAAAGTCTGATTTTTCTTAAATATGAGTTTTAAAGATTAATTTATGAAAAATACCTTATTTTATGGATTCTTAGTTATAACATTTATTGAAATATGGTAATTTATTAAAGTTACATGATTAACAAAGACATTGTTTATTTCAAATACGGAAAATTTTGTCTGACTTTGTTAAATATATTTAATTTTTAAACTTGTCAAAAAAAGGCTTGGTAAAATTACAAGAAATTCACTCTGCACCACTCTCTGGAATGCAAGAAATCCATTTAAACTGCGGTCAGTAATGTTCGCACAAAAATCAGTTTACAGAAATCTCTAATGACATACGGCAAAACGTCAAACCAATAAACTTCACAAAAAAATTTCACAAACGTAATTCAACAAATCCGACACAAAACAAACCAACCCACAGACAATAGTATCTTATTCTAATCTGTCAACAGCGGGGCAAACTTCCACCAGTAAAAAGGAATAAAAATTTTTGCCTTCTTCTTGCACTAATTTTTCATAAATACGGCTTTTAAATACGATTGCAGTTTCTATTAAAATTTACTGGGGGAAGTTTGCCCCGTTGGTAAGGCTCTGTCTGTCAACCAACAATTCCAATCACAATCTAATCTTATTCCCTCAAAAGAAGCTCAATTTCCAGAACCATGCATTCTGCCCGTACCAGACCCGAGCACAGAAGCTGTGGAAAAAAAATTAAGAAACAAACCTCATTTTTCGCTTCACCAAATTTGACGCCGCCAAGCGTGTCGCTTGTTCTAGGATTTAATCGACCTTTTCTTAAGTATTCTCCTTCATAAAATATATTTTAAAAGTATTGTAAATCCAGCATTGTCACCTTGTCAAATTACTGTAGACTTCTGGCTCTCAACGTGAATTTATTGCTATTTGAAACATGGTAACTAATTGCCCAGGTGCTGTTTACATCTTCGTGCGAACTTTTATTGGGTTCGTTTTACACATTAATTAAATTTATAAAAATACATAAAAATAGATAATTGCATGTTAGTAATCAGACTTTGTAATTTTACTATGGTTCTTTCCAGAGATACTTAAAAATTGACTTTTATTGTTATATAGTTCAGAGTATGTTTTGGGAAAATAATATAAAGTTTGTATTCGCATTATTGCGAATGAGTGAAATTGCTTTACTTTCCATCATTAGGTTATACAGAAGATAATGTACAAATATAAAAATAGTAAGAATTAATTTATTATTCAGAAAAGTATAATGACATTTACATATTAGGTAATATTTTACCATTGATTTTATATGTGTAATCAAATCTAGCACAAAATTAAATCATGGAGTCAAAAATAGTACTTACCCCAAGTATGTTTTTGTACTGTAATCATGCAACACTTACGATAATTGTGTAATCTGTATCTAAATTGCTGATGGATTAGTCGTTTGTACCTCAAAAGAAAACCTTCTAATATATTTTTTTCTGTTAGTCTGGACATTAATCTAATCCAATCCCAAATACAGTATCTCACATAAGAAACATAAAGAACACAATGCTGTAAATAAATTTAACAATCATTCAATATTCTGCTGAGGAATACTTAGCAATGGTTAGGTTTCCAAACTTTCATTGTAGTATTTGTAAATCACAAATGAGTGAAAATGCTACAATGTAGTGTTATCGTTATCATACAGTGACCACTTGAATCACAAAGATATAATTTTTGAGAATCGCATTTTTTAAAACTCATAAGTTTATATAAACAAATTTTAAAACTCTAAGAAAGAGTGCAATTAAAAATGATAGCTAAACTAAAAGCTTTTATGAATATAAATACCAGTAAATGCACATTAAAAAACGCAGAAAATATGCAACTACTTCATTATTGACGGATAACCATTATTAAATGTATAAAATATATGATCGAATGGGCATGAGAAATAAATGTTTGTTGGTAACGGTAGTAGTAGTAGTAAATAATAAAGGGTGAGTAATTTTTAACGATTTTTATCAATATTTTTTACAAGTAACTAGATATAAAATGTGAACAACAAGAAGAAAAGTCTATAAAAATTTTCATTTTTATTGTTATTCCGTTAATGAACACAAAATATTTATAAAGTACAATGCTTTATAGAATTTGTACTGAATAATGCGATATAAAAAAAAAAAAAAACTCAAGCAAAAAAAAAAAAAAAAAATGTGTTTCTTATTCCTCGGCTAAATGCATTTAAATAGGGTTTAAAGAAAATTCATCGAGTTTTATGCAGACTACAAACAGTAAAAAATATGACCAATATCTATAATCCATACAGGCATTAACTCACGATGTTTATTTCTTTGAATGCTTTAGTAAGTTAAGAATATAATTCGTTAGCGGAACAATTTGAAGCAAGTGCGTTGAAATAAAATATTTGAGTATTCGTTAATGAGAAGACTGGAAATTCCCTAAAACTGAAACTATTATGTGAGGATTTTAATTATTTTAAAATTTTCATTCGTGTAACTATAATAAAGGTACCATTTCTTTCGCAATTCTTATGTTTTATTTTCAAATGTGAAATATAATTAGATAATACTTTGAATTTTAAACATATTTAATGCTATCATGAGGGTGAATTGCATTATTTAAATTTTATAATCTAGCAACGAATATCTGCTTGCCTTTGCAAGAATTGCGTATCATTTTACATAAAATAATTCATGTAAACGCAAAATGAAACTTTGATTATTCAGAATTTTTATCGGTTACAAAATGAAAAATGCACGTTTTTGAAATACTATTTCTTACTTTAGACGCATTTTGCACATTTAAATAAAAAATGGCAATAAAGTAATTGCCTTACACGGCTATTTTCAGTAAAACAATAATTTTACTCTGAAATTAACTATTTTAAAGAACATGTAATTGTATATGCTTAAATATTGGCAAAATATGTATGGAAATATGTATAAACTATCTCAAAATGTGTAATTAAAAAAATATTTTATATAATGATAATGTCCATACAATGCATTGTCCTATTTCATTAACTAAGCTAGTGCGTAAAGTTATCAGCGTAAAAATATATGGTTAACACGGGAAAATAAAATTTATACTCTGTTAGATTTTATTATTTTTTTTTACCTTCTTGTAGATATGATCTGACGTGTTGTGATAATCAGGTGAAATAACTCATTTTAAGGATAATAATACACCTCAATATTTCAGAAAACATATATAGTTACTAATTAAAACTTATGAAAGCTGATGAACTTTCTATTGTATAAAATAGCATAACGTTATTATAAATGTTCAATAGCCACTATAAAATGTCTAATATATATTTAAAATACTAATTGTAATTTTTACAGACTGGATCAAAAAAATTATTATTATATCTTTTTTTTCGGAAAAGATAGATATATCTTATTTAATTAATAAACTTTAAGCATTTGTTTAAATTGATAATATTATTCGTATTAAATTTTATTATAAGAAGATTGAAAAGTATTTTTGTCTTCATCATGCAAATCGAGTAAATTGTCAAAAGTTGTTTGTAGCAAAATAGGGCTAAATGATTTTGTTTTATCAATATTTTACGCTAAGATATCTTTTTTAATTACAAATTAATTTTATTTGTTATATTCAAAAAATATAACAAATGAATTTTACGTTGCACTATCTATTACAGTCCGTTTTAAAATGCATGAAATAATGGCATTTTAAGTTTTACTTGAAAGCATTGCCAATGTAAATTTTGAATCTCCCAACAAAGAATGTGGTTTTCAAGTTTTCAAATAGAAATCGACAAAGATTATGTGTATTCTTGAAATCTCATATGACATGAACAGTCATTATGCTAGTCATTAGAACAGTCAATACATAAATATAAATACTATATATATTTATATAATGACTAAATATACTAATAATAGCGGAGTTTCGCTTCAATTTTGACAGATATGTATTTATATACGTATGAAGAGAAATAATGTTTTTATAAATATATTACATATTACAGATATATAGATGATTGCTTGTTGGTATAACTTAATGTTACAGACACTAATTTTAACTTAAGTGATTACACGACCTGCGAAAGTATCTGAATCGTTTGAAAAACAAATATTGCGCATTTAACTGTGGCTTTCAACTAGAAATTTTCTTGTAATACGTTGTATCTCTTATTATAAAGTTATATCTCTTCCTGCTACTGACTTCTTATTTGTACTTATATTTTTACTATACAAATATCGGGAATATTTTAGTTTCAAAAACATCGGTCATTCTTCCCATTTTATGTTTCACTTTTTAATGTAAAAAAATATTTATATCTAAGCCGTAAATAAATTTCCACGCATAAGTTTCTTTCTAAGTAATACATTTTTTCTTGAACTGCACTAAAATCAAGAAATAATAGTTTCCAAAAGAAGAACAAATATTTAAGTTTTTTTTCCTGCTAATGAATTAGATTTTTATTTTGTGTGGTGATATTTACTGAAAAGTAATACTCAATGCAAAATGGGAGCGCTGGTAACCAGTTTACTAAAAACATATTATTAAAGTGTGATAATTTGCGTCTGATCATTTTTGTTATTGCAATGCGTTAAATTCCTTCAATTAATGTTTATAAATAACACACATCTATCAAAGTTTTTAACGATAAAAAATAAAGTTATTTATAAGGCATGATTTTTAATTTTTTAACATTCCTTTTCGATAAGACAATACTTATATGAGTCTCTGTATTTTACACACTTTTATTTAACTTAACACCAGATCCGCGTAGATAGTCAATTTGACCCAAATTGGAGTTTAATTTGTCACCGTGCAAAAAATATTAATAAAAAAAATATTTTCATTTCTCACGTTTAATAGTTTAAGGTAAACAACAACTTAACGAATTAGAAAAGGCATAGCATAAATAATTTCCCATTGATAAACTATACCTAGAACCGCGAAACGTGTCAGCTTGACCCGTAATAAGTTTTATAAATGACGAAAAAGAGATGCATTTTCTCGGAAATAAATTTATCAATGTTAAACGAAAGTTCGTCGTATTTATCAGATAAAGACGAAGAATAAGGAGTTCGAACAAACGACACTTACACTCAGGGAAATCTGGAAAAGAAATCAGCATTAAAGTGCGCATTGAAATTTGGAAATAAAGAAGTCGGCAAAGATGGTACAAGTTGGGACGTTGTAAAAATTGTTACTAACGACAAAGGATGAAAAGCACAGCATAATGTTTTGAAGGAAGTTATGGGCCTAACACCATATCCTAAAACGCAAAATTATGGCTAACATTGCGTGAAGTTCCTGGAGACTGTTCACAGATGATAGGTTATTGAAGCATTTAAAAAAATGTACCTAAGAGGAAGCTCATCGACAGATTCAGAAAAATGAATGAGTTATTACTTTGGGAAAAATTGAACAAAACAAATAAATTCTGTGTCATGTTCCGGTTGGCCGTAGATGTTGATTCAAAATATCTTATAATGGATTCCGTATCTTAGAAAAATAACCAAAGTCCATCTAACGTTTCTCTTTCTGAACATGCAGTACTGCAACTAATAAGTCCATAGGAGAACAAAGGTAGAAATGTCACTACATGCATTTTTTTTTACAACACAGATGCTTGCAGAATCGTTGAAATCCAAAAACAAAGCCTACTAGTAAATGTAAAACGCTCAAGAAGAGAAGTACCAGTGTCTCTGTAAAAATGTCAAAATCGGAATTGCATGCGACTACAGTACTCACCCATTAATACATCAGTCAAACTAACTGCTTACCAGGTTAAACAAAGACAAAAATGTTTTGTTGCTAAACAGTCTACATCCAACTGTCGAAATTTTAGCTAATTCTAAAAAAGTACCAGATATATTTGCCCACTACAACGTAACGCAACTAAATTCGGTGTAGATGTGATTGACCAGATGACAAGGAAGTATATTGCCACGTCCGCTTCACGAAAGTGGCTGATTCATAATAAATATGCCATTGTAATGTTTTGGATGTTGCTGTTATCATTGCTTGGGTTTTATGCAAAGATTTAACTGGAAAATCTATTAGTAGACGGCAAGTTATTCAAGACTTAGCTGAAAAATTACGAGAAAAGTTCGTGCTCTCCCGGCACAAAATGTGTCATTTGTATGCTAAGCAACAAATAAAAACGATGCGATGGAAAACTAAAAACTAAGTATAAACACGTCCGATGTCACACTTCAAAATGTGAAAATTAAATCTAAGGTATTTTTGCAAAAAATAATACACCTATTTGTAATAAATGTACAAAACATATTGCGAAGTTTTGCATGCAATGAATATCTATATATTTAAAACGCTAAGCGATTTCTTTCGACAATCCGTGAGAACAAACTACTGAATCAAATTACATCATTCTTTTTTTAAATGAAAGCTATTTGGACACAGATTTGTTATCGTGCATTCGTTTGTTCGAAAATTTAATTAATTAACCGTAATTTTCAATTAAACTTTTACGTGTGCTAATGACGTCATAATCGGATAACGCCTACTGTTCCGAAGCACAGAGTTTATTTTCTAAACTCTGTGGTTGAATAAAAGAGAAATAATAAATATTAAAAGCACGCGTTTTTAAGGCCGAATTTGTTAATTTGCAAGTTAAATTCCGGTAAAAATACTTATCCGCGTGTTTTATAAGCGAATAAAAATTCATATTTATTTTGACGTCACGGGAATATTGTCCATTGGGTTTATTTTATCATTATGCATTATAACTTTGTTGATGCCATTTTTTCATTACAATTAAATACAAAATATATTTATATTTGTGTGCATGGTGTTTAAGTATTAATGTAAGTTATATGAAGTACGTGTGAAAAGTTTGCGCCGATGAAAATGACGTTATGCTTAGCTTGAAGTGCATTTTAACATTGATAAAACTAAAGAGAAAAATGTATATGATTGTGTTAACATGACATAATTTTACTGATTTTTGCATTCATAATTATAAAGATTAGAATTGGAGCCGTCATTGATTTCTTCATCTTGATTGCATACCTTGATTACATGTTACCAATTGCTTTTTTTTAAATTATAGGATAGAATATTTCCTTTTTTAATAAAAAAAAATCACAAAAGTAAAGGATTTCAGGAAATTTAAAGTTATGAAAAATAGTGTTATGGTAGAAAAAAATCTTGAAATAATTATTGTATTTTTAGCTAGAATAAACAATGTAAGACTAATATTTCATAGGAATTATTTTGGTAGATTTATTATAAGTTCATTTAACAGTTCATTATTAGCGCAAAGTCCTATTTCTTTCACTGTGAATTTCTCTTTCGATGTCAAAAAAAGTTTTTCCACTTTTGGACGCCAGCCAAAATACAGTGGCAATTTTTAGAAATGTACAACAGTTGTGACAACAAAGGCGCTATCGCTTTAACTTTCATCGCGCTTACATCACTTCGAAATACTACAAATTTCTATTTTTTACTACATTTTACAATTTCAATTCTTACATCATCAATTAGAAAAAAAATTAGCTTTCGATTGAAATTTATTTGAAAACTGCCGATTAATTTAACGACTTTTTAAATAATTTTCAAGCATGAAAATTTTTCAATTCTATCTTGTCAATGACCACCAGTTTACTTCAATAATGTAAAATAGTCCCTGGGAAAGTTGCCACAATTGAAAATAGATTTCCCTAACCATCATAAAAAGTGAATTTTTTAAAAAAAGTGATAAATCATAAGATCAGAATATCCATAAGATAGAACATTTTGGCGCTAAACAAAAATCTGTCAGGAGGGGGAAAAAAAAAAAAAAGACTATTTTTAGTTTATGTTGAACATAAAATTGATATGTTGAATTCGTTGATGAATATGTTCCATCAGATATCAGGATATACTAGGAATTGCATTTTTTTTTTTTTTTTTTACATTTGCCAAATGTATAATAGGAAAAATATCCCCGACTGTGATGGAAAAGGGATAATCATCCTGATTATGTCAAGGAACCGAAGAAACCATACAAATAAATTACACTTGAAAACATTAAAAATCTCCCTCATCTGCAGATAGATTTATTACTGTAAAAAACTTCTTAATCTTTGCATAAAAATTGATTAGCTTAAAACAATGGATGCGTTTTAGAAGATATGGATTTGAAACGAACAATGATTAAAGAGGACATTTTAAAACTTTTAATTTAATCATTTTAAAACTTTTTTAACGTCGAATTTCGACGGTGCTTTTGGGCAGATGCAATGCACATGCGGATAAAAGCTCATTCGGTTGCATTATCACAGGGGGGGGGGAGATGTGTGCTTTATTTACTATGTTCTGTTATTTACTGAATATGATATGAACGTAGGAATATACTATTTGTGTATACTTCATAGGTCCATGAATTTTTTTTCTTGCCGTGGGAAATATGGTGGTAATGTCAAACTGATTTGCATTACACATTTATTTACGGATTGTTTGTTTGGAGTTTGCATCGGAAATAGTACTGTATTTGACTGGGGGAAAATTTAAATAAAATATTTGAAAGAGTGTTTTATACTCACCCCTTCATAAATAATAAAGAAGCTTATTTTACTGATATTGTTATAGTAATTTTTGCGTCAAGTTTTGTCGGGTTCCATCTAGTAAATAATAAATTGAATAATATAAATCTGTGAAACTAGTACGTTACTGGCATTTTCTTTATATTTCTTTATATTATTCTTATAAATTATGCCTAAATGTATTTGGATAAGATGATCTATTTTATACTAAAGTTATGAAGTCTAAGTTTTTTTTGTTTAAAATATATATTATTATACTTAATGACATACAATTTTGAACATCATTTTCTATATTGTTAAGTAATTTCTGCTGACTTAATATTATATAAATGTTCAGAAATATTGATTATTTTATAAGATATAATGTTTTAGGTAACTAAATTAAACATTTTTTGCATAGTTATATATGTTTTCCTATCTAGGGTAAAACTGACACGCTCCGCGGTTCTAGTGTTAATTCTGTATCAGTATGTAAATACGGGACTTTGTAATTTACGTTCAATCACTTTTTTGTGTGCTAACGTTATAGGAAGTATGCACCAAAACTGCATACACAGTAAGTATCCAATGATAAATGGCAGAGGTGGATCAAAACTGAGGTCACGTCATTAAGTTCGAGAAAAGACTGTTTTACCTGTTGTTTGTAATCTAGTAGATCCTATATCTATAAAATAGCTGCGCAAGCACAAACGTCATGTTTTTATTTGTATTAGTGTTAAATTGCTGAACGTTAGTATATTGTAATAACTATTGTATTCTTTATTATTCGTGACTATTTTGTATATCATTACTTTTTACAAAATATTTCTTGATTATCTACATTGTTTTGAATCTCTAGTCTGGATAATCATCTTTAAAGAAGCGACAATATCTGATACTATTATCGTCTGCCATTGTGAACACCATCGAATAATCAACAGAATTATATCAATTTCCGTTTGCTTCTAATAAAAGTGTGGAAATATTAGTTATAATGGAGTGAAAGTTTATGGTAAATATTGAAATATATATGGATAATGCAGTTTCTTCACCCATCTATCAAAATACGTGGGTTTCAAGCCACCTAAGTTACTAAACCTTATAAAATAATTTTCACCCCATTTTATTATTCATTACATGCTTTTTTTATGTAACTTTACTTTAGTTTTGTGTGTAAAGATGGAATTTTGTAATCCAATTTTCACTCAATATCTGAGGTGCTAAAATTATAAAATTAGGTACACAGGTGTTTTCCGGTAACAATACATTTTATTATGCTTAGAGATAATGTATTTTTTCAATATAGGAGCATTGGCGAGATAAAAAAAATGTCCTTCGAGAGAGAAGGAATTACATATAAATTTATCATCTGCGCATTCTTCTCTGAGTATATATTGTGAATCTTTACTCACTCAGGGAAGATGTATCTTATTTACCAGATTTTTTTGTCAAATATTTTTGATACAGTTTGTTTTAATAAAAAATATTTATATTTAAAAACATTCATTATATCATTTTAGTTTCGGGAGAAAAAGCAATAATGCTTACATAGTGCTTACATAATGCTTATATATTTTTACTACCGAAACTAAAATGATATTCTGAATGTTTTTAAATATGCATATTTTATCCAAACAAACTGTATCAAAAATATGTGGCAATAAATCTGGTAAACAAAATACATCTTCCCTGAGTGAGTAAAGATTCACAGTATATCTCAGGAGAATGCACAGATGGTAGACTTTGTCGTATCTAATGACGTCATCATAAAAGCTCGTGTATTGCCCATATCAACTTCGTCCAGAAGATGGCGCAGTTGAGTCAATTTTTTGCCCCGATTCTCGTATTAAGTTGGTACGCTTACTATGTATGCAGTTTTAGTATGCATATATGTGTCTGATTCCGATGGTTATACAATATTTGCATATTTTCAAAATTTAATTACCAAGTACTAAATTAGATTGTTTAAAAGTTTTTTTAAAAAATTCAGGCAATATCTATTTTATAAATGTATTACCACGTGTCTTAATCATAACTATGTATTTATATGTTACAATAATGTAAATTAACACGTGAAGTAATATGAAAATATCTTTTTTTTTTATTTCCATTGCCATGTCTTATAGAAAAATGGATCAAAAATTAATATTTTTATATAATAATAATAATAATAATAATAATAATAATAATAATAATGTCTATGTATTTTTACACCTATCCATTAATTTTGTACCTTTAATATGTCATTTTCCATAGGGATGCGACGTCGTATAATAAATGTGAATTTTTAATTATAAAATTTATAACATTATCAATTTTGAATATTTCTAGTCTTAATTCACCAATAGAAGTGTATTTCTTAAATGACTACTTTATTTAACTTAATTTTACATATTTCTAAATAAAATTATAATATTTTTTTTCCTGAAAATTGGAAAAATAAATAAGTACATCGTGATGTGAAGTTCAACATAGAAAAAAAAATGAAAAACTCCACTATACTAAAAGCTTCAGATTACATACTAAGAGAATATTTTGAATGTCTCCAATGCATATTTATATTGGAAATCGTTTTTCTTTAGAAGGAGAAGAAAATCTTTTACTTCATAAATTTTCGTATCGCTAAATCCACAATATGATAATATTTGACTTTTAAACTTTCATATCTTATATTTGAATATCTTAAAATTCTACTTCCCCCCACACTCTATTGAAACAACTCTTCTACATAACTGATTTTGCCGATATATACTTTCACAAACTTAGATTATGAAGCGTACCAATAAATTCGGTTGAGATATTATGCATGAATAAGATATATATATTTCTTTAGGTTTTACATTAAAACATATTTTACGATTTGCGAAGCCCCTTTTACTGCAATGCAAACTCGGATTCTATTAAATATTTGCTAAATAACTTCTTAGTATTTAAAAGTGTACTATTTGCGATTTGAATTATTCATTTACATATGTCACATTCAGTGTCTGCTCGTGACAGGATCTTTTTGAGGCATTAAATACATGGCTGAAAAATTTATTATTTTCATACCTTTATTTTTAAAAAGAAATATCTTCCTTGTTTAACAGTAGAACTTTCTGCTATTAAATAAGGCAAAAATTTCTTTGAAAAAGATAGTGGTAAGAATAGAATAAATTTGGCATGTTTGCAGTTATTGCCCCCCCCCCCCACCAAAAAAAAAAAAAAAATAAAAAATACAGTCACGATCCACCAATCGTCACATCTGTTAAAAAATGCTTCTTTCATACTTATTAGAATTACAGTATTTAAATTGATATACTTTGATTAAGTGAGTATCTTATCGCATATTGCACTTTACAACTTCAAAAAGACAGTTATAGAAATTGCAGAGCAATGCACATTTGCATATATTTTAGATTTGTAACATATTAAACAATAATGCTCTTACACATACAAAGGATGATATTTCGGCAGCTTCCAAAGAAAGCACACTCAAAGTTTTATTTAAATGAATAATTTACATAATTCTCATAAGTTATTATTATCATCAGTTTTATTGGCATTTTTATTACAGAAAAAAGCAGTTCGCTTAATTTTGTGAAACTTTTCATAGGATCATATTCTGACTGTAAGATTTTTATTACGTAATTCTGAAATATCCAACAGTAAATATCCACTTTTTATTCATTCATCCGTAGTGAATTTCTTTTTTAGGGGGATTCCAAAAGAGATTTTACTAACTTTTAGGGGAGAAAGGCACACCAGAACAAACAATTTTCTCATAAAACAGTGGAGTCGTAATCCAGTTATTCATTCAAAAATAAAGCATGTCTCACTCTAATAAGAACATAAATATTGTTCATAACAATAAAGATATTTTAAAGCAATTATCAACACTTTGTGTGGAATATTGTTGCATTAGGGCTGGAAGAACACAATAATTTGGTAAGTGACATAGTATATAATCAACCACAGTACGACACATTAGAAGCCTAGTTCACCAATGTTTAGATGTGGATGGTGCCCACCAGTTCCCGTGATATCGATTTATTTTACAGAAATAAATGTAATTATGCTGCAATATTCTTTAAAATTTATTCGTCAATGTTGAAATTTTTTATCAACAATCCATGCTAACTTTGGTGAGACACCATGTACATATTACTGAATAAATGGATGGCGATATTAGGTTCCCTAACATAAGTTGTATATTGAAAGAGAGTTCTATATCACCCTTAAATACCGTACGATATTTTATAATCATCATATATATATAATTTATATGGCATCTATTATTCCCTAAAATTTCTTTAAAACTTTTATGTATGTTTGGCTGAGAGCCGGAATCGGCGCTTCGGTAATTTGATGATGAATTTGTTAATTATATTAACTTATTTTTTTAATTATATTAATTATAAGAATTATAATTATAGTGTTAATTATAAGAATTTTTTAATCATATTAACACACTTTATAATTACCTATCTTTAAATTGAAGATTTGGTTAGATTTGTTGCATGAACTTTTTTAATGTATTTTGTATTCAAAGTTATTATATATATATATATATATATATACGAGAGAAATAAATAGACAGATAGATACAGGGTGTCCCGTCCCATCTACGACCGATGTCCAATTCGTAAATCGTTAGTTTTAGACGTTGAGTTCCAATTGAAAAAGTGGTTCAAATATTAAAATCATATTAAAAAAATCCTTTTATACGGCGTTTCGTTCCTATAAGTTACATTTAGAAAATATTTCTCCATGCACTAACACGTAAAACAGTAAGAATCTATTTTTGTGCGACAAAAACTCGCCGAGTTATAATATTTTAGCTTTCATGCATTTAAAAATGTTTTCTGACATTAAAAACGGAAAATGCGTTTTTATGTCGAAAACGTCAAAAAAAAAAAAAAAAAAAAAATCTTAAAATTGAAAGTATTATAGCTTGTTTTGGTCGTAGAAGAAAAAAAAATTGTTAATTTACTTTTTTGAGCAAGGAGAAAATTTTTCCAAGTATACTTATAAGAATCAGAGAGCGTATAGTAATCTAAAATGCGTTGCTTTATATAAAAAAACTACATTGGTGTAAATGGAATTTCATATAATAATGATCAATATTTAAAATACAATGGCAGTTTGGATTGTACATCTAAAGCTACTTATTTTAGAAGTACTTTATTGATCAACAAAAGGAGGAGACACCTTGTATGACTATTCCATGTAATGTTGGGGTATTTGAAATTCTCTAACGAATGTACATTTATGCTAAAATCCTTTTCTAAATTGACACTTAATAATAAATTAATAAAATCTAAATTGGTTGATTACATTTATCTGTATGATAGAGGCTGTACTCTTATGATAGTGGAGTACTTTAATTTTTATAGCCACATAATCCCCAAAACTGTATGCGTTTTTACAAAACTATTAACTTATTAATTCACAGAAACGTTTAATTTATGTCTTCTTAATTCAATTATACTTTAAAATTGAGGCGTTATTTACAAAGATGATAGTTGTTATATTTCGTTCAGGATCCCATGCAGTAATACTTGCATTATGATACATAGGATCGTATAGATTGTTTGTCAATTATTAGCTTAATTCAAAACACTGCTATGCTATATTTATGTACAAAACTAGTGACAACAAAATTGATGCTTAATCTTTATACAATTGGAAATATGTAGCTTCGATTACGAAAACTAAATTTTGTCAAAATTCGAAATTCGTAAAAAAAATAGAGCAAAAGAAGCATTTTTTATGAAACGTTTTTAGAAAATGAATTTTTATATATTTTTAATAATGTACATTTTGTTTTAGAACTTATAATCTCAAAAGTCATTTTAAAATCTTTCGAAAATTGTACGTTGAAAATAAATTTGTTTCTCTTGTTAAATAATGTAACATTTTTAGATTACTTAAAAGGCTAAATGTTTTACCACCAATAAGACACCAAACGTTTTTTAAGACATCAAACGTTCTACACAATTCCTTGAAAAAGTGTCATGTTAAAGAATTTTTTTAATAGAATTACACAAGTTGACTCTAATTTTAAGTCTTATTTTAAATCTAATTCAGAAATCAGATTTTCCAAGCAATATTTCTAAACTATAAATATTGAAAGCAATTTTTTTATTTTTTCATCTTAATATCTTGTGCAGAAGGATTAAAACAAAAATTTTAATTTTAAACTTACAAATATATACACTCGTTATTAATTTATTTACAATTAAAGTACTTTTTATATCCATTTTAGAAATGTTCGAAAAAGTAAATATTTTACTTCCGATTTTAGTACAATAGGCTGTATTATTTTTCAGAGAAATGTTTATCCAAACACTTCAGAAATTAGCATTAATTTCGCTTAATTTATTTTTTGAATCTAATTCATTTTACCATAACACTTTTCGGATACTACTAATTTTACGATATACATATTTTTCGCGAAACAAATAATAAAATTTTTGTCTTTACTAAAATTTACATCTACAGACATATTCACATCACAGAATTATCATGTGTGGTTAGTGCAATATCGTGTAAAATTTGCCTAATATGAAACTGTCGTAATCAAATATAACTGAAACTTTCAACAAAGATGGAAATATGAAGCTACAAATCATCAGATCAGTCTATTTAGAAAATCCTACATAATCTCTAATCTAATCAAAAGTTTTCTCGGCAAAGAAATTTCTGGACAATCAGCTAAGTAGTATTTGCACAGTTTATGTAATACTTTGAATTATGCCGTAGCTTACCTATGCACCAAACTGATTGTTTACGAACTTAGAAGAGGAGTGTTAATTATTTATGTTTGGCTTGTATTGCACTGTTTTTGTGAACGTTTGAGAAGATTTATGATTTGTACGTCTTTATTGATGCATTTTCACTAAATACAGAGAATTCTTCTACAGAAAACAGAGATTTCTTTTTTTTTTTTTTTTTTTTTTTTTACTATACGAACACATAAAGATCTTGAAACAATATAAATGTTCAAAGCGCTTCATATTACGTGCGGGCCATAAATTGTTTATCTGTTTTTTGGACGTAAAGAACGTTTTCTCTAGAATGTGCAGTAGAATACGGATTTTAGAACATTTTTGAAAAAAAAAACGCTACTTAAATAATTAATTTAATAACACGTAGAGAGTATGGAAAAAAAGAAGATATACCTCATTCATTTTAATTGCCAATTTGTCGCAAAGAAAGACGAGGATTCGATTGTAATTTATGCCTTCTGTCAATTTAATAAAAGTAGCTTATGACTTGTGATCGTACTGAAATTGTACCAAGCTCGGAAATGCTCAAAACGATCACCCAATTTCCACAGCATATTTAGATTTTTGGTACATTTTACCTTCCGTGAAGCCATTCAGTCAAATAATTTGTGATTCATAAAGCTTTAAAGTTTGGAACTTCTAATGTTGAATTTCTTTTTAAATGTTGCAAAACAAACTCAGTGCGGGTAATTCGTAACGCATAACTCTAAAAATACTTATAAGATTGATGTGTAGTTTTGTATTCGTATATTTGAATCTTCTAGAAATTGATTTCTGTTAAAAATTTCTATACGTGATTATATTATGTTCAAAAATCATTTTCATATTATGTATATTTGTGAAATTAAAATATGAAGTATAAAAATATAAATTTTTGAACAGGAATAGATTTCTAGAAGTTTCAAATATGTGAATCGAATTTCATTTTACTCATGCATGCCGACAGTGTTGTGCTCATGATTGACTTTCCATCTTGTGCTGCGTGGTTGTAGCCTTGTCATATAAGAGTGAGAGAATGCTAGACTGGATGTCGTCTGAAAGGCTTAATTGGTAAAGCACTTGGTGCGCTGTACCAAGGAATCCGGGATCGAAAACCGGTCTGGACATTTTTTCACTCTAATGGTTGTACGCTGTTTAGTAAAGTGATAATTCCCATCCTTTGTATTTCATTTATTTACAGCGTAATTTCATCTCTGCTGAAAAATTAATTAGTGTAGGAATTTAACATTTGGAGTTTCAAATTTTATATCTTTATCATTCATAAACTGTTAGACCGAATGCCTGATAGTTTGGTATTCAAAAGTCAAAAGTAACGGAACTTTCAATTATGCATTCGAAATTTGATGTTTGCATTGTAAGCTTCTGAATTAGGTATAATTACATCAAGAAAAAGGCCTACATAACGTTATTATTCAGCATAAATTGAAAAAAGACATAATTTTCAAGCAAATAGTTACTTTGCGTTTTCTCTGTGACAATTTGGCGATTAAAATGTGTCAGGTGTATATTTTTCTTTTGACAAAGACTGCACAACCGACAGTTTTGTTAATGAAAATATAAAGATGAAATTAAAAGATGATAGTTTTAATTTTTTATTTAAAATTTAGAATACTTTTAAACCATATTCTGTGCTTAATGTGATAATAGCATAGGGAAAACCCTTTGGAAATTCAACAAGCAAAACAAATTGTTATCATTTTTATATGTATGTTTATTTATTTAGAATCAAATCAAATATTTTAATAATATACAGTACTGACATTTCTAATATAGATATTTCAGCGAAAATTAACAAAATCAATGTAATATTATCTACTAAACAGCACTGCTAAAATTTGCAGCAAACTGTCCAGTCATTTGACCGTTTTTGTAGAAAACGGTTACATAACCGTAATTTAACCCCATTCTGACCATATTATTGCCTATATTATGGTAAGAATAGAGTTAAATTATGGTTATGTATCCATTTTCTATAAAAACGGTCGAATGACTGGACAGTTTGCTGCAAATTTTTAACAGTGAGAAGTTTAAAAAGTACGAATTGCTGCAGTAGTAAGAACCCTCTTCTTTAATACTAAATTTTTTTATATAACACTTTCACATACTCCAACAAGCTGGCTCTATAATAATCGTTTCAGGAACTGCATTAATTAACGTTTGTGTCTATCATGCTCTTTTGAAGAATATCTAGTTGCTTTTTTTCGTATTTTTTCCAACATTCAAACTTCTCAATCAAAATGTGTGTTATAATTATCTATATTTTTTATTAAGTAATGTATTTCTTTTTAATTCATGAGAAAATTAACTTTTGATATTGTGCAAGACAAAATGTAGTTTGTAAACTTGTTTTTAAAACAAAATTTTTTATACTGTTTAAAACATCAGTTAATAAAAATTCTTAGTTTGAATTAACATATTGCTAAAAATAAAAAGTATGCAATTATTTTATATGACTTACTTGATTCAAGATGAAGTTTATTGAAAAATTTTGAAGATTATATTTTACAACTTTTAATGTGACAATAGCTTCCCTAGTACTGTTTATGTCTTAGGGCAAAATTATTTTCGTTCAATATTGCATATTTGAAAAAACAACTGGCATATATTATTGTTTAGCGTCAGTGAAACAAAGTTCCTACAGTTCTGAATATTATAAGCCAAAAATAAAATTTGTGAAAACATAAATATGTAAATTAAAGAATACTTTTATCATACGGATTTTATTTAGATATCACTAAATCATCAGAATTATAAATATGGGGATAATTATCGGGATAATAAAGCAAGAATAAAGATAAACATTATTTTTGTATCTCAGTTTAAATAAAAAGAAATTGCAAAAATCGTGTGTTTTTGTCCCTATAACTTTTTCTTTTTAAACATAGACTTTTTTTAATAAGTTTTTTTTTTTTTTTTTTTTTTTTTTAAATCACCGATTTCTGTTTTTACCAAAATAAATAAAGGGAAAAATAAGTAATATTTTTTTAAGACGTAGGACAGTTTTTTTTTTTTTTTTTTTTTTTTTTTTCTTTTTACAAACAGATGCACTGTGCTTTAAAAATTCGAATCCTTTCAAAACATTTTGAGAATCTAAATGTAATTTCTTTCTCCTTGTTTAACCTCGAATAAATGCCTAATGAACCTTATTTATGAAACGAAATATTTCACTAAAATTTGCATGTCTTAGTAATAATTTCAACTAAATAATTATTGCAAGAAAATTCATTAAAGTTATTTTTAAATTGTAAAGCATAAAACTCCTTTCAATATCTAAATAAAATTTTGGCAAAAACATTTGATATCATGTTTTGTTATTAACTCTGTCATTTTTCACCATAAACGCAAATTTGTGATTCTATTTTCTCAGTAAATCATCTTAATACCATAAGAAACGTTTGATATTCCAGCATGATAGTACAAAACCTATTTATGAATATCAAGAATTGACAGTGTTAAACATTACCTCTTGAAATAAAGGCAAACAAATTCTGAATAAATCCATAAAATTAAGAGATGCGCAATCGTTTCCAAAACACTTTGTTTTTCTTCGTCAGCCGCAAAGAAGACATGCTACTACTGCTGCTGGCGTTATGTATCTCTAATTCTATGGTGTTATTAAGACTTTTCGTCATTTATTTGCGTATCACACCAGTTTGTTCAAAATTCTTTCGTCAGCTTTTAATGTTTTAAACTGCGTTAAATGTATATAACTATATGCTTTAAAATAATACATGTATTGCTGAGAACAGCAATTTCTTGAACGAGTAATCAACTGTTTAATAACAGTGTACTATATAATTCTATTGTTTATTTTATACATAATTTTGCACACTTTTAAAATTACAAATACTAGTTATAAAATTTGGATGAACCCATTTACACCCAATGTTTTACATTAAAATTTCACCAATTCAAGACAAATGTTAATTGACTTCTCAAATATTTAGTATTATCATTTTCAACCATTACATGCCATGGATGAAATATCAACCGTA
Organism: Maratus michaelseni; assembly: GCA_963931845.1. Lineage (NCBI taxonomy): Eukaryota > Metazoa > Arthropoda > Arachnida > Araneae > Salticidae > Maratus > Maratus michaelseni. Next base: position 340,014,645 of record OZ007587.1, on the reverse strand, counting down.
ATGAAAATATATTGCAAAACTTTTCGATTAAAATTGCTTTTCAATGTACTTACTGAAGTCATATTTCGTTGTACACAAATCTTTCAAAAAGGTATCCATTCTATAGAACGTTATTTTTTATGAAACTGTACACATTTGCATTATGAAATTTTATAAGAAAAGTATACATAATACTTTTTCAATTAAGAAATATTCAATTATATTTCATTTAGAAAAATTGAATTTTTTTTTTATATACCTTTATTAAATTAGATAAAAATTGTTGTCAATATCTTATTGATATCAAGCTCCTATGCAAAGACACCTATTTATGATGAAATTATATAATATAACGTTTTATTAGTCTATCTTAAAATGAATTTTTAACATTTTGAAGTACTGAATGTGATATTATGTTATGTTTATTTGTGTATTTGTGCAATAAATCATGGAATTGGATTTATATACATTTCCATAATTTTAATGTAAATGCAGGTATGTCTTTCGTATTTTCATGAGACCTGATTTTATTATAATGTAAGTTATTTTATAAGTTCTGCAAGTAATAATATTAATCTATATAAACAAATAATTAATTTCGAATCAAATTAAATAGTAAGTAATGTAATACGTATTATCAAAATGAATTTTCTTTACAAAGCAAGAAAAATCGTTTTGTTTATGGGATAGTAATGTATTTTTTAAATTTATTTTAAATATAGGAGAATTATTTACCAAAAATAAATAAAAATTCCTATATCTGATTATTACTTCAAATGAAATCTTTAAAATATGTGAAGCTACCCGAATATTTCCGATTAATGTTTGATTAGCAAATTTACATTATTAACAAAATAACTATTTCATTTTCTGTGATATGGCATATTTCGAAATCTAATTTGATTTTACATTAATCAATACAGGCCTTTAAGGATTTAATGATACTTATTAAGTGCAGAATAAACTTTGATACAATTACTTTCAGCTTAAATTTCCCGAAGAATGAATGTTGAAAGATAATTACCGAAAATGAAATGAAAGATTATCAGAGATACAAGTATTACGTTTATAAGTATTAAAGTTTACAGGAAGAATCTTAAGTAGTACAAATTTCTCCTTGAACAAATATTTATAACCAATTTCAAGTCCTCATTAAATAGCTCTGAAATATCTTACTTGAAATCTTTAACAAAAGTTTAATCTGTTTCAAATAAATAATACTTTTAAAGGGGTCGTTTATAATGCTGGACTTGCAGAAAATAACACATAATTTATGAAATGCATTTTTTAAGGAAGTCCAATAAATATGTGAACTACTAAAGTCATTACTAACATATACTTATTTAAATATTTCACATATTTCTAAGAAGTCTCGACGAGTCTTCTCATATTCTAAGAAGTCTCGAAAAAACCGGAATTGTAAATTATTACATATTTTGCAAATAAATATTAAAATTGAAATCTATTGCATACAAATAATATTTTTAGAATTTGATACAGAAAGCAATTGAATTAGATGCCTGATTTTAGATTATTTTTGAGAATATGTTATTAATAAAAGGAATTAATAAGAAAACAATATCAAAATAAATATTTACATTTTTCAAATCGGAGTCATAAAAGTTCGAAAGATTCTACGATGAAGTATTTAATCAAAATTTTTATTGCACTAGCCGATTCTTTTGGTGTTGCCCAGTCCCGTCAAAAAGTAATACGAAACGCGAAGTCACTCTAAAAACCGCGGTACTAAACCGTTCTCTGGTATCCCTTTCGTCTTTCAGAAATTAAGTATAGAGACTAAGTGGAAGTAAACTCATACTGCTCCTCAAATGTCTCGATAATTTGATTCAAAGCGGTTCAGTTGTTGGTAAGAAATTTAAATATATATCGTCTGGTTTTCAAAAAAATTGCATTTTCGGAACTCCAAAAATAAACAACGTGCATACTGTGAGTTTGAAATCGATACCTTCAATTGTTTTCTTAATATTCGAGGAAAAATGAAATGGGAATATTTCGGTGTCTGGGATTATGAAATCGATAACTTTTTTCTGCGGTTTCCATATAGCTATTTTCGGAACCCGAGAAAATAAGTCATATAAATATTCATAAATGGCGGTAACCAAGGGCTTAAAAAATGATACTGAAGTTTTTCTAGATCTTGGGAACCCTGGGAAGAAAGTTAGAAAAGATTTCGTTTGAATCGGACCAATATTAAATGCAAAGACTTTTAGGGTTATTTTAAACCGCCTGGGGCGGACTCTGTTTTAAACAAACCTCTTTCCGAATGAAACTCCAGCACCTGTCTCCGATTCTTACTTTATCGTGTAGCAGGCGTGCTGTGCACGCATTGATAATCTTTTAGTTCCACTTTTCACCGCCAGGGAACACCAAATCTAAGTCTTAATTAGCTATCTATATAGTAATTACTTCTGCTTAGTTGAAATAATCAAGTCCCGTTGAAATGGGGAACGTAGCACTAAGGAAAATAAATCCTCCTCTCCCTGTAGATGGATATTCATAAATTGTGGTTACTAAGGCATAAAAATGACACCGAAGTATATTTAGTACTTGGGAGATCTGGGGAGAATATTAGAAAATATTTTGTTTGTATCAGACCAATTTAAAATGCAAAATACTTTACTTCCACCTTCCTCCGATAGGAGGCGCGCTTTGTTCTAAACAAACATCTTTCTCGACGAAACTGCGGCACGTGTCCCTGCTGCCTACGACACCATATAGAAGGCGTGCTATGTCCGCGCTCTAAATTCTTTTAGTTTCAATTTCTACCGCCAGGGGTGCCAAATCTGTATCTTAATTTCTCAAGTATAACTTAATTAATTCCTGTTAAATTAAATGAACCAATTCTCGTTGAAATTTGGCCCATACAATTTGAAAAAATAAATCCGCCAATCACAATTGCCCAGTTGACTTCCAGTCGTGTCAACAATCCTCTCAGCTACCAATCGCAAATGCCCTCCAACGGTGTTGGATTTCCTATGGGCGATTTATGACGTTATTTGAAACAAAAAACGCTGCAAAATGAAAAAACTTTAAAAAACATAACACGTAATGTTGGTAGATGACAAGTAACAAATTCATTCTTGCAGCACACGTGAAGCGCGAAATTATCCCTCTTTGTGTTTGTTTTATGCCGCTATTGCTACAGCTAAAATAACTTTAGATGATTTTTTAATATGAACTCATTTTGCGATATTTCCGCCTTTTGAGCTCATATATCGGCAAAGGTTTTATTTTATTTTTATTTTTTAACCCAGTATTTGCGGAAATCTATGAAGAGTCACACTTCCCAAAAAACATTTTTCAAGGAGATGTTTTATCACCCACCAGTGCTGAACGCGAACATCAATCACTCTTTATTAAGCCACAGAAAATCACAATCAAATTAATAAGAATAAGTAAAGAATTAAATTGAAATTGCGACTTTTCGCGTACAGCTCATGTTTTTACTCGATTATTTACTTTTCAAATTATATTACATTTTAGAAATGCGTTATAGTATTTAAGAAATTAGAGTTAAGAAATGTTCCATTGTTACTTAAACTGTAGAATAAGCTACTAATTCTAGTAGTTTATCCATGTTAACTACTCGACAGTTTTGTTTTAAAGAAATAAACATGAAATAGTTTCCCTTTCCCTTTTCAATAAATGTTTCGAACTAGAAGGAAAACAATGAACAAGAGAATACAATAATTATCGTTTTGAAGATAGCAATCTTTGAAATTTTATTTATTTATTTTGGCAATTTTACCCATTGCCCATTGGTAACAACAAATTATTTTTCCGAATGATATAGGAAAACAAATAATAGCATTTTGGTATTTATAAAATTTTGCATATGCAGTTTCATTTATATTAAAATTTGTTGTTTTCCCACTTAAAAATTCATGCAACAAACCACACATATGTATTTGTGCCTAGTAACAGCTTAATATCTTATATTTCGTATGTTACAAACATCAAGAACGTTATTAAATCATCACTTAAAATGTAAATACAAGTTAATATATATCCTCTTGAACAAATATAAAAACTAATTTTTAAGAAACCTAAAACAATTCTTCTTCTTTTTTTTTGCATTCTAAATATTTGATTAAACATAAACTTAAGCCTGGAAAACTTGTAGAAAATGTTTTTATGTGTGAATTATGTACATATGTGTACATGCTATGTGAAACAACGTGCATTTCATTGCTACCAACTTATACCCTTTTTGGCACCTTTAAAAAATTATAGAAAGTTTTGCGTATTTTAATCTCAGAATTTTTGCGAATAAATAAGAGACAAATTTCTAATCTATATATTCTAAAATATAACTCGTAAATGTTGGCATATGTGGAATATGAGAAAATAGTGCAAATTTTTAACATAAACAAGACTTCACTAATTTATTTGAGGAAAATTCATTTCATTAAATGAATATAGATTGTTATGAATTGAATGAAAGAGATTTTTACTGTTATAGTTATAAATCCAAAGAAAATAAGACAATGAATCAAATAAAAAATAAATGAATAAATAATGAATAAATAAATTTCGCTTTGTTTTGTTTGAATAATGGATGAATGCGACGTAGGTAACCGTATTGGTTATAAATAACGTACGATGAATAAAACCAATTCTGCTTTACCCATGATATTGCTTCATCCTAAAGCTATTTACAACTGCATAAATATTTTAAAAGCACTTTTAGACAATCTACGAATATCCTAACATTTAAACAGATATTCCACAGTACATTTCCAATATGTATTACAATACATACTCCTTTTATATGTTTTGTTATTTTTTGTATCAAGAATGTTTTTAAGAATTCATTTATATGCAAATTTATTCTACAAGTTCCTGAAAACCTTCAAAATATGTTATCGAAATAACTTAAATATTTGCAATCATTAAAATATGGTGTAAGAAACATTAATATAGATTCTTATATATTTATATTTAAACAAAAGATAAATATATCTACTGTAAGACTATTAAATGTCAAAGAAATTTTGTATTAAGCAAAATTTAGTCGGAATATATAAACGAGTAATTATTTTGACTGTTAGTCAGAATAATTAGTTTGACTGTTATAATTTTAAAATATTAATAATTCTTTATAATTATGATGCTTACAGCTTATAATGCTTACTTATGATTCTTACGAGAATTTTATGATTCAGATTCAGATTCAGATTCAACCAGGCAAGGAAGTCTACTATATGCTTTAGCCTTTGCAAGCTCTGCTTGGCAAGTTTATTGATTAAAAAAATACATATTTGACAAAGCAGTCCTCATGCTGGCATGCTGAAATTATTATACCTCTAAGCTTTGCAAAAGGCCGAGATTTGACATTCCATTAGTCTTAGATGAATTTACAAATTAAGTATAATTTTTTAGTACAAGTAAGCAATGAAATTTGAGATAACAATTTAACTTTTGGATGGAAATATTTGAAAAATAAAAGATGAAACGAGTCATAACAGAATACACATTTCTCTCCAGAAGAAACAGATGGAATGCCATTAATTTTTTATGTAAGAATAATATGTTTTATCTATATATAAATTCTTGAAGTACGGACATTTTAAGTATATGTTAGATTATTATTTAACTTATTGTATATAGGTCAGAACCTCATCTAGAAGTTCAGATACAATCAGTATAGATATGAAATAGTATGTAGCTCTTTGAGCACAAAAATACAAAAAAAAAATTAATTTAAGTATACATATAAAAAATTCAATTTGAGTGCTAATTAAATAAATGACTCTTTACAGTTTTAAATGCTAACAGAACAGAATATGATAAATAAATAACTCTGTGATTACGACCTATAATTAGTATGAATATGATATAAATTACTCTTTGAGTACTGGTTGAAAAATGACCACATTCATAATATTTGAATGCATAGAATAAGAATGAACATAATAAAATAGTGTATTACTGTTTCAGTGCAAGCTTAAAATAAATATAGATATATAAATTCTCTTTGAGTGCTAACTGTATTTATAATTTTTCAATGATAATAAATTTTATATAGTGCTATAAACTTATTAAATAGAAACATAATAAAATAAAATAATTATACATCTCTTTTAGTGCAGGGCAAACCTTTTTTTTATATATTCTAATGCATACTGTATTAATGTAAAATAATATATAACTCTTTGAGTGCAAAATCTGATTTCTAACTTAAGTTCAAAAGTTCTGAATTTGATGACACCTACAGTATTGAACATTTAAAAAATATTCGTCATTACTGAGAGAGCTTAATTTGCAGAAAAGTCACCATTAATGAGAGTTAAAAGTTTTTTGAAAGTTACAAATTGTTAGTGGAAAATATTTTAAACGTAGAGACAGTGGAGTTTCTCAATAAAATTCTTCGTCACCAGGGAAAGCATCATCATCATCATCATCACCACCAATGATGTGTACTTATGTCATTTGGCATAACAATTGGGTTTTTTCTATTAAGGACATGAACCTAATTATCTTTTGAAGCATTGAGGAATTCACCGAGATTGATTGGAACCAATTCGACAAAGAGATGGCGTCTGGTTTCCTCAAATGTAGAGTAGCCGTCAATGAGCATGTGAGAATGTAATGTAGCGAATCCCGTCTTGCGCCACAAGTGCACCTTGAAGACAAAACTTTATTAATTTCAATTAAAAACGCCGGGAAAGGGCCATGAGTGATAGCGAATATATATAAGTATCGATGACTTAGAAGATAATCATCTGAAAATTTTGGCTTCAATGCTTATGTATATCGTCCAGTGAGACATAAGTCCCAATCACGTTGCCGTGAGTTATGTAAAGTTTGCTTTAATATTCTCTTAAGATATGAGGATGGATATGGTATAAATATTTCTGGTATTAATGAGTTTGGGTCAGTTGCTTCCTTTGCTAACCGATCCACTAATTCATTACCTGTTATTCCTGAATGTCCTTTGACTCATTGTAGATAAATTTTTTGTGTTGCTCCTTGCAGAGATTAGATTATTTGGCTGATTATTATATTTTTGTAGATATATCTTTTAGTGCTGATATTGTATATTGGCGATCTGATTTTATAACTATTTTGCGATATTTTGATTGTTTTGACCATTGTATTGAGTCCAATATCGACAGCTGTTCCGCTTAATACGTTGAGTTTTCTTTCTGTACTATTTGCATAAACCGCGCCGATTTCAGTTTTGGAGCCATCCGTGTATATTTGCACATCTGTCTCTATTTTACTTTGTGTGATACTTTGGGTGCATCTTTACTTTGTGTGATGACACTTCCAGTCTCAGTATCATTCCTTGGTCTGCAATCTGTTTCAGTTTTAAAGGTAGTGGAGGAATTCCTGTCAGGACATTTAGAGCCAATGTAGGAAATTTTTTATATGCTCCAGAAATTAGTAGCAGGCAATGACGCTGAATAGATGAGAGCAGGCGGAAGCCACATGTGACTTTTGTAATCTTGGAAACGATCATTTCTCACGAATGCATCCCTCCATCCATCTCTCCTATCCGCATCATTTTACATGTATGATGACTGATATAAGTACATATTACTCAGTTTTTGTTCTGTATTAAAACTTTCACGTTTTTATCTCAATTGATAATTTTGAAACTCATTTTTATTGAGGATTTGGCGCTTCAAACTTGATATTCTATTTTAACTAATAAAAAAGAACATAAAGAACCTTTCAAAGATTTATGCATGCACATGTATAGATATTCCAATTATAAAACTTAAATTTTCATACAGAAATCGTTATGTTAATAAATACGTAAAGAATATATATTAAAACTTGAACTTTGTATCAAGTGTAATACCAGTGTATCCTAAATTACGATCATATGACACGTTTCAAAATTCCACCTGAATTTAATTTTTGTACATAATGAATGCGAGATTTTACGAGATACATCCACAGATAAAGTACATGGTGATTCATTAGTTAAGTATACATCTTTCAGATGTTGTAACACAGGAACCGTATAAGGCACGTTTCCCAAATGCAAGCCGTAAGGTAGGTATACTCATTAAAGTTTTTAGCCATTGGGAAAATGCTTGTTGTTTTCGGTCGAAAATGGACCTCATGACGTCGTCACTTTATTGACGTCGTTATTTTCTTGACGTCGTCACTTTATTGACTTCGTCATTTTATTAATGTCGTCTTTTTTACTTTTTTAAGCGTTTTTAAAGAAATTCTCAAACTTTAGAAGATTTTTTAAAAAAAATAGGCAATAGCAATGCATAAAATCGTTACAAAAATGTTAAAGTTTCAAAAAGGATAGATTCAAATTATCAGATATTGAAAAAAAACCGAATTCAAAAATTAACGTCGGATGAGAAATCGTCTTATAAAGCAAAAAAAAAAAAAACGTTAAAGTTAAAGAAAAATTAACACAAGAGTTAAAGTTATTGTAGGAAAGACCCGATAAAATATTTTTGTTTCTGTTTTCAGTAATATATTGTAAATTTGGTACTTTAGTATTATAGCGGCCCCCAAGGAGGAATCGCCAAGCGGCCAAGGTTAATCGCCAAATTATAAAGCATGTATGACATTACGATAATATATGATATATATATATATATATATAACATTTCTTGACGTACGTGGCCAAGTCATAGTCATATATGATGCATATATGATGTACATATATGACATGTGTATATGATGTATATACGACATATAAGACGTAAATAATATGTGTATAATGACGTATATGAGTGTTTGTAATATATATATGCGTATAGAGGATGCATATATAAACTTTGCTATGATCTTGGCGAAATAAACTGCAACCTTGGCATCATCATAATTGTGGAAGGCCGCTATAACACGAATGTATGGTAATTTTTGTTTTAAGCTTTCGGAACATTTTTCCAATGGTTATTGTAATTTGTTAAATTATAATTTTTTTCCCCGCTGCTGTTCGAAGTGACATGGGCGATAGCTAGCGTGTCATGCGAAAATCAGTAGAAATGGCTCGGTCTCCTGTGGAAAAGGCATTTTGTGTGCTTGAATTGAGCAAAACGGAATCGGCCATCATTGTGCAATGGCATTTTCGAACACGATTTGGAAAAGAACCTATAACCAGAATATCCATTTATGATAACTTTACAAAAAATTTTGAAGCTGCGTGCTGCTTGTGCTGACTGGACTGACATGGATTACCGGTTTGGTGTGTGCCATGTGACTAACGATGAGCACGTAGATTTTTTAAACCATTCATAAATGGAAACCCTGTATAACAATGTAGTACAATTACATGGTATACTTGAATTGAAACTCCTATCATTTTAACACTATTTATAGTTAAGTGTTAGCATGAATTTTGTGGAAGCTCACCAAAAAAAGAGCTGATGTATAAAACGAATCTGCTAAAAAAAAAACCCATTTTTTAAAATGAGAGAAATTTACTATTGGTTTGTTAAAAAAAAAAAAAATAAGTAAACGGGAGTGAGTAAAAGAAAATACGGAAAAACATTGTCTTGATAATTTTATAATGATGTCAAACTCTATTTAAAGTTCTTACACTACTGTATGTCTTGCTTTGCGAATGATTACTTGCACGGTTTAACATTTTTATGACTCATAATGAACAAATCACCTGTGTTTATTTACTCTAATGGATTGAGATATTTTGTTAATTTAACTTCCACTGAAAATATCTCAGAATCTATACATTGTTGAATGAAACTCATGTTTCAAGCGAACAATCTTTTTGAAAGATCTTTCTAAAAATGTAAATTTTATGCAATTTTATTCGAAAAAATAATTTTGAAAAGAAATTGGCGACTTGGCATACGAAAATTTGTTTTTCTCAGTCATATGACTTGCGCTTTTATTATAGAGATTACGCATGATAGGATTTAACAGAATACCCGCATAGCATGCATGGTCGCAGTGACGTCACTGTGACGTTACTGCGAGTCACAATTGTCACGGCACATCTGTGACCAAAATGCCACCCTTCAGAGAGGTCACATTGTGACTTAAGTGTGAACTTCCTTAAAAACTCTAAAAAACATACAGGACTATTTCAAAACATGTTATTTATAGTCAAAAATACTTTTCTGGTCAATTTTTAAATTTTTGTGACGTCATTGCAAGTCACGCATGTTACGTTATACCTGTTACTAAAATATACTACCCTATCGTGAACTCACACTGTAGCAAAAATGTGAATTTTAAAAATATTTGAAAATGAGAAGAAACATTTTACTTAGTGCCATCTTTCTTCATTTGACACATTTGAGAGCCATTGACCTTAGTACTTTTTGTTGCCCTTTGTAAATTAATTTATAGTCACTTATTCCTTTATCTAGCTAAAAAAATGATCTGCATATATATATATATATATATATATATATATATATATATATATATATATATATAATTTTTTGTAACTATGCAATTGTAGATTATCATACAAAGGTAATTAGATATGAAAACTAGAAAACGTTTTTAATTTTATAATTTATTTTTTAATTTGAAAAAAGTTTTATTTTCTATGAAAAATTAATAATTTGTGTTAAAACAACTTTAAACAATTGTATCAATTATAAATTACTTCTACTATTGATAATGGCTGAAAAATAATATAGTGGAAGGAGGTGCTTGTTCATTGCGAAGTGCCATTAAAATGTGAAGCCACAATGTGGTCAAAATGTAAATACAGATAATGGGATATACTGAGAAAATTAAAGTTTATTTTTTGTATGCTAGTGCTTTATTTAAATTGCTGTGTACCTTTATGGATGAAGTAGACTATGAATATCATAAACGTATAAAATTAGTAATTTGCTCCTCTTAGAAGTATAAAACTATTTCATTTTATCTCCAGAAATTTCCATATAATTTTTTTAGCTATTCAAGCCTTATTTAAAAAAAATAAAATCAATTCTCTAGGCATTATTTAATAAAAAAATTACATTTAGTAAACTTGACATAAAATAAAAGAAAATAAATGGAATTATTTCAGTGAATTGCACATCTGTTAACAGGAAGTTGAAAACATTTTTTTTTTTATGATTGCTAAGTAAATTGACCAGCTGCTCAATATTTGTAAAATGAACTCGCCGAAATTATCGTCTGCGGTGAAGCTATTTCGAAAAGTGGTTGGTTTCATTCGAAGAGTTTATTTATTAAGTCAAAGAGTTGCAAGGATATGGTTTCCCATTTCGTTTCATGTTCTGTTTTTGTTTAGTGCTAATGCAGACCACTAAACAGTAAAACACGACATTTAATTGTTGGAACGGAACATGCAAAAAATGTTCTCTTGAAAAAACCGTCGTTTTATCGGATTTAAGAATTCAGATTAAAATATAAGTCCGAAAATGCTTACAATTGCGTTGGCGGTTATGATATGTATTCGTCAATGCTCTTGTAATGTTTTTGTACTTAATTTACTTGAAAAACACTTGTATTCCTCGGATTACTTCCATGATGCCATAAAGAATTACGTTTGCTAAAAAAAGCTATGTAAAAATGTTATTTTTTCAATCTCCATAATTAAAGTGTAGAAAGAACACCAACAGCAAAGCTTGAAATTTTTTTGTTGTTATGTATACTAGTAAGAATTTAAATATTAATTAAATGTTAACTATCTGATATTAATATTAGATTTATTATTTTTTAATTGTATCATATAAATTATCTGTATTGTTAAAGCAATTCAAAATATCAGTAATGTTCACTAAACTGCATTCTAAAACTTATACAGTAAATCTCAAATCAGATTGTACGGTATACTATGTATTATGGTATCAGAATCATAGAAAATGTTACTGTGGTTCTTGGCCCGGAATCAAACATCAAGCCAGATATATATCATGTCATTGGCGTCATTATATATTACTATCGATGAATCGTAAATTATTAGAAAATGGTACAATTTCTTCACATCAGATGCTAAATAGAATGGCTGTGGTGCAGTGCGTTATCAACAAAAAATGATCGGTGTTACCAAAAAATAATCTATTGCAAAACTTATTATTTAAAAAAAGATAACAGTTTCATAAATATAGGTATATATTTTTTTTAAATAAATTATTATTTTTTTTTAATTAGCAAAAAAATGTTCTTATTTTTTATAGTTATCATTTATAGATAAAGTAATAGCAGTCAAATACTGCAGTAATTAAAACGTAATTAAAACACATATAGTATTTAAAATAGAGGTCCCATGCATGATTTATAGCATGATATCAAGATATGTCATGCATGATGTCAAGATATGTCAACATTACGTGCATAAAAATAATCAATATTGATAAAATAATAAAATAATTATTCAGTTTAGGTAATTTTTCCAGTTGTGTTATCGAATTTTTTTACCGTAAAAATTTATATTTAAGTTCTGCATTTAGTATTCTATCAAAAACTATAAATGAAATAATTTGTAAAGAAAAAATATATAATCTTTTTTTGCGTTTATGATCTTAATTTTAAATTCCATTTGCTCCGAAAAATGTTTTACTGCTTGATACAATGTTTATTATTTAATAATATCTCACAATAGATAGATCTATTATTTAAATGGATTCCAAACATAAATATTTCACAATGCTTATTTTAAAATCCATATTTATATTTTCATTAAAGTTGTTCTCAAATCCAAAATAACTAATTTCTGACATATTTCTGAATTAGTTTTTATTCGGAAACACATGAAATTGGCAGGTGTTCTTAATCAGAATATATTTAATAGAATGGCGTTTTCCATTTTTTGATAACGGCAGAAGATGTTTCAGAAAACACTATCAAAGTCGGTGTTTTGAACCGAATTTCCGACGCGAAGCGTGAGAAACGGGAAAAACGTGACCGAAATTGATCTTAAGTATTTCATTTATCTAAAAATGGAAAACGCTATTCATTCCATATCTCTTTAATAATCAGGCATGCAAGTGCCATGCGTTTAAAAATTTGTTCATAAATGTGCCAGAAAGTTTCGTGATACTGAGAGAGGGGAAATATGGCAAAGTATACACATTCACAAGACTTCAATAACATAACAGCAAAATAGCATAGTTTTAATTATTGTCAATATTTTTCGTGGTTACATACAACTAATGAAATAGAAGTTAATTTAAAAAGTTGTTATTTGCACAATCGAATTTCATATTACTGAAATATTTACTTTTATTATAATTTTTAATAGATTCATCTATTATTTTTAATTTAGTATGCGTTTTTTACATTTATAATTTTCTTGCTTAACGGTTACATTATCCGGTTTCCCAATCAGATGCAAAGTTTTAATTTGAATACGAATTGCATAAATAAAAATTATTGCCGATCCAATCCTTATCGTCGATCTTATCAGGATTTGGTAAAATCTTGTTATCCGAATCTATGCGAAATCATTTATCAGGTTCGGTCGGGTTGTGGGCCTACAGATTTTTTTTTGTTGTTGTTGTTGGGTTAGGGTAAGAATATGGGTTGAATCGAAATATAATTTCAGTCAACCATGATTCATGTTCAAGTCGACATTCAACCATGTTCAAGAAGTATATAACCGGATTCGTGCATGACTCTATATCCGCGTATGCAAGATTCTATTCCGAAAAAGACTTACAATAAAAACATTATACCCGACTCGGGTCAGATCGGGTTCACGAAAATCAGGTCACCCGACCACTAATCCAAATCTATTCTGTAGCCAAAAAAATCCAAAAAGATCGATCCGAACTTTCTGGATTGGATTCGGGTAAAATCTGGTCACCCTATCCGATGCAGATTCGTCACATTTTTCACATTTAAGTCGCACGGTGACTTCACAAAGTAGTCACATTGTGAGGTCACAGAAAGCCTTGAAAACGGCCATAACGACCTCACATTTATGTCACAGTGACTTCACATCGGCGTCCCTTGACGTCACGACGACGGTCACAAAGTCACAGTGTGACTTCACACTGACGTCGCCGTGACGTCACCATGCCTTACGGGTAAAGAAAACTTTCATTAATAAATTTTTAAGTTTTGATAGATTTTGATAAAATTTCAAATAACTCGACAAAATTATGCAACGATTATATATATTAAATTTCAATTCATTCAGTTGAGTAGTTTTTGCGCTGTTATATTCAGACAGACGGACGAACCAGACCACGACTATAGGTGCTACCTATATATATAATTACGAACGCACCTAAACAGTTCTGCTCATTTCGCTCATGGCAGACGATATAATTCATTTCACTGCAATAATAAAGATGATTTTTTTATATTGTGAAAATAGTTATAAAACGAACGGACCTCCTATGTCACATTTAACGTACAGTTTCCAACTTATTTTAATTAAAGAAATGAAAAATGTTTAAAAAAATCAAATTAAAAATAGTTCCCTGATGTATTTGAAATATAAAGAGTCAAAGTATATTTTATATGACAAACGTTTACATAGAATACTAGCTGATGTTCGCTCGTCCTGCCGGTCGTTTTCGAGTGGGGACCAGATACAAAGTGCAGCGTATCACTACGACTTCACTTGGGGCCCGGAAAGTGCATTTTACATGCAACCAGAAAAATATAAATAAAATACATTAAATTAAAAGTATACGGAAATAAGTAATAATAATATAAAATAAGCCCTTAAATAAAGATTTCGCGACATAAATATTTTTTTCTGATCCCCCTGACAAAATACTACTGGGCTCTACCCTTGATTATCTAGGGGTGGGGCCCAAGTAGTACTTTGTATCTGGGCCCCAATCGGAAGCGACTGGCTAGTATATAATAAAAAAATCAGCACGAGTTCTCTTTTCCGTCTAATCTTTCACAATCGAGTTCACAGCCGATGTTGCCCACGAACTCGCTTGCTCTAAAATCGCTGGGGGAAATATATGATAAGCGACTTTTTTTGTAGATTTGTAAAGCGGAGTTTCACATTCTTACTTAAAAACTGATGCTGAGATATGGCACAATTACCTAAAACTGTCGACACACAGTGTAAACCCCTTTATAGATTACCCCTTGATAGATTAGCTTGTAAAATTGCTGAAATACATATTTAACTATTTTCTAGTACCTTTGTTATCCTAAATTTAACGCTCCTACCTATTACTGATATATCACAAAATAACATAAGAAATTCGACCCCCATTTAACCCTCTTTAGGGGCAGAATTTCTAAAATCGCAGAAATATATGTTTAACTATTTTTAGTAGATTTGTTATCCTGAATCTGTGATTTCAACCTCATAACTAAAAATGCTGCTTAGATATGGCAAACCTTTGAAATGACCTAAACTTTTCGACCCCCATTTAGCCCCCTTAATGGGTGAATTTCTAAAATCACTGAAATATATGTTTAATTATTTTTATAGCAGATTTGTTATTCTGAATTTCACGCTCTTATCCAAAACTACTGATGAGATATGGTGAAAAGGGGAAATCATAAAAAAATGACAACCCCCCCCCCCCATTTGACCCTTTTAGTAGTTAAATTTCCAAAATCGCCTGAAATACATGTTTAACTATTCTTTAGTAGATTTGTTATCCCGAAATTCACGCTCCTAACTGTAACTTCTACTGAGATATGGCAAAATGGCGTAAAACATTTGACCCCGATTTGAACCCCCCTTAGTGTCTGAATTTCTAAAATCGCTGAAATACGTGTTTATCTATATTTTTTGTATATTTTTTATCCCGAATTCCGAGCTCCTAACTAAATGCTGCTGAGATAAAGCGAACATGCAAAATGACCTAAAACTTTCGACCCCCTATTTAACCCCCTTAATGGATGAGTTTTTAAAATCGCTGAAATATGTGTTTAATTATTTTTTAGTAGATTTGTTATCATGAATTTCACTTTCCTATCTAAAACTTCTGCTGATATATGGCGAAAACGCGAAATGACTAAAAACTTTCGACCCCCATATAACCAAAGAATATTTACTCCGTAAAGAAGATTCACTCCCATAGGCGTAATGTAAAACGCATCGAGTCAAATCGGCAGAAGGAACAGTAATGCGCGATAGACAACTTTACAGGGGAGTAAGCGCAAACCAACCGGTGGTTTTTACTTTTTTTTCGGTCATTTTGCTTTTCGTCATTCTTTATTCTGTTATTCTAAATTACGGAGATAATTACTTCATATAAGTAGAAACTCCTTTCAAAACATCAGATAATATTTA
Organism: Maratus michaelseni; assembly: GCA_963931845.1. Classification (NCBI taxonomy): domain Eukaryota; kingdom Metazoa; phylum Arthropoda; class Arachnida; order Araneae; family Salticidae; genus Maratus; species Maratus michaelseni. The sequence continues at coordinate 339,998,522 of OZ007587.1, read as the reverse complement.
CAATTTAAATTTGAATGATTAAATAGCTAAAATATTTCTAAAAAAAAAACAGTTAATTTTTTTTTTTAAATCAGCCAATAATATATATCACAAAACAATAATGTGTGAAAGCTTATTGTTTCTTCGAAATGAGGGAAATGATATATATATTTTTTAAAACAAGGCTTTTGTAAATCTACATTTGATTATTAGTAGACAGGGTTGATAAAAATCATGATTTTTTTTTAAATAAAAAAAAATCTGATTTATTTGATTTCAATCGGATTTTTTTAATTAAAATTATTTGTGTACTGTGCATGTATTTATTTTATTTTCTCTGTTATACTTTGTTTTTTAAAACAAAGCTTTTGTAAATCTATATTTGATTAATAGTAGATATTGTGAATATACTAATTTCACACATATTTAAAAGGAAATACAACAAAAAAAATAACTTGTATAAGTGATGTTTTGAAATGAATTCTAACATTATTAAAACATTTCTCAGACATTTTAAAAAGATATATTTGTAAAATTCCACTATTATTAAAATTTTAGTATTTTGTGTCAATTGGAATAATATTTTGCATTTTTTCCCACCATTCTTAAGTTGTATTAAAGTAAATGATTATTTACAACTTAATTGAAAAAATAATTACACCACAGCGATTTTTATCTTCCTTTTCTATTGCTAGTGGAATAATCGTTAACAAAGTTTGTATTTTTAGAAGAACCATTTCATATATTTTAACAATACTTTTTCCTGTATGTATAAGAATGATTTATGAAAAGTAAAGCATATTTCACTTTTGTATTTCTGAAACGAATAACTTCACCTTTTGTTATTAACCCCATCATTCCATTTTTGCACCATATCCTTTAAATTTGTTTTTCTAATTTTAATTAAATGACAAAGACAGGTATTTTTTTTTTTTTAAATCAGCCAATAATATGTATCACAAAACAATATTAATTTGTGAAAGCTTATTGTTTTTTCGAAATGAGGGAAGTTATATTTTGTTTTTTAAAACAAAGCTTTTGTAAATCTATATTTGATTATTATTAGATATTGTGAATATACTAAATTCACACATATTTAAAAGGAAATACAACAAAAAAAATAATTTGTATAAGTGATGTTTTGAAATGAATTCTAACAATATTAAAACCTTTCTCAGACTTTTTAAAAAGATATATTTGTAAAATTCCACTATTATTAAAATTTTAGTCTTTTGTGTCAATTGGAATAATATTTTGCATTCCCCCCCCCCCATTCTTAAGTTGTATTAAAGTAAATGATTATTTACAACTTAATTGAAAAAATAATTACACCACAGCGATTTTTATCTTCCTTTTCTATTGCTAGTGGAATAATCGTTAACAAAGTTTGTATTTTTAGAAGAACCATTTCATATATTTTAACAATACTTTTTCCTGTATGTATAAGAATGATTTATGAAAAGTAAAGCATATTTCACTTTTGTATTTCTGAAACGAATAACTTCACCTTTTGTTATTAACCCCATCATTCCATTTTTGCACCATATCCTTTAAATTTGTTTTTCTAATTTTAATTAAATGACAAAGACAGGTATTTTTTTTTTTTTTTAAATCAGCCAATAATATGTATCACAAAACAATATTAATTTGTGAAAGCTTATTGTTTTTTCGAAATGAGGGAAGTTATATTTTGTTTTTTAAAACAAAGCTTTTGTAAATCTATATTTGATTATTATTAGATATTGTGAATATACTAAATTCACACATATTTAAAAGGAAATACAACAAAAAAAATAATTTGTATAAGTGATGTTTTGAAATGAATTCTAACAATATTAAAACCTTTCTCAGACTTTTTAAAAAGATATATTTGTAAAATTCCACTATTATTAAAATTTTAGTCTTTTGTGTCAATTGGAATAATATTTTGCATTCCCCCCCCCCCATTCTTAAGTTGTATTAAAGTAAATGATTATTTACAACTTAATTGAAAAAATAATTACACCACAGCGATTTTTTTATTTCTTTTTTATTGCAAGTGGAATAATCGTTAACAAAGTTTGTATTTTTAGAAGATCCATTTCATATATTTTAACAATACTTTTTCCTGTATGTATAAGAATGATTTATGAAAAGTAAAGAATACTCCACTTTTGTATTTCTGAAACGAATAACTTCACCTTTTGTTATTAACCCCATCATTCCATTTTTGCACCATATAGCTATGAAGCGATAGAAATTCTGCAAAATATACGATCTCTTTTTTTTTAAAAAAAAGAGCGGGAAGGGAACAGTGGAATGTTGTTTGACTGGAAGGAAGGGTGAGAGGTATGTGACGGATTGGCGCATGCGCGTTATTGGCGGCGAACCCTGTAAAGTATGTTTTTCCTTCCTGAAAATGTTCTATGGACTTTACCCAAAGGTCGAAGTGAGACTTCTTATCTCCTCCTTAGTGGTTGATTTTTTAAAATCGCTGAAATATTTGTTTAACTAACTTTTAGTACATTTTCTATCTTAAATTTCGCGCTTTGAACTAAAACGGTTGTTGATGTTTGGCAAAAAGGCGAAATTACCTAAAACTTTAGACCCCCCATTTAAACCCCTTTGTGGTTGAATATCTAAAAACGCTGAAATACGTGTTTAATTATTTTTCTATTATTAGATTTGTTATCTTGCACTTAACGCTCGTACCTAAAACTGCTGATGAGATATGGTGAAAATGTGAAATCACCAAAAATTTTTGACAACCCGATTTCAGGCGAATTTAGAAATTCAACCACTAAGTAAATGGGTTAGAATTTCTAAAATCGCCTGAAATACATGTTTAACTATTCTTTAGTAGAAATGTTTTCCCAAATTTTAAGCTCCTATTTAAAACTCTTGCTGAGATATGTCGAAAAGACGAAATTATCTAAAACTTTCGACCCCCCATTTGACCAGCTTATGCTGTGAATTTTCAAATCTCCTTTCTTAGTATGCGCCTATATTGTGTAAAGGAACATGTCTTCCAAATTTCATTGTTCTAGGACAAACGGTTGAGGCTCGGCGTTGATTATGAGAAAATCAAGCTACTCTTTTATAAGTATAGATTGAACCACGCAAGCCGTAAATAACGATGCAACCAAGGACTGGAACAAACTAGTGCTCCTGATGCTATACGTATATCAGTTATACGTTTAACCGATATACGTATACACGTATAATACGTATTTAAGAAATACGTATACCCTAAAATATACGTTTAAACGTATCCATATACGTATAAGCGTATATCGGTTAAACGTATAATTTAAGTATACGAAAAATTCAATTATACGTATATTTTAAATACGTATTTACTTTTAATACAAATGGACCTCATCAGTATTACGTCACAAAACGGGGAACAAGCTGGAAATCAGTGGTTTTAGCGAAATAATTTGCATAATATGTTTCATACATAGGATTTTGTTATTTTTTTCCTATAAACGATTATTATAAGCATATAACGGAAGAAAACACTTTTTGAGAAAAGAATGAGAAAAGACACGTTTCAGATTTATTGTCACTTCTTGTTAAGTAAGTTCATTTTGCTTTTCTAATTTTTTGAAAATTCTTTATTTGTGAGTGCGTGTACTCAAGACTGCGTCCGGGTTCAAATGTTATACTTTCGACGGGGCTAACGTTTTCCACTCTGTGTTAATGTGTATAACGCGAGTTCATTTTTTTAATCATGACACTCATGGTATACAAGGTGTATGGACATTAGGTTTAAGATTTTTTGTTAATTTTGACAAATTTTATTTTTTGTGTGAAGTACTTATAAATTTTGATTTCTAATAGCCAGACAAATAATCGTCAATGCAGATTTTAGAACGCAATCACACATGCATGAAGAGACTTGCCTTCTCATTTCTTTTTTAATGTAGGACGTACTTTCAAAATATTTTAACACGGTGACTACCGGGTTAAAATTAACGGAATTTTATTTTATTCAGAAATTCCGAATTCATACCTGAAAATACTAATAGCAATAATTACTTTATTTAATAACAGACATTTCGTGATTACATAAAATAAAAAAAACTTCTTTCGAAATTTCCGGTATTAATTCGTAATTTTGGATTAAAAGTGGAATGTCAAATAAGTGACAAAGTGACGACGCCACGTATACGTCCTCGGTAGCAACCGTGTTAAATAGAGAAAAAAATATTCTTAAATACAATAAAAGTATGAGTGTGAAACTTCCCAGGAAATAGATTGGTCAGTGTCACTATAAGATAAAAAGTTAATGCATGCCTATGTTCTTCGGTCGCATTAAAAACTAATTTTTCGCGTGAAATGTCCACGCCATAAATCTAAAGAAGTTGTGTGTGGTGGTGTTACAGGCATGCGAAAATTTGCTTTGGAGCTACCCGCTACCCATAGTAAAACATTTCATAATTAATAGCTTAGATTTAAGGGGAAAAAAACTATATATCTCAACTGAGGAAAAAAGTTTCAATTTTTAATTGTTTTTTTTTGGAATACCTTTACCGCTAGACAGGTAAAGTAGGGATTTTCGTGGATCTTTGAACAAGTAATCACGATGGTCCACGTAAACTACGAGAATGTGGGCCTCAGTGGGTGTTTCTCAATTTCTCTGATCCACAGACCCGGTAGGTGCCATTTCCCTTTACTTCTGGCATCAGGGTTTTGGTTTTTCTGACGTCACTGGCGGTGTTAAGGTGCATTCTTCCAATGGGAAATAACCTTTTTTCTGATTTAAAATAGTATTTATGCTAAAAAAAAAATCGTTTCTTTGGTCATAGGAGAGCAAATTTCTTCAAAATAAAACATTTTTCATTAGGCACAAAGTAAAGTATTTTTTTTTTCTAGGAATAAAGCGATTTACAGGAGATTTTTTTCCCTTCAAATGAAATAATCGTGTATTTTTTCTTTGCTAATATGGGAGTTTGTATTGCTTGTTATCTTTGGTCGATCTTTGAAAAGGACGGGGGTGCAATGTAAACAATTATTTTCATTTCCTTTGACAGCAAGGACAGTTTTCCCTCACACGAAGTTTTAATTCCTTCTCAGAAAGAGAGATTTCCGGTCACATTTCCTAAATACGTGGCAAATATTTTCCAGCTTTTGTTAGTGATTTTGGTCTTAGCTCTTTAAAATAATGCATTCGTTGCATTGATTTTGCAGAAAATGCCTAGTACTTATGCTATTGCAACATGTACTAATCGTTTGGATAAAACGCAAAATGTTCTATATCATACATTTTCGAAGAAATGTGATATAAAAAATTGATGGATCATTGCATCCAAAGGAACAGATAATAGCTTTAGAAAAATCATGCATCAAGCACAGATTATGTAACACGTTTCAACTCTTCAAAAATACTTTTATAAATCTTTACTGTTTAATTAGGTCTGATGTCTAAGAGAAAAATTTGTACAAAGGCATAACACATTTAAAAATGCCATTTCAGAAATTACTAACAATATTCGAAAAAATATAGAATTCTTTTGTGAACCCTAGTATAGGATCTATAGATTTGTATATAAACTATGCATACAAATTACTAATAATATTACTAATACTATACATACAGCGGCATAAATTGCTAAAATTTAGTTCAGTTAGGGAGGGCATAGCACAGTTGAAAATTCACCTTCAGCAATTTCCGTTGATAAACGCACATGTATTCGAGTATTTTGTGCTGCCTTGTGGGTGATCCATAGACTTTATACATAACAAGTAATAGGCAAAAAATTCGTTACATTTAAAAAACAACTAAAATCGCACCTAAAATCGCACTTCAAGAAATTATTAGTAACTGACAGTACTTTAACCGAATACTTTTGAGTGTTTCTGTAAATGAACGATACATTATATGACAGTAAGCGCCTTATAGTGCACCTCAGTGATCAATTTGAATATGTATAAAATATTGAAACATCTTTAAAATAAGCTGCAAACAATTTTCCCCATAGACCGTAATGTAACGAATTCTTTTCAGTGCTGCAATAAATGTATAAGTGCTATGCATACAATATTCTATAGTAAACCTCTTATAGTGCACATGTTATATATGCCAATTTTAATATGTTTGAAATATTTTAACATCATTACAATAAGCCGCAAACGATTTTCCCCATAGACCGTAAAGTAACGGAATTCTTTTGAATCTCCCTGTAAAATAAGCTGTAAGTGCTACACACTTCATTTTCAATACCGAACAGGGCATAATAAAGCTCAATAAGATATATAAATTGCATAACAATCCGAGTATATTTACGGCAGTTAGAGCACAGACAGACAGGACAGACAGACGGCATACAGACAGAAAAACCGAATGTATAAACACTTTTCAACTATGTTGGAAAGCTTAAAAAAGACATACGCTGCCAAAAAATGAAAAATGTAGAGTCAATCAACTGTGTATGATCAGTATGTGTATGATAAATCAACTCATGCATTTTATCATTGCATGATAAAGCAGTACGAAAAATTGTAAATAATAGAACATACATGTAAAATACATCTTCAAAATGCACCCTGTAATGAAATAAAATGCTCGAAATGAAAGCATATTCTGAAGATATACTTGAAGGTACCTTAATATATTAATTATTAAAATATTTTTATATAATTATATCATCATACAGCATTAAAATATAAATTAATATAATCCTTTTGGAAGATATTTTTAAAAGTATATTATTTTGAATTTCAAATTTATTTTTTTTATATCACATAAATCTTCCAGTTTTAAAAATGCGGCAATTTAAAAAATAAAGTTTCTATTTTTATTTGTATTTTAAATCTCTTTTAGGAATACTGCTGTCTTACTTTTTATTTTATAATATATATATATATATATATATCAATTATTTGATATTTAATCACATCAATTATCTGAATGGAATCTGCAGAAACAGTAAATTTCAAAATTAAGTTTAGAACGCTGAAAAGAAATGTAATTTTAAATTTTAAATATTATTAGGAAATAATTTTTTGCGTAAACATAGAACTCTCTTTCACGCAATAATTTATCTTTCTTTCTTTCTTTTTTTTAAAATTATGTATGTGCATTTATGGTTATCGTGTAGCATTAAAATAATACTTTATATAAATATTTCGGAATTTGTTTATAAAATATATTACTCTGAATTTAAAATTTTATTTCCATTAAATCATCTAATTGTATCTTATGTATATTTCGGTTTAAAAATACTAAATATTCAGCCATTTACTTATTAAAGTTTTTACATTATTTGTATTTTAAATCTAATTACACAAAACTCAATCTTGTGTATATGTGGTATGAGGTTGAAATCTAAGTGATTTTTTTTTTTAAACTTTTTTATAGGTTTTTATGAAATACATGTCACAATTATAATAATATTAGAATTATTATGTATTTCAAAAAGAATACTGATCAAATATTAAAAATATACTATATTAAAATTATTAACATGATATTAACTGCACTCATATAAACATTAAATTTTCTGCTATTGTAGGTCTTTAAGATTTTATTTATAAAAATTACTATTTGCTTGTTTTTAAAATGAAAACGAACTCTTCATACTGAGGTTCAAATAAAATGTAATGATAAAAATAGCAAATTTAAAAATTATATATCGTAGAATTGAAAATACATAATAGTTTAAATTTTGGATGTGATGTTTGTTCTATGTATAAAAAATATTTAAAAAAAAAATTAAACTTCTTCACTCGAAAATTTGTATTGATACTTTTCAATTAAAAATAGGGGTTTTCTAAACCAAATCAATTGGAAAACTGAATCGAGCAGGCTAAGATTCCTATAATAGGAGTTCTAGAGCAGAGAGCAGGCTAAGTGACATCAAACAGCAAATCGCTCCCTATTGATTGCAGGGTGAAATAGGGCACAACCTTATGATATAGTAACCTTGCGCAGACTAGCAGGAGAAAAGTATCTTTTTTTCACATGAACGAAAACCGTTTAAACGTTTATACGTTTAACCGCTGGGGTAAGATCCGTATATACGTTGGACCGTATATAGTATTTCGTATAATACGTATAACCGACTGTGCCGTATCATACGTATAAAAAATCTGCACCCCGTATAATACGTATTATACGTATACACGTATAAACGTATAATAGGGAGCACTAGAACAAACTCTCATCAATTAAGTACATAAATTGTAAAATTAACCTTTACCACCCCATCTGAAAATGAAATACAATTTCAAAGAATATCTTGACCAGATATGTTAGAAATACGAAAACTACAACATATTTCATTTTCACAAACATCTATGATAATCATGTTTGGTGTCATCTTATTAGCATATCATTATAATGCATTAATATATAATTTTTAGCGTATTGTCACACCATCAAGATCATCCAATGCATTATTTCTAATTCACTAGTGTGCAAAACTTTGCAACAAACACAAAATGGTAATTTCTGAAGACGTGAGCACTCAAGAAGAAATGCTATAAAGAGCAAGAATAGAAAACAGGTACTACCCTAACAGCACAGCCAGTGGGTGTGAAGTCTCCTTGGCGTCACACATGGTTACAAGTGTCACAGTCACTACGGTGAATAAAAATATGGGATGTTTCACTTGTCTCATTATTACTCTCAAATGATTGTTATAAGGTGACGCCACTGAAAAATTACTGTGACTGTTGATTTGTGATGGGTCACTATGTGACGTTACAATGTAGTCACATTGTGATTCTCACGTGACTGTTAGTTAAAGACTCAACTTTGAAGTCATTGTGAGCACTGCATTGTGATGAGTCACCAACTAATGCCACAATGAAGACGAACAATGACTTTCAGGTGACCGACACTGTACTGTGAAGTCATTATTGCGCTCCTTTGCGAAAAGTCACCAAATGATCTCATTTTCTGTCACTTGGGAACTCGTCACAGAACAGCAATCATGATAACTTTACAAAGGAGTGTCCAAATGACAGTCACATGAGAGTCACCAGGTGACTTTATTGTAAAGTCACCTGGTGACTCGTCAAAAAACAGCAGTCAGTGGAGTGACCAAATGAGATTATAAATGAGCCGAATGAATGATATCACATTTCAGTTCATTGTAGTGCCTGTGACACTTGTGACCATTTGTGACGTCAAAGAGACTTCGCATCGACTAGTTGTGCTATTAGGATAGTACCAATTTTCTACGCTTGCTCTTTATAGAATTTCTTTTTGAGTACTCACGTGTTCAGAAATTAGCATTTTTTGCTTGTTGCTTAAGTTTTGCACACTGGTGTAAATGAAATGTAAGTTTTTTCTATTTTTTATGTAGTATTTATTAGTAAGTTTCTTATTCTAGAATATTTAACAAGAGCTAAATATTTTAATTCGAAAATAATGATTTGTCGTATCATTCATAATACCTGCAATGAAAATCAAAATTATAACATTTTAATAAATTTTGTATTTTGTTGAGAGTAAAAAAATAATTAAATTCAGGGAAATAAAAATAAATTTGCATTTAAATGGATTTATGATTTGTTTTTATAATAAAATATAGAGACAAATTATTGGAAGTTGTACGTATTTCATAAGAATTTATATTAGTCGAATATTTTCTTACACAAAACCATTTAAAAAATATATGTATTTCATTTTCATACGAAAATATGTTAAATTAAACGTTAACAACAATAATGGAAAATATAAACAGAATCTCACATTGTTTTCTCTAAAATAATATTTTTTTTATCGTTTTATTTTATCAAGAAAATTAGATTTTCAAATGCTATAATGCAAATTATTTTATCGAGGTTACTATTTGTTTTAAATGTCATATTTTATTACCTTTTGTACATATGACGTGGATAGTAATGCCTTTTCATTTGCAATTTGATAAAAAATATATTCAACTGAAATTCGAATCTTCGACTTCATTTTTATATTTACAATATGCAATTATATCGAAAAAGAAATTTGTATAGATATTGTTTTTTAAGGTGATTTTGAAAATATTTCCATTTTAGTAAGGAACTTGAAAAAATTGTTTATTAGTTTATCACATTTTCTAATTTTGTAAATGTATGTTTTAATTCATAAAATTTTAAGATTCATCATACTGAAATAAATCTGCTTCTAAATAATGGTAGTGCTAATAAAAAAGTATTCCAACTGTTATTTTTTCATGAAAATTGAGGATAGCAATTGGGCGAGAGAATAAAAATATATACTAACTGAAAATTAACATTCCGGTGTACTGCATTCGCAGATAAAATTTTTCATTTCAAATCGATAATATTGCAATTAAGACAAATATAATTTTTATAATATATTTGTGTAAAGTTTAAAAAAACGAATAGCATTTTCCCATTACTATATCGAAAGATTCATTTATCATTTCATTTTGTTCATTTTCGATTTTTTTAGATAATTTATAATCAAATTATTGGAGACATTGAAAAAAATGCCTCTTCATCTTAAAATCGCTTGAAGTAAGTATACTTTCTAATTGTATGTATCTGAATTAACAATTTCAAAATGTAATACATAAATTTAAAAAATATTAATGCGGACATAGCGTTATGTCCAAGTGTCATAATGGATATATATTAATATTCGAGCCCTTAGATTGCTGATTTCAGTTCTATAATGACCGGTTATTTTCTGTCATATAAGTTCCATATATGTGCTCGTAATGTTCGTGGTATCTTATCACATCTTATCAAGTGAGTCATGTCAGTGAGTGCTTCGTGAGAGAGGGAATATACGTTTCTCACTCTTAAAACTCCCACTCCCACCAACGATCAAAATAGATGGAAATATTCAATAAGCCTCACATTATGTCTCGAAATTGAGTGACTGATATGTAGAGGGTGCTTAATAAAACATGAAAATTAGACAAATTGCTGTAGGAAATCAATTTTATAAAAAAAATTCTAGATTATGGGCACTTAAAAATGTAAAGAAAGCGGAAGAGTCTCAGCTTCGAAAAGAATTTGCTCTTATATTATTAATCATTTTATGCAATAATATATTATTCGCTACATTTATGAAATGCTGAACAAGAAAAATTGAAAATATAAATTCAAAATAGTTAGTAAAAAGCCTTACATTTTTTTTCTCTAGCCGGAATTAAAAGAACAAAATTTTAAAATGTACTCATTATTAAAATAACTCTAATCTTATTTTATGGGAATATTAAATTTTACCAACAGTTCCGCTCACGTAGAATTCAAGTTTTGCAATTCGAAATGCAAATGTTATATATAATTTTTATTTTGTTTACATTTTTTTTTTCTAATTTACAGTGCAACTCCCATCAAAATAAGTTTAGTATAACTTTCTAAATAGTTAATATTTCATAATTCTATTGTAAACATAATTATAAAACTTTTTCCCACAAATCTATAACTGAGCAACTTAGAACGATGTATCATACACTAAAACCTCCCACTAAACTTTAACTAACTGACAATGTAAGTCCAATAAAAATCTGTTAAGCAGAATTTAAGTTAAAAGTTTATGGAATAAAATATGAATTTGCTTTTTATATAGATAGTAGATATGAGTATAATCGTAAATTGTTCCGCACATGAAAGAAAATTATTTGGAAATGTCGAAAGAAAAATTAGAACAATATAAATTTTAAATAACAAAATTGAAGAAACGTATTAATATACTAAACCACCAGATTATTTTTCCACATAGAGGAAAAAACAAAAAACTAAATTCTATCTAATAACATTAACTAGTTTTATAGTTTACTTAAAAAAAAATATATATGTTAATTTATAGGTTAAACTAAAGCAAACAACTTACGGAGGAAACACTTAAAATTTCAAAAATATTCTTCAGCTATTTATTTTCTCTATGGATTATCTATTGTGGAAGTGAATATGACATCTCAGGACCGTTAGATAACAAAAATACACGAATTGAGAAAATGTATAAGAAAACAGGTAATATGTTAATCTGCCAAAATAAATTCTAGATATATTGCAAGTTAAAGTAAGGAATACTATTTAAAAAGTGATAATTGCAAACTTTTATGAAACATAATGTTACAAAATCTGTAACAGCTTCCCAATATTCATGTCACGGTTTGGAACTTACAAGGAAGGTCTCCTTAAAGCGCATACTCAGAATATTTTGAAAAAAATGCTATTGAAGCTACCCATGTACGTAATAAGAGATCAGTCAAATTTAGCTGCGGAATCCCAGCAGAAAATTTGTAAATAAATAAAATACTTCGGATTTGGCAAGCAAAACTTTTCCGTCGCCAAATGCAAGCGATTTTAATGTATTTGAAAATTTCTGGTTAAATGAGTGTTTACATACGTAGCACTTTACGAATTTAAACTTCAACGATTAAATAGTTTATTATTTTTTCTATAAAAGTATGTAATACATATACAAATTAACTACTGCTGAAGTTATTTAGTTTTATACAGTTTTGAAGGCTGGTTAAGTTTTAAATGTATTTTAACAGTAAATGTCCGTTTAAACACTCTTTCATTATACATTTCGACTTTGAATAAGTCATTGTTTCCACGGCAACAAGACTTTTCTCTAGTTGTCTCCGGCACTAACAATATCGATGACAAATTGACAGTGCCCAGAATCACACAATTAATTTTTAGTTTAAAGCAATTTAAATTAATTCAAATTTTGTTCTAAACCGTAGAATGCGATCTTTAATTTTCTTTTAGATGCACATATAATTATTTATCGCAAAACCGTAGTTATAAAAGTGAAATTATTTAAGTTAAACTTACTTTAACTAGTTCAGTATAAAGAGTAGAAAACGTTTTTCCTAAAAGGGAATTTATCGTAAATACATGTTTTTTTCTTAAATTTCATTGTGTTGCCAACCCAGTGATAAATCGCCAAAACACGAAATTTTCATAATTTTTTTACGGACGTTACATCGAGGTCCCGCAGCAAATTTTTTATAAGCGTATATATCCTTGTGAGAAGAATATTCTGTAATTTTTTCAAAATTTTCTGAGTATGCGCTTATGGAGACCTTCCTTGTTAGTTGACTCTGTGAATGATATTTATATTATATACAATCATACATATATCCATTCTTAGTACATTATTTACATTATGAGGTGTGTATGTATGCTGTGATACTTGAAAAGTATTATACTTGAATATATTTTCGTCACTATAATATGAAAACTCTGACGCACTTTTAAATAAAACAGTTGTAAATTTCTACATCGTTATGTGTTTTCAATTTATGTCAATAACATGCTTGTGCGTTTCAAACTTTTAATAGTAACAAAACATTTTCATTTGAATTTGCTACTAGAAAATATTTAGAAATTCTTCTGAAATATTTTTAAATTTATCAAGTCACCGCAATTTGCCAAAATTGCGGTGAGTAGTTTTAATTAAATAATGATTTTTTTTTTAATTTCTAACTACGAACTATAAATACATTGTTCAAAAACTAAATTAATTTTGTTGACATAATGAAATGTCATTATACAGCATGATTCGCATGTCAATATAAGAAAATAAGTAAAAATATAAAATTTTCTACTATTTTAAATTCATGCAGTTGTTGGTACAATAATTTTCAACAGTTTTTGATATTGAAAAATATTAAATAACGTTCTTTAAAATCAATCTTTTAAAACTCAATGTAAAATAGCTTACGTAAACCACTTTCAAATTTAAATAGGAAATATTTCTGTCGTACAAAGTTATAAGATATTATTGATCTCCAAAATTCTGAAATTTTGTAAGCTTCTAATATGAATTTCTATTGCAAGATCACACCAATATGTACTTATTCTCCGATTAATTCTGTTTGAGTGTAAATTAAAACATGTAATTTAATGTTAAATTGGTTAATTAACTTTATGTTTTAGGGTAAAAAACTAATTATGTGCGTTACTTTCAACTTACTGACTATTTCAACTTACTGAAGTCGTGAAAAGTTATAGGGTTATAAAAATTAAGTTTGAAAATTATTTGCGTTCTACAATTTTATGCTATAGTGATAAAAATGCTTAAAAATATAACAAAATAAGTTTTGTTCAATATTTAAACATTTTAATTCCACAGTTCTAGTATTTTGCAAAAAGATAGATATGCTTCACTATATATTGAGCACGATATTTTCTGCGTACATTGAATAGAGCATTTTTTTTTTATTATTTAATCATTTTCGGTTGATAAACGTATTGTCCATGTAACCCCATTAATCTTTTTATAACATTGAGATGACGACTATATGTTAAATAATTTAATAAATACTTAAAATACAGGTTTTTTTCACGAATTTTTTTTTCTTTTAGAGAACTGTAAAATGAAAAAGATCTTCCAAAATATTTTTTGTCTCTTTAATAACGTTAGATTCAATTAAAAATGTTTCTAAATATAACAATTGTTGCCAGTTTTAATGGTTTATTTATTTATTTATTTTTGCAATGAATGAAGACATAATTATCTTATTATAGCAGTGGAATCTCAAAGATTCAATTAATACGAATTCTTCTTTCTGTTTTTTTTTCTTTCATTTTCTTTCTTCCTTTTTTTTTCAACTCTCAATATTATTTAGGAAGAAGATAATGCTGTGTTTGAAATATTAATTACTTGTATAGTAATATTGTTTTTTCTATTCTGAAATTGCTCTCTATCTGAAATTGCATTTTTCTAAAAATCATATTAGCCCATATTTCGGAAAATTAATTTTTTAAAGTTTTTTTTTTTTAATCTCTTTTTATCCCTTCCACTATAGTCTTCTCATAATAAACTAGATTTCTCAGAATTGATTTTTAAAAGTTTTTGAGATCGTCCAGTTTGTTTTCTTACACCATAATGCCTTATTAAAGTGCATCTCAAAAATTTATAGACAATCATTGTTTTGAATTTAAGAGCCAATTAAACGAGTAAGAAAGATGAAATAAATCATGCAAATCTATAATGAAAAATTAAAAATAATAAATACTCAAGCAACTTTTAAAATTCATAGATTTAATATAAAAAAAATGATGTCCCAAAACTATATAGATATCCGGTGTTAAGAGATAATTTAAGTATTCCAAACGTTACATATTCCTAAGTCTTGTCACAACTTCTTGTGATGCAATAGTTTCCTGAGATATAAGTGAATCTGTCATTCCGTTTCCTTCTAACACCTTGCAATGAGAATTTAAAAAAAATGGAAATTTTGGAAATTTATCATTTTTAAGCTCGTGGATGGAACGTTATTGACATTGCAAGAAAAATTTGACGCAGCAGCGTTGGTATTTATCGAATTCTCTCAAAAGGGGACAATTTTGAAACAAAATCCTGTAACAAAATCCTGTTCTGGATGACCAAAAAAAAAAAAAAAAACTAAACAGCAAGATAGAGATATTTTGATATTAGTTTAAACCCAGAATCTAATATGCAACTGATACGGTTTGAATATTGTCTGTACGGTTAGTTTTTAAAGAAGTAAGTTTTCCAGTATTAAAATCTATTGTAGATAGACGGGTGAAGGCAAGTACATTTCTTGATTATCACAAAATACGTCGTTCGCCAAAGTTTACAAAACGGAATAAAGATTCATGTTCAGTGGGCCCGAAATCACATGAACAGGACAGATGAATGGTTGGGTGTTCTTTTCAGTGATGAATTTTTTTTTTTTTTTTTTTTTTATTTAGATGGCTCCTATGGTTGGGCATTACTGGCACGCAATGAACTACGCAAGAAACCACGATATTTGTTCAGCCCACATCAATGAGGGATTCACTCATGGTTTGGGGAGCATTTCCATATAATGGAAAAACCGATATTGCTTTTTTGAAAGGTCTTCAATGTTCAAATGATTCCCAAGAAAACACTTAAAGTACATTTACTTTTATTTGTAAGGTGTAGACTAATGGATACACTAGCAAGACAATTGTTTTTTTCATGTATCCAACTCTACAACGCAGTGTTTTAGACAAAACCAAGTAACTGTTATGGGCTGGCCAGCCATAAGTCCTGACCTGAACCCACTAGAGAGCCTCTGGAGAATATTAACTAGAGACTTATATGCTAACGGGCGTCAATTTGTAAAGGTTCAAGATCTAAAACCACAAATTGAACAAAGTTGGTTTCCTTTAAAGCCAGAATTTCTCTGATCTCTTGTTTTGAGTATGCCTGATCGAGCTTCTGAAGTGATTTAATAAAAAGGCTTAAAAATCTGGACTTTGAAGGAATAAATATGAGTTGTCTAAAAACATTTGGGACAGTAAAATTTAAGTTTTAATTTTCCCCACAAAGTCTGTGATTGTGTAATATTATTTTTGTACACTAGTATTATTGTATGATATTATTTATAGCTATAAATTGTTTTCTAAATTGTTACTCTTCTTTTTCAATTGTAAAATAAGAAAACCCCTTTGTCTATAAACTTTTCGGACACACTGTATTACACTATCAATTTCTTAAAACTTTACACTGTGTTCAGAAATAACAAGATTTTGTACAAATTCAAAGAAATGAAAAACTTAAATTTAGACAGTTGACGCAGTATTCCATTTTCTGATGACATACTCGAAATATATAGTATTGCAAAATCTTTTGATGACCATTCTTTAAACTTGAATGTCTCACTCAAAAATAGATAATATATATATACTTTCAGATCTAACAATTAACGAACACGATCACTGATAAAGACCGAAAATACATTCAAGTTAAATGTAATTTTTTATATTGACCAATGATGGATTATGGTGTCACAAAAAATATTAAAAAATGCTTCGGACGGTTTTCTGTAAAGTGAAGAATTGTCGTAAAACTCAATGAAGTTTATTACTTATTTTTACTACAACGCTTTTATTCCGCGTATATTGTCATACCGCTTTAGGTTAAGATATTTCCAGAGTACTAGGCGGAAAATATAACTACTGGCTATTCTACTTCCAGTACATTTTACTTACCCATAATCAATACTTACCCAGAAGTCTTGTAATCGTTTTGAAAATCGAAAATTTTTTTGACGGATTTACACGTTTCAGACACTGGAGATTCCGAAAAACATATTTTTAGAAAAAAAAAATTTGCCGTCCGTCTGTGTGTCTGCACTGTAAAAAATGACCAATGTTTCTTATTTTATGAAAATATGCTATAACCACGAACGAAAATATAATATAATCTTCTGAGTTATCCGAAATTTCAAATAGAATGTTACATTGTCTTTTGAATCCCCAGAAACGAATACATTTTCAAAATTTAAAGAATAATTTATAAAAACAAATTATTTTTAGCTGCCCGAATTTTTCAGAAACGTTTCCGAAGGGATTTTATAGTGTATTAATTAGTGTCCTCAGCCCGGAATACCTGTTTTTCGAATGCTAATCAATTCTGAAGTAAACATTTTCATGCTCAAAAAAAATGTTTAACAGACAAACATGCAAAATTAACAGCGTTAACAATAACATTAAAATACATAAAGTTCTTTACTCTTTCATGTATAAATTAACTTATGCGGCTGAAAACGTGTACTTGAGAATGGATAACATTCGAAAAACAGGTATTCCAGCCTGAGGACACTTATTAATACACTTTAAAAACCCTTCGGAAACGTTTCTGAAAAATTCGGGCAGCTAAAAATAATTTGTTTTTATAAATTAATCTTTAAATTTTGAAAATGTATTCGTTTCTGGGGATTCAAAAGACAATGTAACATGCTATTTGAAATTTCGGATAACTCAGAAGATTATATGATATTTTCGTTCGTGGTTATAGCATATTTTCATAAAATAAGAAACATTGGTAATTTTTTACAGTGTGTGTGTGTGTCTGTGTGTGTGTCTGTGTGTCGGTGTGTGTGTCTGTAAACGCTCTATCTCCCGAAAAAATTGAGACAGAGACTTGCAATTTGGTATGTACTTAGTATGTAATAATGGGAAGAAGCCTATTTCATTTCGATAACCTCGATTAACCGGAACATATTTTTTCGGACTCTCAAAATATTCGTTCTGATGAAAGGTATGTAAAAATTTTCGAAATTGTTTATTTTAAGTAGTAAATATAAAAAACAATAAAAAAACATAAATTTTGCATAAAACATGAAGTCGATCGGATAATGAGTTGCCGAGATATTTGTAATCCTATTTTCCACACTCTTCGATTTTTCATGACCCTGTATTTCATCCAAATTTCACTTCAAAGATATATTTTAATTGGAAATTTGACGCCTTATCAGATGCAATAAACCGAACCGCTAGTTAATAGGAGTATTACTTTTGGAGTTATAAGGAAAAACCTCTTTCAAGCAATTCAGTAATCGAGCCTTTTTATGACGTCATCAAGCCACGATTTCATTTGAATTGCAATGCATTTTATAAGTAGTTTCCACATTTTTATTTTAATATTTTACATTATACATGTACATGATGGGTAAGTATTACGGTGGCCCCCAACGACTAGTTTGATTGATAATTGTTTTAATACATTTACTACTGCTTTTAGTTTAGAGTAATAATAAGTTGATTTAGGCTTTTTTTAAAGACTTTATGAACATAAAACTCTCACCTGTTCTTTCACTCGGCTTAAACATTTAGTATTTGGAACATAATTATGAAAAAAAATATTCTTTAATCCATTAAATCATAATGTAAAACATGTAGCATTTAACATCAAGCACGTATTTTAAATTTATTCAGAATGATTTGTATAAAAAAATTGTGAATATTGAAGAAAAATATTTTGTTTAAGGATTTCTAATTAAATTAGTAATGTGATGTAATCGTTCTTTTATAAATGTAGTTATCAGGCTTAAGATAAATATGCACCAGTATGAATAATAATAATAAAAAATGAAGGGCATAGATATTGAGTTCTCTTAGATGCCAAGAAAATAAAGAATATTATTATTGATTTTTTTATTGTATAATGCGTAAGGATATATTTATTTAAAAAATGTTTTATATAATTTTTTTTTGTCAAACTAGAAACTGAGTAAATAACTTTTTATTCTGTGTGTGCAATTTAATATAAATTTTGCATATATGATAAAATTCACTATGAGATTGATAATTTATCGCGATATTTTATATATTTTTATTTTAATTTACGAAGCAAATTTAAACTTGTGATATTTTAGAACTTTATACACAGTTTATATAAGATGGGTGCTCGAGTACATTTCACCCGTATTAATGTATTAGCAGAGTTAAATAAATAAATATGAATTTGTTAAATGATTTACTTATATTTATAGTTAGTTCTTGAACTTCATATTTTTCAAAAACAGTCATAACATGGCTTTATTTTTCTGGAAATTTCGTAAAACAATAAATAACATTTACCAAATTTATCAATGATTTAAAAAATATTCTTCTTCCATATTTACATATAAAAATAAGCAATGTTGTAATTGTATTTTAAATCTGTAATTTTTATTTTTATTTTTTGTATATACACACATATATATATATATATATATATATATATATATATGTTATATAAAAAATTTATTTCCTTCG
Source organism: Maratus michaelseni (assembly GCA_963931845.1). Lineage (NCBI taxonomy): Eukaryota > Metazoa > Arthropoda > Arachnida > Araneae > Salticidae > Maratus > Maratus michaelseni. The sequence goes on along the minus strand of OZ007587.1, from coordinate 339,979,103 downwards.
CAAATCCTTCGCATTTATTTCGCTTTAGTCCTTTAAATTAATCTAACTTCTTACATAGTCAGTATTTCCTTAATTCTTAATAATATTTATTCCTAATTAATGTCATTTTAAAAGTAAATACCCGTATATTAATAATTATCTTATTCCAAATCTTAATCTAAAATTTTAAGTTTATTCGTAGCTTTTATCAGCTTCCCAATCTATAAAATTCCGCGACGCGTTCTCATTTCGAATGTTTTTTAAAAAGCCATTTTCTTTTTATTATTATTATTTCATGCTCTGAGCTTCCCCGGCTGTATAATTTTCACTTCAAAATTGATACGCGACCAGGAACGGAACTATTTCCTGTTTCAGCTCCTCCCTTTAGCCTCATTCGCTGGTCTGGATGTCGCCTCTCACTCATTGGTTTGTGCGCTCGTGGCGTCGTATTCTGGATCACTCCGCTGAGTGAACAAAACTGGCTAGCATCCTTCGGAGAATAGATTTTTGACGTATTTGGAAGTGTAAACAAATCTGTTTCTGGTGTTTTAGTGTCGTAGAATATTCATATAGTTATTTAACATCTATTAAATCACGTAGTGAGCCATCGTGAAGCCCGAGGGCTATAAGTTCATACCTATGGGAATTGTCGCTGCATCGCTCTTGTTCTAAATAAACTATTTGTCTGGAGATTGGCTGGTATTTATTGGAGAAACTCTGGTGGATTTTCATCATTGCCTCACCACTTCGCCATGATCGTGAATATCGACTGCAATATGTTAGTTCTTTAACGGACTACCCTTTTCTCATGGAAAATTACACCTCGTTGTGTCTCATCTTAGTCAAAGCACCACATATATATTTAATTTGCTAAAAATATAACTACCTTAAACATTAACAACGCACTATTACTACGAAAATCGATTTTCAAGAAATTGAAGCTTACTTTTCATACGAAAATTTATAATGCTTTTCTGTCCAAAAGATTATATTTTTAGGTTGATTTAACTTTCTTGTATAACAGTGCAATCATATAGATATTTTTTTAAAACGTTAAGACTTAAAATTTTAAAGTAAAATTTAAATGGAAATGACATTAAGCTGACGGGTGGAAAATTGAAAAAAATAATAAAACGTTTACTTTTCTACAAAAAAGTGTAGAAATTTTAAGAGAACATTTTGAGAAATGTACGATAAGTCAGATTACAAGCATATTACAAATATTTTCTTAAACAAAAACCAGAGGTAGGAAATAATCCTATGATCCTTGTGTTGCGGTGGTTATAGTTTAGCTGAAATTGTTTGCGACAAATATAAAATGGAACGGCGGATTTGTTAATTCAAAACTATTGAAATGTGTATTTGTTTTTTCACTTAAATATAAAATTAAAAAAATAGTGCAAAAAAGACTTTTTTCTGCTTCATTACTGGAAAATTAAAATTAAAATCTTTTCAAAGTTGAATATTGCACAGCAGTCCTAAATAGATGGAAAATTAACTTATTATACGCATATAGTTTTATGCATCCGGATACTTATATTCATAAATCAGAGAAATGTAGCAGTAACTCAGTTACTATTTGATGTACATGGGTATCATTAAGAGATAAAGAGTCGTCAACAGACCTAAATACGTGATCAAGAAGGAGATATATTCATTGACAAAACATACTAAAATTTTACACAGAATAAAAATCTAAATTTTAATTCACCGTAATAACGAATTTCTAAGATCTATCTGTAAACGGCTTTCTAATGGGTGTTTTTGCCTGTGTTGCATACCATTTTCGAATAGCAATCCTAACCCCACGGTTTGTCACTAGGGACAGCTTGCAGGTACCTCAATACACGGTGCATGCCTATTTTGAAGCCCTATTAAAACCAGGTGTTTCTGGTGAAATCGTTTATTTATTTCGAACTATTTACATAAAACCTTACGGACGGAAATAAAACCTTATTTATTTTGACAAATACGATATGAACTGAAAATACTGTATTATTCACAAAATATATGTTTTCAAACTGTTTTCATATTAATTTAATGAAAGAAATAATTGGATTAAAATTAATGACAATATTTGTGAGAATTATTGTAGAATGAATGAGAGAATTGATGTAGAATGGAACAATAGATATTTTAAAAATATGGTTGTATGATGATATATAGATGTCCTTTTGCTGTATTTTTTTTTTCAACTGGTAGTAGTAACGTGACGAAATTTTTACGTTTTTCAACAGAACTGTTAAATAACTATGCCATTTATATTAAGGTAAACTCTTCATAGATGATTGGGCAAAAGAATTTAGGTACAATACCCTCTACGGGCTCTTCAGTTAAAAATGCATTTCAGTTATCGTACATGTGTTTTAACTGAATTATTACATTTTTTGACACAAAATGTCAAGAATAACTTCTCTGTCTATTTTCTGTTGTTGTTTTAAAAAAAGTTTAAACTGTGCTGTATAATTATTTATTGAGTACTGTTTGAAAATTAGTGATAATTTTGCGACTTTTTGACTTCGTCAAGAGATTGTTCAATAAACATTTATTTGTGAGATTCTTAGATTTGGTTCTGTACGATCTGCAGAAGCCGAATTTTCAAGAATGTTGGAGGATATCTGATTGAATTCGTAGGATGTGTTTTATAAAACTAAGAGCAAAAATATTTGATAAATGACTAAAGCGACATGCGGTTGTAGTCTTAAAGACCGTATTAAAGAACGTCAAAGAGATCTAAAATTTAGCAAACCATCCACTGCTCTATCGAGACTTCACCAAACTCGAAACGTTAAAATAGATTTTAATAATGCTAAAGTAATATATCCTATGAGAGATTACTATGACTTAATAATTCGAGAATCTGTGGAAATTATAAATAAGCATGGAAGAGTGTGCAATGATGTACTGTTTTATAATATTCCGAGTATATGGCTTAATTTAATCAAGAAACAGTAAAATGGGATTTTTTTCCTTTTTCCTTAATTCCTCATCTTTTGCTATGCAATGGAACCCAACGACCGTTGGACGATAGTGAATGATTTGTACTCTCCCGTAGGCTCGCAGTACCAAAATGTGATCTGGACGTTTTTGTTTTAATAACTGTTTTTATTATAAATCCCGATGAAGGCTGGGTTCACAGCCAAAAGTAATCAATTTTAATGTTTTAGAATTAAAATGTAATTAAAGTTTTAGTCATCTTTTAGGTAATATAATCACATGTTTTTGTGTGCATTTTTTATTTTAATTTAAAAACAAAGATGAATTTAATAATTCCGAACTTGCTTTATATACATTATATACTTTTTTTTAATAATAGTGAGACATATAGAGAATTATATTTGAAACTTTTTTTTCCTTATGGTGTTACACCGTTTTTGTGAATTTTAAAGCATAAAACGGGATCAGTGTTTGTGATAACCATATATTTATTCCATAAATTGCATTCTTTCAAAGGGATTTATTAGTTCCCGTTTATTTTTCTGTAATAAAATTTTCTTATAGATACAGAGTGTTTCTTAATAAATATTTAATACATATTTTCTGTCATGTTTAAAAATGTTATTAAAGTACTTTTATTAAGTTATTAGCATCGCACCCAGAATCTTACAAAATACTTTAATAAGCGAAAATTTATTTATGGAATTTCTGTACGCTTAATAAATTTCTAATTGGTAATTAAATAAAGTTTGAAAATGTCACGCGTTGAAAATTTTTGCAGCACTCACTTAAATTAAAAGTCGAAGTATCTTCCTGATGCTTATGTGCTTGAAAAATGTAGTCACGAAATCATGAAGTTTATGACATGTATAATGAGGCAGAAATTTGCACTATCAAGCGCTATCAGAACTAATTACAAATATGTCAAATATTTCGATATTATGTTAAAGCAATATATTTTAAAGGTTCTTTTGAAAGATAAATTTAACATGGCTAACAGGTTTATTTTAAAAGAAAATCTTTGGTAAGTTTTAGATTAGACAAATTGTATTGAATAGAAAATGTTAAAATGTTAAAATATCAAATTTTATTTATTTTTTACTTTTGTATTTTCTGTGTTAATTTAAATATTTAATATTATTAAAGCGTTTAAAATGTCAAAAAATCGATTTTTAGATTTTTGCATCTTTAGAAAGATAATTGTATTCTGAATAACTTGATACAAATCTTTTAAATGTTTACTGAGTTAATAATTATTTACTGAGATATTACGGAATATATACACAACACTTTTTTACTTTCGATTTAAATGTTCTGCGAAAACTGTCATGGAGGCTTGTTAGTATTTTCTTATCACGCTTTCACATTATCGCAACTTTAGGAATATGCTAAAATGTTTTAATTGGTTTTAGTTGAATACCGTGAATAATAATAAAAAATCATTAAAACATTAACTTCAACTTCCACTTTCGGCAAGTTTGCTTACATTTTGATGGCTTTGCTCTGAAACGAGATCACGGGGCCTCCGTGGCCGAGTGGTTAAGACACCATTCCGCTAATCGCTTGAAAGCGTAGGAGTCAGGTCGGCGGGTTCGACTCCCGCCATCTCCATTGCACACACTTTGTGGAGCTCCCGGATGTAACTCTCTGGTGTTGTAAATTTCCTTGTGGCTATCTCGTCCCTGTATATTGACGATGACTTATAAGCGGCGAGGCTAACGACACAGACAGGCTACCGCGGTGCATTCCACTTATCTTTTTTTACAGACCGCTAGAGTGACGTGATGCTCTTTTCGTACACCTGCATTGGTGGATTCGAGCAACACGTGACTCCCGCGGTCTGTAAAAAAAAGATACGCGTAAAGCACCGCGGTAGCCTTTCTTTTTCGTTAGCCTCGATAAGCGGGCACTTGATGTCAAGCACACAAGTCAGATGTATGTTCTCAATAAACAAACAAACAAACAAACAAAACAAACAAACAAAACGAGATTTGCCGCTAATCGCTTGAAAGCGTAGGAGTCAGGTCGGCGGGTTCGACTCCCGCCATCTCCATTGCACACACTTTGTGGAGCTCCCGGATGTAACTCTCTGGTGTTGTAAATTTCCTTGTGGCTATCTCGTCCCTGTATATTGACGATGACTTATAAGCGGCGAGGCTAACGACACAGACAGGCTACCGCGGTGCATTCCACTTATCTTTTTTTACAGACCGCTAGAGTGACGTGATGCTCTTTTCGTACACCTGCATTGGTGGATTCGAGCAACACGTGACTCCCGCGGTCTGTAAAAAAAAGATACGCGTAAAGCACCGCGGTAGCCTTTCTTTTTCGTTAGCCTCGATAAGCGGGCACTTGATGTCAAGCACACAAGTCAGATGTATGTTCTCAATAAACAAACAAACAAACAAACAAAACAAACAAACAAAACGAGATCACAATTTTGTTTAACTGTTTGCTTTTATTCGGTAGGAAACGTTTAATTTGAAACAAAACTGTTCTTTTCTGCACAATATTTTAGTAATTTTGTAATAATATTGCACTCCTTAGTATTTATTATCCATTTTATAATGAATAATAGCTCGAAAGAAATTGTCAGTTTAGTGGCAATCACTATACAAAATGCTGTTATAAAAATATGTCCTAAGGTAAAAAAACTAAAAAATAATAAATTTGACAGTGATTTTGCTTTAATTGGCAGTTTTGTATACAGACTTTTTCATAATAATATTATTTTTAGTAAACTATCCAAATTGTTGTGCTGCAACGTAAGTGAATCAGATAATGAAATATCAGAATCCAAAAAAAAAAAAAAAAAAAAAAAAAAAAGGCCTATATTTTACATTAAATAATTTATTATATAAAAAGCGAATTTGTAATTCCCTTAGCAATCACTGAGAAACAAAATCTTAATTTGTATGTTAAAAGTTAATTTTTTTCAAGAATAAGCCCTACATTTTAACTATTTAAATTTATTTATTTTTGACGAGCGTTCCTATATTCAGTGCAACATTTTACAATCTATTTTATATTGATCAATTTAAACTTGCATCTGATTTTATTTTCAATACTAAATATGTTATAAAATTAGTAGTTTTGTTTCTTTTATTATAAATTTTATATTTTTAAAATACAATTAAAAATTTATATGGCCTTTTTTCAACATTATTTTTTTACTCTTGCGCGCATATCTGCAAAACCATTTGAAGTATAGCATCAAAATTTTTACCCTACCTAAATGTTGATATAATCATCAAATGAACTAGAATGACGAAGCCCTGTTTAGTAGGGAAGAAATTATAATGTTGAATGTGTGTAAAAATGAGTGGTTTTTCTAATTCTTCAAATTAAAAGTTTATTAATCTTTATCTAATTAACCGTTTACAAAAGTTTTAGTTCAAATTATAGTCCAGAGTAATACGTTTAAATTTATGCAAATAACATGAATTTTGCATGTGTTATCGAGCGCGCAGTAAAATGTTATCAAATAAAAAAAAATAATTATCCCCCTGATTTTTTTTTATGAAATTATATCTAAATTACTTTTTTTAAAGATACCTCAATATTACCTAAATATACTCTGAAATGTTTGTGCTTCTAGAGTTGTTACCTTTAAAAAAAAATGTCAAACTCGTGACAAATTTCGCATGACCTCGGCAGTTAAAGGTGTCCTGCCTTCTAATTATAATTTTATATAGAAAATTACTTTATATTACTTAACTACTGACATTTAGAGACCGAAAACTATTTTCTTTAAGTTTGCATGAAAATGTAGCAGTTATACATACATACATACATACATACATATATATATATATATATATATATATATATGTATGTATGTATATTTATTATTTTAAAATTATACCTACATTTGCCTACGTGGAAAAAACTGAAATTAAGGTTCTCTTTTAAAATATAAATCGCAAAAATGGTCGGCTTTCATTAAATTAATTTATTTAATTTAAATATTATAAGACTTTTTCAAAATGTTATGATTTGTAATTTGTTCGGAGCTATTCAGCTACAAGTATTCAAAATTTCATGTCTCTAATTTATGCAATTTGAGAGAACGAACAATGCGACAGACAAACAGAGAAGAGAGTCGAATATGGTTTTATCAGATGGACGAAACCCTAAAAACGAGATAGGTTTTATTTATTTATTTATGTATTTAAATTATTTAACAAAAGTTATATATGTTGCATTCTGCTATGTTTTAGCTCCAATACAACAATCGAAGAAAAACGGAAGACAAACATCTCCAAATTTATGCACTCGTGATGTCAACTTTAAGCAGTAATAGGCCGAGTAGTATGTAGAATGAAGAAAAGAAGAACAGCGTGGCAATTGAATTCGTTTATTTAAACTCACTCATCTTTAAATCCCAATGGATTTCTCTCTCTTAGTAATTCTCTATGTTAAAATACAACAGAAAGCCAGCATCATTTTATTTTAACAATCATTCCAACGACACAAATCCCCACATCTCTGCGTCCTTCAGATTATTTTAAGTGAAGTGGCGCAAGAAAATTTTGTAAGACGTGACCTATTTTACCCAATTGTATGTTCAACATTAGTTCGCACTAATTTTTATCGCAGAATTAATATTGAAAGAATACGTCTCTCTTATGCTTTTGACGGGCAAAGAATTTGTTAGAACGCTATCGAAATTAAAAAAAAAAACGTGGGAAACTGAAAGAATAAAGTTTCGGTTTTTGCGCATTGAAAATTATTTAAAAGAATGATTTTTTTAGATTATTAGGAAAGGGTATGGGGAATTTACACTGATCAAAAGAAATAAAAGAAATTTAAATGCGGGAATAAACAAGAAATATTTAATGTAATGAAGAATTTAAGAAAATATGTTTTTTAAGAAGAAATATTCTTATGAAATGTGATTTTTACATCTTATTTGTCTCAGAAATAAGAAGTATAATTAAGTAGATTAGGATAAAACAAATGTTTTAAAAATGGACAGTAATGGAATATTTAAGAAAGGGAATATTTAAATTCACTAGGGTTGTAAACTGAATATATTAATAAAATTTTTATGCAATAAATTTAATAGGGTGTGGAATTTTAAATTATGCCTTATATATACAGACATTTTCATAAATTTATTTCTAATATATATATTTTTTTATTTAATTAAAGTAATGGATTACATACTATTTAATTATCTATACTAATATAATAAAGAGAAAACTCCTGACTGACTGACTCATCAACGCAGAGCGCATTCGGCTAAAGTCAAGATCTTGAAACTTGGGCAGTAGATTGCTGTTATGACCTAAGCAAGCAATAAGAAAGGGTTTTTAAAAATTCACACCTTAGTGGCGTTAAAGAGGGGGGGGGGGGGTTGAAAGTTCTAGGTCATTTCGCCATATCTAAGCAGCAGTTTTAGGTAGTGGCGTAAAATTCAGCATAACAGATCTACTAAAAAATTGTACGCGTATTTTAGCGATTTTAGATATTGAATCACTAACGGTATTAAATAAGAGCCAAAATATTAGGTCATTTCGTCATATCTCAGCAGCAGTTTAAGTTAGGAGCATTTTAGGTTAGAGCATAAAATACACATAAAACAAAATACTAAAAAAGTAGTTATTCACGTAGTTCAGCGATTTTAGAAATATTATAGTGATTTCTTCACAAGCGTCGGTTATGAAACCAATTACGGAAGATTAGACGAATAAGACACCATTACTGAGTTTTGATTAGATATTTTGCGTAAGATATTTTCCAAGGTTATTTAATTTATTTTAATATACGTAGATACCATACGATATAAAGTTTCGCTAAATGCTTCGGCATTTGGTTGGTTTCTTTTTTTTTTTCGTATTGTCAGGGAAATCGTGTATTCGTCTGTTACATGCACCAAAGAAAATGCACATTCTCATTTATAAAGTCCACTTTTTTTTCTATGATTGTATCGAAGTAACTTCATTTTTTCTGATTGCCTTTTAAAGATATTTGTGCAAGAATGTAGATAGCTCCGTTATTATGGTCGCCATATTATGGCATTTTTATTTATTTTACCTGTACACTGTAAAAAAAAATTATGTGAAATTACGGAGAATCTACTGGTAATCTGTTATCTTAAGTCTTATGTAAAATTACAGAGATTAGAAAACAGAGATTCTGTTAAATAACAGTGAAATTATTCGGTAAATGTACAGACTCTACTGTAAACTTTTCTGTTAAAAAAAATCTTTATTATTATTTATAAAAAAAAGTTGACAGAAAACGGATTCTGTTAGAATTACTGAACGAATTATTATCACTGTAACGCAGTACTTTACAAGAATCACTTCGACAACAGCCCAGATTCGAACCCGCGCCATCCAGGTGGAGGACAACGATTATAACCACTATACCATTTGCGCGGTTGCTATTTTGTGCCAAGTATGTCATTTATGATTTAGTTGGAAAAATATTACTGTACTTGCAATGTTTACCATCGCTTTTCAAAGTTTTTGTTTTATTTGATGATTACTCATAAGTATAGAGACTTAAAAGAGCTTTTATTTTTCTAGTCTTTAAATAAATTTAACTAATATTTGATGCTGCCATCTTTCAGATTAATATACGTTTAACTTAAGGTATATTTTCTTTTCATATCATATGAAAATACTTAGCGAACTACTTTGTAAAAATTGTATTTTAAAATATTGTCATTGTTTGTTTTTTCAACTCGTGTAATATATCATTTAGAATTCCTTTCAAAGTTGCAAACATTCATTGCAAAAGTGTGAAACTTTTTTTCTTTATTTTTTTAAAACTTATAACGTGTAAGAAATAATTTTGTGATGATTTTTTTTAACCCTCTGAGCGTTTTGAAAAAGGGTAAAATTGTAATGTTGTTTTCGCTGCATTTTGTTTTAAATGCTAAAAAAATATGATTCTTTCAACATTATAAATAAAACTTAATTACAAATATGAATGCAACCCTTGAGAGTATTAATCATTCTTCAATGTTTTGAAAATTCATTAAATCTATAGAATTATATTATCTTAAACATTGCATATATTGCAGTGAAACCTGGAGCTTAGTGAACGGAATATTACGTTCTACACGCTTAGAGGGTTAAATAAAGAATTTCGATTTTTTTTCAGTAAATTTAATCATGTTTTCGAGAATTTTTCAAGAATTTTTTGAAGTTTTAACACAATATACATATTATATATATATTTTTTTCTAACAATACGCGAATATTTTTTGCAAAAAAAAAAAAAAAAAAAAATAGTAGTAAATATAAGAAAAATAAATTTAAAACACATAAGTTATTTAAAAAAATTGCCTTTTAATATTTTCATATACTTAAATTTAGAAAATTAAGCTTCATTAATTTTTTTCGTAATATTTACGTATTTAGAAGGTTGATATATATTTTTATAAGGCATATATCATTAAAGTTCTACGATTCCTAATAATAATATATTATAAATTTTTATAAATATTAATACAAATTATAAAATAGACTAAAATAATATTTGAAAATATTCTTACCTAAATTGTAAATCCAGATTGAAATAAAAATGTATTCTTTAAATAACCAATCTTTTGATCAAAGTGATAGTCGATAAAAATCCCCGCTAACTCCGCAGAGATGAATTTCCCCTTTCTAAAATATTCTAATTTTTAATTAAACAATTTTTAAACCAAATTTTTTTCTTTAATATTTAAAAAAAAAAAATTGTAAAAGAGTTTTAAAAGTGTGTATTTGAATTACAGGTTTAACAAATATAAAAATGTCTTTAAATAAAGACACGGAAATCCTTACAGGGGATCTAATATAAGAAAAGGGAAATGTCTGTAAAATTATGACCGAGAAACTCGATCAAATGCATTTGTTGTGATTTAATTAAATTCTTTTTTTTTAGTTCAAAGAATAAAGGGTGAGCTGCATTATAATTCATAATGTTCTATACTTCGCGAAATGTTAAGAAGATAGAGTGTACAAGGCTGGGATAACCTGTTAACACCCTTGGCTTAATTTGATTGCCATATCGGGCGACATAGCACTCATTTCGGCGGCATAAAATTATTTTAGGTCTGTGTTTCCAGAAACCTTATTTCAGGGATGTTTTATTGTGTGTGTGTTTTTTTAAATTGAATTTAATTAGTTATTTAATTTACAATCTATCACAAATACACATTACTTAAATTAAGATAACATGCGTCAATTTTCAAGATCTTTTGACCTCAGAAAGTAATCTTGAGTATTGAAATAGTTTGAAAGGAAAAAAAAAATATTATTGCAATTTAACATCATATATATAACTTTTTTCTTATTTTTTAAAGCATAATATATTTTTTTCGTTCAGAATTTATTTTTAAGTAATACAAATATATTTCTAATTAGTTTTAAACTGATATGTAGGTGACTGGCGTAATCTTGAAGAAACACATTAATTCCCATTTATATTTTTATGTAAAGTAATCTTAATTTAAGATGAGAAAACAAATTTTAAAATCTATTATCTTTAATCAGCCAAAAAGGAAAGGTAGAATGCGAAATAGATAACAGGTAAAATTTTACTCTGATATCCAGTTTTCACACGACTGTAGAGTTAAGCTAATAGTATAGTTATGGGAAACAGGTTTAAAATTAGAAATCATCTGGTTTTACACATAAGGCATACACATGATGTTTAACACATGTGGCGGTGGTAAAGTCACATTGGAAGAAAAAAGGTAAAAACTCGTTTCTAAACATCCTTAAAATACGAAATGGATATCTCCAGTTATATTTATACACATGCAGACTTATATATAACATCTTAATAAATAAAACCTACCGGGGATTTTCTCTAACTATGTGTATATATATATATATATATATATATTTTCCAATATTTCTTCCTTTTTCTCCTCTCCTACACCTCCCCCACCCACATTTAAAAAAAAATACACTCGCTGAGTCAGATATAATTTGTAATGTAATAATTGACTTTAATAAATTATATTAAAAAAATATTTAAAAATACGATGATTCAATATATATATAATTTTCAAAAGTATTAATTAATTTTATGATGTCTATAGACATAACGGTGGTGGTGGGGGGGGGGAGGGCACGAGCTCTCACCATTCGTAATAGATAGAAAAAGATCTATTCAAATAATTTTCTTTAAAAGAATGATATTGTAGCTGTGCCTTCCCACGCCCGCACACCGACAAAAAAAAAAAAAAAAAAAAAAAGCGATTTGGAATCGAAATGAGTTTTTCCTTTTTTTTTAAATAAATAAGTTATTTACTGAGTTACAAGCGATTCGTGTCACGTGACGACACGTTTTTCCCTTTCTCGAGATGCCGCGTTGGTAATTCGGTTTTAAACACCGACTTTGACAGTATTTTCTGAAAGATCTTCTGCCTTTACCAAAAAATGGAAAACGTCTTTCCATTACAAAGTTTCTGAATAAGAACACCTGCCAATTTCATGCGTTTCCGAATAAAAAAAAATTAAAAAATATGTCATAAAGTAGCCAGTTTGGATTTGAGAAGTCTTAAATATTATTGGCACCTCCCCCCCCCCCTCCTGCATATGTCCTTGCCCATGTTTCTGTATAATGAAAGATTTTTGTTGTTGTTTGTTTGTTTTTTAATTACAACCACAGCATTTCTTAAACGCATTTCCATTCATTTAATTTTCAAAAGTTTCTTTTTGTTTTGTTATTTGAAATATATTTTTGGCATACTTGGGATGTATTTCAGATAAAATTTCTCGAAAAGTTCAAATCCACAAACATTTTTGCTCTATCTTTAATAGTTTCAAAGTTAAAAAACATATATTGTGCATTTAAAACCACAATCCTTAATGTAATTATCGGTAACTTGACGGAAGTGGGGTGGAATTATCATTATTAGGTTTGCAGTTTCTCTTCAACGTGTCCCTGTTTTTCGCCAAAATTCCGCCAAGCGAAAAGATACATCTTTACGAAATATTAATACATATATATCATAACAGTGGCACATTTCAACTTAAATCAGTTTCATTTAAGCGGTCAATTGTTTCTGTATTTAAAGATTTAAAAAAAATCAGCTACAGAGAGATATTTTATTAAAATAGGCAGCGCACTACTTTTTGTCGCGGAGGTATAAAGCTCCCAGTATATTCTGTACTGTCAACTTGCTCGTTCCCTAAGTACAGTGTCTCACAAAAGTGATGGGACACTTGTGCTTTATAAAAAGAAACTGCAATAAAATAAATAAACAAACATGTGCAAAAATTTTTTGGGTGTGTTTCATATTTAAAGTTAGTAACAATTATTACATAACATACATTTTGTCAAAATATTAAAATATTAATTTAGTAAAAATACAATTGTTCAGAACGGAGCAAAAAATGGCTCACATAAGTGATGGGACACTTACTTTTCCATCAAATATTTATCCACAAATTTTACTTTTTAAAATGTTTTAATATTTTGTTGGATTTCCTTTTACTTTTAAAACATGATTTAATCTTTTTGGGATGGATTCGACTATTTTTTTTGTGATTTCTGGAGGGATTTTACCCCATTCTTCTTGAAGCACCGATTTTAGTTGTTGTTTTGAAGAAATGGTGTGTTTGCGAATTCTTGATTCCAATTCTTGCCAAATATTCTCTATGGGATTTAAGTCTGGAGATTGTGGTGGTGTTTTTATTATTTCAGGACAGTTATATAGCAGCCAGAGTCTAACGTTCAGAGCAGTGTGCTTGGGGTCATTGTCCTGGTAGAATTTAAAATCGTTATGAAGGTTCAATTTTCGTGCTGAAGATTTCAAATTTTGCTTTAAAATATCAATATACTTGTACTGATCCATTATACTGTCAATAAAAACAAAATTACCAACTCCAGCGGACGACATACACCCCCATACCATAACTCCTCCTCCACCATGTTTTACTGTTGGTACCAAGTTCTGTTTGCGAAGTTCTTCCCTGGGTTTTCTCCACACCAAGATTCTACCGTCAGAACCAAATATATTAAATTTACTCTCATCAGCAAATATAACTTTATTCCAGTAATCAGAATTCTTATTTATGTTGGATTTTGCGAAAGCTAGTCTGAGTTTTCTATTCTTTTCACTTACGAAGAATTTTTTCCTGGCTACTCTACCGTGATATCCAGCAGATCGAATTACCCTTCTAATAGTTTCAGGATTAACAATTATTCCATATAATGCTTGTAAATCAGCAGCAACTTTTGAAGCACTAATTCTTGGATTTTTTTTAATATTTCGAACGATAATTCGCTTTATTCCATTGGATAGCTTTGATGGTCAGCCAGGTCTTCTTTTATCCTGAATCATATGATTCTTTTTATATCGTTTAATGATATTGAAAACTGTTGAACGACTCAAGTTAACTGTTTCAGCAGTTTTTCTAATAGATTTTCCACGTTCAATATGCAAATTAATAACTAATTTTCGAATTTCAGGCGAAGTTTCTTTTCGTTTAGCATTCATGACTACACAGAGCTAAAAAACACAAAAATTCCAAAACAAACTGGAGAGAAATACTGCAGACGATTTTATAAATTATTGCCAATTGCTTTTAAGTAAAAATAAAACCCCAAAAAATATTTTTATTGCTTATTTCAGGCGATTTTTGTTGCATATATAATGGTGTCCCATCACTTATGTGAGCTATTTTTTGCTCCGTTCTAAACATTTGTATTTTTATTAAATTAATATTTTAATATTTTGACAAAATGTATGTTATGTAATAATCTTTACTAAATTTAAGTATGAAACACACCCACAAAAAAAATGTGTACATGTTTTTTTAATTTATTTGATTAGTTTCCTTTTGTAAAGCACAAGTGTCCCATCACTTATGTGAGACACTGTATAGTATACCCAGGTATCTGTTCTTTATTATTTTTTTAAGAACATATATATCTTTAATTATTTGAGCACACAGAATATATTTTCTATTTTTGTTTCTTCAGAGGATTCTATGCTCAAAAAAATAACTTAGATGATTAATATATATATTTTTAATTTTTGTCCACTTATATATATACAAATAACAACAAATTATAAAAAAAGGAAGGAGACTTAATTAACTATAGGAACAGTTTATTTTTCTTTTGACGAAAATAGATAAATTTATCCTCAAAAATATGTTCACTGAATAACAAGAAAAAGGTTAAGTAAAATATATATTTTATATATAATACACCAATTGCTTTATTCGTGCGACTGAAACAGATTTAACTTGTAAAAAAAAAGGTATATCAATTCTATGTAAAACCAAATAAGAACAAGAAAAATTATACGTATCAATAATCTTCATGTTGCTACTACTATTTTCTTAAAACAAATTGTGAGAATTTTTAACATGATATGCCAATATTATTTTGACTATATCCAATCCAACTGGACCAACCCATCCAAATTGCTTCATGCTTGTGATTCATTACATCTCATAGCTGACCAGTGGAAAGTTGATGAATTTAAGCATTTTTTTTCTTGAAAATTCGACAAACAAGACAAAAATTAACCAGGTTGAGGTCCACATCATACTTATTATAATATATAAGCTGACACAAGATAATCTAATATATATATGATGCATCTATGACATAAAAAATTACGTATTTTATAATACACTCCATCTCCAACCAGCAAACCGAAGAACAACTCCGAAAATTCGAAAGAAAAATGCGAACCTGTCACTGGCGCAAGGATAGGGTTGCCGTAACATGGAAAAACTCGCCAAACAGTGACAACTGCCAATACACGCACAGAAACTTCATTGACAAGATGAAAAAATAAAAATTAACGGAATGCCAACATAGGGCTAAATATATGCCAACGGGAGGGTACGATTAAAATTTAAAGCAAACGGAAAAAAAATATTAATCTGATTTGTTAAAAATGAAATGAAATCAAACTGACGTCACAAAGACAAAACTGAAAAAATAAATAAATAAAATAAACATTTTGAAGCCAATGGGCTAAAAAGGATAACTAAATCAAATAATAATTTTAGACAAAAAGGAAAACTATGATTAAAGTCTGCCAGGGAAATAAAAAAAATAAATAAATAAAAGGAGAGAGAAGGGAAAGCAAAAAAAAAAAAAATAAATAAATTGCGCTATACGGAACCTGAATGTGGTAAAATTACCACAGCATTTAACGGAGAACTAGTGTAAATTTACAGAGAGTCTCGGTATTTTTTCTGTGTTTCTACCGAATTTTTTAACAGTGTAAGGTCTTCATGTTTACACTGGGCAATGCCATGGTGGTTACGTTAGTGTTGGATAAAATTGCATATCTGTTAGCCTTAATCTATATATTCCACCTTTATCCCTTATACAATACATAAACTGTTTTATTCTTTTTCTGTGTTTAATGCAATGTGTATATTATTATGAAATATTTTTTTTTATCCTGTTTTAATAATTTTAGAAGATTACGAAAAAATTTTAGTACAATGCCGAAATTTTCAAAGAATTTTCTAACAAATGTATCTTTAAAGAAAAGTATTTTAATTTTAACATGTATTGTATATATTTTAAAAGAATTCTTATGGTATGTTACAGTTCAAAAAATTATTATGTATCTATTATGAACTATTGCACATATATATAGAATACATTAATTCCCGCTTCTACGTTTACTTGCTTTAAACGTATATAAATAGGAGGGGTAAAATCGAAATGTAAGGAAAAAATGTTTTTCTTTTTAATTCTTCTTCTTATTAATTTTTTTAACCATATAAACAAAATTTTGCGCTGTACCAACATTTTCTGTTTGCATTCAATAGATGTCGCTATGTTGAAGAATTCGTTAGACTAGGATGACATCAGCAATGCTTGAATATCCAACAGTTTTATAAGAGAATAAAGACACACAAAATGCTGAAGAGATAAATGCGTCAGGTTACGATATTAAGAATATTTATTTTTGCAGTTGTCCCAGGGTAGGTTACACACAGGTCGCCGCCCCGCAAGCAGAGAATGTGAGGAGGAGGCTTGAAAGTTACACATCAAGTGCAATCAAGGGCAGGCGGCGAGAGAGTGACTTGCTGTTACAAAGTTTCTTTTCGCTGTTACAGTGATGACATGGCGATAATTAGATACGCCAATTAGCCAGATAACATGCTGTTTTGGCGAGGACAATGTGATAAGAAACAGGTGGCAACAGTCCGTTAATGGTAATCCTATGGGGAAGAGATGAATGTAAAATATGAATTTTAAGCGCCGGAATGGAGATATGGAATTTTGGTAAACCAGACAAAACCGCATGGAGCCCTTTCTCATGGGGTTAGCTTAAAGAATTAAGAACTGGGGTTAAAAATAAAATTGGTACGTTAGAGATATTATATATGAAAGGCATCTGGACAATTGGGAAAATAATGAAATACGTTAAAAGGAATGAAAGCTAAACGAACAAAAATGTAGGCGTAAGAATGTAAGTGAAGTTTGGACGCCGAAAGAAAAGAGCGGATTATAATGGGAACAAATTCTTTTTCTTTCTTTTTTTTTTATAACGGCATGATTTATGTGGTGAGGAAAGAGATCCGAATGAATTAAAGAACGCTTAATAAAAGAGAAATACAGGGAGAAGCTAGATTTTATAACACGAAATATAAAATAATTTTAAAGAAAGAGAAATTTAGAAAAGGAAGGGGGTGTAGGAATTAATTTTACGAAAGTGGAATATGTGAAGTTAAATCCACTTCACAGTCGCTACCAAAAATGCTCAGCAAATCTTACCCTTGAAGATGAAAGCTTCGTCACAAATTAATATAATCTTGAGTTCGCAGAGCTAAAATATCTGAAAAAACTAAAAACTAAAAACTAAAAAGTAAAAGTAATAATTTTTTTCATATTAGTTAACATTTCTTTTATATTTAACATTTTGTTTTGTTACTGCATCACAAACACCATTGTCCATAAGTTGGGTTTCAAAGCAAAAATCAAAACGGCCGCCATCTTTTCTTCATTTGCACCTGCGCAATTAACTAATTCACTGTTTATAGGTAGATATAATTATTCGACTTTAATTACAATTTTTACTTCGATATCGGCATTTTCAGCTAATGGAGAATTGGATTTCAGGTTCAACATAGAGTTAATATCTTAACTTGCAGCAGCTGATATTGACGGCGAATTGCACGATTACTTCTGTAATTCCCATGGCTTTAGGAATGAAATAAGAATTTTAAAATTATTTAAAAAATTTTATGATTAATAACACATGATTAAAACTGATGTAGAACTCTTATATTTAAAACCTAGTAAATGTAGTTTGAGATTCTGAAGTGTATATTCCAAGAAATTCTGGTAATATGGCTTTTCTTGCTTTTTTATTCAACGTACACAAAGACGGATACACATCAATACATAAATTAAGCATTAATAGTTACATTCCAGAATAAATTTCAGAAGCGGCATTATTTGCTTCTTATTCGAGCAGTAATCTAGGTGCTACTGAACCTATTTGTACTGCATCACTGGGGGGCTGCACGCGGGCCGTCTCGGCGCCAATGCCAGCCGTCCACGTGATTCGCAACAACATGATATAGCACCCTATTAATTAATGCTTCATTATTTTTTTTCTCAGTAACTTTTCAGTTGTCTTCAAAGAACAATCCTGATACAGTCTTATGAAATAATGTTGATGTTAAAAATGTAGCGATTTTAATTTAATTATACATTAAAACGTTTTAAAATTCAACTAAACTTTTTTTGTTGCTTTTTTTAGTAAACTCTCTATACTTATCCCGATACATTCACATTTTTCTGAATAATCGTTATTCTGAATTTTTAAGTATATTTCCATAACTAACATTGTGATGGCGTTCAACCATCACGTGTGCCATTTTGGTATAGTGGAGTATATAGAAAACTCAGGTTCGAAAACTTTTTTCACTGGCAGAAAAGGTCGATTTTTTAAAAATGAATTAATTATATTCCGTGCCCGACAAAATCTTTATTTTTCAGGCAAAGTGGAAGTAATAAAATACAGATGAGCTACGAGTCAAAGGATTAGCAGCAAAAATATCTAAAAGGACATAATTGCTTTTCATTTAATCGACACTAAGGAGAGCGCATGACTTCATGTCACCGTAACAGTTACATAACTAACTAAATTTTTATCTAAACAATATCGCCAACACAAATACTGGCGAAAAAAATAGATTCCTAACTAAACGTATGGGTAACAGACGTTAGATAGAAAATAAATGGAAAATTTTAAATTGAGTGCGCAGAAAGTGAAAACAAACATCGCCCTTGGCGAAACGAACATGCCAAGTACGACAATCCTATAAGGCGCCACCTAGTCTAGCGACACCTCTGTGCTATTACTCAAAATACCGTTTTATCTAAATAAAAACAGATAACCGAAATAAAAATGAATATCAAAGGAGAAGAAGTATAAAATTTAATTGTTAAACTGTAACGGAAAAAAATAGAAAAGAAATGATATTTTTAAAGTAGTATATTAATTATGTCTTATTATTAAGTTTTATTTATTAGAAATTTAGGAAGACGCACTCAATAAAGAAATAAAAAATAAATGCTTTTTTCTTTTATTTTTTTAAATACAGTTTAAATGGGGAAAAATTAATTTTGAAACATTTTAAAATGAAAAATGAAAAAAAAAAAAATATGTGATTGCATCACAATCATCCTTCCTCTTTTGTTGTAAATCAGCTATAGTTATTTTAACGACAGGATATTTTCAATAAAATGATACTTTCCTTGTAAGTAGTTGTTATATCATTTCATTCATTAAATAAAATGTCGGAATAAAATATGTTTAGTTCACTTAAAAACACCGGAAGCTTGGCAGCTATGTCCTCTTTAGAAACATACGCAAAAATATCTTAGCCTTGTAATTTACAAAATTTTAGAAAGTAACACTTTGTGACTCAACAACTTCATTTTGAAAAATATTTACTCTGATCTTAGAATATGTAATTTTAAAGATTTCATGTTTAAAAATTTTAAAGATTTCATGTTTAAAAATTTTAAACATGTAATAAATTATTCAAATAAATTAGAACATAAAAAAAAAATATTGACTTAAAGATACTTTTTCATATCTGCAATAAATAGAAAATCACATACTTCTCATAAACATTGTCAATTTTCTAATATAAAATTGAAAAGTTATACGAACATAGCTTTGTAAAAAATCTATTTCTGGATGTCTGAAGTCTTTTTAAATTTACAAAATTTAAGAAGTTCATTTTAGCAATAACGCTGTAAAACTGTTCCAGTGATAAATAAAACTTTGCTATGAAAAAAATAACTAAGTATCGCCGGCACTCTGTTGAGAAGTTTATGAATAATTTATATTAACTGATGTGTTGCAAATAAGCAGCAATAAATGAAATCGTCTTCTAAAGCCCACTGTATAAGTGACATTGAATTTTGGGTATGTTTCAGATATGCATCACGGTGATACAAAGGGTTAATCTGAAATACAAAATTAAAAGTGAAAAATATATAAATGAAATCTAACATTTTTCAGTGCTATAATATTTTTTATCTATATTCAAATATTTCATTAATTTGATTTCTGAGGGTTTTTTTTTAGTTATTTAAAAAAAAAACATCATGATACAAGGCTTAAGAAATATGATGAAAAATCTCGCAACTGTTATTGCATTAGTATATATTCAAATTTAAATTTTATGGCTTCTGTCCAGAACACTCGGCTTAATAATTCTTCTGCACTTAAAAAATAATATAACACTGGTAAATTTATTATCTTGAATACTGTCCATATAGATTTTATTGTAATTTCTAGAGAACTACAAAAATTGTTCATGAATTAACTTAGTTAATAAATGTCAAGTTCATTATACCAAGTTCATTATAGTTTTCAATTTCAGGTTTTATTAGTTTTTAGTGCTTCAGGTTTCGGGGTTGCTATTGGAAAAGAATGTGTTCGTTTTAATATAGGCACAGCATACAAAAAAATCTCTTAAATCATTAAAAATTTAGACCTAATTTCTATTTGACGTATATCCTTTTGCTTTGCTGTTACTTATTGTCGATTTATTAGTTGATTTTTGCACCTTTTCTAGAGCTGTAGATAAATGGATACAGATTCAACCAAGCAGGCAGGCCTACCATATGGCTTTAGCCCCTGCAAGCCCTGCTTGGCAAGTTTATTAAAAAAATTACATATTTGACAAAGCAGCCCAGCTTAATTTGCAGAAAAGTCATACTCAAAAAGTCATACTCAAAAGTCATACTCAGTAGAAAAGTCACAATTAATAAGAGTTTAAAAATTATTTGAAATTGTCAGATTTTTAGCATAAAATATTTTAAAATTAGAGACAGTGGATTTTTTTCAATAAACTTCTTCATCATCAGAAAAAGCATCATCATCATCATCACCACCAATGATGTGTACTGGTGGCATTTGGAATAACAATTGGTTTTTTTCTATTAAGGAAATGCATCTAATTATCTTTTGAAGCGATGAGGAATTCGCCGAGATTGATTTGAACCAATTCGACAGAGAGATGGTGTCTGTTTTCCTCAAATGTGATAAATGGATACATGAAATTCCTTGAGTCATACAACATAATACCTTGAAATGCAATGGGAATTGGCTTGTTTACTCTGTTAGACATAACTGATAGACTGCGGATAAAATTGCCAAATAATTTAATAATGATAAATCACCTAATGTTCCACAACACACTGTTCATCGTGCTTTGTTGTTAACTGGTCTATTAAAACGTCACCCGATTACTGTGTCTGTAGTCACTGATATTCATCTCACTAAACGTATGCTGTGGAGTCGTGATCTTGCTGAATGAATAACTAGTGAGTACAATCGTATCTCTTGAGCGGACGTTTTTGCTTACATCATTTGAATAAATGGGATAATGTGTGATGTTTATCGAGGGAAACATTCTTAACTGGAGGCACTTTCAGAAGGAAGGAAAATGGTGGTGAATATCTTAAGGTGCGGTCAATTTTATTCATGCATAAAAACTTGACGCCTTTGACACTGTGCAATTATATCAACACTGCCACTTACATAAATATCCTGAGTTACCAGTTTTGCTCATCTGCGTAGCGTCAGGCGGGGTACGATCATTTTACTACCAGTATAATTATATACTATATTTAGGCTTATTTAATCTTTGAACGGTATGAATTAAATAAGGCCAAATATAGCATATAAAAATACTGGTAGTAAAGTGATCCTGCCCTCCTTGGCACTACGCCTCTGGTTATGCCACTTTATCTGCACAGTCTTTCCGCACAGCAATGACATCACACAGCCACACAGTGCTCACTCTCACAAAGTTCGTATGTTTCTAGAATGCTTCCAGAAATATGAGAAGATTTTTATTTTTAACCATAGGCCCCGAAATGTGTTCATATGAATCATTTTTAGCACCTCTGGTTTCAGTTATAAAAACACATCCGAGAATCAACAACACAACCATTGATTTTAGAAAAATTAGAACAACTTCTGTTGAAACAATGGTGTGGAGTACTATTTTAAGGCATAGCCTGCCACGTCCAGGAGAATTTACGTTTCACTGGGGTACCTACACGTTTGTGAGTACGTGGAGTTACTGGTTTGTCTCGTAGGTGTATGATGTTCGAATACTTCGAATAAAATTTATATTTTTCGGTGTGAATATTTTTAACGCTTAATTGTACTCACTTTTCTTATTATACGCCAAACAATATCATTCCAGATATGAATTTTAGAAAGTGGTACACTATAAATAATAAATTACATGTTATAACTTATACATTCCATTGTAAAATAATTAATGTTTACAGCATACCGGAAAATTATACTTAATTTTGATGTATTTTATAACTTGAAAAATGTTTCCGTGGCTATCGTGTTCCGAAATAATCCCCGTAACGTATGCTTAACAATTCTTAAAAATGCATAACACATTATAAGGATATTTTACTTGAAATAGATACTCTAGAATATTATATAACCTGACAAACTGATTCTTATGTGTAGGAAATAGATTTTAAGATGATTATTATATTTTATGTTGTTTTATATAGAGTTGTTTTATTAAAATCATTCTCTGATAAATTCAAACAAAATCTCAGACAAAAAAAATATATTTATCCATATGAAGACATGTTTTGTCAACATCTATTCATTACGTGTCAAATAACTTCGTAATACATTGTAATTAATACATTGTAATTTTTTTAAATGCTTTTGTAGTTCATTCGAAAATTGAATGACTGTATTGAAACATAAAATATTTATTAAAAGAATTACGGTAAAAATAGTAAAAATGTTTTTTTTTAAATGTGAAAAAATATTCATTTAATATATTCTTTAAAATAATATTTTATAACTCATAGAAACATGTCACTTCAATAAGAAAATTGAAATTTCCTTGAAAAAACGTGATACGTTTCTGAATACACTTATTTCTATAGAAGTGTAATGCACCTGAAATGGAAATTTGATACGAATTTGAAAGCAGTTTTGGAAAAAAAATCAGAATTTGTTCAATAAGACTTTTCAGACATTTATTGGTGTCTAGTTATAGATAAATTAGAGTGGCATTTTCTATATTTTCTAACCCTCTAAGCGTTTTGTCCGTATTTTCCCGTTTTCCAAAAACAACTTAAATCAGCTGTAAACAAAAATATTTTTAACATAATTGTATTTTAAAATATGTGTAAACTAAAGATATACGAAGTATATTTTAGAAACAAGCAAGGAAAGAAAATTGACATTAATATTAATTTTATGAAAATTTTAAATAAAACGTAGGAAAGCCCTCAGACGCTCAAAGGGTTTTAAACAGTTATTAAGAAAGTTATACAGTATATTTTCTTAGATATATTTTTAATGATTATATAAAGGGTGATTCATAAAAAAAGAAAATTATATCATACAAAATAATTAAACAAGTACAGCGAGAAAATAACCTTATCTATTTCCCTTAATATTTCTCATCGGATGACATACGGTTGGTTAAACATTTTTTGCTAACATTGGGAGGAAAAGTATTTTGTTGCAGATACTTACCGATAATACACAGATTACAGAAAACTAAACACACACACATACATATAGTTTACAGTGTGTCCCAAAAAATTTTAATCTGGTATTCTTTTTTAATTTTTAGAGATACGTAGCTAATGGAAATCGCATAAGTGTTCCAAATTAAGAACGGTATAAGAATCTAGCTATTAAATAATCCTACCAATATTTATAACACCCTTGTGTCTTAAAAGGAGTATTTATAAACATTTTTCCTATGCTCTGACAAAGGAAACACTAAAGGCGCTAGTATTTTATAAACCAAAACTCATCGAGTTATGATACTTTGAATTTTATAAAATTTCTGAGCCGTCTGCCTGCGCAAAAGTTTAAAAATTGTAATTTTTTTTTAAATTATTGGCAATATTACTTTATCAATATAATCTGAAATCCTACTTTAATTTGCATACTCTTGCCATTTACTTTTCCTACAGTTAAAACAACAACGACAGTATTCAACAGTTAAAAAATTAAACCTTGTTTCAAACATTTTGGAACGCCCTGTTTATGTATTATTAAACAAATAAACAAAGTTTAAAGATGGTACGTCCCGATACAATAAAACAATTCTTGTATCTGAAAATTAGTCGTAATTTACTTAATGAATCACAAAAACAAAGTGTGTCACTCAAAGCAAAACAAGTTTTTTTAGCAATAATAAATATATCTTATCAAATATTTTAGAACTTTTACCCTCATATGTATGCAATGGTACTATGGCGTATATTTAACGTCATATATTCCTTCTTAAATTATTTAATTAATAGCCCTTCAAATTCGTCAAAAGATAGTAATTGTTAATAAGTAGTATAAATTTAGTGTCTTAAATTATACTTTAATTGTCTGCTTACAATTTTTTCCCAATATCTGTCCAGTAGTTAAAAATAATATTTTCTCGATGTTAAATACATCCTGTATTCGGTACTTCTGTATTATCCCGTCGACCACTTTTCATAACAAAAAACTATCGCCAAACTGTAAGATTAAACGCCAAAAAATGCAGCCCCATTTACTTGATGTCAGAAGCATTTTACGTGTTTGTTATGTCATCAAGTGGTTTCTAATTCGACATTTGCGTGTATTTTTCATTATGTTTTACTGATTTATTAGTTATTTCATTAATTAAAATAACAATTGTGTCCTTAAATTCTTATATTTTATTTATTTATTTATTTTGATATTCCAATGGCAACGTTCTCCCGTTTATTTGGCGTTACAGTTTGGCGATAGTTTTTTGTTATGTAAAGTGGTCGACGGGATAATAGAGAAGTAACCTTTATTCTGTTCATCTCTGATCGAACTTTTTCTCTTTTTCAAAAATACAATAAGAAAAAAATCAGTTTATTGCTCGTGAGTCATCACGTAATAACTCGATTAAATTCATTTATTTTTAAATACAGATTAAAACGCGTTTGACATATGTGTACATTTGCACCTGTTGGTGGCCGGTTTCTGAACTCGATAACATACGTTAAACTGTATTTTATCCAAATGGTACACTTATTTATCTTAACTGAAGTTCATGTCTTCCGCTTGTTAATAGTCACATAGAACACTTTATGACAGTTAAACATAGAGCACTTTACATAGAACACTTTATGACAGTTAAACTCGAATCGTCAGTGTCGTCCTTTCTACATTCTTATTATTATAATGTTAAATTTCATAATTGAAAGATTTTAACTTTACATTGAGAAAAATGTTAAAACAGGCATAATGCCTTTCTGCTTATCCTACTCTCGCCAAATAAGTTTTTTATTTGGTTGTTTTATATTGCTGTTGGCATACTATTTTGGCCTTGTGCGATAAAAATTCCATCGGACAGCTTAGTGTTAAGTAATTTCGAAAAATGTCTCCTTTCTAGCACAGGCATTTAAAGCTGAAGACTAGTCTTGCGTATTTTTAGAATGTACTTATGTTAATATAAGAGTAGTTTTAAACGGAAAATAATCTACTAAATTGGCTTATTACACTTGTTGTTTTAGTCCCGACTCCAGCTGCATTGAATTTATCAGTAAAATAATAGTTAGCTCGAGAAATGTGATAATAATCTTTACCCCTGGTAATAGTCATTATCACAAGGACGACAGAAGGATTACCCGAAACTACCAACACACACGCATAAACAACATTTAAGTATGCATAGAATGTTATAAAATTTAGTCGACAGTTTGTGCAGTATCATTGAATGATTTTTTTTACCAACAATTATTATTATTTTGTCACATTTTACCTACTTCAAAGTGCGTTTGTTGAAAATATCTCTTACAATACACATAAACGTATTATAGAAAATCCGTGTTCGGCATTGAATGTGATGCACGATATCTCTTATTCATTATGGGGATTGTGACCCTGATTTCCGATAGAAAAATTATTTCTTCTAGTGAGCCTAGTAAATTTAGACCCTTTTTTTCTTTTTTTTTGATCTTCAATTAAATATGACCGAAATTATTATTTTAAGTTATTAAAGGAAGTTTGCACAAAATGCACCCGTTCATAATATGGCCATGGTGGGACGCGCAACCCATTTTTTAAAGCTTTATGTAAAGAAATTTAAGTTGTCACGTTTAGGAGACAAACGGATTTGTTTATGTTTTCAAGTTGAGTAATGGCGGTTTGAATCATCCATGATTTTGTTGCTTTATAATTCCATTTTGTAAAGTTCATATGCAGGTAGAAATTATTATTATTATATTGGAAGCTTGTGAAGATGCAGAATCAGTTGTGAGCTAAAATTTGAGTATGTTGTTTTGTGTTTAATTGATATTTATTCAGTTTTTTTCTGCAAATTAAATATGACATTGTCAAGAACTGTTTTAGTTAAATAACTTTCATAGAAAATAGCAAACATTAAATATGTGCATTGTCCACAGGAATCACTTCATGGATTT
This sequence comes from Maratus michaelseni, assembly GCA_963931845.1. Lineage (NCBI taxonomy): Eukaryota > Metazoa > Arthropoda > Arachnida > Araneae > Salticidae > Maratus > Maratus michaelseni. Next base: position 339,952,277 of record OZ007587.1, on the reverse strand, counting down.
TTTCATGCGAACGTGTACGTGAAAATGGTGTCCAAGCGATCAACTTCGGCATGTAGAACGCATTCTTCTACATCAAATTCAGTCATGACTTCTCAATCAAAGGATAGATGATAATCAAATATTAGAATAATTAGTTTTCTAGTTGTTTTTATATCTCCAATTTGATCATTTTGTCTCATAATTTGTCGTATTATAGAAGGTGTACTTGTAAAATACAGTAAAACACGATTTTAATATTTTGAGATTAACATATTTATTGATTAAAGGATAATTTAAATTGTACCATTGCTTTATTTCCAAATAATTAATTAAAGATATCCTCAAATTTAAAATAATTGTGTAAATATTAAAAAAATACACAAAAATTACATTTAATATTATTTGTATTCATTCATATTTGTAAAATTTCACATGGATTTTAGGATTAACTAATACCCATTTTCCCCCATCACATAAAATTACTTATCGAACAAGAAACATTTGAAATATTTCTTACTTATTTTTAACAAACTACAATTCATAAACTCTTGTAGACGAATAAAAAGCAAATAAAAATCAGAAACTAAAGAAAATGGTAGTTTGAAGTTTTTAGGAGGCTAATAAATAAACAAGCATTCCTTTAAGAGAAAGATTGTTATATATGTTTACAGATTCAAATTGCATACTTCCTTATGCAATAAAACTGTTGCTAATAAATGTTCAAAAATATTTTATGAAGTCAAAACTATTTCTACAGCACAATATATGTTCAGTAGATATAATTTTAAAAATTCGCATTTTATCACAACTTACCCTGCTTTATACAATATATGTTTAATTACAAAATAATTATCTACCATTGTAAGACATAGTATCTGATTATACTCTTTGATAATGTAGAGATAAATAATTATTTAATTTTAAATAAAATTCTGAATAATAATTTAAAAAAAACACTGGTTTGGTAGGTATTTTTATCTTTTTTTTTTCTCTGCACTTTATATCTGTTTTTTTTGTGTGATTAATACATTTAATCATAAATAATATTTTGCATTATATTACGTAAAATAATGTATATCAAATCATATTAAACAGCGGCAAGACGACATCCGTAAATGTCATCTGCAGATTTACAATAATGTTCAAGAATATAAACTATTGAATATATTGATACAATTTTCTCTTTTCTGCTCAATTTTTCATCTATTCATGTCGTGAGAGGAAAGTGTAGATTGCACCCGCAATAGATCAATGAACGGATACTCGGCACTTATATCCTGTCGTCACATAGAAAAGAAAAGCCTTTAATAAAAAAAAATATCGGTGCCGTGTTGCATATGGATTACAAATAACAAAAAAATATTACTTCGTTAACTATTTATGGAAGTTCTTGAAATATTATGTTCTATTTTCCTCATCATTAGGTTGCATTATCAAATCTCATCAGTGTTCATACACATAGAATTGTTTTGTATAAACTGACGTACTCATTGTGTTTCCTCGGTTAAACTTTGGACATAGTTTTCTCCTGAAATAATAGAATTACAGATTTCAGACTTTAATAAAATAATAATTTGTATAATGAACCGTGTAAAGTTTTTCAATTAAGTAAATCATATTCAATTGTTGGAGTACCATAGTTGAGATTTATTCCAATAGAGCGAAAAATGCTGGGACCAGGACTCGAAACTGGGTACTATGGCTTGATGTGACAACTCTCTTCCTACTGAGCTATCCCAACGATGTCCTGGCTGGCATAATTCACTCTTATTTGTTGGACATGGCTGCGAATTGCTGCGCTAATCTTACCCATCCGAGCTAAAATTTAACACTTTACATGATTATTGTGATATAACACGGAAACTCCTGTATACCATGTAATTAGGCCATAATGAATACAGTAAAGTTTTTTCAACTAGGTAAATCATATTCAATGGTTGGATGTTAGAAAATATTATTCATATAATAATTATTCATATTATAATATAATATCATAATATCATAATAAAATATTCATATCATCATAATTAATTATTCCTATCATATCAACTATTAGTCAATAGTATTCAATAATTGAGATTTATTCCAACAGAACGAAGAATGTCGGGACCAGGACTCGAACCTGGGTACCTTGGCTTGCTGTCCCAACGCTCTTCCTACTGAGTTATCCCAACGATATACTGGCTGTTAAGCCAAAGTACCCATGTTCGAGTCTTGTTCCCGGCATTTTTCACTCTGTTGTAATAAATCTCAACTATGAAACCCCAAACATTGAATAGGAATTTGTATAGTTCATACTGTAATAAATGTATTATTTCTAATTTTACCTGATACAAAATAATTTCATTCATTTATATTATAAAATATGAATATGAATAAGGTAAATAATTATTATGCGCTTATTATGAATCTAAATAAGTAATATCAGAAGTTTATGAATTATATGAAACATTTTCGAATTATTATTGTCAATTTTGCGCACAATACCATGAAGTTCTAATATTAATTCATCTCAGTTGTAAATACATATAGATATTCGCACCGAAATATTTGCTTCTGCTTCTAAAATATGTATTCAAAATTCCTATTTAATATTAAAAACAAAAAAATTATTCTTAGAAAATAATTAAACAATATTTTTAGAAATTTATTAACGAAAAAAAAATATTTGATTATGTTTATTTTGTGCGTGTAATCTTTTAATTTTCACACACAAAAAAATGAAACATTTTCTCAAATACGATAGACTTATAGATAACATAAAATGGCATATTAAACAATTTTATATATAAACCGTAAAGTTTGAAACTCAAACTGAAAACATGAATTAAAATTAAACATGTATTTGATTGTTTAAAATTGGATTATTTTATAGATAAAAAAGTGTGTATTTCATACGATTAACAATTTATAAGTAAAAGTTTTTCTCATTCTTTCGATTAGAGGGGATAGTAATCACTCTTAGCTTCCTTTCAAAATTCAGTGAGAGTCATAAAACTTCCTACATTTTTTGTGGCAATTATGGTCAATAGTATTTTAAACAAAAGTAATGAAATATCTAACGATGAATTTACCTTAAACACATGCTTCAATTCGCTGATAGTTTTATATGCATGGAAATTTGTATATTTCTCTAATAGTGTTCATCAATGTTTAAATTTTCTGTTCAATAAATACAAGCTTGGGATAAAATTTAATTCAATAAGGTTTTTATAATGTGTCATTTAACGTACCTAAATGAAAAATAATTTACAAAAATAATAATAAAGAAGGAGTACGCTTAAGCGTTTAATAAACATGAAGAAAGCCCATAATAAATTTCATGATGCAATAATGCTATTTATAATGCTAAAAAATTTTTGGAACACTCTCGCACTGTACATTGTGTTAGTACTAAAATATTATTTGATGTCTAAAATAAATCCGTTTTTTGTACATTTACAAGGTAAAATTACTTGGTAATATGCTATTTCATGCGGAAATTTAAATGTGAATTCGCAGATTAAATTGAGAGACTTTTACAAGTTAATGCAAACTGGTGATTACCATTATCTTTAAACAAGAAGCTTCAAAATACTTTGCTTGTATTACTAAATAATTAAAAAAAACGTATTACAAAATAATGACACTTTTGCTATAACATCAAATAAGAATGACGTAAATGACCGTCATCTTTTCGAATGGGAAGCAGAAAGAAAATAAAATTTTAAATGACGGGAAATTTGACGGCAAGGAAATAGATAAAAAAGTACAGAAATATAATACAAAATTATAGATATATTTATCTAGAGATGTATTATTATTCTTTTTGTAAGCGATAAGATTTTTGAAAAAAAGGTATATTTAAAAATATAAATGATACATTAGTAAGGACACGTTATTACTCTGTATTTAATTTAATGATCGACTCGTTAAATAGATTACAAAGTATTAAGTGGTGAAATACAGAAACTGCCAAAAATCATTTCAGAAGAGACAAATAAAATACGCCGTAAGTTATTCAGTAATTGCGTAATTTTTAGTTAAAGAATGGTAAAGATTTTTAATTGACCAAGTTTAACAATTTTAAAATATTATCTTCTGATTTTAATTTATATCCAATTTACACATAAATTATTTACAACAGATTCATATGTGCATTGAAAAAAAAATTAAATTCAGTATGATATGAGAATCATATATTAAATTTTTAACCTCCCCTATTCTTCATTTAAATTATATTTTTCCCCTTCCTTTTTCAAAATTTAACTCAGTTATCTATAACTACAAACAATAATCCCGCCGTAATTTATACTCTTTCCCTTTTCATATTCACTTATGCTGGATTGTTAATATCTCACGGCCTTTCAATTAAAATAAAAAGAAAAGAATTAAATCAGAACAGATGCCTTTTGATAATTTTAATTTCCGAAGCCGAGCTTAAAACATAATACATTCGTAATGCATTCTTTGCGGCCGCAGGATCACTTAAATCCTGTACATCTTTTCATCCAGCGCAGATACAATGTCCATATTTGGTCTTAATAATAACTCAATCACTCACACCCATGTCTAAAAATATATTCTGATTGTTAAATGCACAAGTTGTTTTGTCTCTTGAAATGCCATTCACATGGGAAAATATTTGTCGGTTATAATCTTCATGGCGATATAAAATTTTGAAATGAAGTGCATTCTTATGCCAATAATCTAGCAACCTGGCTCGGTAAATACCATTAGTTATGCGACATTCCGTCTGAAAGTATTCTCGCCTAGACACTCTGTAGCAACCCTATTTTGGCGAGATTCTTGTCAGTGCAACTCCAAGTTGTGTCGTGGAAACAACCCACTCAGCTCCTTGCCTAGCTGCTGTCAATATGATCTCTCCCTGCTATGTTGCCCCTCCTCGGTACTTTCCCGGGTGTGGAGAGATTGCAAAGACTTTACCCGGCATAAGCCCGGTCATTATGAACCTGGATTTATTTTTCATGCTTTGGTATCCTGAATAAAAGCATTGTATGGACTTATCATGTGTACCTATTAATTAGCCATCAAATCTCACGAAGCACCAAGGTAATATCTCCACTTCAATATGGAAAATCTTCTTCATATTCAGTTTATAAAGAAATTAATTCAACGGTTTTTTTTAGATTCGTTATTTCATTATTGTCATTTAAAAAAGTTAAAATCAACAGCTGTATGGATGCTAATGAATGCTTGCATTTAGATGAGAGTTTGTTCTTAAAAATGTCATAGAAAATAATGTAGATTATGGCCATTTTGTCAAAATATTCATACATGTTATTACTTAAAAATTAATATATTTTTTATAAAGAAAGAAGTTGGGAGGTTTTGGGTTCAGGACATTTAAAACATATCTGTATTAATGTTGGCGGGCTATAAATATATGTAGTACTTGGAAGGATTTATAACGAATCAAGTATTAAACAATTACAATTACAAGCATATTAAAATGTTTGACTCTCCTTAGAATTTAAAGTTTGTTTATTCAATCTGTATATATGGTACCCAAATTAAAAAAAAATAAATAAATTAACTTTAAACATTAATGTTAAATGTTCAATTAATTACGTATTAATCAAGAAAACGAAAACATAATTTATTTAAATGGCACATAACCTTTTTAACACTTTGTAACGTATTCAAAAGTGCTTATGAATTCAGTTTGTCTGTCTGCCTGAAGTCTCTCTATCTGTCTGTCGTTTGTCAGCGTTCTAACACACGTAAATATACTCGGATTGATATGTAATTGATATATGTTCTTGAGTTTTATTATGGAATGTTCGGTATTGAAAATGAAGGGTTTAGCGATTATAGCTCCCTTACAGAGGTACTCAAAATAATTTCGTTACATTATGATATATGTGAAAAACACGTCTGTAGTGTATTTGAAGTATGTTATGCTATTTCAAACAGATTATAATTAATATACATCATTAAGATTCATTACAAGGTGCGCACTATAGAATACGGTGTGCCTAACATTTTTCGTTATTTTACAGGGAAACACAAAAAACTCGGTTATAGTACTGTCTATGAGCAATATTTGCTACACTGTAAAAAATGACCAATGTTTCTTATTTTATGAAAATATGCTATAACCACGAACGAAAATATAATATAATCTTCTGAGCTATCCGAAATTTCAAATAGCATGTTACATTGTCTTTTGAATCTCCAGAAACGAATGCATTTTCAAAATTTAAAGAATAATTTTTAAAAACAAATTATTTTTAGCTGCCCGAATTTTTCAGAAATGTTTCCGAAGGGTTTTTATAGTGTATTAATGAGTGTCCTCAGCCTGGAATACCTGTTTTTTGAATGTTATCCATTCTCAAGTACACGTTTTCAGCCGCATAAGTTAATTTATACATGAAAGAGTAAAGAAATAATCTTAATTTTAATGTTATTGTTAACGCTGTTAATTTTGCATGTTTGTCTGTTAAACATTCTTTTTAGAGCATGAAAATGTTTACTTAAGAATTGATAGCATTCGAGAAACAGGTATTCTAGGCTGAGAACACTCATTAATACACTATAAAACCCCTTCGGAAACGTTTCTGAAAAATTCGGGCAGCTAAAAATAATTTGTTTTTATAAATTATTCTTTAAATTTTGAAAATGTATTCGTTTCTGGGGATTCAAAAGACAATGTAACATGCTATTTGAAATTTCGGATAACTCAGAAGATTATATTATATTTTCGTTCGTGGTTATAGCATATTTTCATAAAATAAGAAACATTGGTCATTTTTTACAGTGTAGAAGTGCATTTTTAATTGTTCTATGAATTTCTTAGTTTAACTATTTTCTTACATATTACTTGTTGGTTATAAATTCTATACAGAAATGCGCAAATGTATTAGCATACATTTCCGCTTAGAATAGATGGAAATTTCGGGTAATTTTCAGCTGTGTTATGCGTTTCCAAATTCAACTAAATTTTAGAATACTATGCAGCATATAAACAAACCTACAGATCATATACATGGCTGAACAAAAGAATTCTATTATTATGCTACTGTTGATAGTAATAAATGAAATATTGGTTTTCCAAATGTGTTATGCGTTATGCAAAATTTTACTTAACCTTATTATATGATGAAATATTCTTTCAGTATTCGTAATATGTTGGAAAGTCTTTCATAATCCATGCTAGAAGCATTGAATTCTTTATTGTTAATACAGGTCTTTGGTTTTTAAAAAGAAGCTTGAAAAATATTTAAGTCTTTATGCATTAACCTAAATTTTCCTTTTGCAAAAATTCCACGGCTTCAAATATAACAGAATCCATTAAATGCTCTCAAAAACCTTTTACAAAATAAACAGTTTGGAATTTTAATGATGGCTTAATGCTTTAGAGTGAATTTTTAAATCAAAAATGGGCATAAGTATGTGCTTTTATGTAATAATTCTGTGCAGAGTTGCTCACGCGGTTGATCATTTAAATGTATGCATAAAATGTTTGTATTAATGTGTTAAAAAATATAAAACATACGCCATAAAAAGAAGAAAAGTCATTGGTAAAAGCTTTCATGTACAAAGAATATTCTAACCATATTTTTATTCATTTGTTGTTTCTGAAATAGGGAAACATTTTATCAAACATAAAAATGTTCAAAAAATATTCCATAAATACATTTTTTAGAGTAGAAAAATAAGATTCAACAAATGTATCTAAAAATATATTTAAACGAAATAACGTAATGCAAAATGTGATATGCCATATTGATGCTCTTTCAAAGGAGAAAACTGTTTCTAAAAAAAAAATGTATTTTTTATCTCACTAGACCGAGACTGAAAGAATAAACTTATCTTAAGTTCAACATCACATCTCTATACGCTTGCCGGAATGTATCATTGTCCATTTTTGTCTCAACCAGCACACAATATTTTTTTCCATATATATATATATATATATATATATATATATATATATATATATATATATATATATATATATATATATATATATATATATATAGTCTTCCCCACATGTTGTAAGGCTGTTTCTGTGATGTTTTAATGGTTATATATATATATATATATAATATTTCGCCACATGTTGTATGCTGTTTCTGTGATATTTTAATGGTTATATATATATATATATATATATATATATATAGTCTTTCCCACATGCTGTATGATGTTTCTGTGATGTTTTAACGGTTATATATATATATATATATATATATATATATAGTCTTTCCCCACATGTTGTATCATGTTTCTGTGATGTTTTAATGGTTATATACATATATTTATTTACAAACGAGGCTTCATATCACGTTTCAATCCTATTGATGCATATTTTTGAAAAACCCATACAAAACCTATGCTGTCAAATTTCATAATGAAAAATGCTTCTATATCTTGTATAAAGGAAAATATTTTGAAAGTACACCGAAAAGAACAACAGATATGGAGTAAATAAATGTAGTTTTATAAAACTAGAACAGAGAAATAATATGAGATAAAATAAACATATTTGTTTTAAGGAATAAAACAAAACAAATACTTAAAAAAATGAAAATTTATACTTTGTATCAACTGAAACTTTCTTACAATATATCAGAACTCAATACCTAACTAACATTTTGTATCCATAAAAAATCAGTTGTACAAAATGCTATATATCTTGCTTTTGAGAAGAATAAAGGCATTTTCCTACTTCAAACTTTGCTAAAAATGCTTAATATCAAATACACATAGTTATTTTTACTGAATATTCAAAAAAAAGATTTAACATAATTTTGAAATGAAGACCTTCAATTAAAAATCAATATTAAAATTTCAAAAATGCATGCCTTTAAGTATAGGTTCAATAACCTTTTTTATTCAAATGATAAGGGCCTGACTACTTACGGGGCACACTTCCACCGGTAGAAAATAATAGAATATATATATTTTTTTTGAATGAATAGGGCGTTTTAATAAGACGAAAATTTCCATTAAATTTTACTGGTGGAATTGTGCATCGTCGGTAATCAGACCCTGGGACCGGATGCGTAATATACATAGCACTGCCCCCCCCTAGTGATACTTATTAATAGTTAATACAATTTAATGGTCACGTATGGGACTGTCGAATGGCAATCTCCCCGATCACACGTTTTACTATTTTTCATATGCACTACTCGTGCATACCATTTCGTCTACGTAGTAATTAATTTACTCTGATTCAAACTGTCCGATACACCTTCTCTCTGCAATTCAATACACTCCTGTGCGCTCTTAACTCTGCACTAACGACTCTCGCGTCCTACGCGCTCCGCTACACATCAACGAGACACCCCCTACACTCTTCACGGCACACCAGCTACTGTGGCGCCCTACACTCTCAGCTGCACCTCCACGAGTGACACGTCTCTGGCTCTCCAGGCCGCACTACAAATTAACGGGGCTGTCTTTCTTCATTCACTCAGCTCCACACCCGTCGAAACGTCTCGAAAATTCCACCCCTGCATTATTCTCGTTTCTTCTCGACCATTCCACCTATGCATTCTTCTCTGTACTCCAGCTTGCTAGAAATCCGGTGTCCATTGTATCTTCTTTCCAAAGCCGGTTTAGTACTTTCACAAAGATCCCTTGAACATTCCCCAAATGTATAATTGGATCAGGGAAATTCCATTGTCAATCACATACGGAAGTTTTACAATATATATATATATATATATATATATATATATATATATCAGGACACAGTAATATATAATAATGATTACATATAATTGATTAAATTAATTATAAATATACAATATAGGTCCTGTTAAAGTCAGAAACCTGACACCCACTTTATTAGTAAGATAGTCCAAGAGGATATAAGATTTCTGTTTGAAAAGCAAAAATTTGACAAAACCATTTCATACAGTGTTGACATTAGGGGTGGCCAGGGTATGAATCCTTCCGTCGAAATATATACCATTTTATATGTCTCTGTGGTTTAGATGTGCAAGCTGCTGGAATCTCTCACTGGGAAAAATGTCTGAATTCAACACTGATTTCATGAATTATCGGAATATTAATTTCATACCTTACATTTTAGCGTGATAAATTTCATGAAACAACTGAATATTTTAGAAATATAGAATACAATATTTTAGGAAAATGTAAAATAGGATGAAACAGTTTCTTTTCATTTAAGGTTATTCTGAGATCCAAAATGGATACTTTGCAACACATTCCTGAAATATTTTTTATTATTTAATACATTAAATTCAGCAGGCATTCTTTTTAAATAAGACATATAAGAGTATTTCAATTTTTTTTCAATAAATGGAAAGAATCTTTCAAAAAATGGGATCAAAGTTGGCAATTTGCAATGTTTTTTACACATGGTAAATAAAGGAAAGTTGGTTATCAGTGATGAATTCAGAGCAACATCCCCTCCCCTTTCTTCTGGACAAAAATGTTAAAATTTAATACTCATAGAATTATTAGAACTGAAGCTTTAATACATTTATAGGAAAAAACTATTAAATTCCCATGATATTGAAAAACTCTTTAATATTGAAATATTGTGAAACCGAATAGAGTTTCTTGAAGTGTCAATTTCCTTGCAGGCGAATGTGAAACTTGTTTGGAGAATTTAGTAGAGTATTTTCTGAAATATATAATTTTTTTTAAATAATAAGCTCTTAAAAGAACTGTTTGAAAGGCTATCAATGAAAGGGAAATATCACGATCAACTAAAACGCAGGTGAAAAGAACAGGGAACAGCAGTTCTCGGTAGCGGTAGGAGCGCTGGAATTCCAATGACAGCTTGACGCGGTATCCTCCCACAGTCACGTGAGTGAGGGAATGGAGATATTTGATTCCAGAAAAGGTTAATTGTCCACGGTCAATTTATATTAGATTTTTATGAATAACATCCGTCCATTACTTTAATAATCAATAATTATGTTTTCTTTTTTTAATATTTACAGGAATACACAGGTAAAACAACAAATATAATATCAATTAAAAAGCTCTAAAAAATTATAAAATAATGCAAAATATATTTTGGTCTTATCTGTAAATAAAGGTAATATTTTGAGAGGGAAATATTCCACTGTCTGTATTTCAATATTATTAAAGCTATCCTCAAACTAATCGTCAAAAAATGTTGAAGATTAAAATAATATTTAGCTTCGTAAAGTTTGATGAAGTCACAGTACAGGGTAATCATAATTAAAGTTGCACTTTCAAAAGCCTGTAAAAAAAGAACGACTGGTCACAATGAAGTGATATTTCATTTGCGTATACATGAAGCAATGGGAATTTGTTTTGCGAAAATAACTAGTCGTTGAGGGCTACCCTAATACTTACCCATCATGTATATACATAATATAAAATATGCAAATAAAACATGTGTAAACCATTTATAAAATGCATTGCAATTCGAATAAAATCGTAGCTTGATGACGTCATAAACTTTAAATGCTCTATTACTGAATTGCGTAAAAGAAACATCCTTATAACTCCAAAATTGATAATCATTTTAACTAACGGTTTACTGCGTCTCATTTCAAATTAAAATATATCATTGAATTGAAATTTGAATGACATACAGGGCCATTAAAAATGGTATTGTGGTTGAAAAGTCGGCAAGTAATTATCAGATCGACTTCATTCGTTATGCAAAATTTATGTTTTTATTTATTGTCTTTTATATTCACTCCTTAAAATAAAATATTTCGAAAATTTTCTATATATTTTATCAGAATAAATATTTCGAGAGTACGAAAGAAATAGTTCCGTATAATCAAGGTTACTGAAATCCAATAAGCTTCTTCCCATTATTACACACTAAATACACTCCATATTTCAAGTCTCTATGATCTTAATTTGTTCGGGAGATAGAGCATTTACAGACACACACACAGACACACCGACAGACGGACGGCAGTTTTTTTTTCTAAAAATATGTTTTTCGGAATCTCCAGTGTCTGAAACATGTAAATCCGTCAAAAAAATTTTTGATTTTCAAAACGATTACAAGACTTACTCTATGCTACGTACAATGGTTGACCGATAAATGGCGCTGTACTCGTCATAAGATGCCAATTAAAAGACGTGACATGCTGCTGTGGCACTATTTGTCAGTCATGGGGCCAGAGCTGCTTCTTAAACCCTTTAATGTCCGGAATTTCTTCAATGCACTTGCCGCACAGTCACCGTTCTTGTTAAAAAGCTACACAGGCAGAGCCCGATTCTTTAATCATAGAGTCATGACTAACTTCTCAGACACATAATAACAGGAACTGCATGTCCCCCGCCTTTTTGTCAGAAGAGTAATGTCCGTAGCGCATGTCACGCCTTTTAATTAGCATCTTATGACTAATGCGCCATCTACCGGTCCACTTTTGAACTTTCTTTTCGTTTGCAAAACAAATCCCATTACTGCGCGCATGCTCAGATGAAATATCAGGTCATTCTGAGCAGTGGTTCTTTTTTAACAGCATTTTGAATGTGCAACGTTAATTACACTGATAAACAAAAATTGACTTTTTATTTTTTTCTTAAATTTAAAGCTAATATTCCAATTATATACACACTTGGGTAAATAAAAATTATATTAGAAATTTTTACTTGGTTCTTAATTTTGTGAAACAAAGGATATGTATTTATAGGTTATTACGATATATCACAATTTAAGAGATCGTACAATAATGCATAATAATAATACATAAATGTTAAATTTACCAACAGTACACTGTTTATACACATTTCCCACATATTTTACGCAGTGGAACAAAATTTCAGTGTATTAATTTGAGTACATTAGTAACTATTTTTGCGTTTATATTTATGTTCAGTATCTTCTCTATTGATGAACCAACAGTAATAGGCAAGCATTGCTGCATTCCATTGCGATCAATAGCGAAACTCTATAGCAGAAATTAGTTGGTGAAATCGTTCACCATGCTCGTCGCTAATTGCTCCCATATTATCTGGGAAAAAGTCAATCTGAGAGTGCAAGGAATGAAGCTTTAATGACATGTGACAATTTATCTTTTTAAAATTGTTTACGATATTTTGAACTATACACTTGTAATTTGTAGCTTTGTTATTCTCTATGGAATTATACGCAACGTCCTTGAATGAAAGCCATGCGTCTTTTTCTACCGTCGTAAGAATACTTTCAAACGTCATTTTTCCTAATTTTCTGAATGTCTGGAACTACAAATACGCCTTTTATTTTGGTATCCGATATTGATGGGAACAAGTTTCGCATAAACGCAAATGCTTTACCGTCCCGATTAAGAGCTTACACGAAACTTTTTATCAATCCCATATTGATATGGAGTGGTGGGAGTAATATATGATGATGCTACAAGAGGTTGTTTAATTACATTTTTAACACCAAGTTCTAGAGACTTCCGAGAAGCCCACGTTTGTACACAATAATGCACGACTGTCCCATTCACAGACAAAACATGAATATGTCGTGTAACCTTGTTGCATTCCCAGCAGAATAGAAATGACTTTCAAGTCAGCACAAATTTTCCATTTAAAATCATTGTACTTTAACGCAAGTAATAGTTTCTTCAGGGTATCATATGTTTCTGTGGTAGAATGTAATCCATTTCTGTTTCACTTTCATGACCACAAGATGGCATGCATTCTTCATCAACTCAAATACTATAGTTTACAGGCGGCTGTGGTACAGGAAGCACGTCAGTGTGAGGTACTGACCTCATAGCAGAATCGATGTTGGGATAATGAATATGCTTCTGCTTCTTAAAATTAATTCCTTTTGCTGTTGGAGTCATAAAAAAATAGCAATCTTCTAAAGGATCTCTAGGGTTTCTACAGATCATTGGAATGGAGAAAGGCATTGAAGGTCCCCTTTCACTTAATACACTCTCGAAGTCGGGTAGAGCAGCGCAAACAACAAAAGTGTGGTGCCCATGGCTTATTCTGTTCGCCAATTTCACATCCAAAATAATGTTTACAGGCAATTTTAATTAAAGATATAATGTTTTTTAAGCGAGTACTGCTCATAAATTTGCCACAAATATAGCAAAAACTGTCACTGGAATTAACACACTTACGAGACATTTTAAAAGCACCCGTTCGTCAGATAATTAAATGATACAATTATCAATTTTTTACAAAGGACAAACAAAGATCTTCATGGCACAACAATGTCTGACGAAACACATCTTATTGGCGTCTAGATGTATTATAAGTAGCAGATATTTGTTCACTTTCAGGGTCATTAGACTATAGAAACAAAGTACTTTCAATAAAATAACATAATGAGATATATTTAAACACAGATATCTCTGAAACGGAAACCAACTTCACCTTTTTGTGAATATTTCCTAAATTCCCAAGGGTATGGCTACTTAAATCTGTTAAAATTTCCCAAGAAAAAATTTCTTGTTTATCAGTGTTATAATCACCCTGTATTTTGAATAGAAAATTAAGCTTATGTAATTTCCGTCAATTTTAATTAAAAAAATATTTAATGCATTTCATAACTACGTAATTACGGAACACGTAAATTATATATCAAATATGCTTTAACGGGACTTTAAAGTCCCATCGACGCGTAAAATTTTAAGCATCAGGATATTAAATATACTGAAAGGTTGATAGATTAGCAATGATTTTGGCCCCACGTCGATAAAATCAGTTTTATTTTTTTCCTAAAAAGATTTAATTGTTTAAATAAATTTAGGATTTATATTTAATGCCTATATGATTACTAAAATATGTTTTAAAAGATCAGAAACAAAAGTTTATTTATATGTAACATACCTTTATTTTAATGCATTTCAATTACATCCATTTAATGCTTTCTTTAACTTAGTTTTTACATAAGTTGTTATGCAAAAATGATATAACAAAAATGCGATTGATATAACTAAAATTTAAAATAAATGTTAAATAAACAGGAATAATTTTGATTTTATGTAACATATCGAAACAATCCTAAATCAGGAAAATAATAAATCTAGATAAAAAATTACATAAAAACCAATTAAATCAGCTATCGAAAAAATTTATCAAATCGGGAAGTCGAAAACACAAGTTTACCTATTTAAGTACTTTCTACAACCAAAATTCATTAATGTTTTAAGGAGTGAACGAATAATGCTCGAATAAATAATAATTTTGAATATATATTCATATTTAATTTCCTTTTTTGCAAATATCACGCTATATTATTTTTTTGATAAATAATGTGTGGTTTTAGAATATTGCACTTCAGAATTTTTAAACAGTAACTAAATATTCAAGTATGCTATTCAACAGATTCAAAATTAACAGTTTTATTAAACTGGTGCTTAAAATTAAGTATGATTCATGTCATTTATATCTATTTTATATTAAATTGAAAGCGTTTATTTAAACCTCTGACTTTCGCAAATCGTATAATAAATACTACTATAAAGAGTACAAATTAAACAAAATGTTCTGAAATTACAGCTAAGTGCAGATTTTTGTTCTTAAAATTTTTGTTATTATTTGAAATATAATGCATTTTATCTCGAGTTTTTCCAATTCTAATTTATCTTTTACTGAGTCATAATGAAGAATACATACACATTTCTCCGGGCTAAAAGGACATAAAATATAAAATAAAATAATCTGAAGAATGGACTAAAAAGTTTAGAAGCGAGATATTTTCGTATCTTCCGGATATTAATGAAACTGCAGAGAGTTAAATAAAATATTACTGTTGTCTTATAATAAGTTTTAGAAAACATAATTATTTTTCTGCAGTTACAAAACAGTTTTAAGTGAAGTTACAGTTTTAAGTGAAAAAAATCTAATAACATGATATGTGCACTTGTTCTACTTCTATATTTATATTGTTTCTAGGATTATATATGTATATATTTTCATTAAATGAGTTTATTTACGCTCTAAGCTATTTTGTTAAATATTTTATTAAGTTATATTCCAATAAAGAAAAGACTATTTTAAAAACATGCGAATTTTAGTCACGACACATTTTTTGAATTAAATGTCTTATCCGGTTTACGTTGAAAAAGAATAAAAGAAATATTAAGGAATCCTATTAGCAAATTTAAGAAATTTTCTGGTTACCTAGTCGAGAAAATATAACTGTTTATTGAAAGTAAAATTTTTAATGTTATAAACAAAAAATGTTTCGCGTTTAATGGTAATTAACAATAGCAAATTAATTCTAAATGCACTATAAAATAAAAATCATTACCTAGTTTTTAGAGGAAAATTTTTTACAAAAGATCTATTTTATCTAATTTTTGTAATGCAACAATGCGCTCTGAAACCATTTTACAGTATTTAAATAATATAAATAAAGATATTCAGATTTAAAAAAAACATTAAAGGGTCATAGGTCTTTTAAAATGTCAAAAGTGGAACAAAAAATACCATATTTGTCATTTTATATCATAAAAAGTATCCATTACAAAAACACAACTTTTGAAGGTTGTAATAGATACATATTTCTTCTTTCATTTATATATTTTTTCATATCCTAATAGGTATAATTAGTTGTTATAAAGTTTTTTTTTAATTTGCCAAGAAAGACATTAGAATCACAAGTTGAGCGCTTGATTATAGAATAATTTCTTCATGTAATTTTTTTTTTTGTCATTTAATTATACTTGAGAGTACTTTGCTTACACTGAACCTATAAAGAGTGTTTATTCATAGCATTTTTACACTATTAAAAATTTGCAGCAAACTGTCCAGTCATTCGACTGTTCTTTTAGAAAATAGTTACAAAATCATACTTTAACTCTATTCTGACCATAATATGGGCAATCATATGGTCAGAACAAAGTTACGTTACGGTTATGTAGCTATTTACTACAAAAAAGGTGAAATGATTGGACAGTTTGCTGCAAATGGGCAAATGTGTGCTGCAGTGTATGTTTCAAAAACAAAACTGTACCTTGCTAGTATAAAAAATTTAAAATTTTAGCAATATAACACCAAGAAAAAAATATGTTTTCAACGCAAAAATAATAAAATGTAGTTTTATTTTATAGAGTTTATCACACATTATTTTATATATCTCGAAAATATCATGAAAATATATCGAACAGTTTTTAATACCTTGCGCGCAATGCTCCAAAATCACATTTTGAGAAAAAGGACTAAGTTCTCTCTTTGAAAATATTTCATATTTAACGACTATTAAGAGCGTGATTCATTCTGTTTTAAAGTATTCAAGAATGATTACTCTTACATACACACACATATATATATATATATATATATATATATATATATATATATATATATATATATATATATATATATATATATTTCAAAGACTGAATCTTTTGAAGTTTTAACAGTCATATGACTCCTTAAAGTTAAATATTTCATATCATTTTTTTCGATTTACAACTAATATGATGTAAAATAGAACTATTAACATCAATTAATATATGCATTTTATTTAGAATTAAGAAAATATTAGGAAAACTATGCTCCGCAATGATAGTATAGTGTTGAACCTCCTCTGACTTTGATGACAGGATACATATTTATCGAGTCATGGATTCAACAAGTGGCTTATACAGGATGTCCAATAAATAGCGCCAGACTCTGCACAGCCAGATTCCTCGTTGGGTGTACATAAGAAATGCTCAAAGAACTGTACTTGTACGATCCATATTTAACGAGAAAAATACGAAAAACAACGAGGCTAACGAAAAAGAAAGGTTACCTCGGTGTTTTAAGCGTATCTTTTTTTACAGACCGCGGGAGTCACGTGATGCTTGAATCCGCAGGTGTATGAAAAGAGCATCACGTCACTCTAGCGGTCAGTAAAAAAAAAAAAAATGGAATGCACCGCGGTAGCCTGTTTTTTTCGTTAGCCTCGGAAAATCAAAGTATGACGTCACAGCCAGTGCAAGAAAAAACACTTTATTTGACACATCAACAGTAGTATTTGCAAATTATGAAGGCAGATGTTCAAAAAGTCCGCCGGGCCTATCGAGGCAGGCTTGAGCGCGCCGTGGAATCGATGAGTGCACACGTCGCAATATTCACGAAAGGAATACATGATTACCATGCGAAGAACACCGTTAGCTCCAAGATGCAGTCTTAAATACGAGTTCAACCGCGGCTTAACGTCATTCCACGGCGTGCGCATACATGACACGATATGCGCAGCGTACGTTTTGAATGTTATCGTATGGAAAGATATGCAAATACCGCTGTTGATGTGTCCAATACGGTTGTTTTTTACATGTTGTCCAATACGGCTGTGACGTCATACTCTGTTTTTCATACTTTTTTCGTAAACTATGGATCGTACAGTTGCAGTTCTTTGGGAATTTTATATGTACTCCCAACGAGCAATCTGGCTGTACAGAGTTTAGGCGCTATTTATGGGACATCCTGTATAATTGTGGTGAAATATCAGTCCATGCTATCAGTCGAGGTATACTACAGCCGATGATACAATTGTTAAACACTCATAAAAACGAGAATTGTCTACTAATTATTTTCATAATAAATCATTACATCAAAATTGCCGTATTTAAATATTAGTGTGTTAATAGGAGTGTGTAGAAGAAGGATGGTACTGCAGGTGACTTTTTTTCAAAGCTAGAAAATGCAGTTGGCCACATGAAAGGCAAAATAAACATTTAAAAGCAGTTTATCTGTAATTATAGGGTACGTAAAAGCTCATAAGCATGCTCTCAGTCGGTCATAACATCTTTCCATGTCGATGACAGTTAATCCTGTTATTTGCTCTTATGCTTTATATAATTTTAATGTATACCGATTTCTTTGAGAAGAAGAAAATACATTACGAGTTTAATTTATACGCACACAAACGCACAAAGACACAGATACACACATACACATACATACATACATATATATATATATATATATATATATATATATATATATATATATATATATATATATATATATATATATATAATGAAGAGTAGTAGGATTACAAAAAAGTGGTGAGATGCAGATATGGCGCTATAGGCGGTCTTGTAAACGGAAAGGCCATGACGTTAGTCGAGTTGATACAAGATAAGGAGTGCTGTCCATGGTATAAGTAATACCTAGAAAAAGTATGGGTAAGGAAAATGATATAAGTGTATTTGAGCGGGGGTAAATTGTTGGAGCCGGAAGAATTCGTCACTCCATCTCGGACGTCGTGCAGGCACAACGATTTTCACGAGCCACGGTGCCAATGGTGTACCGTTAGTATATTGATTCTCGCAAAACATCCCTGCCAGGGCCAACTACCGAAGACAACTGTATGTGGATGAGCGGACTCTTCGAATGTTAGTTCGCATTGTATCAAGGAATTGATGAGCCACAGTGAAACAGATGATTCGGCTAGTTAATTTTTATGCACAAAAACGTGTAGGCAGCCACACCATTCAGAACAATCTCCTGGCTATGGGATACAGAAGACAACGTCTCACGATAATAACTTTACTTATCGGATATAACGGGGTGCAACGCTTAGTACACTGTAAAAAAAAGGGTCGATCTACTAAAAAAAAATTATTTTTTCTGTTTGATTTTCGGAATTACTAACATTTTTTTTGTATTCTTACTAAGTTACAAGAAAATCTGTAAGAATTACTAGAAAACAGCTAGCAACATTACTAGAAAACAGCGACTACTAGAAAAGCAGTAGAAAAGTAATGATCCCGGCTTATAGTATTGGTTACTAAAAAAATCTGTGGAATAAAAATATACTAAAAAACTTTTAATAACCTCAGGATTTTTTTTTACAGTGTATGGACGCTGGAACATCGCCAATGAACCCTAGAAAAGTTTGAAAATGTTGGATGGACGGATGCGACGAGGTTGTCGTTTGTACATATACTATGGCATGTTCGATATTGAAAATGAAATGTGTAGTTCTTTTAGTGTTTTTACAGGAAAACACAAAATATTTCCATTGCAAAACGGTCTATGGGGAAAAATAATTTGCGGTTTATATTAATGCTGTTAAACAATTTGAAATGTACTGAAATTGATATATATCACTGAGATAAACTACAAGAAGCTTACTATAGAATATGGTGTGCATAGCATTTACAGTTCTTTTACAGAGACGCTCAAAAGAATTCGGTAGTATATGTTAACAAAAATTCCGGGAAGTGCTTTTTAAGTTGTTGAATACGTTTCTAAATTTAACTAATTTTAGGTAGATTTCGTAAGAAATACTACCTATTACATTCTCACCTAAGTTGGAAATTTTGAAAAATTTTTGCAGATCTACGCCGATCATGACTCCCAGAGCCCAAAACCACCCCCAGTTCAAAACTTTATCTATCTATCTATCTATCTATCTATCTATCTATGTCACTTTTTTCTGACCACGATAACTGGAAAAATTCTGCATTAATCTTTTACAAACTGATACATAAAATCAAGGGGCATAAAATCTCGGTCAAGTTCGTTAATGGGCAAAATCGAACCAAGGGGGGGAGGGTGGGGGGGCTTTTTGTGAAAACAGAAAAAACCCCATAATTTCTTAATTATGATACATATCGAATCCGTTTAAAGTTATTATTACTTCTAGGAGAAGGGCCGAAAATGTATGTATGACAGATTTTTGATATAATTAAAAATGGCCCCAAGGGGGGGGGAAAGGGGGGTTTTAGAAGAAAAAAAATCATAGCTTCGTCAATTCACAAGATATCAAATTCGCGTAAATTTATTATTAATCCTCTTAATATTATCTAAAACTTTTATATTGACAAGTTTTTATAGGACCAACCGTTATAGCAAAAAAAAATTAAAAACAAAAAAAAAATCCCTGCCGGCTCCGCCTGCAAACAATTTATTTTTCGAAGTAGGCGGTTCCAACTCCCGCATATTTTCGAAACTGATACATAAAATCAAGGGGCATACAGTCTCGGTCAAGTTCGTTAATGGACAAAATCGAACCAAGGGGGGGGGGGGGCTTTATGTGAAAACAGAAAAAAACTCATAATTTCTTACTTATGATAAGTATCGAATCCGTTTGAAGTTATTATTACTTCTAGGAAAAGGGCCGAAAATTTATGTATGACTGATTTTTGATATAATTAAAAATTGCCTTAAGGGGGGGGAGGGGGGTTTAGAAGAAAAAAATTCATAACTTCGCCAATTCTCAAGATTTCAAATCCGCTTAAATTTATTATTAATCCTCTTAATATTATTTAAAACTTTTATATTGACAAGTTTTTTATAGGACCAACCGTTATAGCAAAAAAAAAAATTAAAAACAAAAAAATCCCTGCCGATTCCGCCTGCAAACAAGTTAGGTTTCGAAGTAGGCGGTTCCAACTGCCGCATCATCGTAAAAAGGTAATTTCTTCCGCAATTCCCGACAAACAGGCGCCCCACGGTCTGCGTCTTCGAAATCTACCTGTGCCTGTAGGCCGAGCCGTCAGGGATTTTTTTTGTGTATAAATTGATGTGTATAAATTCTATAGATCATAGACAGGATAGATCCTAGATCATAGATCATGAGATATAGATCATAGATCAATCATCACAAATGTTCTCGAGTACATTTCCGTTTATTGACAAATATTCCATAAAGGTAATTTTAAACTGGGTTACGCGTTTCCTAACTGAACTAAAATTTATCATCCTATGTAGTATATATATAAATCTATAGATCATATACAAGGCTGCACAAAAGAATTCGGATATTTTTCCGAGTATTGATTGTATTTACAGAAATTGAGTTTTTAAATATGTTATACGTTTTCCAAATCTTTTATATTTTTCTTATATCACTTTTTTTTCAATATTAATAAATGTTGGGACATGAACCAGTATTGTAAAAACTAACTTTGTACTAATTTTATTTTATTCTCTAATGCAATATTCAACATCTGTATTCTAAAATATGAATTTTCAATAAACATTTCCCGTCGTAGAGAAAGGTTCCTATGCTTAACGTCTGTATCTCCATGAGGGGGTGATTTCATTTCATTTCATTTCGTTTACTTAGATATCATCTCTCACTTTATTACATGGTAAAGATTTGTAAAATTATTTTGGAAGTGTTGGAAAGTGTTACATAACCTATGTTTGACGCATGATTTTTCGTTCTTGTTTTAAAATACCACTGCTTAATATTTATATTAAATATTTATATTAAATGATTTATATTAAATGGGATTCAGAAATTGAAACATACTATGGTAAATTGCAGATTACCAACAACTTATATTAATTTAAATAATTTATTTATTAAAAAAATTATTATTTAGTAATTAGTAATTAGTAGTAATTATTAGTAATTAGTTAGACTTTAAATTTATTCTATAATTTAAAAAAAAGGATAAAAAAGAGGGATAGAGCAAAATTCTCAAACAAAATTTTAAATATGCTTATAAAAGATTTTGAAGCTATATTAAACATATATGCTTTCGGTACCTTAAATTAGTTTTACTGAAAATTTTCATTTTAATGATCGAAATGAAATATTACATTTCCATTTAAAGGAAAACGTAAAATTATGAAAACTTGACAAGGATACTAATTATTTTTTTCTCAGAAAAATGAATTCCTTTATTAATTGAAATAATTCAACACTGCTATTTTGGGGACCGATCAATAATAATTAAAAATATCTCTCTGCAAATTTGTATTAAATTCGCAATTATAAAATATTTTTTAATTGAAAATTACTAAAATATTCTTATAATATAATTTTTTTAAATAATAAGTATATCTAAGTTGATGCATTAAATTGTCAGGCATAATTTTACTAGATAGGCGTATGTTTAAAATCATTTATCCTTTTTGTATGAAAATAAAACAGAATATTTATTGGATTAATATAGTTATTTAATGAACAGCAAAATGTATGGAACATACACTTAGAATATACTAGCATTTCTTAAAAATTAAATTTCTTTGTTATTTTTGTCACACAATATAAAAGACACAATTAAAACATAACAATAACGAAGGAAATGGTTGTTTTATACTATTAGTATAATTCTACCATTAAGCTTCATTCAAGGTTTTATTCCATAAAAATCGAAACAACAAATACTATATGGGAAAAAGAAAGAAGTTGATGGAAAGAGATATAGAAAACAAGTGCGTAAGTGTGATCGAAGATCGCTCAAAGGGTTTCGTTTAATATTCCTTTCAAAACACTTTATCATTTCTTTAATAAATCCATATAGAAAATTTCATTTCATTTAGAAAAAAAATACTCATGTTTTTTTTTTTTTTTTTTTTTTTTTTATAAAGTAAAAATTTACCGGTCTATTTTTTCGTTGTTTTCGAGTATCCAAACCAGCCCGATAGCGGGCTACTTTCCGGGCGATAGCGGGCGACGCCAGCTATTATATACTGTCAAAATAATATCTGTCACGCGTACTAAATGCGATATAAAAAAAAATGATTTCAAAATTAAACATGTTGTACACCTTCAAAATGTTAAAATAGGCGAATATTTCCCTAATCGGATTTTTATCATGATTCAATATGTTTCTCAAATTCATATATTTACTATTCTCTATTACTCATATTGATACTCGCTTTGTATTGTTCTCAAACATTTGAAAAATTCGTTAAACTTCCAATATGACGTCAGATTTTCTTTTTAATTCTCTAATGACGTGATATTAATCTGCTTTGTGTACATACACATACTCATACTCCTTGTATTATTGAGAAATCTTTGAAAATTTCTGCTTTGTTACCACTATGACGTCAATGACTTTTATTTCATATGAATTTTTTTTTCATTTGGTGAGACTTTTAATTTCTTTTTCATTTTTCACGTGGAAATCGTCTGATAGAAAATTAATTATTGTAGAAAGAATTTCATCGTGGATTTTTAATTTTTTGGCATCTACTATAACAAAATATGTTTAAATTTAATAGGAAAAAGCTGTCAGAATTTTGGTTTTTTATCTCTATTTATTAAAATAATACGAATTTTTCAAATTTAATATTCTGACCTCTTCATAGCTGATATTCAGCTATATACACAAAGTTTCAACTCTGTAAGTTAGATAGAGTCTCAGAATAGCTCTGTGACAGACAGACAACGGAGCGGGAGTAATGGGGTTTCGGGAGATGTACGAAACCCTGAAAAATAAGAAATAAATATTTAACTTCCTATTAAAATGTCGTTTTCGGATTATTGTTGAAAATATTATTTTAAAAATTCCTAAACAAACTATAACTTAATGTAGATTAAAATTTATTTTTAGTTGTTTATATAGTATACTATCTAAACAAAATCATGAAACTCAAATTAAAAGTAATATCATTCATGACACAGATCATATATTAGATATTTGATGCGCTGAAATACTGAACAAAATGTGTAATCGTTATGATTAATTAATATTAAACTTAATCTTACGCAGTAATAAATTTTCATTAAGTGGACTATATTTTGCATACCACAGAAAATTTTTATTTTAAATAAATTAGTTTGCATCAATTTATCATTCAAAAGACCAGTTGTAAAATAAATAATGACGTAACACTTATTTAATTACTTCAAATATTTTTCTACATGATTAAAATTTTAAATCCGAAAGATTTAATTTGGTATGGAAACACTGTGTCATCTTCCTGGAAATGAATTGTTCGTAAATTAGTTTCAAAGTATTAATCATAAAACTGCTTTTGGATTAATAACGTTCATTTTGTTTTCCTGAAAGTGTGTATCAATAAGAGTTATTGCAATATTTGGATTAATTAATGATACATTTGGTGATGACAAGTGCTTGTGACATATAAATATCTTCAATTCACTTGCTAAAACATTTCTAATCATATGAAAGGATTTCAGTAACCAAAGCATTCACAAGATAAAATAGAATATGTCAGCAATTTAAATAAAATAGTGTTTCAAATTGGCAATAGTATACATCCTATTCCTATAGAAGCAGTTTCGAATTTTTAGGTTTAAAATCAATTAAGCAATATTTGTTGTATATTTAAAGTTCGAAACCTAATTTTCCTTTTTAAAAAACATATTTATGTAAAATTCGCTAAAAGTTTTGTGTGATATACATATATACGATGGTGGTTTGATAAGTTCTCGACCTGACAGTGAGACCACAAGATTTTTGACATAATTTCATATTATTTTTCAATGTAGTCCCCTTGAAACTCAATACATTTAAGACACACTCTTGTGTGTCTTAATTCTTTAGTGCAGCTCTGTACAAGGGTGGTTCGAAAAGTTCTCGGTCTGACAAAGAAACTACAAGATTTTTGACAATATTTCCTTTTATTTTTCAACTTGCAACACAATACATTTCAAAACACTCTTGAGAACTGTTCATTCTTTGGCGTTTCTCGTCTAAGTTCAACAAACGCGGCACGCATCGAGCGGAAAGCATTTTCATGCGCAAAACATCGTGTAAAATGTATTGGACATGGTCTATCGAGATCTTTGCAATGTCAACAAGTTCCCGTATCTTCAATTGGCGAGCATTCAATACGGCATTGTGAATTTTTGTAACACTTTAGTCAGTCGTAGCAATTTTGGGCGTCCTGAGAGTTCATAGTCGTGAATGGAGTTCCTACCATGTTTAAATTCAGCAACCCACTATTTATCGTCAATACGAAGGACAAGAATCCTTTAAGATGGAATGTAACTCTTTTTGTATGTCCAAGGGAGTTAAACCTTTTTAACAAAGTATTTTACGACAGATCGAACTTCAGTTTTTTTTCATTTTCAGACAATATGAAAACTTGTTTATTTTTCTTTATCGCCAAGTAACAACCAATACACTCACGCATCTGAAACTCGACAGCATGTAATCTAAAGGATCATACTTTACAAACGTCATTGTCGTTTGATGATACTTGTTCCATCTCTGTGTCAGGCCTACACCTTATCAAACTACCCTCGAATGTAGTCATTTTGAAAATAAAAATACTGTATGAATCTAAAAAGAAATCCTGTGACACTTTATAAGAGTGCTTTTGAAAAGCATATTACGAAACTACAGAAAAAGTTTAAGAAAATAACTACATTCTTGTTTATTTTATACAGAATTCTTTTATAATGTTATCTCACAATTAGATAGTATTGAAGTGATCCTTGATTTAAATAATTTATGACATTTTCATAGAATAAAATTTCTACATGAAAATTCTGATCTACTATACACATTTTTGTATTGTTCATACACAACTGTGAGTAATCATGAGGAATTTTCAAACGCTTTAGAAAGATAAATTGAAAGAAAATCACATTTAAATAATTTAAACATATAGAAACAGAGATGTAGGATTGTGAGATTGAAAAAATTAAATTATGAACGCTTTATACTTTTACTAATTATATTAATTATAATGTCGATTAAAAAGAGAAAATTTTACATTGTGTACTTATTATATTTTTTATGAAATTATGCAAAATATACGCAAATAAAAAAGGACGAAAATTGTTTACCAAACATGTCATAGATATTTTAATACGGCGAATGATGTCTGTTTATATTTAAAAGTAGAGACATTTCGTTTATCATTAAAATAAAACTAATTAAACAACATGTTAACATGTCCAGCGAGAACGAAATGTTCAACAAACCGTTAACAAATAACTGCAAAAAACGAAAATTTATCTCTTAATTTTCTTATTCAAAATATATAACATTTTATAATTTGTTTTTGCTATTCCAATAAACGGATTACTACGGTGAAACTATAAAGAATACAATTTTTTTCGGAAGAATGAGAAAATAAATTAAAATACAGGGTGATTTTTTTTTTAAAGTTGTGAAAGTAAAATCCTATAACAAGAGAACCATTAATCCAAATGACCTGAAATTTCACCAGTACGCTCCCAAAGCATAGGGAATTTTTTAGGCGTAGTTAAAAAAAAACTTAAAATCGCAACGACAGATGGTACT
Source organism: Maratus michaelseni (assembly GCA_963931845.1). Taxonomy (NCBI): domain Eukaryota; kingdom Metazoa; phylum Arthropoda; class Arachnida; order Araneae; family Salticidae; genus Maratus; species Maratus michaelseni. Next base: position 339,925,467 of record OZ007587.1, on the reverse strand, counting down.
GTAGGTTAACATCAACTGGTTTCCTTCCTCTACCGGGTTTTAGGCTCAGTTAAGCAGTCTGTTCAAATTTCAAAACCATCTTCCGTAAATATTCTATCGCCATTGGACCTTTTCTTAAATTCTTCAGTGTCCTAAATCTCTTAAGAGCAGTTTCTGAGCTATCATTATTCTGATAATACAGTTTTACTAATAACGCACGGTCCGTCAATGGCGCAGTCATTGCGAGGATATCCATGGAATAATGAACACGAGGTGTACGTGCTTCACGTTTTTATCGCCACTGTATATGTGTCGTGCACAAGCTCGTCTCCCGACTTTGCTGCATATATAGCGCCATCTGTCAGCGGGATTTTAAGTTTTTTTTTTTAGCCACGTCTAAAAAATTCCCATTGTTTTGGGAGCACACTGGTAAAATTTCAGGTCATTTGGATCAGTGGTTCTTTTGTTATAGGGTTTTACTTTTACAACTTTAAAAAAAATCACCCTGTATATAACTAGGAAGTGAATTTTTCAGATGCGTCATATCGTCATAGCTTCCGGCTATTATCGTAACTTCAGATACTAAAATAGGATGTATTTTCTTCTTCATAAATTTTGTTTATGACACATAAAGAAAATTAAGAAACGACAATGTAAAATAATGTTAACATTTTATAAAATATTGAAGTTAAAAAATGTTTAAAAATACGACGTGAATCCATATATTCCTTTATCGAAAATGATTTATTTTCCAATAAAACATTTAAATCGTTTATTGAAGACTTCTTAAAGAAATACCATAACTTTGACTTTTAAGATATGCAACCGGGGAAAAATACACATTTTCACCGAATAAAGCAAAGGGTAACTATTAATGATTCATGTATTCATGTTAGCAAATGCAATGAAACTTCGCGAAAGTTAGGTTAGACTAGATAGAGATATAATAATTTTAGAGCATACTTTATAGTGATTTTCTACAGCAAAAAATTTATACAACGTACCGAAAAGTAAGAATTAAATATTCAAAATTGTAAATGCATCAATGCAATGAGATATTTCACTGTTTTTATTCTTGTATAATGCAGATTTCCCTCCTAAAATTTTTGGCCTAAAATAAGGGATGCGTATTATACGCGGAAAATATGCGACATGAATATGAATAGACATACGTTTTCATTAAGTCCTACAACACGTATTCTGATAAAATTATACGGATATTGGCGTAACATAGTAGTGCAGATATAGTTGTAAATAAACAAAATGCACTGTCACATGTCGTTGTTTGAGCATTATGAACTAATGTATATAGATTAGGGCGTATCGAAAAAATCCAAATTTCTTAGATCTTTTTGCGGTAGTGCGGAAAAGTTGTGAACTCCCTTTATTAAAAAACGTGCGAAATCTTAAAACTGTGGGTTGATATCTTCTGTCGCATCAGTGGGCCTAAAGTTATAAAAAATGGACTAAAAATGATTAAAAATCAAAAATTAATAAATAATCACAGATTTCGCTCATCTGTTTGAGGTAGTGCTTACAAGTTACTATTTTGTAACAACAACAACCATAGAAAATTGTAGAATTATAGATTAATATCTTCTGTCGCCTCATCGGCATCGAATTTTGGAAATTTTGACGCATTTTGGTAGTTTTTTGCATAATTGTTTACTGCTTGCACAATACACAATCGAGACATACTGGGTTTGGCGGTCTGCCAAAATAGTGAAGGCAATGTGGGAACTCACAAGGAGTGTTCAAATGCGTTTAAAACTGGACAACACAGTTATTGTCAGTAAAAGGTATGGTGTCTCCAACAGAGCCACGGCTGCTATTGCATTGCGTGTTACGCAAGATTTGGGTTTAATATCGGAATCAGATACAGGTCTCGTCACAGGCAAAAATAAAATATGGAGGGAAGAATTGAGAATTTACATGAAATTGGTCTCAAAATCAAATGAAAATCGTTCCACTCTATCTGGCTTTTATTTTGATAGACGACATGACAAAACCTTAACATCAGAAACACTCGAGGACAAGCAGTTCTAAAGTACAATTGTAGAAGCGCATTGCTGTATTGTATCGGAGCCTGGTTCTACGTATATGGGACATGTTACACTTGAAAGCGGATCTAGTCTTGATATATCTAATAGCATTTACGAATACGTAACAAGTGCTTTATTGGATGATTTTAGCAACCTTATTGTTCTCGGGTGTGACGGCACTATAGTGAACACAGGAATGTCTAATGGCGTAATTCGCAGGCTTGAATTGAAACTTTAGAGATTAGTACAATGGACTATCTGCTTATTTATTTCAATGAGTTGTCATTACAATACCTGTTTGAGTCCATAGACGGCAAGTCATCTGGCTCCACATATTACACCGGAGGCATTGGACGAAACCTTAAAGAATACGAAAAGCTTTCAATTGTTGCTTTTAATAGCATTGAATGAAAGTTGCCAGACATTGATCCTACCATCCTCAGTTCAGATCAGAAATACTTATTAGACATTTGTACCACCATTAGTTCTGGCGTTTGTTGTTCAGATCTATATTTCCGGTCCGGGAACCGGGAACGTTGAATTTGTCCCGCTGGCTAACAACTTCCAATCGAATACTAAGGTTATATATATCAACATCAGACCCATCAAATGAGTTGCTGACATTTTGTTGTATTCATTCTAAGAGTCTACGCACTCTCATGATTCCAAATTAAGATTCGTCATTCCATAAAGGATGGTGCTAGACACCTGTGGTATTTGATCAGCTCATCTCGGTAATTGCCAAAAAAGAATTGTGACATAATCGACCCAGTTATTTTTCGCAACGCTTACTTTGCGGCTCAAGTAAACATGCTTTTGGCCATGTTATATGATGATAGGTGCCGTATTAGGACACTTGCAGATCGGCGGATTATCAAGGCAAGACAAATTAGCCCAGACGGAAATTGTGTTCGCAAATTTGTTATTCCTGCTGTTAACTTTGGAGCTACAGACTATGTAGATCTCATTGACTGGCAAGCTTGTTATGTGATATCGCCTCCTGTTCTCACCGAGATCTGTCCTCAAGAATTTCTGAAGATGATACAGGGCAGTATGTCAATGTATTGCTGGGGCTTTATTAAATTTGCTTCACACACACAAGCGGTAGAGCGGATTGTGAAACTAGTCACTGCAGCCTCCGGAAAAACAGTTGGGAGGCAGAACAGGGATAAATTTATTAGAGCGACACTAGAATCCAGAAGACACATGTCAAAATTTGAAACCAAAAATGATTACAAGCCAGTAATGATTTTGTCATTTGTATGTTCGAAAGGTATTCCATTCGTATGTTCGTTCCATTCGTTCCATTCAATGTAAATCCACGGATTTTTTTTTTTTTTCGTGAAAGCAACATTATGCAAATTATACACGAGGTACATATTTTTTTTTCGATTTATTCTACGCGCATAAAACACGATTAAATACTGTAATAATAGATTCAACAAGAAAGAAAAGCCATGCGTCAAGGATGGAATAGGAAACACTTTCTAACACATTCAGAGTGCTGCAACAAACCTTTACCATTTAGTAAGAAGAGATATAAGGTAAAATAAATTTTGTGTTTGCATTAAAATGAGGTAAGTGTGACGTGTATTTATTTTAAATTTTGCCTTCATTTTCCCAAATTTGGTGTCGATGAAGCAGCAAAAGATATTAACATATTAAAATTATTATATTATTTTAATTGATTAAAAATTAGCTGATTGATGTAATTATTTTATATGATATTAACCTAGATTTTTTTATGGCTGTTGTTGTTTCTCGGCGTGAAAATAAGGGTGTTCCACTATTTTGGCAGATCGACAAACCCAGTCTGTCTCGATTGTGCATTGTGCAAGCATTAAACAGTAATGCAGAAAACTACCAAACTGCATCAAAATTTAAAAAATTCGATGCCGATGAGGCGACAGAAGATATCAACCTATAATTCTACAATTTTCTATGGTTGTTGTTGTTACAAAAGAGTAACTGTAACCACTACCTCAAACCGATGAGCGAAATCTGTGATTATTTATTAATTTTTGATTTTTAATCATTTTTAGTCCATTTTTTATAATTTAGGCCCACTGATGCGACAGAAGATATCAACCCACAGTTTTAAGATTCCGCACACTTTTTAATAAAGGAAATTCACAACTTTTCCGCACTACCGCTAAAAGATCTAAAAAATTTGGATTTTTTCGATACGCCCTAATATAGATATCCGATGTCAATAAATAATGAACAAATAAGTGTCCAATGGAAGCAAAATACATATTGCAGAAACCTTAATTTTGTTGTATTTTTTTAAAAAGAAAAAATATTTCAGAGTGAATATGGCCATTTAGGTTGAGAAAATAATAATCATGAGTCAAGATTTCTAAATACATATATATTTAAATCCACGGATTTTTTTTTTTTCGTGAAAGCAACATTATGCAAATTATACACGAGGTACATATTTTTTTTTCGATTTATTCTACGCGCATAAAACACGATTAAATACTGTAATAATAGATTCAACAAGAAAGAAAAGCCATGCGTCAAGGATGGAATAGGAAACACTTTCTAACACATTCAGAGTGCTGCAACAAACCTTTACCATTTAGTAAGAAGAGATATAAGGAAGAAAGAAGACAGATAAAGAAGAAAGTCTAAGCAAACAAGTGATGTCAATGGATGACCGCCCTGTAAACTCAGATTCTGCTTTAGAGTATACGTGCAATTTCGGAGGGAAGATGTCTACGTAAACAATATGGCAAATGTATAACACATTTAGAGACAAAATTTAAGAAATCGCCATGGATAGTCGAAAATTACCCGAATTCTTTGGTGCAGATTTCTAGAATTGTTCATATACTGCATAATTCTCCTTCAGTAATTTCATTAAATAAGCGGAAATGCACTCGATTTCTTTTGTGCAGAATGCATAGGATCTATATAATATATAAACACTAAATAATATGCATAAAATTAGTTACATTTATATATGCATACCACAATTTATAACGCATTTCCTCAATTATTGTTCATTGGCAGTACTATAACCTATTTTCCCGCATGTCTCTGTAAATAAACCTTAAATGTTATGCACACCCTATTCTCTAGTAAATATCTTGTGATTAACCTCCTTGATGTATATCAATTTCAATATGTGCGAAATAGTGTAACATCATTAAAATACACTGCAAACGATTTTTCTTCAAATAAAACGACGTAACGGCGTTTTTTGAGTATGCCTGTAAACAAACAATAAATCATCATTTTGCATCATTAATACATTATTTTCCATAACAAACATGCCATGATAAATCTTAATAAAATATGTGTCAATCCGATAATATTTGCGCGAGTTAGAGCACGGACAGCTGAACAGAGAGACGGACGGACAGACAGGTGGAGAGACAGATAGACAGACATACAGATGGCCATACAGTATGCCAGAAAAACCCAATTCATAAACACTTTTAACTGTGTTGGAAACTGTTAAAAACAATTCTCTGCTTTAAAACGAGTTTAAGAAATTCACTTACTTGATTTTACAGAATGTTTGATCTTAACGCACACAGTTCAAATTAATACATATTGTTCAACTTAAAAATATATATATATAAATTTGCACACGATATTCATCATTTTATACACGATTGTCAGTTTATTACAGAACGTTATAGTTATTGCGTTTTTTGTCTTTCTAAAATAAAGACTATTTCCTATTCTGCACCACGAAATCATTAAAAATTCTAAGACTGCAGTAAACATACTCTCATGTTCTTGTTTAAAAATGCACTTTCCCGTATAAACTGAAAATACATCATTTTTAATCTATAATTTAATAAAAACAGTTAACATAAAAAAATAATACAAAAGATAACAGCAATAGAAGAAGTCGTTTTCATGAAACCAGTCTTTATAACTCATTGATGGGCGGTGTGATATATTATAATATTAACTAACATTTGTACCTGAATTTTTGAAAAAAAGAATGTTTTAAAATTTCGGTGGAAGAGAGAAAGGTTTAAAATTGCATTTCCTTATTTTCAAATTTTTTTTTTCGAAAATTCAGGTGTGAATTCGACATTACAGAAACACAATTACTTGCCTTTAAAAGGGTAAAAGGTAAAAAAAAATCGGGAAAACAGAATTATCTGCATAGGGAAAAAGTACATAGACCTTTACCGCCTGTTGTCAAAACCACATTTTAACTTCGATTTTGATGTCGTCGTCGCTGTGAACGTTCTTTCCCAGCAAGATGTTTCTTAAGGAAAAGGAATAAGTGGTAGTCGCTGGGTGTAAGGTCCGGGCTGTAAGGTAGATGGTTTTTTATGAACATTGGTCCTACCTCCAGCGAAAGTAAAACATCACCCCATTTTATTTTTTCAATTTATAATGTTTCCATAGACAAACGGAAACAATATGTTTGTGATATCATTTGCATGAAGAAAACGTATGACGGAACGTACTTACCATTTGGTGAGATTCTGAATCAGCCGTTATAAACACGCAGCCAGTAGAAACACGTGCTTCATGAAACAGACCCACCGTAGAAATATCAAATGACTGCGACGGAATGGTTAATTGTTCAAGGTTACAATATGTGTTCCAACGTGCTCATTAAAACTTTTCCTTTCCTGCTGTCTGAGGTGTGCCTTTATTTTTCGAAAACAGCTCGTAGTAATTCAGAAAATAATTACAATTTCTCGCATTCGTTAAATATTTTAAGTGATAATTATATTTATTTGTGGTATAAAACCTGGTATTTATATACAGGGTGGTTATAAAATAAGTATCCCTATTTGGAGCTGTCTGTAGCTTGAAGGAATAATCCGAATGAAACCAAAATTTGTACACATACTATTCGAGAAGGGGGAAGAAGAATGGAATAATAAAAAAGTAGTTTTAATAATCGGCAACAGATGGCGCTACGGGTCCTGTCGGTGCAAACGCCGTTGTAATCATTAGTAAACTCAAAACGCGGTCATTTCTGCCATTAACGTTGTACGATATGGCTCTCAGTTTACTAGATCGCACTTTAATTTAAAAACTATTCTAAGTTAACAGCTCAAACAGTGCAGCTGCTTTACGTGAACTTAGGCGTGTGAAAGGAATGCGTAAAGGGAAAGGTCCTTTGAAACCGTGTGCAGTGAGAAGAATGGTAAAAAAATTCAAGGAGACTGGATCGTTTACTTTAAAATGTGGAAGAGAGAGGAAACCAGTACCTCTTCGCATGCAAGAAGAAATTGCCACTGCGATTCTGGAGTCATCAGGGATTCCGAAAGCCGGTCTTAGTGCACGTGGAGTTGCCCGAAATTTGGATATTCCATATGTTACTGTTCGAAAAGTCCTAAGAAAGGTAATCGAATTTTATCCGTTTAAAATTAGTTGCCATCAACAATTGTTACCAGGTGACGCGCAGGTTAGACTGGATTTTGTTTTAACGTTTTTAGCACGAATGGAGGTGGATGATGCCTTCCCATGGAAGATTTTGTGGGGAGATGTAGCCCATTTTCATATGAATGGGACAGTCAATACGCAGAACTGCAGAATATGGGCTTTGGAGCCACGAACTGTTATTCACGAAATACCCCTCCACTCTCCAAAAATCACTGTGTGGTGTGGCTTTACTGCAAGTTTCATTCTTGGTCCTTATTTTTTTTGAGGAGTTACGGCCAACAGACCCTGTAACGTGTTCGGTTACTATTATTTCACATTACATTTTACACACAAAAGCGCCATCTGTCGGCGATTATTGCAATTATTTTTTTTATTATTCCATTCTTCTTCCCCCTTCTCAAATAGTATGTGTACAAATTTTGGTTTCATTCGGGTTATTCCTTCAAGCTACAGACAGCTCCAAATAGGGATACTTATTTTATAACCACCCGGTATATTACAAATTTCTTTCCCTTAGTAACTTCACCAGATATCATGAAATTACATCGAATAAGTAATAAGGAAAGTTTAGAATTAAATGTTTGTTGGTTCCAATTCACTAATTTATTTACGTAATATTGTTTTATTTGCTCAAGATTTGTTAGTTTTCTTAAAATCACAGAGGAAAACTGTAATGTTAATGGTGAAAGTAATTTAAAAAAAGCGTTTTGGGGAACATTAAATGTAGCATATTTTTTCATACAGATAGAAAAGCGAAATACATTAAAAAAATAATTATGAAAAAATCATAAGAGGCTAAAAATTCATTGTTTTTTAAAAAAGAGACCTTTAATGTATTTAATATATATTCTTCAAATAATATCCTCTACACTGTAAAAAATGACCGATGTTTCTTATTTTATGAAAATATGCTATAACCACGAACGAAAATATAATATAATCTTCTGAGTTATCCGAAATTTAAATAGCATGTTACATTGTCTTTTGAATCCCCAGAAACGAACACATCTTCAAAATTTAAAGAATAATTTATAAAAATAAATTATTTTTAGCTGCCCGAATTTTTCAGAAGCGTTTCCGAAGGGTTTTTATAGTGTATTAATGAGTGTCCTCAGGCTGGAATGCCTGTTTTTCGAATGTTATCCATTCTCAAGTACACGTTTTCAGCCGCATAAGTTAATTTATACATGAAAGAGTAAAGAAATAATCTTAATTTTAATGTTATTGTTAATGCTGTTAATTTTGCATGTTTGTCTGTTAAACATTTTTTTTAGCATGAAAATGTTTACTTCAGAATGGATAGCATTTGAAAAACAGGTATTCCAGGCTGAGGACACTAATTAATACACTATAAAAACCCTTCGGGAACGTTTCTGAAAAATTCGGGCAGCTAAAAATAATTTGTTTTTATAAATTATTTTTTAAATTTTGAAAATGTATTCGTTTCTGGGAATTCAAAAGACAATGTAACATGCTATTTGAAATTTCGGATAACTCAGAAGATTATATTATATTTTCGTTCGTGGTTATAGCATATTTTCATAAAATAAGAAACATTGGTCATTTTTTACAGTGTACGAAAAGAAATTTGTTTAAACTTTTCAATTTTTTATTATATTTACAATTTAAATAATACATTAAAAACACATTTAGAAAGCTTGGCTTATTGAAGTAGTAAATCCTTCTACATGTAGAAAGTTCTGTTTAAAGGTAAAATGCAATAATTATCAGAACCACATTTTAAGCTCCAAATATAATCCGATTATTACATACTTGTTTAGATAGCGTCATAGCTATCGTCCTTCACTGTGCACCGACGAGTTTTACTAGTATCATGCAATTAAAATTAGTCTGCAATTAAGTGGCGTATTTTTATTCTTAAAACGTGGTTGTGTTATTTATACTATATGGTAATGTAAATAACTACCATTGTTGAACTCGGATATTTATTTTCCAGAACATGGGATCAAAATCAATATTAAATTTCTTGGTAGATTTTTTATTTCCTTTTTAGTAGAATCGTAAAAATCACTACAGTAGAACCCCATTTTTCCAATTCCGTCACAGAAAGATTTTAGCATTTATTGTACACACTTGTTTTCTTTATTGATTCTTCATAGCTATATTTCAAAATTTAGTTCAAATAATACCTATTCAACCTCTTACATTTGATTATTTATGTCTGTCATATCTGTAACATAAAGTTATAGAGAAGACTCTATTGAAATATAAATGATAGCCTTTTTTAATGTCGCAGTTTGTCATCGATTTAATTTGCCGAGAAAAATATCTTGAAAAGGGAAAGTTTCAATGGGAATAAAATCATAAATATCTAGGCGACACTTTACCTGGCAACGATCCATGAATGAGAAAAGTTACAAAAAAGTATTCTGTTACTGTCATTCATAATTATTTGTATTAGTCAATAATTTTTGTTATTTAAGTATTATAGATTTCTTTTATACACGTGATAAACAACAAGTATCATTGATTCGTATTTAATAATAATATAATTTGTATAGATTTTTTTTTTTATATTTGAAAAATTTCTTTAACATTTGCGATGACTGGGTGAAATTTTTAGACTTTTGTAGCATTACAAACTTATTTTTAAAAACATTTATAAAGAATATTTTTGATATATACTTTAACACATTACGTTTTATAGGTATCAACACTAATACTTTTTAAATGCCTATATTATGAAAATAAAATTTACATGCATAAAAAAGATCTCTGTCTATACTGGATTCATCTTATACATGATGGAATAAAAGTAATTAGGCCATTTTAAATATAACTTTATAGCTATTACGTTTAACGAACCAGATTATATGTTAACCTTCGAAAATATTTATTTAGAAATGTACATCTGAGCAACAAGTAAAAAAAAAATATTATTTCAAAATCAGCAACCAATTGTGCTAATACAAATTGCTTAAATTCCTATGTTTGAGATGCGATAATTACTATCTGAAATAGCAATACTCAATTTGTTTGGCTCTTTCGAACTTAACTGTGAGTGATTTGCGACATACAATTCCCCAATTGAAGCAGGAATTCCTTAGAGAAATTGAGAAACAAAATGGCAAAAATACAGCATATCTATTAATGGATAACAGCCGATATTTTGTCGGCAATACAGAAGTACGTAATTTACAATAATATTTAAATTTATTATTTAATATAAATTTACAATAATATTGTAAATTTATTATTTACACATATTAAATGTGATTCTGTAGTACATGAAATAGTTATTTCATCTTTTAAATGTTCGGTAACGATTGACACAATATGTATAATTATTATATCAAAAATTGCCTTTGACAATATTTTAGATTTTAAACTGTATATTTTTTCTTATCCTCTTTCCTATTTTACCCGTACGCTAGACGGGTTTTTTGAAAATATTTTACTCATCTCTCAGTACGGAGTACAAATATTCTGATTTCGTTCTTGCTTTCATTTTCCCCTTGTCTTATCCTTTCTGTTTTTCATGTCGAATTTATCGTATAGTGCAGCGGTTCTTAAACTTTGTGATCTCGCGGACCCCTTTTGATGTGATATGCATTTCGGGGACCCCCAACAATATTTTTTTAATAAGATAAGAAATTATTTTAATGTATACGCTTTATTTATTTTCATTACACATATTCTATGTTTTAGTTTACAGTTTAAAAAAATAAAAAATAAAAATAAAACAGCAGCAATAACAAGAAAAATAATTATAACAAACAATTTTAAGATAGTTAAAATATACGTGCATCTATTTACTATGAGAAGGATGCTGCTGTTTTTTTTTGTTACTTGATGTGCAATATCTGATTATATGTTTGAAACATGTTTGAAATCGTGATTCTGGTTCGACATTCAGTCGAATTCTGCATTTGTTTTTCATGTGCATAATGCTAGATAAATTCTTTTCAAAAAAATGTGTTGTACAGAAGTGAGGAATAATTGCTTAGTAACTTTTTCAGCTAGTTCTGCATACGTATGTCTCACGAACAAAAAGAAAAATTCGGAAGGCTATTCTTTGTGAAGGAATCTTCATAGAACCATGGCATGAAAATTCCGCAAGTTATTCTACCTCTAAGTCAAGTTTTGACTTCACTAACTTCTTGGAAATAAAATGAAATCGTCCACTCATTTTCTGACTTCGAGGCAGGAAAAGAAAGCCTGAAAGTTTATTTCAAGTGTTCGGGCTCACAACAAGATTTTCAATAATATCAGAAGATATCGTATCTCCAGATATTTGTAAGAATGTAAGATGTTGGAAATGATTCAAAAAAATAATTTTCAAGTCTGCTTGTCCATAAATCAATTTCTTTTGTTGTTGTTTCTACTTTGTCCTAGTTTTTGAAAGTGTGTACTAATGATCCTTGTAAATTTAAATTCATTTCATCCAGAAAATTAAAAATATCTGTACGTCACTTTGACAAGCCAAGATATGTCATTGAAATCATCTTTCGAATGGAATTTCATCATGCAGTGCAAAAATGCCATTTAAAACTTTCCCTTATTTCTCTAATTTCGGTATACAAACGTAGCTGTTTGTGTTGACTCCCAATTTTTTTGCACAAAATTTTAAAAAGCCTAGAATTTAATGGACGAGCAATGATATTAATTTACTGCTGAAACAACTTCGTTGGATGTAGTCTTCAAATCTTCAGACATTTTTTGGCAACCAGCGACTCTATGCGAATCCAACAGCGTGTCCTAAATACCTGTGCTACTTTGGCTTTAACCAAGCTGATTAAACCATTAACAGTTCCACATATAGCTTGAGCTTCATCATTACTTATTCCAACACATCTCGGCCAGTTTGCTTCCTTTTCGTGTATGAAACTGTCTAAACATGTGAGTAGTCGTGCACTTAATGTGTGAATGGTCACGTGGTTGCTGTTATGACAACACGAAATAGTATGCATATTTAAAGAAAATTGAGGAGGAAAAAGTAAACTGCGCCGCCGCCAGCGCCCTGAGGGAGCGCTCGGCGCGTAGACGACCACCGAACCCAAGTCCTGGGGGACTTTTATCGCACCAGCAGACTGGTGTCCCTGCGGCGGTTTGGCCGGTCAGAGGACCACCACCTGCGGACCCTCTAACCTTAAACCCACGAGTCGACGACATAAGTCGTTGCGATACGCGGTGAAACCCAGTAGGGGAGTTACCACGAGACACCTGGAGACGGGCTGGCGTCCCCCAACAGCTTCGGAGCTGGACACCCAATAGGGAACCAGGCCCTAGGCCTTAAGTCCTGTTTGTTCCAACCCCTACAGACTCTACCAGAACTCGAGAAGTGTGAAAACTTACAGAGGCAGTCACAGTTTCCTCTCGTAGTGGACCTGAAAGAGATTGGGTTAGTACAACATGTAATAAACTTTGAAAACAACAACAACAATAAACTAAAGCATGCAAAACAACAACAACTGCAACAATTGCATGAATAGAGCAACTATCACATTTTTGTGCCGGCTTACGAGACAAGTCTCAAGCATGCGTACTTCTTTATGCACCTCCTGCTCCGCGGGCGACCTGGACCACGCGTGATTGGCATTGCGTTCGAACGCGGTCGTTGACCACGAAGAGCTCGGTTATTTCGGCAAGCTCTTCGGCGACCTAGGTTTCGATTTAATGTACGCATTAGGAGTCGGTGAATAATCAACCGGACTCCCTTTCTGGCGTAGCCATCCAGGCATAGATCGCGTGGCGCACGCGTCTGGAAGTCACGAGGAAAGTACTTTTCCCGAACAGACCTCCAGAGCACGCACCGATACAGCACTTGGCTGATGTTATCTACCTCAACTCCAAAAAAACATGTAGAATCGTGGTAAAAGAAATGACCCTGGTGGTCACCGAAGGTGTCGTGTCCCGTGAATACCTGGTTAATGTAGAAATCGCCCTGCAGTCGACGAGTGCCGACGCGTGGGAAAGCTTCATATGCCTTGCGGCCGGTTCCAGATTGGTCCCATCTCTCTTGCCACTTGGACAAGGCACGTCCAAAGAGGTCTTTTTTGGCTCGGCGGCACGTGAATGGAATCACCACGTCGTCAGACTGTCGTATTGCGGCTTCTTTTGCCAATATGTCTGCCCTTTCGTTAAAGATGTGACCAACATGGGCCCTGACACAATGCATATGAGCCTTGATTCCTGTAGTTTTAATCAGGTCTCTAATCTCGGCAATGGTCTTGTGCTGAGGCACAAGTCTATGATGCGCTTGGAGCGCCGATCTCGAGTCTGTGAAAACGTCGAGTTCCATGAGACCCTTTTAGGTGGGCATGGGCGATTGCTTCTTTGATCGCTTGGACCTCAGCCGCAAACACTTCCGCACCATCCGAGAGACGGAACTGGCTGTCCGCTACTACTTGGTCCTCTGACACGACAAGGAACGCACAACCAACGGTGTCGTTCGCCTGCTTGGATCCGTCCGTGTACTACGAACACGTAGTTCGCGGAGTCAAATCCGCGGTCCAACGGACCCGCCAAATATCCCCAAGTCTGGGAGTGGACTGGAAGTTCTAGTCCTGCAAATCTCCTTTCCCCAGACCTACAGAAATCCCTCTCGTAGAAAAAGGTAGAATTCAACATTGGGCTTAAGGACTCCTTACTGTAACCCCCAGGGGTCCACGGACCACAGTTTAAGAAACGCTGGTATAGTGGAAATTACAGAAGCGTAATTACAAGTAATTGTAATCATAAATAATTGTGTAGTAATTGAGTTTTTTTAAATTAAATTCAGTAGTACAGAAATAGTATGACTCTATCTTGAATATGATGTAAGGACCATGGCATTACCTATCATGGAATATCATATAATTAATTACGTATGATAGGATTTAATATAATTAAGAAAACTTAATATATTTTTAAACTTTGAGTCGATTTTTATAAAATTTGAAATGACTCGACAAAATTCTGCAAAGATTATATATGTGAAATTTCAAACCATTTGGTTGAGTAGTGTTTGCGCTGTTATATGCAGACAGACGGGCGGACCAGACGACGACTATAGGTGCTACGTATTTATATAATTACGAACGCACCTGAAAATAAATAGTCTTTAGAAGAATAGTTATCAGAAGATCTTAATTCATATTACATAACTGCCAACTTTCTGTTTTGTTTCTTCAAATCTATAAAATTCAAATCAATTTTGTAGAAAGGTAATGAAGAACACCACGGAAGCAGGAAACATATCGAAAAATAAAACTTCTGGTTCAAAATATAGGTACTTACGTATTAACGCCACCGCAGCTACAGATTTGTCGAAGTGTCGCCAATCATACAATAATATAATATATTATACATACATACATACATATATATATATATATATATATATATATATATATATATATATATATATATATAATAAATAAATATATATATATATATATATAATAAATAAATATATATATATATATATATATATATATATATATATATATATATATATTATTATATGATTGGCGGCACTTAAAAACCGCCGAATCTGTAGCTGCGGTGTCGTTAATACGTAAGTACCAAAATATATTTAGTTGACTTGAAAAAAATCTAGAAGGTTGGCAACTGCGTAATATGAATTAATGTCTTTCGGTGGCCATTCCATCGAAACTCATTTTTCAGGTTTTTGCCCATTGAGCCATTACATCACCAGCACATGAACTACAATACTTCAAAATTTCAAACAGTCACTGCGGTCTATTTTCCATTCAATTTGTGCGACATCCTTTCATTTGAAATCAATTTTTATTTCCCCCTTTCAAATGAAAAATATAATTAAGCTGTGTCTTTCATTAAATCGCTAACTGCTCTCATATAGAACATGAATGTATATATTTCCCAATCATTATTTATCCAAATAGAAGCACAGTCGGAAAAACCGTTTGTGAGTCCCCGTATTCACTCATACGCAGACACACAGATCGTTATTACAGTACTCAGTACTTACCTTACACTATGTGTTCGGAAAATAACAAATACAAGGCAGCCACTGTCGATAATCATTATTAAAACATAAATTTTGCGGTACATTTCTTTTGCACATCTTGTCAAAGTGTATGTTTTTTTTTTTTTTTTTTTTTTTTTTTTTTTAAACGTAGTAGTGCGAGATACAATAACGAAAAAGTCGCCAGAGGCAGCCCTGAAAATATGATAATTCTTGTGAAATTTCTAAAAACCTGAGCTGTTCTGTTCTCAGGAAGGTAGAAAAATAAGGGTGATATAAATGAAGGCATAATGTATATCACTCGCTGTAGATTTTTATTTATTTTGTTATTTATTTTTACAAATCAGTCTTTTAATTTTACATATAAAATACGTTACTCAAGATATAGTTTTGCCATAAATCGGAGCAGGTGTTTAAGATATATCGCGTATATATAAAAAAAAAAGATAAGTGTAAAAGAGGACGATTCTGTTTCTTAATCTAAAGTTTTCAAGGATGTCTTGCACGCGTAGAGGTTTTGCAAATGTGATTCCATGAAGAAGAAAAGGGGTCCCAGTTCACCTGGGACTAATTATCTTTTTTTATAATTAACAGAGATATTAATTAAAAACTGTTATCGAGTGCTAATTAACGAGCTTCCATTTTCCTCAGCTTTTAGGCCTGACGATCACTTATAAGCGTGTCCGGGAAAAACTGGATCCTCAAGTAGAAAAGAATGATAAAATGTTGTGAATAGACGGTATCTTGTGGTTCTAACGTTATATTTCACTTGAAAATATTAAAATTTACTACTTCAAAAAATTATTTTATAAAAGTCAATTTTATTTTCAATTTCCTTCTCTCGCAAGAAACACGCATTAATGAGTGACGAGATGCACAGCATGCGTCGATCGTTAAGCTGTGGAGGGTTAATATATTTTTGTACTGTTATCGCGCTAACCAAATTGACTCGAGAGTAGTAAAAAATATGTTTTGCAGCCAAAAGATACAGTACGAGTGGCATGAAAGATGAAAATTATAATGAGTTGAAATTGCCTGTTGAAATGTAAAAATGTAATAACTCGAAAAGTAATGGAAGGATTTGAATGATGCTTAATTTTTTTTTTTTTTTTTTTTTTTTTTTATTTACAAAAATATATTTTTTTATTAGTTTTTTTTTTTCATTTTTTTCATTTTATGTAGATATATTTAATTAGTATTATAAAACTAGTAGTATTATATTACTAGTAGTATTATAAAACTAGTAGTATTATATTACTAGTAGTATTATATTACTTGTAGAATTATATTACTAGTAGTATTATAAAACTAGAAGTATTATATTACTAGTAGTATTATATTACTAGTAGTATTATATTACTAGTAGTATTATATTACTAGTAGTATTATAAAACAATTATAGTGTTATCGTTTTAATGATCACTCAGTAGGATACCGAAAACACCTTGCCCCTAAAGCTAGGTTTCTATATATATTATATTTAAAGTAAATTCAGATAAGTTTAATGTAATTCCAGGCAACGCCGGGCGAGTCTGCTAGTTCAAAATGAAATTTAATGGAAAACTTTTGTTTAAAAACGCTGCGATTTTTTCTTTAGTTAGAATCCTCATATTAGGCGTGGATAAGCCAGATGGTTAAATCTAATCATTAGAAGTATTTTTTTTTATATTTAGAAATTTAAACATTAAATACAAAGCTCGTAATTCGGTATACGAACATTGCTCTGTCACATTGCTAACGAAATATCATAAATTTATCTGAAAGTATTAATATTAATTTATCTCTCGGCTTAATGAACACCGTTTGATTTCTCTGAACGAATACGTCAGTTGGAAATACTCGAATATTTATATTAATTAATGATAATTTCCCTAATAACATTTGTTCCTGGCAATTAAATAGCATATTTACTTGCTAATGCTTTTCTAATCATACGAAAATATTCTACGAGGAGATGGACTGAAAACGTTTAATGATAAATTTTAATATGTTGGTAATTGAAATAATTTCGAATTTCAATGTGCCAGCAAGATGAATCATATTAATGATGTAGCAAAATATCGATATCTGATTTAAAGATTATTAAGGAGCATTTACCTCATTTCAAATGCACCAATTCTAATTTCTTTTAAATGAAAAAGTTATGCAAGAAGAGTTATGTGATGGCTATTTATCTTTTTTTTTTTATCAGTAAGCGTATATAAGTGTTGCTCGTGATAATAAGCAGAAAAATAGAGATATAACAAACTCTATAGTATATTCTTAAATAAGTACTAAATGATTTTAAAATTATAATTTAAAAGTATGTTTTACGTGTTTCGACAAATAATTCTAATTATGAAAAGAAAAAAAATTCCCTTCTATTGATCTAAGTAACGAAATTGTATAACCAAACTTTTTGTAAAGTAACAGCTGGTAGAAACTGTAGATAAATTTAACGTACATTAAAGTTTTAATAAGATAAACTGGTTTTAAATTTTCAATATGCAAGTTTTCTCTATTTCAATTAGAATATAACATATTCAATTTTTAATTGCTTAAAAGGCATATAGCCAACATAGTGGAAAAGTATTCTATCCGAGACATCAGTATAGCGCACTGACGTTCTATCAACTGAACCACTTGGAACGACAGCCAGTTTGATACTTCTCACTATAACATGTTGGCAAGGCTACAAAGGCAGCACAATATGGAATATTTTCCCGGTTCCGAGATGGGTATCGTTCCAAGTGGTTAAGCTGGTAGAACGTCAGTGCGCTATACTGGTGACCCATTTTTGAGTCCCGGCTTGGCTAGTTTTTCACTGTGTTGGATATACACCTTTTAAGCGATTAAAATTTTAATATTATGAATGTAATTCGTGAGAAATTTTCTATTCAAAAATTTTAAAGTATTAAAATTAGATTTAGAATATTACAGTTAAAAGTTTTTGTTCATGGAATGTGACTTACTGGAAAAATTACAGATAAGGATTTTTGGGATAGTAATAAACTATTTTTCGCAAATATTTTAGTACCCCCCCCCCCCCAAATATATATATATATATATATATATATATAATTATTATATGTATGAATTTCAAAAAACATATCAAGTTCTATTATCATTCTACTTAAATCTCCAAAGAGATAATTAATGATATTGTGTATACAGAATACCACATAGCTAATAATTAACATGTGCAAACATAATATTACAATAGCTTGTGCTTCAATGGTAATTGGCCAAATTTTACTCATACCTAAAGAATATTGAAAAAAGAAAAAAGAAATAGAGAGAAAGGGAAAAAAAAATTATAAATTGGAGTTGCAATTAAGTAAATACAAATGGATTAATAAATTAAATATGAACCATATACAATGGAAAATTGGATCACGTGAGAATTAAATATGAATTGGATATGAAAAAACACATGCACATGTACTCATCAGCCTGGATGCACCCACATGTGTTTTAAATAATAAATCAGTGTTTCATAATTCTACTGGCATAATGCTAAGATCAGTAGAATCATCCAGGTACACTGAAATATTACCAGACAACAATTGGAAATATTAAAATTTGGAAATATTTAAATAGGAAATAAAAATTTGGAAATATTGAAATAGGAAATAAAAAACCATTAAGAATATACAATATATTTCACTCACATCGATTATCCCAAAAACTGTATTTAACACCTCACGAAATTACCACGAGATAACAGTTTTGAAATAATAAAATTGGAAATATGAACGCGTAAAGTGTAGATAAAATATTTTACTCACAATAATTATACAGAATCCTTAAAATGTCACAACTTCTGCATAATATTCACATCCACATGGCAATGCATCATACATGTTGACTAAGTCGAGTTGAGAGAAATGATTTGAAAGACAAGTTGAGAGCACACTTTTTTTAAAACACATCCCCATCGATGACACCCAAACACAAAATGATTCAAAAACACACAAAATAATTCTGGTTTTAATACACTTATAACAAAATTATATCCGTGAATATATATTACTCCATCCAATTTTAATTCCTGAAAGTAAAATTAATATACAATCAATAGCTCCCTCTATAGTTAAATTAAATATAATTTTAACATTATTATCAACAACTACCTGAAAGGTAAAGTGTCGCCATCTATTGGTATTATAATAATTCATAATTAATATTTAGTTAGATATCCACTCTATAAGTTACATACTCACTTCATTAGATTTAATTATATAAATAAACTTTAAAAAACAATACTAACTTGTAGTTTTACTTTAAATTCAAATAAA
The DNA here is from genome assembly GCA_963931845.1 of Maratus michaelseni. Lineage (NCBI taxonomy): Eukaryota > Metazoa > Arthropoda > Arachnida > Araneae > Salticidae > Maratus > Maratus michaelseni. The sequence goes on along the minus strand of OZ007587.1, from coordinate 339,905,845 downwards.
ATATAATACTACTATATGAATAAATCTACACAGAATTAATTCAACTTGCACATCATTTCAGATATTCTTAACAAGACTATATTATGTAAAAGAGATATTATTTTAATTCAAATTGTTTTTGCTGCCAGCTGTGTTAATCCACTGATATTATAGACATATTATTAAATAATTAATGTTTTATTTTTACTACTACTTAAATATATATTCGACTTGTTATTAAATAATTAATGTTTAATTTATACTACATTGTAAATATATTTTATATTTCATAGATTAATTTAAATAATTCATAAACAATTCAAAATATCTCAAAATTTATAAAATTGATAATTAATAGTATTACTACTGTTTTTCAATCAAATTAATGCAATGCAGTAATTAAAATACTTGTTAAATTTAATTATTCATAGACAAAAATAAAAACTATATATATTTATATTTATATATATTGCAAATAGATATGTTTATGAGTTATAATCACCAATGTTATCCATGTATAATTTAATTTGTTATTGTATAAGTTAATTTATAAATGTATGAAAACTGCACATCAATAACACCTTAAACAGAGGTGATCGGCAACGCACAATCACAACTATACAAAGTGTATATAATGTTCAATCAAATATTAAATTTCCTAATATGTTATAATTGTAATTATGTATGTTATAATTGTAATTTTCTATATAAAGTGTATATAATGTTCAAACAAATATTAAATATTAAATTTCCTAATATGTTATAATTGTAATAATGTATGTTATAATTATTATTTTCTATATCTTTTGTTATATGTTATCGCACACTAAAACAATAATTTATTACATACCATGTTTATATTTAAATTATATAATAAATGTTATTTAAAAGAGTTGATGATTGAATTTATCATAAAAATTGGATAACCATATATTTTTGCTTGATCTCGAATATATCTAATATTTTTGTTTTTATTTATATCTGAGCATAAGTATTTTATACGATGTAGATAATTGATAATTATATTTTTATAAACAGATTTATGTAAACATGAAGCAAAGTTGGTAAAAATATTTACTTTAAATGGGAAATCAAATCTCTTATCATAAATATCAAAAATTAATTTATAATTATTAGTAATATTAATTTTTAAGTCAAGAAAGTTTATATTATTATTAATTAAATCATTTTCGCTTAATTTAAGCTGAGTAGGATAAAAATTGAGTGGTGATGTGCAATTTTTTTCATTGAAATAAAATATGATAATGTCATCAATATAGCGATAAAATACATAATCATTGTTCGGACTTATATTTCTTTCATAATAATATAAGTAAAGGTCAGAGAGAACACTAGATGCGGTTCCGCCCTGCGGAATTCCCTGGCATTGTTTATAGATAATATTATCATATATAATGTAATTATTATGCAATGTAAAATTTAGTAAAGTTTTAAAAAAATTTACTGAAATATGTTCTTTTAATTTTAATTGAGATTTAAATTCTTTAAATAATATACACATTGTTTTATGTAAGTCTTTTATATCAATGTTATTAAATAAATCATTAAAATCCAATGTTTTTATGAATTTTACCGGATTGATATTATGTATCTTATTAATGAGTTGAAAACTATTTTTTAGGCAATGTTGGTTATTATGTTTTAACGTTATATCATATATCTGCTTTAAAATATTAAGTAGTAAATTGCTTGCATTTTTATTATATGTGTTACAACCGATGGTAACAGTGCGAAATTTAATAGGATTTTTATGAAATTTTGGAATTATAACAAGATAAGGATAATTAAAATTATTACATTTGATTTTTAGTAATTTGTGATAATTTAATAATTTTCTGTTATTTATTTCAATATTTAATTTAGTTTTATTAAAAATATTACTTGTGTTGATTGCATTGTGAATTAACACTTTATAGTATTCTTTACAAATGATAGCATAATTATTTGGAGATTTATCTACATAAGTAATTATAAATTTATTTTGTAATTCTGATATATGTTTATTTATGTTTTTAAAAGCTGCATGTGTAATATAATGATAATTTTTTATAATTTCATTTTTTAATTTATCAATTACAGAAAATCTCCATTCACTGAAATATTCGATTGGTTTATTGTAATCAACAGCAATTTTATATATAAACAAATCAATATCTTGAATAAACTATAATATTATGGATTTGATATTACACTTATATGGAAGACGAAATTTTGTGCCATTATGCATTAAGTTTTGTAAAATAGGTTGTTCTACAATATTAAGATCACCAGTAATGATATGACCACGTGTTGTATTTATATACTTTTGATATTTTGGGTCATTACAATAACATGGGTAATTCTTTGAAGAGACCAAATTTTTTGCAAAAGAATTGTAATTAAAAATTTTACGTCCAAGTGTGCGATTATATTTATATGTCTTGTGAATGGTAAAATTTTTTATTGGAAAATTATTATTAATGTTGTTTATTATATTGTGTAAATTTATATTATTAAATACATGATTGGAAAAATTTATAATTAATTGTGTATTATTAGTTTTATATTTAGGTTTATTAGAAAGACTTGTATTTAATAGGTTTGCTCTATAATGTAGAATATCATAAAAGATATCACAAAAATGTGGAGAATATTGATTCTTTTTAAATACCTTGAAATATTGGTTTATATATTTCTTTTTTATACTAAAAACATGTTTTCTTATAGCAAGCCAACAATAATCATTACAAAATTGTGCCTCAAGATTATCAAGCTCCTGTTGAATCACAATATCATCAGTGTATTTTTTGTTATTATGTTTACCTCTACCAGATCTTGAAGTTTTTTTTAAGTTTGAAAAATTTAATCCGGAATAAAGATTTTTATAATTTTCATATTTAGTTAAATCTGAAAATACAGGATGTGATTTTTTGTATACTAATTGATTTAATCCATAAGGATATGTAGTATTAAAATGTCTTATATATTTAGATTCTAGAAAAAGTCGTTCAGTAAATTTTTTTTGTATTTTAAGTATTTTAATAGTAATATTTTTAAAATCATGATTTTTGAAATGAGTATATTCAATATTATGAGTTGTTTGAAATTTAGAATTTTTATATTTATCAATATGAGAACGATGTAAATTTAGCCGCTTATGTAATTTTTGACAAGACTGTCCTATATATTCCATGTTACACGAATTGCATTTCAATGAATGGATTACATTGTATGCTTTGCAAAATTTTACCAAATTAAGATTGTTATTATTTGAAATCTGTGACTTATCAGCTAATGGGCATGTAAGACAACGCTTAGATTCACACTCTCGAAAACATAGTACAGGCTTGGGACAATAGAATAGGTTATCTGATAACGATCCAGGAAGATCCCTAATAATCTTCCTGTACCGAGCATTAGTCCTGGAACCACCAAGGCCTAAATTGCCAGTATCTAACATTTTACTAATAACTGCCATATTTGTTTGATAGCAATAAAAATTGCAAGAAATACATATTAAATATATCTATAACATATTTAAAAAAATGTTATGAATCAATCTTATTATTACTTGAATAACCATAAAAAAAAAATATATATATATAGGGGAATGTGGCCTAAAATTATCCTAACAGGCAAAACGATTCACATATGTTTTCTTCCAGACAGGTCGCGCTATCTACAGGATAACACAAAAACTAGTTGTGATAAGTGAAGAAGAAGAAATGGCAGTATTCAAGTGATCGCAGTATTACGCGTCTGAATAGAATTCTTTGAAAAATTGGTTTTTGTAACCTCTTTCATAAAGTAGGCGCTAACTTTCATATTTATTTAGATAGTATGATATCATGTAGAGAAATATGACTTGGTTTACGTAATGGAGTATGTTTTTAGACGTGAATTACACTTATGTATTGTCATAATTACTTTTATATCCTTTATTTTGCCGATAAAAAAACAATTTACAATTATTTTTAAATGAAGGATCATTTTGCCCTTTGATGAGAGTAAAATGATCCTTTGAACGCTGTTTAAAAAATCTATTTTTTTCATTACTCAATTTGGGTTTAAAATATTATTAAAATATGTTTATAATGCAAAATCAAGTGTAAAACATACTAGCAAAGGACCAAAGTTTTATTTAAACAGTCATGTTATTTTACACAAGTTTTTCCCTTAAGGGGATCATTTTAGGCCACCTTCCCCTATATATATATATATAAAATACGAATAAAACAATTTTTTTCCTTGGAAGAAAAGTAATGATTAAAAGTAGAAAAAATTAAAAGTAAAAAATAATAAAATTTTTAAAAAAAAAAAAAAAATGTATAAAAATATTAAAAAGATATTGAAAGTAAAAAATCATAATTTCGACTTTGGAACCATACTAGTTTTTCATTAAAAAAACAATCTACAAAATTTTCCAAAGTAGTTTTAATTGCTATAACTACCTAAACTAATTTTTAAAAGAACTATAGAATAAAGTACATGGTTTATCTTATAGTTTTAATATTACTAATAATTTATCTCAGCAGACAAGTTTGGAAATCAACACGATTATAAATATACCTCTCATTTAAGAAAATCGTAATGATATTTTAATTTGAAAAATATAATTTTCAATATATTATTACATCAATGCATGCGCTACTCAAAGTAAAAAATAATAACTTCGATTTTGGAAGCATACTAGTTTGCTCTCTTACATTTTTAGAAAAAATAATCTACAGAATTATCCCCCAAAAAATGTCTATAACTATCTAAAATATTAAAAAAAAATTATAAAATAAAGAAGAAGGTTTATCTTATAGTTTTAATATTACTAATAATTTATCTTAACAGAAAAATATGGAAAGCAACAGGATTATAAATAAACCTCTAATTAAAAAAAAATCGTAATAATATTTTCATTTGAGAAATATAATTTTCAATATATTGTTTACATCAATACATAAGCTCATGAGCTATTTAAAGTAAAAAATCATAACTTCAATTTTGGAAGCGTACTTGTTTCCTCTTTTACATTTTCAATAAAAAAAAAAGAATCTACAAAATTATCCAAAAATGTTTCAATTGCTGTAACTATCTAAAATAAATTTTAAAAGAACAATAAAATAAAGTACAAGCTTTATCTTATAATTTTAATATTACTAATAATTTATCATAACAGAAAAATATGGAAATCAACAAGATTATAAATGTACCTCTCATTTAAGAAAACCGTAACAAATACTTTTGGTGAAATATGGATAGAACCCAAAACGGTATATACTGAAATTTTATTATTTTTAGTAAGTATCTTTGATTTATGAAATTAATATGTAACATAATAAAAACTTACGTACCGATTTCCCTACTCTATCTCTTTTAAAATATGTTTTATAAATGTTCTGTAACTTCCATTTTTACATGCAGATTTCGTATTTAAATAAGATTTAGAAATATTGAATATTGTTAAAGTTCGAGAAAATATATGTTCCGAAAAATTTAGCTAATTTTCGAACAATATGAGATAACACAGTGTACTCGTATGTTTCTCAAATAATTATTAATATATCTTTTTAGAAATGAATATAGCTAGTATATTTTAAAGGAGAATATCACATAAACAGACTTTCTGTATGTCTTTTTTATTTACCTTTGTAAAATTAGTTCTTACAGTGGATATTTGACTTTTATTTTTTGCATGATAATTTATTGAACATTCAGAATGTATCTTACAATATACTATCTACAAAAACAACTTTTCAAAAGTAAAAAAAGGCCAAGCGTAAAAAAAAAAAGTTGTGGCTAATAAATGGCGTGTTATCAAATTTCCAAGCTATTATATTGCTTATTTAACTTTTTTCCATTAAATAAGTTATCATATATATAAGTCGAGTGCCTACGTATATGTTAATAGAAATCGTTTTCTCCTGTACTAAATACATCCTAATGAGTTTCTGAAAATTCAATTTATTTGGCTTAAAATCCAGCTTAAAAAAAAAACGCCACACAAACAACGCCAAGAACTGAACTAGACCGCTACTGCTTATTTACAGAAATCAACTTCGCAATGTTAAATCGACAAAACATGCCAGATTAAAATATCAGATAACAAATAAACCAAGCGTCCCAGAAAAAAAAAACGAAAACTAGAAGAATCTATTGAAGAATTTCTTCATTTTAAGACCAAACTCATCTTCATAAGTGATTTATAAACAGAGATATAGATTTTTTAAAAAAACGTCGAGTTACTTAAAATGATCACTTTTTTCTTCGTCAAACTTTTTTTTTTCAAACAACCTACAGACCTTAATATTCGGCAGAATAAAAAAAAGGATTGCATTTTTGGACAAGTAATTACGTAATCTATGCGCTTTTATAAAATTCAGTGTAAAAAAATATTATTTTCTATCCTTAATTAGCAAAAAACTGTTAATTAACTTGTCGATTAAAAAATTATGCCAAAACAGAGATAAAACATGCCAACGACCATGTACCATCTCTATAATAAAACCGTAAGTCATGTGACTGTCATCAACAGTTCCGGAATGTCCGTTTCACTTTTTCATATGCCAGGCGGCCATTTTTATTAAAAATTATTTTTTCGAATGAAACATCATAAATGGGACATTTTTAGAAAGATCGTTCAAAATAAATTAATATTTGAGAGATGACTTACGTTCAATTATGTATATATTCTCCAATAACTTCAGTTGAAATTAGCTTCGCAGTTCAAATTCTCTATCCATGAAAGTAAACAAAAAAAAAGATTCATTCGTCGTGAAGGTTTAAAATATTAAACCATTAAACCATGAATATAATCGTTCGTAAAGTTAGTTTTCCATGAAAGATTTTTTGGAGCGCTGTCTGGTGTCAAAAAAATAATTCGTACCAGTGACACAATCAAAGTTTACCATAATTATGTGCTATACAACTCAACTTCATTCTTCATCTTTTCTTGATGTAAGTTGAATGTAAACAAATACAACTCATGTAATGATATTTAACGAATCAAATTTCGAAACAAATTGTCAGTAAATTTGGTATTTATGTATTATATGTGAAAGCACGAGAGACCACCGAAAATGATTGTTAATCACCAATCATATTTACCATTATTAATGACCAATTGCTTTCAAAACAGTAATTTAATATACATTTACAAAATACATAACATCATTAAGTACTTTTGTGTTATTTGGGCGCAAATCTCGCCAATAGAATTTTTAAAATCGCCAATACCAGCCTTTATTTTTCACGTGTGCAAATTAGAAACGATACTTTTATTTTGAAATCAAATCTCCTGATGGAACAGCTGTCGTAGACGCACCGGGGCACTATATTAACTATAGAGGTGCAATATAGAGAGAAAAAACGGGTTGCTGTAATTAGAATTATAGGCGGTAATGTTGGTGTGACATATTTACGTGATTATCAAAACTGGCTTCCAAAAGTTCATTGTTTCACCAAACCATACTCGAAAATTACGTGTTATAATATGCACTCCCATTATGTCACATTATTCAAGACGTTTTAAATGAGAATAATGATAGATTTTCTTCTTGATTCTCCCGTAATCAAGTCTACAGCCAAAGTTAGCGAGAAACAAACAAACAAACAAAAAAATATTGGCAACAATATGGTTCAGTGTAAATGGTGGATATCATTAAAGACTTTCACAAAATAGACTTCATTGCACCAAATCGTATTAACTAAAATACGCCATTTGGCAATGGATCCAATTACGGAAAACTACTTAATATGTTTAAGAATCTCCTCATTAGCAAGCATATTGCAACTGATAAGCAAACGGATATGAAGCATAAATGCTTAAGTTGGTTAAGCGGTTTTTGTCAAGAAAGATGAAATACATAACAAAAAATATGCGAAATGCTACCATGATCGAAAAAGTTTTTGATTTGTCTATTAGAATCTTCCGGTTTGGCGAAGGATTACGGAAAAAAAATTATGAATAAAAGTAACGTGTTACAGTGCTTAACATACATTTAAGGGAGACCAAACTGGTCGCCAGTGGTGGCTAGTCTGTATTATAATAGCACAAATCAGTTACAAGTTATAACAACATCAAATTTCATCTGCAAGTCAGCTATTTTCTTCTGAAGATATTTTTTTTTAAATAAAACTTCATAATTATAAGAACACACATTTTATCAAACAATTAAATATGACTGCAAACTGTGGCAGATGACTGTTTCCAACATGAATAAGTATGAGAAATTCCCGTCAAGCGTATCGATCTGGGTGGCTCAGTCGCAGAGCGTCGGCATGGTATGCGTAAGGGCCCAGGTTCGAGTCCGGGCCTAGGTCCATTTTTCACTCGTGTTTGTTTAGTGCATTTAATTGTCTGATAAAATGCGTGTTCTTAAAATATTGTAAAATAAAGTAATCAGACGTAGTGTTTATGCTTTAAAAAATATTTTAAATATATAATTATACGTTTTTGAAAGATCTTTAAAAATAAATTAGTTTTTGAGGGAAGATGTACCTTCTAAAATGTATACATTAAGAGTTATCGGCATTTAAAATTTCTTTCCAAACGTAAACAAAATTTTTGAAATGAATTAAAGGTGATTCATTTATTTCAAAAAAAAAAAAAAAAAAAAACAGGTAAAGGACAGGCATTTCGTTCGCAGGAATACCTTTCACGTCATTTTTCTATAAATTAATGAAATCCAGTTGTTAAATTATTTTTGTTTTAGAAGTGACGTTTCCATTTAAATTTATTGTAACAGTACAATGTTTAATTGAATAAAATAATGTAAATCTAAGAAATTGCTAAGAAATTCCAAACATGCACAGAGCAATGCAAAAAAATACATAAATAAACAAAAAATAAATAAATAGATAAATAAATAAATAAATAAAAATCAGCTTTCATAAATTCTAAAAATTGTTCATATATCTCAATTACAATCTAAAGGAGGGTTTATTTCTATATTATTCTACATATAATAGTAATTTCAGCAAATATATTAAATTCCAATGCGATCTGTTTTAAACTTTAAGATGGTTTATAACACATGATAAAAAAATTATAAAAAAGAATGGCGCGTCACAGTTCGGGGTGAAAATGGGGAGGAGTGTGAACAAAATTAGGAAGTATAATAAGGCTATCTGTTTGAAACTTTACGATATTTTATAACACATAACATAAATTTTAAAAATAAAGCTGCGTCAAAAATTATATGGAGGGGCGGAGCGCGTTTTGCATACACAAGGGGGGGGGGACACTTTTCTAAATTTTAACGATATCCTTCATGTCACATATCGTTACAAAGGGCTGTGACCACTTATTCATGTTATGCACCACAGGTGAAACCCACACATTTTGCGCCCCCCCCCCGACACTACTCATGTGATATATTGTTCGAAAGACCTGTGGCCGCTTATTCATATTATGTATCTTCGGGGTCCATCCTCCCACTTTCCCCCCCTCCAAAAAGGGCACTTTTATAAATTTTGCCGACACCTCTCATGTGATATATCGTTGGAAAGGTCTGTGAACGCTTAATCAAATTATGCAGGTTGGGGGGGGGGGTATTTTCTGAATTTTGCACATATCCCTCATGTGATACATCGTTGAAAAAGTCTGTGACCGCCTAATCTTATTATGCATCTCCGGTGTTCATCCCCCCACTTTGCCCCCCAAACGCGATTAGCTTTCACCACCAGTGGGCGCTTTCCTATATCTGTTTCTATAGGTCGGATCACGACGGGGTATGGCTCATTCGACTCGACATCTATAGAGCTTTCCGATTTTAGTTCGTTTTTTCACCACCAGGGGGCACTTTCTTATCTCTGGTTCTATGGGCTAGATCACGACGGGGTATAGCTCATTCGACTCGACATCTATAGCCTGAACGATTTCAGTGCCCGAGGTTCGTATAGAACAGATTGCGCTACCTGGTGATGGAAGATAGAACTTGAGCGTGCGCAGCACGACTGCTATACGGTGCCGAAGGCAGCGAGTACCCGTGTCGGAAGTTTGTTTGTTTACAGGTTTATACAATTCAGTGTACAAATTAAGGGATTATCCGGTGCCGAAGGCAGCGTGGAACCAGGTCGGAGGTTCGTGGTTTATGTTATTCGAGGTTTTAAAAGGATTGAGGCCCCGGTGTAAATTAGGGGCCCGCTAGCGGGGGAAGCCAGCTAGTGCTAATAATAAAAGAGCGTGATATCACGTTTGATTTCAAACGCAGCGCTGACACGCTATGTACATATTCCATTTTTATTCATTTAATGGATTAGTCAGTGATATTTTTTAACGGAGGATAACAAGTATTATAACAAGCCACATTCAGTATGTTGTTTTTAAGAGTGTAATTAATTTAATTGAAAAATCTACTGGTATTTCTAGTTAACCCTTTAAACAATGACTGAAAGTAAAATGTATTTTTAAATTATTTCTCATGTTTAGATTATTTAAATTATGTTCAATATATTTAAAAAAAATTGATGATATCTACAAAAACAACTTTTCAAAAGTAAAAAAGGCCAAGCGTAAAATAAAAAAAAGTTGTGGCTAAAAAATGGTGTGATATCAAATTTCCAAGCTATTATATTGCTTATTTAACTTTTTTCCATTAAATAAGTTATCATATATATAAGTCGAGTGCCTACGTATATGTTAATAGAAATCGAATTCTCCTGTACTAAATACATCCTAATGAGTTTCTAAAAATTCAATTTTTTTCAAATTATGCATGATGGGCTTGGCGGCCATCTTTGCATATTTTTCACAAAATTCTAACCACACAAATCCGTAGTTAAAATCCGAAGTTCAAAATTGTTATTTAAGCAAATATTTAAGAGTTTCATTTATAGACTTGTATGCTCTGAAAATTGTGTCTTAAGATAATGATGACTTATCTTAAAGATTCATCTTATGATTTATTTTTTAGAGTAATTATTAATTTCAAACTAGTAAAAATCAATTTATCAAAATATCAGTCTTATCTAATTTATCTGTCCGTAGTTAGAATCTGAAGTTCGAAATTTTTATAAACATATTACATTGCAAACATATTACGCTTTTGCTTTAGAAATTTGGGTGCTTAGAAATATGGAAAGATGGCCGCCAAGCCCATCATGCATAATTTGAAAAAAATTGAATTTTCAGAAACTCATTAGGATGTATTTAGTACAGGAGAAAACGATTTCTATTAACATATACGTAGGCACTCGACTTATATATATGATAACTTATTTAATGGAAAAAAGTTAAATAAGCAATATAATAGCTTGGAAATTTGATATCACACCATTTTTTAGCCACAACTTTTTTTTTTTTTTTTACGCTTGGTCTTTTTTTACTTTTGAAAAGTTGTTTTCGTAGATATAATTTCTTTTTTTTTTAAGTATATTGAACATAATTTAAATAATCTAAACATGAGAAATTATTTAAAAATACATTTTACTTTCAGTCATTGTTTAAAGGTTTAACTAGAAATACCAGTAGATTTTTCAATTAAATTAATTACACTCTTAAAACCAACATACTAAATGTGGCTTGTTATAATACTTGTTATCCTCCGTTAAAAAATATCACTGACTAATCCATTAAATGAATAAAAATGGAATATGTACATAGCGTGTCAGCGATGCGTTTGAAATCAAACGTGATATCACGCTCTTTTATTATTAGCACTAGCTGGCTTCGCCCGCTAGCGGGCCCCTAATTTACACCGGGGCCTCAATCCTTTTAAAACCTCGAGTAACATAAACCACGAACCTCCGACCTGGTTCCACGCTGCCTTCGGCACCGGATAATCCCTTAATTTGTACACTTAATTGTATAAACCTGTAAACAAACGAACTTCCGACACGGGTCCTAGCTGCCTTCGGCACCGTATAGCAGTCGTGCTGCGCACGCTCAAGTTCTATCTTCCACCACCAGGTAGCGCAATCTGTTCTATACGAACCTCGGGCACTGAAATCGTTAAGGCTATAGATGTCGAGTCGAATGAGCTATACCCCGTCGTGATCTAGCCCATAGAACCAGAGATAAGAAAGTGCCCCCTGGTGGTGAAAAAACGAACTAAAATCGGAAAGCTCTAGAGATGTCGAGTCGAATGAGCCATACCCCGTCGTGATCCGACCTATAGAAACAGAGACAGGAAAGCGCCCACTGGTGGTGAAAGCTAATCGCGTTTGGGGGGCAAAGTGGGGGATGGACACCGGAGATGCATAATAACATTAGGCGGTCACAGACTTTTCCAGCAATGTATCACATGAGGGATATGTGCAAAATTCAGAAAATACCCCCCCCCCCACCTGCATAATTTGATTAAGCGTTCACAGACCTTTCCAACGATATATCACATGAGAGGTGTCGGCAAAATTTAGAAAAGTGCCCCCTTTGGGGGGGGGGGTGAAAGTGGGAGGATGGACCCCGAAGATACATAATATGAATAAGCGGCCACAGGTCTTTCGAACAATATATCACATGAGTAGTGTCGGGGGGGTGCGCATAACATGAATAAGTGGTCACAGCCCTTTTTAACGATATGTGACATGACGGATATCGTTAAAATTTAGAAAAGTGTCCCCCCCCCCTTGTGTAGGCAAAACGCGCTCCGCCCCTCCTATAATTTTTGACGCAGCTTTATTTTTAAAATTTATGTTATGTGTTATAAAATATCGTAAAGTTTCAAACAGATAGCCTTATTATACTTCCTAATTTTGTTCACGCTCCTCCCCATTTTCACCCCGAACTGTGACGCGCCATTCTTTTTTATAATTTTTTTATCATGTGTTATAAACCATCTTAAAGTTTAAAACAGATCGCATTGGAATTTAATATATTTGCTGAAATTACTATTATATGTAGAATAATATAGAAATAAACCCTCCTTTAGATTGTAATTGAGATATATGAACAATTTTTAGAATTTATGAAAGCTGATTTTTATTTATTTATTTACTTATCTATTTATTTATTTTTTGTTTATTTATTTATTTTTTTTTGCATTGCTCTGTGCATGTTTGGAATTTCTTAGCAATTTCTTAGATTTACATTATTTTATTCAATTAAACATTGTACTGTTACAACAAATTTAAATGGAAACTTCACTTCTAAAACAAAAATAATTTAACAACTGGATTTCATTAATTTATAGAAAAATGACGTGAAAGGTATTCCTGCGAACGAAATGCCTGTCCTTTACCGTTTTTTTTTTTTTTTTTTTTTTTTTAGAAATAAATGAATCACCTTTAATTCATTTCAAAAATTTTGTTTACGTTTGGAAAGAAATTTTAAATGCCGATAACTCTTAATGTATACATTTTAGAAGGTACATCTTCCCTCAAAAACTAATTTATTTTTAAAGATATTTCAAAAACGTATAATTATATATTTAAAATACTTTTTAAAGCATAAACACTACGTGTGATTACTTTATTTTACAATATTTTAAGAACACGCATTTTATCAGACAATTAAATGCACTAAACAAACACGAGTGAAAAATTGACCTGGGCCAGGACTCGAACCTGGGACCTTACGCATACCATGCCGACGCTCTGCGACTGAGCCACCCAGATCGATACGCTTGACGGGAATTTCTCATACTTATTTATGTTGGAAACAGTCATCTGCCACAGTTTGCTGTGATATTTAATTGTTTGATAAAATGTGTGTTCTTATAATTATGAAGTTTTATTTAAAAAAAAATATCTTCAGAAGAAAATGGCTGACTTGCAGATGAAATTTGATGTTGTTATAACTTGTAACTGATTTGTGCTATTATAATACAGACTAGCCACCACTGGCGACCAGTTTGGTCTCCCTTAAATGTATTTTAAACACTGTAACACGTTACTTTTATTCATAATTTTTTTTCCGTAATCCTTCGCCAAACCGGAAGATTCTAATAGACAAATCAAAAACTTTTTCGATCATGGTAGCATTTCGCATATTTTTTGTTATGTATTTCATCTTTCTTGACAAAAACCGCTTAACCAACTTAAGCATTTATGCTTCATATCCGTTTGCTTATCAGTTGCAATATGCTTGCTAATGAGGAGATTCTTAAACATATTAGGTAGTTTTCCGTAATTGGATCCATTGCCAAATGGCATATTTTATTTAATACGATTTGGTGCAATGAAGTCTATTTTGTGAAAGTCTTTAATGATATCCACCATTTACACTGAACCATATTGTTGCCAATATTTTTTTGTTTGTTTGTTTGTTTCTCGCTAACTTTGGCTGTAGACTTGATTACGGGAGAATCAAGAAGAAAATCTATCATTATTCTCATTTAAAACGTCTTGAATAATGTGACATAATCGGAGTGCATATTATAACACGTAATTTTTGAGTATGGTTTGGTGAAACATTGAACTTTTGGAAGCCAGTTTTGATAATCACGTAAATATGTCACACCAACATTACCGCCTATAATTCTAATTACAGCAACCCGTTTTTTCTCTCTATATTGCACCTCTATAGTTAATATAGTGCCCCGGTGCGTCTACGACAGCTGTTCCATCAGGAGATTTGATTTCAAAATAAAAGTATCGTTTCTAATTTGCACACGTGAAAAATAAAGGCTGGTATTGGCGATTTTAAAAATTCTATTGGCGAGATTTGCGCCCAAATAACACAACAGTACTTAATGATGTTATGTATTTTGTAAATGTATATTAAATTACTGTTTTGAAAGCAATTGGTTATTAATAATTGTAAATATGATTGGTGATTAACAATCATTTTCGGTGGTCTCTCGTCCTTTCACATATAATACATAAATACCAAATTAACTGACAATTTGTTTCGAAATTTGATTCATTAAATATCATTACATGAGTTGTATTTGTTTACATTCAGCTTACATCAAGAAAAGATAAAGAATGAAGTTGAGTTGTATAGCACATAATTATGGTAAACTTTGATTGTGTCACTGGTACGAATTATTTTTTTGACACCAGGCAGCGCTCCAAAAAATCTTTCATGGAAAACTATCTTTACGAACGATTATTTCCATGGTTTAATGGTTTAATATTTTTAACCTTCACGACAAATGAATCTTTTTTTTGTTGTTGTTTACTTTCATGGATAGAGAATTTGAACTGCGAAGCTAATTTCAACTGAAGTTATTGGAAAATTTGTAACAAATTTCTACAACTGCCTTTGGCGCCAACCATTACATGATACGGAACTTTTCCCTATTCAGATACACAGAAGAGGTTGGTCACAAACAAGAGTAATGCTAGCAACAATATTGTTTTAACTCTATAAGAGTTAGAAACAATAATGATATTAAATTCCTCGATTAGCTTAGGGCCCGATTACGGAACTTTCTCCTAGATAAAAAAAAACCTGTAGAAGTCTTTTACATTTGTTTCGAATGAAGCTCGATCAACAAAGTATTAATTGATAATACAAACAACACTAATATTAACATGGGGGCAAAAGTTTGAATTTAAGTGTATATATTTGGAACCCTCCCCCCCAAACAACCACCAAAAAAAAAAGAAAGTTACAGAAATGAATTTAAAATGGCGTGAAGCAACCCTTTCTGACATAAGAAATTGGCTGCGAACCCGATTACGAAACTTTCACTTAACTTAATAACATGTATCTAATAGCCCTGAGGACAATTCCCCTTCCCAGTTATACGGACCTTGAGGCTTTTTTAAAAAGCTTGACGCAGTTCGGGTTGAAGAAGTTGAGATTTACTGTCAAATGACATAAACTACTATGAAAATAAAACTGGTGAATTATTATGCTGGTTTATGTATGTATTTAAAAAAATTGCATCTGATTACACTCTTTAGATAAATTACTCCTGTTTGCATTTAATAACAGATAAACGGCTTCCGTTTACTAAATTGTTTAAATATTGGGAAGAGTTGGCGAGAGATAGATAGACGTGTAAACAAACGGGTAGACAGACGGGTAGAGAGACGGATAGCGACAGAGATATGCTAACGGGTAGCGAAACGAATAGACAGACGGGTAGCGAGGCAGGTGCAAAAAAGGGTTGACAGAGGGGTAGTGAGATGGGTAGGGAGACGGGTAGCGTGGTGGATTGAGAGACGAGTACAAAGACGACTTGACAGACGGGTAGAGAGAGGGGTATATAGACAGACAGACGTGTTGATAGACGAGTAGTGTAACGGGAAGCGAGACAGGTAGATACACGATTAAAGAGTCGGGTAGAAAGACAGACGGATACTGAGACGGGTATACAGAAGAGTAGAGAGACAGTAGACAGATGAGTTCGGAGAGAGACACAGCTAAGACATACGAGTAGTTAGACTGATAGACACGTTTGTAGCAAAGCATGTTATCAATGTGGTTTGAAGTATACGAGTTTCTATAAATAGTTATACAAATAAACAAAGGAAATTTTTTTAACCCTTTCAGGGGAAAGCAATTGTGTTCCTATAACGTCGAATTCACACAGGTATTTACGAAAGAATTTAATTGAAAATAAGGAAAAGCAATTTTTCATCTTTTTTCGTCAAAGTTAAAAAAGTAAAATTTAGTTAAAAGTTTCTGGTTCGAATCGGATTAAAATTAGGTAGTATATAATATATACCACCGCCCCTCAAAGGATTAATTCAAATATTAAATATTTGATTTAATATTTCAATATTTAATATTATATTTTTTAATATTTTATTTAGATATTTGTCACAAAGAAAATGTTGCAAAAATTAAATTAAATTTGCGTTAAACTACGCTTGCTAAAATACGCTATTGGCTGCAAATCTGATTATGTGACTTTAAAAATATCGTTTTTAAAGATCCGGCGGTTTTTTTTTTAAGTTTTGAGCAATTCCCGCTTAAGAAAATGAGATTATTTGCCAAATGTTATAAAAAAATGCATATGAAAACATAACAGTATATGAATTTATATATGATATTTTGTAATTATATCATTTAATTTGCTATTTTTCATATGTTGTATCTTTATCTATCTCTTGTCTATCATATGCTGTATATTTACTTAGATTCTTGTTGATATCTTCTTTATATCGTAATTGTTAACTTTATGTTCTCAGCAATATCACTCAGACTAATCCCTTTGAGGGAAGTCCTAGTACATAAGTACCAAATTAACTGACAATTTGTTTCGAAATTTGATTCGTTAAATATCATTACATGAGTTGTATTTGTTTACATTCAGCTTACATGAAGAAAAGGTAAAGAATGAAGTTGAGTTGTATAGCACATAATTATGGTAAACTTTGATTGTGTCACTGGTACGAATTATTTTTTTGACACCAGGCAGCGCTCCAAAAAACCTTTCATGGAAAACTAACTTTACGAACGATTATCCATGGTTTAATGGTTTAATATTTTAAACCTTCACGACGAATGAATCTTTTTTTTTTGTTTACTTTCATGGATAGAGAATTTGAAGTGCGAAGCTAATTTCAACTGAAGTTATTGGAGAATATATACATAATTGAACGTAAGTCATCTCTCAAATATTAATTTATTTTGAACGATCTTTCTAAAAATGTCACATTTATGAAGTTTTATTCGAAAAAATAATTTTTAATAAAAATGGCCCCCTGGCATATGAAAAAGTGAAACGGACATTCCGGAACTGTTGATGACAGTCACATGACTTACGGTTTTATTATAGAGATGGTACATGGTCGTTGGCATGTTTTATCTCTGTTTTGGCATAATTTTTTAATCGCCAAGTTAATTAACAGTTTTTTGCTAATTAAGGATAGAAAATATTATTTTTTTACACTGAATTTTATAAAAGCACATAGATTATGTAATTACTTGTCCAAAAATGCAATCCTTTTTTTATTCTGCCGAATATTAAAGTCTGTAGGTTTTAAAAAAAAAAAGTTTGACGAAGAAAAAAGTGATCATTTTAAGTAACTGGACGTTTTTTTTTTAATCTATATCTCTGTTTATAAATCACTTATGAAGATGAGTTTGGTCTTAAATTGAAGAAATTCTTCATTAGATTCTTCTAGTTTCTGTTTTAATACATAAATACCAAATTAACTGACAATTTGTTTCGAAAGTTATTTCTGCGACGCTTGGTTTATTTGTTATCTGATATTTTAAACTGGCATGTTTTGTCGATTTAACATTGCAAAGTTGATTTCTGTAAATAAGCAGTAGCGGTCTAGTTCAGTTCTTGGCGTTGTTTGGGTGGCGTTTTTTTTTAAGCTTGGCTTGGCAGAGCGACCGCCCTGCTTGACACAGTACTACATTTGACCCAATTCAAATTATTAAGGAGTATACGACATCCCATTTACTAAAACAGATGAATCACAGAATTATCATTTAGGCATGGCTAGCTGGAAATTTAGATTCAGAAATAAAAACTAAAACTTAAAACACGGCCAATATAAAATGCACTCACAAAATTATATTTAGAAGAAATCATCCAAATAAATTTCAATGAAAGCAAAATAATTCTTCCCTCCAACCTATTTTATTCATCCATTATAAGAGAAACCATTGAAATTGTAACATGGAAAAATCAAATATGTCCCAATACAGAATCAGTCAACTTATTAAAATTATGGGTTGAGTTACTCCATGGTTACGAGTGTGAAAATAAACATCAAAGTAAAAAAAAATAATAGCATGAATAATCTGAGAGAGAACGTGAAAAATGTGAATTGTGGTGTTTTAAAATATTGCATTATAGATCGAGAACCTGTAAAATATTCTTATTTATCTTGAAAATTGACAGTTTCATATTGAATTAAGGAAAAAAAATCTTGTGGGCATAATCCGCAAATATTAAAAATTTAGTATAACTCCTTTATATTAAAACATACTATGTACGGTTTTGAATCTGGTATTTAAATCTCGTGGAGGCAGACAACTAAATTCCATACAATGTCTACCAGATCTGTATAGGATACGATCTTACAAAAGTACTTCTATCGATTCTTTTAAAGTATTTACGGGATATAACTAAAAAAACATGATTTTACGTAAAGAATTACAACGCTGTATATCAATAAATAATCCGTATAATTAAAATATTGCTATGGAATTAACCTCATACCAAAATCTAATGAATAAAGAGACCACACAAAGCTTCAAAAGACCTATAGAGTTGAATAATTTGTTCATAAGTGATCTAAATGAATAAATAAATAATTACGCTTTTGACTTAAAAATCGTCATTGATAGATCGAGCATGGAAAGTGGAACTTCTTCCGCATTTACTATTCTCCCAAATAATAACTTTTATCTAAGACTCAATAAGATTATATCCTGTAAACTCAATCCTTCAACTCAAATAGAACTCAGTGCAATACTTCATGCAGTAATTTTATTTTGCAATACTAACTCCCCAAACCTCTTGCTGCTAACAGAAAGCCGTATCCTTTTGAGATGCCCAAGTTTTGTCTTTTCATACAAACACAATTATAATAAAAATGTATGCTGAATTTACTTAACACCCAATTAAAAAAAGTAACAATAGTACCAACCAAACAACACGAAGAAATTTGTGCAAACGAGAGAGCAGATTTACTATCAAAAGTTACAATAACATAAAACTCATATAACATGATATAAAAAATTCCGTACCCAATATCAATAATAAAATATTTCTACAACAAAATAGTATATTAAAATAATGGCAGCAATAGTGCAATAACTCACAAAACGGTCGTGATACTTATCGTATAATAAAGCAAGTTAACATTGAATATATCTGCAATAAACAATTTATTTCATATTAGTTTAATGGACACGCCACTCTGCAGCAAATACACAAAAGACTTTCTTTGAAATTCAATTGTAGAAAAGCAAATGAGACGTTAAATAATATATATCTGGCAGTAAACAAAATACATTCTTTGAAATGCAACTGTAGAAAAGCAAATGAGACGTTAAACAGTACATATTTGGTAACTCGAAATCTCAACAATTTTAAATTTAAATTCAACAGAAAGCGCACATTAAGGTACAATTTAAATGACGTACTAAACAATCCAGAATATTACCGCAAGTTCCAAGAAAAATATAACAATTTAAATAAACTGTACTTAAATTTTAAAAAAAATATTTACCACTTTTCAGCAAGACACACAACAGAAAACAATACATACACAAGTTTACAAAGAAAACAATACATATTTGATCCTGTAAATGAATATTAATTTTAGTCATTCACTAATTTCATTTTCCCATCTACTAATTAGTTTACTGTTTTTCTTATGTCTTATTGATATTTTTATCTTATATCATTATTCATCTTTTATATTTGATTGTCATGTTAGTCTTGTAAATGTAATAAAATTTTAATAAATACGGTGAAACAGCCATAAACTTTATATGTTGACTTCCAAATTTTCCCTGATTGTGTAAATTATTTTTCTAACGGACTCATTAAATTAAAAACGGCCATATATGACTTTAATTCATTCACTAAAAATTTAATTCTGAAAAAATTTCCATCGTAATTTTAGGTTGAATTTGAGATAAATTCATTCTTAGATAAACATATATTTAATTTTCGGTGGTACGCAAAAATATGTTTTTATTCGCAGCGGATATGACAGTAAGATTCGCTTATTAAAAGCAATCTTTTAAGTCTGTTACTTTTTTTGTAAATTGTTTGTACATTTTATCATTAAATTTCCGTCTTTATTTTACTTTATATAAATTCCGTACTTATGATTTTGTCAAAAAAGTTACGTTTTTAAAAACGAATAAAAATATTTTATACATAAAGGATTTTTCTCTTTGCGTAAGTAAAGATATCAACTACTTTTAAGTAGCTTTCAATACAAAAAAGTATAAAGCTACCTATTGCAGCCGTTCGGAGGAAAGCAGATCGATATATTTTCACCGATCATAACCCACAGACCCCAAAACCACCCTCCCTTCAAATGTTGATATATATATATATATACACACATATATATATATATATACATATATATATATATATACATATATATATATATATATATATATATATATATATATATATATATATATATATATATATATATATATATATATATATATATATATATATATATATATATATATATATATATATATATATATATCGTACCTATGTCATACGATAACGCTCATATTTATAAATCAATTTTGATGAAACTAATTGTGTGTATTAAGCTAACCAATGTCTCGACCGAGTTCGTTGGCCAGCTTGGTCCGCCATTTTGTTTCAAGATGGCGGCTATTTAAAAATTTAAAACTAAAATAAATATACAAAATTTATAAATTCAAATTTATTTCTTAATTACGTGTTAGGCCTTGATACAAGGATTCCAGAGCATTTTTTGGTTTACCTCTATCTTAAAAAATGGCTGAGATAGAGCAGTTTGAAATTCTAGGGTGGCTGACATTTTGAAACAAAACAGCACATTAACGCGATTACTCGCAAATTATTTTCTTTCATTGTTGTAATAATTTTCCCAGTCATACGCATAAAACTATATATTCATATCCGTTAGCGCCAAAATTGGCAAAATTGGCGACATTTGGCGAAATATCGCCAAATTTGGCGACCAAAATAAGTCTTCATAAATGAAGCCAATTTGGCTATTGCTCAATAATTTGGCGAATTTCTCATTCAAATTCAGTATTAACGAATCTTTTGTAAACGTTTCTTTGCATTTTAACTTGCTGTTTTCGTGTAACATTAGCTAAAATTTTAAAACGAAGATATAGGAAAGCTACCTTTTCCTCCCGGTACAGGCCGGAAGGACTTTTTTTTTATAAATTCGGAAAATAATATTTATATAAATAAGATACTTAAAATACTTTTTTTTTCTGGAAAATTTTGTAAACATTCTTAAGTAATAAGATGTATTGAAAACTATAATTATTTTTTGCGTATAGAATTTTTTTTTATGTTTATGCATGAAATATATACTTTTTTTGAGTTTATGTTTTTCAGATTGCGAAACATTACAAATATATATATATATATAACTTTATTCAAATTGGTATAAAAATTCTGATATTAAGAATACATATCTAAAATTTGCAACTTGATATTGATTATCAATATAATGATAATTAAATAATTATGATAAATATATGTTTATGATGAAAAATACCCGAATATCAGTCATTAGTTTAAAAAATATCTTATACTTACATAACATTTCATGTGTAACACAGTAAAAAATATGTGATTCCTTAAAATTTCTTATGAAATTACTAAGCAGAAAATTCGTGAATCATCAATCAGTAGGACTTTCGAAGTATTTCCGAATGACTTGCAGAATTTGACATTAAGAAAAATTATGCTCCGTGCTTCTCCAGATGAAGTAAATGTTTCCTTTTGTATGGAATTTGCTACCTAAGTACATTTCAAAACTTAAAGTTTGCAGATTCTGCAGAATTGCAAAATCTGTAAAATTTCTTGAAATATTTCTAAAGGACAAACTATTGAATTTAAAAGTAGCACTAAAGTACAAATGATTAATATAATGTTTAAATTTTAGCATTAAAAAAATGAAGAGAAATGTAAGATTTTTCTATTTAAAAACAAAAGATAAATAAAGCCATTGTTTCATTTATTCTTTCGTTGAAGTGCTTAATTACATAGTAATAAATTAAAATTGGAATAGTTTGTGATATTTTTTTTTTAATGAAATACAATAATTATGTTTCACTTTTCAAACGAAAAGTATTAAAAAAATAGCTGATTACTTAAATTTCAGAGATATATTTTCAAGCAATCTAAATTACAGAAAAGTACTATTTTCGTTGATAATTGATCGTGGCTCCACTTCAATATGTATATAGAAAGAATTGCATCTTAATTTTTATACAATTTGCCTTTCTGAAATATATTTCTTTAATGAGACACATGGTACTATCTCCTCTCTTTCTTTATGAAAAATGTACACTTTTAAGTATTTACAGATCTTTTTTCCATATATAAGAAAATAAGCAATAGCTTACAAGTTAAAAATCATTTTTCTAAAATTAATTTGAAAAAAATATATAGGTGAATAATTTAATATTCTATCGAGGCCGTCATAAAACGTGTGCAATACCTCTAAAGCACACAAAATATTTATTTTTCCTCTTTTTCCCCCACAAAATTATCAGAGAAAAATAATATACACAATACATCAAATATAATTTAAATTTAATAATTTTACGTAGTTATAACTTAAAATGGAATGTGTTTCAACATTTAATAACATCAAAAATATGTTGTTGTTGTTGTTTTTTGGGGGGGGAGGGGGAGGGACATATAAAATAAAACATCATCTGGCATTAATCATCGTGGATAAAATCCCATTAGTAAAAAATACGGCCATGAAACATCATATAATATTTGATATTCTACATTAAATAAAAATCTTTAATAAAATATTATGTGATCATTATCAGCATATGTAAAATTCAGTATAAATAAAGGAAGATAAATGGATATCTATTTAATTAAAAGGACATTTCAGAGCAATTTTCTTTACATTGCTTATTAAATTGCTGCATTATTTATCCCTTTTGTTATGCAGCACAATCCAATATTGAGCGGTACATATTCCTTTCATCAAATATTATTCGGAAAATTTAATAAAAATCCGAATGGTATATTAAAGAATAAAACCATAACGAATCTTTTTTCCATTCACATGTTTAATTTATCTACAACAGAATAATTTTTCCATTAGAGAATTAATTTATTTAGGGGGCATATTGAAAAGAGTGACAATAATAAGTTTACATTTTATTTTATTAACCAAATGTCGAGTAATGATTTATAGAAAGTAATTCCCATTTAATTATTTATATTAAAAATTATTTTGAATAATAAATATTGACATATATGTTACATTATATTTTGTTTTTAAAATGTTCGGGAATGGGATCTCATTTTAACGATGTAATTTGTTTATATTTATATATTGTCGTATATATAGATGTTAAATGTAAATAATAAATTATGCAATGAAAAAAGCCAACAAAGAATTTCTGTGTTTGAAAAATAGCCTTTTTTTTTTTTTTTTTTTTTTATATATATATATAAAAGCAAGCATATCGGACATTTTTTAAATGAAAGGTGTCTTTTTCAATGGATCTTAAAAAAAAATTCCATTTTAAATGCATTTAAATTAAAATAACATTATAATACCAATAAACATACAATTTATGAATAATCCATTTAAAAGAAAAGACGAAAATATGTTTAGATGACTATTTTACACATTTATACGTACATTTCAGCACACGATACTGTCTATTAAACTTGAAAGCTTGTTTCTGTCTTTTACCGGTACTTTTCCTTTTTGTAAAAGAAAAAATCGTATTTTTGTTTTAATGAGATGTTTAAACGATGTGTTGTTTTGACACCAAAGTATTTTAAAATGTTCTTCATTCTACTACGTTTAGACTCGATTTACAAATTAAGGTTATTCGTAGACTTCTTCAATTCCGAATACATTTCCATTAGTTAAAAATTTAATGGAAACAAAGATAAACATAGTATGAATAGAAGTGTTACTCCGTTATCTTTTATTAGAAAAAAATCAGTTTTAAAGTAACGTTTTTTTCTTCCCTTTCAATTATTATGATCAAATTCTTACAAAAACTAATTAGATTTTAACTTCAATTCGTATTTCACTTTTCGAGAAACTCCCAAGTGTCTAATTGTTTAATTGGAAACATAAAAATTGCAGTATAAACCATTTACATTCAGTAAATTGTTTCTTTGTGCATTAATTAAATTTATTTTTGATAAATTAGAGCTGATAGATGGTTTTTAAAAAAAGTGGATTGAGAATATTCAATAGTATAAGTAAAAAAATACAGCGAAAATTTGGTTTATTTGATTTATAGTTGTATAATTGTTTATGTAAGTAGTTTCACGAAGTTAAAAATAATACAGAAAATTGTATACTTAAGTAATATTAAACTTAGGTATTAATAGATCTCGTTGGTAGTATAAAAACATTACACAACACTTTCAGCATTATCTCTGTAGATAAAAGATTAGTCTTCTAACAGATCATGATTTCCTAAAATGATTACTAAGCTTTAACGAGTCTGAAGGCAAAGTTTAGCTTTGCATCCAGAAGATGCAGATTTATGAATACGTGATTTCCCACCGGAAACAAACAGCTCATAAAAACACAAATCCAACTTTTATTGTGGCCTTGTCCTAATAAATATAAAAATTGCTTAAATTTAAAAAAAAAATGTTCAGAAGCAATAAATCGAATACCGTTGGTCTTCATACCAACTCAATTATGTGATCCAGTCATGACTCCAAAGAGATGCCGAGAAATATTTTATAGAATGTCATAGTCACGAGAAGGATCGTAAGTTGCATGAAGAAAAACTGCAGCGCTATAAAGTGGACACACGTTTCGAGAATATTGATTTAGAAACATTAGGGCCTTTACCAATAACATCTAAGGAAAATCGTTAGATCATGGGGATCATGGATTTCTTAACGAAATGGTCTGAAACGATACACATAACAGAACATGATGCATCAACCGTCGCAGAAGTTTTGATATAAAATTTGGTATCCTGTCTT
This sequence comes from Maratus michaelseni, assembly GCA_963931845.1. Lineage (NCBI taxonomy): Eukaryota > Metazoa > Arthropoda > Arachnida > Araneae > Salticidae > Maratus > Maratus michaelseni. Next base: position 339,880,370 of record OZ007587.1, on the reverse strand, counting down.
GAAATTCCCATGGTACTTCACTCAGATGAACGCGTGAATTTCAACTCAGGCTTATTTATAGACCTTTGCATCGATCTTGGCAAACAGAAATCTCGAAAAATGTCTTTACGTCCTATGTCTGATGACATGATTTAGAGATTTAATCGAAAAATCTTAAGAATATGTCTCTGTTTGTTTCGAAAACTAGAATTCCAATGTACCATTGTTCCGTCTTGCCCGAAGATCTGCGTTACACAGAACACTAGTTAAAGGCCATATAAGATGTTCTGCGATAGAACAGTTCGTTTGCCCTGTGATATCTTATTTCGTCGACCGTGTAATATCTCTTTCTGGTCTGACGAATACCTGAGTAAGATGTAAGCAAGTTTAGAGAGTGTGTACCGGTTCGCCAGATAAAGGATCAACCTCGTTAGCGTTAGTTTGAAAATAATCTACGATACCAGGGCGACAGAAGACCACTTGAAACAGGTAACTGCATATCGATGTATAATACAAAGGGCCGTAGAAGAAAATTCCAAAAAAAAAATTAAAACTAGAAAGTATATTATTCTAGAATGAAGAGATTGAATGATTACGTTGTTAGAATTCAGAAGTTTACATGTGAAAACCGAAAGTTATTCACATTATTTAGCTTACGCCTTATTATGTTGCCGATACATATTTACATGAAGAAACTCCCAGGAACATGCAGTTTCCGAAGACAGGAGATGTTGGAAATACACGGAATATGTGGAAGAATATAAAAAAAACCACCAAGAAAATCTAAACAATAATCATTCGTCAGCAAAACTTATATACCTTGCTATTATATGGCGGACAGTTTTCAGATGCACTGGCATTAATATTCCCATTGTTGAAAACTATCCACTTTCCCTGGCTTAAAATAGATCAAATGCTTAGGCAAAAGAGGTTATGAATTTAACGATTATATTTCTATGTGAAACTGGTTTAAAGTATTTGAAAAATCAGGTAATGTTTCCCTGTATGGAGTTTTTACAAGAAAAAACTAAATGTCTTGCATACGTGTGCATATGTGTGTGCATATTGTATTCTCCATTTCTTCTTTATCTATTTATCTACAGGGGGAAATAGGGCAAAATCCGCTAACTTGTTATTAGTTTCTTGTTGAAGCCAGAATGTTCAACAAAACTCAATGAAACTTTACATAAATACTCTGCGGCCCTTATCCTTGTACAATAATATCATTTTAAGTATATTATTTGGTTATCACATTTACATTAAAATTTGTTCTTCTTCGCTTATTATTTAGTATTTTAAATATATATCATATTTAGGCATTATATAATATTTAATTGTTTGTCCTTACCGAAAACAAAATGTGCATAATATACATGTAAATGTGATAAATTGAAATGTTGTTTACATTCCGCTAGTTTTGTATACGGAAAACTGAATGCTTACGTCCTTCGTGGACGAGTTTTTAAGTACCAATCCACTAACAGGTTGGGAGCGTAGGAGAAGGAGCCAGGTTCAACTCCTCGTAATTCCGTTGCACCCTTTTTGTGGAGCTCACGGCTATATTCTTCGAGTGACGTCCATTGAGTCCTCGACATGATGCAGGCTTATTAGCGATGATTGGTGTAAAGCAAAAATCTTATCTATGATGTTTTCAAATTATATAAACAAATAAACTTAATGCTTATCAAATTATTTTAATAATTGTATATTAATTTAAACAATATAAAAATGAACGAAGCGAAAAAGTATTTGGGTTTTTATTAATATCATTCATTTAAGAGAAATACGCCAAACACAAATGTCAAACATTATATAATGGTATTTAAAAATATTTTTAAACATGTTAAACAAACACTTTACGTTTCCTTTATAATGATATTTACATGCCGAAAACTACGAAAATCTTCAATTATTTTGTTAATTAGAACTGTGTAATGCTAGTTGAATATAGAATACATTCATAAGATGAGATTTTAATATCTGTCAAATGCAATGTTCTCTGGGGAATAATTTTCTGTAATGAAAACCCAAGAGATAGAGTCGCGTGGTAAGTAATTCGGAAATGATTGTTTTGCGGTTCAGAATAAATATTTGCCGTATTTAAAATACATTTAATAGGTTGTTTCTGATATGTTTTAGCTATATTTGTATTATTTAAATTTATTTTAAGACAACAAATTTTTTCTTTAAAATCTTACTTAGAACTACGATTACTTATTATTTACTAATTAATTCTGCAAACATCTCCAATTTAGCGTATATTTTTCTAGATATCATAATTTAATAAATATGGTTTTAGTATTGCTATTTGTTGAACATTGCGTTTCTAAAAAATATTGGCATTTTTTTTTATTCTTTATGTAAAAATAATGATAAAAGTAAACGTAGTATGCGGCTGATATTCTAGAATAACGTTATACGGAGAAATTGAAAATCCGGAAATTTTTATATAAAACAACAAAACCTTTATAAAAATGATTCCTTAAAATTTATTACTAAAATTGATGTTGATCAAAGTCATACAAAAGTTTTTAAAAACTTAAAAACCCTAGATTTTAAAAGTATATAAAGCTCTCCGAACGCTTTCGACTAAAGCTGAGCCTTTATCAAGTAAGAAATCAGTGGAGAAAAACTCGATGATGACTGACACCAGACAACAGTTCAAACATTTCTGCATTTGGTCCAAACCACTAATAATGAGGGAAGAGGGAAAGAAATATCAACTACCCGATTCAATCGGGAGACCAAACTCTTCTGTATCGTAAAGTAGTTCGAACAAAATACGTGGTAATTGTTATGGCAAAACGTTGTTACAACAGTTGTTTGCTTGTGGTAATATTTCTAAAAGTTCCATAATTGTACAACTATTAAAATCAGATTGATCGCAAAATACTTTTTGCTCTATTAAAAAATATTTCAATGCCATTAGTGTAGAAAAGTCTCGATAGGGCAGTAGCAGGTATATTTTTAAAAACATCCTCTATATGCTCATTAATTCTTATCTGGAATTTTCTAGCTGTGTCACACCACTGTAATTTAATATATTATTTTTTACTTTATTTCTGTAGGTAACTTACCCAGATTGTTTCAAACTAATGACATTAAAATACTTCATATACAGCGAAAATCATTATGCGTGCTTCTGATTTTAATAGTTGTACAATTCTGAAACTTTAGAAATATTGCACAAGCCCACAACTGAATGATGTTTTGTCATACGAAATACTACGTATTTGGTTCCAACTACTTCAAGTTACAGGAGAGTTTGGTCTCCTGAGTGAGTCGAGGGGTTAAGCTTTATTTACCTCTCTCCCTCATTATTAGTGGTTTCGACCACCTACATAATTTTTTGAAGGAGTTTCCTGACGTCTGGTGTCAGTCATCGTCGAGTTTTTCTGCATGCATTTCGTCTTTGATAATGTTTTGGTTTTAACCGAAAACGCTTTGAGAGCTTTATATACTTTTAACATCTAGGAAAATTAAAAATTTTAAAAGCTTTTATATATACTTCGTCAACACCTATTTTAGTAATAAATTTTAATGAATAAATTTTATAAATGTTTTCATGTTTTTATAGTTAAACAAAGGTGAATTTATCGTTTCGAACTGATTATATGCACTTTATAAAGTCAGTGTATTAGTGGAAATTTTTCTTACGGAAGTCATGTAATTTGAGAAACATTTTTCTACCTGAACGGAAAAAAACGTTACAGAAAAAAAAACGCAATAGCATGTCTGCCAACAATTATCATATAACACACATATTTACAAAATAAAATGTTTTGTCATGCCAATATATTAGGCAAAATTCTTTATCGTATTGATGTAACAATTTGTCATATGTATATTCTAATAAAACAAACTTATTTTTATCGGAGAAAATAGCTTTATCAGCAGCAACAGGTTAAATGTGAACGTGATCAATCATTCTGAAATTATATCATCTCACTGAAGATTCCAGATTATAGAATTATGCAAAAAAAAAATAAAGGTATTTAGTACAAAATATCATATTCTTCATAATAGTCAGAAAATAAGCAATTCCCCATGCTTTTGAAGAATCTCCACAAACAACCTTATTTAGATACAAATTAGTATGTCTGTTTATATAATAAAAATAGACTAAGTTTCACATACTTAAAAGAGTTATTATTACTCTCCAGTGGTTATTTCGTTTATGCTAAATATTTATTCGTAATAACAGTGATTAAACTACTGTATTTAAACTTAAATAAACTAAATTACATGTCATACCTGATGTCCCTGATTGGATGTTCAGGCGTATTCTATACGTAGAATTAACTTCATATTATGATAATTTTTTTTAAGCGATGCTGAAGAAAGTTAAATGATAAATAAAAATTTCTAAAATCTTTTTATCTTCATTTTTTGGGATAATTAAAAATAAAATATTTATGTATCTTACGCAGATCAAGAGAATTAGAAAAAAATATTTTAGGGTGTTTTTTTCTCAATGTAGTTCAAGATGAACAAATTTAGCTTAACCGAATTCAGTCACATTCATTTTACAAAACATTACGAAATTTTCAATTTTCTTACATTCTGCTTAAAATGCATTGAAAATTTCTTAGATCCGTAATATATTCTGACAAAACGCTGCAAAGAATCAACAATTAATTAAGTGTATTCGGAAAAGAATTTATACGGCATTCATTACCTTTTAATTGATTCAAAGGTGCAATCTTTAAACTAATCTTTCTTAATTTGTGTTTTTCAATGTATCTATATGTTCAAAATCACAAAAGTTGAACATATTCTGTCTAAATGACTCATTATCTTTCATGCACGATATAAAAGGTGAATTTGATGATATTAAGGATCGAACTTTCAATAATACGTAGTTGTTATATATATATATATATATATATATATATAGAGAGAGAGAGAGAGAGAGAGAGAGAGAGAGGGGGAGAGAGAGAGAGAGAGAGAAAGAGAGAGAAATCTTACTTAAATCGTCATGTTTACTGTATTTTTACTTATGTCATGACATTTTGTTTACTTTTACTTAAAATAATTAACTTTGTAAATATGATCTTCATAGTCTTAGAACACACTTATAAGAAAAGCATGTAAAAAGTGTTTCGAAATTGTAGAAGAACTCTGGTTTTTAAAATTGTCTTTATCATTATTTAAAAAATATATATATAATAATAATTTATATCAGAAGAATTGGGTGTATTTTATGATTAAACCATTCTCAGACATAAAACAATTTAATAATATGTAAATAGCTATTATACAATTTTTTAGTTAAAAAATATTCAAAGGTATATTTTAAAAAGTTAAAACAAAAAAATCTCAAAATCTTTGTTCTTGTAAATATCAAAATAGATTTTTTTGTTTACAATTTAAATAAAAATACATGCTGCACAGTTTTTAATTACAATAAAGGCATTTCTATCAGGAGATAATAATTAAGTAAGTACACTTTGTCTCATTTCAACATTACTTGCTCCCAAAACTGACATATGTTTGCTAAATATATAAAATAATCTGAATATTGTACTTATAACCAAAAGTTGTAATTTTACTTTTCTAATATAAAACATTATATTATGTCACTTTCAATATTATTTCAAGATTAAAAAAATAATATAAATAATGCACTTTGTTTGAATATTTTGAATTTTCCACTGGTGTGAATATAAAATTGTCATGTTTCAAAGACCACCATAAAATACTGGACATCACCCACAGACCATTATTCTTAACTTTTTATAAAAAATCCCATTGACAATAAAATACATAAGAATAAATCATGAAAAATAATCAATATAATTTTTTATCTAATAATGATGCCTAGAATATAAAAGAAAAATAAATACGCAATTTGTTTGTTAATTTTTCACCAAGTTTTGCTACATTATTAACTTGCTTAATTGCTACTACATTTTAATAATTTAAAATAAAGATCTTTATACTACATGCGAAAATAGAAAAGATGCAATTAAGTCTTCTATAGATTCAGCGAAAATACAGATATAATTTCCAGACATGTTTGATCTTCGACATATATAAATTCCATTGCTCATTTAAATTAATTTTACAAACAACACAGATTCTCTCGTTAAAGTGCTATTTTCTTTTAAACAACAGTTTAATATATTATAAAGTAAATAAATAATTAATATAATTTTGATTTCCTAACTTCAATTAGATAATACATTGGGACCGAAAAGAAGTGATACAAGATATTTTATTTAGAAATACATATATGATTCAAAATATAAACCTAGATCAATTCACTGAGGAAATTCTAAGAAACAAAGGTGGAAAATAAAAATTTACATTGCAACAGGAGGTGTTTAAAATGTGATCTGTTCCCTCGGATATGTGAACGAATGTGTTTTATCAATTATGACTTTTTGTCTTTTTTTATACTGATTTAAAAACAGAAATAGAAGATAGATAATTTAATACAATTAAAATAATCATTTTAATGTATTATAAAAAAAAAAAGAAATCCTTATTGTTTTAATTTTTTTATAAAAAAAAAGAATGTCCTATAAGTATCTGAAATTATTGATACTCAATACATGAAAGAGTAAAATAATATTTAACAAAACAAAATTAACTGGTGATATGAATAAGAAAAGTTATAAAAATAAAAGCATTTTTAAATACTTTTTTAACACTTTATGTATATACAGATAATTAGTTTCATTTTATTTTTAAATTAAATACGGTGAGTTATATGTCATTAAAGAAATTACTTTGCTTTTTTTACCACATTAATTTGAAAAAAAAAAAAACTTTCCTGCAAAATAAATTATAAATTGTTTAATCTACATTCCGAAAAGTTTATTAATTTAATTATCGAGTAAAAAATATATAAATTATAGTTGTAAGATCAAATTATATGGCTAGAATAATTCGTTTAATTGTATAATATGTATGAGGGTAAACACAAACACACACATACATAGATAGAGACAGAGGGGGGGGGGGGTAGGGGAGAGAGAAAGGGACAGAGAAGGAGAGAGAGAGACAGCCAGACAGTTCTCTTGTTTGTATGCATAATATGTCTCTCTCGCTTAAAAATTTCCTCAAGCGTTTAAAAAAAATTATTGATCTGCATTGCCGATGCACGTTAATGTAGCATCCTACCGTATGTGCGAAATTTACTATAAATTCATTGCCTTACTCTATCTTTGGATGTGCCTTCATAGTTTACGTTTCTTTCTTTATACATTTTTAACTAGACTCAGTAATAAAAAAAATTGCCTGACGGCTCGGCGTACAGACACAGGTATATTTCGAAGATGCAGACCATGGGGACACCTGTTTATTGGGATTTTTAGAAGGCGTTTTTTTGCCATGATGTGGCAGTTGTGACCGCACACTTCGAAACCTACCTGTGCCTGTAGGAGGAGCCAGCAGGGATTTATTTGTTTATAATTGTTTTTCTGTTAGAGTTGAACCTATAAAAAACTTGTCAGCATAAAGGTTGTAGATATCATTAGAAAGATTTATAATAAATTTAAGCTGATTTGATATCTTGTGAATTGACGAAGTTATAATTTTTTTTCTTCTTAAACCCATATCCACCCCCCCCCCCCCCTTGAGACCATTTTTAAAGATATAAAATATCTGTCATACATACTTTTTTACACTTTTCCTAAAAGTAATAATAACTTGAAACGAATTCGATATATATCATAATTAAGAAGTTATACGGTTTTGTCTGTTTTCACAAAAAAAAAAGAAAAAATCCCTTTCTTGGTTCCATTAACGAACTTGACCGAGATTTTATTCCTCTTGATGTTATGTGTCAGTTTAGAAGAGATTTGTTTCGAATTATGAAAGTTAACGTGTCCATAAAAAAGTGATATCGATAGATAGATAAAATTTTGAATTGGGGGGGTGATTTTGGGTTCTGGTATCCATGATCATCGTAGATCTACAAAAAATTTTCAGAAATTCCAACATAGGGAGAATGTAATAGTATGTAGGGTAGTATTTCTGACGAAATCTACATAATATATATAAAGGGAGAAAATTTAATTACTTGCAATTCCGTTTTCTTTGTGAGTAAACTCACAAAGATCACAAAGTTTTTTATTTTTATCAATACAAAATCTTTCATAGAAAACTCATGTTTATACATGTATTCTTATTTCATATCTAATGTCCAATTACTTATATAATTTTCATTTATTTTATTTTTAAATAATTACATTTAACATGAACATAAAACACTGTTATGTTGTTATAGACTTCTGAGAGCTATTTAAAATTTCATAGTTAAAATTAAGAAAATAATATACTATTATGGAATTTAGTAATAATTAAAAATCTATTTGATATAGCATTTGTTTCCTAAAAGCGTTTTTGAAACGTTTTTGAAAGCGTTTTACCATGAGTGTGTTTCAAAATAATATACATTTTAATCAACTAATCTTCCTGTTATAAACACATATACACAATAAAAAGCTTTTAAATATTTTTTTACATAGTAAGCATGATCCAAAAGTAACAAAATAAATAAAAGTTAAATTATTCGCAAAGTTGCACAGTAGCAAGATACTGCTTTTTTGTACACTTTAAAAACGACATTTTCAAAACTGAGCAAAAAATATTCAAATCTGAGTATGTCGCATAGTCAAAATGGCTCCGAAACAAAATTACCCAAGTTTGAAACATGCATATACTAATTTCTGAAGACATGCACACACTCAATAATTAAACATCATGTTCAGATATTTGAGTATGTCCATGTTTCAAAAATTAGTATGAATTGACTTCTATGTGCTGATTTTTGAGTATTTCTATGTTTCAAAAATGAATTTGAACTGATTCTAATCATTTTGGAGTATCCCCGTGTTTCAAAAATGTGTATAAACGGACCTCTATGTACTCAGTTTTGAGTGTGTTCATGTTTCAATATTCTGAGTATTTCTGGTATTTCAGAATTGAAAGCATTGGGTCGTCATATAAGAAATAAAAAGTTTCATAACAAAATGAAAACATCGATTTACTCAGATTTTAAAGTGTCATTTTTCTCAGTGTACACACAGAGAAAAACATGTGATTTTTGGTACATTTCCAGTATAGCGATCTTTGCGAGATACAGAAAATGGTCTTGGCTAGAGAAGGAAATTTATCATGCAATTTTTCTGGCAACCTATTCATAGTTACATATATACAAGCGATATATATATATCTATAAATTTATACAATTTTATTAATAAAAAGATTCTATTCATCTATTTTTATATACAAACAGAAGTAAAATATATCAAATATAATAATAATCTATTTATAAATCAAATATTTACATGTATATATGTATTAATATAAAGAAGCCATATATCTACACACAGAAGTAAATTGTACATAAAAACAATAATAATATATCTACCCAATATATATAAAGTTCTAATGAAACGAATCTATGAAACGATTTTATGAAACGATTCTATTAAAAGATTTTATGAAAATATTGTTTAAACGAATAAAAAGAATGATTAAATGAATGTATGTTAATTGCGGAATTTGTAAAACGCTGATGGTAATGTAATTTTAGAATGTTGTTACTATCAAGTACAGTACGGTGAAGCGTAGGCAGTCAGACGGACAGGAGAATGCATACGTATAGGAAACAGAAAGACAGTAGACAAATAGCCGTTAAATGGTAGACACACACCAGAATGAGAAAAAGATATATAGAGAGAAAATCATATAAAGAGTGAGCCAGACAGAGACAAAGACACAAAAAAAGTCCGGGGATCGGCGCATGTAGGAGACAGAATCTCTTAGTTTATAATATATATATATATATATATATATGTATATATGTAGGATTTCAGTTGAAACACTTCACGTAAATGATCATCAAATGAACTGACACTGAACTGACACTATATTATTATCCATGACTTTGATGCGCGAGTTGTAAATAGTTTGAATCGCAAGATTTGGCTAAGAGCCAGTTTTCTAATTTTTATTATGAAGCGAGATATAAAAGAAATATAGCCGGAGAAAGGTATTATTAGGCCTCGCCGGATTGCTGTACGCTAAATTGTTGTTATATAGTTTCTGCTAAAAGTGTATTAGTTGAAATTAAAGTTAGTATTCTGTTGTTCATCGATTATTTGTCATATTGGTTCAGTAAAGTGACTGTTTATATATCATATACTTACATATGTATAAACACATATATAAACAAACATAGATGTTCATCAGGCTTGTTTTCCCAACTGTTTTTTTTTATTTGGCAACAATTCCAACTTTGTAAAGCAAGAATTGCGCCAAAACTTTTTTAAAAACGTCACAGTCTCTATAAACGGAAAGCACCGTATTTTTTGTAGCAAAAATAATATAGGCAAAATAGCATCATTGTCATCGAAATGTAACATTAAAATGGTCCTAAAGTTGCTGCCTCTTGTTGTTGAAACCATTAAGTGACAGGCAAGAACAGAAATTCATTGCTCTGTAGAGCATCTTGCCACATCTCACAAATAAATTGACTATAAATAGCATTCATCAAAATGAATATTTTAATCGTAATTGCATAGGACACTCTGCTGCACCGCTCTTGACACAACTGAAACTTTACTTGCTGGTGGTAAATATAATAAATCTGGCACAATATTACTCGTTATTCAAAAAGCTACTTTGTATTTCTGTACATTTCACTGAAAAACGCATGATTGTACTCACTATACTTTTCGAGTTTCTAAAGTTCTTTTTTTTTTTTGGTTTTTATCCCTATTTCTTGTAGTATTTTTTAGGAATGCAGAAAGTAGTTTACATTAAAATGCACAAACGTTATCAGTAACACTTTTCTTTCATAAATTTGAGAACATGAATCCGTAGGTTTGTCATATTATACAGACAATGACACTAAAAATAAATAAAATATTCTTAATAGAAGTATTTTTAGGTGCGTTCGTAATTATATAAATACGTAGCACCTATAGTCGCCGTCTGGTCCGTCCGTCTGTTGGTCTGTCTTTCTGTTCGTCCGTCTGTCTTTCCGTCCGTCCGCCTGTCTGTCCTTCCGTCCGTCTGTCCGCATGTAACAGAGCAAAAATCACTCAACCAAATAGTTTGAAATTTAAGACATATTATCTTTGCAGAATTTTGTCGAGACATTTCAAGTTTTATAAAAATCGTCAAAACTTTATAAAATATTAATAAAAATATTTATTAAGAAATTTGATTTTTTGTAAATTGTGCTTTCTTGTTATAGGATATTTCGAGGTTTAATCGTCAAGTGACCGAAATACTTATTTTATGACAGAAATTAATCTGCTGACGATATAATTCATTTCACAGAATTAAAAATCATCAAGATCTGAATATTTATTTAACTAGCTATAGTACGAACGCACCTCATTTGTCACGTTTGACGTACAATTTCTAACTTGTTTAAATATGATCTAATTGAAAATGCATGTTTAAAAGTATAAAATTAAATCAAATTTGTAATTTATTAACCCCTTTTATGAGAATCTTAAGTTGCTTATATTTGTATTCAGTTGAAACATTCACAAATGTTAGTTATTGAAAAACAAAAAATATAATTTTAATTTTGAAAATTATTAACAATAATTAAATTTAAAAATAAACAGCTTGATGTTTCTTTAATAAAAAAAACTACATACTTTGCTTAATATTTTCTTCAAATTCTTTAAATTAATATGATGTACCTAGAAATAAATGTGGAGTTTGACAGTAAAAATATAAGACATGTAATCTTAACTTATGACAAGATCCATGCATACGTTCGAGACGTAAAAGAAGAAATATAATATTAGGTTATTTGAAAAGTTTAATGAAATTACAACAGAGAGAAATTATCGCAGTATATGTATGCCATGAATTTTAAAGATGTCTAGACAAGATTAGACACTCTTCTTTTCAAACTCTTTAAGAGATTTTTGTAAGAAAGAATATTTTCATTTTAATGTATTTTCCAAAAACAAAATGAAAATTATAAGCAATATTTTGTAATTGTTCTGCAAAAAGTGTAATATCTGTATTAAAAATACAGATATTTCAATTTTTACAACATAATTACAAAGTAGAGTGAAAACTGATGGTGAAAGTTATCAGTCTAACAGTGTTTATAAGTTTGTAATAACTGATAAATAATACTTATTATCCTAAAATTAACATTAAATAATATTAAATTTCCGTTATCACAGGGTTGCTACGGATGAGGGAATTTTTCAGGTAAGATGATAGTATTTTCTTACAGAAAAAGACGCTTTATTTAACGATTGAATAAGGCGAGTTTTCTTGTAAGAAAACACTAGTATTTTCCCTGAAAAATTCCCTGACAGGTAGCAACCCTACATCAGTTTTATTTGAGTAAAAACATTTATAAAGACATTTACCTAACAAGTGAAACATGTTTATTGTTAATAACTCGTTTTAAGTAAAACTTATTTTTACAATATTTTGGGTGCGGCGAGATTTTTAAGAATGCATTTGGCAAAAATGGAGACCAATTTGGTGTGGATTAAAATGTTCATGGAACTGAAACATGTTTCTTGCCTAGAAATAAATTCATATTTTGACCATTACCCTCTAAGACACAACGATTTCAGGAGCTTTCCGAAAACCAAGTTACAAAGTATCATTTTTTTAATTTTTATCAATACAAAATCTTTCATTGAAAACTCATGTTAATAAATGTATTCTTATTTCCTATGTAATTTCCAATTACTTATGTAATTTTCATTTACGTTATTTTTAAATAATTACATTTAACATGAACGTGAAACACTGTTATGTTGTTATAGACTGCTGTGAGCTATTTAAAATTGAATAGTAAAAATTAAGATAATAATATACTAGTATGGAATTTAGTAATAATTAAAAATCTATTTGATATAGCATTTGTTTCCGAAAAACGTTTTTGAAAACGTCATAATTTATAAACTTTGATGTTTTACAGATACAACGAAGTATACAAATTGTTTCACAAATATTAATAAATCCACAAAACAGATATACATATTTATTTTTTAAAATGCGTCTCACCATTCTTGATATACGATAATTAACACATTGCCAAAATATATGAAACTGTTTTGAATCCTATGTTTAGTGTTTATTAAATTGAAACGCTCTGAAGCATTTACATTCAAGATTTAATCTAATTATATCTCCAGAGATGTTAAAGTATTTCGAGACAACTTTAGGTACTTAAAACGCCTTAGGCATTGAATGGGGAGATACTCCCTATTAGCGATATGTAAATAGGATTATCCCTGCGCAGATGTCACTCTATACTTAATGGAATAAATATATTTCAATTACTCAGCATATATTTTAATATTATGAAACGAGAATCATTGTGTAATTATAACGTTTTTTGAATGTTTCTTACGTAAAATAAATCTTTAAAGTGATTTCTTTCAGTTAGCTCTAATTTCACTGACATAAATTTGTAAATAAATATTTCATGGAAAGCTATTAATTTACTCTGCATGGACTTTTATGTTCTTTTATTTTTTGTATTAGAGTTGTTTAGTGGTTTTTTTAGTGTCTACGTTTAGTGTTTATTAAATTGAAATGCTCTGAAGCATTTACATTTAAGATTTAATCTCATTATATCTTTAGAGGTGTTAAACCATTTCGAGACAATTTTAGGTACTTAAGATGCCTTAGGCATTGAATGGGGAAATACTCCCTATTAGCGATATGTAAATAGGATTATCCCTGCGTAGATGTCACTCTATACATAATGGAATAAATATATTTCAATTACTCAGCATATATTTTAATATTATGAAACCAGAAACACTGTGTAATTATAAGGTATTTTGAAGGATTCTTAAAACGTAAAAAAAAAATTAAAGTGATTACTTTCAATTATCTCTAATTTGTAATCAAATTTGTAATTAAATATTTCGTGGAAAGCTATTAATTAACTCTGCATGGACTTTTATGTTCTTTTATCTTTTGTATTAGAATTGTTAATGTTCTTTTTTAGAGTCTATGTTTAGTGTTTATTATACTGAGTTGCTCTGAAGCATTTAAATTCAAGATTTAATCTAATTATATCTTCAGAGATGTTAAACTATTTCGAGACAACTCTAGGTATTTAAGACGCCTCAGGCATTGAATGGGGAGATACTCCCTATTAGCGATATGTAAATAGGATTATCACTGCGTAGATGTCACTCTATACATAATGGAATAAATATATTTGAAATAATCAGCATATATTCTAATATTATGAAACGAGAATCATTGTGTAATTAAACGGTATTTTGAATGTTTCTTAAAACGTAATATGCATTTTTAAAGTGATTTCTTTCAATTATCTCTAATTTCACCGACATAACTTTGTAATTAAATATTTCGTGAAAAGCTATTAATTATAACCCTGCATGGAATTTTATGTTCTTTTATCGTTTGTATTTTCATTTCTAACAAAAAAGATTCATATGTGTTTTTTTCTGACTCACATATAAATTTTGAGCTTAACATAAGTTAACAATTTTAAATCAGTTTTAATGAAACCATTTGAGATTTTTCTATTTGACATAAAGTTATCATAACTTATTGTAATTTTTGGTCGGTGCATTTATATCACGACCTTTGTACCATTTATATGAGGAAACTTACTAAGATTAATTTCTTTATATGTCCCATTTTTAACAGTTATTTAATTTACAAAAACAATTTGTTTATTAAAATATCTGCTAATGAGTCAAGTAATCTAAGGTAATAATTTTATTTGCTTATTTACGGGGTACCAATGACTGCTACTAATCACTTAAAATATTTTTAATAAAATTCCATTTGAACTTATTTAAATATTTGATACGCATTTATTTCATTATTGATTTGATAATAAGGTAAAGCTAGGAGAGTCTGCGCACTATTCAAAAGAATGACAATAGAAAATCTAAATATTAATTTTTTGCTAAACTATCCATGAATAAGTTTTACTTCATTTGTTTTTTATGCATTTCCATTGCTATTTTGTTGTTATGTTGTAATTTAATAAAACAGTTGTAATAAAACCAAGAAAGTTTTTTTGAGCAATCTGTCTTTACAGGGTTGGTGTGATTGCGCACATGGGTAGGAGAGATTGTTACTAATAATAACTGCAATTAAACTGTTAACAATAATAATTACACTTAAATGACATTGTTTTGAGGTTTTTGTTAACAAATATTATTGTATTAGGAGTGAATATTTCAACCTAATGATTAAAGAAACAGAAAAACGAAATAATTTTAAAAACGATTAAAAATTTTTAATTAAAGGAAAAGAATTAGAAAAAGCAAGTCCAGATAAGATTACAAAATAACACTAAGTTACTTGATAACACGTTTAACTTGAAATTAGTCCATTTTCATTTTTCATTTTTTTATGCAAATTTATCAATAAGCTGCGTAATCTCTCCTAGCATGGAAACTAATGGAAACACTGCGCTATCTCTCCTAAGAAGCAGATGCGCAAACTCTCCAATTTCGGTAGGAGAGATTGCGCGGCCTTTTATATAAACATGCCCGCTACTAAAACGAATTGTTGATGTTAACATTGTTAGTCTAGATTGGTAGCTTATGAGAAATCGTTTCAGTTTAAAATATTTTGTACTATGGCATTGTACAGAAACTCTGATGAATAGCTATGAAAATTCAAGCACTTACTTTGGGAAAAAAACAAAATAGCAATGCTTTATCTTATACGCTCAAAACAATCAACGTGCACTTTCAAGTAGCCACTCCACTACTACACTATATTACCAAAGGTGATTGATCACTTGCGATTTTAGACGTTTTGTTAACTATCTAGAAAAATACATGAGGAATTAACCTGAAACTGCAGGCATGTAAACAGTATAATATAGGTTATATATTTCCGCGAAGTTTTTTTCACGAAACACCATAGGGGACGGTCAACAAATTGAAAAAGGACGAATATCTTTTGGATAACCCTGTAAAAACTAATGTAGTAAAGGGTTTCAAACTGGAGATTATTAATAAGTGGCTTATTGTGATATATTGTGTTCATTTTTATGAGGACAGCATGTATACTCGCAGAGAAATTAAGGTTTTTAAATAAACAGTCCCAAATTTCGCCTAGTTTTTTGCTTATAATTTGCAGAGTTCTTAATATAAAAAAAAGTTATTTTCAGAAACTATGACAAACAACATTGTACACAATACGCTGCAATCAGAATTAAAATATAATAAAAATTAAATGAAAAATGAGCAGGTTTACTAAAAAATGTTTCACTACGCATGCGCGAATGCAATCAAAATATAATATGCATAATGTGTTAGCTAAGTATATAGAGCAACTTTTGTGAAAGTCTCAAAATCATAGCTTGAAAATTCTGAAAATTATCGTCGATAGAATAAGCTCGAAATCCGTTGCTCCCAAAAAGAAGCAAAAAGATGAGGGGTTGTATTCAAATATAATTTCTGTACGTGCAATATTGTGTACGCTATCTTGGCACTAATAAACAGATATTTTATACAACCCCTCATCTTTTTGCTTCTTTTTGGGAGCAACGGATTTCGAGCCTATTCTATCGACGATAATTTTCAGAATTTTCAAGCTATGATTTTGAGACTTTCACAAAAGTTGCTCTATATACTTAGCTAATACATTATGCATATTATATTTTGATTGCATTCGCGCATGCGCAGTGAAGCATTTTTTAGTAAACCTGCTCATTTTTCATCCAATTTTTATTATTTTTTAATTCTGATTACAGAGTATTGTGTACAATGTTGTTTGTCAAATTTTCTGAAAAGAACGTTTTTTTGTATTAAGAACTCTGCAAATTATAAGCAAAAATCTAGGCAAAATTTGGGACTGTTTTTATAAAAACTTTAATTTCTCTACGAGTATATATGCTATCCTCATAAAAATGAACACATTATATCACAATAAGCCACTTATTAATAATCGCGAGTTTGAACGCCTTTGCTACATTCGTTTTTACAGGGTTATCCAAAAGATATTCGTTCTTTTTCAATTTGTTGACCATCCCCTATGGGGATTCGTGAAAAAATCT
Organism: Maratus michaelseni; assembly: GCA_963931845.1. Taxonomy (NCBI): domain Eukaryota; kingdom Metazoa; phylum Arthropoda; class Arachnida; order Araneae; family Salticidae; genus Maratus; species Maratus michaelseni. The sequence continues at coordinate 339,863,374 of OZ007587.1, read as the reverse complement.
TCGCGGAAATATATAACCTATATTATACTGTTTACAAGCCTGTAGTTTCAGGTTAATTCCTCATGTATTTTTCTAGATAGTTAACAAAACGTCTAAAATCGCAAGTGACCAATCACGTTTGGCAATATAGTGTACTGTTGTACAATTACATGGAGTCGCTGCGCGCTCACTGTACTCCTTCCCCCCGATCCTCTATGTGCACAATCTCTCCGACCGCGCTATCTCTCCTGGCTTTACCTTATATATTTTCAGATAATTGTTAAATTGAATTTTAGTCGCATTTTTATTGAATTCCCGTCATTGTTTACCTGGTTAAATCATAAATATCACTATATTATTTTTTTCTTTCGGTTGCATATTACCTTGTATTTATTCAAAACATCTATTTTATTTATATGAAAAATCCTCGTATTCTCTCTTAACTAATTAACATAGTTTTATAATAGCTTCTATAATTTTACAGAAAATAAAAATAAACTTTATACAATTGTATTATTATAAGTAATAAAATACTGAAAACTTTTATAAAAAATATTTCTTAAAATAAGTAACGTATTATGGTGGAATATTTTCATTATTTCTAAAATAAAAAGTATTATCCTGCTTCACCTAAGCTTTTCGTTTATATATATATATATATATATATATATATATATATATATATGCTACAAATAAAACTTGTCTTTCTAAATGCATTTACAAAGATTACCAAAGAGATTTTATTAAATTCCTGTGTGTTGCTTTTAATTGCATTTTGACTTTTCTACAATATCTCTCGTTTAAGAGGGATAAATTCTATGAGGCAGAAAATCAAATAACGTTCGCAGTGCCAACTTCTATTAACTTTCTTTGGGATGGGTCTATAATTTTCCACTTCTCAGGGCGGAAATTATTGAAGAGAGGAAGCTATTAATGAATTATTTATACAAATCCGCCAAGCAGAAAATCACATTTCATTGATTAAAGCATAATAGATATATATCTGTATATGCGTTTGCACGTCAGTATAAAACTAGAATTAATTTAAATATTACGTATCTTAAGCAAAAATAATGAGATATTTATCAAAAGTTAATTTTTTGAACATGAAGAATAATTATAATAATGGATTTTTAGGTGAAATATGTAAATAAATATTAAATCAACTGGTGTAAATTACACTTCTGTTATTGCCTTTGGGCGTATTTTTCTTTTACTCGTCGTCACTTTAATAATATAAAGTTTTTTAAAGTTTTTTGTTCGCACATTTTCCTTAATAGATATCCCTTCATAAATATTCCTTCACAGATTTTTATTGTATACATCTGTAAAAAATCAAGTAAAGTTGAATAATATAATTTTTTTATATTAGAATCCTATTTTTAAAATTCTCTAAATAGTGTTTTATAATCAAATGTTCTAAATAATTTTATGAAGTGAAATTCGGGAATAAAGAAGCTTTTATGGAAACAAAATACACACCGATAAAAATACATACCTGTAAAAAATCCATTAAAATAGTATTTAACCTATGATCTTTCATAATGTCTTTTTCTAACTTAATAATTCTCCGAACTACCTATTTTTACAGACATTATTTTATTTTTTCAACATATAGATAGGCATTGTAAATTTTTCGAAAGTCTTAAAAACATCTCTAAAGTCACATAAAATCTGTAATATGTTAAAAGTTTCCCAAAAGTAAAATATTTTCACATGTTGTCACAGGCATCTTCAATACTGATGTTATGGTTTTCTGCTCTGTCAATCAATTACAGTAGTGTAATATGATGCAAACCCATCTGCTATGATGCAGATGGTATCCAAAAGAAATCGATTGACAGAGCAGAAAACCATAACATCAGTATTGAAGATGCCTGGGACAACAGGTGACAATAGTTTACTTTTGTGAAACGTTTAACATATGACTGGTTTTATGTGATTTTAGAGATGTTTTTAAGACTTTCGAAAAATGTACAATGCCTATCTACAGGGTGTCCCAAAAAGAAGTACCTATTTTTAAAAATGAATAAGAAACAAACGAATAGAGTTATTGAATAAATTCTTGCAGGAAACGGTTGTGTGAAGTCTGGAATTTTGTTTAGAGTACTTTATTATGTTAGTTAAAATTCTTACAGACAGATGGCGCTGCGGCTACTGCATTCAACAGCAATAGTTGAAAATTAAATGACAATATTTTCAATATGTCCTCAATTCATCACAATAACATGCCGGAGTCTTAGAATGAACTTTCACTGACCACTTCTGCTTCTGTATGGTCTTCACGCATGCTCCGTTTGTTCATATAGCCACCAAAATGTGCTGTAGCGCCATCTGTCGGTCAGATTTTGAACTATCATAATAACGTGTTCTAAACAAAATTCCAGACTTCACACATCCGTTTCCTGCAAGAATTTTTTTAATAACTCTATTCGTTTGTTTCTTATTCATTTTTTAAAATAGGTACTCCTTTTTGGGACACCCTGTATATGTTGAAAAAATAAAATAATGTCTATAAAAATAGGTAGTTCGGAGAATTATTAAGCCATTAAAATATTTTACGGAATTAATTATGACTGTAACACGGAAATTCTATTATAATAGAAATTTCAAACCAGAGCTATGGCCAAAAGTCAAGGCTATGCAACAAATTCAAATTGTTGGAAAGAATATGTCATTTATGCGTAGAAATTAACTTTGAAAATCTTCTCCATAAAGTGCGAACGACCTTCTTAATTCGTGTTCCCATGTATTCGAGTACTACAATTTCGTAAAATTAATTGTGGCTTTAATTATTATCCAGGTTAACTGCAGAAAAAAATGGAAGCTCTGATATTAACTAAGCTAAGTATCAATATTTTAAAATAGTGTTACTCAAATTCAAAGACTGACGAAATCTGACGAATGAAGATTAATGCTAAAATACTTTCAAATAAAATTATATGCATATAAGCATTATTCTCAGATGCAAAATCTACATTTCCGGTTTACTAATATAAACAACATTTAACTGATCCGTAAAAATATACTGTACTGAAGAATAAGAAAATAAAATAGAAATATGTTATTTTCAAGGTTTTTTAATTGTTTTATGTGACAATTTTTAAAACAGTGAGGTAATATTTTCAATTTTCAAACATATCACATATTTTATGCTACAAAGTGATGAGCAACTCTGCATATATAATGCATTATTTCATTTCAAAGGATTCAGTTCTCGATTAAATTTTTTTTTAAATAGCAAGAAAATTCGTTATGGCATTATTTTTGTCTTATACAAATTTATTTTTCTATTGTGTTTCCTTTTATCTCTATTTTTATTAGGAACAGATACATCGTCTTCATTGTGGCGTTAAATTTGAAAACAACAGCAAATATTAAACTTTACTGCATCACTTACACATAAGATAATGCATTTTATTTTGCAGAATAATACTATATATTGTGTATTTTTTATATAAATATTTCTTGAGTACATTTCTTTCATTAGAAGGCATTTGATATAATGGTTATGACAGTGACCAGAGTTCAAGTAAAAAAAAAAAAAATGGAATAAAATGTATGAATGTACGTTACGAAAGGAAAAGCTACAAAGAATTAATTTTCATAAATTATCTTACTTTTTTCTATTTTTATTAAACTCAGCTAAATCATTCAAAATTAAATTTTTATTTTAGCTTCATTAGTTTTTTCTTGAACGTTATATTTAGCGTCCGGTTTTAGCCAAATTTCGGACGAAAAATAAATCTAAATTTACTCAAAAAGAAATAGTAAGCTATCTCCACGTACACTTAGCTTGAAAAAGGAGAGACTGTTTTATCTAATATATTAAAACGACATGCAAGAGTCCCAATTTTTCAGCGCAAATTTGACTTTACTGCGCATTTCTCAACTTTTTTTGAAGGGTGCTTAAAGCAGGAAATAGAATTAAGAATAATAAAGACGCAGGAGAAAGAATACCTCTACTATAGGCCTGCACTGGTTCCAACACTATCGCTAGGAAATACTCCATCTAAATTCTTCTACATTCTATTCTTATTTCTCCTTCCTGGAGGGAGCTATTCTTACAAGCAGATGACAATATTTCTAACTTAATTTTTACACGGGCTGTAAAACTTTTATATTTACACTTATTAAACATTTCAAAGGGATTGGACAACAAAAACTTTTTTTAATGTTTTGTTACGTACAGTTTTATCATTAATTATCAGTATTTTTTATTTGATGTTCATATAAGGTTTTATCACGGGGCCGGGCAACGCCGTGTGTGTCAACTAGTACATTATGATTACTAAATTATCGCAGAGAAAAAGAAATTACTCAATCGTTTTGGTATTTTGCTTTCGATAAATTCATGTTAAAAAATAATCTTATGGGGTACTTTACTGAGAACCTGTTAAATGTAATCTGTCTATAAACACAAAACTGGCTTAAACGAAAATTGTCAAGTTTCCGGAAACAAATAGAGGGTTTAAAATAGACAACGTAAAACTTAAAACCGATTTTTTACACAGCTTCATGTGAGTGCGTCGTACTAGATTTCATCTTATTATTCCAAAGCAACTAAATTACGTTTTCAGAATTTTAAGTCCCAAATATAGCGTCAGGTAAATATAATAAAAAATAATTCAGTAAAAAAGTAGGTAACAAAGTAGTAGTTATGAAAGAGTTATTTTATCAATGCTTATAATTGGATCGTGGTACAAAAATATAAATAAATAAACACATATATTCCATAGAATAAAAACGTTTTATTTTAATGAAATACACATAAAAGCCTCAAACTTTAAAATTATATTAAAAAGAAAATACCTGTTAATTTTTCGGATACAAAACTCAGATACAATTTTAGATTTTCCTTTAATGTATTATAGTTATACCTGTCCTCTTTATTTTTGATTTATTACTTAATCTGTGCAAAAACGCACCATCATTTTTTTTATGAAAATAAATGTTTGAATCAACAACAATATATCTCTTAACCACTAGAATCTGTGTTTTAAGTATTTATTTTACAGACGCAATTTGTTCATATTTATAAAAAAATATGATTAGTAGTTTTTGATTTTTGAGAAATTGCACATTGTTTAGTGGAAAGTAATTGGATAAACTTTGACATATTTTATAAATGATTAAAATTTGAATTTCATTGTTTTTTTTTTTTTAATTATATCAAAATCCCACTACATCCTACTATTTTGTTTTTCAATAAAGCTGCTAAAATATTTTTCTACATTTTTATAAATCTTAGACTAACAAAGTGGTTCTATAACAGCTGTTTGTTTTTTATTACAGTTTTGAAAACAGTTTCATTACAGTTATGGCGTAGTCATCATAAAATATTATTATGAAGGAAATATTTAAATACAAATTTATTGCAAAAAAAATACGTTACAATAATAAACAAGTATCGTTATCACAAAGCGTTTGATTGCCATCAGCAGTGTTCAAAACGTCAAATTAATACGAAGACACTGAAAAATATCTGAAAACATTATATGTTATAGATATGGGTCATTCTACAAAAAAAAAAGTTTCTTTGTTGGTACAAAGTATTTAAGTTTTAACAGAATATTTAAAAAAATGTTTAGAGTTTTTACAAAGAATAGCACGATATAAAATATATATTTGATGATAATTTGTGATTGATTTGTGATTTTCTTTTACACATTTTTTAATGAAAGATGTATAATTATATACAACCGTTACGTGTTACACCTATTTTCTTTATTAACATCTGTAATTTTTTTGTGACTCTGATAAAAGTATTATCCGTACAATAATGTATTTTGTTTATCTGCAAATTCATTTATACATAAGACTTTTTAATGTATACATTTTTTCAAACTTTATGTTTGAAATGCTGTTTTCAGCCTTTTGTGTACCCTGCGTTGCAATACACTTATGTACAATAATTTCCAAAATATAGTTCCATTTGTCATCTATAATTAATATTCAGAAGCAGCTGGTATAATTTTATAATTTCAGTTGTTATCCAATTTTTATTAGTATTTAATTTTATAGCTTTCTCACTGAAGTAGAAATGACCGTGATGCATATACATCCACATTTCTTGATTTAAAATGTAAACATCATTTACAAATTGAATAAATTTTCACTAATAAATATACAGCTCTTTTGAATATATTTACCTCAAGTTTCATATCCTATACTCAAAAAGATTGTAATTATGAAACAAAACATGGTGTGTTTGTGTCCTCCGTAAGCATATTATCTGTAGTTGTATCCTCTGTTACAATATTATTCAAAAAGTTACGCCCTAAATCCTTTAAAAATATATTAATGACAAAATAATGAAAATATTCTGAGACCATCTACATAAATCTTAAAATAAGTGAATTATGGATATTAATATAAATATTTTGTAAGAAATTATAAATTTTTATACAAAAAAAGGAACGTTCCCTTTAGAATGATCCACATATAAAGAGACAGATAGATAGATACATAGATATAGCTAAAGATAGGTAGATACATCGACAGATATATATATATAGATAGATACATAGACAGGTAAATAGATACATAGCCATATATATATATATATATATATATATATATATATATAGATATAGATATAGATATTTAGAGATATTTATTTGTATGTGTCAGGATACCATTGGTCATATAGCACATGTTTATATATAGTACATATACAATAGGATGATAATAAAATGTTTTATTGATGTTAAACCCATAGCGATCGTACCACTCAAGGAAACGGAACTGCATTTCGCCGATGAAGGTATTTTAAAATATGATCTCAAGAATAAGATGAAGAACAACAATATAACCACTCACAGTTATGGTTACAGTGAAAAATTTCGAAAAATTCAAATTCGAATATTTACATTCTTTTAATCGCAAAATGATCTTCACAATGCAAATTTAGTTTACTTACATTTTTATTACATTTTATATATTGAAAAAATCTAAATAAGTAAAAATAATTAAACTTTGTAAGAGTAATCAAAAGTTAAACAACGACTTTATGTTCTTTGAAAGTAAAAGTAATCGAATAATTAATAATATGAAATTAACTAATTAAAACCCCGATCAAAACAAATTCATTTTTCAATAAAAACTTATTAAGAATTTACTGCAAAAATCACCCATAAAATGGCGCTAGCAAAGTAATTTCCTAGGTTCTTCCTTAGGAAAGTTATCCTAGGAGGTTTCTCAGTAGGAAGTACCCAGGAGTTTATCACGAGTAAATCTTTAAATTGTTTCCCTCAGGAACGCCTAATCGTGTCATTTTAGTATCCGGAAGAAATTCGAGATGACTTGGTGCTCCTAAATAGGTTTTCAGCAGCTTTGTGATAATCACTATTAATAATTTGCAGCAAACTGTCCAGTCATTTGACCGTTTTTGTAGAAAACGGTTACATAACCGTAATTTAACTATATTATGACTATAAAATGAGCAATAATACGGTCAGAATATAGTTAAATTAGTGTTATGTAACCGTTTTCTGTAAAATCGGTCAAACGACCGGACAGTTTGCTGCAAATTTTTAACAGTGATGGGTAATTGGGAGAGCAAAATACGATACAGAATGATAGCAAATGACAGTGGACTCTTTGTTCACTTTATACACACATTAACGTTTCAGATTTAGCCTCTTATTTCTGTCAATGCTTAATCTGTGTATATTTGTAAATTGTTCAAACATATATCTCGAACTGTATATAAATTTTTCCAAACAAAAATGTTTGCTGTTTAACTTTACGAAATGATTATTTTGCATTGCTTTAAACATTTGAAAGCAATTGTCAGAGCTGCACCACAGTTGTGCAATGTGTTTTCGCATTAGAAATTATAGATTGTTTTCAATCATATTACCCACACATTTCCTGTATACCATTAAACTTTTACTATATCTCTATATTCTTACAAAATGTCAGGCTGTAAAATACACACATAACACCTAATGAATGTATATAAACATTTCGATATAAAAATTTCAATGCGTAAAGTAGAAAAAAATTACTGGTGTAAAATGATGATCTACGACTTATTATAATTATGCATCAACAAAAAAGATTAATCGAAATTTATCATAGGCATGTGTCTAATCAAATTTAATGTTAGTGAAAATTAATAATATCAGTATATAAGTCTATAAGCGAAACAAATACCATTTCATGATATTCAACTATTTTAATTAGTACCCAAATGTCTTTCGGAGAACAAAAGACAGTCATCGTGCATGTCAAAATATTGAAACATATTCGCTGGTACTAATAAATTTAAAAGTTTTAAACCAAATCATTTAAGTTTATCTTTCGACATTGGGATTTCCTATTCACGTAGACATAAAAAAAACTAATTTAAAATCTTAAAAATTAATTTGTTTCAAGCATAGTATAGTTTTCCGATTTTTCTTGGTGAATACACCATCATTGGGCTCTCTATTATTTTTAATTAATGATATTATGACTTTTAATGCATGTTCATGTCATTTCAATTACGTAGTTTTACTATCTAATGTATTTCTAATTATAAGAAAAGATTTTACTGAATATTTCGAGATGCTGAAATAGAAACTAGAATACAGTAATATAAATTATATCGATTATTATGGACCTTGTTGTCTTTAGAATAGCAACTTAACATTTTGTATTGCTTGAAAGATTAAATGTCATTTATTGAAATTTGAATCATTTTTCAGATGTTTGAGACTGAATACATACTTTAAAAATATGAACATGTATAAATTAATGAATTTTTTATTAGATAAGGGAAAAGGGAACACATAATAAATACATGGGACACGTGTGAATAAATACCCAATTGACCTAACTGTCCTCAGATTAAAATCCTTGCAAAATGGCAACATTTGGCAGTAATAATAAAATGCGCTGTACACATTTGTAAAGCAGACAGCCACTGTGTTTTCTTATCGTAGCTATTTAAGTGTTTTGGAAGATGTGTGATGAAAAAAAATGTACTAAGTAAAAAAAAAAGAATTAACAAGCTTTATTTTTTAAAGATAACTATGGCAAAGTTGAGTGGCATTAATGATGCAATTCTTTCAAGCATTCTGTATTTTTATTTAAGTGAAAAAAATATTTTTTGCAATTTGCGCCCAAGTTTTTTAATAAGTTATTTGTGAACAAAATATGTGGGACAGATGTGAACATCTCAGAAGTGATCGAACTGCCGAAGAAATGCTACGTTGGAATCCCACAATTTTTTTCTATGAGAGTGACATATTACACAGTATGAATAATGGGCACAATCGATTAATAGATACAATTCCATTAAATAATACATTCTGTATTAAGTATACAGCTAAGTAAGTGTATACCAATCAACAGGAAATCTTAAAAAGGAGATTTCCAAAGCCAATATGAGCTCACATAAAAATACAAAACTTAGCTTGTAATTATAATGAAATATCTTAAACGGCATTACCCAGTGTCCTGAAAATATAAAATCTGCTGCAAATGACTGCAAAAAATATATTGCATAAAGATATTTAGAAAACCCGAAAATCTTTACAAAGTCTTCTGGTTAACAATGTAAATATTGAGGCAAAAATACACCTTATGAAAGTTAGAGCATTTGGTATCCACTAGGGGGAAGTGTGACTTTTTCTTAATTTTTCCTCAATTTGAATATGTTTTGGTAAATCCGGTAAAATATGCACACAACTGTAATTATTCGATTTTGGGGAATGCAGTCAAATATTGTCATATTTTATTGTAAACTGAAATGGAAATACATGCTGTTATTTTGAAAGGGAATTATGGCTTTTTATGCACTGTTTACATGTGCCTCGAGCATGGTCCCAACAACAACAGGTGGAGCACATGTGCGTAATGTTAATCAATTTTTAAAAATATCATAAATCTTGTAAATTTTTGCTAAAATAAATAAATGAAATGTCTTCAAAAAGAGTGCAAATAATAGTATCATTGTATTTTGCTTGATTAATTTAAGATAACAGGTAAAAATAAAGAAAAATGTATAAAATGTCCACGATTGCCAGTTTCTACCCTGTTCATTTACCTCTTTTTAAGACATTAAAATTAGTATCTGACACTTTAGTGTTATCTTCTTAACTTCAAAAAATGTCGATTATTAAGTGGTATTCTGTGCTAAGTGGTATTCTATGCAACCAAATGTATGTGAGTACCTTTTTTAAAAAAAACTGAGCTGCGCCGCCAGGCGGCTGAGGGGCGCCCGTCACCACGTTAACCGTTGCACCCATGTCCCGAGGGACACATAACGCGCACGATCAGGATCTGCATCTCGTATGCCGCTGCGACCGGTCGGTGTTAAATAACAGTATTACGTTTCTTCTGGCTCCATGGCACAAAGAGTCGTTACAATGTAAATTTATTGTTAAAAGGGTTTTCTCTAACCCTAGTAAAACTTATTTTCCCCAGTGTCATTGTTTATTGAAAATTTCCCACAGCTCAATAAGTTTTCTCCAGAGCCAATGCATTTTGAATTTTTCATAATAACATTTCTCATCTTTCACGTTTCTAACAATTCTGCAATTCAACTCCGGCTGGTCTCAATATTTCATTACTTTTTATTTATTTTTTAATTATTTTTATTTATAGTTATTTTTTAAGCCCCTAAGGCAGCCCTTTTCCACAGTACTACTTTTTTTTTTCTTTTTTTTTTATTACATTCAGTTTTTTATTTTTATCATCCCCCCTGTTTTGACTGGAGAGAGCTCCCCACAAACCTAAAGCTTAATTCGAAATTTCAAAAGTTTAAATCTAAAGTTTAAAATTATAATCGTTACAGTGAACGAAGGAAAAGAAATTTTGTGTAACCATAAATGTCAGATGAGGAACTAGTAGAAACCAAAAGATTAAAATTAAAGTCTAAAATTAAAACTAATATAGCGTACGAAGGAAAAGATAAAGTTAAAACAGTGAGTTACATGATAAATGACGGATGAGTCAACATCAAACATCTCACTACAAGACTATCCTGGAAAAACAATAACTCCCTCAACCATAAAGAAAATCGAGGACAGAAGTAGAACGAGGAAAAACTACGATATGGCTTCTCAACCACAAAGCACACCAAAATCGCGAACAACACAACAGCAAAAATGGGAGAAACTGACGATAGTCGAATTGCTAACAGAATACGACAATCTACCTAAGAGCAAACAGAAAAAGGACACAGAAAAATTGCAGAAGTTAAGAATGGTGCTAGACAAGAAAATCACAGAAGCAGAGAAACACAATGAAGAAGCAGAGCAACTTAGAGAGGAGCTAGCGCAGTTGAAATTGAAAGAAACCAGTTTGCCAGAAACAGAAACACTACGATCAGAAATAGAAGAGAAAGAAAAACAACAAAAGGAAAAACTACAAAGATATGATGCGGAGATGAAAAAGCTGAAGGAGATAGTAGAAAAGCAAGAAGAAAGAAGAGAAGAAATAGCAGCACTGAAATTAAAACAGAAGGAATTAGAAAAGGAACTAAAAGAAGCACAAAGGTACCAAAAACAATCAACACCACAACGGAACAAACAAGAAATTGAGAGGTTGATACAAGGCATACAGGCCGTAATCCCAGTAGACGACCAAGAACAAATGAACAAACTCCGAATACAAATAGATGAGTTAATGCTGTGGATTGAAGACTATGACGATGACAGAACAAAATGGAGTGAAGAATGCCGAAGGCTAAGGAATGAAATAAAACTGTACGAAAACGTGGAGGAGCAAGGAAAAAGATTAAGAGAAACAGTGGACAGGAAACTTGGACAACAGGGCGCACATATCAAATCAGCGCTACAAGAGTACAAAAAAGAAATAGATACACTGAAAAAAACGTTGAGAAGTCAAACAATACCACAAAGTAGCAAAAATCAACCACAAGGAAGTGAGGGATCCTCATACTCTCAAGTTCTGCAGCAGCGGCCCCCACAGAAACCATCTCTGGTGGTGACTCCAAAAGATGGAAGCCTGACAGTACAGGAAATCCGCAGAACACTAAACAAAGAAATCGACTCAACGACTTTGCCAAATCTCAGTTGCAGGCCAACAAAAGCAGGTAACTTAGTAGTTACCTGCAATGATGAGAAGGACCTCACAGAACTACAGCAAAAACTAGTAGATAATGCAAGACTAGCACCAAAGATAACAGTGAGCAAAATAAAACCCCGAACTCAAAAAATAATCGTATTTGGAGCCCCTGCAATAACAGAACACGACGTAGATGAAGCAAGAAGCACCGAAGGAATCCAGGCTGACATAGACTATTATTCGGAGAATATTTTAGCCCCGGCACTGCTCAGGACATTAAGGGTGGAAAAAGTTAACTTCAAATTACACAGAATCATGAAATCTGCACAAAACAATGAATCAACGAATCTCATCGTGGAAGTGCCACAAAGGGACGCAGCACTCCTGGAACAAACAAAGGTCAACATTGGTTTTAACAGATGTGGAGTTCGCAAATACATAATCACACCGAGGTGCTTTAAATGCCAACGACTAGGCCACATGTCAAGAGAATGTCTAAATCCTGAAGTGTGCGCGAAATGTGCCAAAAATCACAATACATCGGACTGCACATCCAACAACAAAAGATGTGTGAACTGTTTAGATGAAAACAAACAACGTACAGGAAGTGATAGACACTTGGACACAGAACACTATAGCTATGATAGCTGCTGCCAAACGTATCGACATTACCAGAAAACTTACATTCAACACCGGACTCAGATGGCATTAAGTTCAAGGTAATCCAGTGTAATCTACAACGTTCCAAAAGTAATACGGCAGCATTTGTAAATTTTATAATTGAAGAGGGTTTTTCACTGGCATGCCTCCAAGACGCTTACATCTTCAACGGCCGTCCTGCTTCTTTGCCCCTGAGTGTGCCATGCTACAGCTCCAGCTCACTAAATAGTCACATCCTAATTTTAGACCAAAATCTTAAACATTGTCTATCAGAAAAATTTAACAACTCTGTATTTATAAATTTAGACCTACAAAACGTAATTTTGAGCATTGGGAGCCTGTACTGTCCTCCGAGGGCTGAACTCGAAACTGACCTCCAGGACTGGAGATCAGCTAAACATTTGAGCGACTTCTGTTTGGTCCTTGGGGACTTTAATGCGCATGACCCACTTTGGGGGTATAATCGGGTGGATGCCAGGGGAAGACTCCTTATTGAATTCTTGCTCGCACATAACCTTGTAATACTAAATGAACCATCTTGCCAACCAACCTATGAGTCGGGCGGAAGGGAGGGCCGACCAGATTTATCAATCTGTTCACAACCCCTCTTCCAACACTTCAGCAACTGGGAAGTTGTCCCAGAACTTTTTGGTGACCACAGGCCAATTATTACACAACTATTTTTAACAGTAATGGATTTACCAAAACGCAGATTTAAAACTAAAAACATCCCCCCCTATAAATTTCAAAAAATGGTTCAACATAAATGTTTAATACATAATATTAATTTTAAAACAATTAAAACATCCCAAGATCTGGACGTCCATTATGAAAAGTTCTACCAAATTATTAAAGATTCAGCAAAAACCTCATTTAAAAAGAAACCCTCATTTCGAAAACCTAAATTTTCCTGGTGGTCGCCGGACCTTAGAGCACAGAGGAATAAAGTAAAAGCTTTATATAATAAAACAAAAAACTCTAATTTCGATCCAATAAACAACCAAAATTACAAAAAAGAAAAATCCAAATATAAAAAACAAATTCTCTGTGCAAAAGAGAAAGCGTGGGACAATTTCTGTAAAAAACAAACTGACCCTTTTGGCATCTCAAAAAAACTCGCATTCCAAGATTACCAAGATAAATTAATTAGCTTTCTGCCGGACTCATCTTTTCCGGTTTCCAGGTCCACTTCATTAGCTAACCTAACAGAAAGAATTTTTGGGCCTTCGGCAGGTATGCCAGTACAACCCGCCCAGGCATTTAACATACAACCTCAATCAGACCAACCAAAATTTACAAAAAGAGAATTAAGAAATGCAATATATAGCTTCAACCAAAACAAGGCCCCAGGGCCAGACGAAATCGATCATCGTATGATAAGAGCGATATTTGCAATAATACCAGATACACTACAAGACTTATTTAACTCAGCACTTTCCCTAAACTATTTCCCGGTGGCCTGGAAGCTGGGGGAGCTTATCTACTTTAGAAAGGAAGGTAAACCACACGACGAACATTCATCTTATAGACCGATAACTTTACTTCCAATAATAGGCAAAATTTTTGAAAAACTATTGCTGCGAAGAATTAATCATATACTGACGCTAAACAATAAATTAACAAATAAACAACACGGTTTCACACAATTAAAATCAACAGAAACTGCTCTTCAAAATGCACTATCATTTATCGACATCAACAAAGAAAATAAAAATTACACGACATTCATATCGCTGGATTTCATGGGGGCATTTGACAACCTTCCATGGGACCAAGCGATTTCATCACTAACCGACTTAGGCATCCCGCAGCAATATATCAATACAATTATCTCCTTCCTTTCGAGTAGGCGGGCTCAGGTTGATTGGCAAAACCCTAATATCTTGCATTACTTCACAAAAGGCTGTCCACAGGGCTCCTGCTTTGGTCCTTTTCTCTGGTTGTCACTTTTGGAGGGCTTACTGCGTTACTTTGTCTTCGAGAACTGTGCGATTGTGGCATACGCGGATGATGTCTTGTTAATTATTTGGGGTCCAACACGCGCTGCGCTAGAGCATAATGGTAGGATTGCCCTGAATTATGTTCAAAATTGGGCTACGAGCAACCACATTGAAATATCATTGAATAAATCAAAAACAATTACATTTGGCAAACCTAAAATCTTAAAAAGGGACCCAATCTTCAAACTAAAAGGACAAAACCTACAATCAGTCAAAACCTTAAAATACTTAGGAATTACAATAGACCAACATCTTTCATTCCTACCCCACATAGTAATAAAAAGGGAAGAAATTACTAAAATTACTCAAAATTTATATAAATTTTCGTCAATTTCGGGTAGGTTGCCAAATCATTTCTTTAAGATATGGTACTCGGCAATCCTACAGCGTCAAATCGCTTATGCTTGTGGGGTGTGGTTCACGCGTATGACACGGTCGCATGGTGTGCGTCACCTCTTGGCAGCGCAGAGAAAAGTACTCCTACTCATTTCAAGAGCGTATAAAAATACGTCAACAGCGGCATTGCAGGTCCTAACGGGTATCCCGCCCCTGGACTTGCAACTGGAAGCAGAGGCTGAATTTGCTAGAGTCACTAGATTGGGGATATCATCAACGCGTATTAATGCACAAACAATAGCCACAAAGATCTCAAAATATAAAATTTCACCAACTCTAGATCAAATAAAAACCTGTCCGGATTCAAAATTCAATGGGGAATTCCATATCTTTACAGACGGTTCAAAAACAGCTGAAGGCACAGCATCGGCTTTCTGTGCTTATAAAAATAATATAATTCATCACACGTGGCGTGCAAAACTAGACTCGGGTAATTCAGTTTACCAGGCCGAATTACTTGCGATTGGAGAAGCTGTGCGCTGGGCTATGGAAGAGGATTCGGTCAACTTTCTAATTTCATCGGATAGCTTATCAAGCTTAATGGCTCTTTCAAAATTTGACATAGATAATTATTTAGTTCAGGAAATTTTAGTACGTATAAATCTATCCTCCAAAAACTTCTTTTTTAATTGGGTCAAGGGTCATTCGGGTGTAGCTGGAAATGAACTGGCGGATCAGTTGGCGCGGTCAGCAACAAACGATGAAACGCTGGAAACAACTTTTCTTCCTGTACCACCGTCTACACTCAAAAGAGAATTAACAAAACAAATCACAGACAGTTGGCAACAACGCTGGTCTACAGCACAAGTGGGTCATTACACAAGAGACTTCCTTCCGGAAGTCTCGCAACAACTAGAAATACGCAACAGATATCTATACCTATTTTTAACAAATCATGGACCATTTCAACAACACTTATTCCAAATTAACAGAAGTGACTCACCACTTTGTATCTGTGGATCAGAAGCAACATCGTTACACTACATATTAAATTGCACTCTAACTTCACATTTCCATGTCAAAAAATCACCACAAATGCCACTTAAAAACTGGCTACAATATCTCCTGGACCGTCCGGTTCTTCTCCAGCGCATAGTCAACTGCATGAAATTTATTGAAAAAAATGAATTTTTATTTTCCAATCCTCTTCCTCTGTAGTCGAGCGCCCGCTTGTCCAATATAGCAGGGGTCCTGTTTTCTCTGTACATATGTATATAAATAATTGTATTTTGTATTTGAATATAATAATTGTTGTAATGAGATTTAAAATCACACTGTCTGTATATTATTAGTATCTGCATATTATTTGTAAATTTTTAGTATATTCGCATCTGTATATTCATATTAGTATATTATTAATTGTATTAGAAGTATTTAACCAAGAATCTGCATCCCATTTAACCAAAAATCCAAAATATAAAGTCTGCACAGTACTTGTATATAGTCATATTCTGGAAATGGTCTAAACTGTATAATTGTATAATCGAATTAATTATAATAACTGTATGTATGCATCATATTTTTCCATATACATCAATTGTAGTAAAGTATTTGTATAAAATATGCTAGCCAAGAATAACCCATCATATTTAACCACTAATAATTTTAGGCATGGTGCCCGCACAGTATTTGTAAATAGCTCATCCGGAAATTATATATTCTGCATACATTGAAATAATAATAATAATCGTATGTATGAAAGCAATAACTGTATTATCAGACAAAATTCATGTGTAATATTATATTGTAAAAATTGCATACATAATTCTGTAATTGTGGTCTCGCTGGTGATAGAGGCGTGTCAGCCCCTCAGGATTGCACACAAACTCTAAGGCTTAAGCCGGGTTTCCTGAGGTGGTCATCCCTGCGACCGGTCGGTGAACCGCCACTTGCGCATCACCCCGATTGAACCCATGTATTGATGACATAGATCGTTGCGATACGCGGTGGATATCATTATCGGGGAAAACCACCGCGAAAACACCTGGGGACGAGCCGGAGTCCTCCGATAGCTTCGGAGCTGAGCACCCAAAAGGGAACCAGGTTCTGGGCTTTAAGTCAGATTTTCCCGACCCGCACTTGCTTTACCAGAATTCGATAGATATGGAGACCTACAAAGGTAACCACGGTTACCACTTGTAATGGATAGAGTACCTATAGTATATTACATGCAAAATTTTAATTTCTATGTGAGTGAAGAAAATTGCACAAGAAACTAAAACAGCAAAAAATTATTATACATAATATGAAATTGTATTGCACAACTGTTGTCAAACGAAAGTATCTTAATATACCATCTAAACTAAAAATAATTAAAAATAATTATATAAGGTTGGTGAACCAAAGGTGGCTAGTGTTCCTAAGGTAGCCCAACCCTCAAAAGTAGATTTAATTCAATTTTTAATCACAAAATGGTGCTACTGCGTTGGCTTTCATCTATCTGCAGTGCACGTGGCAGAATTTAAAGAGATCACATTGATCATACGACATTTTATGCAGTGATTTCACTTTTAAGGAGTAGTCGTTCTAAATTTCAGGTAATCACATATTTTAACTTACACGTGTTTAAATTCTTAGTACTTTGAATTATTATACTTTTTCTGAAAGGTTCTTTCTTTTTCTTTAACCACATTTACTGCAATTCTCAGAAATTTATCTGATTAATATTCTTACGCTTGCCGAGGAAATAGCGACCATATGCAGGTTCCCAAGGTGGCCACCTTAGAAAACAAATGTAAAAATCAGTGTAATAAGGATACTTTCCAAAATTTCTGCATAAATATATGAAAACTTATTACCATTCATTATTAACACTAGAGATCACCCAAAAGAAGTCTGTAACTCCCAGGAGAAAATCTCTCAACTACCGTGCGCGAAAACTGCTTCTAGGTCTTTTCGTGTCATCTCATACGATAAGAAGATTAAGAAGAAAAACTCGAAACATGTCAAAAGAAATAAGGATCATCAGATTTTAATAGTAAGGAAAATAGTTTGCCGAGTATTTTTTCACATTTTAAAAGTGATTTCGATACATGGCCACCTTTAGAACACTATGCGCCAAAGGTGGCCCGCAAACAACAATTTTGTAATTGTATTATAAAAATAATAATATTTTATTTTACAAAGAAAATTATACTTGACATGTGTTAGAGATAAGTGTAAAATTTCACAAACAAAAATACAGCCACATACGGAACCATAAAATTATAAAAAATCCTCAAATCTTAACTCTGTTCATCTTTGGTTCACCCACTTTAATCCTCCACGAATATTTTTAATACGTAAAATGAAAGAAATATACATTTATTTTGTATAAGAGAATTATCCAATAAGCACGCTTGATTTTATGTTATTCTTAAATGTTTCGAGCTCTCTCGGTATTTAAAAATATCTTCTTATTTTTTCAAAAAAAAATTAATTTTATATTTCAGTGTATATATAGTCACTAAATAACAGAAAAGTCGCGTTTGAAAGTACTACTTGTACAGGAATACACCCTGTGTTAAACCAAAAAAACATACATTTACTGGTGCAATACTGAATACGTTGAATAATGACATTTCAGATAAAAAATATGTATTAGTTTAACTGTCATACAAGAGATTCAGCACCATTAATTATATGTCTTTTTATACTAGTCATGAAGTTTATGAACTATCCAAAATTGCGTATCTTCATTTTGTTCATAACTCATTAAAATATATTATTTACTGTACATAAAATTCTTCCCACGTTTTTAAGAATATCAATTCCTTTCATAAAAAATACACTCTAGTTTATTTTTAAATTGTCTTAAATAATGTCTTCCTTTGAACGTCTTTTAAAATATCATTAGTTCATGCAAATTAAATAGAGTTTCTAAATTAACGTTTATGTTAAATGTTTAAATTTTCAAACATGTTTCATTTTTTTAAAGAAGAAGGATCGTATGTAACTTAGTTTGTGTTAAAATGATGTTCTGTGTCTTGCATGAAAAAAGCCATTCCAATTAAAGAGTTTTTTCTTTTTTTTTTTTTTTTTTTTTTGAATTATTTCGATCAGATTCGTACAAAAACTAATTAGTTTTTATCTTTGTTTCTCATTTAAATTCCGAAGAAAACACACTTCATGATATCTTTTCAATTCAAAACATAAAAACACAATGTAAATCTTTTATATGCATGTATATGTTTTTTATTGTAAATTAATGTTAAGAAATTATTTAACTTTTTGCTCATTTCTTGTGGCAACAAGATATTAATAAGCAATTTATAGGAATTATGTTAGTTATTCTCTATTGAAATCATGAAGTTTACAAATTATTGACTATCTACACGTTTAAATTACATACAAAGTAGCCTTTCTCGATTATAATCCACCTATGTACAAAGTTTAAAAGTAATTAATTCAACCATTTTAATGAATTTCAAGTGGTAGTTACTTGAGCAAATCGATACTTTTGGCTATGCTGGTACACATTACATTTTTCCCCTTACAGTGTTATATATAAGATAACATTAAAAACATATTCTATTACAGACGAATTTAATTTGCACTTCAGTAATTATAATAAATTTGAAGGACACATAATACACGAATCTGCATTTACTGCCTTAATGAGAACTACACAGCGCTATTTTAATAAAGAAAATATTCGTAAGATGAGCTTTTAATGACTGTCAATTGCAATGCCTTCTAGATAATAATTTTCTTTAATGATGCAACAAGACATATAATCATGAGGCAAATATATTTTATTAATTGTTTTGTGGCCTCACTGTAATTATTTATATTTAAAACTTATTGAATCGTTTCAAACCGATAACTTTATAATACAATTTTTTTATTTGATTTTCCTTTGAATTAGCGTAAACATTCCTTGAATGTCTACATTGTAAAAAAGGGAGATTTTTTTTTTTTTGTTAATTCACGAAAATATAATATAACCACGAACATTATACGTTAATCTCTACCGAGTTACCCATGTTTCCGAAAAGCTTTTCTTATCTTTTGAAACCATAAAAACCTATATATTTTCGCGATTTAAAGAAAAAATTATAAAAACAATGTTTCTTGTGCTCTGATTTTCAGAAACTTTTTTAGTAGTTTTGGCAGAGTATTCTATCAGTTTCTCCAACCGGTATATAGGTTTTTTGGATGCTATCAATTCCCAATTCCATATTTTCTCGCTGTGTAATTGAATTTATCCGTGCAAAAAAATTATATAATTAATGTTAATATTAATGTTATTAATTTATAGTGTTTCTCTATACATATCTTTGTTGAAAATTAAATGTTTATCTGAGAATCGATAGCAATCGAAAAGCCTAAATTTTGATTTGAAAAGACAGATTAATACTCTAGCAACATGCTTGGAAACGCTTCAGAAAATCGGTAACAGCTAAAGGAACTTGGTTTTGAAAAATTCTTCTTTAACCCTCTAAGCGTGTGGAACGTAATATTCCGTTCACTAAGCTCCAGGTTTCACTTCAATATATGCAATGTTTAAGATACTATAACTCTATAGATTTAATGAATTTTCAAAACATTGAAGAATGATAAATACTCTAAAGGGTTACATTCATATTTGTAATTAAATTTCATTTATAATGCTGAAATAATCATATTTTTTTAGCATCTAAAACAAAATGGGGAGAAAACAACATTACAATTTTACCCTTTTTCAAAACGCTCAGAGGGTTAAATTTTGAAAATCTATTGGTTTCTCAGATTTCTAGAGATAAAGAACGCTTTCTGAAACCGTAAGTAACAAGGAAAATGCTATTGTATACTTTCGTTCGTTGTCATATTATATTTTCTTAGATTAAGAAACACGAGGAAGGAAAACCGAGCTATGCTCGGTCAAACTTAAATTTGAGTTCAAATATCAAGACACATGACCAAAATGACCCACTAATTGAATTTTCTCGAACATGTGACTTAGCCCAACAGCCTTCTCGTGCCCGAAAACCATTTGATGCAGAATTTAGTGTAAATTGAGCCGCTTTTTAGATCTTGACCCTCAATGACCCAGAAATGACCCACTAATCGAATTTTCTCGAACATGTGACTTAGCCCAATGATTTTCGCGTGCCCGAAACTCGTAGGATACAAAATTTAATCAAAATCGTTAGAGCCGTTTTTTAGATAAAATTAATTTGACCCGCTTTGACTCGAAAATGACCCACTAATCGAAAGTTCTCGAACATGTGACCCAGCCCAATAGTCTTCTCGTGCCCGAAAATATTCGGATACAAAATTTCGTCAAAATCGTTTGAACCATTTTTTAGATACAATTAGCTTCACCATGACCCAAAATGACCCACTTATTGAATTTTCTCGAACATGTGAGCTAGCCCAATAGTCTTATCGTGCCCGAAAACCATTGGATGCAAAATTTAGTGTAAATTGAGCCGCTTTTTATATCTTGACCCACAATGACCCAGAAATGACCCACTAATCGAATTTTCTCGGACATGTGACCTAGCCCAATGATTTTATCATGCTCGAAACTCGTAGGGCGCAAAATTTAATCAAAATTGTTAGAGCCGTTTTTTAGATAAAATTAATTTGACCCGCGTTGACCCAAAAATGACCCACTAATCGAAAGTTCTCAAACATGTGACCCAGCCCAATAGTCTTCTCGTGCCCGAAAACCATTGGATGTAAAATTTAGTGTAAATTGAGCCGCTTTTTAGATCTTGACCCACAGTGACCCAGAAATGACCCACTAATCGAATTTTCTCGGACATGTGACCTAGCCTAATGATTTTATCGTGCTCGAAACTCGTATGACACAAAATTTAATCAAAATCTTTAGAGCCGTTTTTTAGATAAAATTAATTTGACCCGCGTTGACTCGAAAATGACCAACTAATCGAAAGTTCTCGAACATGTGACCCAGCCCAATAGTCTTCTCGTGCCCGAAAATATTCGGATACAAAATTTCGTCAAAATCGTTTGAACCATTTTTTAGATACAATTAGCTTCACCATGACCCAAAATGACCCACTTATTGAATTTTCTCGAACATGTGAGCTAGCCCAATAGTCTTATCGTGCCCGAAAACCATTGGATGCAAAATTTAGTGTAAATTGAGCCGCTTTTTATATCTTGACCCACAATGACCCAGAAATGACCCACTAATCGAATTTTCTCGGACATGTGACCTAGCCCATTGATTTTATCGTGCTCGAAACTCGTAGGGCGCAAAATTTAATCAAAATTGTTAGAGCCGTTTTTTAGATAAAATTAATTTGACCCGCGTTGACCCAAAAATGACCCACTAATCGAAAGTTCTCAAACATGTGACCCAGCCCAATAGTCTTCTTGTGCCCGAAAACCATTGGATGTAAAATTTAGTGTAAATTGAGCCGCTTTTTAGATCTTGACCCACAGTGACCCAGAAATGATCCACTAATCGAATTTTCTCGGACATGTGACCTAGCCCAATGATTTTATCGTGCTCGAAACTCGTAGGACACAAAATTTAATCAAAAACATTAGAGCCGTTTTTTAGATAAAATTAATTTGACCCGCGTTGACCCAAAAATGACCCACTAATCGAAAGTTCTCGAACATGTGACCCAGCCCAATAGTCTTCTCGTGCCCGAAAACCATTGGATGCAAAATTTAGTGTAAATTGAGCCGCTTTTTAGATCTTGACCCACTAATCAAATTTTCTCGGACATGTGAGCTAGCCCAATGATTTTATCGTGCTCGAAACTCGTAGGACACAAAATTTAATCAAAAACGTTAGAGCCGTTTTTTAGATAAAATTAGTTTGACCCACGTTGACCCAAAAATGACCCACTAATCGAAAGTTCTCGAACATGTGACCCAGCCCAATAGTCTTCTCGTGCCCGAAAATGGTCGGATACAAAATTTCGTCAAAATCGTTTGAACCGTTTTTTAGATACCATTGGCTAGACCATGACCCAAAATGACCCACTAATCGAATTTACTCGAACATGTGACCTAGCCCAATGGTTTTCTGGTGCCTGAAAACGGTAGGATACGAAATTTCGTCAAAATCGTTAGAGCCGTTTTTAAGACAAAATTTGCATATATATATATATACGAGCAGGGAAGACCGAGCTATGCTCGGTCAAAATTAATTTTGCGTTCAAATATCATGACCCATGACCAAAATGACCCACTAATTGAATTTTCTCGAACATGTGACTTAGCCCAACAGTCTTCTTGTGCCGGAAAACCATAGGATGTAAAATTCAGTGTAAATTGAGCCGCTTTTTAGATATTGACCCACAATGACCCAGAAATGACCCACTAATCGAATTTTCTCGAACATGTGACCTATTCTAATGATTTTCGCGTGCCCGAAACTCGTAAAATACAAAATTTAATCAAAATCGTTAGAGCCGTTTTTTAGATAAAATTAATTTGACCCGCTTTGACCCAAAAATGACCCCCTAATCGAAAGTTCTCGAACATGTGACCCAGCCCAATAGTCTTCTCGTGCCCGAAAATAGTCGGATACAAAATTTCGTCAAAATCGTTTGGACCGTTTTTTAGATACAATTAGCTTGACCAAAACCCAAAATGACCCAAAATGACCCACTAATTGAATTTTCTCAACATGTGACCTAGCCCAACAGTCTTCTCGTGCCCGGAAACCATTGGATGCAAAATTTAGTGTAAATTGAGCCGCTTTTTAGATCTTGACCCACAATGACCCAGAAATGACCCAAAATCGAATTTTCTCGGACATGCGACCTAGCCCAATGCTTTTATCGTGCTCGAAACTCGTAGGACACAAAATTTAATCAAAATCGTTAGAGCCGTTTTTTAGATAAAATTAATTTGACCCGCGTTGACCCAAAAATAACCCACTAATCAAAAGTTCTGAAACATGTGACCCAGCCCAATTGACTTCTCATGCCCGAAAATGGTCGGATACAAAATTTCGTCAAAATCGTTTGAACCGTTTTTTAGATACAATTAGCTTGACCATGACCCAAAATGACGCAAAATGACCCACTAATTGAATTTTCTCGAACATGTGACCTAGCCCAATAGTCTTCTCGTGCCCGAAAACCATTGGATGCAAAATTTTGTGTAAATTGAGCCGCTTTTTAGATCTTGACCCACAATGACCCAGAAATGACCCACTAATCGAATTTTCTCGGACATGCGACCTAGCCCAATGCTTTTATCGTGCTCGAAACTCGTAGGACACAAAATTAAATCAAAATCGTTTGAGCCGTTTTTTAGATAAAATTAATTTGAGCCGCGTTGACGCAAAAATGACCCACTAATCGAAAGTTCTCGAACATGTGACCCAGCCCAATTGACTTCTCATGCCCGAAAATGGTCTGATAAAAAATTTCGTCAAAATCGTTTGAACCGTTTTTTAGATACATTTAGCTAGACCATGACCCAAAATGACCCAAAATGACCCACTAATCGAATTTTCTCGAGCATGTGACCTAGCCCAATGGTTTTCTGGTGCCCCAAAACGGTAGGAAACGAAATTTCGTCAAAATCCTTAGAGCCGTTTTTAAGATAATTTTTGCATATATATATATATATATATATATAACCACCCACAAGATTTGCTCGTATTAGAATATATGATATATATATATATATATATATATAACCACCCACAAGATTTGCTCGTATTAGAATATATGATTTGTCTTCTTTAACAGTGTAATACCACGATCTTTTGTATTATTTTTCAGAAAATATTATTAATAAAATGTAAATTAAAAGTAATTTTAATTTTTGAGTGCTATTATTTGTATGGTGTCTCTTATTATGGATAGATAGAATAACCTGGAGGGATTTTTTTTACTTTCATTAAAACTTATTTGGATGGTTTCTTCTTGATATGATCTTGCCAGGGCTGTTGTTAATAATAAAGATAACGTGTGTAATTTTTAAAAAGTACATGGAAATTAAATGATAGCATTTTAAATAATAACTTCAAAGACCGTGCAATTATGGAACATTCTCATTTGTTTTCGAAAATGTCTCGGAGTGTGCCGAAACCTGTCAAATAACATAATAAAAGTTATTTTACTGTGTATTTATTATGTTGTGAATTTACACCTTTTAGCATTTAAAAGAAATCTATTATTACAAGGTGTTATAATTTGTTATATTGTTAATAGGAGTATTTAAGAAAATCGTATAAATGCAATTCAACAACGATGAATTAAAATTTATTTTGTTAATAAACGTACAGTAATAATGGTCAAGCATTGAGTAGAAAGAGATTTTTGTTACGGGTAGATTAAGACATACTGTTCCGATTCTTCTCACGTGACAACACGATTTTTCCCGTTTCGGACTCTGCTGTCTCGATAATTCAAAACGTCGGCATTGAGAGTATTTTCTGAAATACCTTCTGCCTTTAATAAAAACTGGAAAACTTATTTCGGTGACATAGTTTCTGGATAAGAACCCCTTTCAATTTCATCTGTTTCCGAAAAACTGTGAATTCAAAATTGTATCAGAAAGTAGCTCCTTTGTATTTGATAACAGCCTTAAGTAAATAACCTTCATATTACATAACTGGGATTTATAAAAACATTATCATAACTAGTAAAATTTTCAAAATGCCGTAAACCAAAAAAAAAAAAAGAGGATTGAAAGAATTTACTTATTTTTATTTATTTATTTATTTATTTATTATTATTTCAAATCAAAAATGTTATTCGTATCTATTGTATTCTCAATATAGCCTAAAAGTTTATTTTTTAAATCGACATAACTAACTTCATATTCTTGTCTAAAAATGTTGCAAGAGATTGCGAAATATAGTTTAATAAATTTGTGTATAGTGAATTTAATTGAAATTTTGTGAAATTTCCAATGCTCTGTGTTATTAATATGTTGGCTATAACAAAGGACTCACAAGATGAAAGATTATCCTAACACAGTAACAACTAAAAGAAAAGTAGAACACACTTTTTTCTGATAGAAAGTATTTCTATACATATTTCATGTTTAAAATGTTCAGAAATAAAATTTGTAATGCAAATAAAACGTGTCTAAGATCTAGAAATATGCTGTAAGAACAATGAAAAAAATCATAATATGTTATTTTTGTGTTTTTTAAATTGTTTTATGTCAACAGCATCACACCGAAATAAAATTTCTAGTTTTCAAACATGTCACATTTTTATGCTACAAAGAGATCAATGACTCTATGCATAAAATAATGCATTTTTTTATTTCAGATTATTCATTTCGTAAATATAAAAAAAATCATCTTTATGTAGGAGGAAAAGTCGTTGATCTGATATATTTCTCTTATTTAAATTTCAGTTTGCATTGTGGTTTATGTTTTTTATTTTATTTGTTTTTCGTTTTATAACCAATAAAAATGTCATCATGGCGACATGTTTCAGACATCAGCAATAATATGTATTTTTTGCATTTGTGTTCTGCATATAATAAAGAATTTGATTTTGTAGAAAACTGCATAAAATATTATATTTTTCGGAAACATTTGTTTCCTTATTCCTTTCTGTAGAATAAATTTCTAATACTACTGCTACTACTAATAATGACAATATAATAATAATAATAATAATAATAATAATGATAATATATAGAGTAATAATAATAATAAAATATAAGATAAAATAGTATATAATATATAATATATAATATAATAATAATAATAATAATAATAATAATATTAATAATATATAGAGTAATAATAATAATAAAATATAAGATAAAATAGTATATACTATATAATATATAATATAATAATAATAATAATAATAATAATAATAATAATAATAATAATATATAGAGTAATAATAATAATAAAATATAAGATAAAATAGTATATAATATATAATATATAATATAATAATAATAATAATAATATAGATAGATATAGATATAGATATGTGTGTGTGTTAAATATGCTTTTTTGAAACCGCACAATTTTTATTTATGTAAAAAATAAACATATTGTAAAATAAACAGCAAAACAGTGGGCAAAGTCCATATAAAGCAGCCATACTCAACCTGCGGCCCAGCAAACTTTTATGTGCGGCCCGAGACACATAATCATTAATCCCTATTTATAAAATTAATTGAGATGTGTATAAAAAGTTTTTAATATTTTCACTATTCTTTTATATATTTTCATGGAAAGACAATTTCCTGTTATTTATAATTACTAATTTAAAATTACATTAAAATATCTTAAATAATGTTTCCTTAGTCAAAGCTCTTTTTACATGTAGTTTAACTTGTGCTATAGTACTGTATATGTTGCGGTCAATATGAATAAATGGTTATCATTAATAATAACCGCGATTATTATTAATAATGGACGAATTTATCATACTGACCGTAACATATACAATTATTAATCTTGAAAACTAAACATACATTATTCCAAATTAATTTAATTTTCATTTTATATTTCTACATTAAAAGCAAAAGTTTTTGAATTGAGAAAAAGCTGATTTATTATAAAGAAGCTCTTGATTTTTTTTTTTACTATTTGGAATCGCTGCATTGTTATATTGTTACGTTTTATACTTATCATATAGCTAATAAGGCTTATTCAGGTTAAATATTTGTTGCAGAAAAAATTGACAGCAAAGAGTTTTATACCACTATTTCTAAACAACAATCTTCGCCGCATTTACAATAGAAATCTATATTTTTTTACTTTATTATACGTGTGTTGCGGCCCGCCTAAAGTAACAAATATATGTTTGCGGCTCACGAGAAAAAAAGCTTGAGGACGGCTGATCTAAAGGAAATCGCCAAATATAAACAATTAATGTAACAGCACGTACAGGAAGTATGATATACAGTAAAGTGAGTGTGCTTTACGTTCAATTATCGATTTAACAACATGCTACTGCTGAAATATTACATGATTAACAGAAAGTAAGGTAAATAATATTTGAAAGTCACAAGGTAGGATTGTTGGCACAGTGGAAATCCCCGATGTGTACCCCGACTAGTAATTCATTAGAATATGAGATCGTAGACACGATCGTGCGGCGTCCTAGGACAGCATTTCAAACGAAATGAAGATCGTTGAATAGCTTAATTGTTGCCTTCTACTACAAGGTGATGAAACACTCATAAATTCTATGAAAAGATAAAACTATGATAGGCGGGTGAACATAGAAAAATAATGTAATCCACGACTGTACGTACGGCATCACCATCGATCGGAGAAAACAGCAGAGAACAGATTTATCGCTCAGTAAGCTACAGCATGGTGTATCAACGCAGTCACCATTATCATAGCTTTTTTGCTCCGAAAATATACAGTTTTTGAAAATTATTAGTAACGTCAAATTCTTACGATGGAAGTTAGCTATTACTACTATCTAAATATCCATTTAGCTATGTTAGGATATACACAAACACCCCTATCGCTCAGTGAGCAACAGTAAGATGTATGAATGCAGTCACCGTTATCATAGCTTTTTTGTTCTTAAAATAAACAGTTTGTGAAACTTATTGGTAACGTCAAATTTTTACAATGGTAAGTTAACTATTATCACTATCCAAACATCCATTTAGCTATGTCAGGTAATATGCAATCACTGTTCCAAATTGTACAAACTCACTAGTATATGATTTATCGTTTGTGGGATAATCAATATTTGGGCAGAGTTTCTTCCACGGACCTTGTGCACCTTGTTTCTGCATCAATTTGATTTTCTTAACATTATATTCGTTCTACCTGTAGATGTTATTTAATACTGTTTTTAAGGACACTAAAAGTTGAGTCACTTAGTAGATAAAAATGGCATGATTTATATTAAAAAAATAAAGCATGTATTTAAATACTTAACACAGAAATAATTGTATGTAAGTACATCTGCACGATAGATTTTTCATTCCACCAGTTTCAAAATTACCAAATCTTCGATAAGCGTCTTGAAGAATAAAGTCATTGAACTTCCATATTTTCACTGAGAAAACTTCAACGTTTTACTATGAGTGTATTTATAAGAGATCGGTAATATACGAACCTGACGCAATTATTGTTTGCGTCGAAATTTTTTGCATATCATAACAATGCAAACATAAATTCTTGGCAGTACACACCTGAACGATTTCCTTTAAATGACATAAAAAAGTAAACAACAGCAAAACTAAATAGTTTGACGATAATGACGGGCTCACCAAGCTCAAGATATTGACAAGTTTACCAGGTTTTTGTTTGAAATACTCTAAAAAAAAACTTTTTTTGCCCGTTTGTCAGTACTCTCTTATAAAGGCTATCTATTACAATAGTATAAAACCCACGTTATTTTTTCCCATGTATTTAGCATATAATATTCAAAAATTTCAATTAACCATCATTATAAATAAATATGTTTACTTTAATAGGTATTTAGTTGAAATATCATTACAAATATTTTATAAATAAGATTCCATTTATGTCCAAATTAAAAAAAAATAATATCATAAAATGTAAATGCAACAAATCGGGTTGGTAAGTAGTTGGTAAGCAGCAGTTTTTACATTCTTATTTAAAACGTTGGCGAAACTAAATATGGTAATACAATAAAATAAATATACACTTGTACATTACGTGAAACTTCTTTAAGAGACGAATGTTTAAAAGGCAAAAATGTTAATTTCTGTTTTTCATTACGATACTTACTTATAATGTACTTTCTTCTGATTAAAATGCTCTCTATATAGTTCTCATGATTGAAATAATTGAATTATTTTAATAAAAGTATTTTCACCTATTCAAAAATTACTCTTTGGTTACTATAACAAATAACATTTAAAATAAAGATATTAACAAAGATAAATACAATCTTTAGGGATGAAATTTTTGAGGAGTGTGAAGGGATGTTAAATAATAGGCAAAATAAAAAATGATGACATCAGAAGAGAGCTTGAAATTATACCAATATTAAATAAAATAGGAAATTACAGAAGGAAATGAAGGGACCACATCGAAAGGATGGATACTGGTCGTATACCAAAAGCAGCCTTTAACTATAAGCAAAGGGGGAAAATAGACAGGGGAAGGCCACGAAAAAGATGAATTGAGGCCGGAACAGGCTTATAGTCTGAAACTATGTTTTGGGATGATGATGATGAGATATTAACAATGCAAGCTTAATGAATTTTCGTGGTTAAGTTTTTGAGTTAGAGAGCTGCAAAAAGTGATAACATACACGAAGAGAAAAATACAGACATGGGTATAAAATAATAAAATTACGTAGATCATCCCCAAACATATAAATATATTAAAAACTTTAATAAAAAACTCACTTATCCAGTACCCTCTTGTTATGAATATAGAAGAAAGTTTGTAGAAATGAATGATAATATTGCAATTCAATTTATATAGGAAAACATCCTGAGATTAAGTCCCGCAGTGGCGCAAACAATTAAGCTCGGTTCCCGTCAAGATCACCGAACGTGAAGCAGCATCGACCATAGGCCGTGCTTGGGAGGGTAGCAACCTCTCTCGACTGCGGCTGCAGTGTGACCATGTACGTTAATAGGAGCTGGTGCACGTAAAATATTTTCGTGGCTCCAATGTCCTCCAAGTTTGAAAACGATACCCTTGGGCGGTGCCTATCCAGGTGCAGGTATCTCATCTGGAATTGGTCAAAAATTAGGAGACCAGCTCTAGAAATCAGTCCAACTTTACTTGAGGTTCTGGCACCCCTAATTTCAGAGAAGTGCCATGGCACTTTCTTTGACACGCAACAACAACAACCTGAGATTAAGACACACCTCTAATTAAAACACAAAATGTATTGTCCCATGTATGTGCCTTATTAAGGAGAACGAGTGTAATAAAGCAAGCTAAAATTATCTGTATTCTCATAAAGCAGACGCTCAAGCTTTTTCATTGTCCTTTAAATAGTAGTGATATATTTTACATTCAAATTTGGTCCAAAAACTGCATCACAGTGTCTGCTAAATACTTGTTCCCACTGCTAAAATTTATGTTATTAAATATGTGACAGTAATAAATATGTAAAGTTTTCATAAATATGTAATATAGTGAGTTCTAAAAAATATTTTAATATTTCAGCATGACTTATTACGATTGAGAAAAACACACGAAATCATCTATAAACTTTATAACAAAAGCATGAATGCACAAGGAAATAAAATAACATTGATGTTATATGATAGATAAAATTTATTCATCAATAGACACCAAAAATAAATAGAATTACATGTATGAAGAAACTCTCCTTGAAACGCATTATTTCTTCGTTTATAAGCAAACTATATTTCCTTTCATCAGAATAAGATTATATTAATTAATAATAAAAAAAATTCTAAGTGAAATTAATTATTATCTAACGTAAATTTCATTACGAAAATATATTTTTCGTACAGATAATTAATAATATAATTTTATATTCACGTAAATTAACATAAACTAATTTTAAAATATTAATATTAATTTTGCTTTCCACTCAATAAAGATCATATGATTTCTTTGTACAAAAATATTGATATGAGATTCTCTATTATTAATTTAATTAGCTATGTTTTCATTAATAGTACATGTTCATGACATTTAAAATACGCAACCTTGCTTTCTAATGCCTTTCTAATCATAAGAAAATATTTCACTATAGTAAAGAAAATATTATAAGAAAATTTCACTATATTTATTTAAAGATACATAGAGAGAAATTAGAATACGGAAATACTGGGATATTGAAATTATATCGAATTTCAATGTGACAGCATGACAGATCACTTTCAAAGAGCGTGAGTAAGTGTTATTTTAATACTATGTGCAAATGAGACGTTACAATGTTTTTATGATAATTAATATTTTAAGATTTCATAGAGACCTTTTCAAAATACAATTATGTATAAGAGTGTATAAATTACACAAGATTATACGAAAAACAAATGTTGCAGTTATATTGAGGATTTACTATTTTCCAAATATTAGACCAATGTAAAAGTTTTTGCAGCTAAAAGAAAAAAAAAGAAAGACGAAATTGAATGACGAAGGTAACACATCTCAACAATTATTTTGTTTTTGTTAAAGTGAAGTATGTGTTGCTGCATTTTTTATGGAGATTTTACAAAGATCACCCCATCCCCCCACCCCTCTCCCTCAAAATAAAAAAGGCTGTCGCGTACAGTTTCGAAAACAATATTAAGATTTTTTACTGGTTGATAAATTAAAATTTAGTCTTAAAAACATTAAAATATCTAAAAAACCAATTATATATTTTATCATAAAGACACCACATGCTTCTATATATTTTAACAGACTGCAGCTGGTTGATTCGTATGAAACTGCATAAGACAAAACGAGTTTGAAAGAGGGGAGGAAGCATGTTTCTTTGAGCTGAAGAAAAAACATTATACTGGTTTTCTACTTTGTATCAGCGATGGAAAACGTACAGAATTAATAAAATTTACGATGCAACTTATTTGTAAAGAATTTTTCAATAAAATTTTCTGTTTTTGGTAGATTGCTTGTATATATTTTTTTATATCATCATCACCACTCTGTGCAGAAACTTTACGTATTAGAGGAGAAAACGAGATATTTTCGAACACAACGTGCCGAAAAACAGTAGAAAAATCCAAAAAACGTTCATAAATTTTTAAAAAGGTTACTTTTGTAAGCTTGTCATCCTAATTATAGACAGAGTGTTTTATATGTCAAAAAGTTCACAACAAATATTTATTCTCATATCTCTCATATGAACAAATACGATAAAATAAACACAATTCTATGTATATAAAACGATGTTTAATATATTTTTATGCTACATAAAACTAATCAGCAGAAGCATAATGGTTCATACATTTTCATCTGCACTACATGATGCTTAAATTTCCTTTAGTAATATTTTGCATGATCATAATCCACAAATATAAAATCATTTTAATAAATGATGATTAAATAAAATAAAATAAATTTAACTGAACGATCGTCTCAGTGCAATTATCTTTCAATTTATTTTTAAATTAATGCATCATTTATCATTTTTTCTATGCATTAATATCTAACAATGAGCGGAATTATGGCCTTTCCATTATGTATAATTCTTGAAATTTAATATATATCTTAATGGCATACTGTAAAATTAAACAATTTGGAATTATTTTCTTCATAATGCAGGTTCAGACAATTTTCTATACAGAATTAGTATCCATTTATATCATTATTTTATTTACTGGAGAATATATGAGAAAAAAAAACGATCCTTTAAGCAGAATTTTATTAACCAAGCATTAAGCTAGTCATAAATCTTGTAGAGAGTTATTTCCATTACGCATGATCCTGATTAAAATATTTTTAATAAGTAATAAGGAATGAATAATATATCTTATAATTTATTTAACAGAATAAAATATTCAAGTGGAAATATATTTTTTTCCGTGGATGGAAGTTTCATATGTTTAGTTAAAAAACCTTTTGTGAGCTGAAAAAAACTTCTTGTTCAATTCCAAATAAATGCACATGTATTCCTTTTTTGAGACAAAGTCTTATTCCTTTCAACACGAACTTTTATTCCGCAGTCAGAAACGGCTTCATAACGACTGTTGATACTTTTGTTTTAGAAATATTGCTTCTAAAATAGCAGGTACAATTTTTATGTCACGGAATAGGGGAACACTGTACTGTCGAATGAAATTTCTGTGAAAACTGTTGCTCAGTCTAATCGTATTTTATAACTTCTTAAAAAAAATGAAGAAACAATGAACATTTGCTTGCTAAAATACTGTAAAATAATTATGGACAAAGTTACAACAGTTTCCAATTGATTGCCCAGAACAAATTTCACAGAAAAAGAAACAGATTAACCATTAGATACCAGACTTTGTCTCTAAACTAAAACCTGCTATCAGAATGAAAAAAATTACTTTTTATGGTGAACATGAAATTAATATCAAATTAAGTAGAATTAGTTAAAAGATACGTTGCATCAAAATGCACTGGGAAAACCATTTAAATTTTTACCTTTGATTTTTTTAATTCCTAAAGACATGATTACCATAAGTTGTGTTTTAAAACATTTATATGCAGAATGTGGGAAAATAGTTATTTCGAAAGTTTTTAGAAAATACGTTTAAAATTGTTAATATCTGTCCACCGTACAGCCTAACTAATATAATTTTCAAAGGCAGTTTAAAAAGACTATTTAACATTTGTACGACAGGGTGTAACCATCAAAAGCAAAACAGATGTAAAATAACTATAAATATTTGAAAATATTTGAAATTAAATATGCATTTTACTTATCATAAACACAAAAAATACGAGTGCTGCATTAAATGTTTTTTTTTCAAGTATCTGCAAAAGATTAAAAATCTTTCACGATGATATATATTTTTTTTTTTCAAATTTAGAATAAAATAATTACAAAACTAATCTTACGACAACTAGAAAAACTAATTTTATACATCACATCAAATATTCCGATTTCACGTTTCAGTTTAAAAATCCAAAAATGAATAATAATGATTTTTTGGGGACTAAAGAGGTGTTTTATTATTTTTTTAGATGTCGCATATTTTATGTAAGTATATTTTATTTAATAGAAAATTTAAATTGGATGTTAAGTTTCCACTTAGATTACCAATACATTTTAATCGATAGCATTAAAATCTTAAAATTATCTGGTTAACATAAAATACATGCATTCATACATGCAAATATACAGTATATGTATAAATAAGAGAAGAATGATCGTCGTTCAAATTATAGGTAATGAGGAAAATGTATAAGATACATTAAAATACACATATTCAAATAAACATGGCAAAATGTGTTCTGCGAAAACAACTTAGCAGCGAAACAATATTGTGTAAACATTGCCTATATCTTGGCTAAATATTGGAAACGCTGGTAAAATATTTTCCTGAAGTACTACCGCAATAATGAGGTATTCACACTATGCCAAGTTTGTGCTAATATTGATAAGTAATATTTCATCCACAAAAACAATAAAATTAATATTATATTTACAGTTTATTCAAAATATTCTAACCACTTACAAAATTTCCAATATCAGTATTTCATTGTAAATTATGTCAACGTAAAACGAATACTTTTACAAAATAGGCATTTCGTTTGTAAAAAAATTATAATTGGAAGTAAATAAATTTTTCTCTCGATTAGTGCAGTTAATTGTTCCCGATATGTTGTCGCTGATCTAAACCGTACTAATTGAGCCGTATATTACATTGTGAAATCTACAACAGGTCCACTACCCACTTTCTTAAAACTCAATATACATTAAAAAACAATGTAATATTGTTTTTCAGTAAAATTTTTTATGTATTTATGTTAAAAATTAAATATTACAGCTTGATTTGAATAATTTTAAATAAAATTTGTGCAATTTGTATGAACTTCTGTTAGTTTTAATTAATGTGTTTTAATTAATAACTTACAATCAAGAAATAATAAAAAAGTGATTTTATGTATAGTTGTGCACAATAAGAACCTTTGTCCGATTGTCGCACTATTTTCACGTTTCTTCTTGTATTTTTGTTTTATTTACCTAACAATTCAGATTCATTTAGCTAGCAAAACGGGACCACTCATACCGTCATTTACTCACTAATCGAAAAACCGTATTTATCAAGGGATCGTCTAAAAACACAAATGACCGCATACACTAAAAAAATCCTATGAAACCACATAAAGCGAGGGAAATCTATATTCTTGACCAATAATGTCATTCATTTCGAAAAATTTAAAATTTATGCAGTATTGGGTTAACATTTGGCTAAGGTACCCCTGACTAATATAAGTTCTGTTGTATATATAATTTAGAATAATATCTGAAAATTTCCTATATGTATTGTTGAATGCCGTTTCTGTCTCTGAATCAAAAAACGCCTAATATAATGTTAATGCTTTGTTGTGTTATTTTAAAGAAACTTTTATTTAATATATATATATATATATATATATATATATATATATATATATATACCGGGTGCGTCATAAATTTGTGCAAACTTTAAAAATTCAAAGTAAAAACAGTAATGGTCGGAAATTTTTTCGGTTAGTGCGAGTACGATCAGAAGGATTTTTTCCATGTATAATAAAAAAAAAATGATTCCAAAAGTAACTGATAGAGGGCGCTCACAGTCATACTGAAGCATTTTATGCAAATCAGGCAAACACAAACAGACAATGAAACAAGTCACAATAACATGACACTGTGCATTTATTTTAAGGTAAAAGATGCTTAACATGACCACCACCACCAGGTATTAGGCAAGTAAAGAGCGTCAATACTCCTGTTACTGCTGAGTGTAGCATTTCGGCATCGATGCCACCTAACGGTCCGTTGAATGGCATCTTTCAGTTGTACCAAAATGGCTGGGGAGCCCTGGTATACACGAGACTTTAAGTATCCCCACAACCAAAAATCTGCCGGGATCAAATCTGGAGATCGTGCGGGCCACTCAAACCTACAACCTCGACTTATCACTCGGTCTTCAGTGAAAGTGTCCAACAGGAACGTCTTGACTGCTGGTGCAAAGTGGGGCGGTGTACCATCCTGCATGAAGGTGACGACAGGTAACGCATGTCTTTCCGGCAATGCAGGCACAACGTGGTCACCCAAAAGCGCAAGATACCATTCTACAGTGACTGAACATATTTTCCTGCTTGATTCAGGACAAGGCACATTAAAAAAAAGGTCCCAGGATAAAAGACGCGGTGAAACCACACCAAACAGTCACATGAGGAGCATGCAGTGGCTTGGTCAGGTACTCACGAGGGTTCGACGTTGCCCAGATACGACTCTTTTGCGTATTTACGTCACCATGCAGTGAAAAGTGTGCTTCATCCGTCCACATGACGTTCAGCAACCATTGTGGGTCACGCTCCAGTTGTGCCAATGACCATGTTGCAAACTTTAGTCTTTTATCTGTATCTTTCGGTAATAAGTGGTGAAGTGCCTGTAACTTGTACGGATACAGATCAAAGATTCCGTGCAGAATATGTCGAATTGACGATTCCGGAATCCCCGTTATTCACCCAACTTCACGAGCAGTGCTACTCCCCATTGATGTCTCTCCTGCCAATTCTTCCATGATTCTTTTTACAACAGGGACGCGATCCGCGCTCGAGGATGGTCTGCCACTACTTGGACGATCCTACAAACTCCCCGTTTCCTCAAAACGTCGTACTAAATTAAGTATCCCATTCAATGAAATAGGGCCTTAAGTTCTTTCTCCGCGCGAAACGTTCGCAATGCAATAGTTTTAGACTCACCATTCTTGTAGAAAAGTTTAAACACCAGCGCTCGATCTGGTAAAGATAGCATGAGGCCGAGATCAAATGAGGAATCCATTTTCAGCCAGGTGTTTTATTGCGAGCCTGATTTGCATACAACGCCTCAGTATGACTTATGAGCGCCCTCTATCGGTTACTTTTGGAATAATTTTTTATTATACATGGAAAAAATTCCAAAATCCTTGTGATCATACTCGCGTAAACCGAAAATTTTTCCGAGCATTACTTCTTTTATTATGAATTTTTAAAGTTTGCACGAATTTATGACGCACCCGTTATATATATATATTTATTGTTGATATGAAATCAGTTTGTTTTTATTCTATAAAAATAACTTTGAATGAAAAAAAAACATAATATTTACTGCAAAATAAATAATAATAATAAACTAAACATTGTATATTTAAATATCCCAGTTAGGAATTAGAATGGATTTTTTTTTCTTTCTAGATAAAAAGCAATTCTAATTAAAGTCGTCCTTTTTATTTCAATTTATTTTTGTGTTCACAATACCACATAAACTAATGAGAGTTTTAGCTTTGTTTATCGTTTGAATACATAAAAGGGAGCATAATTAATCTATAGAGATGAAAAAATGAGATGCCTTATGTATACATTTTTTGGACATTAATAGAAATATACTTTCATCCAAAAGTTTATACCTATAGATTGCAGTTTACATATAAATGGGACATTCAGAAAATATATTGATTTTCAGACAAATATTTTAAGAAAGTTTAGTTTGTAATTTATTTTATAATTATTATTTTTTTTTTCATTCCACACAATTTTTCAAGTCACACGTTATTTTGTTCCATGTCACGTTACAAAATATACAAGTTAATTTAAATTTAAACTAAAATAATAAATAACCATAAACATTTAAATGTATGTATAGACCGTTACATAATTGTTTAATTCCGAGGAGTGAGAAAAATAAAAATATATGATAGAAAGAGTCATTAAGAACCGAATTTTTTTTCTACATTGGGTAAACAATATCAATGTTTTTGCTTAATGATATCATATAGCATATATTATACTCTATGAAAACAAAAATTAGTTAAGATAGTTAAATTTTAACGTTATAAAAATTCATCTGCCCGTTATATAGTGCATTTAGTAAACACTTTGTCTTTTTACACAAACGAGCATTGTGAGGACTAAGATTTTAAACAAATAATGCGACTAAACATTTTATACATTACCGTATGTATATTTTTATACACAAATATTTTTATACACGAACAAATATATTTATTTGCATGTACGCAAGGTATATTTTTATAACATTTAATTTATTTCAATATTTTGATAATGTTAGAGTGTATATCATATTTCATATATTCTGAAAATCTATAATGCTGTAAAAACATTAGAAAAAAATTAAAGAAATTTTAAATTAAACATTATTTACATTTAATTGATAGATGGAATAAAAAGGTGAATTTCGATGTATTAATTTAGAATGTATTAATTTAGAATGTATTAATTTAGAGAATTAGTGAAACACAAGAAGAATTGAAACATAATCCTATTTCATTTTACTGCTTTAAGTGATGCGAAAACGTAAAATGGACATTTTTAAATCCGTGCCATATGTTTTAAAGACAGGAAAAGTAATTTAACCCTCTGAGACTGATTTTATTTTAGTCTTTTTTAGTGAGTTTGTTACGTTAGCAATACTAAAAGTACCTATCAAAATCACAAAAGTTGAGGTTTACTGAAAATTGACGAATTTGTCGTTTACAGAAATCTCACGAATGTAGTCATTTTGCATACTACTTATATTAAAACATCCTAAAGAACAATTTTTGAAGACTGTTGGAAAATGTACGATTGCATCAGTATTATGTAAAAACAGTAGTTTGATAAAAACATTCTAGTATTATTTTTTATGTTTCTTCATAGATTATTAGTTAGTTAAAGTTACCTCTGTTTTAAATTTAATGACTGAATAATATGTTTGAAATAAAAGAATCCTCAACTGTGTAAATAAAATTAAACAAACTTTTATTATTATCATTATTACGAAATCTTGACCAATAAATGAAATCTTAACAATAAATGCATAGATATATACTGTCATTAATATATACATAAAATAACAAAGATGATTGTTAAAAAAATAATAATGAATGAAATGAAATGCCCTCTTGATAGAACGCCAGACTAGAAAGGGCTAAAACTAAATAAAAATTTTTAATTATGTAAAAAATACAAAAAGAGTATTATCTTTATTTATAAATTCCATTTCTACATTGTAGGATGATAAATGTAAAAATAAGTTAATAAATTTAGGCCGTAATAATTTTAGAGGATAAACAGATTTTTAGTAAATATTTTCATGCATATTATATATTTAGTATATTTTTTTCATGCATATGTACAGATATAAAATAGTTTTTGAAGTATTTAAAAAATAAACATCATTCCTTATGGAAACTTTAATTGGCCGTGTATATGATGACAGAAAAATGAAATGTATACAATCTTATGCAAAAAAGAAACCAAGAAGGAATCTATTTTTTTTATTATTATTACAAATTTAATTTATAATTTTTTTAATACTTTATTATGACAATATTTACAATATTTGTATTTAATTCATTATATTTTTTAAATGTATGTTTTTATGTAACAAAATGCCTAACTTATATCTGCATAATCGGACATATATTCATCTTTCAAAAACTTAATTTAAATTTAATATATATGTATAATTTTTTTTAATTTATATATTCATTTTGTACGTGTTGTTTTTTATAGAAAATATTTTTAAAAATTAATATATTTTCCGTTTAACTATTTAATTATTAATTTTATGAAACATAATCATCTTGGATATATAATATATTTTTTTATTTAAATATAGTTAGTATTAAAAATAATTTTAGTATTGAAAATATATTTTCCACTGAAAAAAAATAATGAAACCTATCACATTTCTAGAGTCTTATTTAATTTGAATATTCTTTTATCCAAATTTCATCGCAAGGATTTAAATTAATATAAATATTGAATGTTAACTAATTTTTTGTAAATAATTATTTTAAATTAAATTATTATTTACGTCTTTTTATTTTTTTGTGTTATTCTTTCTTTTTGTTTGTATAACAAAAAGAAAAAAATAGCAGAGTACAGGGTGATTATAAAAAAACTATCCCGATATATGAGCCATTTTCATTGAAAGTATTTTGAGGTATGCGCTCAAGAATAGTATGAGAAACAACAGTTAAACTCTAACAGTTACGATTACACTAACAAAATTTCGAAAATTTCAAATTGAAATACCTATATTTTTATTGGAATTTCATCGTTATAGTTACAAACCAT
Source organism: Maratus michaelseni (assembly GCA_963931845.1). Classification (NCBI taxonomy): domain Eukaryota; kingdom Metazoa; phylum Arthropoda; class Arachnida; order Araneae; family Salticidae; genus Maratus; species Maratus michaelseni. Next base: position 339,822,754 of record OZ007587.1, on the reverse strand, counting down.
AAAAAGCTTTGCAATGGTACCTGTAGCACTTAAATCGCTGGCGCTAGACAGACTAAGAAGAAAAGGGAAAACAACCAATAAGGACAGAGAAACAGCAAAAATCAAAACATTTTATTGTGTATCACAAAATTTCCACGTGACTTCCTTCACACACGATGACACTTTGCTTGCGACAGATGTTGGATTGCAGTGAAACACGTACCATGCCAGAAATAATCTGTTGACACTAACGTCTGATGGCACCTTTCAAATCAGATGCAGTTTGCGGATTAGATGCATCCATTTTGGTTTTCAGGTAACCCCACAACCAGAAATCCATTGGAGTGAGATCGGAAGACCATGGTGGCCTCGGAAAACTGAAAAGGTGAAAGATAATTCTGCCACCAAACTATTGTGTTACGAAACGTATGACAAAATATGTGGGGGAGCGCCACCTTGCATTCAAACGACGACAGAAAGAGCAGTTTGCTGTTACAAATTAGGAATTACGTAATTAGTCAACATTTATAGACAGCGAGCACTCGTTACCTTAAACGTTTTAGACATGCGACAGCAACCGCTTTGAAAATGTTAGGGTGGAGGAAGAAATTAGTTGTTATATCACACCACACAGTCACGTTTTGGAGTGTAACGGAAGTTTAACCACATCATGGAGTTTATTGTCTTCCCAGTGCACGCAGTTGTTCTAATGAACGTTACCAGTAAAGAGAAATAGGCCTCGTCCGACCACAGAATGCAGTTCTCATCCTCGTCAAACCGGATGAGAAATGTATTCGTAAAATCTAGTCGTTGTTGCTTATCTCCCGCTGGCAACATCTGGACACGCTAAAACCGATACGGAAACATGTAGAGAACAGAGCGCAGAATATTGCGGACCTTAGATTTCGTCAGCTGCAGTACGTGTGAAACACTGCGTGCTCTGGCAACAGGAACGTCGCTTTTCGTCTCATGGATTTATACAACAGCCTCGACAGTAATGGAAGGTTGTCCTACACAAGAGCGTTCGCATGTGTAACCAGTTTCTTCAAAATCTGTATTAAGTTCCATAAGTTTTTACAGCATTCCCGTCTCGGCGTAGCCGAAGATGACACGCAGTACCTATGCGGCACTAAGTAGACACGCAATGCCTATGCGGTATTTTGTCAATTCTGCTAATAAATCTTTACAATTTCTCCACGTTCTTTCCCTGTAAGCGGCATGTTGTTCAGAGTGCAAGGAAGCAAGATACGCGGAACGCATTTCACAGTGTCTTTTTGCGACGATATCAGTCATGACGGCGGGCGTGTTACGCCAAACCAGGAAATTTGCGTACCTTGGTCTCTTGTTCTAGTTTCGAGGAAGATTCAGTAAGCTGGGATCAGAGCCGAAGACACGGTGTGAATTGTGATGTCATTAGAAAATAAAATCATGCTCTGGTGAGCCCCACAGTTGTTTTTTTCTTTTTTTCTTTTAATCTGCCTAGAGCCGACGATTTTCGTGCTACAGGTACCGTTCCAATGCTTCTTATGGTTTTTCACTATGAAGATCCTCGCATGCAAAGTGTCATCGAACGTGAAGGAGATTACATGGAAAAACACAATCAAAATTGTTTTGAAACTCAATCAAATATTTTTCGATATGTTTCTTCTGCCCTCATTGGTTCTTTTCACTTTTCTTTTTAGTCTGTCTAGTACCGACAATTATCATGCTACAGGTACCGTTTCAACGCTTTTTATGGTTTTTCAGTATGAAGAGTACATTTCAATAAATAAAGTAGGTCTTTTCATTTGAAATTTTCGAAATTGTTCTACTGTAACCGTAACTGTTAGAGTTCAACTGTTGTTTTAAATATGATTCTTGAGCGTATCTCAAAATACTTTAAACCTAAATTTCAGTAAGTTTCTGTGGAAGATTTCATAGATAGGGGCTCATATATCGGGATAGGTTTTTTATAATCACCCTGTACTTTAATCACTGTAAATGCAACATAATTAAAACAACTCAAAAACATTAAAAAAATTTAAGCAAAAATAAAATAAATCTTCGAAAGCGATTAGATATATTTTATACAAGGACAAAGTGCTAAAATCAGAGATAAAATATTATTTAATGACATTAAAAGCCTGTGTTATAGAACTATGGAAATTTAATTTATTTCAAATTACTAACAATAAAATTGCAAAACGTAAAATGAAAGAGTCTTAACTTATTTTCTGAGTAATATCTCAATACTGTTACTTTAATAATGAACAGAATTATATGATGATATTTTAATGACTGCCAAGTGTAACGTTCTCATTAGAATAATTTTCTTCCACGATTCCCCTAGAGATAGAAATATAAGTTAAATATCTTCGAAAGGATAGTTTTCTGCTTATGGTATAACTATATATCATACTTAAAACTTATTAGACATGTAATATTTAGTAATCTTTTAAAATTATCGTTTTCCTTCATTCTTCATTTCATTGTAATCAACATTTGCTAATAGTAACATTTATGCGTACATTATGTATATATATGGTAGTACGTATTCGCGGAACACTTTTTAAGATATTTTTTTATAATAAAATGAAAAAAAATCTAAATTATGATTAATTAACGTAAAAATCTACTGTTAGAATTGATAATTTTCAATTACTCCGGTATACATTAAACACATTTTTATTTACTTTTTTATGAAGTGAAATAAATATTAATAATAATTTATAATTTAAAGCTCTACTTGTTTCAAGAAATTAAAAATCTCATTTTATTCAATTGAAAAAGATTCTAAATCAGAGATATATATTTAATATTATGATATTTTAATGGCGTATGAACATTCCATTAGAAATTAATTGTCATTTTTCCTATTGTTCTCAGACACTCTAATTTTTTACCTTCTTCTTGCATACACTGGCAGACAGAAAAGTCCCATTATTACTGACGCATTGAGAGAATACATAAAAATATAATAAATTGTACTAAAATGTAAATACATAAAACATATTCATAATTGTTTTTTAATATGCCTACATTTTTTTAGAGTTAAATTTGCTTATTTGCTAATAAACAAATGTAAATTTATGCAGGGTTATCCAAAAGTCACAGCATTCCCAAATGATCTCTAAAATTTTTTGTTAAGAAAACCGTCAAATGTAGGCACAATCAATAAAACGAGAACCTCTTATTGCTAAGAAGAAATTGGGTTGGATAGAACGAGAACGTGACCATGGGGGTTCAACTTTGAAATTTTAAATGTGGGTCATGTGGCATATTGCGGGAGTAGTCTCTTCAAGATAAAACATTAATTAAGATATTTGGGAAATTATAGCTAATTAAATATTTATTTCTTAGTTTCATAAAAAAAGTAAAGAAAAAAAAACTATGTCAACTTAATCTAAAATATTCTCGATCAAAATTCCTTCCATTTTTTAGAGGTTATAAATTTGCTGCAAAAAGTCATCATTAATGCTTTGCTAAATTTGGCTGGAGAAATAATAAAATCTTCGGCAACTAGCTGTTTCCAATCTTTAATGCTAACTATTGTAAACTATTGTAATTAAGTATATATTTTATTAAGGAAGTAATTTTAAACTATTGTAATTAAGTATTCCTTCAGCGGAAAAGTCATTAGGCTTTATACCTAATCAACGGGGAGGCCGCGAAACATTAAAATCTATTGAGTATCTAGCCCACAAGTATTCAGGGATACCAAGACACAATATCTCTACAAACATAATGATATGAATGAAATTATTCGAGATAATGTACTCAGTTTATTATTGTGATCGAAAATGTAACTATCAATCATTATTTTAGTTAAACATTTTGAAGCAAATTTATTTTGAGATTTTAATTGGAAGCGACCGTATTTAAATCAAACGTTGGTATGCTTATTTCCGTTAGGTTTCAAGTAAGTATTAGAATTTAGTATCCTGAGGTAGTCGTGTATGGTACATTTTATGTGGTTATTACTAATGTAAAAATTTATTTTATTAATTTTATTAAAAAATATATATATTTATCTTATTTTTAAAGTGATTTTCTTATTTTTAAAACAAATTCAACATATCATCATAAATGGTGTTATGAGATTAAACTCTTTTTTTAATAGGGAAGGATAGGCATATAAAGGGATTGATTTCGTTAGCAACTGACATTTTTATTTTATTTTTAATGTATTTCTCTGAATATTAATAGTAGTTTAAACACCTTTGTATGCTATAGTATTTTTTTTAAAAATATTATCATTTTAATAAAAGTAGGTCGCACATGATCCACACACAAACGTCAGACAATATCAATTATTTATATAAAATTTTAGAATCTCCTTAAATAAAATAAAATAAATTAAATAACACTGATTATGAAAGTTGAAATTATTTAATTTCGGGGAATGTGATTGCGTATAGAAAATACTAGTTTGGTACGATATACTTAAAAACCTCCAAACAACATTAAAATGCATTCACAAAAATTGACGTTCGATAAATTGCAGTTTCTTTTAATTCAGTATATTTCTATGGAAAGTACATTAACCGAATTTTATCATGCTCTAACAAATATATTTATATATATGTTAAATACCCAGCACTGGACTTGCGTTATTCCTTTTTCCATCTAATTAAAGCTATTAAGTGGTAAGATCCCTTTGACCTGTTCAATATTTCGATTTTTCTCTATCGTTAAAAATACACAAACACGATGATCATATAAACGATCATCATAAACACGACGATCATATACACGGTCATCATAAACACGACGATCATATACACGATCATCATAAACACGACGATCATATACACGATCATCATAAACACGATTATCATATTTTAGTGGATAAAAATCAATATCGATAGTGAAAGGACAATTTTATAAGTAGATCGCAATACACCGAGTAAGCAGTAACGAAAATTTTAATCGCGTTTTGAATAGACATGCAAAAAATGTTAGACTAACAATAGCTCCACCAATTTTCAATTGGCCAATTTATATTGTTTGATAAATAATTGTCACATATTTTTCCAGTTTACATAGGATTTTTTTATATTTCACTTTCTGTCTAACTTTAAGTATAGAAATGCATTTTTTGAAATTTACATTTTATTTTCAGTTGATGCCATTTCACTAAAAATGCATATTTTATAAAACAGTTACGTAAATTACTAGCTCCGAGGCTAAAAAAAACCTAATTTGAATCACTTTGTCGTAGGTTAAGTCTACGATGAGTTATCGTGTCCACCTCTTTGCACTCTATTTTCGAAAAGCTTCCTACTATCAGATCTAAAGCCACCATTTTTAAAAAACAATTAAACGGAAACTACAGTAATCTATTCTAATGTATGTATAATAAATTAATGTAAATGATTTTTATAAACACTTAGGATTTTTAAAAACGAATCAACAATAAACCCTTAATTCCAGTTAGTGATATTAATTTCCAGAGTGGTAATAACCCGTAATTAATCTAAATGCAGTGTTTATTTTCGCAATGTAGAAACAAATGATATTTATATATTAAACAAAAATTTTATCACAGCATTTCTCTGATATTTATAAAGGATCATGTACGTTTTATAAAATATCTATAGCATACCAAACATATTAGAATAAATATTGCTTTACTGCAAGTATAATATAACCTAAGTTGCGTTTTCCTTCAAAAGAATATTCTGCTAAATATTTTTTATTTATTTTTTTTTTTTTTGATAAAGCCCTATCTTATGAAATGTTGCTAAGTTAAATAAATTCCCAAGGAAGCGTAATCAATCACGCTGAACGTATCTCATTTCGTTGAATATTTTAAGATATAGAATGACACGAGAAAAATATCAGTTTTTGATATAAAACAGTATCATATTTATAAAACTGGAGTAAATGAAATGTCTTTATTCTGCTATAGCTTCAAGAAATGCCCACTAAAAAGTATTTTACATTAAAGTTATCATTACAGAATATGTTAATACATATTATCAAGTTCACGATAAATAAATATTTTTATGAGAAAGTATTTATTATGAGAAAGTATTTATGAGAAAGTATAAGAAAGTATTTATTTATTGCGTAGGGAATTATTAAATAATGCAAAGAAATTTCAGTCATTTATATCCATACAATAATATTTAAGAATATTAGTTTAAACAAACTGCTTATTAAAATTCCTTTCTGAAATATTTTTCAGTTGTGCATAGTAATTTTTAAAATATACCTCTCTATGATAAAAAAAAAAAAAAAAAAAAAAAAAATCTATAAAATACCGATCATTAAAAGTTAAATAAAAAGTGATTTTCAGACTGATACTATGAATTTTAGGACATAACTATTTTCTCAATAAAGTGTCATGTAATTTAGATAAGTGTTAGATTAGTCTTTATCTATCTTTTGTTAATTTCCTCAAAACAAAATGAAACTAGTTAGGGAATATCTGTAGCAAATATCAAATAGAAACGTGACTCATTTTAAGATATCTGTCCTGCTTTAAGTTATTGCGAAAAGGCTGAAAAAAAAATATTGGAATTGTTTTAGTAATCAGAGAAGTATTTTGTGTGTACTGATTTTTTAAAAAATGCCTTTTATTTTCACTTATATTGAATTTTTTTAAAGTTGATAAATCGCTACATACAGCTTTGTGTCCAGGTACAAAAATGTGTTTGCTTATAATATAATACTTTCTAGTGTTATTTGAATTTTAAACATGGAGTTTTAAGCTATTATTGTGTAAATCATTACGTTTCAAAAGATATTTCCTGCAGTCCTGAAAAGGTATCCACAAGCCCTCACCCTTATGATATCTCATCTCTAAATTGCTGAAAATAGATGCAAGTCGTACTTTCGACTGGGAACTTCGTCTACTTTCTGAATATAAACGCATTTAAAAAAATAGGGGACGGATTAAGAATTGCACTAATATTTAATTTAAAAATGTAACATATATTTTTGACATCATATTTGAATTCATTAGATCAAGACAGATTGGTATTGTTTATATACTTCATTTTGTAAATCTTTGTAGAAATTAAAGAGGTCAAAATTTAATAATGCTAACGTAAAATCCACGTGAAACACTTTATTCTCCACACTCTCTAATTAATATCTCCCGAAAAAAATCCTTCAATGGAATTTTACATTTTTAGTGAGATGCAGTGAAAGCTTTCAGAGACCGAACCGCAGGTTACTCGTATAATTGGGGAATGGCGTCATCTGATTTTCTTAAGGTAAAGTTGGGTTAAAACGGCTGTGAACGCTTTTGGGTAAAGTTATGGGTATGTTTACAATCAAACATTTCCGTCAACCAATCTACCATTACATTTTGATTGTACGAACATCGCAGAAACCATCCTAGCCGACGTTGGCCAATTATATCATAGTCCTGTTAAAGGTAGAGCAATCAAATGGTCAGAACTCAAGTGTACAGTAGGAGTCATAAATAACAACAATTAACAGTTTCAGTTAGCTATAAAGTAAACAAACAAATCAGATTTCCCACCCACGTGATCACTTTACCCAACAAAATTCTCCATGTAATGTGGGTTACCCGAAGTGTGGGTAATTTTCGGCTCTGAACGCTATTGGAGACCCGCAAAAAGTCATGTGATATCGGCCTCTGAACGCTTCGGGTTTCCCAATGTCTTACCCTCTGTAACTCGGTGTTTGATCTCTGAACGTGCCCAATGAATAGTCTCAAACTCATCCGAGACATTTATTAGATTCAAAAATATATTTTGATTATGACAATTGTTATATAAATTTATATATAAAAAAATATGATTTTTGCCCTTCTTTCATTTTACATAAAACGAAACATAATCCTGGTAGACTTCAATGTGTATTTTTACAGATTGTGCCAATCATTAGTGTTCCGGATATAGATTTAATTTACTGAAAGATCGTGTATTTGTAATCATCTCTTTACAAAAGTATCCACACAAAAGAAAATCACTGACAGTAACCAGTAAAATTTACGAAATAGATTTTCATTAAAGGTGAATTTATTCTATATTTAAAAATAAGGTATATTATTTCTGGTAACTTACTTGGTGTTCCATTTTACATTTTAAGATCTTAATTTTATTTTTAGAAGTTCATGGATTGAGCTCTATGAAAATTTAAGAAAAAATCTAATAACTATATCTTATCACGTGCTTCCTTTATCCAAGTAATGCATATGTATTTTTAAAAGTGGGCGTTATCATTTGAAATTCAAAGTTAATATAAATTTTAAGTTCAGGACGATCAACGTTTCGTTAAATTGTGTTCATATTCAAAAGGTAGACTCTATTTCATGTTAAACGGTATCTCTTTGATCTCTCTTCGTCAACTTTGTGATAAAAGGGCGTGGGTGGTACTTTCCTTTTCAGGACTTTACAAAAATATATGATTCTTGTGTCTGAATTTTATAGTGTTATTGTGCGACTAAAGACAAAATTATTTCTACTTGCAAAATTAGTTACAATTCGTTACTAAATTTAATGTATTTAAGAATATTTTATCATGCTATACGAAGGGGTCATTTTCTTTTCAAAGAGAAGATGGTACACCTAGAGAAAACAAACATTTGCTATAAGAATCCCCATCCGTTGCTGGTTAATCACGGAGAAAACGTCAGCGGCGGAGAAATGACGCATGCGCAGAGCACCGAAGAAGAGAGAGTTGCAATAGACTCGCGTTCCCGAGGTTATTCGAATACAGATTTCACCAAATTCAGGTCCACCATTCGACGAAAGTTACCAGGGCTCGTGAGTGAATGTGTTGTGCTCTTTGAGGACAAAGTAAAATCACACACAGCAAGGCTCACCCAAGATCAGATTCGTTGTTTCGCATGGGAGAGATTGGATCACCCGTTGTACAGCCCCGCTCTTGCCCCATTGGACTTTCCATTTTCCTGAATTCATAGACGAACTCCCGGGACGTCACTTCCAAAACAAGGCTGAGGTAGAGCAGGCTGTGCGACAATTCCTTGCATCACAGAGCACCGAGTTATACACTTTCTTCAAACTGATTGCACACTTCAACAAATGTCTGAATGTCGGTAGCGACTATGTCGAAAAATAGTGCAAGGTGTATAGTTCATGATGCCATGCTGTATTTCTTTTTGGAAATAAAGTTTCCGTGTGAAAAACAAAATGACGAAACTCACTTCGTAACATTTCTTGTAGAATATTTAAAGAGTTTCGTTATTATGCAAGTATTAATTGTTATTTAAAGTAAATGACATTTCTTAATATTTTCATACATGTGAATAGACAAATTCTAACGTACCGTAGATGTGAAAGTTCTTTTTCTCATCTAATATGCATAAAAAAAAAGAATAATGTTGTTTAAAGAAATAAAAAAGTATATTTGTTTAATAATTGCTAAGGACATGTGTATAATAATTACTAACAACATGTATTTGAAATATAAACGAAGATTAAATATGCTACATCTGAAGTAAATTCAATTAAGAGAGGTTAATTAAATTATGAAAAGCGCAGAGATAGACACAGTTAGCACACATCAGTTTCAACTCTCTTTCCAATCTAAAGTAAATATTTGGTATGCTAAGTAATTCGATTTTCTATCTGCCACTTAAATTAGAAACAACCAAAACTTACTGGCAACTACAGATTTGAGGCAAGCTAATGTTTTCGTTAATTATTCCGAAGCAAATAACAGAAAATAAATATATATTGTTAACATATTTTTAGAAATTTACATTTTTTAATGAATGGTTATATACAGTTTTACGTACAATTTCACTTAAATATGGCGTACTTTAAAAGTATTTTTCTGTTCCAAGGCGAACTAAAGTATCAATAAAAAATGAAATATAGTATAAAAATTAAACATGACAATTTGTGGACAATCCCTTATCATTTAGCGAGTTTTATTGATAAACTAAAAAACAGCTATCTCCAACGCCGATATCTCTCTGAATTTTTACGATATTTGACTGATTTTTTTTAATAAATTGCTCCATAGAGTTGACTATTAAACTATGCAAAAAAATTCTTTTTATCGTTTGCGCATGTGCAGATAAAAAATATTTTATACAACTGCCCATATTTCCTTAAATATTTAGTATATTTACATTTCAATTGCACAATATTATTTCTACTATATTTTGTCAATTTTTCTGAACCTGGCGTTAAATTTGGTTAAAAACCCTGTATGTTATAAGCAAAAAACATGCAAGAATTTTTTTTTAATTTTTTAAAAAAATCGCTATATCTCTATTAATATACACGCTATTCTTACACAAATGAATACACATATTGTACAATGTCTGCCTATGTATATTCTGCAGCGATAGATCATTTCGTGCATTTTATTTTACAGGGTGATCCCAAATATTATTTTTTTTCTTTAATTTTTTTGGCCCCTAATTATACTCCTTATCAAATCGACGTTGATAAATATGAAGTCAAACCTGTTCTTTTTAATTCTAAAATTCCAGAAGAATCTGACAAGTACATTTTTAACTATTCCACAAAATGTCCAAAATTGAATGTTGCCGGTCATTAATGGCCATATAGTGTATATATGAGCAATATACCCTTAAAAGGGATATAATGGAGTTAATTGTGAAAGTTTTTGCGTCGGTATAAATTTTTTATATCTGCCGTTTCATTTTATCTATATTTGCGTTCTCCGTTAAGCATTGTATTCATCATTTTTTCCATCTTTAACATGAAACGTACTGCAATGGCTCTTCGAACAAATATCGCACCGGTACTTTGATTTATGTACCGCTATTAAACAATTAAGACAAATGAAGAACAAGTTATAATTTTTTTTACTAGATTTACTTTTTGAATAACCGGTATTTATGCATAATGAAGACTAATATATAACAGGTAAGCTTCCGTATATATAATATGTAAGTATGATCATAATTAAAGTGACATAACTCAGAGTGCGCTGGAGCGCAATCCAATGGCAATCATGGAGTCAAATTTTGTATTATAGTTAAACAAAACGGTGGACGAAGGATTCCGTGAAAAACTTGTTCCAAAAGTCACCACTAGGTGGAAAATGTGGCGCTCGTAATCAAAATAGAGCTTAAAACTGCAGAATCAATATTAAAATAAAATTAACTTTTTTAGCATATTTAATGGCAATATGGCTCAATATGGCAATAGTGGGTTAATATGGCTATCACACAGCGCTACATTTCCACCTATCGGTGACATTTGGAACTTTTTTTTCGGAATTTTTCGTCCCCACATTTCTTGTTTAATCATAACACAAAATTTGGAGCCATTCTCACGAATAAGTAACATTACAACGCCCGCTCAGTACTATCAGTTTAATTATGGCCACCGTATACTTTGAAACTTTTACACAAAAAACAATTTTTGATAAATCTTTAGAAATGGGATAGCTATGAGATACATTTTAATTATCAGAGGATTTTTCCCGAAAAGTTTAATGGGAGTTGTCTTCGTGAGTTTACCTAAAGGATTAAACCATCCATTAGTTTTACTTATACTTAAATGGGAGGCGATATCTTCATAAAAAAATTAGCATCAAATAGTTAAACGTATCAAAATCTGAAACTTACCTCGATTATCATATAGATATGTGTGTATATTGATGTCTTGCTTAATTATAACACAACATATGGTTCCATTCTCGCAAATAAGTAACACTACAGGGCCCGCTGAGTACTCTCACTTTAATTATGGCCACCCTGTACGTTGAAACTTTTACACAAAAAACATTTTTTTATAAATCTTTAGAATTTGGATATCTATGAGATGCATTATAATTATCAGACGATTTTACACGCATAGTTGAATGGGTGTTGGCTTCGTGTGTTTAGTTAAAGGATTAAACCATCCATTTGTTTTACTTATACTTATATGGGAGGCGATATCTTCATCAAAAATTTGGTAGAAAATAGTTAAACGTGTCAAAATCTGAAACTTTCTTCGATTATATCTAATAATTCCAACTAGTTATTAAGCGCGACGTAATTTGAATACACCTTTCGCCTTTTTATCGAATTGTTTTCAAAACTGCTCTAAACAAGCTTGCGGTGTTTGCTCAAATTACAACAAAATTAATAAATTTCATTTTTCGTAATCCCAAATACCTCTTAAACATTACAGGAATCGCAACAACATTAATTTTAAAACATTACATCTCTTTATTCTTAATTTGTTTAACTAAATATATTAATTTTACAAAAGATATTTTTCTTCATTTATTTTACTCACTGAGCATATTTCCTTAACGTTTTGGAGAAGATAACAAAAAGTGATTTTATTGAATGCCTGTACATCGTTTTTAATTGCATCTTGACTTTTCTTGAATCTCTTTCGTTTAAGAGTGATCAACCTATGAAGCAGAAAATCGAATAACTCTCATCGTGTCAACTTCTATTAATTTCCTTTCTTCAGACAGGCATAAAATTTTATTTCTTAATCTGGAAAATAGATGAAAGAAGAAATTACTGATGAAGTGTTTATATGAATTTGCTCAAACGGAAAAACTTATTTAATTTCTTTTAATATTGTTGTGCATTTATATTTATTCTCAGACAAGTACATATGTAATGGAAATACAATTATTTTATTTAAGCATTGTTCTTTATAGAAATATTGTGATTTTCTTAAAATTAAATTTGTATGCTAAAATTAGAAACAAAATGTTACGAATTAAACAAAGTGCATACGAAAGGAATCTCAATACATTACACGTTGAAAAATCATTATCATTTCGCTCAATCACTACACATTTTTAAACCAGTCTTGTATTAATATTTCACGATGTTTTATTTTTGTGGAGCATTTAATAATGGAATATTTTGCCAAAAAATTTCAGTCACTCGATATATGAAAATAAAACTAAAATTTAATGTCTTTTTTTATTGTTACTCTTCTATATACATATGAAGAAATAATAGAAATTGTAAAAAATTCCGTCTTCTGTGTGTTTAGGATTTTACACGTTCTGAAAATACTAAATACGTTACGACTGTTTTTGGAAAATGTCCATCTCTCTATCAGTCTGAGTGTGGCACAAAAATTGTGACCGATCTTTCTCAAAGACTTATGCACGGAATTTAACTGTATTTCATTTTCAGTTAGACCTTGACATAAATTGGTGCTGATTATGTTTGAGTGTGTTTCGCGTAACAGGTATCAGTTTTGTGATTTTCACGATTTCAGTGATTCTCATCATCTATTGGATAGAAATTTAAGAAATTTAATGTGTAAGACATATATTAAATTATGATGCTTCAAGTTATCGCTTACTCAATGAGCACGGGGAGCTGCTATGGTTTGGTGTATGATAGTGCTATGATTTCGACAACGGAACACTGGAAAAATGCATTCACAAAGTGAAAGAGCTTCCTCAATTTAGTGTGAAATAATCATCTTGTATGTCAAGAGTACTTTATTAGAATTTAAGGAATTTAACACTTTATATCCAATTACAAGCTTAAATACGCCATTAATTTCACGGAGAATTAAGGTTTAAAAAGCTCATTTAATGCACATTTACTAAGAAACTTACTGTACAATTTATTTTAATACAGAAATCAAGAGTTCATAACCGGCAGCGATGCATCTTACATTGATGCATGGCTGCCGTCATGTTAAACTAATGTATACTTTCCTTAAAATGTTAGTTTTCATTGTAAATGATCAGCCAATATTTTATGCCACATTTCTGCATACAATTAATGGCGTATTTGAGCTGGTAATTAGATATAAATCATCAAATTTTAGATCTTCTAATAAAAATATGTTTACATATGAGACTTAATTTCATACTAAATTGATGACGCTCGACAACTTAGCGACTACTTAGGACAATAACGTAACTTTTGTCCAGTATATCATGCCATTTTTGCCATAGAAATGCTAACTCTATAGTTTGGCGTTAACGGATGCGGGCAGGTATCTCATCATGTAGTGATTACCGTTTTATTTTACTTTGACGCCATGTTCCTGGACATCATGCTTACGGCTACCATTTTCATGAACACCATGGTCATCTAATTTGATTAACCAGAAATTTCTCTGTTCTTCAGAATCCATCTCGGTTCAGAGGAATTCTATTCGGCTCACCAGCATTTGAAACGTAACTAAGGAAGCGCCCATGTAACCAAAATATATGCATTGGACAATTTTCTAAAATCATGCTTATATGCCATAAGGGGGCGGATAATAAATATATAACTATTCTTATAGAAAAGGTGACAAAGTAATCTGTTAATAGCGTATGATTAGACTATTATTATGTTTTCTGATACGTGTCATACATAACAGAAAATAAAAAAGGGCGTAATAGGAGAAAATAATCTCTTAAAAGCGATGGTAAAAAAATCCATAAGACATTTCGAATATTTACATTTAAGTTCTTACGATACGTTTTAGTAAATTAAATGAAAACTGCCACTATTAAACAGATGACTTTGAAATAATGATATTTTGTCTAGCTAATAATTAGCTAATGATAATTCGGGATTAGTTATATGTACAACAGTAATTATTCTTATTTCTTCTTTTGTGTAAAAGTAAACTTGCAATACACAAATTAAAATAGGGAGCACTGGGGTCAGATACAATGGAGCGCATTTTAATGTTAGATAACGTATTACATTTAAGTGAAGAACCTGTGTAATATACAAATGGTTGGAGTGTAATTATTCCTCGAATCAGTTAGAATGCTCCTGGACAGGGTGGAGCGCTCGTCTATGGAAAAAATATTTTTTTTTTCTCCAAATCAAAATGGGACGGTGTGGGAAAGTTGCTCTATCATATCCTCATTCTGAATATAAAATATCTTTGAAAAATATTAATATTAAATACTGCCCCAAGGTCATTGAATATTGGGAAAAAAACGTAAAAGCGCTCGCCTATGAAAAAGAAGTTTTTTTCCCCAAATCAAAATGGGATGGTGTGGGAAAGTTGCTCTATCATATCCTCATTCTAAATATAAAATATATTTGAAAAATGTTAATATTAAATACTGCCCCAAGGTCATTGAATATTGAGAAAAAACGTATAAGTTGCGCATTTTTCCATTTTTTTCATCAAATATACAAACTATTAATAATAATTTATTTTAAAAGGATGATCATCGAATTATTATTATTATTATTATATATTTATAGTCAAATTATGTAATATTTATACAAATTTGCTTTTATTATACTAACTCAACGACTATACTTTTTTTAAATATATGAAATTTGGGTAATTGTAATTGTTTTATATTTTTTACTTAACCTATGTAAGAAAATTTAATTTCTAATTATTTTTAAAGAACTATTGTAATAACGTAAAAATAATTTGCTCTTACAATTTACAAGCAATGAAGTTACCATTTTATAGTAGTCCGTACTGTTTTTTGGTTTCAAAAACTGGCATTTTTTTCCGAGATTCCAGACAAGTTTTAATGAACCCATCGCGTCTCAAAAGACCACAAACAGCTGAAGAAGCCTACGTAACAAATTTCACACATCTTTCAGTGGCTTGATTGTGACAAGGGAATAGTTTAATCTTAGGTAAGATGTCTTCTTCTATTGCCTTTGGATTTAGGATACACTTTGTAAGAATATTATGATCTAATTACTTAGTTAATAGTGGTTCTGTCACGATCACTTCAGCCCAATTTATAAAATCGATATAGTCTTTGGTTTCAAAATTGATATCAGGTAACTTGAACGTATGTAAAGAATTTCTTGACTTTCGAGATTTTATTATTCTACGTAGTCCCTAGCGTCAGCCAACATGGCAATTAAAATATTTTCCAAATGACAAAAATAACCATTTCGTTGCATTACGGGATCTATTATTGTTTATAATTCCTTTGGTAAATATCATGATAACATAACTGTTTGATGCAAATGCTTAGATCCGTAAATGCATGAAGGCTTAGTTTTAATTTGAAACCATATAGTTGAATAAACTCTTAGTATAAAATTTGTCAGAATTAACAAATTTTCAGACGGTTCAACAAACGTATAGCCTAAGAATTTTATTAGCCACTGTAAGCCCCTAGAATGCACAAATTTACCAGGATTTATTTTATACAATTTTTTGGGACACAATCCCGAAGAAATTGCTTCACATATCTCAAGCAAATAGAGTTTATCCAGGCTTAAAGCCTTTTTATTAGTAATTTCTAGCAAAGCACAGCTTATTCTCTTATAATGTAAAAGAGGAAGAAGTTCACAATCTTTTAGAGGTTTGCCAATAGATCCTGTAAAACTTTGAGGCCCATTTGTTGTACCGTCAAGATACTGGAGCAAATGGCTCAAGATAAGCTCATTGGCATGTATTTGGCAAATAAGCAATTTCCTTCTTTTTCTTCTAGAAATCGCATAACACCTTCTTTGTAACCCGTGTTCGTTCCATCACAACAGCAACTGCAGTTCCATCACAGCTTACTGGTATCAATATTTTTTGTAGTTATTTTTTTTTTCACTTAAAATTAAAGCCTTTCTAGATTGTAACAAAAAGTGCCCCAATTACTCAGAAACTGGTTCCTTTATTAAGCTTATAATGCTTCTAAATTGTAATAATAAATAATTTTTTCTTGTTATTCTTCATCTTCAAGTATAATTTAACAAAATATATTCTTACGAAGTATAAAATATAACACAATTTTGTTGTTTTGATTATGCTTTACAATTACCCAATTTTTAAACATTTTTCAAAATTTTGAAGTCATCAGGGCAGTATAAGACACCAGGATTTGTTATAAATATTACATAGTTTCACTATCAGCGTATAATAATAATAATTTAAGAATAATACTTTAAAATTAATTTAATATTAATAATATTTGTGCATTTTATATTGACAAAAAAATGGGAAAATGCCCAACTTTTACAATTTTTCTCAATTTTCAATGACCTTGTAGCAGTATTTAATATTCATATTTTTCAAAGATATTTTATATTCAGAATGAGGATCTGATAGAGCAACTTTCCCACCCCGTCCAATTTTGATTTGAAGAAAAAAAGTTTTTCGCTCCACCCTACTGGACAACCTTACAAATGTATGTATATACATATATATCTCCATTTATTTTTAAATGGCATACTCTGATGTATGTTTATGTCTGGTAGTTTAATAGGTGCAAAACTAGCGACTATTAAAATGTAAGTGACAATTATTTTAGTGTAGTATTTTTCTGTGTTTGATATATTTATACAAGCAAATGATCTACATCGTAATTTCGGGGACTCTAGGGGTATTTCTTCGTAAATTGCTTCTACTTTGTATTATATAAACAAGTGCATATTTTCCAATAAACTCTCTTATAATATAATTTCAGAAAATGAATAATGTTGTTGCTTTTAGATAAAAAAAAATCTTAATTTTGTTTTATATATTTTCATCGTTACGTAGTAGGTGTCATGGAATTGGAAACAGAGGATAATGTATTCATACTTTTCTATAAAATTGTGCAATTTTCACATCACATTCAAAGTTATGAGAAAACGTAAAATGAATTACTCTTAAGAATCTTTACATAAACAAACCAGTTTTTAAGTTTTAGAGCATAAAAGTAACAACTTTCATTTGCCCATTTGCCCATTTACTCTAATTCAGTTGATTATAACATGAAAAAAAATTAAGGATCGCATTTAAAAAATATATAATTCAGGTATAAATTCTAGGTATTAAAAAAAAGTATTAACATTTCATTGCATTTTTATTTTCGTGAAATGATACCTTAATGGATCTCTGACAGGAACATGTTCGGATAAAATATGCATTATACATTTTGCTTATGCCATTCTTTTTAATGTACAGCATGAAGTGTAGATGACAAGAAACAAATTATTTTTGACAGAAAAGCCCTTAAGCTCTATAACAATACCTTCCTGCCACAGTGTCCTGTTATTTTTATTGAAGGCTGTTTGAGAGAGGAGAAATATTCTTAATATGATATAAAGCTAATATTCTCGCAAAAGCTTGTATTCCATAGTAATGCGAATTACTACAATAAAATGTTACAATTTCTTAGCAAACAATTCTGCTAAATACAACTGTATGACAGATGAGAATCATTTACAAATTAACATGGGCTCAGTTTATAATAGTTTCAGTTTGTTATCCGTTTATTTTGAAAATAAACTTTAATTTTCCTCTAATTTTTAACACTACTAATTTTGATATAATGCAGGATGTTTTTTCCTAAAGCATTAGAAAAAATAAATAAATGTCGCGTCCAAATTTTTAGCGTTACATAGTAAACTAAACAATTGTATCGCATTATTAAAAAATACTACTTTACTAATAGATGAATGTCTAGAAATATTATATAATGTAAGTTTTCCTTGAATCCTTCTTTTGTCATATTCCTGCTTTAGGAGGGTATACTAGAATAGATTTTTTTTTTCAAAATGTACTAAAGCAATGTGTCAATATGTTATCTTCTAGTTTGTTATTAAATTTGCAGAAAAAAAAGAAGGAAAATCATTAGTATGGTACATCATACGAGTTTTCTTATCAGTTAAAGTATTTATATATATTTTTTTATATTATGGATTTTAAATAAAAAAGCTCAATAACATTCACATAATAATTGATTTAAATATATCTCAAATACTTGATTAATGAAAAACTAAATTTAGATTCTGAATTTTTTTTTCAGTTTAAACCGCCTTACTTTTTTTTTTTATAAAGAGACAAACCAATGTTAAATCTTAAAAAAAATCACTTTTAAAAAATTAACAAATTTCTCCGAGCATTGCACAACAAACCACACAAAAAAGCTATAAATATTCTATTTATCACTAAAATTGTGTTAGGTGTTTTTCACGTCAGGAATGAATAAAACAACAATTTAAAGCGGTTTACATCAAAATGTTAAAAATTAACTATTTAAAAATTGTGTGGAAGATATCCCTTGAACGAAACAATAATTTTACATGCACTCTTTACAGATTTAAAGATTATAGTACAAATATCTTAAGAGAGAACATCATTTCGCATGCATTTTAGGAACATTTTTATTTTAAATATAAATTTTGCAGTTTGCTATACTCTTCACGAAGTACAGTTAGATTGTATGAAATTAAAAAAAAAAGCTTTTGATATTTACAATAAACTTTTTCTTGTTTATTGTTTTTCAAATTAGGAACATGTTTACGATTTAATTTTCAAAAGGTAAAATATAAAGAAAACAACATTGATTTTTACGCAAATTGTTTTAAATATTCTGGAAAGTAATGTGAAATAAATACTATATGCTTATTTTCTGTTTTGCATCTTAACACATTTCAAGATTTCTTAATGAAGATGTTCCTTTTTTTGTCTATGTTTTGTTAATCATAATATTCCACAAATGTCATGTTGCCAATATTTTTAGCTAAAGAGATATATACGTTCCGGATGATCCAAAAGTTACAATAGAAATAACATAACAGACAAATCGTGCATTACGCATAAATTATGAAATACTTTCCAACATTATCGTAATATTATTATGAAATTTCATTTCTTAAAAGGATGAAATCTATCATAGTCCTCCTCGTAACCGAATTATTTTGTGCGTCTCTGTAAATGTAGTTAAATGGTGCGCATTCCTTAATATGAAGAAAGGATATTATAGTGAACCTAAGTAATCTTTTTTTGTTACATTTTATTTGAAGTACGATATCATCATTAAATCGCATCGCAAACAATTTTTCCCATAGATTATAATGGAATGGAATATTTGTCCGTCCCTATAAACGAACTATAAGTACTATTTATTCTATAATCCTGAGAAAGCATGTTTTAGTCCACTTCAGTAATACATACCAATTTCATTATTTTTGAATTATTGTAAGTATCATTAAAATGTATCGGAAACTATTTTTCCCATTGGCAATAAGGTAACGGTATTTGTTTGTGTGTACCTGTAAACGAGCTATACGTGCTAGACACTTCATTTTCTATACTAAACATTTTATAGTAAACATCAATTATATAGAATTTTTTAGGACAATCTAATTGTTTTACGAGAGTTAGAGCACGGAGAGACAGCAGATGACAGATATGCAGACAAAGAGACAATCCGCATTTATAAACACTTTTCAACTATGTTAGAAAGTCTTAAAATCAATAATTCGAAAAGTATAATGAGTAGTACGATGTGGTTTTCACAGAAGTGCTCCGGTTTTTTTATTATAAAGAAAAAATATTTAAAATAATTACTTTTACCACCCACAGGTTCTTCTTTTTCATAGGTTTCTTCAGTTCTATTTTTGTTCACCTGTGTGCATTTTTAGATTGATGTAGTCAAATTTCCAATGCCTATGAATGCAAATGCTCATTGTGACGCCCGTTATTCATGAGAATGTCCGCCAGATGTGTCATGACATTTTCTAAAAGAAGGTTTTAAATATTTCTAGTACTTACATATTTCAATTTTTGGGGGGCTAGTTGAAATTACAGATGTTCAGAAGTCGACTGTTGTCATTAGATATCTTGGAGGTAACTATTCACCATCATGTAACACAAATTACAGTTACATCTATCTTCGGAGCTAAGCATTTAGTCGTGCCACGCCTAGTGGCACTTCTTGAACAATGTACCTTATCAACAAGATTCATTTAGTCATAAATGTCCGTAAAATTTGACCAGGTTAGCTCATTTGGTAGAGCATTGGTATCTTATGCTGAGGATGCCTAGTTCGAATTCTGACCTGGGCACATTTTCAGTCAGTTGGAAAATTGCAACTCGAAAAAATTTTACTCAAACAAATTTTTAGAAAATGAATTTACACATTTTAAATAAATTCTGAGTAATTTCACATTGCTCATTCGTTTTTAAAACAATTTATGACAATACGGTTATTAGGAAAAGTAACGAAGCTGTATATAGTATTTTAAATGTATCTTAAATTTAAAAAAAATACTTAATGCGATACATATTTATTTGTTGCTATAAATACTTTTACATGGCGAATAATAATATGATATTTTACTTTCATTCCTTACATCATAAGTATTTCCGTCTATTTATTTATGGAGATGATTAACATGATAAATTTATGCAAATGTCCTCCAAAACTCTCTTTCATTTTACTAATTACATCTAATGTCATGTATATAAATTATTTGTACAGCGTTACCGATACTGTAATATTTTCGTTACTATCTCCCACAAGACTTTTAAATATATAGTCAAAATAAGGTTATCCACTAATGAAAATCTTCAGCTTATAAACTTAATGTTTTTGTCAATGTTGTAGGTGTTAGTTCTTATCTAGTAACTAGTAAAATATTTATATTTTTATGTAAACAAAAACAATCACAATAACATGTCTAATCATAGAGAATATTATTCAGATAAATATTAATAAATAATACTATCTGCAGGTAACTCTATCATTAATGCTATTAAGATACAAGCAATAAATATTACATTAATAACAATAACTTAAAAAACATCAGAGAATTAGAAATAGTAAAATTATATGCTTATACAGTCGAACCTCGTTAACATGAACCTCAAGGGGAATCAAAATTTTGTTCATGTTAACAGTAATTTATTTTATCAGTATCAAATCTTTGTACTCGTTTTTATAGGGGACTATGAAAACAATTCATGTTAAAAGTAATTCACGTTAAGCGTGTTCATGTTAACGAGGTTTGACTGTATATGCATTATTGCGTTAAAATAATTCTTTGGGGAACAGGATTTCCGCAGAACATTTCATACTTTTGAATCATTTTAAATAGCAACAGTAAATATTTAAATGTACATTAATTTTCTTCCATTTTTTATCCAAAACTAAGATAAAGCATATTTCGAAATGAATAAATAAAGATGCCGATTTCATAACATTACCCAATTCCGAAACTATGCTATCAGGAAGGTTTTAAACACCGGGAAATGTAGAATTTTCCATTTTGTTTTTAAATTATATAATTAAAACAACTTTGAATAATTTACAAAAGATCTCATAAGAATAGAAAAGAAAGCCACTGGACATAGAAGTTTGATTTTAAAGATTCTTCAAAAATCTTAATTTATAGTTTTATTAACATATACATTCAAAGAAAATAGAGGGAACAATTGTACACTTTGAACGTGTTCCATGTATTGCCTCAGAATCTCTGTCTTATCATAGAAATTTCAAAATTCGGAATACTGTATGTGTGTTTTGTAGGGTTGTACAATCGAACTCGCTTAATACGAACAAGGTTCGATAGAAAAGAGCAATTTGCAAGTTAAGAATAATTCATCATTTAAACTATACTAAGATGTCCGCGCCTTTTTTCCAGTTACAAAAGCAGGATTACAACTAATAGCTGTTAAACACTTTTCATTTCATTGTGAGTTTCGTAATGTATTTGAAACTTCAGAGAGAATTCTCCACGCACTCACGAAAATGCAAAAGAACGTCCTGACATATTGAAAAAATTAAAGAAAGAAGGGAGAGTTAAGGACATTTCAAATACCGCCCATTTATAAGAGTTGCAACTGAACATTAAAAAAGAAAAAGCATAGAAAAAAATCTTTATGTTTATCTCCTTTAAATAGGAACAATGTTCCCTATTAACCAACCTTTCCATGTCTCTTATTCTGTTGTTAAAATGTGAACGATATCTGCGACCAATAGCTCAAAAATTGACCACTTTCCCTTTTCTGGGAAATGGGAAGTGTTCACCTACATTACTATACGTCGTTCATGTTCTTTGCGAATACCAGTTCTTTAGAGGCTTTGAGTCTGTGATTTTGTCAAAAGAGAAGACTCGTCTAAAGAAAATGACACTCACGAATGTAGGAATGATTTCTTTTTATGTTATCGTTATGACAGTAATTTAATTTTAGCATTAATATAATTTGAGCAATTAATAGTAGTAGGGGAGACCGGGGCAAGATGAAGAGTGGGGCAAGATGAAGAGTGGGGCAAGATGAAGAGTGGGGCAAAATGACGAATGTCTTAATTTTTCCGTTTTCCGCTAGGTGGCAGCATCAACCGGACACTACTGTATCTCCTATCGGCCGTTCGTTAAACAATACTATAGAGATGCTGAAATCGCCATTTTTGTGTCAGTTGTGAAGCTTTGATTGTTTTCCGCTGCCACGTCATAACTTTTATGCATGTGTAAATAATCTTTGCTACAGATACAGGTAAGATATACCGTTTCTCTTTATTATTTATGAGTAACTTAGTTTAAATACTACCTATTACCATGAATAAATGTCAATTAATCGCCTTCCTTCATGACAATGAAAACGAAAATTTTTAAACAGCCAGTCCGGGGCAAGATGACGAGCTCGTCATCTGGCCCTGTGTTTCGGAATTTATTAAACTAACTATGTTGTCCATTCTATTTAAATCCTGTAAACGCTTGTTTGTCTGTGTGTTTGTTCGCACGACCTTGCGCTTCTATCTCCTCTGGTGCTAAGGGGCGCATGGGATCGGGGGAGGTGTCGTTCGAAAGGGGGCGACCAGATGAAGACATTTTTGGCATCCGCTAAGCCCCCCGTAGCCTCCCGAAAGAAAAACCCTATCGGGATCCGTATCTCTACTTGCAAGCGTCCGATCGGTACGAGGAGAGTACCGTTCGACGGGGTCAAGACCTCCCCCCTCCCCCGCTGGTCCCCTCCTCCCAAAAAATTCAAAAAGCGTTTAAGGGCCAACTTCCGGCATTGTGACCCACCAACAGAAGAATGGATCCAGTGCTGTAAATGCCAAGAGTGGTGGCATGAGGAATGTTCCAATTATGAAAATGACATTTTTATTTGTGACTATTGTTAGCTGCACAACTAAACACTTCAAAATTACGTTACAATCAATTCATTATACTTAGTTTGATACTTTGTAAGATGTTAAACACAGTTATCATTTGTCAAACCATGTAACATATTCCAAAGATAAAATATGTTCAATCTTTTTCAGTGTTGTCATCTTGCCCCAAGGCATAAGTCATCTTGCCCCAGTACTGGGGCAAGATGACGATTTGTTAATGTTATGAAAAAATAAAATTATCCTTTATTTTTTTTTTTTTGAAAAATTAAATGGTAATGTATTTAATACTACAAAGGTATACTCTATCAGTTCATGTAAAATTAATTTTACTATTACTTCAAAATAAATTAATAAACAACAAAAATTGTTAACATAGTCATCTTGCCCCGATCTCCCCTAATTAGATTAAATATGAATGTTTTTAATATTTTTATTTTCTTCACACGTAATAAGAGTAAATGTTAATACGTGGAACTTTTCTAATTATCTTGATTATCGTATGAACCGAAATCGATTGTATGTCTAACATAGAAAAAACTCCATGATAACAAAGGATATGTAGCACAAAAATGTCGTTCTGATAAATGTCACATCTGCATCCATATCAGTAATTTAATTGATTAATGCAAATTACTGAAAATATTCCTGTAATAATAGGAGAAACCACCAATTGCTTTAATTTTGACTTGCTTAAAAACATTAAATAATTTTTTATTGCCACAAATACGAGTACTATTCAATGAAAAAAAAATAATAAGTTCGCATATATTTTATCTTGAAATTAGGAACACAATGTATATATATAAATATATTCATGCATTTGTTCCCGAATATTTGTTTCATCATTTACGTAATTGTAAATTAACATTCGAAAAAATATGGAACGTAAATAATAACAATTTTTAACTAAAATATTAAGAAGCTTTAAATATGCGAATTTAATTTTATCGATAAATAAAAATTGTTTTGGAATTAAATTAAAAAAAACTTTTTGCATTTCAGTTTGCTTTGCAAGTATTAAAAAGGAAAATTTCATTACGGTATCGAAATTTTACATCTACAAGTAAACTAAAATGTTTCATAGATTGACTTCACGTTCGGTATCTGTAAGCATAATTTACCTGAGACTCCAAAGATTGTGTCGAAATCTGGTATTGGCATTTAAAATTTCAAAATTGTTTTACAGTTTTAATACGAAGACGACACTCAGTGCGTATTTCTATGACCGACTGCACCACGATGTATATATAAACAAACGCATTCTTTGATAAAAATTATTATTTTAGTGTGTGGCGTACTCATCATGGCAGACATTGTCAAGAGTACTTAATAAAACAAGTTATTAAAATCCAAAATTAGAAGTGATGCAGTGAAGATTGTTTAATTTTCCCTATAATATGCTATACTTAACAATAAATTAGTCCTCTGAGCAATATTATATAATACCAAGAAATGCAAGATTACTAATTAAAAAAATTCACTTACGTAAAGATCTCTGGAAGCTTGCATGCACTTACTAATAATTTCGACCATCAAGCACGGCTATTTCTATAAACAAAGATTAGTTCACCATTCTATAAACTCTCAACAATGTTGCTAAATGTAGAAACCAGTGGTTGCCGATCAACTTCATTGAACTATACTAATTGAACTAACTATTGACCTTATACTATTGAACTAACAACTTTCACTCTAAACAAAATGCAACTCACATTCAGATAAAGTCAAAAGTTTTCTATGTTAAGCTCGGAGTACGTGGCCAGCTGGAAATTTAACAACCGTAGACTGCTTTCATTGTCTTCCAATGACATGTTTCGACCCAAAATGAGCTGATACGAACTTGAGATCTTGCTTTTATACCCTTAATTTATTAATGCAGATTGACCAGTAACCTAATTTGCATACAATCATACCTGAAACCACTAACCGCAGATTTTGAGAACCACAAACACACTTCGAAAAGTTAAAGTAAAATAACGTAGAGATGTCGCTGTTGCGCCAAAAGGTTACTACCGAGAGAACGTTCTCATTCAAAAAACTAGACTCTTTTTATAAGAGAGTTGCCAGTCACTATAAGTGATTAAGAAATAGTTGCTGGGTGAAACCTAAGAGACACGTTAAGCATTTAAGTACTTTATTAAATTTATCGTTCATAGATTTTGTCCTATAAATACACTTAAAAATGTGATCTTAACAAGATTCCTGTATAGGAACAGCATTCTTAATAACAGACAAATTAAAATTTTAATTAACTTGTGTCTTTTGGTCCCTCAATTCATCATTCGGATTCTTCGGTAATTTAAAAAATATTAGGCAGCGACTTCGTTTAATTACAATTTCATACATATAGCAACGTAACTTGGGGTCACTTGGAATCAGATGTACGTTGGCCAAAGATGATTAAATCAGTTGTTTATTTACTGTTTTGCTAATCAGTGATGTTACCTGCAGCGTTTTGGTGAGTTATGTGAATGCTATCAACTTAGTAGATTCAGGACATAATTAAATTATTGTTATTGTTTTGTGTCGAAGTAGAACCCTAAGGTTCAAGTAACTCCAATTTATGGGGTAAAATTGATTTATTTTAAGTTTATTTTTAACATATTTCTCTTACTATGTTTTCTTGGTGCTGTATTTGAATTGTTTATTTTTAAGTGAGGTTATCGGTCATCATTATTTTTCATCTACGTGATAAAAAAGTAGAAAATATGAATTGTTAATTAAGCAAAGCACATGGGAATCGAAATGCATACTTATTCTATTCTTATCCAGTAGATCATCTAATTATTAATCATATTTTGACACAAACATATTATCGACAAAATAAAAGATGTATAAAAACATTTTTATGCTAACGCTAAAAAACAAATCATTGCATAAAATGCAAAAACTTCATGTTCCATTATTTAAAAGCATTATAAATATCATCCACATTCTGTTCTGGTTTCTGATTTAAAATGTACAATGTTATGAGTTTTTTTGTATTAATGCATTTTATTAAAATACCTGGATATGTGAAAAAAAAGGTTGTCCGTGTTTTCTATTTTAATATATATTGGCAAGGATTTTGTTTAAAAATTTTGTTCCACTAAAAAAAAAAGAGAATAGATTAAATTACTGTGTAAATATACGTTTCGGAGAAATTTATTAAAGTGTAAAGTTATATTGGATATGCGTTAAAGCAAAAGAGCAAATAGTTAAAGAATTATATATATATATATTTGTTAGAGTAAAATTTTTATTTACTTTAATATAATAAAATATTTTTCATTAAATATACTTTTAGTGATAAGATTCGATCTATTGTTAAATACTTTTTAATGAAAAAGCATTGAGAAGTATTAAAAATAGTTTTTATTGCAGAAGTGATACAATGTTTTATTAATAGAAATTTCATGTATTAATCTCATACCAATTTATTATCTTAGAATTTCAAATTTACACGAGCAATTAAAATATAAACTACCAGAAGAAATGTAAAATATACTTGTTAATAATTTAACATATTTTAAAGGATCCAGCATGTGTACAATTCAAAAATATTTAAATTATTTTTAATATTTTTAAGTAATTTCATTTGTAAAATATCTAAAATGTACAGATTAAAAGTCTTGTAGGTCTTTAGTTACATACTTTATTTTATGAATATTTTCTGATTTATTTTTAAATTCGAACATATATTCTAATAATTTTCGTAATATGTATAGTATTTTTGTTGTTGTTGTTGAAAGGCGCAAAATAAAATTTAAAATTTAAAAAGTAGGTTGATCTATTTGGCTTGCAACTACATGTCGAGACAAGACTGTCTCTGTGGCACACATATACTGATTTAAGTCTGCTTTTCAGAAGCCGTTGATATTTTTATTTGACATTGGAAAAATGTCTTCTCTAGTTTAGGAAACATAATTATTTGATATTACATTTAATATAAACGCTGCCTCTGCATTTTTATATTGTACAATCGGAGTTCATTTTCTATTATTAGAAAATAAAAGGTTTTATGTGATCGCTCCCACGTGTTGTTTTTCAACAAATTGAGATTTTCTATGCATATTCGGATATTATATAATTTTATTTTTATATAATACTTCCAGACTGTTTCTTATTCAAAGCAAAATTTTGAACTATCATACAAAATTGTCTATTATACGGAATTTCCATGGTTTAAACATGCGAATGAATTCTACAATAACATTTCAGTAGTCACTGTAAAATTTTACATGTTTAATTTTGTATTTTGCACACTCCAAAATCTTTTTATTCCAACTACTTATATTTTCAGATATAAATAAATAAAACATTATTTTTCCCTTTCCTAAAACTCTGTTGAAGAATAGTTACAGTTTTTTTGTTTCCATCAACTGAGGGCAATCTTATCATATTGTAAATAGCAAATAAAGTTTTAGAAATTCTTCTTTAACATTAATCAGGATTTTATTCTTTACTTAGAGAAACATTCAACGCTATTTGTTTATAAAAGATACGTAAAGTATTTTGAATAGCAACAATTCACTTAAAATATCTCAAAAGTCTTTCAAAAGAAAACAACGAAGTGCAGTGTGCATATTTAATTCTCGATAAGAAAATCCAATTCACTTTCGAAACATAAAGATTTTTTATTACATCTAGAATGTTTTATATTCCCGTTATAGTGATTTAGTGCGCATATGAGGAATTGTAAAAACTTTTTATCAGAATAAGATTTTTAGAAATGTACTTTAAGAAACATGAATGTAATTGTTTTTGTACTGTTATCTTTTAAATATTTTTGTAGAAATTTGCTATTCTTTTGAAATAAAGCATTAAAAATAGTTAAAAAAATTATCTGTTAAATTTATATTCCGGTAAAAGATATTGTGGAAAATATGGTCCACAAGAATCAAACTTTTACCTATTAATTTCCGAACTTTTAAATAATCTATACCATTATATAAGGAATCTAAGAGAAATATTCATTATTTTTTAATGCATACAAAATAATTCTATGTGATTACAGAGATTCAGGTGTCAATAAGTTGTAACATTATTAAGTTTTAGTTTTATTTAAAAACTGATAAAATGAAACATTTTCTAAAAGTACGTTAAAAATAATTAAATTATTCATACTTCCTGTACTTGAACATTAAGGAGATGTTACATTTACAGAACAAAACAAAGTACTGAAATCATGGTACGCTTTCTGTTATTTAATGAATTCCTATGAATTCTTCGGCTTTGTAGTGTCTCAAAAATTCATTTCAGAAGAATTGTGTAGTAAATAATAAATTCTTATAATAAAGTGCTTTCTTTGCCCAGTTTTTAAACAATAATAACTCTCTAAACTTCATACTTCAGTACGAAATTTTATCGAAAATAATACTGAAATAAATATTCAAGTATTTAATTAATTTCGAGACAATTTGGCGAGTCTATCGTTGATAAAGTAGTTTATCTTCTCAAAAAATTTTTTTATTTTCATACTTTTCATTGCATTAAACACATTTGCTCAGAATACATTTTTTTGTTTTATCCTAAACAAGAATTTTTCCTCCAGATAATTCGTGTTAAGGAGTCGAAGGTTATGTAACATTTTCGACTGACTCGCTAAGATATTTCGTTATCTGGACTAATAAAAGTCTTTTATTCGGCTAACGAGGGCAGTTCATGGGCAGTTGAAGGTGTCTCTTTCGTCATACTGTTACGAATATAATACTGTGTAGTAAACGAAAATATCTCTTTTGTTTGTGGTTTACATTTATAATTCCATGTTACTTCTGTTTTTATTATTATTATATTACTTTTTGTGCTGTAGATGCCATACATCTACTTACCTATTTATTTTTTCTTACCTAAGTCATTTTTTCATAAAAATACGCAATAAGTGTTACAAATTCAAGAATAATTATGTTTTTTAACGATTTCATATTGTAAACTTATTCACTAATATTTAAATATCAATTGTTTGTAAAATTAGATGACTAAATTTTATTTTAATATATTTTTCTTTTAATTACATTATTTGCAATAAATTTCAAGAAACCAGATTATGAGTATTTTTTGCCAGTTATTACATTTTAATTATTTAGATCCCTTACTTATCCCTTGATCAGAAAATTAAAAAAATACATACTAATAATTGGAATTTATATATAATTCAAATTACCAAAAGTGCACTAGATGAAAATTCTTTTTAAATAAGAGTTTTTTTATACAATAACCAATTTTCATACGTAAAATTTACATTTTCGTCTGAAAAGAAAAAAAGATTTTGCATCTTTACACATATGTTCAACGACCATCTCCTCTTAAGAACATACGGAAGTAACGCAACAATACTAGCAAATTATGTTAAATCAATAGCAGGATTATTTAAATATTTATTTGTTTGTATTGTGTATTTTTAAATGATTTGTTTTGCATGGAATATCTGAGATTGATCCGGGTACTTTCATACTTTTTCGAATTCGGTCGCAGTTTTTTTTTTTTTTGTTTCTGAGGATAAACTCACATTCGAAAACGGTTTCGATGTGTCAGTTAATGTTAAAAAACGACGCATTCTTTTAAGCAATTTATTTAATGTAGTATTTTTAACGTTCCTGACGTCAATATTTACATTTTGGAAAAGGAATATATTTTAAAGTTGAGTGTCGTACATATTGATTTGGAAAAATTATCACTTAAAAAGAAAGGCGTTATTTTTTTTTCAGATGTATGACACAAAAAGAGCAGAGCAACAAAACTCACAAAAAACATCTTTGGAATTGCATATTTCAAAACTTCACCATAAGTAATAATGAGATGCTTCTACAAATCGGTGGTTATTCGTAAAATCATTAACATTTTCTAAAGAAAATAAGAAATGTACTTATTTCAAGCACTTTTTTCATTCTTTGAGAAATGTTTTTGGTTCCATTGTTAAATTTTATGTTTTCTCTTTGGAACATTAACGTGCGCTGACTAAAAAAAAAAAAAAAATATTTCTTATTATTGGAAAAGTAAAATATAACCATGAACGAAAATATAACAAAAAAATCTGTTCCGAGTTTCCTACCAATCGGAAAAGTATTCTTTATTTTTAAACGATAACCTCATTAACCAATATATTTTCGTGATTTAAAGAAATAATTAAAAAAGAATTATTTATTCTGCTGAAATGTAGTCCACTATACAAAACTACACAGAAAAGTTTGCGAAAACCATTGGCAGCAAACAAAACTTTATTTTTATAAATGCTTCTTTAAATCTCGAAAATATATTGATTTCTGAGTTTTCTAAAGAAAAAGGAACTCTTTTTGGAATCGAGGATAGCTCGGAAACGGTTATTTTGTATTTACATTCGTAGTTATATTGTTTTTTTCTTAGATTAAGAAACACTTTTTATTTTTATTTTATAGTGTGTAAACTGTAAATTAGCATTAAACGAGAACGAAAACTCGTTGCATTTAGAATTTTTACCGGTGTACGATGGAATAAACTTATAAATATTTGTTTTGAATTTTTGTTTTGTTGAAAAAATGTCTATTTTTAAATTTACTTAAAAAATATGTAATTAATATATGTGCTTCCTTTTTAGAATTTTTTTAATGTATTACTAATTTGTTTACTATTTTATGTACCAATCTAGATAACCCATCTTGAAACTAAGTTAAAAGCAAATAGTTAGGAAAAGACAACGTTTCATGTAGTGGATAAAATAAAATGTCCAAATAATACATATAATAATTTGTTTTTATGACTGATATATTTAAACTAAATAATTATAAAGTAGAATGTTAAACTAAAACATTGTATACCTTATACTTGGATATGAAAAAAAAAATAAACGATAAAACATCTTGTAAAAACATAATTAAGTTACATAATTAAAGCACACGACAGTAATTTGCAGTCAGCAAAATATTTTGGGAAATACATTTGAAATTATAAAGAATGACAGGATTTTACCGAAATTTTCATTTCTAATAATTTCCTTTGTTTTTAAATCTTTATTTAACGCTTTATAATAGTAAAAACGAACTTATCTATGTCGTATCACAATCTTCTAATATAATGCAATGTTATGAAAAAATAAAATTCACATTATAGGAACTTTCTTAAGAAAAATATTAACAAGCTGATAGAATTGTTTTAATGAGATGGTAATGGTTCTGAATTTTAATATTTTATGAGGCATGTGCATCTTTTCCGAAATGGATTGGTTTATACAAAATTATTTACAAAATTCAAATTACGAATTTATTTAATTAAAATTTGAATTTGAAAATGCTTTAATGAGGAAGGCATTTTAAAATTTTAGATTAAATGTATCATTAAATTCTTAAACGTAAAGTAAATTAATGGATTCCATGTCTTTGAATCTCTAGTAAAATTAATTATGAAATTTAATGTTGCACAGGAAGTTACTTGCATTGTTATAGTTAATGAATTTTAAATTAACGTAATTTTCATTTATAACTAACTATCTGGGAGATTTTTATCATAATCGTTTATTCTTCTCTATTCCTGTGCTTTTATTCCCGGAAAGGGAAAAAATGTGCTGTTTATAGAATTATTAATATTTAAACGGAAAGAACAAAAATAAAACAAAAAAAAAATAATTTTACTGACTTATAAATTATTAAGAAACAATAGATGAGCGTGCGCTTGAGTGTAAGTCTATATTTTCTAAATGTTAGAACTAGACTTCTTCCATAAAGCTTTTTGGGTGTAAAATGTTATATCATAAAAACGTAAACATAAAATCGATTTTTGTGCATACATAATTTTAAAATGTTTAAAATCGTTGAACATTTCAATCAGCAGAAACGAGATATCGTACCTGTTTTATTTATTTTGTGCGTTGTAAACACTTCTTTTCACAAAGAGTTTCGAATGTTCAATATCTATAAATTACATATTCACATTTCAATCATCATCTAAAGTTTATCAAAAATTAAACTTAAGCGTAAATGATATTTTTATATGAAAAAAAGGTAAAAATAACGTTACTGAATCCTCTAAAACATTTCGTAATGATAACGGTTATCTATGAAGGCTACATTTACTTACGAAATAATTTAATTATATGTATAAGTTATTATTCAAAGATCATCTACATAATACAAATAGTAGTAACTTTATTTTTCAAAAAACAAAATGAATTTTGACTCTTATTTTTAATTCCTTGTGTTGTATCAACTTAAAAAAAATTAATAATTTATGCCCAATTTTAAAAATTATTAATTAGTTAGAAGGTGTCGAAGCCCAAGCATAATCTTGAAATATTTTGATTCAAAAACATTTTTAGTAATGAAAGTTTTTATTAAATTCATATACAAAAATTATGAATTATGACATTCAATATTTCTTACAACTCGTTTCTAGCTCTTATTTCGAGATATAAAGAAATTGTTTTTCGACTGTCTAAAGCGACCACCTAATATAACTAACTGCATCTATAAAAAAATTTAAATTTTATTGTCACCGGAATACTTATATGAAATTGTTTTATAAAAAATTAGTTTGATTTATATTATTAGAATTGTATCATTTTCTAATAACTAATAGAATTCGTCCAGTACTTTTCCGTGTTATATATTAATTTATTTTTCCAAATTTCATAAACTCTTAAAACATTTTATCGAAATCTTATTAATGTACAACTCTTTATTTCTTCACCAAATATATTATATTTTCACCAAATATATTATATAATATTTTCTGATACAATATACCCGGGCATATGCTAAAAGGAT
Organism: Maratus michaelseni; assembly: GCA_963931845.1. Lineage (NCBI taxonomy): Eukaryota > Metazoa > Arthropoda > Arachnida > Araneae > Salticidae > Maratus > Maratus michaelseni. The sequence continues at coordinate 339,789,371 of OZ007587.1, read as the reverse complement.
TGCCAGCAGCTTGCGAAATTATTTATTTTTGTTATTTGACTCTAATTTAGTTTTAATTTTTTTTTTCTGCATTATAGCTGAACTCGCTTTAATTTTGCTTCAGATGGTACACAGTGGAAAATGTGTGTATATAAGAAATTTCCTGGATGCTATACGAAGGGTGAAAAATGTCCTGTGTAAGTCCACTGGCACAACTATTTATGCAAAGAAATTCATAAACTATGCGAGTGTTTTTAGTGCATAGCTATTATTTGTAGATAACAAAATGTTGCAACAAATAAAAAAATGCATCGAAACACAGACAAGACGTGTGCTCGAAACCGATAACTGGACAGTTACTGTAGACGAGCTCTATGCCTTTATTTAAATTCTATATGTTCTAGTTGTATGTGGTGCAAACATAATTGGTATTCATACTTTGTAGTTCATGGGGTCTGATGGGGATCAACTCATGGGGTCTGAATTTTTGCATTGAAACTATAAGAATAAATAGGTTTTGTAAAATTCTACGATTTGCGAGATTTGATTTGAAATCTACTAGATCTATACGGTTAAAAACAGATACTATAAAGTTTTCTATAGACCGTTTTCTATAAAAACGGTCGAATGACCGTACTTAACCGTATATAACCGTATTTCAACGCTATTTTGACCACAATATTGCTCATATTAGGGTCAGAATACTGTTAAATTATGGTTATGCAACCGTTTTTATAAAAACGGTCCAATGACCAGTTACTTTGCTGCAAAATTTTTACAGTGCATATATGAATATGTAATACAAATGTGAATGTTATATTACATGTTTCTACTCATTTCTGTGCGTTTTGTATATATTTTATCCGATCTGAAAGAGGCAGGGGTCGAAGCTTCTTCCGCGGGCGTTCCAGAGGGTAGAAAGCAGCGGGCGTACTAATATTATTAATGGGTGTTCTATTTTTTTTTTACAACTGTACATTGTAAAGTGAAGTATAAAACAGGTTTGATATGATCAAGTTTTTGACAGTTATCAATTTTTTGTTTGGATGTATTATTTCCTACGGTTCTCTACATTGACCATAACACGATGTTACTGTATTCCGGCTTATGGCGTCTTCCGACAATGACGCTATTTTACGAATCCCCTTATTAGATATATCACTACGTCTCGAAAGTCGTTATCTGAAGAAGATGAATCCTGATACTGCGTAATCATTGGGGCACACTATGTTAAAGTTATGTTAAATGTAATTGAAAAATAAAGGAATTATAATTGGAACTTGTTTTATATAAACTATATAAATTCTCGTTCGTAAATAAATAAGCGGCAATAAAATCATCGTACTTTTAATAAAACGGGAAATTATTAGATGATGTTAACACATAACACTATGAAAATATGAACTCTGGAGTAAGATATTCTACGTTTCTGAAATATAAATTACAAAATCGTTTATATTTTGAAACTGAATGTATTTTCTTTTGCATGACAATCTATCAAAAAAATAAAATAAAAATTTTATGATTGTGAATATGTATCACATATAATTTATCACTTTTAAATTTTAGAATATTTTTTCTGTATCGTGCTTTAGAAACTACTGAAAAACATAAAAAATTTAAAAGACATATTTTTATTGATTTCATCTAAGCTGTATACTGACAGTAATGCAAAATTACTAAATTGAAATTTATTTTAATAAATATTTTTAAAAATTATTAAGTGATAAGAAAAAATGGGAAAATACATTGTTTACCAGTAATTCATTTAAATAATTAAAGAAATCTTTTGCTGTAAAATTACAATTCATAAGAAATATAAAATAGAATATTTGTTTTTCATTTCTTGAATTTGTTTAAAACCATCGCATGAAATTTCAAATCACTGCATTTATGATACTAACATTACTGGACAAAATTATCAAAAAGTTGAAAAAATTACTTAATTTTTTTTCAATTGTAAAACACATTATTTATTTCTAAAATGTTTCTGCATAATTAATATTTCAACTATTTCGATATCCAGCAATAATAGCATTTCCTGTTAATGAAATAGGTTTGAAGTATTTTAAAAATGGAGTATCGTCGGTTATAAGTACGATACAATTACTCATAAACAAATATTAAGCAATAAAACAATTTGATTATAAATCAAATTGAATTTAAAATCGTAACTTTCAACACTACCGTGGTTTGAAAAGCATTTTAGAAACTAAATTCATCACATTATTTTAATTATTATACATTAGAAAGATTTTTAGTTAAATGTTTTTTAATATCTAGAATAAGGAGTTTTTAACTGGAATTGATTTGAAACACCATTACCGTAAATTGGGCTTTGTACACGGGAAAGCTACTTGAACCGTAAACATAATAAAACTCTTTTAAGTCAGTCCTGCATACACTGTGTTTTGAGTATTAGCATAATTCACATGTAACAGCGCTAACTAATAACACAGTACACCGATGACTGATATAAAATATTTTTATTTGGATCCATGCACGTAGCTCACGTAGCTCAATGTATCCTCTATTTACGTTACTTTATATAGCAATATCAATGTTTTATTAATACTCATTTTTTCACTCATTTAAAAAAAAAAATAAATAGAAGAATCACTTGTAACCTTGTAGAAGAATTACTTGTATATTTTTGAATAAAATTTCAAATTTAATAAGAACGACGAGATCTAAGTATTGTTGAATATCTTTAAACCATTCGTAACTAGAATTTATTGATTAAAATTTTAAAATGTATAAGTCATTATTATTCTTGAGAAATTTTTAAAGCGTTATGAAATATATTAACAAGTTTACATAAAGTTAGAGAACACATTTAGAACACATTTAGACACATTTAGAGAGTGTCTAACGGAAATGTTCCGAAGCAGTTAAATTTTGAATTTAATCTAATTCAACTAACCAAGAAATCTTTAGTTACATTAACAACGTCAGACATTGAATTGAGGAGTTCTTCCTTAAAGCAATACATAAATAGGATTAAAAGTGCAGAGAAGTGACGCTATAATTAATGGAATTATTGTTTGAGGTATTCAGAATAAATTTTCAATTTATAAAGTGTAAAGCATAAAAAACTTTAAAGTACTTATTTTATATACAGTAGATTATATATACATATAATATATATATGTACAAAAACTTAACATAGAGGAGTCTGTGAAAATATTTTCATCTACTATATTATTAACCTTCATCTTCTCGGAATTTTTCATTTTTTATTGTTTCTGTCAGAATCGCGAAAACCTTTTCTCCCAGACTGAGTAGAAAGCCACTGAAAATATCAAAATACGCAACAGAATCCGGGATTTCTGTTCTTTCAGGTTTCGAAAAAAATCCGCCGGTAATTAGAAAAAATATTAATGAAAAACATTAAAAACTCATTAAAAATTGCGCGAAAAGAATAATTTTTATCCAATCAGAGAACACGCCTGCTTCGATTTCAAGAAAATTTAGGGTTGCTTTAGGAAATCGGGTTTCATTCGATTCGAGGTTTCTCCTATTTCAAGTAAAAATTAAGGTTTTTTCCGGCCCGTGCGCGGCACGTCCTGGATACTGTTCCATAGGCAGCGGGAACCCGAGCCAGAGGTTCGTTCGGTTCGAGGTTTATCACATTTTAAGAGATACGTTCGATTAGATTTATAATATTTTAAGAGATTCACTTGATTCGAAGACCCGATGTAAATTATGGCCGTTTGATTCGAGGTGGTAATAAAGGATTTTCCGACGCGTGCACAGAACGCCTGGATACGGTGCCGCAACAAGCAGGTACCCGAGCTGGGTATTCGTTTTGTTCAAGATTGATAATATTCTATATAGGTTATTTATCATTCGAGTTTTTTATAAACCAGATATTTGTCACATTCGAGGCCCCAATGTAAATTACGGGCTCGCTAGCGGGCGAATCTAGCTAGTTGTATTATTATAAGATAAATGAACAACCCTTGCCGATAGCCAATTTTGTTTAATGGGCGTTTATTCACATGTTTTTGTTAATGATTTTTTTTTTCATACGATTTAAAAATTTTATATGAATAAAAAATGGCTAGTTTCAAAAAATTCATTTAAGTTTTTGATAGATTTGCTTATTTTTGTGAATTTATCATTAATGTATATTAGGTTGCGGAATAAATATTAAATTTAATAATTCAGCATTCTCTGGCTTAAAATATATCAATATAATAAAAATCACATGAGAACTTTTCATATTAGTTCTTAATTGTGATATTTAATACGGATTAAGTTTGTTAAATTTCTATGTATTTTAGTAAGTTTATTTAAAGATACATTTATGTAAATTATTAAACATGTTCTAAAACACATGCAGTTTAATAATCCGTTTTGTTTATAATACTGCACTCTCTCTCTCTCTGAAAGGTTTTCTTTACTTATTGCAAACTGAAATAAGTTTTTAATATTTTTCTTACAATCACTTTAAAGATATAAATGGAGATTTTTTTATTGTATATTTGTGAGAACATGAGCTGATTTTACAGTGACGTACTCTGATATTTTACAATATAGAGTTCATAATTTAAAGATACGCAAAAAAAAAACCGTTTTATAAAATGGACGTGCAAATAAATTAGATAATATATTGTGAACTTTCTACGCCGTTAAATAAAACACCTCCTTCAGCTGTCGCAAATTTTATGGAAAACACATTTTACATTAAAACGTATTCATTTATCACATCACATGAATTATAAAAGTAACATAAAATATTATCTTAAAAATTGACTCTTTGAATCGAATTATTATAATAAAAATTTTATGAAAATATGCTTTTACGAATATATTAGAAAATGGAATTATAAAGGAACGTCCTGAATTGTAGAGTAGAAAGTACATAATATATGTAATTTCTAAACTTTTACGTTATATTATTTTTTTTTATTTTTTCAATACAAAAAACAGAAGTTCGTCTATAAATTTGTATTCTAAATCCAAGTTCATATATAAAATCATGTCAATAATATGCATATTTGCATCTCATAAAAAAATATCGAAATCTAGAGATTCTGGTTCTAAAGCATTGTCTATGGGCATATATTTAAACCAATTCAGACCTTCATCTCTTGTTTTTTTTTTGTGTGTGTAAGGGTAAAAGCATAAAAGTGTACTCTAGATTACTCCAAAAATTCTGCATGATTAAGTGCCTTTGATACACTTTTTTATATTTTTTTATGCTTATGAAATCAATACATTGTAAAGGAAGCATTTGTACTGTGTGAACGTTTGGCACAAATTGATTGCGTTTTGTTAGCAAAATAACTGTTGTTTGTTTGTTTGTTTGTTTTTTGCAGCTTTCTACTTAGCCATTTGGCTTGTATATAGCTGATATGGAAACAGGTCTCCTAATTTCGAACCAATTCCAGATGAGAGACCTGCATCTGGATTGGCACCCCCAGACACTAACTGTTCTGTAAGGTGCTTTTTCATATAAGAGTCGTTTGCCATTTCGATATCGAATATTGCTCGGCTAAAATTGATGCAGAAATGAAAATCAATGCACAAAAATGTGATTTTACGAGTTTTCAATTAAATGGTATTAGAAAATGCTAACTTGATATTTTTAGGTGTGCTCTATAAAAAGTGGAAACATAAAATTTGATAAGTGGAAATATTTTCGGACGGAAAAGATTAGCTAAGCCTCTTGTCGAGCTGCCATTATCGCTCAACTAATGTTTGTTAAATTGCCTGCTCGACTAATCGAACACTCCCAGGCGAATATCTTCATGTTTTGGAATGTATGCTTGCCGTAGTTTGGACAAATATGTCTGTCTGAGCACAGTGTTAAATGAGTCCTAGCCACTCTTATATAGATGCACCCTAAAGGTTACCACTGAAGCTTTTTTGCGTCAGTTTCACTACTGTCTGAAGTTCCACCTGCTGAGCAAATTTTAGGTTTGAAATCTTGTTGAACTTTAAGAATATGGGTATTTACGTAACACTGTATTGGCATATATTGTATTTGACATAACACTGTTGGTGGTATAGTAAAGTATTTTATATTAATACCGAAATCCTGTCTATAATTTAAAAAAATTATTGGGGTTTAACTAGTTTTCGAGTCATATGGCTATCACAGAATTACTCACGGTTAATTTAAAAATAGAATTTTGTAACTGTATTGGACATAAGATGATTAATTGTGCGTAATATCGTGAATCGATGAAAGAGGGCTGTTGCAAAAAATCCAACGACACAAATACAGAAAAACAGCACAGTTAACATGAAAACTAACAAAATACATAGTTATACTGCTGAAACATTTAGTAAGATAAATTAAAATATCATAAGAAAGTTGATATTTTAATCGTGGATAAGTAAAAAGTGCGAGTGGCAGATGACAGATTCATCTTGTCTGGCATAAATATAAACATTACTCCTGTTCTCGGATTCAATGTAAATAAACGGGAAAGTGAAAACGAACAAAACTAAAAAAAATCAATGCAAAAATACACTACAAAAAAATGAAATTAATATAGAGTAGGCGTGAATAGTAAATATGCCAGCTAACAGAAATTTAAACAATTTTAATTTTTAAAGAAATATTAAAATCTTTACGAATTCACAGCCGCCATTGTTTTAAAACAAAGGTGTAATAAATTATAAAAACGCAAAATCTTAATTTTTGTGAATTCATAATGAAAAACTTATTTTAAACTTTCCAGAACAGTGCTTAAAATTTCTTTTAAAATATTAATGAGTTGAAATAACTAGTTTTGTTTATTTTCAAAACTCCTTCAAAATTTCCAATATTCCCCCAAATTACGGGTTTATTCCCAAAAATTCCCGAGTTTATTTCCATCCCTCGAAAACTGCGGTTTTTTTTTTTCAATTCTACAATCACTATCGATAAAATTAAAACTTGCTATTTCCTGGACAAAAACCAGTGATTCTCTGAGTACCTTGATATGTCAACGTAGAGCTATAAAATTCTAAAAAAGTATGCCTAAAAATTTTCAAAAAATACACCAACACAGAGCAAACATAACTCACAACTGAAAAGAACTATTTATTGCACTATTTTTGAAAACATTTAACGATAAGGCAGTTTGCGATAAAAAGGCTTAAATCACAAAAATGAAAACACTTTCGTAAAATATGCTAAATAAATAACAATATTTTAATGAATACTTTCTCGAAATGCTAATTTTTTAGGGTTCCGTACTTATATTAAAAATAAAAACCGAACCATTATAAGATCACTTCTGTGTCCGTTTGTCAGTCTGTATTTGCCGTTTTTCTCGCGAATTATGGGACGTGGAAAGTTCAAAAGTGGGGAAGTTGTAAAGCCTATTGCCCCACATATGTTCATATTATTAGCCATTTACAAATATGTTCAGGAAAAATTTAGGGGGCTAATTATTTACTTGAAAAAAAAGTTTTCTTTTTGTATATCATGCGGGTTATCTTTTGAAAGATCTCGTAATATCAAACTGAAAAATATATTTGTTTTAATATTAGGTATTATATTTTCGAAAATGTCGTCGAAAATGCGTTGGTAAAGTGTGTCTCCTACCCTCTGTTTCCGAATCTATTGAAACTAAAATTATGAGAAAATTAGGTGTAGAAGGGGTTTATTAATGAATAAATAGTAATTAATAAATTTAATGTAAGGAGACCTCTGAGCACGAGTTATACTCGTACTTGACCGATTTGACAAAACATCAGTGTATACTCACTATTTACGGACATTTTGTCCCCTCTCATGCTCTATTAAAATTGACAGAATTATAATGTTTTCATTTGGCAAACTCAATGTATTTTTTATACATTTGTATTAGTTCCCTTTTAATATTCGTGGTACCTGTTAGTTAAAGAAAAAAATACATTTAATATGAAATATCCGTTTTAGTTCAGAAAAATTGTAGAAATGTATCAAGCAGGGTGGTCGCTCTGCCAAGCCAAGCTTTAAAAATAACGCCACACAAACAACGCCAAGAACTGGACTAGACAGCTGCTGCTTACTTACAGAAACCAACTTCGCAATGTTAAACCGACAAAACATGCCAGATTAAAATATCAGATATCAAATAAAACAAGCGTCGCAGAAAAAAAACGAAAACTAGAAGAATCTAATGAAGAATTTCTTCAAATTAAGACCAAACAAATCTTCATAAGTGATTTATAAACAGAGATATAGATTTTTTTTAAATGTCGAGTTACTTAAAATGATAACTTTTTTTTTTCGTCAAACTTTTTTTTTCAAACAACCTACAGGCCTTAATATTGGACAGTATAAAAATAGGATTGCATTTTTGGACAAGTAATTACGTAATCTATGTGCTTTTATAAAATCCAGTGTAAAAAAAAATATTTTCTATCCTTAATTAGCAAAAAACTGTTAATTAACTTGGCGATTAAAAAATTATGCCAAAACAGAGATAAAACCCGCCAACGACCATGTACCATCTGTATTATAATAGCACAAATAGGTTACAGGTTATAACCACATCAAATTTCATCTGCAAGTCAGCCATTTTCTTCTAAAGATATTTAAAAAAAAGTAAAACTTCATAATTATAAGAACATGCATTTTATCAGACAATTAAATATGATTGCAAAGTGTGGCAGATGACTGTTTCCAACATGAATAAGTATGAAAAATTGCCAGTCAAGCATATCGATATTGGTGGCTCAGTCGCAGAGTGTCAACACGGTACGCATAATGTCACAGGTTCGAGTCCTGGCCTAGGTCAAATTTTCTCTCATATTAGTTTAGTGTATTTAATTGTCTGATAAAATGCGTGTTCTTATAATATTGTAAAATAAAGTAATCAGACGTAGTGTTTATGCTTTAAAAAATATTTTAAATATATAATTTGCGTTTTTAGAAAGTTTTTTAAAAATAAATTAGTTTTTGAGGGAAGATGTACCTTCTAAAATGTATACATTTAGAGTTATCGGCATTTAAAATTTCTTTCCAAACGTAAAAAATTATTTTGAAATGAATTAAATGTGATTCATTTATTTCTTAAAAAAAAAAGACAGGCATTTCGTTCGCAAGAACGTCATTTTCCTATAAATTAATCAAATCCAGTTGTTAAATTATTTTTGTTTTAGAAGTGAAGTTTCCATTTAAATTTATTGTAACAGTACAATGTTTAATTGAATAAAATAATGTAAATCTAAGAAATTGCTAAGAAATTCCAAACATGCACAGGGCAAAGCAAAATATAAATAAATAAATAAACAATAAATAAATAAATAGATAAATAAATAAATAAATAAATATAAATCAGCTTTCAGAAATTCTAAAATTTGTTCATATACCTTAATTACAAGCTAAAGGAGGGTTTATTTCTATATTATTCTATATATAATAGCAATTTCAGCAAATATATTAAATTCCAATGAACAAAATTAGGAAGTATAATAAGGCTATCTGTTTGAAACTTTACGATATTTTATAACACATAACATAAATTTTAATAATAAAGCCGTGTAAAAAATGATAGGGAGGGGTGGAGCGGGTTTTGCCTACACAAGGGGGTGGGCACTTATCTAAATTTTAACGATATCCGTCATGTCACATATCGTTACAAAGGGCTATGAGCACTCATTCATGTTATGCACCACTGGTGTCACCCCTATATTTTGCGACCCCCCCCCCGACACAACTCATGTGATATATTGTTCGAAAGGCCTGTGACCGCTTATTCATATTAGGTATCTTCGGGGTCCATCCTCCCACTTTCACCCCCCCCCCCCCTCAAAGGGGGCACTTTTCTAAATTTTGCCGACACCTCTCATGTGATATATCGTTGGAAAGGTCTGTGAACGCTTAATCATATTATGCAGGGGGAGGGGGGTATTTTCTAAATTTTGCACATACCCCTCATGTGATACATCGTTGGAAAGGTCTGTGACCGCTTAATCCTATTATGCATCTCCGGTGTTCATACCCCCAATTTGCCCCCCAAACGTGATTAGCTTTCAGCACCAGGGGGCGCTTTCCTATCTCTGTTTCTATGGGTCGGATCACGACGGGGTATGTCTTATTCGACTCGACATCGATAGAGATTTCAGATTTTAATTCGTTTTTTCAGCACCAGGGGGCACTTTCCTATCTCTGGTTCTATGGGCTAGATCACGACAGGGTATAGCTCATTCAACTCGACATCTATAGCCTTGACATCTATAGCCTTGACGATTTCAGTGCCCGAGGTTCATATAGAACAGATTGCGCTACTTGGTGGTGGAAGATGGAACTTGAGTATGCGCAGCATGACTGCATACGGTGCCGAAGGCTGCGGGCAGAGCTGGGCAAAATACATCGTAAAACCATTTTCGATACAAAATACAAAATACATCGGTTTTAGAACCTAAAATACAAAATACAAAATACTTTTCAAATTTGAAAATTTCGAAATACAAAATACATGTATTTTCAGAATACATTCACAATACAAAATACATTAATTTTAATTTTAATTATTGTTGCATTATCTTGCACTACGCAAAAATGTTTAGCTGCAATGTCATGGTATAAATAAAAATAATGGTATAAATTTTAAAAAAGGGTATTGTTAATGTACTCCTATGGGATTTATTTCTCAGTTTCTCAATTACTGCTGTAACTGTTTGAGTTTTGACGGTATTTCACTGGTCTTTTTATATGAGTTGCCCTATAGTATTGACTATCAAATCATGACAAAAAATCTTTGCTGTAATTTGCGCATGCGCAATTAAAATTTATTTTATAAAAATACCTATATCTCATCAAATATTCAATATATTAATATTTTAATCACAGTATACTATTTCTACGACTTTTTGTCAAGTTTTTGGAAAGCGGTGTTAAATTTGGCTAAAAATTCTGCATGCTATAAAAAAATATTTTTGAAGTTTTCACAGAAACGTTAACATCTTCACGAATATATATGCTATGCTTACACAAATGGACACAAATGTTGAACAGGACCTGAATAGTCATTTGCTACAGTGACAGACCATTTTTACCATTTTCTATCACTTGTATGATCGAAAATATTATTTTATTATTAAAAGTATTATTACTCCCTAATTATCCTCGCGACAAAATCTTCACTGAAAAACATGAAGTCACACATGTCCTTTACATCCTAAAAGTTCAAGGGCATTCCGGGCATTTCTTCACGAGTTTCAGTAAGATATTCGACGAAACGCCTGTAATTGGTCACTACCACTTAATTTCTGAACACCAGTGTACTATTCTTCAAAAAGTATAAATTTAAAAGGTACTTCTCTATTATCCCGTCGACCTCTTTTCATAATAAAAAATTATCGCCAAACTGTTGGATTAAACGTAAAAAATGTAGTCCCATTTACTGGATGTCAGAAGCATTATACATGTTTGTTTTGTCATCAAGTGGTTTTTATTTCGATATTTGCGTGTATTTTTCATTATGTTTTACTGATTTATTAGTTATTTTATTAATTAAAATAACAATTGAGTCCTTAAATTTTTATATTTTATTTATGTATTTATTTTGATATTCCAATGGCAACGTTCTCTCGTTTATTTAGCGTTATAGTTTGGCGATATTTTTTTGTTATGAAAAGTGGTCGACGGGATAATAGAGATGTACCATTTAAAATGATAATTGTCGAATAAGGGCGTTTTAAATAATATAAATTTTATGCAAAAATTGTTGGACCGGCACAAATTTTACTGATTTTTGCACGGGCCAGGCCGTGTCAAGGATTTTTGTACGATCTGGGTCGAGACCAGGCCTGAAAATGTCTTCCAATCTAGACTTCTAGGAATAATGTCCAAGTATGGCTCGTTCCGGAAAAAAAGTAATCTGATCCGGCCCATTCGGATTCTGCCGGAAAAGTAAAGCCCATGTCTGGTCCGGTCCGAAAAGAGTGATGACCAGGCTCGACCTGAAAATAGTGATTTGTTCTTACAGCAATTATCACAAAAAAATATTATTTTGAAATATTTCGAGTATACTTATATTTATATCTATCGCGTAGCGGGATGTATCACAATTAATTAATTTCCTTTCATTAGGAGTTCTCAAGTATGTATTATTCTTCTTTTCACAAGTCTATGCAATAACTAACCGCATTACTCTCCTAACATACTTTGAAAATGCAATACTCTGTAAAACACCGGACGATCCTAATTTGTGTATCGCACGACAATATTTTATAATTCACATAACAACATTAAGAAATATAAAGCATTCAGCAAAAATGTTTCGGCAGAAGATAAAAATCCTTATCGTACCAAATTTGAAAAAAAGAAATGCTTATACTAACTTACAGAAACGAATCCAAAGACTAAACAAAACAGACAAGCGTGCATTTTCCTGTTGTGAATCAGTAATTTGCGGTTTAAACACAAGTTGTGGTTTAAATTAGCTTCAAGTCTGGTACGAACAGTTTGAAATATCGAGAAATGTATTTTGAGTATTTTGAAAATACAAAATACATTGAAAAATCACTTCAAAATACATTACCAAAATACCTTAGTTTTATCAGTTTAAAATACAAAATACAAAATACAAATGTATTTTGAAAATGTATGTCAAATAGTCGGGGACCCGTGTCGGAGGTTCGTTTGGTTAGAGGTTTATACTATTCGATGTGCAAATTAAGGGATTTTCCGGTGCCGAAGGCAGCGGGGAACCAGGTCGGAGGTTCGTTCGGTTCGAGGTTTATTTCATTCGAGATTTTACAACATTCGAAGCCCCAATGTAAATTAGGGGCTCGCTTGCGGGTGAAGCCAGCTAGTGCTAATAATAAAAGAGCGTGATATCACGTTTGATTTCAAATGCAGCGCTGACACGCTATGTACGTATTCCATTTTTATTCATTTCATGGATAAGTTAGTGATATTTTTAACGGAGGATAACAAGTATTATAACAAGCCACATTTAGTATGTTGTTTTTGAGTGTGTAATTAGTTTAATTGAAAAATCTACTGGTATTTCTAGTTAACCCTTTAAACAATGACTGAAAGTACAACGTAATTTTAAATTATTTCTCATGTTTAGATTATTTAAATTATGTTTAATATATTTTTAAAAAAAAGAAATGATATCTACAAAAACAACTTTTCAAAAGTAAAAAAAAAAAAAAAAAAAAATGTGTCTAAAAAATGGTGTGATATCAAATTTCCAATTGAAATTATTAATTACTCTAAAAAATAAATCATAAGATGAATCTTTAAGATAAGTCATCATTATCTTAAGACACAATTTTCAGAGCATACAAGTCTATAAATGAAACGCTTAAAATATTTGCTTAAATAACAATTTTGAACTTCGGATTTTGGTGCTTAGAATTTTGTGAATAATATGCAAAGATGGCCGCCAAGCCCATCATGCATAATTTGAAAAAAATTGAATTTTCAGAAACTCGCTAGGATGTATTTAGTACAGGAGAAAACGATTTCTATTAACATATACGTAGGCACTCGACTTATATATATGATAAATTATTTAATGGAAAAAAGTTAAATAAGTAATATAATAGCTTGGAAATTTGATATCACACCATTTTTTAGCCACTTTTTTTTTTTTTTTTTTTTTTTTTTTTACTTTTGAAAAGTTGTTTTTGTAGATTTTAAATTACTTGACAAGTGAATTGCAACTGTTAGATATCTTTAATCGCTTATAATAGTCTTTAATGAATTCTTAACTTCATATAAACACATAAACAGTGTACTTAAATCCTACCTGAAATTGTAATTGAGTAATATTTTGTAAAATATAATATATAATAAATAAAATGAACATAACATAAAATGCATTTAATAAAGTGTTGATCCAGATTAATTGACACAAACGCTCATGATTAAAACAAAAGAAAATTTATTCTACTTAGGTTCATATAGAGACAAATACATCATCATTTTATTGATTTCATCTTTATTTGAAATATAACTTTATTCTATATGACAAATGAAAAATAATATTTGACAGAAAAGTAATAAAGTAATGTGTCAATAGATAATCGCTTGACCTTTTTTTTATATTTACAGAAATATTAGAGATAAAAGGAAATGAAAGAAAAATACTTAATGTGAAATATCATACAAAATATAATAAAAGCTAAAAATAGTAACTGCATTATTGAAGAAATGGACTTGAAGGTATAAAGATATTTTATCTATTAGAAAACATTTCACAATGAATCATTAATATAATGAAATTTCATAAATTTAACTGAATTATGTATTAAAAGTGTATTCAATTGGATCTGGTATAAAAAGTAGTACATTGTAGGCAATGCCATTTTTTATGTAATAATTATATTAAATCAAATTAAATAGAGAAGTTAAATATATAAAAAGACACTATACAAAGACAATGTATAAAGAGCATACAGTGCCTTTTTTATTCATTTAACATGGAATTACAGAAATCAATGTATAAAAGTATTAGCTCATAATGAAACAAAATATCTAAATTTCAAATCCAAAAGTGGATTGAGATATTTAAATTTATGTATATATACAGTTTTATTAAGAATGTTAAGTATAAAAGTGAAAGATTTTTAAAAATTGAAAATGAGATACTGATATAAAGTTCATTATAAGAACATATTGATATGCAGTTCATCATAAGAACATGACGTATATTCCATAATCGGGACCACTGCTAATGTTGGCGTTAAACTTGTGCGATTCCGGCAACAATTCTGAAATAAATGTATGATATTTACAAGAATGACTACAGCAATTAAATTAAATACACGTAATTATACACTGACCAAAATATGTTAGATGGTTGTGCGGACCTAATTTTGAATCTTAGTGTAAGCATAGGATACCAATACGTTTTAATTGGTGATAGAAGTCAATTATTAATAAAGTGGCAAGTTTAGTTTGAAGAAATTCTAAAAATATATTCTGAGTTACAGCTATAAGGAAAAGAAGGCGAATTTTGCAGAATAAGAACACCACCTTTTCGATGAGATACACATATCCTAATGCGCACCAACATATGTCAAGGACTAAACTAAATGAAGTTTGAGGAAATTTTATCCTGCTAATGCCGAGATATAAATTTCTTGGAAATCGTAGAAAAGACAGAAAACAGAACCAGTTAATGATCGATACACACTAAAACTTAAATATGCATGGATTTGTGTCAAGGACACTTTTTGTTGTTTAAAATACTGCATGTTATCGGTATCAACGTATGATGTATCATGTATTGGATCATGGTAGGTTGTTTTAATTAAAACATAAGTACGAAGTTTTTTTCATAATTCATTGCATGGATGTGGATACATATCTATCTCAGAAATCGTTGAAAATCAAAGAATACTAGTGCCATCCTTTGGGATATATACACCAAAATGTAATATGCAGTAATATATGCAAAAATAAATCTGGATAATAAGTTTATTGAAATTCGATACCTGAAATTCGATACGAGATTCGATCGAATAGTATGACTCTGAAACTTGAATAAAACGCACACTTTGTATAACACATGCATTTTCAAAAGTAACCATATCTTATTTAGGACATTCAAAAACATGTAAATTCATTACAAATGAAATCGAAAGAATTTTATGAATAAAATACTGTCATATTATACATATAGACAAAAAACCATATAAAATAGTCAAAAACTTTTCTTAATAGGCAGATTTTATATTCACGGAATAGTGCATAAAAATAAAATGCATTTCATTTTTTAAAATTTCTACTTACACTAATATTATTGCCATTATTAATCTTGAATACTCACATTTATCCTCACTTACATACTTGCATGCAAATATATAAAAAAAATCTTGAAATGTACTGTATGTTTTTAACATTACAACAAAATAACAAAATGCTTATTTTGTAGAATACTTAAGTATTTTGTTATTTTGTAGATTTTTTTTTTTTTAACATACCCATCAAACTGTATAACAGCTATTAAAATTATTAGTCAGTTTTTTTAGTATTGTTCCTCGTTTTAGAGCTAACTGTCCCTAAAGCAGATAATTCAGCGCGGTCTTAAAATTTTCTCAAGCTAACATTATAATTGTCTAACAACAGCAACTTTTTTTTCAGGTCTCAATACTTAAACATAATAAAAAGGAAAATTGTGTGAAGTTTCTTGATACATCCTTCAATTTTTATTTTGAGATAATGTCATGCGATCAAACGGTGACGTTTATTCTAAAACAATGAAGGATACAAAACATATACCTTATTTCGCACATTAATTACTTACAAGGTTAAAGTAAATAGCTGCTTCATATTCTTGTTATTCCATTTTAAAAACAGTTGAGTTTTATAAAATCCTAAAGTTCATTTACTTTATTTCTCTATTTGAAAAGCAGTCGATGTTAATAAAAGTTATCATATCTTGTAACGGCATATTTAGCTACTTGATCTGATACAAATTTTATACATTTAAACTTACAGATTAAAATTTATAATTTTTTTTTGTTCATAATAATTTGTATAGTTTTTACACTTTATATAATAAGTGTATTGGAACGTAAATACAAATAAATAAAATCTTACTAGATGGAACCCGTCAAAACGTGACGGAAAAAAATACTATAACAATATCAGTAAAATAAGCTTCTTTATTATTTAAGTAGGGCTTCGTATGAAACAGTCTTTCAAATATTTTATTTTAAAAAATCCCCCCCCCCCCCAGTGAAATGCTATTTCCAATGCAAACTCCAAATGAACACTCCGTAAACAGATGTGTAATGCAAATCCGTATGACATTACCACCATATTCCACACGACAAAAAAAAAAAAAAAATGTCATGGACCTATAAAGTATCATACAAATAGTCCTATCATAAAGTATCATATAAATTTCCTACTTTCATCTCATATTCAGTAAATAAAAGAACATAGTATAAGCACCCCCCCCCTGTGATAATGCAATCGAATGAGCTCCTATGCGCATATGTATTGCATCTGCCCAACGGCACCGTTGAAATTCGACGTTAAAAAAAGTTTTAAAATGTTTAAAATAAAAAGTTTTAAAATGTCCTCTTTAATCATTGTTCGTTTCAAATCCATATCTTCTAAAACCCATCCATTGTTTTAAGCTAATCAATTTTTATGTAAAAATGAAGAATTTTTGTTAAAAATAATAAATTAATATGCAGATGGGGGAGAATTTTAATGTTTTCAATTGTAATTTATTTGTATGGTTTCTTCTATCCTTTTACATAATCAGGATGATTATTCCTTTTCCATCACAATCGGTCTCTTATACAGTTAAATATCCAATTTATCTTTAAAAAAAATAATAAATAACAGTTCCTAGCATATTCTGATTCAACATATACATCAACGAATCCAACATATCAATTTTATGTTAATCATAAACTAAATATATATATATTTTTCTTTTGACAGAATTTATATTAGCGCCAAAATACTCTATCTTATGGATAATCTGATCTTATGATTTATCAGGTTTTTATTATTTTTTTTTTCACTTTTCATGAAGGTTAGGAATACCTATTTTCAATTGTTGCAACTTTCCCAGGGGCTATTTTACATTATTAAAACAAACGGATGGTCATTGTTGAGATAGAATTGAAAAATATTTCATGCTTGAAAATTATTTAAAAAGTCGTTAAATTAAGCGGCAGATTTCAAATAAATTTCAATCGAAAGCTAAATTTTTTTTCTAATTGAGGATGTAAGAATTGAAATTGTAAAATGTAGTAAAAAAATTAAATTTTTAGTATTTAGAAGTGATGTAAGCGCGATGAAAACTAAAGCGATAGTGCCGTTTGTTGTCACAACCGTTATACATTTCTAAATATTGCCACTGTGTTTTTGTTGGCGTCCAAAAGTAGACTACCATTTTTGACATCGAAAGAAAAATTCACAGTGAAAGAAATAAGACTTTGCTGCTAATAAGGAACTGTTAAATGAACTTATAACAAACCTATCAAAATAATTCCTATAAAATATTAGCCTTACATTGTTTATTCTAGCTAAAAATGCAATCATTATTTCAAGTTGTTTTTTTTTCCTGAAATTCTTTACTTTTGTGAATTTTTTTATTAAAAAAGGAAATCTTAATAATTTAAATCCTATAATTTAAAAAAAGTAATTGGTAACATGTAATCAAGGTATGCAATCAAGATGAAGCAACCAATAAAGGCTCCAGTTCTAATCTTTAAAATTAAAAATTGAAATATCAGTTAATATTACGCCATGTTGACACAATCATATAATTTTTTCTTTTTAGTTTTATCAATGTTAAAATGCATTTCAAGCTAAGCATAACGTCATTTTCACCGGTACAAACTTTTCACACGTACATTTATGCTTAAGCACCATGCATACAAATAAAAATATATTTTGCATTTAATTGTAATGAAAAAATGGCATCAACAAAGTTATAATGCTTAATGATAAAATGAACCCAATGGACAATATTTCCGTGACGTCACAGTAAATATGAATTTTTATTTGCTTATAAAACACGCGGATAAATATTTTTACCGAAATACTTAAACAGTTTAACTATATTTTAACTTACAAATTAAAAAATTCGGCCTAAAAGTCACGTGCTTTTAATATTTAATATTTATTTTTTTATGCTCGCAATCATTGAGTTCAGAAAATAAACTCTGTACGTCGCAACAGTGGGCGTTAATCCGATTTCCGACTTTATGACGTCATAAGCAGAAGTAAAATTTTAATTTAAGATTACGGCTAATTAATTAAATTTTCGAATAAACGAATGTACGATAACAAATCTGTGACCAAATATCTTTCATTTAAAAAAAGAATGATGTAATTTGATGTAGTAGTTTGTTCTCACGGATTGTCGAAACAAAACGCTTAGCGTTTTAAATATATAGATAACTTACACATATTGAAATCACATTTCTAAATGTGCCACTAAATATGTAAGTATTTTTTGTGAGTATTTGAGTATTCTAATTTTGAAATTTATTTTATATTAAAAACAATGTGAATTCTTAGTTTTGATTTCTTTAACTTAAAAAAAAATTAAATCATAATTAACGTATACACCGCAATTTTTGGCGTATAGTCCATTGATCCAACAAACCAGTGTTTCCTTTACATACGTGCAGTACATGTCCAGAAGAGAAAATTTGAAAAGTTTATATGCTTGATTCAAGAATTAGACCGTATTCCACAATTAACCCATATTTTAAAAGTTACAATGTAACGATGTATTTTTTCTTATGCTGATTATTCTTGCCACAGACTTGTAAACATATGCCATTAGATTAATTTTATAATTACACAATAATATTTTTTTTATTCACAACCTATGTTTTCAAAAGCATTTTCACACTGAAACAATAAACTATATGGAATAAACATATATTATAAATTATATAATTCGAAAAAAGTAATGTTAGGTTTTATAAAATAAAAAAGTAATTTATACTCAAACTACCTCACTACGGAAAAATTACCCCAAGAAGAGACATTTAAATATAAATTTATGACTATGCTCCTTTTTTTTTTCATTCTCTGAACACTGTAACAAATGCGGTCTTCATATCTAAAGCTTTCACGTTTCTTTTATTATCAATGCCAGAATTTGATAATGTATTTTTAACGTTGATTGTGTTGCATATCTTTTATACACGTATAATTTCGGTATTAAAAGTAGAATTTCTTATTAGGTAACATTTAAAAATTCTCTGAGCCAATGACGTTTAAAAAAATTCCCAGACAGCTCTTCACAATTTTAAAGCATTAAAATCTATGTAAGAGATCTCTTACTTATTTTTCAATGAAAATTGTGTTACTGCCTATAAATATATCAATTTAAATAATTGATAATAACTAGTTTAAGAAGAGTGCAAAGCTCTTATTCTGAGAATTAAATTACAACACTAAGTAAATTAGTAAGTAACTGAAAAAAAATTATATTTTTCTTGCTTTTCTCAATTAATATATTTGTTAATTTAACTTATACCATAAAGATGTGTGTTTAATTAATTAAGCATCTTCTTTTCTGTTCTCCAAGATAGCAATCGGTAATGTATAAATGCAAATATATGAGTTTATTTTTTAAATGAAATAAGAGATACTGTACTGGCTAATTATTATACATTATGATATAAAATAGAGATTATTCCTATTTCTGCTTATTGTACATTTCTAAGACAGATAAAAAGGTATTTATAGGAAAAGGCCACAATACTAAAAACAGAGTGTATTCCCCATTACAAATTCGCTCTTTTAATTACCTAAAAAATTTCAAAAAATTATTTTAGGAACATTTTGTAGAAAATATTATATTCTCATAATAAAGTGTTTTCTCATCTTATTTTAAAAAAAAAAACGATAACTCTTTGAACTTTATTCTTTAATTTAAAAGTTTATTAAAAACCATTCTGAAATGAACAATCACGTACTTAAATAGTTTCGAGAAAAATTTTAAAAATGCATCGTTGTTAATTTTAAAATCATGTAATTTTTTTTTTTTTAACTTCTGTTTCAAGACTTTTAATGGCTTTAATCTCATAGCAGTATTGTTTCTCACAAAATCAAGAACTTTTCCTCCCGGTATTTCGTATTAAGGAATCGATGGTAATGTACCATTCGGGAATATATCGCTAAGCTGTTTCATTACCTGGATTAATGAAAGTCATTTATTCTGCTAAAAACGACAGTTCTGGATCGGTTGTTGGTGTTTTCTTTGTCACACAATTGCTAATCTAACTGTTATTGCTTAAACATAAAAAAAAAATATTTTCTTTCTGTGCAAAAGGTAACAAGTTTTGAGTTTTCTTAAATATACTTTTTTTCTATCTTTTAATCTAATTAGGAGATTTTTTGTACAGATTTATGTCTCTGACAAATAAAAACAACTTTATGTTTACATTTGTAAAATTCATCCTACATTATTATTTTTAATCTGAACTAATAAAAAGAATTTATTCATCTTAAAACGAACGTTATTGAGCTGTTGTTGGTGTCTTCTTTGTCACACAATTGCTAATATAACTTTTATTGCTTAAACTTAAAAATATATTTTCTTTGCGCGTGCAAGAATAACAATTTTTTAGTTTTCTTAAATATACTTTTTTTCTATCTTTTAAACTGTTTAGGAGATTTTCATTACATACACTGCTGGCCATCCAAAATAAAACACCATGAAGGAATGCAAATAACAGAATGATATTTATTGGGCAAATACATTATAATGGAAAGGACAAGTGATTATATTTTCAGAAAATTTGGATTTATAGATCCTGAGAAAACACTACCCAAAGCAGCCACCTCTGGCCCCAGTAACAGCATTTATCTGCCTAGCCATGTAGTCGAACAAAGATTGGATGTCATGTACAGGTACATAAGTCCATGCAGCTTCAACACTATGCCACAGTTCATCAACCGTAGTAACGGGCGAGTGGTGGCGGTCCAGTCTCTCAAAAGTCATTGACATGACAATTTCAGTTGGTGAGAAATCGGGAGAACGTACCGGCCAGGGCAACAGTCGAACATATTCTGTATCAAGGAAGGTCAGGATAGTACGAGTAACATGCGGTCATGCATTGCTCTGCTAAAAAAAAGAGTTGCGGAGGCATCGAAGATAAGGCAGAACCACGGGCCGTAACACATGAGAAATGTAACGGCTGCTGTTGAAATTGCCAGTAATGCGAACAAGAGATTACCGAGACGTGTATCCAATTGCGCTTCATACCGTCACTCCAGATGATATGACAATATGATGATTCAAATACATGCTGGCAATGTGCGTTTTCCACGATGCCGCCAAACATGGATGCTGGCATCTGTTACGGCCCGTGGTTCTGCCTTATCTTCCATGCATCCGCAACTCTACGTTTTAGCAGGACAATGCGCGATCGAATGTTGCTCGTACTATCATGACCTTCCTTGATACAAAACATGTTCGACTGTTGCCCTGGCCGGTACGTTCTCCTGATTTCTCACCAATTGAAAATGTCCTGTCAATGGCTTCTGAGCAACTGGCCCGCCACCACTCACCCTTCACTTTGGTTGATAAACTGTGGCATAGTGTTAAAGCTGCATGGACTGATGTACCCGTACATGACATCCAATCTCAATTCGACTCCATGGCTAGGCTGATAAATGCTGTTATTGCGGCCAGGGGTGGCTGCTTTGGGTAGTGTTTTTTTCAAGATCTATACCTCCAAATTTTCTGAAAATGTAATCACTTGCCCTTCCCATTTTAATGTATTTGTCCAATAAATATCATTCTGTTATTTGCATTCCTTCAAGGTGTTGCATTTTGGATGGCCAGCAGTGTATTTATGTCCGAGATGATAAAGGAAGTACTTAATGCTTAAATTTCTAAAATTCCGTCTTAATTACTGTTTTTAATCAGATATAATAAATGTAATTTATTCTTCTAAAAACGACAGTTTTTTAACGGTTGAATGCGGCACTTATCTGACAATTTTATTAGTATTATTTGTATCCCGTTAAACATTATAGCGTAACATGTTTGTTTGCGGGTTATAGTAAAGATTTATAAGTTCATTTTTGTATATTTTGAACTATTATATAGATTATTTTTTTATATGATATTTTTGTGAAATAAAAATAGGGAATAAATTAGATGTATTTAAGTATAATTATGGATTTTAGCATATTTATATTTAAAATTCCTTTAAAATGTACACAATTAAATTAGTTCGAATTATAATTCAATTTAACTTTTTTTTTTAATTTACTGTGAATGTCAAAGGATAGAGTTATATATACATATCTATTTGCATTTTCAAAATTTAAAATTCGTGTAGGTACTTCTTCGATAATAATTCTAATGAATAGGGTATTTTTATGATTTCAAATTGCACAAAATGTAATAAATGGAAATTATCATTAAATGAGAGATATTCTTTCAAAATCAGATAACTTACAGGCATACAAGTTACAGTTGTTTATTGAAAAGGAAAACGAATTTGTGCTACCTTACACAACTGTCAAACGACAATCATCTCTTAAACGTTATGGAACAATAGCGATAAAGTTTTCTGTGTAATATAATGGCAAACATTTTCTAGCTGATGAAATCTGGTTCATTTATAACACTTTCGAACAAAGACTTCCAAACGCTGCCGATACAAAGACTTCCAAAATCATTGAAATCTTTGGGAGATCAAGTCCGCTATACGTGGGCCTCCGCAATGGCACTGTTTTTCTCTTTTTACATTTTCTTATTTTTGGGGAAAAAAACAGCACGATCCCGGAGGCCCTGGCTATACCCTATAAAATAGTTCAATATAACGTGATTTATTGTTTGATTGGTATTATCCGAATGAAAATTATTGGGTCTATATTGGCTTTATTTGTAATGAATCATTTGAATGTCATTGTTACAGTATTATTGGCATTGAAAGTAGCCGCAATTAAATGCCAATATATCATACATTTGTTTTGCTCTGACATTTTTGAAAATGAAATAGGAGATAATTATTACTAAACTTTTGGCAAAATTTACAATGTGATAATACAATCATACTCAGGTAATATTTCATCATTACCAATGTTGGTCAAGATATATCCAACATTTGTTAAGGTTTAGCAAAATGAATTACCCGATTATTTCGATACTTCGGTACGAATATACTTACGGTAGGATACTTTGTATCCTACCGTTTTGAGGCACTAAAAAACCAATGGGCCATTTTGTGTCACCTGTAGTCAAGCTAATTGTATCTAAAAAACGGTTCAAAAATTTTTGACTAAATTTTGTATCCTACCATTTTTAGGCACCCGCAGACTACTGGGCTGGATCACATGATCGAGAACTTTTGATCAGTGGGTCATTTTAGGTTTCAACGAGTGTCAAGTTAATTTTATCTAAAAAACGGTTATAAGGATTTTGATTAAATTTTGTATCCTACGAGTTTCGGGCACCAGAAAATCATTGGGCTAGGTCACATGGCCGAGAAAATTAGATTAGTGGGTCATTGTGGGTCAAGCTCATTTTATCTAAAAAACGGCTCAGACAATTTAGACTAAATTTTGCATCCTATGGTTTTCGGACACAAGTAGACTGTTGGGCTAGGTCACATGTTCGTGAAATTCTATTAGTGGGTAATTTTGGTTATGGGTCATTATGGGTCAAGCTATTTTTTTCTTAAAAAGGGCTCAGAGAATTTGAAATAAATTTACTATCGTACAGTTTTAGGGAAAGAGAAGAATATTGGTCTAGGTCACATGTTCGAGAAATTTCTATTCGTGGGTCATTTTGGTCATGTATCATCAAGCTATTTTTATCTTAAAACGGCTCAGACGATTTGAACTAAATTTTGTATCCCAAGGTTTTTGGACACGAGAAAATCATTGGGCTGGGTCCCATGCTCGAGAAAATCCGATTAGCGGGTCATTTTTGGGTAACTGTGGGTCAAGATAATTTTATCTAAAAAAGGGCTCAGACTATTTTGTCTAAATTTGATATCTAAATTTGATATGGGCTTGGTCACATATTCGAGAAAATTTCATTAGTGAGTCATTTTGATCATGTGAAAGATATTTGAACTCAAATAAAATTTTGACCGAGTATAGAACGGTCCTCCCTGCTCGTTATGTATACATGCAAAATTGTCAATCTTATTTTATACTTCGGTGAAATGTTTGAAAGAGAGAACTAGAATTTGTGTAAATACAGCATTTTCCCTGGTCGAGCACTAGTTTTCTAACCGTGACTTGTAAAATAGAAAATCGCTTGGTAAATGAGTTGATTTGCATTGCCAAAAGCATTTTTCATGACTTTTTTTAAAATTTAAAATAAAATTTTTCGCATTCAAAATGGAAGCACTTTGTACTTTTTCTTTTTTTAAATGTAGGCATGTATTCGAAAAACAACTTTAAAAATTAAGTAAAAAATATATGGAGTAATCTAACAAATTTGAATAGAATGTGTTGTTTATAGGATTTTTAAGACAACTTTAAAGTATTCATTAAGACAAACGTGTTTAAGGTAAAGCCAGGAGAGATGGCGCGGTCGGAGTGATTGCGCACATAGAGGTTCGGGGCGAAGGAGTAGAGTGAGAGCTCAGCGACTCCAGATACTTGTACAACAACAGTAGTGGAGTGTCTACTTGAAAGTGCACGTTGATTGCTTTGAGCGTCTAAGATAAAGTATTGCTATTTTGCTTTGTTTTCCCAAAGTAAGTGCTTGAATTTTCATAGCTATTCATCAGAATTTCTATACAATGTCAATAGTACAAAATATTTTAAACTTAAACTATTTCTCATAAGCTACTAATCTGGACTAACAATGTGAACATCAACGGCTCGTTTTAGTAGCGGCCATGTTTAAATAAAAGGCAGCGCAATCTCTCCTACCGAAATGGGAGAGTTTGCGCATCTGCTACTTAGCAGAGATGGCGCATTGTCCCCATTAGTTTATATGCTAGGAAAGATTACGCAGCTTATTGGAAAATGAAAAATGAAAATGGACTAATTTTAAGTTAAACTTGTTATTAAGTTACATAATTTTATTTTGTAATCTTATCTGGACTTGCTTTTTCTGATTCTTTAATTTTTTTAACTGTAATTAAAAAATTTTAATCGTTTTAAAAATTATATCCTTTTTCTGATTCTTTACACCTTAGGTTGAAATATTCCCTCCCAATACATTAAAATTTGTTCACGAAAACATTACAGCAATGTCATTTAAGTGTAATTATTATAGATAATAAATTAATTGTGGTTATTATTAGTAACAATCTCTCCCACCCATGTGCGCAATCACACCAACCCAGTAAGGAGAGATTGCGCAAGATAACTTTCTTGGTTTTATTACAAATGTTCTATTAAATTGCAACATAAAAACAAAATAGCAATGGAAATGCATAAAAATCAAATGAAGTAAAAATTATTCATGGATAGTTTAGCAAAAAATTAATATTTAGATTTTTTATTGCTATTCTTTTGAATTGCGCGCAGACTATCCTAGCTTTAGAAATAAATTTCCTAAGATATTTTAATGAGATTAATTACAACCAAATGCTAATATTTATTTATAATATTTAAACAATTTTGTAAAACGTTAATATTTATAAAACAATCTACAAGATTGATTTACTTTTTTGTTGGTGCACTTTCTAAGCAATCCCACTTATTTCATTTTATATTTCTTCTTAAAAAAAAAAAAAAAAAAAAAAAAAAAAAAAAAAAAAAAAAAACTAAAACTGATTATAATATATTTTTATTCTTAAAGAAACAAACAGAAAAATCATCTTCTTTAATATTTTTTCGATTCAAATTAAATCACATTTAAAGATTATTCTGCCATAAAAAAAGAGCACTCGCTATCTTATTAAAATTTATTGACATTTCACATCTGTGTTTTTTTATTTCCTCATAATTAAATATTATGTTACACATTTTATACTACAAAAGTGATTAAAATCCCTCAGTAAATTTGAGTGTTCTTTAGAAATAAATTTGATAGATTATTTTTTATAAAAATTAGTCAATTAAATTTAAGTTAAAAAAAACACGTTTAATTTCAAAATATATAATTTTATTTACAATAGCAATTGTGTAAGAAATTGTAAAGATGAAATTAACTGTTAGAGATCATTTTTTGAATTCTTTTTTTTATTATTTACTTATTGAAATGCAAAAATATTAAATATTCAAATATTTTTTTCGAAGCGCTTAGATTTTCTTTTCAAATTTAGAAATTGATTTTAGGTAGGGTATTGATTTTGTCTTCTCCGTATTTTTTATATGAATTGTGATTGCAGGTACATTTGTGTGTGCCATATTGTGTGCAGGTACAAAGTAATTCTTTGTTCCTGCCGAGTAACATGGAGTTTTTTAGCGGACAGCTGCATATTCTTTCTTTCTGAGTAGGGATTCGTTCTGCATAACTTTTCTTTCTATGAAACTAAAAATAAAGATTTCATTACAATGTTTTAGTAGTTTTACATAGATAATGCGTGTTACATTATGTTGATTTATTTCTAATTGGTATTTTTTGGTGACGCATGTAAAATAACATTAAACGGAGAGAAAAAAAATCGTATAAAGTAGTAATAAGAAAGAAAAACGATGTGTTAAGCTGATATTATGAAACATTTGCCAGCACATCCAAAATACTGTAGCGTAACCTCTCCGCTTAAAATGATGAAATAATATATCCTACTAAACAATATTTCAGAAATTATCTTTCTCAGACGGAAAAGTACTCGGATTCTTTGGTGCATCCCTGTACATGATCTTTAGATCTGAATATACACTACATAGTGTGCTAAAAATTTGCTTAGTTACAAAACGCATAAACCAGTTGAAAATTCACATTCAGCAATTTCCACCAGCTGATGGAAATGGGCTTTTAAAAACTATGTGTAGTCTTCCATATTATCTGCCGATTTGTATACTCGCCTCATATTTAACAATAATTTAATCAGGAAACAAAGTATGACACAACTTAAAACGAACATTCGGAAATTATCCTACACAGATGGCAATGTGTCCAGTTTCCTCTTTAGCCCTGTATACGAATTTATTTATATTCTACAAGCATCTCTTAATATTCTAAATATAATTCAGCTGTAAAATGCATGAACCAATTTTAAAACAAAATTAAGCAATTCACATTCATACATATTAATGCTTAAGAATTTTTTATGTCGCCCAGTATATGATGTACAAAATTCAAACACAAGATGGTCTTTGCAAAAAAATATTAAAACATAAAAAGACATACTTCAAGTGAAACACATCCGTCTAAATGGAAGGATAACTGCTGAACACGTCATAAACAATAAGCATAGTGTAATGCGCTTCAATAATGTATATAAATTTCATTATGTTTATAATAGTATAATACCATTTATAAGCTGAATATAATCTTCGAAATAGATCATTATGTAACCAAATTCTTTTGTGTGATAATGTAAAGGCGTTTTCAATGCTTTGTACTCCATATATTCTACAGAAAGCATGTTTTAGTACATGTCAGAAAGGCATATATGTAGTATAATTTTATTAGTTTTTAAATAGTGTGAAACCATTAAAATTCTCCGCAAACGATTTTTCCCTATATGCCGTAACGTAAAGTTATTATTTGAATGTCTTGGTAAATGAACTATTACTGCTACACACTCCATTTTCAATAGAGAACATGCCATAGTAAACATTCATAACATATATAAAATACAATGGCAATTTGAGTATATTTTGAGATTTATAGTACGGATAGATTGCAGACAAAAAGCCAGGTAAGTCTTAAACACTTATATATAAGTTTATTACCCTAGATAGAGTTAGTCTCACGACACTTTATCTGTTAGAAATGCCCTGGGAAGTGACATAAATATTACGTACGGTATTAAAAAGTTCACTTTGTTATGTTACCTAAACATCCATAACATATCCATAACATATATCAAATACAACGGCAATTTTAGTATATTTACGAGATTTAGAGAAGGGATAGATTGCAGACAGAAAGCCTGGTAAGTCTTAAACACTTTATATATATATATATACGTTTGTTACCTCATATTTGTGTTAGTCTTAAGACGCTTTATTTGCTAGAAATGTTCTTGGAATTGACATAAATACTACGTACGGCATTAAAAAGTTCACTGTCTTATGTTACCTAAACATCCATAACATAATATAACATATATGAAATATAATAGCAATTTAAGTATATTTATGAGATTTAGAATACGGGCAGATTGCAGACAGAAAGCCAAAGTCATAAACACTTTTGGACTATGTTGGAACTGTGTGCCTAAGACATTTAATAAATTTAAAATTATTATGTAAATGACAAATACTCGGGTTCAAACGTTATCCCAGCATTACTAAAAATAATCAATGCCAAGTTCAATAAATATTCTATACTTAAATAAGCCCATAATAAAGAAATAAATATATTTTTAACACTTACCAAAATATCTATGAAAGTTTGTTACCTCAGATTTTTGTTAGACTCGAGACGTTTTATCTGTTAGAAATGTTCTTGGAATTGACATAAATATTACGTACGTTATTAAAAAGTTCACTGTAGCATGTTATCTAAAACAAAATGTGTGTAGTATAAAAACACCGGATTGAATTATCATTTACAATATATATGCCGCTCACGTTTTCTTAACTAGAATCAATCATAATGAATTATGACATACATTTTTGAAAAAGAAATTAAGCTTTAGTCACAATAAACAAAACGTTGAGAAAATCATAAATGTAACTACGTTTTCCTTTTTATAATTCTGTACTGTGCACAATTTTAAATTTATAAAAAACAATTAAAAATACCCCATTACTACTACGAATTGATTGATGCACGTAATCATTCACAATATTAAAAGGAAATTACAGACACATATTCTACCACTCGGGAAACGTTCATGAATAAAAAACATGATTCCATTCAGGTTGCTTACTAGTGTACTACAGACATACACATTTTACAGAAATACATATTTAAATTTTAATTTTAAAAACTATAATTTAACCACATTTGTGGATAAATTTAAAAATATTTCTTAGACCCATTATGATTTTGTTTATTATTTAATCTAATCATCTTTATGTGTATGATTTTTAATACAATTTAGAGAGAATACTAGGAAGTGATTAATGCTTCTCTTTAGAAAAGCTATAACAATAATGTGTAATTTTTATTTCCCTTTAATGATATATATATATATATTTAATTTATAAATCATTAAAAGGCGAAATATGAGATAAAATGATTATTGTACAGTGCCTGGTAAGGAAATCTCCTTGTAAGATGTTCATAAAAATTATATATTTAAGACACATGAACGTAAAATTCAATCTCATATATTTAAGAAAATATCTGAAGAAACTCATTGAAAACAAAAGAAATAAGAAATATTCTACAGCAATCTTCATTCAAACAATGATCTTTAAAAACGTTTTAAATGATGTTTAACTATTTCATATAGTTGTAAATTATATCTTGATGTCATATTACTAATTTGAATTAATACTCAATGGCATGACAACTGCAATAAAACATTTTATGTGTAATTTTAAGGTCCGGAAATGTTTGCATTTAAATCCAACATTGATTTAATTGTACTTTAATGCCGCTTGGTTATTTAAAACTAATCACATATTCATGTATATTCGATTGCTCCCATGATGACACTTAATGAGTTTTACGTAGCTGTCATTACAAAAAGTAAAAAGCTACCCATTGCAGCCGTTAAAGGGAAAGCAATTCCGGAAACTTCAGTATATTTTGACCGATCATGACCCTCAAACCGAAATCCACACTCCGTTCAAATATTAGTTTATGTATATCCATAAACATATATATGATTTATGTCATGCAATAGCACTCGTATTTATAAACACATTTGGATGTAACTACGTATGTGCGACTGAGCTTTCCAAGATCTCAACCAAGTTCGTTGGGCAGCTTTGTCCACCATCTTGTTTCAAAATGGCGGCTTATATATATATATTTAAATTAGAAAAAAATATAAAAAATATTGTAAGTCCAAACTTTTATTTTGGTTAAGTGTTAGGCATTCATACAAGTATTCTGTATATTTTTTTTGTTTTGCCTCTATCTTATAAAATGGCTCAGATATAGCAATGTGAAAGTCTAGGGTGGCTGACATTTTGAAACAAGGGAACAGATAAAAAAAAAACAGGAATTATCAGTTTTAGTCAACGTTATTTCTCGCTAATTATGTTTTATTGATGTAACCATTTTTCCAATCATACATATACAACTATATATTCATATCCGTTAGCGTCAGATTCTCTCCAAGCTTGGCGACACTTGACAACCAAAAATAAGCCGCCATAAATGAAGCGACTTGGCTATAGCTGTCTAATTTGGTGAAATTGTTATTCAAATTCAGTACAGACGAATCTTTTCTAACCGGGCTCTTCGCATTTTAGCTCAGTGTTTTCGAATAAAATTAGGTAAATTCTTAAAACCAATAAATAGGGAAATTATCTTTTCCTCGTGATGCAGGCCGGAAGAAATTACTATTTCTTTTTGTATAATCTAATATATGAAAGGAAGTTCATTCTATGCAATATCCGTAATTCAGTTATATATTTAAAATATTTTAATAGAATGTATTTTAGACTAAAATAATAAAAGGTATATAATATATTATAAAATGAGCAAATCTTGTGTGTGTGTATGTATATATATTTGAAAATTTTATCTTAAAAGCGGCTCTAGCGATTTTGACGAAATTTTGTACCCTACCATTTAAGAGTACCACAAGATCATTAGGCTAGGACGTTCGAGAAAATTCGATTATTGATTCATTTTTGGGTGTCTACGGGTTAAGATAATTGTACCTAAAAAACGGTTCTAACGATTTTGACTAAATTATGCATCCTACCATCTTGAGGTGCGAGAAGACCATTGGATAAGTGACATGTTCGAGAAAATTAAATTAGTGGGTCATTTTGGGTTAATATGAGCCAGGTTGAAACTAATTTATCTACAAAACCGCTCAAATGATTTTGAATAGATGTTGTATCCTACCATCTTGAGGTGCGTGAAGACCATTGAGCTTAGTCACTTGTTTGAGAAAATTCGATTGGTGGGTCAGTTTGGATCAATACAGGTCAAGCTAATATTATCTAAAAAAGGCCTTTAACCATTTTGACTAAATTTTGTATCCTACCAAATTGAGGTGCGAGAAGACTATTAGGCTGGGTTACATATTCGAGAAAATTTGATTAGTGGGTCATTTTCGGTGACTATGGGTCAGGGTCAGACTAATTTTACCTAAAAAACGGCTCAAACGATTTTGACTAAATGTGTATCCTACCATCTTGGATTACAAGAAGACCATTGGGCTAGGTGACATGTTCGAGAAAATTCGATTAGTGGATCAGTTTGGGTCACTACGGGTCAAGCTAATTTTATCTAAAACACGGGTGGATCTAACGATTTTGACTCCATTTGTATACTTCTGTTTTAGATTACGAGAAAACCATTGGGCTAAATCATATGTTTGTAAATTTTCGAATAGTGGGTTTTTTTGTGTCCATTACGAGTCAAGTTAATTTTAAGTAAAAAAGGCTCACAGGATTTTGACTTTATTCACGCCGCATCTGCAGAATCGACCGTGTCCTTTTTAGGCGCGTTCGTAATTATATAGATACATAGCAGCTATAGCCGTTGTGTGGTCCGTTCGTCTGTTTGCATATAATAGCGCAAAAACTACCCAACCGAATGTTTTGAAATATAATATAAATAATCATTGCAGAATTTTCGAGGTTTGTTTTTAAATTTATCTTGAAATGGCTATTAAGTTATTATAATTGCAGCCATTTTTTATCTTTTAAAACAGAGCACATTAGAATGCTTTTAGCGATACGTATGGTCTGGATGAAAGTTGCCGGGCGTGGTTCGCAAGGGGCAGGGACCCTTTTTACCACAAAAAATTATAAAGGAATGACATCATTACACAAAGACTTTCTGTTTCTTAATTAACTATAAAAATGGCTTTGAAATTATTTGAAACGCTTCATATATAGATCCATCTCAGTCTATCATTTTACAAAGTTACATTGATTTTCAATTAAAAGGGAAGCTTAATTAAATTTATATGATAATTTCGTAGGGAAAAAAATTATTCCTTTTAAAATTTCTTTAATTAGATGTTAATGGCTCTTAAAATAAATATTTTACGTGAAAACCATCTGTCGAAGATTTCTTCAATACATGAATAAATTTTTAAAAAAAGAGAAAAGTTAAATCATTAGATTCACTTTAATTAAATTACATTTCAATATAAATATACTTAAATGAAGAAGACATTTCAACTTTTTAGACGAAATGTTTCCTTAAATTCTAAATAGGAGTTGGAAATGTGAATAGTAATAAAGCTAAGGTAAAGTCAATTAATAACTTTTATACCACTTATAAAATTGGTAGTATCATATTCAAATAATGGATTTTGAATTAAAATAATTCTCTTTTCTATCGCTTATTAATTCTTATACTATAAAATTTTAAAAGTTGTTTTAAATTTTCAATTTCTCAAAAAACAAAATCGTTTAAAAATTACATTATTTTTTTCAGAAATGCAACAATTTTAAAATTTTAAATATACATAAATTCCATGCGTGTATGTGTATTTTAAATATTCAAACTACGCTTCTAGAATTTTAATTTTAATATGTAAACGTTTATTTTGGAAGTAGGTGTAACAGTAAATATATTATGATAAATATATATATTTACAAAAATTAAGAACATTTCAGCTATTTGTGGTGTATGTTGATAGATTTGGAGAAAGTCAGATTCAACATAGTTTTTCTAAGCAAGATTAAGATTTTCCGATACTGCCCTGATATATAAAGATACACAGTCTATGAGTATTTATACATATATTTCAAGATACGGTATCATCGATAGTGAATGTTCGATATCACTGATGAACAATAATCAGTTTTGTTCGAAAATTGCAAAGTTCGTGCGAATTTGTAACAGATCTACCAGAAAGTGTTTGGTATATAGAGTATTTTGGTATAAGTGGTGGTTTTTGAGTTATGTGATTGTGTTGTATTATAATATACAGGGTGTCCATATTTAAACGACCATACTTTAAAGTTGTCTACAGACGAAACTATTGGTCAGAAAGTTGTGAAATTTTGTGAAGAGAATAATAAGGAATGGGAATTTGTTTAAGCGAAAAAAATAGTTCAAAATTTCGCCACCAGATGGCGTTTTCTATGAATTACACATCTAGCACACATTTACGATAGTTTACAAATTTTATTGCAACAAACCATGTTCCACATGACGGCCATCATTTTCAGCTACCATCTGGATTCGTAAAATAGCATGTTCCACAGTTGTCTGCAGCTTTTTCTAGGAAAATACTAAAAACATGTCGCGAAAGAAGTTTTGTTCAACATTTTGTTGTAATAAAATTTGTAACCTATCGTAAAGATATGTTAAATGTGTAATTCATAAAAAACGCCCTCTAATGGCGAAATTTTGAACTAATATTTTTTTTTCACTTAAACAAATCCCCTTTACTTCATTATGTCCTTCACAAAATTTCACAACTTTCTGACCAATAGTTTCGTCTGTAAACAACTTTAAAGTAGGGTCGTTTAATTATGGACACCCTGTACTTTATTTAACACTTATTTAGTTTGTATTTTTTTTCCTCTAAGATTTTTTTTTTAAAGTCTGAATGCCGCAGATGATTTTTTTTATCTGTCTTTACTTATGCAACTGATTAATCGTTTTACCAGCTAGTTTTATGCATAACGCATGCGTACCCAAACGTAGAATATACTTTTTGTGAGAACCTCGGATGGCAATTTAAGGGCTACTTTAAATTTACGTTACTGACAGGAAAGATAAGATAAAATATTCTGTTTGATATAAGTTTTGTTTTGATCCCACAGGAATGAAGTTAATACATAAATTTGATATCTCTGGTTTTAAAAGTAATTTAAGCAAAAAAGTGAAACTTTGTCACAATGTTCAAAATTGAACAAAATTGAAACTTGTGAGTAGAGACAATGTTTATAGCTGTAACCAGATAACTTGACAAATATGTTATTACATTTCTTAAGTTATTTTCAAAGACTAAAACGTTTATTTGCCTTGTACTTAAGGTCTTGGCAGTTGTTTTTTCACCTTTAAAGTACTTCCTACGTAGCTTGAAATTCATGTGTTTAGTGCAATGTGTTTTTACGTTCGTGTGGGAAGGTAACTTATACACGTCAAGATTTTAAGCAAAAGCTTTTCTTTAAAAAGTTTTCTGCTCAAAAAAAGTTTTCTTCTCCATGAGTTTTAAATGTATTAAAATTTATAAAATACCTATTGATCTTTTAAACATAGTCGAAAATTTATAGGAAAATTACGCCTATTCTTGGGTTTTATGAGTAATCCATAGCCATATCTTAATTATAAAACTATTACCAACAATTAAGCACTAGTTGTATTAAAATAATTTTGACCAATTATTTTAAGACAATAACGTTGTCGTATCTTTTAAGTGTTTCTTATAAGATAACGTTTTACCTTCGAACGATATATCTTACAAAAATGTACTTTATATAATTAAACATATAAAACGCATAAAAAATCTGTTAATCTCGTACATTATTTAACAATTTTAAATTTATATACTTAACGAATATTATTCTATGAAGTATTCATGTAATACAGACCACATACAGATATAAGTTACATAAAATCATTTCTTGTGCAAAATTTGATAAGTAAATGCAAATTGAGTTCAAACAAATTCGTTTTCATTTTTATTTTTAATGCATTTTGACTATTATATTCATTTTTACGTAATATTAAAAAACTTCTTACTCGTATATTAATATTTATAATAATATTTTCATTTAATATTAATTAATCGTTTATACTTCGATGACAAATACTTTAAACTTTTCAATATAGTTTTTCTTTATTGCAAAATGTACTACAGATAAAAATGTTGAAATTTTTGTTTGATTGTATTATTTGTTTTCAGAAAATTAATACAAAGTTTTTTAATTTGTTTATGTTGCTAAAATTTAATCGCAGCTAATTTTCTGAACTATTTGTTTATACATTTATTGCCACAGCGAAATAAAATAATGGATTTAATATTCAATTTGTATATACACTTGAGAACAGGTATGAAAGTAAATGGAACCCCGCAATATAATATGTTAACTAGCCGGCATTGTTGCCTGCAAGAGATGTTGGAGGATAATTAGAATAATTTAATTAGAGATATTCGAGAAATAATGAAAAGTAATTTACACTATTTATTAATTTTCTTTTGTAATAATATAACTGAATCATCAAAATATTTCTAATTACTCAGTGCAATACTAATTAATTTAAGTTTTATTTTTCTTCGTTCCGAATGACACCATATATTATTAAATGTCGGTATAAAATGCAATTTCTGAAAGAGCACAATCCTCCTCTAGATTTTCTAATGCTTGTCCTCAGAAAGAAAGACTGTTTATAAAGTATCCAACTGAAGAAACTGACTGCGATATTTTCAGTCATCTCGCCCGTAACATGATATACGTAGACTATCTTCCTGCAATAGTAGAACTTTTTTTTAGTCAACACTGTTTAGGAAAAAATCAAGCGTGCCTTCCGTGGTTAATTGGTCAATGCAATACTTGATAGTTCTCTAAGCTGATTACTTTTCGTTTCATATCTATTCTTTAAATGCATTGTAAATCTATATTATGGAATCTATATTATGGTAAATTCAAATCTTATTTCGAAATATAATTTATGTTAATGATCAATAGTGAAGTATATAGAAATAATGTTGAAGATATTTTATATAAAAAAAAGACGAACTGTCTTTATAATGCACTTGATAAAATTTAAAAGAAAAAGAGAATATCCGGAAAATCTTAATCAAAAACTTATTAACAATCACTTTTGAAAATATTGTTTGTCAGGAAAATGTTCTTCATTTAATTCCTCTTAATTAAATTAAAGATATTTAAAAGACTTCTCTTTAAAGAAATACTGTATATACATTTAAACATTATTTATTGTATATGAATTTGAATTTATTTCATGATTTACTTTTAGTGATTTGAAATTTTCTGCTGAATGCCTCAAATGCATTAATAGCATTATTTATAGAATGACTACTCTACTCTGTTATTCGTCTTTCTACGTCGCTTTAAGGAATAATTTGTGAATTCAATGTCTGAAGTTCTTAAAATGTCTCATGTTGCTTTGATCTAGTATAACATCTCTAATGATATAATTGCATTAAATTCAAAATTTAAATACTTCGAGGCTTTTAGGTATGTGGTGCATAAAATAAATATATCTAAACTTGTTAATGTATTTCGTAATGATTTAATTATCTCAAAAGAAAAATAATGAAATTTACATTTTGCAGATTTAATGTTAAAATGCTACATTCAATGGTTCAAAGATATTAGCGAAAAATATTTATGATTCTTCCTCGTTTCTTAAATTATTTAAAGAAAAAATAGATCTTGTTTGCAAAAAATATTTTTTAATACAAATTTGGATTTTTTTTTCCAAATGACTAAAATTATGTAAAATAATAAAACATAGTTATTACAATATAAAGTATCATATTTCGGATAAATCCCTGTTTAAAATTCGGTTTTCTAGCTTGTAAAGAAAGAGTTAGGTACTCTCTTAAAACGAAAGAGCCAAAATTACTCAAGTTGAGCCAAAATCGACTCATCTCACGATTTGAAAGTGAGCTTCTCATGAAGAGTTGAAACAACTCGTGTGAACGAGTTGATTTTAAGCAACTCATGATTGAGTGATCTCTATTTTACTCATACTTGAGTGAAATCAAATCAATGAAGGTTAAATCCAGTAGCACTTGAGTGATTTATAACTAAATCATACTTGAGTGAAATGAAGTCCTTTAAGACTAAATCCAGTAGCACTTGAGTGATCTTCAGCCAACTCATATTTGAGTGAAATGAAGTAATTTAAGGCTAAATCCAATAGAACTTGACTGATTTATAATCAATTCAAACTTGAGTGAAATGAGGTCATTTCAGATTTAATCCAGTAATTCTTGAGCGATTGGTAACCAATTCATACATGAATGAAATCAACTCATTTAAGAGTTAATCTAAAACCCCTTGGGTGATTTCTAATAAACTCATTCTTGAGAGGAATCAACTCACTTAAAAATTGCAAAAAAACTTTAGGGATTTCTAATCAACTGACTAAATAAAATCAAGCCATTTAAAATGAAATTCAGTAACCTTTGATTTATTTTTATCAACGAAATTCAAAATAACACAGAATTTTTGCCACGTTTTCAAATAAAAATAATGATAAATAACTACCTTATTTTATACTCTATAAAAATTATATTTTATTATTTATACCTCTGATATATTTTATTATTTATAGCTTCGAAATACAAGTTCTTTTCTAGAAAGGAGGAGAAGGGGAATTGAAATTCATGATAAAGATGTAATATTTTATTGTAAAATAATAAATTTCATAAACAGATACAGATTATATTTTTTTTCAAAAGGAAAAAAAAAAGTAAGCTGCATGTTGAATGTATACATATATGTGTACATTCAACAATTAAGTGAAAAGTGTCATGTTATATTTATTTATTTTGTTGTTGTTTTTGAGCTGCTTGAAATATATACCCCCCCCTCCCCGTTGATCCAAAAAGAGAATTTTAAAGGAATAATTGAATAGATAAGAATTTATGCTGTTTTAAATAATTTAATCATGGTTTTTTTAATATATATAATGATTATGTTTTCTATGCAATATTATTCGATATATTGCATGATATTTTTCAGTTTATATCAATATTATCATTAAATGTTTTAATCCTAATACTATTTAGGAATATTCACACTGTGAATATACGGGAATGGAGATATTTACCTTATTTTTAGCAACAAATGATAAAAAAATATGGGATTTATACAGCTTCACAAATCAAGTATATTTATTTTAAAATATTAGAAAAACAGTATATATACTTTTAAAGCTACTTTTAAAAAGTTTTCGTCAACATAGATATTCTAAAGCTTTTCTTATATATTTGAGATACATTTCAAATAATCTAACTCTCAGCAACATAAAATGACAAACTTATATATGCGCATTCGAAAAACAAGGCAGGTCAATAAAAATGACTGAGAATAAAATAAGAAATATAATTTGTTTACTTTAAAACGATATTTTTAAAGTCAGACAAGTCAATTTTTAATTTATAGTATTATGAAAGTTAAAGTTCTGAAACATCATTAACCCGACAGAAGGCGCGCACTCATCACTGCCGTTCGAGATCGCGCGGGGTGACTGGGTCGCCCCAATCAGTTTTATACAAATATTATGCTATAAACAAGAAAAATATCATTTGATTTTAACAATAAATTCATTAAATCATTAAGAAAATATACTTCTTTAGTTAAAAAAATTTTGTAATATTTAAGAAAACTTTACAATCAAAATAATTACATACCTTTATCAGGAGTTTTAAATCTATATACATTTCTGGTAAATATAAGAAGAATGGTGTTTTACAGGTAAAATTATCATACTTTATGCAAGAAATTGTAATTTTATTGTCTTTAAATCTGTTTAGTTCTGTTATATTGCGTGCGATAATTTTTACTCCTGCTAAATGACTTATTATATTTTATAATCACGTTTTCACTTTTTGATTTTTTTTCTTTTTCCAAAACTGTTTTATTTTTGCGAACAAAAATATTTTTTTTTTTTAATCAGAATTTTCGTAATCTTTATCCTTTTGCTCAAACTCACTTTCGCTGTCGCGAGAACTGTATATTTCCTCATCAGGTTCATTTTCACAAGATTTATCAATTTCTTCTTCTGAAGACTCAACTTCATTTAATAAATTTCTCAGAAATACCATTTATTTTTAATAGTCTGTATGTTTACGTTTGCACGTCATTATTTATTAAATAATGCAACGCAAAAAACAACATAAACGCTTCAGAACAGAAAACTATGCTGCTTAGAATGAAAAATTTCGAAGCAATAAGAGTCGCGTGGGGAGACTGAGTCACCCCTTTTTTTTACATGGATTCCAAAAAACGATTGTTTCACGCGCAGAAAGGAAAGGAATGCAAAAATAACATTACACCTAGCAAGTAGAGAGTCAGACAGGAGGACACTGAAAGGATGATTGATTACAGATAAACATTTTTCGCGGGACTGATGTTTTCTAAGACTGGGGTGACTCTGTGCCCCGCGCGATCTCTCTCGGGTTAAAAATATACAGTACCGCCGAGACATTTTCTTTAAAAGATTAAATTGCTACTAAATGTTATTTATAAATCATATTTATTGAAACAACATTAAAAAACTTAAAATGAGATGCAAAGGATTTGTATATTTATATTTTAGAGCATTTTTTAATATTTATCCTTCCAACTCAAAAGATCTCTAAATGTTCGTTCGTGTAAATAGTCCT
Source organism: Maratus michaelseni (assembly GCA_963931845.1). Taxonomy (NCBI): domain Eukaryota; kingdom Metazoa; phylum Arthropoda; class Arachnida; order Araneae; family Salticidae; genus Maratus; species Maratus michaelseni. Next base: position 339,749,504 of record OZ007587.1, on the reverse strand, counting down.
AAGTGTTAGGGTTAAGACATATTTGTTAAAAATATTGATATAAACTGAAAAATATCACGCCATATATAAAATAACAATAAATATAAAACGGAATCATTATAAAAAACATGATTAGAGTATTTAAAACAGCAGAAATTCTTACCTTTTCAAGTATTCCTTCTTTAAAATTGCCCCTTTGAACAACGCGAATAATACTTCAACGGTCAACAACATGCTATAAAGGCGAAATGCTTGTCTCCACTCGATGACGTCACACGCTTGTAGTCTGCTCAGCGAATGGTCACGTCAGCCGCATTGGCATTTCTGCTCGCCAATGATTGCTTTTTTTTTTTATCGAGATGAGTTGTTTAGTATTCGCTTTTCTGGAGTGTATTAGAAAAATAAAAATTCAAATCAAGATGAGTGAAACGTTTAAAAATCAACTCATTCACGATCTAATAAATTACAGCTCTTTCCTGAGAAGCCAAATCCACTCTTTCGTTTTAATAGAGTAAAGAGGTTTGTTTTATGCACTTTATCAAATTCCAAGTCCAATTTAAAGTGTCAAGTTTAGTATGAAGTAATTACTATTTTTTAACTTATTACCAGCGTAATTTATAGTATCACAAGTTTATCTTTTATATTGAAATTTCACCTCATCAGAGACTATGTTATATCCACATGACCTTTCATTTGGTCTCATTCATCCTATATGACTTCATCAATCTTTCACTGTCACAATAATTTAATAAATAATCAAGCATGCCATTATCCAAGTATACCAATAACAGTTTTTAAATCTCTCATATAATAAGACTAATAAAATAATAAATAAATAGTAATAAAAAATTATTGCTTTATATCAATTTACCTGGACAAGAAAATTAAATGCATAAAAGAAATCCCAAAATGTTATATAAAAAATAAAATATGCTAAGTCGAAAATAATATAAGAAAACAGACAAAATCTTTAGATATTCCAACAAGATCAAGGCAGCAAAAAATTTAACAGATGTTATCTCTATTATGTGTAAGAACTTGCACTTCATTCTTTATATATAGGAATTACTAAATCATCCGATATTGATAAAAATAAACAAGTGAAAATAAAAGTGTCCTACATTCAGAGTTAGTTATTATCCACATAAATTTTATGAAGTTTACATGATGTTTTATAATATTTATTAATACAATTAGTAAGTTTACATAAGTTAAAAAAACAACAATTCAGTTCAAAATTTACAGAAGCTTTTAATTTAAAGTTAACAAAATTATGTTTGCTAAGAAAGCTAATTCAAAACAAAATCCATGACAAGTAAATATCCTTGGACCTGTCGACGATACACTTTTATATGTTAAAACGAAGAAGTCTATTAATTATATAATTATTATTATAAAAAGTTAAGCTAGTTTTATTATTATTAATAAATTATAAACATTTATTATCTTTCTAAAATTGAACAATTCATTTAACTTTAGTTCTCGGCATTTCATGAGATAGTTTAATATTATCAGGAGAATTATAAGAGCGTAATTTTTTATACATGTACGAATTAAAAATTATGGCCATTCTGTAGATTTGGGTAATTTTAAAAATTTATATCAAATAACTTACCAATAATTTGATAAGGGCCTATAAAAGTAGGAAATTCTCAAAATATACCTTCTAGTACTGTATAAATTGACTCTTAATCATACCAAGAAACTAAACTTTACATAATAATAAAATTAAATATGGAAATAATAAAAATAGAGCAGTAATTATTAACTATCAATTAAGACGATGACACATATTAGTGAACTTTTAGTTTAGCTTACAATAATTTAGAATTTATATTTTACCATTAAATCTCTGGAGTAAATATTTTCCTAATTCAATTACTTTTTCTTACTGAATATAATAATTAATTTTTTTTTTAATTAGAATTAATATTTTGCCTCAAACTGATAATCAACTCAAATAAATATATAAGAAATTTATTTCACACAGACTTAAATTGCGACCAATTTCATGCCTTCTTACGAAAGTGGTTGTCTAACATATCGATATTAGTTACTTTTAAATTTGGAAACTCATGAAACCCTGTAACACTGATGTTAATATATTTTCCTGTAAGTAATTCAGCAATTTTATCATATTTATTAAAACTCAAGCATCATTTTTGAAAATTTTAAGTGCTCCTCAATTTAAGTAATTTGAAACATTTTGCAATTTCCACTCAAATTTTCTATTTTCTTTAGTGCATTAGTTATCAAAATATACTACCCATGACGGTTGTATGTCTCTCCCTAAATCAGTCACAAACACTACAATATTTATTTCAACTATCTTACCGCCACTATTTAACTTCATAAAGAAGCAATCCTGCTTTAAAATTTAAATCCAGATCTTAAATTTATAAATATTTTAAATTCAAATATAAAAACGTTAACAATAATTGTAATAATAAATAAATTGTGACGATACTTTAACTTGAACAAAAATAATTTCTAGTAAGAATTAAAATTTTCAGAATACAAACATTAACATGAAATAAATAAACAAAAGTCGACAAGACTGTAATTTTATATTTTATTTTTTATTTTAATATAATTGTTATTATTAGTATTAAGAAATTTCTAACAGTTTTGAGGGAAATATTAGATTATATTTATTGCTTATGATTGTTGTAAAAGGGTTTATTTATTCCACACACACACACACACACACATATATATATATATTACATTATATTATACTATATATTTGCCTTAGAAGTTTCAATTTATAATTTCCGTAAACAATTAATATTTTATCTAAGCATTTACTCATTATAATAAATATATTCCTAAAGGGAACTCTTATAAAAGCATGGGGATTTACGTCAAGAATTGTGTTTCACATTTACGATGATAAAAATAATGTCTTCAGCAGAACGTTTGTTATGAATTTGAAACGGAGAAACTTACTTATTTTCTTTTTTGTAGCCAAACTGTTAAAAAACAAAACAGACACAATTTAAAAATGTTTAAGATGATACAGCTATAGATTATGTACCGAATTCTAAAAGAAATATGGCAATGTTTCTCTGCCCTACGTCTATTAAATATTAATTAATTTTCATAGATCTAGATACTACCTGTAATTGACGTATAATAGAATTATGGAGATAAAATTTTCTGAACTGATGGTTTGGGAATCATACTTAAATTTTTATTCCTCGATGGACCATATGAGTCACTGCAAATGTCTCGAATAGGAAGGTTGATTTTCATGTAGTGCCTCATAAAAGATAAACTTACACAAAGTAAGTAAAAATATAAATTCCGAATGTTCTAAAAATTTAACGCGTAGTGGGATGCTTTAAATTCCAGGAAATAAATAATGCGTAAGTAAGTGGAATGATTTTATTTTTCAAACGTTTATAATATATTTTAGATACAAAGGTTAACTAAAATTAATAATATAAAATGATTATAAATTACAAAGTAAATATTCATTTTTCAATGATTAAATTATAATATAAATATCCAAAAATTCCGGAATCCAAAATAATTGACTTTTAATTAAATAATAAAAATGAAATATATACTAACTTTGATTTATAAATCAAGAATGAAATTGCAAAGAGACATTTTAATCAAATAATAAAATTTTTTTTAAATTCATAATTTGTAAGAAAGAATGATCGAACCGCAAATATAAACTGACAGTAAATTGCCGTATTATTCAAATCTAAATGTACATTGAAAATCAAATTAAGAATTTGTTTATGTCGTGCGGAATTAAGGCATGTTTAACAGAAACGAACACTTTCGGAAGAGTTTATCTGTGCACTTTGTTAATTACATTTAAACTTACTATTAAGTTCACTTCAAAATTTGCAAAGCACATGTAAAGCTCTTTGTAAAATGTAATTGCATTTTCTCAGTAATTATCACAGGAATTTAGCACTTAGTTTTGATTACCAAACTTTGATGCTTACAAAGTTTAGGTACAATAATAATAAAAGATATTTGTTATGCTAAAATCTGTTAGTAAATTATAAATATGCTAATGGAAGAAAAATTTTGAGAAAACGTTATATTGATTTCAAAAAAAGGAAAGGAAAGAATATAATCTGTATATAAAAACTGGATATTAATGCATTTTTATCGTATATGTTATTACAAAACAGCAATTGAACTTTAATGTATATATAATAATTTTTAACTATAATAAATGCTAAAGTGATATAAGTATTGTCCGAGTGCTTATTGTGTGGAAAATTATCAAGTGGAAAATAAGGTCGAAACCAAATTTGTCTGACAGGGTGAAATAAGAAATACAATTACTGGAGAGGCAAACTGCCACCGGTAACATTTAATAGAATTATTCGTCTTATTGTAACGCCTTATATCTGCAGAATTTGGATCCAGAAAATTTATATTCCGTTTTACTGGTGGGAGTTTGCCCCTGCGGTAATAAGGCTTAAGTTAACACCCCTCATAACTAATCGCGTTTTCCATTTCCGCCATTAAACAGATGTTTACATTTCCATCTAATCGGTGGTATAACAGTAGTACTTTTATCGGGAAGTTGATATATGTTATCCAAAGCAATTTAAAAATGTGTGCACATTTACGTTAATACATGACATTGCACTCTGTAAGACAGTCAAAAGATTTAACCGAACTATAAAACTAGAAATTAAATTGTTTTACAGTGTTTAAATGTCTAAACAGTTTGATAAGTAAAACTTCTATTATGAGACATGGCCTCTGGTGCAGCTTTTGACCGTATTGAACTGCGTTATTGAAAAAAATTAATCTGCTTAAAAAAAATCTGTTTTCACAATCTTTTAGCTATCTTCTTAACATAGTTTAGTTAGTCTCTTCTTAGTATTATTTTATACACCTTCTAATATTTAGATCGCATTTGTCGTACTACTCGCATCTACCGTACAGAAATCTTACAGATAATTCTAAATTTTATGCTCAACTTTAGAAACGGATTTACCAAAAATAATCGTAAATGTTATGTGCCTTATTTGCTTATTTCAATAAGAACAACTATAATTTAAAATATTCTGATAACGCATGTTACTTTTATTAAATTATGATATGTGCAATAAAAACAAATGGAAACTATAATATTATCATGTAACTGCAAGTTTAAACATAACATTCGATCTTACTAAAATTTTATATATTTAACTTTTTTTCTAAATTAAAATTATATATTAAAATGTATTACCTCAAAAATTTAATAAAATGTAGAGATTTCGTAAATCAAAATTTATGAAATGTGTATTTTGTGGTTCGAAAGTCGTTACACTTTTGTTATAGTATAAAAAATATTTTTATTGAAACTTATAAATATTTTAAACAATCTGACAGCATAAAGAATTGCGAAATTAAAGTTTTTAAGTTGTACATCTAAATATATAAATGGAAAGTAATTGTTTTGCACTGTCTCTGGATTCCAATTCCAAAATAATTTTTTATATTAAATTTACTTTGTATTTTTTGCAACTATACTGTTTTCTTAAGTTTAAATGTTATTAAATCAAGATTAACGCATATACATTTCATTAAACTTTCCCACCTTTGAAGAATAATAAGATTACATACTTGGTATTATTTGAAAGTAACTTACTTTTTAAAAACTAATTTATAGGTACTTATGCATGTGTTAGTTTTTAAAAATAAATTCTAAAGTGGAAGATAATCTTCTTATATTTTTTATCTTCTGCGAAAATATACCATACTTATTTTTTGCGTCTTAAAACAGTGGGATTTAAAATATAAAAACATTTTAGACTAGCAAAATTTTTTTTTATCGGATTTATAATTTGTTGTAGGATATTACTATCAAATTATTACAGTACTGTTATTTTTTTCGTGGGGGGAAGTAAAAATGTAACTACTTTTAAGTATAAAATGACTTATTAAAATATTTCAAGAAAGTTTTCAAATGTATTGGTATGTCAAACGGGAAAATACATCTTGAAAATTTACTGTTATTTTAATTGTAATTTGAATAGACACTATAAAAATTATTTATTACTTAATCTAAATAATATACAATATAACCCCTTTCGAAGATATTAAATAACTTCTTCCGAGTTACCAACGATTCTGAAAATTGTTCTTTATCTTAAAAAACATCAGAAACCAATATATTTTCTAGATTTAAAGAAGCATTCAGAAATATGTAGTTTTTTTTTTCTGGCACTGATTTTCGAAAACTTTTCCCAATAGTTTTTATAGTGTATTATTCAGTTTTCGGAACCCGGATTATAGATTTTTCGGGTGCTCTCAATTAAACATTTTCAGCTTAATAATAAAATTTATATAGCTAAGCGTAACAACTTAATATTAATTTTAATATTAATATCAATACTGTTAATTTATCATGTTAGTCTCTAAAACGTGTTTTTTCAACATGAAAATGCTTACTTGAGAATTGATAAAATCCGTAAAAGTCATATTTCAGCTTGAAAAAACTGATTAATACACCATAAAAGTACTCAGAAACGTTTCCGAAAATCGAACAAAAAAAAAATTAACATTGCTTTCATAAATGTGTTTTTCAATCCCGAAAATACATTTGTTTAGGTGGTTTCTGAACATAAAGAAACTTTATTGCATATTTTCTTTCGTGATTAGATTATACATTATCATTCATAACAATTCGTAAATTTATAAACTTTTTTTTTATTTTAATTTTTATGTTGCAGTGCAACATATTGATTTGTTACCTCTGTTGCATGCTTTATAAATGTGTTTACAGATATGTGAGGCGATGTTAAACAGAATGCATAAAATTAATTTTTACAACACAATTATTCTTAATATTTTGTTAAACTTACAATTGAAGTGCAAAACATTCTAATAAATTAAATGGGGTTTATAATGATTTTTGGAATAATAGTAAAATAGTACCTTTGCCTGCAAATTGATAAAACACACAAATAAATATCATTACAATTTATAAAATTCCAATTTATTATTATAAAACGATACATAGCAGTTTTTAACAGAACTTAATGAATATACTTTTTGTAACATTTTGTAATAAATTTCGTTTCAAATTAGATAGTATATATGTTCCTGATTTTGAGCAAATACTTTTTTAATTATTTTTATACAAATTTATAATTCCAAGAAAAGAGTTTTTACCTTTTCTTTATAGTTAATTTTAAAAGCAAATGAAAAATCGAAAACAAAAATTTCTTATTAATATCGCTTGTGGAAAAATAATTAAATAAAACATGTTATACTGAAAAAGTAAAAATTCAATATATTTTACTGTACTGAAAAAACATTTAGCACATACTAAATTAAATAGAAAGGTTCTTATAAAGCTACAGCTGTCAATACCTATTTATCTCACTTAATACAATAGTCCTCCGAATGCTACACGTAATGTTGCAGGAAAGAACATTATCTTCGATCGACACGTAATATCATTATAGGAATTTCTTAAATAGCACAAAATACTTTGATGTTAGTACACAAGTATGCTATTATATTTGATCAATATTAAAGCATCACATATAATTTAAAATGCGCTTTGTTTAACAATATTTAAATTCCTAAATATATCTGTTAAGACTAATTAATTTTTATAAAAAAAATAATAAGATGGTAAACAATACGATTCTTTTAAAAGATAACTTCCTCAGAAAAAAAGAAATACAATTTACAAACTTTAAAATTATATAACATTTTCTTAAATAAAAGTCATTATCATTTTTAATTACATATGTAATTTTTTTTTCTGCTTTGCTGTTCAGTTTTAAGTTTTCACAAGTACTTTTAAGTTTTCAATCTGATTTCCATTATTAAATAACAGAAAAATATAACATTTCACTTTTAATAATTAATATGACTTTTGAGGATTATATTATCAAGAACTGTGTAAACTATTTAAATACACAATTTGCCAAAATATTAAAAATGTATTTAACGTTTAATCAATATCATTAAATTCCTGTAGTGTCTTAACTGGTGATATGCGTTGTGGGTATCTTTTTTCCAAAATAACTTCAATAAGTAGCATTTAGTAAGTTTGAAATTTAAACAGTGGTAACATTGTAACAAAAAGTACTATAAAAGATAAATGGGAATATTTATAAGTTTTGCTCAATATTTTTAGGCAGATACTCATTTTTGTGGTTTTTATATTTTTTTATATCTGCTTAACGTTATTTAGTAATAGTTAACTAAAATAACCATAAATAAAATTTAAGTCCATTAAGGGCATTGGCACATCATTTATACCAATTAATTTCAACTCCCAAATACCACATACGAAATTAAATTTAAGATAAACTAATTGTTTTTATAATAAAAGTGAACAAAAGCATTTATTAATTTTCAAATACATTTGTTTGTAAATTCTGGTGGCAGCCAAGGGTTACTCTCTACTTATTAGGACACTTACTAATAAGGGTTAAAATAAAGTAATATTAGTCAAACTTCAATCACAATTACAAAAAATACCTTATTAATTCAAATATGAAGTTTTTAACTAGATTCAATTACTGAAATTAAGACGCTCTAAAATTCTTTGACTGTATTTAACTTCGTAGCGATTAAATGTACATATTTCCACCCTAAACCGAAGAGCTTATAATAGATATCCTAAAGGGATATGTTGAATGTATAAATTGTATAACAGATTTTTCAAAATTTTAAAATAGTATACATGAACCTGTTTATTTTTTTCTAGTAATTTTGACTAAAAAACGAATGCTCTCTTTTTTAAATTTAATGTACCGAGGAGTACTTAGTTACATGGTTAAATAAATAAAAAAATATTAAAATGTATTTAAAAAAGACTGTTGCTTCATTAAAAAATGTATTAAAATGTCGTTAAAACCACCCCACACTTAAAAAGTTTTTGCTCACTTGCAAGAGCATCTTGAATATAATTAAATCATTTTAAACTAGTCAGTTTTCCCATCTTCTTGTTGTTTTTATTTCGTAATATCAGTTTATCAACAATCAAATTATGAACAAGTGCATATATCTTTTGAAAATCGTTTCCTGTTGTAGCCATATACGTTACAGAAATCTTCGCTTACAGAAAATTCAAATGCTTCGCGATACAAAGTACCGTCATCTTTAACATGCGAATTTTTGAAGTAATTTTTCCAATTATTAAAACGTTTTTCAAGGACTTTTGAAATATTCTGAAAAACTTTAATCATAAAATTATGAGAACATTTTGAATCCCTTTTGAGAAATTTGAGTACCTCAATATTAAGAGCATGTAAAAACAAAATGCAAACACATTGATAAAAATTTATTTGCTACTGTAATAGGTGCATATACTAAAATCATAGTTTTAAAATATTAAAACTATTTATGATGTAAAATAAGATATCAAAATACTTAAGCGATTTCGGCTAAACATTAGCCATCTTCAGAGGATAAAAACCAGTTGAAAGACACAGCTCTGAAGATGTGCTCTGGACAGGTGAAAAAAGGGCGAAACGAACAAACTATGAAATGGAGGCAGTGAAGGAAGATGAGGCGATACCATTAAAAGCTGAGAGGGGGGGTGGTATCCGAAACGCAAAACACCCGTGACACCAAGCAAATTATACCAAATATGCGGGATCTGATAAGATCATACATCATTACATGTATTGTCGCTCTTTTCAAAATTTGCAGGGCTCGCTGATTATGCAATTGTTATATTGTGAACCATGTGTAATTATTTCTTTCTTTATACATCAATGTCCTTAACTTGATTTAATCTGGATAGAGTGGGGGGTATTTTATCAATTTTTATGTCAGCTATATATTCTTTTATCCTTTCCTTTAATTTGCGAGTTCTCATGCCTACGTATGGCTATGTTTTAGAACTGCCATTAACTTTAAAAGGCAATAATATAAATGCCAGATTTTTTTTTTCTGTTGTCAATGGGATCTATCATTCTACGTACCAGCTATTTTAGCATTGTTGAAGGATTTGCGATAAGAGTTACATTATATTTCTTTTTTATCCGTTCAAAAAGTTGTGGGATATAATCAATACTGTAGAATTTGGAAGCTTGCATATATTTCTTAACTAATGCAGACTGTTTATTTCTATACATATAAATTAACTTGCTGATAAGTTTGTTTGAAAGACCATTTTCATTTGCAATTACTTTAATTTTATTCAACTCCTCGTTTAAGTAAACTTATTAATAAACTTCAAACGCTCTTTTGGTATAAAAATGTTATGCTTTGTAATTAAATGGAACATTGCTATTGTAATTCTAGGATATTGTGTTATTAGACCTCCAAGGTTTTCTATAATTTTTTCTATCGATGCTATGTATTGAAATATTCTTGATCAGTACTATACCTTAAAAGGGCAGAAAAATATTTTCTTCATTTTTACAAGTAAATTGTATCTTTCTATCTATACTGTTAGCATTCGTCCGAAATTCATTTAATGTAGAACTGAAATAGCGTGATTCCATATGATGGTATATCGATGACATACTGATCTTATGGAATCCAGTGAAAAATAAACGCGATGAGCTAAGCTTTAGAATTTGAAACAAGAGATATAAAACAACGACAGATGCTTTAAGGTCAAAGAGACAGGTAAGGTACAGAATATTTCCATTGACTGCTGTCCTGAATTAACGGAACGCGACAGAAAACTCTTTAATTAATGAACATATTAAGTCTGTGTTGATATATAAAACACAAGAAACTTTAATGTTATAAAAACCAAAACATTTGACAAAAATAAATAGCGATATGCTTGCAACGATATGGGGGGGAAAACACTAAGTTTTCTGGAGAAGCCCTGACAATAGGTTTTGGAGAAGCTCCTGAAACTTTCATCAGTCAGATCCCCAGAAGTAAGCTCACAAAACTACCGGCCGTCTAATCGGGCGAAGATTGTTACTGTTATATATTTTCAGAGTTATGGCATTTATTAGTTGTATAATTAACTATTAAAAAAATGTTAATTATATAATGAATTACGAAATATAGCTTTATTACTGAAATGCATAACAAACGGAACATAAAATGTTAGATAATTGTCAATTTAAAATAAATGTTGAAAGTGTGGAAAATGATTTTCCATGTTGATTTATTAATAATTCCAATTGTGAAACATCTCAAAAGTAAAATTCAACGGTAATTATAAAATTTTAAAACATGATTTAAGGATAAATACGAGCTTTATTATCAGAAATTTAACAATACATTGTCTGTAATTTAGTGTAAGAAATTTAGTTTTTAGTTAAAATAAATTTTTCTCACCTTCAACATTTCGTTTAAAAAAAAAATTCATTATTCAAAAATTTCTTTTTCATTTTTAAGTAAGCAACATAAATAACCGAATAAAAAATACTGAGTATTGAAGAACGTTTTCAATAGAGAATTTTATACATATATGAATAAAAAACACAAACTCTGCATTATTGTATATATACTGATAAACAATTTTGTATATGCTTATATTAAATAAGAGATTATTTTAAAGAAAGAACACTCATTAAATATTTATCTCATATAAGAGAATAATAATTTTAATACTTCCCGTAATATGATACGACAGTATAGAATAAAGAATATCCTCGATCAAGATTGCATATCATTCATTGTTATTCTTGGATAGTGCAGAAAACATTGATGTTTCTTCACAAGTATAAAGTAATTTTGGAATAAAATTAATCAGCACAGATAATTATAAGAGCTCTTTCTTTATTACTGTACAAATTGAAAATAATGTTTGTTTGGAAAATTCAATTAACACTAGTATAATAAATTATTGTAACATAAATAAAAATATATATTTTATTTAACATCAAACGAAAGCCAAATTGAGAATGAAATCGCAACTATTTTGCTTTCTAACAACTAGTTTAGAACTCACGTGATTTATTTTTAAATTAATATGATTGTGTTAAATAATAACATCAAATGTCAAATAGTGTAACATTCAATGTCATAGATAAAAAGAAAAACCTTTCTATATATAGTTTTTGATAAATGTTACAGTAATATGATTAAAATATTTCTGTTAATATTTTAGGAATAAATGTGAAGTGTCAATAATAGAAACAAATCTGATGTTACAGACATCCAGATATTCATAAAAACGGATGTTCATTAAAATATGAAATGGCGGTCGGTGGAAAATTAACCTGTGTGGTACAAAGTAAAATATATTCTTGAAAATAAAACATTTCCAAACAATATTGCAGTCTAACACCCTCATGAAATGTCTTGTACTATGGTTAATCTTTGAATTTGAAGGCACGTACGTTTAACTTATCCTCATTCTCAAAAACAATTTTGACTTTTTCTTTTAAAATTACACCTTTTCGTCTATGCACTTAGTTGCAAATCAAAACCAAAAGAAAACGTCTGGAATCTACGAATGAAGATAAAAGAACACAAAATCACGTGAATTAATTGAAGCAAGTCGTATCACAAGTATGCCTTACATTCAAGAATAACATTACTTTGATTATGAATGGTGTTGCCAGAATGCGACGAACACCATACGCTCAGACAGCAGCAGGCATACCCATCAGTAGCTTTAGGCGCAAAATAGAAAAGTATATTTATGTTTTCATTGAATTTTGTTACAAAACAAACATGAAAACACACGTACTTGCTCCAATATAAAGTAAATACGAAACATGTTATAACACACAATGAAATATATGAAGACACAAATTGTAAGAATCTTAGATGTTTATGGGGTATGTAGGAACTGGGCGCCCATGAAAATTTCGTTTAAGTTCACAAAACTAATACAAGACAAAAATTTAGTGAGATTCTTACATTAAAATAACATAGTAAACTTCATGTTACATTAACCGATATAACATTAAGCGTATTCGACAATTGATATCATTTTTTCATTTTTTTAAAGATTTATAATCGCTATCCTAAAGGAATGTTATATTGGAGTATTGAGGTTGAATACGTGTTGTCGGGGGTTGCACCATGGACCTCATGCACAATAGGCGAGCGACATAGAGTCGAACAATAGCTTCAAACCAGTTCCTCTAAGCTAGTAACTCACTAAATACTGTTCACCTGAGAAGGCATCGCTACACACTCCACACCAAATGAGTAAAGCGTCTTGTAGGTGTGCACCCGTAAGTGATGCTATCGTGCGCATGTGTGAAGCACGGTGTGACAGACTTTCTGCTGACAACACGTTACAGGCTTTTGATGCTGGGGATGATTTATTTGGTGTTATCATCTTTTTGACTTCAAAAGAGATGATTGTGGTTGGTGAAGGTTGCGTTCTTCCTGGTTACAAATATTGAGGTCGAATAGGTGCTAGCGGGTATTGAACACGGGCAATTCATTATTATTAGCCAATTGACGATTCAATACAAAATTACTGCTTACACTCCTGTAGCGATGTCATTTCGCAGTATGTAGCTAGTTGCTTAGCGTAACTGGTTTGGCCTTTTCCTCGACGCTATGTCGTTCACCTACAGTTCATGAGGTTCAGCGGTCGGATAGGCGCAGGCGGGGATTGAACCTGGGACCTCATGAACAGTAGATGAGCATCTTACCTTCGAACAAAAGGACAAGCAAGTTACTCTAAGCTAATATCTCGCTATATAATATTTATTTTAGATGATATCGCTAAAACCGTGTAAGCAGTAATTTGCATTGAATCTTCAATTGACTAAAAATAAACATTTTTTTTTGTTCTAAAACTAAAATTATTTTTCATTATTACGTACCATTCACGAAATATTCTTCTAACGTAACTCATAAATTGGATCAGAGAAGAGTTTAATATAAATGTAATAAATTTTCTACTTAATGATGCAGCTATTCCTCCTTAATGATAGAGCAAATTTCTTCTCGTGCGAATTGTTCACAGATTCAACATGTTTTATTGTAACATAAGACATGTACATTATGTCTTGCATGATAATAATACGATATTAATAGCCTATCATAAAAAAATATATGACAGTAAATCAATTTTTATGCCACTAGAAAAAATAATAACGTTCTGTAACATTGTACAAGAAATGGGAGAATAAAGGAGAGTATGTGGAGTATAACAAGAGATCGTTAATCTATATAAAGTGCCTTATTTCTCAAAAGACATCAAATTATTTTCATCGTTCAGTAAGAAGAAATTTCTTTTAAATTGAGAAAGAAGTTTCTTATGGACGTAAATAATTTTAAATAATACAAAAACAGGGTAATAGTTTTGCAGATACATCTGAATTTATAAAGTATATTTAATTATTGTTGTGGAAATAAATTTACTTTGTCTTGCAATAAAAATAGAGGCTATTGTAAAATTACATAATTATAAACTTTAAAATTAATTTAATTTAGCTATCTTTTAAAAAGAAGTTAAATAAACATAAATAAATGTATATATTTATAAATATACAGACATTTCATATGCATAAATAAACAAGTTCAGTAATTCACCACAAATACTTATATAATAACCAAGATATTTTGAAAAATAATTTTTAATTTTCAGTAATAAGATTTTTAATAATTTTAGATATTTATAATGTAATAGTAACTTTTCTACAACAATGTAATTATGTCATCAATTCGAATATAAATTATATATAAAAGCCGACTTCTAAATAATTCAGGAATTATTTAGAAGTCGACATATATACAGCCTTTTTTATATTTTTAAAATAAAATATTCATGAAACATTGTAACTAAATTACATTATCTTTTTCTATAACGAAAACATTTGAATTTTTTCATTTTTAAAAGTATGAATGGTATACCAGTATATTAAAAAAGCTTTCATAAAAATTAGTATATCACATGCTCAGAAATGTAATTATACAAAATTATTTTATTCATTAAAACGTTCTGTGCTACGTACATATGACAATTACATTAACACACGGTTTCGAAATACGTGGATTGGGAAACACAGAATGAAGATTAAGTATTTTTAATGTAAAATTTCAAGGCGTGTTTTTAACATTTGCCGCATTTTTTCATTCATTGTTATATTTACAGGTTCTCTATTCAGTACTTTAAGTAAAATATTGTGCAATAAATTGGGAAATGCTGGTATTACATATGCTCCAAGAATTGCTGTCACAGGTTGCAATTGTAATATGTATATGTGCCAGACAAATGCGATGAGATGGTTAAAGAAAAACATTCACAAAATAATCTGAAATAAGCTAGACAAAAAATAGAATGTAGATGTATTTAGCTTATAATAGTACGGTTGTAAAAAGCGAATTAAAGAAACGATTAATAAGATTTACAAGATTGTATGATACAGGTCTCGGGGATGCGAATCAACAAAAGAAAACGGTAAAAATATTCCAGCTATCTACATATGGACTTAAGTATAAATATATGGTAATAGATGAATATTCGCTAAAAATATCAGTAAAAATATTGTGAAATTCATTTAAAACGAAGTCCTTAATTTTTGCATAGCTTCAACTGTCTCTCTTGTATAATGTTTACTGAAGAGATTTGTTTAATGTCTCACGTTAATACTGGCATGACAATTAAGTAGCAATAAGTAAGCTTCCACGAAAGATAAAAATTGTAAACTGAGATTTATACTCGATGATACGTTAGAAATCGTAAATATTGAGAACAGTTAAAGTTTAATTAATATTTAAAAAATAATTTATGCTTGCAACATTTCAGATAACAATTAATGATAGAAACTTCGGTGAAAAAAAGAGACATGGCACCATGCAGTGTATGTAGAGCAACGATTGGAGCACCAAAAGATTTAACAGCTGTTATAAAAAAATTCACACTGAAATCGGGGTTATAAAAGCTAGTGGAACTAGAAGAAAGTATTTGTTAAATCTTTGGTGCTTAATTGTTTTTTCAGTTTACATGTATTATACGCTTAGTTTGACAGTTCTATGGTATTTCCAATTTTTCTTATCGGTACCATGCCTTCATAATCTAAGATTTTCACTGCAAAATTTCCCCATATTGTCGTAAAACAAACATATTTACGAACGCACATAGATACACTAACAAAAATATAATTGTTAAACATACTATGTACAGTTACGCGGAGAATGTTTAATAGACATTGGAAAATTATTTCAATATACATTATTACAATAGACACTGTAATTTTCCTTTAAACTTTCGTTACATATTTAAATACAGTATTAGTGCAGGTAAAATAGGATTTGATAAATTTGGGATAGCTTTGTTTTGGGTTTCGTAATGAAGTTCTGATGAGTACGCAAATAAAAATGCTATTTTACCAAGTTTTGTGGGGCAAAAAAGGGACAATTTTGGAAACACAGTTTTTATTACAATTACGTCTAGTAGGGTGAGATTGTCAATGTATATGATTAATCGAGTGACACCATTCGCCAAACGATGCGGTTCCTTGTTACAAATTTACGACAGGTTTTATGAATAAAAAGTTGAAAATTATAATTTAAGCAAGTACAACATTATTGCTTTTATTTGACGTTAAAAACATATTATGTATATCACATCACTTTAGCTTAAGCTAATTAAATATTCTAAAAATAGCAATCATCAAAATCCAGGTCATTTACGTCTTCTTCAAGGTAATCTAATTTGTCAAAATCGACTTCAATTTTCACCGCAATTGCTTGATTTATCGGAAGTGTATTGCAGCAGGATACACCCTCATAAATTTTGCACAGTTCAGAACAGATTATTCTGTTTTTTTGGAACTGCAAAGAGTTGGAAAACAATCACTTTTCCAGAAGCAAGATATTAGATTGATTATTTCTTCAGAAGCAGGAGTTAGAAAATCCGAACAGGATGTAAGTCGCCGTCTTCACGTACCCATACGCAATTTTTGGGTTTTAATTTATTTTGAAGCCACTGATGGATTTGATCGTAGGCCCTAAATGAGTGTTTGGAAGTACTAGCAAAATTAGTGAAAGATATTCCAAACTGGTTCCTTTACAGAGACCTTTGAATCTTAGTGCAACAAAGTGCATAGAGAGTGAAGTTTTCTGCCTTAGTTAAGTAGAGATGAAAAAACAGAATTTTACCTGCTATCTTCACCTTGTGAGCATTAGCATTTGTTCTATTGAAAGTGTTAAAACATTAATTTGAAGCAGTATCACTATCCATAGGCTTCATTAATAGATTTCACTTTAATCGTATATGGTACTAGATGAGTCAGACACGCTAAACACTTGTGCGATGATGAAGTAGGTTTTCATGTCATTATGTTGATGTTTTAATAAGATGTAAAAATACACTTTTCTCTTTACATGCCCTTTTAAATATTTTAAGGAACGTATAGACTTTTTAGGTGCTATAAGGACAGTTAGAATTACTAGGACGTCTATGTATTGCGTAACAACGTCAAAGTCAAACCGGGCGGGGAGGCCTACCTTTCGGCTTCAGCTCAACTATCTCCACCCATGTCTTGAGAAAAAACGGTTGGTATAAATTGTTGAAACATTTTTGACAGTTGTCTGCACAATTAGCACATATGGATTTTTAGAACATTGCCCCACACAACCGTTATTCTTTTAAAGTATAGTGAACAGCATGATGAACATCTGCTTCTTGTTTTCAGTATCAGCCCAAAAACGCTTATTAGTGCCATAAACCGGAGTACTTGTTGAAATCTGAAATGTGTACGCCGATACCTAAGTAATTGTTTTATCTTTTTCAAATTTTTTATTTAATTTATGCACCATGCACACGCCATAGTAAGTTTTACGAGTTCCTTGCTTCATTTTAAAGCGTACAACAGGAAACCCTTATAAGCAACAATCATTCTGTGTTCATCAACAATGATGTATTAGTGATATAGTGCTGACGTCAATACCAAGACGTCAATGACCAAAATATAAAAATAGGAACAAGGAGACAGATGCATATATGAACAAGACAGTCAAATTTTGGAAAATGATTCTATTAGCTATTTAATAAGATTTTTTTATTACAAAATTTTCAATAATACATTTACATATTCATTTATTTATTTTCTACATCGATAAAACTATTATCATAAGTTCCAGCAAAATGTGTCAGTAACTTCTCTCTCAATACAAGGGTATAACATTCAAAACTGAAAGGAACACCCGTGCCAGTAACTTAGCGAAAACGTCTCATCTTCGTTTATATATTTGGCCCCACCACACTTAAGCATCTTGTTCTTTATTACTCGGTCGAAAAACTGCAACTCTCAATTGATAACATTAGCTCTTGGATAAATGTAAAATAGAATTAATGCAATTATTTCCCGTTCTTTTAACCTAATTACGTAAAACCTAAATGTAAATTTAGTGGACTTTCACAAATTTATACTGACCCTGGAGTTGATCCTCAATTAATTACGGTTCGAATGACTATCTAAAATATGAAGATGATTTTTTTTGTGAGTGAGCATGTAAAATAAATGCAATAAAGTTGTGAAAAATTGTAATGTGTACGTTTTAACTTTTTTTTATAAAACCTGTAGTAACTTTGTAACAAGCAATTGTATCGACTTTCGGCTTCGGTTATTCGATTAAAAAATACATGGAAAACGGTGCCTCAATCAAACTAGTTAAATAAAAAAAGAAAAGTGGCAAGTTAAACTGATGACACTGAGCTCACATGTTATTCACACTAATTGTATATTATACTCTTATTTCAAAGAATAATGACTCTCGAAGAATAAAGAAATCGATAAAAAATAAAGGTGATTAGCCCCCGTTGACCCCTTTATAATTAACCATTGAACACCTCAAACTAATCAGGAAAGTGTCTTATCACTATGAACCTATATACAAAATTTGAAGCAAATCGGATAATTCTGCATGAAAACCTATTTATCTAAATTAAGGTGGGATAGCTCCCGTCCCCCTCTTTATACCTAACCAATGAACTCAAAAACTAATCAGAAAAGCACCTTATAACAATGAACCTATATACAAAATTTGAAGGAAAGCGGATGAGTCTGCATGAAAAACCCATTTACCTAAATTAAGGGGGTTATCCCTCCGTTATCCTCCTTTATACTTAACTAATGAATCCCCAAAGCTAATCAGGGAAGCCCCTTATCACAATGACCCTATATACAAAATTTGAAGCAAATTGGATAATTCTGCATGAAAAACAGATTTATATAAATAAAGGGGGTATTAGCCTCTGTTCCCCCTGTTATACTTAACCAATGGATCCCCAAAATTAAACGGGAAACGCCTGATTACAAGGAACCTATAAACAAAATTTGAAGCAAAACGGATATTTCTATCAAGAGTTAACGCGTTACGTACATACATACATACATACAGAACCGGACGGCACATTAGCTTTCAAGAGTTTGTGTCTCTCAAAAGTCGGTAAAGCAATTTTTTTTTTTGGACTTTTCGGAACTTCATTTCTAGGTATTCACTAGTTTTCGTAAATGCATACCAGTTGTCGTGTATTATTCAATTTTTGGTGTCTTTTTTTCTGTACTTTTTCTGAAGATATGTCAGTGGAATGATTTCTAATTATTAATATTTTAATTCAAAAAATTATTCTAAACATAAAAACACAACGGTGTTATTTTTACAATATTAAATTTCTCTAATGTTTTTCTATCTGTCGTAATTCTAAGAAAGCTAAATAAAATGACATAAGAAATACGAAACTTTTTTAGATAAACTACATATAAAATTCTCCCAATTTGTACAAAAATAACACAGTGTGCATGCAAAGTACATAGAAAGACACTTCACTACATAGTATAAAACAAAGTCGCTTTTTCTGTCCCTATATCCTTATGTACGCTTAAATCTTTAAAACTACGCAACGGATTTTGATGCGGTTTTTTTAATAGATAGAGTGATTCAAGAGGAAGGTTTATATGTATAATAACCATATGTTTTGCTTTGTAATTTCAGATAAATCACTACATAGTATAAAACAAAGTCGCTTTTTCTGTCCCTATATCCCTATGTACGCTTAAATCTTTAAAACTACGCAACGGATTTTGATGCGGTTTTTTTAATAGATAGAGTGATTCAAGAGGAAGGTTTATATGTATAATAACCATATGTTTTGCTTTGTAATTTCAGATAAATCACTACATAGTATAAAACAAAGTCGCTTTTTCTGTTCCTATATCCCTATGTACGCTTAAATCTTTAAAACTACGCAACGGATTTTGATGCGGTTTTTTTTAATAGATAGAGTGATTCAAGAGGAAGGTTTATATGTATAATAACCATATGTTTTGCTTTGTAATTTCAGATAAATCACTACATAGTATAAAACAAAGTCGCTTTTTCTGTCTCTATATCCCTATGTACGCTTAAATCTTTAAAACTACGCAACGGATTTTGATGCGGTTTTTTTAATAGATAGAGTGATTCAAGTGGAAGGTTTATATGTATAATAACCATATGTTTTGCTTTGTAATTTCAGATAAATCACTGCATAGTATAAAACAAAGTCGCTTTTTCTGTCCCTATATCCCTATGTACGCTTAAATCTTTAAAACTACGCAACGGATTTTGATGCGGTTTTTTTAATAGATAGAGTGATTCAAGAGGAAGGTTTATATGTATAATAACCATATGTTTTGCTTTGTAATTTCAGATAAATCACTACATAGTATAAAACAAAGTCGCTTTTTCTGTCCCTATATCCCTATGTACGCTTAAATCTTTAAAACTACGCAACGGATTTTGATGCGTTTTTTTTAATAGATAGAGTGATTCAAGAGGAAGGTTTATATGTATAATAACCATATGTTTTGCTTTGTAATTTCAGATAAATCACTACATAGTATAAAACAAAGTCGCTTTTTCTGTCCCTATATCCCTATGTACGCTTAAATCTTTAAAACTACGCAACGGATTTTGATGCGGTTTTTTTTAATAGATAGAGTGATTCAAGAGGAAGGTTTATATGTATAATAACCATATGTTTTGCTTTGTAATTTCAGATAAATCACTACATAGTATAAAACAAAGTCGCTTTTTCTGTCCCTATATCCCTATGTACGCTTAAATCTTTAAAACTACGCAACGGATTTTGATGCGGTTTTTTTAATAGATAGAGTGATTCAAGAGGAAGGTTTATATGTATAATAACCATATGTTTTGCTTTGTAATTTCAGATAAATCACTACATAGTATAAAACAAAGTCGCTTTTTCTGTCCCTATATCCCTATGTACGCTTAAATCTTTAAAACTACGCAACGGATTTTGATGCGGTTTTTTTTAATAGATAGAGTGATTCAAGAGGAAGGTTTATATGTATAATAACCATATGTTTTGCTTTGTAATTTCAGATAAATCACTACATAGTATAAAACAAAGTCGCTTTTTCTGTCCCTATATCCCTATGTACGCTTAAATCTTTAAAACTACGCAACGGATTTTGATGCGGTTTTTTTTAATAGATAGAGTGATTCAAGAGGAAGGTTTATATGTATAATAACATCTATTAAATAGTGGAGAAATACTGTTATTTTTGAGGTTTTTAATGTGATGTCGTAAATAATTTCATTTTTTCCGCTTATACATTGCAAACGCAGGCTGAACCCTACAAGATTTATCAAAATAATGTACTAATTATTGTACACATTAAAAAGGTCTACAGAAAACACAAAGAGATGAAGGTTTTCAAGGTTAACCCGAAGCAAAGCGAGGGAGGGCCGCTAGTTATTTATATTTTTTGATTTCGAGAGCTTTACGTACTTTTTCTCTCATGTTTCAAGTTGAATTTCAGTATTTTCCTTCTTTTTCACGTCTCCAGTTTCCAATGTTTTTATAAACTTTGACCTATTTTTTATGGTTTGAATTATTTTAAATAAAAATTGCTATAAAAACTTTATATGTGAAAAAGTAAATTGATTTAAGTTGATGTTAGAACATCTTCATTAAAATATGTTGGCCTATGTTTATCACAAAATAAAATCTTGTAGTAAATATATTGTTATAATAGAATATTGAATAGTAAATTATAACTATTTTTGTCGTTTAGTTAACTGACTTTATTATTAAACCATTTTATTGTTATTATTTCCAAAAATAGTTAAACGGTTATAAAAAAAAATAGCTAAACGATTATAATATTGGAATTTATGAAAATAGATATATACATATGAATAAAAGTCTTATTGTTTTGTAATTATTATTAGATTATTGTGTTCTTAAAAGTTTTATTTTGTCTTTTAATAGAAAAGCAAGCTATTTATACTTTCTTTTTTTAATGGTTATGATTGAACATAAAAACTAAGTGCGAAACAAAAATTCTAGCGTAAACACAAAAATTTCACCTGTCAGAGGACTACCATTTCGAAAACAATACTTGCAATTTTTTTGAAAAAATGAATATCCTAAGTGCGAAACAAAAATTCTAGCGTAAACACAAAAATTTCACCTGTCAGAGGACTACCATTTCGAAAACAATACTTGCAATTTTTTTGAAAAAATGAATATCCTAATCTTTATTTACCAAAATAATATAAAGATAATGAGTCACCCTTCGCTTCTCTGATGGTTTAATTAATGTCAAAAAACAATTTACCCTTTATTTTACAAAGTTTTATTTCTCTTCATGTAAGTTTAATCTATAAAAAATAACTTTTCAAAAGTAAAAAAAAAACAGCCAAGCTTAAAAAAAAAATAGTACTTTAACTTTTTTCCATTAAAGAAGTTATCATATATATAAGTCGAGTGCTACGTATATGTTAATAGAAATCGTTTTCTCCTGTACTAAATACATCCTAACGTGTTTCTGAAAATTCAATTTTTTTCAAATTATGCATGATGGGCTTAGCGGCCATCTTTCCATATTATACACAAAATTCTAAGCACCCATATCCGTAGTTAAAATCCGAAGTTCAAAATTGTAAATTAAGCAAATATTTTAGTCGTTTCGTTTTCGTTTTCGGTTATCAAAATATTAGTCTTCCTCAATTTATCTGTTCGTAGTTAAAATCTGAAGTTCGACATTGTTATAAACATATTACATTGCAAACACAATACGCTTTTACTTTAGAAATTTGAGGGCTTAGAAATATGGAAAGATGGCTGCCAAGCCCATCATGCATAATTTGAAAAAAATTGAATTTTCAGAAACACGTTAGGATGTATTTAGTACAGGAGAAAACGATTTCTATTAACATATACGTAGCAGTCGACTTATATATATGATAACCTCTTTAATGGAAAAAAGTAAAACAAGTACTATAATAAAAGCTTGGAAATTTGATATCACACCATTTTTTAGCCACAACTTTTGTTTTTTTTAAGCTTGGCTGTTTTTTTTTATTACTTTTGAAAAGTTTTTTTTTGTAGATATCATTTCTTTTTTTAAATAGATTATACATAATTTAAATAATCTACTCTATGAAATTAACATGAGAATATTATGTAAAATTACATTTTACTTTCAGTTATTGTTTAAAGGGTTAACTAGAAATTCCAGTAGATTTTTCAATTAAACTAATTACACCCCTAAAAACAACATATTAAATGTGACTTGTTATAATACTTGTTATCCTTCGTTAAAAAATATCACTGCCTAATCCATGAGATGTGTAAAAATGGAATATGTACATAGCGCGTCAGCGCTGCTTTTGAAATCAAACGTGATATCATGCTCTTTTATTATTAGCGTTAAATCACATTGATTGGCGAATATTTATAAAATGTAGTAGTTAATGTTGAAAAGTAACAAAATATCTTAGCAATTTCTTAAATTTACATTATTTTATTCAATTAAACACTATACTCTTACAATAAATTTAAATGGAAACTTCACTTCTAAAACAAAACAATTTCACAACTGAATTCCATTAATTTATAGAAAAATGATGTCAAAGAATTCTCAGCATGCGAAAGAAATGCTTGTCCTTTACCATGGTTTTAGAAAAATAAATTAATCATATTTAATTCCTTTTCGAAAAGTTTGTTTATGTTTGGAAAGAAATTTTAAATGCCGATAACTCTTAATGTATACATTTTTTAAGTGAAACCTCTTCTCTCAAACATTATTTTATTTTTAAAGATCTTTCTAAAAATGTAAATTTTATGAAGTTATATATATATATTAAAGCATGAACACTACGTCTGATTACTTTATTTTACAATATTATAAGAACACATATTTTATCAGACAGTTAAATGCACGAAACCAACATGAGTGAAAAATTGACCTGCGCCAGGTCTAGAACCTGGGACCTTCAGCGTACCGTGCTATCGCTTTACCACTAAGCCACCCAGACCGATATCCTAAACCGTCAATTTCTCATCCTTATTCCTGTTGGAAGCAGTCAACGGCCACAATTTGCAGTCACATTTAATTGCATGATAAAATGTGTGTTCTTATAATTATGAAGTTTTATCTAAAAAAAATTTCTTCAGAAAAAATGGCTGACTTGCAGATGAAATTTGATATGATTAACCCTCAACTGATTTGTGTTATTATAATACAGATGGTACACGGTTGTTGGCAGAGTTTTATCTCTATTTTGGCATAATTTTTTAGTTGCGAAGTTAATTAACAGTTTTTTGCTAATTAAGGATAGAAATTTATTTATTTTTTCACTGGATTTTATAAAAGCACGTAGATTAGGTTATTACTTGTCCAAAAGTGCAATCATTTTTCATTTTTGCCCTATATTTTTGTCTGTAGGTTGTTTGAAAAAAAAAGTTTGACGAAGAAAAAAGTGATCATTTTAAGTAACTCGACGTTTAAAAAAAAATCTATATCTCTGTTTATAAATCACTTATGAAGATGATTTTGTTCTCAAATTGAAGAATTTCTTCATTAGATTCTTTTAGTTTTTTTTTTTTTTTCTGTGACGCTTGGTTCATTTGATATCTGTTATTTTAATCTGGCATGTTTGGTCGATTTAACATTGTGAAGTTTCTTCCTGTAAGTAAGCAGTAGCTGTTTGTAATCCAGTTCTTGGCGTTGTTTGTTTAGCGTATTTTTTTTATAGCTTGGCTTGGCAGAGCGACCGCCCTGCTTGATACTTTTTCATAAAATGTGATTTTTCTGATTTTTTAATTTTTTAACTTTTTATTATTTTTAGTTCATTCGTGATTTCTTAATCTTTTTTTTTTTTTTTTTATTTTTTATTTTTTTGTCAAATTTTTTTAATTGAGTTTAACAAATTACAATCAATGCATATATGTGATTTTTTAATTCTATTTAATGTTTATTTATCGTGTTTTAATTTCGGGTATTTATTTTTTTAGAGTTAAGTAATAAATTTTCTTGGTACTAAATTGTCCCATCATTTAAATAATTATACTGCAACTGATATTATCTATAAACATTACATATTTCCAATTATTATTGGTGATTCTACATGATAACATACGATTACAAATATTCTAAGATACAGTGGACTAATTTATCATAGAACGAATAATCCTGAATTTAGAAGTTCTTTGTTATTTTCTTATATTCAGAAAAAAAAATATTTATTCAAACAGTAGAATAATAAATAATGTTCTTAGAAGACATTCGGGAAAACATTTTTTTTTTTTTGTTGAAATGGAAAACCTGGAATATGTCAACCAATATATAAAGCTGTTCGATAGGTAAAACACGTAGAAAGCCAATTTATACTCTTAAAGTTTATGCTTAAAGTTTGTGCTATTTCATGTGTTCCTTTTTCGCAGATAAAATATGTTCTCATTTCGCTATTTTATGTATTTTTTAAATTTTAAAAAAAGTAGAATATTTAATAAAGGCTAGAAATATAAAATAAAGTTGAATTAAATACCACATTGTGTGACTAAATAAATTTTGTATTTGTCTAAAGATAAACATTTTTATAATACAGAATGCTGGACTAAAAATTATAATATTTGAAAAAAAAATATGTCTATTTTTGAGATAGTTCAAATGTATTAAAAATTATTTTAAAATTTTGACTGATATGGACATGCATTTTTCTATTGCTTTTTATTTGAATTCGCGAAAGTTTGGTTTTAGAGTATTTCTTTAATCCTATGAAATGACTAAAAGGTGACGTACGTTCACTTTTAACCCGAAAGTTATCGCGCATATCCAGGGTATGAATGTTTTTTTTTACTTTGTCACCAATAAATACATATAATAATCGTCAACTTAAAAAAAATATATATATATTGTATAAATCACCATGAAAACAAAGAACACACAGGAAACTGTTACCTTCTCCCCTTACGAACACGTGTTTACTTTGGCTAATGACGGACAGTTAAAAATTTCCAACCCGAAAGACGTTCTGTGTGTTTTTTGTTTTTATGGTGATTCATAAAAAGTTTTATTTTTAATTGTAATATATCGCCAGTTTTCAGGTGCTGTTTCATCAATAGTCACCTTATTTAGTAGGAGACAATTGTTACAAATTCTGTGATAAAGAAAGATGAAGATTTCTTTTCGAAAAATAGAGGTGACATTTGTAAAAAGCGTACGCACCCTGGGTATGTCATACACGGCGCGACAGCTACCGTGCTAAAGGTCTTGGACTGAAAAATGCAAAAGTATTTTTATGGTTATTAGATGTCAGATAGTTTTTTGTAGCACTTGACCATTTAATATTATCGATATATTCTAAAAAATATACAAGTATGTCATCAGATATTCATGAGTTAAAATGTTGAGCAATAATGTTTGCTGTATAATTTCACAAACTTGTTTTGAAATTCTGAGTCAAGAAACAAAATTTCAGGGAAGGGTCTTGTGATCTTACTCTATTATACATTTTGATTCCATAATGTATAGTAATTTGTTTTTCAATATAGCGTGATTTACTCAGAAACGTAAAATCGCCTTTTGTAAAAATATATAGTAAATGTATACAAGGTAGTCATATTTAAATGTAATCATTTACTTTTCTATAAATTGTAAATTAATGAATCTGTTAAAAAATAAAACAGTATTCATTAATTATCAAGTTTTGCTAAACCTTACATTAACAATAAGTCATAAGTTATATTTATTATTATTTCTTCTTCTAATTATATATACTATATACAAATAATTCTGAAAATTCTATACCTAGTATATGTTACCTACTACTATTATTTCAAAGATTAAGACGATATTATTAATAAGCAGTTTAATAAGGGTTTGCATTATCTAAAAATAACATGATAAGTGGAAAAACCTCATAATTCACTATATTATATGAAATTACACTTGTAATAAGTTTTAAGTATAAAAAATTATTATACTAAAAGAAGACGACTATCCTTTCAAAGGTAATTATTACATATTTCTATTTTTTGAAGAATCTGTGTAAAAAGGTATTCTCCGCAAAATATTCCAGTTAGTAGTCATTAAAACTTAATCATATAACTACCTTTTTCATTAAACAAACAGGTATTTAGTTATCATTAAGAAACTAAATTAATATATGTATTTTTTCATTTTATGGTATAGAATCTTAACGTCTTAATTTAAATTAAATTAAATTTTCATACCAAAAGATAACATGCTTTTAATATCATCAAATTATATTGTATATCTGCTTTTAGCATATTGTTCTTGAATAAAATATAATGTAGTCAGGAAAAAATGGTTTTTCTTCTACTTAATTTTTTTTTCTGATGTTGAATTGGATTAGCTGACCCTCGAGTGATTTTTTGACAAAAAGTATGGTCTTGTTTAAAGAATATATAAAAAAGAAAAAAAGAAAAAGCGAACAACGTAAATAATATATTGACGGAATTTATTATATTAAATGTGTAGTTTACATTTCATATTATTTTTATTCATATTCTTATGTAAAAATTTTGTTTTAAGAATAATAATGTTTGAATAAATACATTAGACAGAGAATGATTATCGTATGTAAACACTAGAAAAATATTTTCAATACTTAAAGCAACATCTTGATATTAAAATTAAAAACATATGAAAAAACAGAGGGTTTATTTCTTAAAACGAAAATAAATATGTATTATAAGCAAGATTATGAAATTAAAATACAGTTAAAATTGAATCTTTAATACGAAATGTTAAACAATAAAGTACGTTATATAAAAGATAAAGTCAGTTATATAATATATATATATATATTTAAGCAGTAACCATCACAACACAAACAAAACAGCTAAATCATGTTTTTGCTGGATTATATATATATATATATTAATCTTTTACTTGTATCTTGTATTTATACAAAAAATTATGATATATACAAACTTATTAAATTAGGTAACCTTCTGTATGACGTTGTAATATATGTGCAACATAATTAATAGTGAAGTAGGAGAAAAATACTTTTCAAATCTGCCTTCTTGAAGGCTTCAGTGAAAAAGCTATACTTTGCGTAGGTGCAAGTTTCTGAGCACATCTGACGTTCCAATGATTGTAATGAAGCATTTTACAAAGAAAGTTTTGTAAAGTACGAAATTGTTGTTTAATTTATATGAAACACAACGTATGTCGCAACTTCCACGTGTACTTTCCACGGTTGCTTCCTCCACTGTCAATGCAACACATTCCTCATTTTTTTACAGACTTATTTTCCTGTCTTCGTATAATGGATAAAACATCTTAAAACTTTTTAATACTTTTCTTCAAACACGGCACATTAATTTGTCATTTGTTATCCTCTTAATCTCTGGTATTGTATCAATCCAAGCCGTGCATTACTATTACATTGATAATAGCACAATTTCAGTAAAGATTGGTGTTTCAAAGGATTTCGTGGACTTGCAAAAGCGGAAGATTTTACAGAAAGTACACAGCTGTATAAGTTAAAAAGTCCTTATGGCTTGTACCGGAAGGAAAAGGGTAGCTTTCATAGTCCATGTTTTGAAAATTCAACTCATTTTACTCAAACACCCGAAGCTCAATTGCTTGGAACCCGATTATAGAAAATTGAATCCCGGTTTTCATTAATACGGAATTTCAATGCTCATTTCAGCATGAGAGTTATAGCATAACAAAAATCAGACTGTTTTAAAATCCCAGCCACCCTAGAATTTCAAACTGCCATACCTCAGCCATTTTTTAAGATATAGCAAAAAAAAAAATGTTCCAGAATCTAACACGTTCTAGCACTTAACATAAAAAAAAAAATATTTTAAAATTTTTTGTACATGTTTTTGAATTTAAAAATTTTATAAATCTTTAACTGTCCGCCATTTTAAAACAAGATGGCAGATGAAGCTGGCCAAAGAACTCGGTCGAGACCTTGGTATGTCCTATATACATACTCAGTTACATCGATTCATAAACAAGAGAGTTACATTATGACATATGCCAGATATATATATATATATATATTTGGATATATATAAATCAACGTTTGAACGGAGGGTAGTTAGGGGGTCATGATCGGTGAACATATACAAATTTTTTTTTGAAATTGCTTTCCTCCGGATGGCTGCAAACGGTAGCTCTTTGTATTGTAAGATACCTAAAAGACCGTACGACGACGTGTTAAGCGAGTCTATACAGATCTGAAAAGTTTGTTTTTATTTCCGGTGTGAGTTTATTTTATTTGTAAATTGGCTTTACAAGCTACTACTAATTGCTATAAATTTTTCAAGTGACCATTTTTTTTTTTGTAGTAAGCCGTTTACGAGCCACTGCGATCTGGTTTAAATAATAAGGTGTTTTTAAATCCAATATCTCTGGTAGTTCATTAAGCATACGTCATCATTTCCCTCTGATGGTTGCTTTTTGATCTTATTTTTTTTGCAATATATAAAATTTCATGACCTCTTATGTAGTACTCTAAGTTTGGAAACCCTTGGTCAGGTGGTTTTCAATTTATTGTGATTTAAATGTGAAAATTATGTTATGATCACCATTTATAGATAAGTGAGCAAGTTTTCCCAAAGAAATATTGGAATCGTTTATAACTTGTTCACTAAATATTAAAAAAAATCTCATATTTCTAAAGATTCCTTTAAGTTAAGTCGAATTAAAAAAGCATCATTTTGAGATATACATTGCTAAAAATATAAATGCAACTTTGAAATAAAATATCATTTTAGAAAAAAAAAATCATAATTTAATAAATTTAGAGGGAAATTCTATACAATTCCATAAAAAAGCATGCCCTATCCTATTCCTATTTTATATTCAGCGCTTTTTCAATTTACATAGACTAATTATCTTCAACAGGAAAAAATTTAAAGCGCGTTTCAATCTTTTAATAATCTATCAATAGGTATCACTTACATGATAGTAAATAAAATTTATTTTTATGTATAGATTCATACACTCAAAATGCAATGTAATACATATTTGACGTCATTTTCAGATTCATTTTTTAATTTCTTAAAAAATAATCATTTACTGTTATTAATTTATTTTTTAATGTTATTGATTCACACTCTGTATTTCACATAGATTTTTTAAATATAGAAAATAAAACACAGTTTATATTAATTTTTTGGATGATTAGTCACCGCTTTTGACAAAGAAATAAAAAGGGATTTTCAAATCGAACATCACTGATTTATTTCGCAACATTGTGTTGACAGACGTGTGCCCGAAAGAAATAGAAATTATGGATTTAAGGACATCTCTTATATGCTCGTTGACATTTTTATGGGTGGTTGACAAGAAGTTCCTTGTCCAATTTAGAAAACACGAATCTTTCAAATTGCATTTGATATTTTGTAGCTTTTTCCAAGTAGCTTTTTTATGATGTCTATTTCGAAGTCAATGATGTTTCTTTTTTCAGTAAACCGTCACTGATTTCTTTCTTTATTTTTAGCCATAAATTATGTTTTTAGGGAGATATCTTATGTTTTTCGTACGACAATGTACAGAATATTTTTCTATATATCGTATTACAGTTCGATCAGGTAATTAAAAAAATATTAAATACAGGGTGATTATAGAAAAAACTATCCCGATATATGAGCCCTTAAGTATCACACCGTTCACAGAAACTGACTGAAATGTTGGTTTTAAGTATTTTGAGGTATGCGCTCAAGAAAGGTATGAAAAACAACAGTTAAACTCTAACACTTACGGTTACAGTGACAAAATTTTGAAAATTTCAAGCCGCAACACCTATTTTTTTTATTGGACTGTGATCTTCATAGTGAAAAACCATAAAAAGCATTGGAACGGTACCTGTAGCACGAAAATTTCCGGCGCTAGACAGACTAAGATGAAAAGTGAAAAAAACGAATAAGGACAGAGAATCAACAGAAAACAAAATATTTTATTGTGTTTCACAAATTTTCAACGTCACACACGAAGACACGTTGCATGCGGCAAATGGTGGATAGCACTGAATAATAAAATGTTTTACTTTCTGTTTCTTCCCTGTCCGTTATTGGTTGTTTTCACTTTTCTTCTTGTTCTCTCCAGCGCCGGCAATTTTCGTGCTACAGGTACCGTTTCAAGGCTTTTTATGGTTTTTCACTATGAAGATCACATTCTAAAAAAAATAGGTGTTGCCATTTGAAATTTTCAAAATTTTGTCACTGTAACCGTAACTGTTAGAGTTTAACTGTTGTTTTTCATACGATTCTTGAGCGCATACCTCAAAATACTTAAAACCAAAATTTCTGTCAGTTTCTGTGAACGGTGTGATAGTTAAGGACTCATATATCGGGATAGTTTTTTTATAATAACCCTGTATGTCAGTTGAAATTTCTTCTGAATCTAATTTCCATGACTGAACATTCCCGCTCACCCAGACCTCATAAATGTTTCCTAATGAAAGTTAAAAATATGTTTAATGTTTTAAATTCGGTTTTCAATTAATTTCTTTCCATTTATATCTATTAAGACGGAATTTTTCGGTATTCCCTTTAGTTATTTTTCTAATAATACGATTTTAATTTTCATCCATTTATACAAAAAGTATATATATATTATGAATTATGATAAAAATAACTTATTTATTTTCAAAAATAATTTAATTATCAAACTTTTAATTACATCTTAATCAACATAAAAAAATTAAGTTGTTAACATGTAGTTTGTTGTGACGAAAAGTAAAGGATCTATTGAATTATAATATATTAATATGTATAAAAGCTGTTCATGGTATTTGTGTATGTTCCTAATACAAATCTACAGTTTTTTTCCGATTTGAATGGAAATTGATGTTTTGATCCTCAATGGTCTCGTTATTTTGTAAAAGAATCTTTTCGCTGTACTCTTTTTTTTTTTCAATACAGTTTTTTTCTTATGTTTAAATATCATTTATAAATAAAAATACAGCGTATTTTTAAACTCTCTTCGCTATATTTTTAGGTAGCTTTCAATACAAAAAAGTATAAAGCTACCTATTGCAGCCGTTCGGAAGAAAGCAGTTCCAGAAAATTTCAATATATTTTCACCGATCATGACCCCCAGACCCCAAAACCACACTCCGTTCAAATGTTGATTCATATATATATATATGTATATATATACACTGTTAAAAATTTGCAGCAAACTGTCCAGTCATTTGACCGTTTTTGTAGAAAACGGTTACATAACCGTAATTTAACTATATTATGACTATAAAATGAGCAATAATACTGTCAGAATATCGTTAAATTAGTGTTATGTAACCGTTTTCTGTAAAAACGGTCAAACGACCGGACAGTTTGCTGCAAATTTTTAACAGTGTATATATATATATATATATATATATATATATATATATATATATATATATATATATATATATATACATATATATATATATATATACATATATATATATATATATATATATACATATATATATATATATATATATATATATATCTGACCTATGTCATACGATAACGCCGGTATTTATAAATCAATTTCGATGAAACCAATTGTGTGTATTAAGCTCACCAATGCCTCGACCGAGTTTATTGGCCAGCTTGGTCCGCCAGTTTGTTTCAAGATGGCGACCATTTAAAAATTTAAAACTAAAATAAATATACAAAAAAATTAAAAATTAAAAATTATTTTTTAATTACTTGTTAGGCCTTGATACAAGGATTCCAGAGCATTTTTTGGTTTACCTCTATCTTGAAAAATGGCTGAGAGAGAGCAGCTTGAAATTCTAGGGTGGCTGACATTTTGAAACAAAACAGCACATTAACGCGATTACTCTCAAATTATTTTCTTTCATTGTTGTAATAATTTTACCAATCATACGCATAAAACTATATATTCATATCCGTTAGCGCCAAATTCTCGCCAAAATTGGCGACCAAAATAAGTCTTCACAAATGAAGCCAATTTGGCTATTGCTCAATAATTTGGCGAATTTCTTATTCAAATTCAGTATTAACGAATCTTTTGTAAACGTTTCTTTGCATTTTAACTTGCTGTTTTCGTGTAACATTAGCTAAAAATTTAAAACGAAGATATAGGAAAGCTACCTTTTCCTCCCGGTACAGGCCGGAAGGACTTTTTTGCTTTACTGCAACTTTCTCAAGGTTTTGTTTTTACAATAACATTCATACCATTTTTATGATATGTGAAAGAAAAATGATAATAATTTAATGAAACTTTTAAAGAATGGTTTAGATGTTATTGGCTATAAATTCAAAAAACACACATGGTTTATTCATAATATATTATTATGTGTTTGGAAAGTAAACTTTGGAGAGTTTTTCAAAATCCTGGTAAGTAAAAATTTTTGAAAAAGTCTTTTTGATTTTACTGTAAAATTTTTTGAAGTCTAAAAATATCTGTATTCTTTTGTAAATTTTCATGAGTTTTAGTTCAATTTGAATTATGTTGCCATTTGTGTCATTTCTTTAAAAGAAATTGAGGTCCTCACACGATTAAACAAAACGTGCATAAATGCAGCTGAAATTCATCTGAAACTACCCACTTATTTTAGAAGTATGACTTTAATAACTGCGTTTGCAAAATTTCGTATTGTAAAATAATTTTCAGAAACGATATAAAATTTGTAGGAAATTTTCAGAAATTGTATTAAAAACAATAATTTATATTTAAAATAATACATCAAAACATTTCATATCACTTCAGTATAATCTTTATAATATATGTTTATAAAAATTCCACCCCCCCCCAAAAAAAAAAAAAAAAATCTCAGAAACTGGTTGAATCTATCAAAACGATTGTGGACGTAATTTATGTAGAAAAAAGATGAATGATGGTTTATTTTATATTTCTCTTTTATGACATTCGGCCTTATTGGGTTTTTGCCAGGCATGGTTATAGCTGAACGTTTCATACGGTAATTTTACTTACTTCAATTTCCTTACATACAAATCTTCTATGTGAAAAGATGACAAACTACCTTTCATAAAAGTATTAAGCAATCTATCAATTGATTTATTTATATTTTTTCTACAAAATGTTAAGAATTAAATATATCTTTTAAATTATAACTTTCTCGGAGTATTTCGGTAAATATTCCATTATTTACGTATTTCAATTTAAATAGAAAATTATATAAAAAACTGTAATATGTTTGCATTATATAATTATATGAAAGCTATAAAAGGAAATTTGGATTTACATTTTTTTTTTAGTAAGATATTTGTTTTTATAACTTACGATATAATTATTTTAAATGTTTCAGAAGAAATTCAAGCGTATAAAAAGTATATCAGCATGAGTACATCTTATAAGAACAATGTTTATTATTAAAATAATTTTTTTTTCAATGGAAATTATAAAACTGGCTCATATTGAAGTTTCGGCATTTGTATATATAACATAATTAAAATTTTCAGGAAACTCTATTTATTAAGCTTTATAGACTTTTATAAACGAATATATTTTTTAAATCATGTAATTTTGTCATCAACTCATACGTGTTTTGTTTTTTCTACTTGTAAATGATAGATAAAGCAACATTTTCTTTTCAAAGAATATTTTTTCGTCTTTTCTAAATAAAACTTTCGTTGATGTGCGATATGTTTTTATGTTTAAATAAAAAGAAAATTTACTTTCTTAATTTTCATCCAGAATATTTTTGTTAAAAATGCTATTAAAAAAGTAATATAAATGTTTTGAATTTTCTTTTTTTTCAATGTTGGGTATACTGATCCAACGATATATACATATGTCACGGTGAAACACCGAAATCTGGAGAATGTCGACTTTCACCGGCGAATGTCAACAAACACATAGTCGCTTGGTGTATGTCCGAAATATTTGCTAAATACCCTTATTTCTGACTTACACCGGTAAATGTCGACATTCACCATGCACTAATGGTGAATGTTGAACATTTCCGAGATTTATATTTTTTTCTCCGTAATTCAGTCGCGATAAATTTTTCGCCTCTCTTTCTGAGAGGAATGACTAAGAACTTAAAACACACAGTACATTCAAAATGAGAAAGGAAAATAATAGAATTTAAAATTTACTTAATTATACAGTACATTCAAAATCAGAAAGGAAAATAATAGAAGTTAAAAGCTTACTTAATTATACAGTACGTTCTAAATGAGAAAATAAAATAATAGTAATAAAAAACTTACTAAATTATGTGATTAGCTCCACACTTTTCGACCTCCACCAGAGCATATCTGTGATTGTCGACATACACCGGTGAGGGTCCGAATGTACAAGAATGTAATGAAATATTCGATCTTCACCGACGTATTTGGTGTTTGTTGACATTCACCGATGAAAGTCGTCATTCTCCAATTTCGGTCTTTCACGGTA
Organism: Maratus michaelseni; assembly: GCA_963931845.1. NCBI lineage: Eukaryota > Metazoa > Arthropoda > Arachnida > Araneae > Salticidae > Maratus > Maratus michaelseni. The sequence continues at coordinate 339,714,027 of OZ007587.1, read as the reverse complement.
ACATGTATAACAATTAAGTTTATTAGCTCAAATTAACAAATTGATTTTAAATTTATATAGTAAAAACTCCGAATAATGGACACCATCGCAGTGCGAAATTTGTCGTTTATTAGGTGTCTGCTATTCAGAAGTATAAATGTATAAATATATATACACTGTGGATAAAACGATTGTCCACTAAATTGAGGTGTCCGATATTCGGGAGTTTCCGCTATAGAGTCTTTAGTGTGTATATAAATATTCCAGTCTGCTTTTTAGAGAGCAATAAAAATGTTTTGAGAAGATTTATTTAAATTCATAATTTGGACATAAAAGGTTTATATATTTCTCAATAATTAAAAAATATATTAATACATATCTGATAATATGGTTCTGAGTATGGGTAAACTACTAATATTTATAGTTAGAAAACAAAAATTCAGCAATTCAAAGAACAAGAAAGACCGGGATTGTATCTCAATTTTAACTTTAAAAATATAAATAACTAAGGACATTGACATGATTTATTATTATTTTTTTTTATGTATATGAGAGAAATTAATTTTTATATGATGATCTAAGACATGATGACAAAGTCGATATTCTGATTTTATGAAAAACAAAGTATTTATTTATTTTTTTAATTCAAGCCATTAAACACATTTTTAACAATTATGCAAGTGAGTAAATAAAAGCCATTGAGCAAGTCGATAGAATAATTTCATGTCACAAAATAAAAATAACATCATTTAAATAATATATTTTTATTGAGCAGAAATAAAATAAAATAACTGAGTAAATAAATTTTTTTATTGCATCCTGAATTTTGTGAAAGATGCTATATTGTTGTAAATTATTTATGTTTAAATTTTTGGGTCAAATCACAATAAAAAAGAAATATCGTCACATTGTTGAATATATTTATATCATATTAGTAAAATTTTTTCACACTTATGTTTTGTGCATAAAGTCATTATGTTTAATTTTATAATAGAAAAACTCAAAAGAATTTAAAGTGGAATGAAAAATTTACCTTGTAATTAAAACACATAAAATATTTTTAAGTACATGTTTCATTTTATCGAGAAAAAAATTGGTAAAATTAGACTAGCGGATTAAAGAGGAAATAAGTAACTGTCAGTTCCGATTTTCATTATTTGGGAGCAAAGTTGTATAGAATGTTTTATAAGAAATGACAGAAGCAAACAAGAAGTAAAAGTATCATATAAGGGATTAACGATACGCCGGAAATAATAAAGATATGTTATTAATATTGCCATTTATCTTTTTGAATATTTACTATAATTAGATTAAAAAAATATTTTGAATCATGTTGTTTATTTATTATTATATTGAAATGTACATATTAAAAAAAAATATGTCAAATGATAAATTGAACTTATAAAACTAATGTATTTTTCTTTTTTATTGCTTTTCAACAAAAAGTATATTTGTTAGTTTTTTTAATACGACAAATTAATTTACAGATTTTGTCTTTTAATATATTGTGCATTCTTACTTTATTAAAAAACCTCTACAAATTTAAACAAGTAGGAAATTGTACGTCAAACGTTACAAACGAGGTGCGTTCGTACGCACGTTTTAGAATTAAATTCATGATATCCCGTGCGTAGAACGGGTTAAACAGCTAGTTAAGTATATATTTTATGACACTGTTCATACAAATATCTTAACTAGTTATATAAATATTCAGATATATATGTATCAGCTAGTTATATAAATATTCAGATCTTGATGATTTTTAATTCTGTGAAATGAATTATATCGTCTGCAGATTAATTTCTGTCATAAAATAAGTATCTCGGTCGCTTGACGATTTAACATCCATCGGAAGCTCCTCTAACAAAAAAGCACCGATTTAAAAAAAAAAAATTCAAATTTCTTAATAAATATTTTTATTAATATCTCCTAAAGTTTTGATTCGATTTTAATAAAATTTGAAATGTCTCGACAAAATTCTGCAAAGATAATATATTTTAAATTGCAAACCATTTGGTTGGGTAGTTTTTGCGTTGTTATATGCGGACAGACAGACAGACGGACGGACAGACAGACGGACAGACAGACGGACAGACGGACGGACAGACGGACGGACCAAACGACGACTATAGGTGCTACGTATTTATATAATTACGAACGCACCTAAAAAATACATTTTTGCTGCTGGTACATTAATAACTCATAAATTAAATATATCTGTGCATGTTTTTATATTTATAAAATAAATTCCAAGGATATATTATATTTAAGTCCGACATCGTTCTTGTATTTAGATTGTGTATCTACGGATTGGAGAACTACACTCGATATCATATATGTTATAAAATTAGTATCAATTAGAAGGACAGGACTAATTAATAAAAAAAATAATATGCAAGTATTTATTGTTAAATTCTCAAAAGGAATATTTACACAAATCAACAATTTAAACAACAAAGTCACTTACATAATTTTACAAACCTCATAAATGATATTTAATATAAATACTAATTTTTGAGTGAAAAAATGCCATAATTAAACATTTAGAATTTTATATACATAATTTTGTTTATAAAAAAAAAACCTCTTTTTTTTTTCAAAAATATTATTTTCATTAACAAAGTTTTCACAGAATTAAAATAACATTAATTTGTAACATATATAGTATTTTGAGTTATTTATAGTTATTTGTAGGTTACAATTTTTATGTAAAATACTTTTTCAAACTCCTAAAAGATGATGAAAACAAATTTCACACAAAATAAATCTAATTAAAAATTAAGCAAAGCTTTATGAATGGTGTGAACTAAGTTCGGAAAAATTTAATTAACAAGTTTATTCTAAGACAATAACAAACTCGTTTGAGTGGATGAATAATTTCAGGAAAATAATAAATATTAAAATTAAATGCTCAAGTTCACGCTTGTGTTTGAACTTTATAATTTTAAGTTTTTAAAATTTCAAATTAAGCTCCTATTCAAAAGTGAGACATTATTTCAAAGCTTATTTGAAATATGATTAAAAAGATATAATGTTATTAAACGTAAGTTATTCGAAACCAGGTTCTTAAAAAAAAGTTTAATCTTATCTTTTTTAAACTAGTATGATTTTTCAATACTTTCTGTAACAAAGCAAAAAAAAAAAAATCAACAGATAAAAATTAGATTAAAATAGGCTTAATTTCCTTTTGTATTTAATAATTTATTTTACTCTAATTATTAAATATTATGCTTTACAAATGCTTATAGGTAGTGTTCGACTTAGACTATCTAGGACCATGAGGCAAACATCATTTTGGGTACCCCCTTCCAACTATAAACAGAAACTGTTCACGAATTATCCTAGTACTAGTACTGAACTTCATACCTGTTGTGTGTAAAAATTTAGTACCAAGTATTATTCATATTTGATACAGGGTATTACAAGAAAAATGGTCACAACTTTTAAAAAAAAAGTACTAGTAAGAGAACTAGTAGAAAAAATTATGGATTGATTGACGGAAGTATTTGTTTGCAAACTTTCCTTTGCTTATCAACGTATGTCATATGATGTCTGAAAGAAAAATGCTCCCAATTGGTCATCATTAATGCTTTTAGGAAAATAGCTATAACGAATTTCTTTTGAAAATAATGGACTACTAAGTCCTTATATTAAAATTTTAATCATTAGTATTCTAATGATGTAATTCGTTCTTTTTTGAGGGGAAGGGATATGGGAAGCAAAAAGAATAAGAGGAAGACAGCACTACCATCCTAAATCTTTGAAAATGTAAGAATATTGGTCAATTTTGACCGATTTTAACCCTTTGGCACCCTCTAAATAAAATCCTGATTATTCCCATGGGACACCCATAAAATGGGGGGCCCTGGGCATCTGTCCCGAATGTTCTGCATTAGTCAAGCTCTGCGTCATAGGATAGATAAATAACACACGATATGAGTTATTTATTGAAATGTATTGAAAATGCTCACTTTTAGAAAATAGGACCAAATCATTAAAAGTACTAAGGACAAACCTATACTTATAATAGATAGCTGTTAAGTTTTTGGTATGAGGATATTTACCTAGATGTAAATGTTGAAAAGAAAAATAAATCAATAAAGTTTAAAAATGATAACAGATTTTACTTAATCACTACAGAAAAATGGCAAAATTTTCACGAGGCTTATCCAAAAGGATTAATTATTAAACAATTTGATATAATACTGATAAAAAATATGAAAAATGTCATAAAAATGACATTTGTTACGATCTTTAAAGTTATTATTAGGTATGTATAAAGATAAGTCTTGCTTAATAATTTTTATTTTTGTTTTGTAAAGAAAAGTAGAAATGGTAATAAATTATAAAACACAAAATTTAGAATAAACTAATAGTTTATTCATTAATAGCTGTTTTGGGATGTATATCAAATAAGAATTAAATGTCACGTTATTTAATTCATAATAAATTAGGTAATCATATAGGGTGAAACCCTTAGTTATTAACAACTAACCAGTAACTGACCTTGAGCAAAATTCTAACTCAAATAAGCATTTTGTTGTAAAATTCTGCAAGGAAATGTCATAGAGTGGTAAATGAGACACTTATTTTTTTTTTTTGGAGTCAATTTATTCACCACTAGAGGGACAAGAACATATTCAATGAGGAAGAAACTTTTGAGAATACAAAAAGTGTTATTTTGAAAAAACCATCTTATTTCTAAAATTAAGAAGTGTTTTTATAATCTATTTCTAATACATCCATCCTAAAGTTTTTTTTCTTAAAGAAATACTTGCAGAAATTAGTTTAAAGATGCATATGATATATCAGGGACATGGTTTAGTGTTTATAGTTATTTAATATAGCTTAATGGGGGATGCCAGTTATTGGTTCCTAGAATTTCATTTTACCAGTTTCTGACAGAAATGTTAGTTACTGTTTATATTAAAGAAAGTTGAAATATATTATTTGAACTGTTTAAAATGCATAATAATAAATTAAATTTGTCTTGTAGTAAGCACCATTAAAATTTAAGTTGTTTTATAGGAGTCTGACACCAGATGACAGTTACTGGTTCATAAATGTCAGTTATTGGATATCTGCATTACTATATAATAATGCAGTACTATAAATTACTCCTATATACTCTTACTATGTACTCTGCATTACTAATAATGTAGTTCATCTTACTAAATCCCACTTTTTATAATAAATATTAATTTATTTTGTTTTTATAATAAAGAATAAATTTTTAAAGCATTTTAATCTTTTAAAATAAAATGTCAGTCAGTGGTTCCCTTTGTGTCAGTTATTGGTGTTCCAAAGTAGGGATGGTGTCAGTTACTGGAGTTTTTGACCATATTTATGAATAAAATTAATTTTTAATAATAAAATATGTAATTTTTCAAAATTTTGCCGACAGTAATTTTTTAATATATCTATACTATCCTTTCAAAAGCAAGGGTAATTATAAAATAGATTTAAAATTTGGAATAGTTATTTGAACAAGAAAGAATCCTTAATATGTCAGTTACTGAAGGTTTCACCCTAAATACGATAAATCCAGCAACAACTGAATTTGAAGAGTAATATCCCGCATAGCATGCATGGTCTCAGTGACGTCACTGTGAGTCACAATTGTCACGGCACATCTGTGACCAAAATGCCACCATTTAGAGAGGTCACATTGTGACTTAAGTATGAACTTCGTTAAAAACTCTAAAACACATACAGGACTATTTCAAAACATGTTATTCATCGTCAAAAATACTTTTCTGGTCAATTTTTAAATTTTTATGACGTCACAGTGACGTCATTGTAAGTCACGCATGTTACGTTACAACTGTTACTAAAATATACTATGATACCGTGAACTCACACTGTGACAAAAATGTGAATTTTAAAAATATTTGAAAATGAGAAGAAACATTTTACTTAGTGCCATCTTTCTTCGATACATTTGAGAGACAATTGACCTTAGTAATTTTTGTTGCCCCATGTAAATTAATTTATAGTCACTTATTCCTTTATCTAGCTAAAAAAATTATCTGCATATATATTTAATTTTTTGTAACGATGCAATTTGTAGATTATCATACAAAGATAATTAGATATGAAAACTAAAAAACGTTTTTAATTTTATGATTTATTTTTTAATTAAAAAAAAAAAGTTTTATTTTCTATGAAAAATTAATAATTTGTGCTAAAATAACTTCAACCAATTTTATCAATTATAAATTACTTGTACTATTGATAAATGCAGAAAAATAATATAGTGGAGGGAGGTGCTTGTTCATTGCGAAATACCATTAAAATGTGAAGCCCCAATGTGGTTAAAATGTAAATACAGATAATGGGATATACTGAGAAAATTAAAGTTTCTTTTTTGTATGCTAGTGCTTTATTTAAATTGTTGTGTACCTTTATGGATGGAGTAGGTTATGAATATCATAAACGCATAAAATAAGTAATTTGCTCCTCCTAGAAGCATAAAACTATATAATTTTATCTCCAGAAATTTCCATATAATTTTTTTTTAGCTATTCAAGCCTTATTTAAAAAAAGATCAATTCTCTAGCCATTATTTAATTTAAAAATTACATTTAGTAAACCTGACATAAAATAAAATAAAATAAATGGAATTATTTCAGCACATCTGTTAAACAGGAAGTTGAAAGCATTTTTCTTTTTTAATGATTGCTAAGAAAATTGGCCAGCTGCTCAATATTTGTAAAATGAACTCATCCCAACTTATCGTCTGCAGTGGATATTTCGAATAGTGGTTTCATTCGAAGGGTTTATTTATTAAGTCAAAGAGTTGCAAGAATATGGATTACCGTTTCGTTTCATGTTCTTTTTTTTTTCTTATTGAGTGCTAATGCAGACCAGTAAACAGTAAAACACGACATTTAATTGTTGGAACGAAACAGACAAGAAATGTTCTCTAGAAAAAACGGTCGTTTTATCGAATTTAAGAATTCAGATTAAAATATAAGTCCGAAAATACTTACAATAGCGTTGGCAGTTATGATATGTATTCGTCAATGCATTTGTAACGTTTTTGTACTTAATTTACTTGAAAAACACTTGTATTACTCGGATTAATTCCATGATGCTATAAAGAATTACATCTGCTAAAAAAGGTATGTAAAAATATTATTTTTTCAATCTACATAATTAAAGTGTAGAAAGAACACCAACAGCAAACACGAAATTTGTTTGTTGTTATGTATACTAGTAAGAATTTAAATATTAATAATGTTAACTATTTGATATTATTATTAGATTTATTATTTTTTAATTGTATCATATAAATTATCTGTATTGTTAAAACAATGCAAACTATCAGTAATGTTCGCTTTAATATTGCTATATGTTTAATTATGTACAGAATTGTAGATCAAGCAAGCCTTCTACTCTGTCCATTTTTGAATACCACTTTTTTAAAAAATAATCTTCGTTTTAAATTTTTCTTAAAATTTTTGTAGACATCGACACGGAACGTAATTTCTTCTGAAAATGTTGTAAAAACCTAGCACAAATACTGGTATTGAAAAAAAAACGAAACCGGTGGGAGACCTGTTTAAGGGGTTCTTTTTCACAATATGTATCTGTAAATGGCTTTTTATCGATACTATTTTTTTCCTTCTTTTTCATATTTTAAGAATGTTAAAGTTTTTTTTTTTTTTTTTTTTTTTTTTTTTTTTTTTTTTTTTTTTTTTTAATTTAAGGTTGAGCTTTATAATTTTCTGTACATATTTTGTATTATGTATTTGATAAAACTGTGCATAAATTTTACATTGTCATTTAAAATTTTTTTAAACAAATAATATCATATGAAGAAGCGTTAGATTACACCCCTTTTTACTATATATGAGAGTTAAAAATTACTTTAAATCTAATATAATTTGTATCTAAAATTCATGCACTGCCTTGTGTAGCATATAAGAAATGTTAAAAAACAATTAATTAAAAATATCAATACATAAAAAAGTAGTAGGAATTAAAAATAATTTATTTTAAATACATGACCTGGTAAAAAGTTTTATTTTAAGTATGCTTTTAAATCGAAAATTAAAATGAAATGCAGTAACAATTTATGTAATAATTCTTACAATTATTTATTTCTGTTGTGCTTAGGGTCAAACTGATTATATTTTTAGGGTTTCGTTCATCTCACGAAACCCTATTCGTCTCGCTTCTATGTCTGTCTGTCACAGAGTCGGTTCTCAGAAACTGTATAAGTTAGAGACTTGATATTTTGTGTACTTACAGCTGAATACCTATTGTAAAAAGTATACACATTTACAGACTTCAATACTTAACAGCAAAATAGCATAGTTTGAATTATTGTCAATATTTTTGGTGGTTACATAAAACAAATGGAAGTAGAAATTCATTTAAAAATTTGTTATTTGCGCAATATAATTTCATATTATTGAAATATTTACTTTTATTATAATTTTTAATAGATTCATCTATTATTTTTATATTAGTATGTCTTTTTTACATTTATAATTTTCTTGCTTAACGGCTACATTTGCCGGTTTCCCAAGAAAAGTTTTAATTTAAGTAAGAGTTGCATCAATAAAAATTATTGCCGATCCAATCCTTATCGTCGATCTTATCCGGATTACTAAAACCTTGTTATCCGAATCTATGCGAAATCATTTATCAGGTTCGGTCGGGTTGTGGGCCTACAGATTTTTTGCTGTTGTTGTTGTTGGGTTAAGGTAAGAATACGGGTTGAATCGAAATATAATTTCAGTCAACCATCATTCATGTTCAAGTAGACATTCAATCATGTTCAAGAAGTATATAACCGGATTCGCACATGACTCTAGATCCGACCTTACAACAGAAATTGTGTCGTAACACAATTTCTGATAAAATCTGGTTACTCGGTCGTATGCAAGATTATATTCCGAACAAGACTTCCAGTAAAAACATTATACTCGGGTCAGATCGGGTTCACGAAAATCAGGTCACCCGACCACTAATCCAAATCTATTCTATAGCCAAACAAAACCAAAAAGATCGATCCGAACTTTCTGGATTGGATTCGGGTAAAATCTGGTCACCCGACCCGATGCAGTGTCGTCACAAACGTCACAAACTTGTAGCATAAAAAAATGTTGATCCGAACAATCCGGATAGGATTCGGGTAAAATCTGGTTACCCTATCCGATGCAGATTCGTCACATTTTTCACATTGAAGTAGCACGGTGACTTCACAAAGTAATCACATTGTGAGGTCACAGAAAGCCTTGAAAACGGCCATAACGACTTCACATTTAGGTCACAGCGACTTCATATCGACGTCACTTGACGTCACGACGACGGTCACAAAGTCACAGTGTGACTTCGCAGTGACGTCGCCGTGACGTCACCATGCCTTACGGGATAGTAGAGAGCCTGGGTTCAATGTGTAATGCAGGTGTAGGTCATGTGCTATGACTATATATTAAGTGATTTAAAAAAAGAAAGACTCAGGTGTAAATAAAATGTTCTTCATTTATAATTTCTAAAAAACTCAATATTTGTGGTTTTCCTATGTAAAATTTCGAATTATCGGTTTATTTTTTGTTGTTGTAAGACAAGCACAGATAAACAAGAAGTAAATTCATTTCCCTAAATCACATTTTCTTTTTTAACATTATCATATTTTACTATAATTTATTTCTGGATAAGTATTTTCCGTATCACCTTTCTAGAATTCTCAGGATACGTATAAATCATATCCATTGATAATATCTTCTGCTCTATTTAACTCTTCAACCTATTCCCGTCCTATTTCCCGTCATTTATCATATATTACAAATGTTTCATAAAATGCAGGTAAATTATAGGATGGATGATAAATGTGAGTTTAACTTTAAGTATTGGAGTTAAAAATACTTCAATATACCGATAATATAATATTCACGGCAATAAATTGACTCCCAATATATTTTCGATTTTTACTGTAAGACTTCACAAAGCTTTGAATATCTTTTTGATAAAACAAATTTACTGCACATTTTATTTTTCGTTTAAAATATTTCATATTATATTCGACTGCAAGTTGCATTCAAAAGAAAATTTCTGCACAGTACGCATAAAAAAAAATCCAATTATTTTTGTATGCCATATGCATGCATGTACACTGGCCTCCAAAAGTTAAGGTACAACCTGTTTTTTTGCGTCTAATTTGCAAATGAATGAATATAGAAACAACAAATTTGGAGGAAATGTGCGCTAAACTGTTATTTATTAAATGCGACATAGAAATTTACTTAAGTTAAATGTATAAATGAAATTACAACAAAAAATCCCTGATGGTGGAAAATACCATTCTTGGAGAAATCAGTACATCACAGTATTATGAAGTAAAATGTGTCAGAAACTGGTTCTAATACGGTATATGTCCACCCCGGACTTCATTGCATTGGCGGCATCGACTTTTCATGCTCTCAATTAAATTGTCGGACACCGAAATAAGTAACTGTGACAAGACTTGGAAAAAGCCTTGTTCCAGCTCATTTAATGACCTTGGAGGAGGACTTAAAGCCGCAACATGTCTTCCAAGATAGTCCCAAAGATGTTCTATCGGATTCAAGTCTGGAGAGTGAGCTGGCCATTCCATTCTCTCCAAACCGTGATCCTCAAAATAATCCTCAACAACCACAGCTCGGTGTGATCTCGCATTATCATCTATTAGAATGAAACCATTGCCAATAGCACCGGCATATGGGCGCACATATGAATCAAGGATCTCATCCTGATATTTCGCACCTGTCACAGTTCCTCCATGGAACATATGCAGGTCAGTGTGGCCTCCGATTGAGATCCCTGCCCAAACCATGATTCCACCGTTTCTGTACCTGTGTGTTTCGACAGTGTTTGATTGATGGTATCGAGTGCATTGTTCTCTCCAGATAAGAAGACGTCATGAATCGCTCTCCAGTGTGAATCTGGACTCGTCTGTGAAGACTACAGAAGCCCACTGTTGTCTGGTCCAGGAAACATGTTCTCTTGCCCAACATAAGCGGGCCTTTCTCTGTTGTCTGTTGAGGGGGACACATACAACTGGTCGCCTTGCATAGAGACCTGCATTGTGAAGACGTCTTCGCACCGTAGTAGCGGAGATTCTTCTCTCTGATGCTGCAAAGTGGTCTGCAATGAGTTGCGGTACAGTAGTGCGTCTTATCCTTCAGGCCGAAAGAGCTAGAAACCGGTCTTCAGCAGGTATTGTAACACGTGGGCGGCCTGGAACATGTCTTCTGCACTCAGAATCTTCGGATTCATACTGATCCCAGAGTCTTTGGGCTACACTGCGAGACAAAATGAGCCGCCTAGCAGTATCGGCCTGTGACAACCCTATTTCCATCCATCCTACCGCCCGCTACCTTAATAAAACGGGCAAATGACTTCTTCTAGACATTTCTAGACTCTACTGGCTGTCGTGAACAAAACGGACAACAATAGTTTGAATACAACAAAACTTATACGCGAAATTACGAAAGCTTCGTAATTGCATATTTTTCTCTAATTCACAAATACCTATTATTTTCTATAAAATAAAAGTAGTAGCTGTTATTTTTGTGTAAGTTTTTTTTAAAGCTTATTATTGTCATTCATATAAACTATGAAGTTTAATCTGACTGCCATTTTTTGTCTGGTGAGCTTCGAAAAACATGTTGTACCTTAACTTTTGGAGGCCAGTGTATATGTATGTTATTTTGTATGTTATAATACGCAACGAATAATAAAACATTTATTATCGAGCATTTAAATAAGAAATAATTTAAATATTTATAATAAGTAAAGAAATTTTAATTTAAATAATAGAAATGTATTTCTTCATCGGAATTCTGATTTATTGTTTAATTATTTATATATTACTTCCGAATTGAGTATACATCGAGAGTAAACAGGCATCTTATAACATATATTACAGAACTTTTTCATACTTTTATGGAATTTTAAAATAAAACATTTTACATTTTAAAGTTGTATGTTAGACATCAAATAGCCTCCTTGATCTTCAATTTTGGAAAGATGGATAAGTACTTCCAAATATATACCATTTATAAATAAAGTTTCCATAAATTATAGCTTGTTATAAATCAAATTACTATTAATAATACGCAATATTTCAATATTTATTTACGATTAAAAGATTTCACGAATAATTGGCAGTTTTATATCTTAATTCCATTTTAGAACAACTTCAACAAAATAAATGACAATCTTGTAAAGTCATTGTGTCTCAATGCGATGACCCATAAATGCGACAATGTTCTTGTATTTAAAATGTTAGCGCATGAATCAAATATAAATGCTATATAATGAGACATCCGAACTTCAAGAACAAAATGCAAATTATTTTTCTACGTTTGAAACATTTTCTTTAGAAAAATTTCCATCACAATACACATTGTTCATTACGTGGCGCCTAATATTCTTTAAATGTGACAAAAATTCCCGAAAGTGGTTTTCGATTTTTTGTTTTATAACTTTGAAGATAAAATAACATTATGGACGTCAAGGGCTACAACATGTGTTTCATTTACCTAAAGTGTAAGCTTGGGAAATGTCGAGAAGTTTTCAAACTAGAGTTCTAATGTATTTTATTTATTTTGGTAGCTAGTTTTCTTCAGAGAACTATTAGCGACGAACTGAATACCCTAAATGCGGCCAGACTTTTATGAGATTAACTGTAGTAAGTTTATATGGTATTTTCATATATTTTATTAAAATGATATTGTGTTTATTTAAGCTGTGTTGAGTTAATAAATTAAGAATTTTAATATGATCCGTCAACAGTACTTTTCTTTGACCGAGTACTTAAATATGTGTTTCTTATGATAAAATAGAAATAAAATACCTCTCTTTAAAATTTGTAATAAAAAAATGGAATTTTCCCGTTCAGTCGGTGTGCGGTTCCAGAATAATCATTGTATCGCAATGCCATTCAACGTTATAAAATTTACAGAATCCGAATTATAAACTAAGTTCGTTAATTACTTCTACAGTCCCTGGCCAGAATTATTAGACGCAGTTGTTTTTATTATAATTTGTTAAATATCTGGAAAGATACATGAGGTTTTATCTTGGAACTTTAGGAGTGTAAACAACATGATAAACGTCATATATTTCCGAGAAGATTTTTTCTTGAAATCCAATAAGGGGCCGTCAACAAATTGAAGAAAAACGAATACGCAAAAAAGATGAGGGGTTGTATCCAAATATACTAACTTATGAAAGTTGAATAATAAGAATGAAGTGTTTCTCATTCTATATTTGATACAACCCCTCATCTTTTTGCTTCCTTTTGGGAACAGCGAATTTCGAGCTTATTCTATCGACGATCACTATCAGAATTTTCAAGCTATGTTTTTGAGACTTTCATAAAAGTTGGTCTATATATTTACCTAATATATTATGAACAGTATATTTTGATTGAATTCGCGCATGCGCAGTGAAATAATATTTAGTAAACCTGCTCATTTTTCATGCAATTTTTATTATTTTTTAATTCTGATTGCAGGGTATTGTGTATAATTTTGTTTGTCATATTTTCTGAAAATAACTTGTTTTTATATTAAAAACTCTGCAAATTATAAACAAAAAAATTTGTAAAATTTGGGACTGTTTTTATAAAAACCTGAATTTCTCTTCGAGTATACATCCTATCTTCATAAAAATAAACCCAAATTATTACAATAAGCCTCCTAAGCGTGTGATACCGTTTAAACGCTTTTGTGATATTGGTTTTTACAGGGTTATCAAAAACGTATTCGTTTTTCTTCAATTTGTTGACAGCCCCTTATGGGGTTTCAAGAAAAAATCTTCTCGGAAATATATGACGTGGATCATGTTATTTACACTCCTAAAGTTTCAAGATAATTCCTCATGTATCTTTCCAGATATTTAACAAATTATAATAAAATCAACTGCGTCTAATAATTTGGCCAGGGACTGTATATCAGTCATACCCAACAATACCGTGGCTAATAACAAGTTAACTCTTGGCAATGATATGTGTATTGACCTGCTACCTGCCAATTTTTATTGAATATTTTCTTGTAAATGAATCGAGTTCTACGGATGATTTTCCTGCAAAAGATGACAATATGTTTCCTGATTTTGAAATTAGACATGATTTCATATAGTTAACGATTACATAACAACTAATGCTGTCTTTTCAACAAGCTCAAGTTTTGAAACTGAGCACCATGAAAGTTATAATACAACTTCTAAAGTAATGAGTGATGTGTCTGCTCAAACACATTTAAGATTGCATAGATATATAGGTGATGCAGATTTTGATTTTTTTCAAACAATTAATGCATATTTTAAAAATGTAACGTGCAAAACCAGATCATATTCTATTCAAAAATAAATTCTGGATTTCATCCAGAATTACACTCCCAAATGTATTTTCCTGGAAGTAATCCCTCTCAGAAATATGCAGAATAATATAGAAATATGCAGAAGAAATATGTAGAATAATTCAAATTTCTTCCCTTGTGATATACTTAACGTTTATCTTTAATTGCAGGTTTCCATTTCATACATTATTGTTTACAACCTTCAAATTCACATCTGATCAAAATTTAAATTCTACTCTGTAGTTTTGAAGAATCTAATTTCCAAATGTATAATTTGAAAGTAAATTGCTGCTTACTTTCCTTAGGGATTTTCAAGCTGAATGTTATCCGAATTCTAATTTATATTTTGATAAAGCGCGCTAATTGACTCTGACATATTTTTATTCTTTTCATTCTTAACCTCAGAGAATGTTCCTTTTTGCATTAATTTAATACTTACTACATGCTTTGATTAAATGTTCACTTCAATAAAATATTTTAAAATGTTAAAATAAATCCACGTAATTCACAGTGATTCCAGCATTAACAATTTAGTTAATAAAATTGTCATCTCTCTTTAGATAAGAATATTTTATAATAAAATTATATATATATATATATATATATATATGAAAGTTGTTTGTTAAAAACAGTTTCACCAAGAAATGAGAATACAGCGAAAAAGCAAAAAGCAGTAGGGTAAAACTCTGCAGAAAGCTAAACAACTGAAGCATACATGACAAAATTAAAAGAGGATAATGAAGTAAAAGAAGAGTAAAAACAATGACAAAAAAATTGTAAACAGAGAACAATTAAAGCTTAAAAAAATAATCAATTCAAGAAAAGGATTCAGGAAAAACTTGAAGTCAGTCTCTAAAATAATCTGGAAGTAAAGTTGCAGAAGTAAAGAAAAGTTACGAAGGAGCCTAAACCTCAATCGCATCTGGATCCGTGCCATTTAGAAACCAAAAAGAAAATATCGAGGCCTACGCGGAAGATGAAAACCAAAAATGAGTTAAAAGCAAACTGAGATGAAAAACATTTGGTAAAATTTATGTTTTATAACTCATTCATTATTTTTTATTTTCTTTTTTCTACGTTGACAGTTAAAGTGTGTAAGGTGTGCGTTATACAATTATAATATATTTAAGATTATGTATCTCAGTTATTTTTGGTATTATTTAAGTTGTTATTAAATAAAGTTATAAGTATATTAAATTGTTTCAATTATCAGCTATTCAACTTTCCATTTTATGTATTTCAATTCTTTATTAAGTAATTAAAAGTGTTTAGCAACTAAATGAATATCTTATGGTGAACTGACATGTATAAATGCATTGTCGCATTTAGGAGTTTGAACTTCTCATTTAGGTTTTAACTACTGTAAATGCGACAATTTCTACAAAACAATTTAGTATTGAATTAAAAGCACAGTATTCATTCATTTTCTGCTTAATATATATATATATATATATATATATATATATATATATATATATATATATAAAATGCTAAGTATTCCCTAAATGCGAAAAATTATGGGGAATTATGTCGCATTGAGGCACAATGACCTTAACACACTTAAACATACATTTTAATGACTCATTTTGAAAACGATATCGAGAAAAAATTAAAAAGAGAAGAATGACTTATATTACAAAAATAAATATACGTGCAGGAAACTATTTTATAAGCTTGTGCATATTTACTGAAAATTCTGAAGTAGATATGCAGATTTTAAAATTGCACAAAAAAGCGATATGTATGACATAAACAATCATAACAAAACTATATCATTTAACTATGTCCACAAACCTATGTCATATCTAACAAATCTATATCATAATAAACTATGTCAGCTCATAACAAAAAATAGAGCATATACAGTATATTTTAAACAAAATTATTAGTAAAATACCTTTTCGTAAATGTAATATTACTTCTTTCGTCAATCTTTAAATAAGAATGTTTTAAAACTTTTGTTTAAGTTCTAAATTCAATAAACAACCTTTTCTAAAATGTTCAGTACCGTTCATCACTGGAATCAATTATTCAGCATAACTTTATCCCCTAAGCATTTGAAGAAATCGGCAGATTAATTCAAATCTCTTCCCTTGTGCTATACTTAACGTTCATCTTTAATTGCAGGTTTCCATTTCATACATTATTGTTTACAACCTTCAAATCCACATCTGATCAAAATTTAAATTCTACTCTGTAGTTTTGAAGAATCAAATTTCCAAATGTATAATTTGAAAGTAAATTGCTGTTTACTTTCCGTAGGGATTTTCAAGCTGAATGTTATCCGAATTCTAATTTATATTTTGATAAAGCGCGCTAATTGACTCTGACAAATTTTTATTTGTTTCATTCTTAACCTCAAAGAATGTTCCTTTTTGCATAAATTTAATACTTACTACATGCTTCAATTAAATGTTCACTTCAGTAAAATATTTTTAAATGTTAAAATAAATGTACATATTTCACAATGATTCCAGCATTAACAATTTAGTCAGTAAAATTGTCATCTCTCTATTTATTAGATAAGAATATTTTATAATAAAAATATTTATGTATATCTATCTATCTATCTATCTATCTATCTATCTATCTATCTATCTATCTATCTATATATATATATATATATATATATATATATATATATATATATATATATATATATATATTACGAAAAACGTATATTATCTTACACATATACAGTCCCTGGCCAAATTATTAGACGCAGTTGTTTTTATTATAATTTATTAAATATCTGGAAAGATACATGAGGAATTATCCTGAAACTTCAGGAGTGTAAACAACATAATAAACGTCATATATTTCCGCGAAGATTTTTTCCCGAAACCCCATAAGGGGCCGTCAACAAATTGAAGAAAAACGAATATATTTTGGATAACCCTGTAAAAACTAATATTGCAAAAAGCATTCAAACTATAGATTATGATTAAGTGACTTATTGTAATAATTTGGATTCATTTTTATGAAGATTGCATGTATACTCGAAGAGAAATTCACGTTTTTATAAAAATAGTCCCAAATTTTACCAAGTTTTTTGCTTATAATTTGCAGAGTTTTTAATATAAAAACAAGTTATTTTCAGAAAATATGACAAACAAAATTATACACAATACCCTGTAATCAGAATGAAAAAATAGTAAAAATTGTATGAAAAATGAGCAGGTTTACTAAATATTGTTTCACTGCGCATGCGCGAATTCAATCAAAATATACTGTGCATAATATATTAGCTAAATGTATAGACCAACTTTTACGAAAGTCTCAAAAACATAGCTTGAAAATTCTGATAGTAATCGTCGATAGAATAAGCTCGAATTTCGCTGTTCCCAAAAGGAAGCAAAAAGATGAGGGGTTGTATCCAAATATACTAGCTTATGAAAGTTGACATAATAAGAATGAAGTGTATCTCATTCTATATTTCATACAACCCCTCATCTTTTTGCTTCCTTTTGGGAACAGCGAAATTCGAGCTTATTCTATGGACGATTACTATCAGAATTTTCAAGCTATGTTTTTGAGACTTTCGTAAAAGTTGGTCGGAAATAATCAATTTTCTTTTAGTGTTTAAAAAAGATTTTTCCGCATTTATTTTATTATCCGGTAAAAGAATGTCGTCCAGAACCCAAGGCAACGCAACTTCATATCGCCCTTCACTATTTATACTTAGAGTCTCTTCAAAATACTTTTGTGTATCCTCCTGCAATTCAGCTTTCGTTTTACTTATTGGGGGTTCCTTAATTCCCAAAACATCTAACTTCCAAAGATCACTTATACACAGATTTTTAACCAAAATAGAAGAAATAACAACAGAAGCTGTACTCTGAGAATTTTGCTCAGTGCAAGGATTAAATTTACCCATTAATGTCCACCCTAATTTCGTATTTATCGCTGTTGTGCCACATTTCAGACTAACAACTTTTCCTGTTAAAAGCTTACCTGCAACGTCTGCACCAATTAACAATTTTATTTCCTTATCAACTTTAAAATGTTATTTATTTTAATTCCGTGTAACTTAAGTTCATTTAACCTAGGACCAGATAGAATTTGCTTAATTTCAGAACAAATACGTTTCTGACTAAGTACTTCTAATTTTATACTTATATTTATCATTTATCTCACTTAATTCAATTAAATAATTTTTATATATATTTTCTGGTGTTTCAACACCACCAAATAGAGATTGCTTAATTTTCGTTTCACCAATACACTTAAATTTCATACTTTGTGCAACATCTTCACAAATATAAGACTTCATTGAACCACTATCATAAATAGCACGAATAAACATTGTTTTAGAACCATTATGAATTTTTACAATTAAAGTTTGTAAGAGTACATCTGAAATTTTAATGTAATTATTCAGATTGCTTGTTTTGTTTTCACTTTTATCTCCAATCGAGATATTATCAACTTTGTGAAAAACTAAATCCGGACACAAAATTATAAAGTGCCGATTTTTCCAAATTGGGCATCGATGTTTTGACTTACATTGATTAGCCTTATGATTTCGTTTTAAACATACAAAACAAGCATTCTTTTTCATAATGATGTCTTTTTTACATTCTAAACTCATACCAAAAGCATCGTTACAGTTCTCTGAATTATGAAATTTACTACAAAAAATACAATCAAATTTTTTAAACTTAGAATTTTCTTGAAAATTACTGCTATTGTTGCCGTTATTGGCATTAAGTAATTCATAATCAGTTGACACACTGCTTTTAGGTTCAGAGGGCTTATTTATCTTAACAGTAAGTTTTTCTGAATTTAGCCAATCACGAGTGATTTTAAGTCTAAATTCAGTTTCTACTTCATTTTTAACAAAATCCATTAAGAGATCTAAATCGGTGTTACCTGTTTCAGCTAATGTACTTTTCTGCCGCTCTCAAATTTTAATTCAATCGGTGGGGAGTGCCTATTCAATTAATGGGAGTAACATATGTGAAAATTTATCTTGAGATTATTATACCAGAGATTCTAAGGCACGCATTTGAGTTTGAAGCTTGTCATGGAGAGTCAACAAATCCACTTGAGTTTTATCCGTAATAACCAGCTTTAAAAGATCGCGAACGGAAATCTGTATAAGGACACTTTCTGTTCCAAAACGTTCTTTTAAATAGTTCAACGCTTTTTCGTAATTTGCTTCTGTAGCAGGAACACTCTCCACGATTTGTCGATCTATTGATTTAGGCTTAGTAGACTGTAGTAGGTACTGAAACTTGTCGCGGACATCTATTCTTGGGTCTTCATTGATTTTGCTAAACTGCGTCCAAAAGGTGAGCCAATTTTTTGGGTTGCCGTCAAATTTAACCAATTCTATTTCCGGGAGTTTCTGTTTAGCAACCGGTGACGCCATGATTAAAGATGAAGAGGTTAACAGCATTTACTGTATTGGAAATTAGCTTCGTTTTTAACCTGTTGCATTTCACCTTTAAAGTAGATATCTTCTCGTAATATTCCTGAGCTGCTCATATCCCTTTTCGTAATCTTCTTGAAAGCAGCTTTGTTTTTGAAAAAATTCAAAAAATTTTTCATCTATAGTGCGGAGCATTTTATATTTTTCTTGTAGTTGATCTAGCAGTATTTCCACATCATCTAAATCTGGAGCATCGGCACTTATTAGTTCTTGTAGCTTGTTAGCTGTCTTCGTAAAAGATGATCTAGTGGCTTTTCTCTGCTGCTTTAGTACTTTCTTGATCCGTCATATTTTCCCCGTAAAAATACTTAAATACTTAATTTAAACTTACTTAAGCTTAACATTTAACTATCAGCAAAATAAGAATGTTGTAATTAACATTCATCTCGGTAGTGGGATGTTACGTACATACTTAAACTAAAAAGAAATAATTCCAAAGGCCGGGAAAGAAAAGCAGTCGATAGTTAAAAACAGAAAAAAACTTTTATTTACATGTTGCTCTGAGGAGTGTTCTTAGGCGACTGACTGGTGCGCCGACTATTGCATACAAAAGATGCGCACGCAACGAAAGGGTTGCAGCGCTTGCTAGAAAAATGACCTTGGCAGGAGAGGGATAATTTTCTCTCTTTCTGCAACACGCTTCTCATAATTTTGAAATAACATTCTTCTAATTTTTTTAATCGCAAATTCTTGTCATTAAATAAGACAATATTATTTTTCGAAAATTGTGGTATGAATCCTGGCAGCAAAAGCCTTTCCGGCGTATTACATTGGTTGTAAAAAAGATTTGTTCATTACTATTTATACTCTAGATGTCAACCTCCAAACACGTTAACCGGCATGTTGTATTATCAACAATTGAAGATTCGTGAAAACGTAAAAGAAACCAGTTGTCTTTTAACAATGTGCTTCATTACTTTTGCTACATATTTTTAAATAATTATAAAATAAATAAATGAATTTAGACAACACTTTTTTTTATTAATTTTACATATTTTTGGACTTTCCAATTAAACATTGTATTAAACATTAAGGAATGCTCAAGTGTAAAAAGGCAAAGTTCTAAGTTTGCATTATCGTGAAAGCGTTTATCTTCAAAAAACATTTCTGAAAACTTTATCAGGAAAAATAATAACAATAATTAAATCTTCAAATGGTTTAAATTTTGTCATTACAAATTGAATAAAAATCATTTAATTGTTTTAATTCACGCTAAACTCTCAAACTATACCCTCATTCTGTTATAAACCGTATTTTAAAATATTTCAATGTATTAAATATGTTATAAAGTTTTAATATATTTATTTTAATGTCGTATTAATTCTAATAATGATATACCAAATTAAACACATAAAAATATTTGTTTTAATAATCTATTCAAAGTTCGATAGCGTTCTGCACAAATTGTAAATGAAAAAAAAAATAGATTGCAATAACTCTTGCTCATTATTTTACATTTTTATGACCATGTGATTCCAGTAAACAATTCTTAAAATTAAATTAAATGATAATAATCTATCAATTTATACGTGAAAGCTTTAATTATATTATGAAATTTTTCACATTCATTACTTTAATTTTCAAAAGTATTTTCTTTAAAAATTCATGTTATATCCTATGAAGCAAGTTGTGAGATATCTTCCTTTGAAATTAAAATTTATCCGTATTGGATATTTTATTCACATCTTAATATATTTTGAAGGTTATCTACTAATTTTAAGTTAAATGAAAAATGGATTTTTTTAAATATAATTTATTTCGTTGAATTGCAAAAGACATTGCATAACAACTTTCTTAATTTTTGCTAATATAATAATTTTTCAGCTAAAAAATATTTTATTGCATAAATAATTATTTTTTTTTAAATCTAAATGTTAAAAATATATCAGAAGTAATTTAATAAAAAAAAACTGGTTTTATATTTTGTTCGTCGCATTAAACTGAAAGGATAACTAAAATTTTCATGTAAGATATGTGATAAAATATAGAAGCGAAAAAATATAAAGATAAGTGATTAAATATAGAAGGAAAAAAAAAACGACGTGTGTCACTTAGCATGTTTGTATACAATTTTGGAAGTCAAAAATTTGCCTTTTATAATAAAAAAATTCGGTAACACATATTTTGTACAAATGTCGCTAAAAATACGAGTACATTAAATTATGTATTTTTGATTCAAGTAGCTATAAAGATAATTCTTAATGAATTAAATACATAAAAAATTATTCTTAAACAGATAGTATGATATATTTTCATATCTTTTCTACTTTTGTATATTGACAAAACTTTATGGTGTATATAATACAGCCATAATTAACCTTTTATTCTCGCGGGCTGCAAACACATGTTTCTGACGTTAAGCGGGCCGTGACATACATATATAATACAAAAGGATAATTGAAATCGTAAAATAACGAAACAAAGTAATACAATTAATATAAGTAGTAGGATTGAACGTTTGTCGGAGAAGAAATATTATGAAATATTTTTAGCACCACAAGTATTTCCAAACAATATACTTTGAAGTAGATTTCTATTCAAAATGATGTAGAAATATACTGCAAAGATTGTTGTTTAGAAATACAGGTGTAAAACGTTTTGCTGCTATTTTTTCCGCGACTATCCGGATACGCATTATTAGCGATATGATAAGTGTAGAACGTAATAATATATCAATGTAAGTTTTAAAGAGAAAAAAATTCACAGATTTTCTGTAATAAATCAGTCCTTTATCAATACAAATACTTTTTTTATTAAATGTAGAAATATATAGCACAAATTTAAACTAATTTGGAATAATATTTCTTTAAAAAATTATAGTATACATCACATAGCACAAATAGAACTACATGTAAAAAGAACTTTTGGCTAAGGAAGTGGCATTTAAGATAGTTTAACACAATTTTAAATTAGTAAATATAAATAACAGGACAGATTCTGTCTTCTCATGAAAATATATAGGAACAGCGAAGGTCTTAAAAAGCTTTTATGGACATCTCAATTAATTTTATAAATAGGAATTAATGATATGTGTCTCGGGCCGGGGCCGCACGTATCAAGTCTCCGGGCCATATGCGCCCGCGGTCCGCAGGTTGAGTAGGGCAGATATAATACATCTAAAATACAATGTTTATTAAGCCTTTATACTTTTCTGAGAAACAAGCTCTAAAGCTAATTTCTTTCCAGGTGATCTAATAGAATACTGTGAAGTAGTTTATCGATATTTGTAAAGTAGGTAATACAGATGTTTGAAAATGAAGATATTTCTTTATGAGCAGAGACTTTTTATTAAAGAATACGAAAGCAAGCACAATAATCCAGATTCAAAGTTATACCGGGCTCACGCCGCTAGACATTTTGCTTTCTTGCCGCACCCGGGCATGTACCGAATAGGGGCATCATAAAAGACAATTAACTGAGCACGGCAAAAGTTCGGAGCGAAGTGCAGATGTTTTTACATATCAACTTAGAATCGGACTGACGTGTATGCTCGCTAACTAGGGTTAATTTGGCGAGAAAAATTCCAGAGGGCAATGAATGGTATTTATCGAACAGGGCCGCCAGATTTTGGCATAGGAATGCATTTTATTTCAAAATTTAACATTGCCAAGAAGAACGCAACATATCCATATTTTCCTATGCGAAAGAAATTCTTAGGCGGACCGAATCGCATGGTTTTCAATGATCAGAATATATTTTTAGAATAGGGTGTGATGAGTGACCTATTAACGGTACCTAATAAGGAAATGCATATGTGTCGGTTGAAATGATAGACACAATTGTAACTGACTCTCTGGCCGCAAAATGCATATGAATACATTGTGTTAGGAACGTAATTTGGAAAGTAACTTGCAGAAAAGAATCTGTGATATATATATTTTTTTTAAATCGAAAGACCGTGAGATATTAGCCAGCTAGTACAAGTGATCGTGAAGAGAAAAGACTTTAGTTAAGGAGGGATTATTGTTTCAAGTGATAAATAACGCATTAAATTTTTGAAAAAACAAGGAAAAATATAATTTAAATAAAGAGATATAATATAATTTAATAATAATAATTTAATAAAATTTAATATATGATTCTCATATCATAAATACATTCCTCAGAAGAAAATGTAGCCATTGTTTTTGCTCGTATACGTAGATTAACACATAAATTCATGCAAATGGACCTCACCCGTGCAGTTTTCCAAACAGTAGAATTGGAAATAGCGAGTTTCTGGCCGAGTCTTCGCTTGGATGTCTTGCAGCTACGCGTAACCGTTTCTTGTACGATATGCACATCTGATGTTATCGGAGGCCTGCCTGAACGATTTTCAACTTCAATGCTACTAGTTCACCTTAATTTGTTTACCAAGTTTTTAATAGGTACTCTGATTTTATGAATTTGCGGCTGAAGTTGTGGTGTACCTGTTAATATCTTATTCCACATCGATGAGCACAAAATGTGACTATTCTTTCTTCTGTTGAAAACATTCTATTCAATCATAAATAGTATTTTGAACTAACTTCTCAATATATCTATATATATAAAATTTGTAAAACCCTGTATTGTCGTTTTTTAATATCCTTAGGCCTTATTCCCTGTAGATTCACCGATTATAATTAAAAAGAAGGTTTATTAATACACTTTAATATATTCTGCCAGTAAACGATAACATAGATTCAGAGACACGGGAAGGCAATATAAAAAAATATATATAATAATTTTTTATAGTATAATTTAAACATCAGTTCAGAATCTATAATCGAAAAATTTGCTTTAATATTTATATTATTGTAATAAGAATATGGATGCAGTCGACACAGTTTTTCTGTCACGAAAATGCTTTTTATTTGTGTAGTTTAATAATATCATTACTTGGTGAAACACAAATCAAAATTTAAATAATGGAATTTTTTTATATAACACTTTGTTGACATGATGCTTATTCTATTATTAACTTTTAATTTTATCACAAACGCTAATCACGATAATATACGAACATTACAAAACTTTCGCAATTTTTTTAATGTAGTTCACGAAATTTCTCCTTCAGAAACTTCGTATTTTATATTTTACAATTCATAAGTAAAAAATATATTCATAAGTTTCTAATTTAATGCAATATTAAAATATCATGCTATCAAATAAAGATAATTCAGATAAATAAATAAAAATTCACAAAAGATTTTCATGCCGCAACAGGGTGACTTTAGTATTTATTGCAGCAGCATGTTATGCTATAGTTTTTATTCAATTTTTAGATTTATCAAGAGATTTTGTCTTGAAATTAATTGGACTGTATGAAATCTCGTGGAAATTTAATTACTAATATTTAGCTATAGTGCAGAAGCGCGGTAAGGTGTATTTAGTATATACGGTGTAATATAGTATACACTATATTTCCAATGATGACCGGTCACTTGCGATTTTAGACGTTTTGTTAAATATCTGGAAATATACATGAGGAATTATCCTGAAACTTCAGGAGTGTAAACAACATGTTAGACGTCATATATTTAGCGAAGATTTTATTCCGAAACCCCATAAGGGGTCGTCAACAAATTGAAGAAAGACGAATCTTTACTCACCGCACAAAACATCCCATTGTACTCCAAATAAAACTATTTTTAAAAGACCTTGCACGGCGAGTAGCCCTGGGCCATGTGAAGGCACACATTGGCATTGCTGGCAATGAATTAGCTGATAAATTGGCAAAAGAAGCTACGGGAAGCACAAATATTGATCTTTCCCTCCCTGTTCCCCCATCCTACATTAGAGGGTTTTTAAAGTCTAAAATCATTCCTCAGTGGCAGGACCACTGGGATTACTCGGATAAAGGTCGACATACCCACAAATTGCTCCCTTTTGTCTCCCTAAACCTGCTTAACCTTGCCCCCCACACCTCAGCGTTCCTCACAAGACATGGTCCATTCCCTACTTACCTCAAATATTATAAACGTGCAGCCTCCAATGTGTGTCCATGTGGCCAGCGGGGCTTGCCTTCTCATTACTATTTTGACTGCCCACTGACCGTTGCCTGGCATCTCAGATCTCCCGAAATTCCCCCACCCTCTTGGCTAACCAATATTCTAACAAGACCAATCTTACTAAAAAAATAAAAAAATATTTTTAATTTCTTAATGGATTTATCGAACTTAACAAATTAAGTAACCAACTCTAGCTTTTATCAATTTTTAACTAAACATATTAAAATTCTTCACCACCAATCAATACTGTAATTGATCTTCCTACCCTCCTTCTCCTGACTTTTCCTTATTTTGGCTGTACCTTGTCAGTGTTTGAGCACCTTGCTGTGCTCCCTTCGCAGTCTTTAGAAGCTGCCTCATCTCTCCAACGCAACAACTTGTGGCGCCATCTGTCACGTGGGAACTGAGCTTCTCAGATTTCGGCGCATCATTATTATCCAAGGACCGCCTTGGCCGCGAACTGTGTGTCATGACGCAGGAGCGTTAAGGACTGTTCACCTACAAGTTCTTCATCACTGCACCTGCCGCTGTCTGTCGCGAGGGAGTGCAGGCTCCAGCGGTTCAGGCTTTTTTCAGTTTCTTTTTCTTTTTTTATGTTTTTAGCTTTCTTGCCTGCCCCTTGTCGCGCTTAGGCTTGTCCTGGCAGTGCCGGCCTTTGGCCTAGTTTGTATTTTCTTTTTTTTCTTTTTTGTTGTTGTTTGGGCCGTTTGCGCGTGCGCTGGCGGTCTCGGCGTCGTGCCTTCCCTTCCGCCGGTGGCTGGAATCACCCAAAACGAATCCCCGCGTGCCGGGGAACATTCGGGGGAGGTGCTAACGCTCTACGGCCTGGCTTTGCTGGGCCGAGTGGCCCCCCTTAGGCATTCAATTAAGTGGCTTTTCGTAATAAATTGGGTTCATTTTTATGAAGATAGCACATATACTCGAAGAGAAATTATGGTTTTTATAAAAACAGGCCCAAATTTTACCAAGTTTTTTGCTTATAATTTGCAGAGTTTTTAATATAAAAACAAGTTATTTTCAGAAAATGTGGCAAACAAAATTGTACACTATTCCCTGCAATCAGAACTAAAAATTAATAAAAATTGTATGAAATATGAGCAGGTTTACTAAATATTTTTTTACTGCGCATGCGCAAATTCAATCAAAATATACTGTACATAATATATTAGCTAAATGTATAGACCAACTTTTATGCAAGTCTCAAAAACATAGCTTAAAAATTCTGATAGTAATCGTCGATAGAATTAGCTCGAAATTCGCTGTTCCCAAAAGGAAGCAAAAAGTTGAGGGGTTGTATCAAATATACTAGCTTATGAAAGTTGACATAATAGGAATGATGTGTTTCTCATTCTATATTTGATACAACCCCTCATCTTTTTGCTTCCTTTTGGGAACAGCGAATTTCGAGCTTATTCTATCGACGATTACTATCAGAATTTTCAAGCTATGCTTTTGAGACTTTCATAAAAGTTGATCTATACATTTAGCTAATATATTATGTACAGTATATTTTGATTTAATTCGCGCATGCGCAGTGAAACAATATTTAGTAAACATGCTCATTTTTCATACAATTTTTATTATTTTTTAATTTTGATTGCAGGTATTATGTACAATTTTGTTTGTCATATTTTCTGAAAATAACTTGTTTTTATATTAAAAACTCTGCAAATTATAAGCAAAAAACTTAGTAAAATTTGGGACTGTTTTATAAAAACCTGAATTTCTCTTCGAGTAGACTTGCTATCTTCATAAAAATGAACCCCAAATTATTACAATAAGCCACTTAATCATAATCAACAGTTTGAATGCTTTTGCAATATTAGTTTTTACAGGGTTATCCAAAATATATTCGTTTTTCTTCAATTTGTTGACGGCCCCTTATCGGGTTTCGGGAAAAAATCTTCGCGGAAATGTATGACGACTATCATGCTGTTTACACTCCTGAAGTTTCAGTATAATTCCTCATGTATCTTTCCAGATATTTAACAAAACGTCTAAAATCGCAATTAACCGGTCATCATTTTAAATATAGTGTATGATTTATCACTTTTGTGCCATGGTTTTCCATTTACTGGCACAACAGTGCTAAATGTGTCAGATGAAAGAAATTCTGTGAGTGCATGTGCCAGTGAAACTTAGCCAATTGCCGGTCCCCAACCTAGCTTTAATTCGAGGTGAGTTTTTTATTTATTTGAGTTAGTCTGCAAAAATTTCAAAAAATTTTAAGCAGCTATGAATTTTATTTTTATGGTACTATCAAGTTGTTTGCCGTCAAATTTGCCGTCATCATTGGAAATATAGTGTATACTATAACCCAAACGAAAAGTGTTTGTCTTTTACAAAAACGATAAGAAAGAATGATATAGTAAAATTATGGCAAAGTGCAATTATTTTATTTAAATGTATAATTCACTGAAGATAATAGATAAATTACCATTTACAACGTAAAAATATGTAAAAAAGTTTTTAATTTAAAATTCTGTAATATTTATTCGAAAAATTAGAAAAAAAAATGCTGTTTATGGGTTTTCTCAAATCGTCTTAATTTAAAAAGGGAACGTAGGAGAGATAAATTTAAAATGGTATTCTGTAATAGGAAGAAAAGTTAGTAAAATAAAAAGCAAAAAATCAAGAAAAATAAAATTATAATAATAATATGTTAATTAAAATAAATCAGAAAATTATGCAATTCATATCATTTTTTAATTAATTAATTATTTTACTTAAAATAAATATATTTTAAAAACAATACTTTTAAGTGCAATTAACGAAGAAATTGAATAATACGCTATAAAATGTCTACTTTGTAAGTCTTTTTAAAGCGATATTTAATCAAATTGTTTATATTATATTATTTTTAATGCGTTTTGCTGCACTAATAATTTAGCCAGCAACTATAATTTGCACTAATATGAACATAATAATACAAACAAAACGAGAAAAAATAGTAAAAAATTGCGATTCAAAACACAAACGAAACTTAATGTAAATTGTAGAATATTGTAAAACATTAATGACACTTTAATGACCATAAATATACATTTCATACAGTGTCATTGTTTTATTAGATAATAAATTTATACATGAAAGTGCTGCTTTGATTTTATTCAATCACCACGATTATGAAATATAGATAATGAAGTACTCTATATTTATTAATAACTTGAATTAAACAAAGATTCAAAAATTTAATAAGCATGGTAAAGACAATTAGCATACATTTGTGATTGTATGAGATTATAATTTTTATTGTGATTTAGATATAAAGAATATTATTCGTACAAATGTTCATGAAAATTCTGAAAAATATTTATTTAAAAAATTAAATTTATTAAAATTTAAATGAATTGAAAAAAGGGATTTATGTTTTAAAATATGTCTAAACACAAATTTAACTAGGGTCGACAGACAGTTACAGATATATTCTATCTATTGTAAATAAATTTCCTACATCACGCATATTCAATATTTTTAATCTAAAATGATTTTTATATTTAGAAAAATAATGATTGAGAGCAAATGAACACCATATTGATTCAAAAATATTCATTTACATAAAAACGGAACATTTTACACATAAATCTAAAATTTTAAACACACTATTTTACTATCAAATTACTTTTTCATAGAATACTTGTAGAATGTAAAAACGAGTGATTTTAATATGTTTTATTTATATGTAAGAATGAAGTCACAGAAATTTCCTTTATTAATATAATTATTTACGCTTCAATGTCTGTGTGGGCTTTCCTTGAATTTATTTCATAAGTGCATGTTGAAATAACATAAAAAAAATATTTTCTAATGTCTCTTTTAATAAAATCTCTTTGTGAATATTCTAAATTAAGATTCCTCTTTAAAATTGTTTCATTCGTTTTTCTCGCGATTCAGTGTCAATAAAAATAAATTGCAAAAATGCTTCTTCTATTTAAATTTTTCAAAAACATATCATTTAAACGTAGATTGCATTAATTATAAATAATGATGCATTCCGTACGACATTAAATTTAAGTCTTTATTGCTTATAACATTCCATTCTCAATACAATTAATTTCGGAAATTCTTCAAATGCTATTTTTCTACTCATTTTAGAAATTAATTAGTTTTCTTGTTTTATTTTATGTATAATTTTTCTTAATCAGAACATATGTTACTGAAATAATTAACTGTTCGACGAAAATCCAGATTTTAATTTTCGCATTTACTAAAGGCTATAATAAACTTCAAGAATTTTTATAAAAACAAATGCTTTCTAATGATTATAGTTAATAATCTAAACCAGAAACTATTTGTTTATTATCATTCGTAAATATTTGCTTTAGCATGAAAGATTACTTTAAATATCTTCATATTATTTTTAATTATGATTGAAAATTTTATTTTTGTTTATGAATCTGTTCACGTGAACTAAGCGTTCATTTATATATTTATTTTAAATATTTTGAATTAAGTAGTAAAAATATAGCGCAAGAAAGCAGGTATTAACTATAAAGATATATTGACTCTGTTAGTAATGAAAGAAAAATATACTGTACTAATGCAGAGTGAATATGCAGAAAATTCACATGGGTATACACTGTCTGCTGCATTATTATTCTAATAATTTATTATTGTAATAAAATTTAAACAGAACATTTGTTTTCAATTATTGAAGCTAGTGAACTAAAGGAAAGCACTTGAAGATTAAATTTTATTTGTTGTAAAAGTAAAACACTTTATTATTCATTCGATTAGAAGTCAGTTAATGTAACTGAGTCCAAAGTACATGCATTTTTGTCTAAAAAATTCCTCTAAATTTACGTGTTTTCTTTTGCAATTTTAATATGTTTTTATGTAATTCGAACATAAATGTCCAAATCCATGTTTAAAATACTAAGACGGGTTAAAAAGTTTCAATTATGGTTTGACACATAAGAGATCAATCAATGAAATGGAGTGCACTAAGTCAGAATGAATCTATTCCTATCACAGTACAATTCTTAAAACAGAAAATTTTGAAAGTTATCTGACTATATTGTTTGCTGCTTCAAAGGTATGCTATATTCATTTTAACTAATTAGGTAATTGCAACAACTTATTAATTTAATTACAAATGATTAGAGTAACTTAACCCCTTGAAGGGCGAAGGGATGTAATATATCCCACTTAATTTTTTTTCCAAATGTCACAATGACACCGAAATTTTGGAATCAAATTTTACTTTTATAATATACGTGAAGAAAATATTTTACTTATTTGGAAATATATTTGTTGTTTAATCCCGGAGTAACTCAATGATTTCAACATTTTAGAAACATAAGTACTTTGCCCCTGAAAGGATTAATTGTTTAAGACATCAATTAATTTCAAGAGGTGAATTTCGGAATCAAATTATTTTCAATGATGTCTTCTGAATAAATGCAAAATCACAGAAATTAACTTCATACCTACCAGACAAAATAAAACTTGTATTTGCCCTTTTACCAGTAGTCATTCAAACATAAATTATAAAATCAGGAATCATTTACCAAGATTCTCCCTTAATAAATATTTTCCCTTTCTTGATAATCTCTAACTTTCGTTAAATTCAACTTTGAAATTTTGGAAGTTTTGGCTCATTTTCGAGATATTTTCCTAGATACAATGTGTTTAATTCTAGCCATGCTTTATGAGATAGATAAAAGGGATGGGTGTTCAGTCTTTTTAAAGCCATATCGATAAAAACATGTTCATGAATTGTTTTATAAATTTCCACATATAAAAAAAATGTTGCGGGTGTATATTATTGTATCATGTTCTTCGCTGTATGTTTGATAATTAGTGTTTTGTAGAACGAATAATGAGAAACCTAGAGATGGAAGGTCTTGGAAGAAGGGAGATTCTGGACAAACTATAATTAGATGCATTTGGTCAACCTTTCAGCCCATTACCCGTGACAGATAATCTTTTAAGAAATATCACACTTACTGTATTCATAAAACAAAAAAGTCGAACAAACTTTTGTGAAACATAAATAAAGGCTTAAAAAAAGTTCTCAATAACACAATAAATTGACATGCGCACGGGTTTTCAAACGAATTTTGTCTTTCTGTGTCGGGAGGCAGGAAAACGTGCTAGTACATAGAAAGCATGGGGAAATCTGAAAAGAAATGGAGGTAGAATGACATGGTAAACAATATCAGTGCCAATAATCAAACAATATTCAGTGCCATTGGCTGATGCCAATGGCACTGAAACCTTTAGTCAATCAGAAGAAGAGTAAAAATAAAAATTAAGGAAATTGATCAAACAGAGAGCCATAAAGCGAAAAGAAATTTAAGAAAAAATATAGAGTTTAAATAAAGGAAAAAGGGATTAAATAAGGAAAATAAATAAAAAATATACATCAACTACAAAAAAAAAGTTAACAAATATTTAACGTAGCCTGTAAACGTAAATACCCAGACGATTGTTGAATTTTTCTCATGACTTACATAATATTTCTTCAGCTTATCCAGTGTTAAGTATACAGTGCTGGAAAAAATTATAAAGCCGATAGAAAAATTACAAAATTAAAAAAGTAATGGAATTGTTGATAACGCAAATTCTATTTTTATTTGCATGATCAACATTGCAATAATACACATAAACTTTATTTAGAAAAACGGAAGGGGGAACATAAATTATGCTAATTTCTTACAACCAATGAAAAACAACTTGGAAAAAGTATAAAGCCGATGGTTCTAGCCTCATTTGGCATAATGCCAGACTTGAGAAAATAGGTCGCCATGAAAGTTTAGGTAAATGTAAACACGTTAAGTGCATTCATTTTGTATTTGGTTTGTTTAATACAATGCCAAGAGGAAAAAAGTTATCCGATGGTGAACAAATTAAAATATTAACTTTAAATGAAGCTGGGCTGTCTGTTTCTAATATTGCAAGAAAAATAGAAAGGTCTAAGCCTGCAGTAAACAGTTTTCTTAGAAATCCCGAAGATTACGGCAGTAAGAAGCATACAGGAAGACCGAAATCCTTAACTGTAAGGCAATCGAGACAAATTCGGAAGCTAGTATGCGGACAAAAAATCTCGTTTGCCCAAATTCAAGAACAGTTACAATTACCATGTACAAGCCGAACGGTAAGAAATGTTTTACGTAACAGTCCCATTGTTCAATTTGAAAAATTTAAAGGAAAACCACCTCTTTCTAAGTACCACAAAAATGCTCGGTTAGACTTTGCACGAAAACATGTAACCGAAGGCACAAATTGGAGAGATGTTGTCTTTTCCGATGAAAAGAAATTTAATTTTGATGGACCCGACGGCTATAAATATTTTTGGCATGATTTACGACAGGAGCCTGATATTTTTTCAAAGCGTCAATTTGGAGGTGGCTCGGTAATGGTTTGGGCTGCATTTCTTGCCTGTGGAACCAGTCCAATTGCTTTCATGATAACAAAATGAATTCGGCCATATATCAAGAAATGTTAAGAGATAATTCATTACCCATTTGCTCCTTTTATAACTACAGCAGACTGGACATTTCAGACTGGACAGCAAGACAACGCTTCCGTTGATGTTTCGAAGTCAACTAAATCTTGGCTGGAAGCGAATCAGGTGAAATGCCTTCAATGGCCAGGTCATAGACCCGATCTGAATATAATAGAAAATCATTGGGGAATTTTAGCTCGAAATGTTTACAAAAATGGACGAAAGTTCAATTTAAAGTTAGATTTGATGAATGCTTTTAAAAACTGCTGGAACAATATTGATGCAAGTACTTTGTGTGGTCTGATAGATTCAATGAACAAAAGACTAGTTAAAGTCATCGAAAAAATGGGTCTCACATTGATTATTGATGAAATACATGTATCGACTTTATAATTGTTTCCAACTTTCTTTGTACAGAAAATTTTCTTAAGTCTATTAATCTTTTCTTAATGTAGTTATTAATGAATTTATTTTTTTCTTTACTTACTTGTAGCATATTATATATATGTATGAAATTTCATAAATGTTCTATATTTTGTTTTTTAATTATATTATATTTTCAAGTGGCTTTATAATTTTTTCCACCACTGTAGGAGTTACGTACATCGAATCTTAAATTAATATAGTTTTAGGCTGAGAAGCTTTGATTAAATAATTGGGACTTATTGTTAAAAACCGCATATAATTACAAACATTTTGCAGTAAAATCATATTCTTATAGTAAAGTCGGTAAAGAACACTGAAAACATATGAAAACAGCAGAGACACCCGATTATAAAGAAATCACGTAAATTAAAGAGGGGATTTTAAGTTTACATAAGTTTGAAACGAACAATATATTTATATAACTGTTAAAAACCTCTTCGATTAACATGTTACGGAGACGTTCGTTACTGAGATATAAAATGGTACTCTGTGGCCTTTTAAAACTCTGTGCGCCATACTGAGCGAAGTTTTCCTATTGAATCTCTCTCTGAAATTACGAGTGACCTGGCAGAATTGGGGGTTTCTTCATCGCTTACGTAATATGATAATGCATCTTTGGACGTGATTGTATGTCTATCCCTCTAAGCGTTTTGTCCGTATTTTTCCGTTTTCCAAAAACAACTCAATTTAGCTCTAAACAAAAATATTTTTAACAAAATTGTATTTTAAGATATATGTAAAATAAAGTGATATGAAGTATATTTTAGAAACAAACGGGGATAGAAAATTTCAATTATTTTAAGTTTTACAAATATTTTTATGATAATTCAGGAAGGCCCTCAGACGCTCAGATGGCTATATATATATAAGCCGTTCTTGGTACGCGTATGTGTATGTATATTGCTTATACAAATCTACAGTTTTTGTGCGATTTGAATAAAACTTAATGCACATATGCTTTAGAATATGCGTAAAATCACTGTCAACTTTAAAAATTTCTAAGACCATTCTTTACCACATTTTTGAAACACCTCTAATAGTTTACCGTTACGGAAAACTATTTTTTTTTTCTATTTCAAATGCAATTTATTTCCAGTTGCCAAAAAAAAAAAAAAGAAACTGCGAATGGACAATATTTTTATAAACCACTAAAAATGCAGATTATCTCACTATAATTTAAAATTCGAAACTGACGTCATTTTGGGCAGATAATGCGATTTGTTTCGTATATTACAAAGATGATTTATAGTACATTTATTTAAATGTGGTTGGAAATAAAAAATAAATAACTTGGCTCCTAACTTTACAAAGGTAAATTGTCTCTACTGATTTGTTAATATTAAAGTAAATTTTCCAAGAAATAAAAACATATTTTTGTGTATTCGAACTTCATGATTCAATTTATTCTACATAACCAAAAATCGTCTGTCAAAGTTTGAAATATAGAAATCATTACATCTTATTTTGTTTTCATCTTTAGCTTTAACCAAGGTGGTATACTTAAGCTCCTTGAATTTAGGACGGACAAAAATTCCCCACTATTAACAAGAATAGGATTTAAAGAAAACAATATAATATTTTTCATTAATTATTCTTTAAAAATAGCTGTTAAAACAAGAGGGATTAATAGTAAAATGGTTTATCGGAAACAAAATGACTTGATATTTTTCATGTAAAACATTCATTTTCATTTTAAAAACTAATGTATTTCTAACTATACATGACATTTGTACTATATATGATATAAGTTCGATAAAGTCGAGTCATTTTCATTTCACCAGATTAGAAATTATATTCCAATTCTTAAAAGAACAATATATTTTTGAGAAATAATGTTTTGCATCAAAAATCACATAATTTCAAAACGCAATTTTAGCAAATTCTTTTTAGATTACATTTGTTCCGTATCTATTGGCGATGGAACATCCCCCCCCCCCTCTTTTTTGTTTCTGGCAACCCGTTAATGTAACCTTGTGTGTGTGAAGCAGGTGTGCTCGGAACTCGGTGGCGACAAGCCGCCGTTGCTGTCTTTCTCTTCATCGTATTTATTAACTAAATAAATACTATAGTTTTTGATACAGTCCATTTTGTTCTAAGTTCGCACAACTAGTACGAAACCTCCGCACAACATTCTAAATATAATTTCTTAGTTAAATGTAGTATTTAATAATGTTAATGTTTAATACTTTTCAAGTTTCAAATAGATAATGTGCGTGTGACTTCACACCATCAAGTAAAGGCGTATTCTAAAACTGACTGTAAGCAAAAAGTAACAATTCTTGCAGAGTTTGTAATCATTTTTAAGCAAATTGTGATATCAGATGTATTTTCTACTATGGAATATGATAAATAATTTTTTAATTGTATATGCTGCTTATTAATGTATTTTTTATTAATGTTTTTATTAAAGTTAATAATAAAAATTATTATATACATACATACACACACATATACATATATACATATATACATATACATATACACACACGCATATATATATATAACCATAAATGAAACATTACCATAACACCAACTTAAACTATGAAATAATGATTAAGTATGTAATAATTGACAATGAAAGTATTCCCCAACACACTGAATATAGATACCAAAAACTTATTTAAAAGAAGAAGAAATTAAATTAAAAATTGAATAAATGAAATTGAATGAATGAAATGAAATTTGTGGAATTTAGACAGAATTATTATATATATATATATTGATAACATATAAAAACATATATGAAACATATATGAAAAACATATATGATAACTTATATGAATTAGGGTATTTATACATTTAGGATATTTCTTTATATTAGAAAGTGATTTAAATATCAGTATGAAAATTTTCTATCTAAAATGTTTTCATCGATCCAAATTTTGATAAATGACAATTGACATCAATAATGGAAAAACATTAATCAAAAATTTCTAAAGGTTCAATAGAAATGATATCTTGTTATCTTGTATGCTATTTTGTATTAAAGGTTTACTACAATTCCGTAAGCACGCTTAATCAAACTTAATTGCTGTCATTTCATGTAAATATATAAATCATCTTAGTGATGATAGTAGTTATGTTGCAGTAAAAATAGATATGTTTTCAAAAGCAGTCATGCGAGAAACGTATCACTCTCACCAAAGTATATCTAAAAATATATTAATAGTTTTTATTATTTGTGTTAACATTTTTTTTAGCTGAACAAGTATTCTTGACAAATAGTCACATATACATTTAAGCTTATTTTAAAGCAGAATTTTATTTTCCAATAAAAAATTTTAATTAAACATATAGTGTAACCTATATTTGAAAAATGGAAACTTAAAGAACCATTATATAGCAATTAATCCAATGATTACTAAAAGGGCAATACAAATGATAGTAATCGGACATCCTTAAAAGATCATTAGCAGAATAACTGATTTGACTGCAAAATGTATAAAAAATTTGAAAAAAAAATTACTAATTAAAAAGTAAATATCCAAGAAACTTATTTAATGGAATTTATCGATAACTGATACATTTATAAAATCGTATGAACATTACAAATACTTATTGATATAATCAGAGGTGCCAAGCTCTCATTAATCTTTCGTAATACGTGGGTTAATTTGACCCATGTTTAATACGATTCGCACCAGAAATTTTTTTAAGAAATGAAATTAAATGAATTTTACGTAGACACCTGAAATTAAGTAAATAGAGACTCATTTAATAATTTTTCTTGTTCGAAGCGTTGCTAAACTGGGTCAGATTAAACGACGTTTTACGGAAGATTAGTGGGAACTTGGCATCTCTGATATAATGTATATCTAATGTATTGGTGTAATGTAGGGTTGACTGGGGTACATTTATGTGTTTTTCTGTCAATGAATTTTCTAATTTTTATGTTTTAACTTAGGAAATTTTAGACATTGTGGTTTTATAAAGCAGTTAATAAAGTCAAAATTTGTGTATTCAGTTGTTGCTCTATTTGTGTCTTTAACCGTAAAAAAAATTAGGCCCAAGTCTTTTGAGTAAACTTGCCCCGTTGCCGGGGCTGCTCCTACAAATACAGTTCTCAAAAAGGATAAAATTCTGCTAATGTTTATATATTTGTTTATCCTAAACTAAGTATTAGTAGTTCAGAATAAATCTCAATAAGTTCAACACAAAATTTACTCATCTCGACAGAAAACAGGTTATCCTTTCCGCATGCTGGACCAAAGCTCGACTGACGCTCAAAATCGTGTGCGAATACCCGCTAGGGAGCAGCATCAATCTGTCATGACTGGTGGCGCGCCAGTTATAACTAATTTCGGGAAAAGTACACTATGTAAACGTGCCCCGGTCTACCCTATATGTAACGTATTGATATAACGTAATATCATTTTAAGCGGGCACAGTTGTTTTTTAAGAGTTCAAGTCTATTTATTCGTATACCTTTTTAAAAATGTCCCAAGTATTGCTAAAAAAAATTTGTTTGACTCAGAAAATTTTAATCTTAAATTATAAAAAATATAAAACTATACATAATTTTCCTATATATGTTTTTAATCACATTAAAATGACGTTTCTTTAAAATCGTTTCTTTAGAATAAATACACACACACACACACACGTATATGTATATGTATATATATACCTTTTGGTATCTGAAAAAAAAAAACATTCGTTGTTATATTTGAAAAGCATTCTGGTAAAATATCTTACTGCCTAAGAGTTATGATATGTATGCATTTCTGAAAAATGCGGTGATTATGCGATGAGGTCGGAAAAGGAAACATAATATTGAACTGAGTTTGAATCGCTGATATATACAAAAGTTTCGCAAATGGTCAGACGGTAAATTTTAAATACGTATCTTCGTAAATTTAATTATAAATTTGTCTTATGGAAAGTTATACTTTAAATAGTGAATGAAAGTATTTTCCATATGTAAGAAGATTCAAATCTTATTAAAAAGCATTTTAAACCGTGTTTAGGAACAACATGACGCAAACGAAGAGCGAAATTTAAAGCCATCTTCTTGAACGTATCTAAAGAAATTCAACAAAATATTCTCAGATGGACAATTTAATTTTTTCCAGTGTTTGAGGATTTTAATTATAAACTAAGTTCTTCAACGGTTAATACAAAAAGAATTTCACTTCAGTTAGTGTGTAAGACCGCTGTTCCTGACATTCATATCTGCATCGATTTATTCTTATAGATCTGTTATAAAAATTTAATGTATTTATTAGGCTACACTAAATGCAGGATTGTGAAATGTTTGATAGCATGTACTATAACCAAAATGAAAATGTACTGAAAATTTACCGTACAAAGTAACTTATAATTGTTTATTAAAATTCATTTTTATGTTTAACTTTTTGTTCTTATTTTGCCGCTGATAATTTGAATAATTTGAAATTAACGAATTTTTTACTGCTGAAGTAAATTTTATTAAATTTCTTCTAAATTAAATTTGACAGGTATAACACTTATAGAAAACAAAAGAAATTTTCATTGGTTAAAATATGCATATTTTAGAACCCGGTAACCTAGAACCCGGTAACCTAGAACCCGGTTACTCTCATGAGGTTCCGGATACGAAGCCGTCGGATCGTCTCTGCGTCCGCCCAAGTGTCGTGTGGTGGTGTCCTTTACGTGGGCTCCACCGCATGTCGCAGCGACCGCTGACTTCACTCATTTGGGTTAGGGTGAGAGGCGCAGGTAGGCTCTGGCCCCCGTCTTTCCCCAGGCTGAAGAGCACCACCTTGGAGGTGTCCGGGTAAACCGGCCCTCCTTGGCAGTGACCTCGTATAGGCTCACGAAAGCCTGGAATCGGCGATGAAGTACGACTGCCTTCGGTAGCCGTAGCTTATCATTACCCATATAAATATAAAATATTTGCCCGTAGGTGTAATCAGCATTGTTAGCTAGTTGTACTTCAATTTTCTGAAATATCTGTTTGATAAAATTTCTTAATTAATGTCTTCTATATAACAAGACTACGTGCATAAAGGCGACACTTTAAAATTGTCATTTTAAGGGGATTCTGTTCTATAGTTTTAAGTATAATATTGTGGAAAATTATAAATTTCTAGTTTATTAAATTAGAATGAAAATGTACTGAAATATAAGTTATTATAGAAACTCTTAAATTTTCGACTGTGCCGTTTTAGTATTTTGAATAGTTTAATTAATTATATTTCATAAAATGTAAATACTAAAAAAGGGAATATTTGATAAAAAATAGTTATTATATTACAATAGAAACTATATGATATTTTAAGATTAATTAAATAATTTTATAAATTAAAAAATATTTTGAAAATTTATAATGCAACTAAACTAAACTAAAATAAATATATTTTTTAAATCTTAGAAAAGCAATCATTTCTGTTAAAAAAGTTAAGGCAAAATGTTTTGAAAATGTATAACGTTACTCGTACTTTATATTACTAATGAAATTCGGTATATGAATTATTTATATAAAACCATAATATAAAATATTGATTAAATTTGAATTAATGCAGATGCAGAATCCCCTGAAAGAAATATGTTCCACCACATATCCCTTTAGACAACGATGGTATCATGAAATATTCTAAAATATACTGATGCACTCGGAATTTATACGTTTAATTACAAAAGTAAACTTTCTAGCACCTTCGTTTATTTCCCCACTATAATTTTTGCAATAAATTCTTTTTAAATCAATTTTTTAGTAACCAAACGCAATAATTCCCTTCGTCAACAAATACCCTAAACATAGATTTATCACTCGGTGAAACAATTTCCAGTCTTGTACACTTCATTAAAGCCTTTTATTTTTCCATTACACTGTAAAAAAAAAAAAAAAAAAAAAAAAAAAATCCCAGGTTACTAAAAAATTTTTAGCATATTTGTATTCCACAGATTTTTTTAGTAACCGGTACTAAAAATTGGTATTAAAAGACTAAAAAAAAATTTGTATTCTTATTCAGTTACAAGAAAATCTGTAAGAATTACTAGACAACAGCTAGCAACATTACTAGAAAACAGCTAGCAATGATTCCGATTTTTAGTACCGGTTACTAAAAAAATCTGTGGAATACAAATATACTAAAAAATTTTTAGTTATTTCCAAATATCAGTTAGAAAAACTAAACTTTTTTTGGTAGATCGACCCATTTTTTTTTTACAATCCAAGTTTCCTGCTCATACTTGAATTTATTTTATGAATTCGGGATTGAAACTTCAATTTATGATTCTGTGGTATAGATTTTTTTAAACGTTTAACATTATATTCTTTTCAACTGTGGAAAATGAATAAAACATTTTATTTTTGTTTTTCTAGACTATTGGAAATTTCTCTTTTGCTGGATTTCATATCTTATGGTTTTTAAATGTCATCTTCTGCAATGACATTAAGGATATTATACTCATTTATTTAACATAACTTGATTTTTGTATGTAAGGATGGAATTTTGCAATCGATTTTTCACTCATTTCAGAATATGCTAGATTTATAAAACTTAGCTCCAAAGGTATGTTTACGATGACTATACAACATTATAATATTTTTATAACTTAATTATAAATTAATAAAATAATTTTTAAGCATTTTTCTATTAGCCGGTGGCAAGTGGTAAATCGCCAGATATCCTTTATGGTCTAGAGTCGCAAAAATAATGCAGTTAAATATCCGTCCAACTAAGCTCGCTAGAAGATACCAACTCTCTGTGAAAATGCAACAATGAAATGCGTAAACAATAAAAAGAGAAAAATGTAGATAAAAAATATGTAACAATTTATATTTTTAAAAACAAGTGTGATCGAAGATCGCACAAAGGGCTTCATTTAATATTTCTTTCAAAACATTTTATACTTTAATTAATAAATCAAAATCATTAATTTATAATTAATCTTAAAATTTATCAATACACTTTATCAATAAGAACATAGATAGCAGCAACATTAAATCTAAGAATAAAATTATAACAAGATAAAGCAATTTTTTAAATCAAATTAAAATACATTCGAGAACTGATTTTCAGAGAATTGTAACAACATATGTTTGTATATTAGAAAAAAACATTTAATTACGTGATTTTCCTTTAGCTAACAAGAACGAAACATCTCAAACAGCAAAAAAAGTTTTTTTTTTTTTAAATTACATCCATTGGACAATGAAATGTAAAATTCGAATATTTCAACTTCCGTCGTCGAGAATAGAACTCTGAAACTTTGGGTTAGGAGGGAAATGCGCTACCTCTGCACGATTTAGCTTTCGCGAAATAGACTGAAATTAAGTTTGTTTTAAAATGTAAGAAAATCGAAGAAATGGTCGGAAATGGTCATAAAATTAATTCACTTAATTAAAAAAATATAAGACTTTTTCGAAATTTTAGGATTTGTCCACTGACAGGAAGTATTCAGCTATAGGAATTCAAAATCTCAAACCTTTAACTTATATAGTTTACAAGTACGATCTCTGTGACAGACAGTTCCATAAAAACAGTCCTGCTTTATTAAAAAAAAAAAAAAATCACATAAAACTGTCACCATTACACAAATTTTTGTTTAAACACTTAGAAAACAAACAGTTTGCGTGATGGTGACAGTTATATGTGAAACTTCTTAAAATTTTTAATTATGAAGGACTGTTTTTTGTAACTTTTAACCGCGTTGTTTTAGGTAATGTCTGATTTTTAAAATTTGTAATATGTAGAATAAATATTAAATCTTCATTATTTTTATGTTTCATTAAACCTACTGAAAATTTGTACTTTAACAAATGCATTTCTTCAGCATTACACTGCAGTTTTTTTCCCTTTTAAACAGTGATACAATTGGTGTGAAACTGCACAGCATGTAATGCTTTATTTTGCCCAGTTTTGCCTGAACAGTATACAAGTAGTAGCAACAAATAATAAAATAATCGATTCATATAATTTGTTTCACTAGTTTCTTATCAATGATACTCAAAAAGAAATACAGGGTGTT
Source organism: Maratus michaelseni (assembly GCA_963931845.1). Lineage (NCBI taxonomy): Eukaryota > Metazoa > Arthropoda > Arachnida > Araneae > Salticidae > Maratus > Maratus michaelseni. Next base: position 339,671,454 of record OZ007587.1, on the reverse strand, counting down.
TTTTTTTTTTAACTGACACTATTCAGAGCCGTCTGTAGCTCGTTCTAATAACTGGATTGACACAAAATTTTGTGAATGGACTAAGAAAACCATGGGAAAAAAAGATTCCAAAAAAAAAAATAGTTCCTATCACCGCCGATAGGGGGAAATGTGGCGCTGTACATTGAAAAAAACCCATCAGAAACAGACAAAATTAATAATTTGGATAAAATGCCACGTTTTATTCATCATTTACACTTTCCCTTTCGTTGATCGCAGTTGAAACATCCATTATCACTTTTTTTGCCACCGGTTTACGTCCTTTGCCTGACCGAACTGCTAGCGAGCCTGTTTCTTCGAATTTCAGAATCATTGCTTTCAATACATTAACGGACAAAGGTCCTTTGCGCAGTTTATGGCGTGTTCTATGTAAACATAGAGCGGCTGGTGCATTGTACTGGTTACAATATAAGAACTTCACAAGTAACGCGCGCTGCGGTAACGTGAGATTCATTTTCAACCTGAGCTGAAATTGTTTCTCAGTGTTTTTCGCATGCATTTATAACTTGAACTATTGGCGCTACTGTCGCTTGCGTAAGTAAAAATTTGCATTTTCATTTTTTGCCCGTATTTTATGCTAATTCCCAGTTGCATAAATGACCACAGCGCCACATTTCCCCCTATCGGTGGTGATTGGAACTAATTTTTTGTTGGAATCTTTTTTCCCATGGTTTTCTTAGTCCATTCACAAAATTTTGTGTCAATCCAGTTATTAGAACGAGCTACAGACGGCTCTGAACAGTGTCAGTTTAAAACAAAAACACCCTGTATATCTGTTGATATTTTAGCTTATAAATGTTTATCTAATTTTTAAAAGAATTTTTGACTTCTTTAACAATAGAGGCAGATATAGAGTATTCGCTTTTTTCCCATGTTTCGTAAGAAATTATATCTTATTCTATTTCCTAACATAAGTAAGAGTATTAATGGGTTGTTTCTCCAGATTTTATATGAAACAATTTATCACACATCAATGTTATGTGATATCTCCACTCGTTATATTATACAAGCTTTATTATTTTCTGATACTCAAATGGCAAATATGACAAACAAAATAATATAAAATAAATGTTCCTTGCTATTCTTTAAAGTATATATTTTTTCAAGCAACAGAATTATGTATCCCAAATAATAGTACATTTAAAGACTTTCTTTCCTAATAAATTCTAAAAATTCCAAATATTTGTTAATAATGTTTTAGTAATGTTTCAATATTGTTTCTATAAAATTTCTTTTATAAAAACATCCTGTTTAAATTATGGCAATAGCTGCTATAGTTTGGTGGATAAACTGACCATAATTTTTTCTGGTGCACTGCATTAAACATTTCTTTAAAGAAACGAAGGACACATATATTACTGTTAGAAAAGGCACACTTACTTTGTTTTACATCGTGTTTTATTTTACCAAATATGTACCAGAGTAATTAATCAAATACATGATTTCAAAATTATGTCATTATTTCATATTTATATGAACATTCAATTTATTTAAATCACTATTTTAAATAGTGACATAGAAAATAAAGTTATTGAGTTAGTTGAATTAACAATTTACAAAATATGATATTGAATGTCTCCAGTTAAAAAAGAACTTGCATTCTTTTTAATTTCCTTATTAATTTTATCTGAGCAGTAACTGGAAAGGGAAATTATAATTATTCTTTCAACGTCTCTATGAAATTGGAATAACAAATAAAAATAGATTTTCAATGATTTGCTAATTCGTTTCATACAGTCAAAGAAAAGGAAAACTTTTACAATACGTAATTGATAGAATCATTTACGATAGATATTTATTGAACAGTTGCATTTTACTTTTTACTTTTTTCTTTTTCCCATATAAATAAAGAGCAAGTATTGGTGGCGAGTAAATTTACCTCTTCTTGTTTGTGATGGTGTTACACGTTTTAGGAGAGGCGGGATATGATTTCACTATATTTGGATATCTCCCTTTATGTCTGTATGTTAGTTTGTATGTGACACAAATTCTGTGACATTTCAAGGAATAATGCAAGGAACTTATGAATATACACTATATGGCCATTAATGACCGGCAACTTTCAATTTTAGACATTTTGTGGAATAGTTAAAAATGTACTTGTCAGATTCTTCTGGAATTTTAGAATTAAAAAGAACAGGTTTGACTTCATATTTATCAATTTCGATTTGATAAGGAGTATAATTAGGGGGCCAAAAAAATTAAAGAAAAAAAATAATACTTGGGATCACCCTGTAAAATAAAATGCACGAAATGATCTATCGCTACAGAATATACATAGGCAGACAGTGTACAATATGTGTTTTCATTTGTGTAAGAATAGCATGTATAGTAATAGAAATACAGCGATTTTTTTTTAAATAAAAAAATTTTTTGCATGTTTTTTGCCTATAACATACAGGGTTTTTAACCAAATTTAACGCCAGTTTCAGAAATATTGACAAAATGTAGTAGGAACAATATAGTGCAATTGGAATGTAAATATATTAAATATTTAAGGAAATATGGGCAGTTGTATAAAATAATTTTTATCTGCGCATACGCGAACGATAACAAGGAACTTTTTGCATAATTTAATAGTCAACTCTATGGAGCAACTTATTAAAACAAATCAGTCAAATATCGTAAAAATTCAGAGAGATATCGGCGTTAGATTGAGCTGTTTTTTAGTTTCTCACTAAAACTCGCTAAATGATGAGGGATTGTCCACAAATTGTCATGTTTAATTTTTATACTATATTTCATTTTTTATTGATACTTTAGTTCGCCTTGGAAAACTTTATTGCACCAGGTTATAATACTTTTGGAATGAATCCTTTGATTTTGATAATTCATTTTTTGTTCGAATAAGCTCGTTAGGGTAGTTTTTCAAAGAGAACTAAAGTATCATTAAAAATTGGAAAATAGTATAAAATAAAAAATGACAATTTGTGGAAAATCCATTATCATTCAACGAGTTTTAGTGAGAAACTAAAAAACAGCTCACTCTAACGCCAATATCTCTTTGAATTTTTACAATATTTGACTGATTTTTTAATAAGTTGCTCCATAGAGTTGACTATTAAATTATGCAAAAAGTTCCTTGTTATCGTTCGCGCATGCGCAGATAAAAATTATTTTATACAACTGCCCATATTTCCTTAAATATTTAATATATTTATATTCCAATTGCACTATATTGTGCCTACTACATTTTGTCAATATTTCTGAAACTGGCGTTAAATTTGGTTAAAAATCCTGTATGTTATAAGCAAAAAACATGCAAGATTTTTTTCTTTATTTTTTTTTTTAAAATCGCTATATTTCTATTACTATACATGCTATTCTTACACAAATAAATACACATATTGTACAATGTATGCATATGCATATTCTGTAGCGATAGATCATTTGGTACATTTTTTATTTTACAGAGTGATCCCAAGTATTATTTTTTTCTTTAATTTTTATTTGGTCCCCTATTTGTCCTTCTTATCAAATCAACAATTATAAATATGAAGTAAAACCTGTTCTTTTGGATACTAAAATTCCAGAAGAATCTGACAAGTACATTTTTAAATATTCGACAAAATGTCTAAAATTGAAAGTTGCCGGTTATTAATGGCCATATAGTGTACATATTCTATTACGCCATCACATAAATTAATGCTAATTAGGTTTTGGTGCATATCCTCCAATATATGGTGCTGAATTATTTGCATTTGTCCTAATAGCTATACTTCAATAACTCATGCACGGAATTTCAACAGAACTTAACATAAATTGGAGGATATTGCAGTTTTGAAGAAAACTGTCCAACAAATAACGTTGCTATTGTGAGTTTTTTTTTTAAAGATTTATGAGATAGCTATATCTTATGAACTAATGCATGGAATTTCATCAAAACCCATATTCAGCTGGAGATACATGTGTGCTGATTTCATGTTGGTGTTTTTTTGCGCAAAAGACTCAGCGATTTGTATTTCACGATTTATGTTAATATCTATATTTCTGATCCTATTGTATTGAATTGCAACAACTTTTATACGCCAGATGTTTTTTCCTGAAAATCGATGGAAATTCAATTTTGGTTTTGATCATTCAGCAGGGCACTGCTATCCTGTGCTTTGGAAAATATTTATAATGCTGTCCACAATCAACTGATGCAATTTAGTTAGCGTGTGTGGAAGTTTAACAATATCATCGATTCTTGCGAGTTGAATATACTTACATAACATATAGGTAAGAAAAATTGCTCATATTTCACCACGATTGGCTATGGACACAAATACGAAATACCAGACCTGCGCTTTTATTTTTATTGATTAGAAATGCACCAAACTTTAATAATTAAAAGATATATATGTTTATTTAGATTAAAATTTTGATATCTAAAAGAGGATGCTGTTGTGCTGCACTTATCACTGTTATCGTGGCAGCAATATCTGAAGAACTAAGGCACATAATTTCAATAAAGTGCATTTATTATTCTACTTTTACTTAAGAGGGTGCTTATTAAGTATTGGTGCATATCTCATAAAACATTTCGTTGTTCTGCTTAATTCGCAAAATATATATTTTACTATGTGTCAAGATTTCGATCTTGATAAATATTACATGGGATTTTATCAGAAGCCACATTAAGTCAGAAATTGACATAAATTGAAGCTGGTGCATGTTTGTTTATATTTTCCGAAATGTGGCGTCCCTGTGCTGTGCATTTCACCATTTCTATGATATTTTTATCTATATATCTATAGCATGGAATTCCGCCAAATTTTATATACCAGACTTGTTTTTCGAAAAAAACCCAATATAAATACAATTTTGACTTTAATCATTGAAAAGGAAGCATTAATATTCTGTGCTTGAGAATTATTTTTTATCGCGTTCACGACCAATTGATTACATTTTGGGAGTATGGTTTCGCGTGAAACTAACTCCTGCATTCGTTTAACTCTGAAGTACAGACACATTCTTTCCAGAATCGCTAAGATTGTAAAAAGTTTGGCTGCATACCAGCTTCGGAAACTTGCCCTATGAGACTCAGATTATAGCAATATATCATTTTTTATTGTATCAAAATGCTCTAAATTTTATGTTTCAGGTTATTGATTACTATATATATAGATTGAATTTTAATTTTAATGAATAGAATTGTGCTGCTTATTGTTTAAAAATTAAAAATTACATATTTATGCTCGAATTATATCTATAATATTGTTTGAAAATATATAGCAGCGAAATGTTAAATTTCAATAACGGTGCTAACACATATTAAAGGCTTACCTTATTCATTGTAGTGCATATTATTAAAATGAAAATTTAAATGTTATGCTAAATAAATCAGTAGCTATTATGTAGGACTGGAAAGAGTATAACATATATTGTTTCATGTACAAGATATAATGTAGATATCTGTATGGAATTTCATTATTATTAAGGGTGCAGTATTTATTTATTTTTCTTTTTGTGTGGACAAAAACACATTTTTGTGTAACAAATTTATATTGTTTCCTAAATATATTCAGCAAAGGAGAAAAGAATGAAGTATTGTCACATATGACATGCATAAGTACCATAAAAGTATAATTCTTATTCCTATTGCTTAACATATGCACTTGGCATTTCAGTAGGCGTTCCTCATACTTCATATTTATGTATGAAATCTATCGTGATATCGAAATCTAACGTATTTATATGAATATCAGAAAACAAATATTTTGAGAAGGTTCTTAGAAAAGTTTCTTGGAATTGGTTGCCCAGATGGATTTATTCTTATATTTTTGGTACTTTAATATTTGTATAGTTCTGAAGAATATTTAATCTCCTACAGATATATCGTTAATGCATTTATAACACGTGGTTCTTTACTTCATCATATAAAGTTATGATTTTGAATTTATTTTTTAAAAAGTAATATTTAAAAAGTAAATATTTTTCACAAAATATTTACTATATGTATTGATATATTTAATTAAATATTGTTGGTATTATATGAATCATATTAATTGTTTTAGGGAACATTTAACCCTTAACTACTGTGAGTGGTCTGTGAGACCGCTCGAGATTTTCCCACCAACTTTTCCGCCCCTCAGAATAGATAATGATCCACGCCTTTTCTACTATCTTCCTGAAACGACCTTCCACGATCACACACCGCTTGCCATTCAGCTAGCTTCTTTTATTATTTATATTTAGTTTTTTTATTTTGCAAGCGGTCTGTTAGATCGCGCACAGCAGTTGTGAATATGTTTTTGTGTTCGAAGTATCTTTTTCTTTGTGGGTGTTTTTATACGTTTTTTAACGCTATTATGGAAATAAGGAAATCGAATTATTCCAAAAAAACTTCCGGTTTAACTCATGCAAATGTGAAACTTGCAAAAAAATGATCGGATATAGAGTTTTCATATTCTGAAAATTCTGAAAAGGATTTTATTGAAAGTGATCACGATTCTAGTTCGGAATTATCAATGTACGAGGAAATAAATATTTCAAATAATTCTTGAGTATTTTTATGGAAAATATAATTTTATATGGGCTGCAAAATAACCAAATAGGGCAGTTCGATAATATTTCAGTGCAGCTGCCGTAATTCATAAATAATTTCGTCGACAAAATATTTCATCGCATACCTACAAAATTAAAAAATAGAAAAATGTAAGGAAATTTGTTTTTATTAAGGTTAATAATAAAGATTATCAGATACACAAATATATACATACATACATACATATACATGTGGCATTTTGAAGAAGAGGAGACATTACGAGAAATATTATTCCATGAGAAAAGGGTAGTCTATTAAAGAACTAACATATTGCAGTTGATATTCACGATCATGGCGAAGAAGTGAGGTAATGAAATGAGTCCACAAGAGCTTCTCCAGTAAATGCTCGCCAAATTTCAGACAAATAGTTTATTTAGAATACGAGCGATGCAACAATAATTCCCACAGGTTAAAACATATAGCCCTCGGGCTTCACGTTGGTACTCCATTGATTTAAAGGTGTTTAATGGCCGAAATGAATATTCTACGATAATAAAACACCAGATACATATTTGTTTACACTTTCAGATACGTCGAAAATCTCGTTCTCCGACCGATGCGGGCGAGTTTCGTTCTCTCCGCGGAGACATACAGAAATTTACGTCACGAGCGCACAACCCAATGAGTGAGAGGCGACCTACGGACCAGCGAATGAGGCTAGAGGGAGGATCTAAGACAGTAAAGAATTCCTTACTTGGGCGCGGATCAATTTTGAAGTTAAAATCCCAAGCGCGCGAAAAAATCAGAGCAATAATAATAATAATAATAAAAAGAAAATGGCTTTTAAAAAACATTCGAAATGAGAACGCGTCTCGGAATTTTATAGATTGGGGAGCTGATAAAAGCTACGAATGAACTTAAAATTTTAGATTAAGATTTAGAATAAGATAATTATTAATATACGGATATTTACTTTTAAAAGAACTTTAAATAGGAATAAATATTATTAAAAATTAAGGAAATACTGACTATGTCAGAAGTTAGATTAATTTAAAAGATTAATGCGAATAAAATGGAAGGATACAAAATAAATACTTTTTTTATATAACATATATATATATATATATATATATATATCTGTGTGTGTGTGTGTGTGTGTGTGTGTTACACATATGTATATACACACACGCACATATATATATATTGAAGAATTCTTATAGTAGACAAAACATTTCATTACGAAATAATTCATGAAATTTCTTTCTATTTGAAAGTGATTTAAATAACAGCATGGATTTTTCTATCTAAAGTATTTTCAACGATCATGATAAATGACATTTGACATTGATAATGGTAAAACATTAATCAAAAATTTTTATCAGTTCAATAGAAATGATATGTCGTTGCCTTGTATGTTATTTTAAATTAAAGACTTACTACAATTCCGTACACATATTTAATCAAATTCACTTGCTGTTAATAGTTATGTCGCAGTAAACATGGATATATTTTCAAAAGCAGTCATACGAGAAACGTATCACTCTCATCAAAGTACAGCTAAAAAAATTTAATAGTTTTGATTCTTTGCGTTAACGTTTTTTTAGCTGGACACGTGTTCTTGACAAATAGTTACATATACATTCAAGCTTATTTAAAAGCACGAACTTATTTTCTGATAAAATTTTTAATTAAGCACACAGTCTGTCCTATATTTGAAAAATAAACTTAAAGAACAATTATATAGCAATTAATTCAATGATTACTAGAAGGGTGATACAAATGATATTAAACACATATCCTTAAAAAATCATTAGCAGAATAACTGATTTAACTCTACAATATATAAAACGTTTTTAAATAAATTTTACTAATTAAAATGCAAATATTCCAGAAACTTATTTAATGGAATTTATCGATAACTAATACATTTATAAAATCGCATTAACATTAAAAATACTTCATTGATATAATGTATAGTAGTTTTATTTTAAGCGGGGACGATTGTATTTAACAATTCAAATCTACTTATTCGTATATCTTTTAAAAGATGTCCCAAATATTGCTGAAAAAGATTTGTTGGATTCATACAATTTCAACCCTGAAGTATAAAAAATACAAAACTAAGTATAATTTTCCCATATTTTTTCATAAGGGCATTAAAAAGATAGACATTTCTTTAGAATAAACACATACACACACACATATATGTATATATATATATATATATATATTATTTTCGCTATTCAAAAAATAAAACAATCATTGTTATATTTGAAAAGCATTCTTGTAAAAAATATCGCTCTCTGAGAGTTATGATGTGTATGCATTTATGAAAAATGCGGTGAATATGCGGTGAGGGCGGAAAAAGGAAACCTAATATTGAACTGAGTTTGAATCGCTGATATATACAAAAGTTACGCAAATGGACAGACTGGAAATTTTAAATACATATCTTTGTAAATGTAACTATAATGTTGTCTTATGCACTCTGCTTTTTTCAAAAAGTTATACATTAAATAGTGAATGAAACCACTTTCAAGATGAAAGGTCCAAACCTTATTAAAATAATTTTAAAACGTGTTTAGGAACAACATGCCGCAGACGAAGGGCGAAATTGAAAAACATCTTCTTGAACTAAAGAAATTTACCAAAATACTCTCAGATAGACAAATCAATTTTTTCTGGTGTTTGACGATTTTAATTATAAACTAAATTCTTCAAATGGTAATACAAAAAGAATTTCACTGCAGTTGGTGTGTAAGATTGCTATTCCGGACATTTATACCTGCATCGATTAATTCTTATAGATGTGTGATGAAAGTCGAATGGATTTATGAGGCTACTTTAAATGCAGGATTATAAAATGTTTTTTATAAATGTAATTTATAATTATTTAAAAAAATTTAAGTTTTGTGTTTAACATTTAGTTCTTCTTTTGCCGCTGATAATTTGAATAATTTGAAATTAAAGAACATTATTTTTTTAGTGTTGAATTAATTTTTATTAAATTTGTTCTAAATTAAATTTGACATTTATAACACTTATCGAAAACAAAAGAATTTTTTATTAGTTTCAATATGCATATTTTAAACATTCCTGTTGACTTTGCTCCTTTTTTTTCATTATTTTAGGAATATAGATATATTGCCTTTACCCATATAAATATAAAATGTTTTCTCGTAGGTATAATTAGCAGTGCTAGCTACTTTTCTGAAGTATGTGTTTAATAAAATTTCAGAATTAAAGGCTTCTGTATAACACGACTACATGCATAAAGACGACACTTTGAAATTTTCATTTTAAGTGGATTTTGTTCTATACTTTTAAGTATAATAGTTTGGAGATTTATAAATTTCTAATTTATTAAATTAGAATTCAAATGTAATGAAATATAAGTATTATAGAAACTTTTAAATGTTCAACTGTGTCGTTCTAGTTTTATGAATAGTTTAATTAAATATATTACATAAAATGTGAATACTAAAAAAGGGAATATTTGATAAAAAATAGTTATTATATTACAATAGAAACTATCTGATATTTTAAGATTAATTAAATAGTTTTATAAATAAAAAAAATAGTTTGAAAATATGTAATGCTACTGAAATAAAATAAAATAAATATATTTTTTAAATCTTAGAAAAGCATTATATTCTATTAAAAAAATTAAGACGAAATGTTTTGAAAATGTATAACGTTACCCGGACTTTATATTACTAATGAAATTCGGTATATGGATTATTTATATAAAACAATAATATAAAATATTGATTAAAAATGAATTAGGGCAGGTACAGAATACTCTGAAAGAAAAATGTTTCACCACATATCCTTTTAGACAACGATTGTATCATGAAGCATTCTAAAATATATTGATACTCTTCGGAATTCAGACATTTAATTAGAAAAGGAAACTTTCCAGTACCTCCATATATTTACACACTATTGTTTTTGCAATAAATTATTTCCAAACCAGTTTTCTCTAATCACCAAACGCAATAATTCCCTTAGTCAACAAATACCCTAAACATAATTTATCACTTTCCAAAAGAATTTCCAGTCATGTACACTTCATTAAAGTCTTTTATTTTTCCATTAAGCTTGCTGCGGGAGTCAAAGTTTTCTGCTCATACTTGATTTTATTTTAGGAATTCGTGATTGAAACTTCAATGTATGATTCCGTCGTATTTTTATTTATTTATTTATTTATTTATTTTTAACCTTATATTCTTTCCAACTCTGGAAAATTAATGAAACATTAATTTTTTTTTTTTAAGACTATTTGGAAATTTCTCTTTTACTGAATTTTATATCTTATGGTTGTTAAATGTCATCTTCCACAAAGACTAAGGATATTACACTCATTTATTTAACATAACTTGTTTTTTGTATGTAAGGATGAAATTTTGTAATTAGATTTTCACTCCCTTCAGAAAATGCTAGATTTATAAAACTTATGTCCAAAGGTATGTTTACGATGACTATATAACATTATAATAATTTTAGTACTTAATTATAAATTAATAAATTATTTTTTAAGCATTTTTCATCAACCGGTCTTAAATGATAAATCGCCAGATATCCTTTATGGTTACGAGTCCCAAAATATTGCAGTTAAATATGCGTCCAACTACGCTCGTTAGAATATGCCAATTGTCAGTGAAAATCTGACAACGAAATACTTAAACAGCAAAAAGCTAACAATGTATATATAAAATATAGAACAATATATATCTTTAAAAACAAGTGTGATTGAACATCGAACAAAGGGTTTCGTTTAATATTTCTTTCAAAACATTTTATTCTTTAATTAATAAATCAAAACCATTAATTTAAAATTAAACTTATCATTTATTAATACACTTTATCAATAATAACATAGATGGCAGCAACATTAAATCTAATAATAAAATGATAACAAGAGAAATCTATTTTTTAAATCAACTTAAAATTATTCAAGAACTGATTTTCTGAGAATTGTAACAGCATATGTTTGTATATCAGAAAAGAACTTCCGTCTTCGTTTCAACTTCCGTCGCCGAGAATAGATCTTGGAACTTTTAGATTATGAGGGAAACGCGCTACCACTGAACCATCTAGCGTACGCAAATAGACTGAAATTAAGGTTGTTTTAAGATGGTGGGAAATGGTCGGAAATGGTCATAAAATTTATTCACTTAGTTAAAATAATATAAGACTTTTTTCGAAATTTAATGATTTGTCCACTGACAAGAAGTATTCATCTACAAGTATTCAAAATCTCAAGCCTCTAACTTATATAGTTTTCAAGTACGCACTCTGTGACAGACAGACAGAGAAGTGAGACGAATAGTGTTTCGTCAGATGAAGGAGACTCAACAAATTCGATTTCTGCAATTAATAATTGAATTACGTTAATAATAGTTGAATTACGATTATACGTTGAGAAATCAATTTAAAACAGCTGAAAAGTTTGTTTAAGATACTTTATCATATTAACAGGTATAATGATACTGGTTAATATGATAATAAGTTCTTAGTTTAAACAATGTTTTTTACCTTTCCTGCTGTCATAGATTAAACCTTTCGTTCCCATACCGGCCGAAACCGCCCGAGTTGCTTGGATCCCATAGCGCCCGAGAAACGGCCTTATATATTTCTCCCCTCTCTTTTGTGAAGTCCAAGTCGTGGAACATGGATTAGGCGTGACTGCTTATTCCACTTAACGAAGAGTAGATAGGAAAACAATGGGAATAGTTCAACAGTAGGTATTTGCAGGTGTTCGCTATTGACAGATAAAAATGTACAAATATATAGATGTTCGAGATCGGGAAAGAGTCCACTGATTAGGGAGAGATTTAATCTAAGGGTAATAGCTTGTCTACAGTGGAAAAATCAAATTAAATAATAAAAAAGTTTTAATGAATATTTTCGCTTTATTTATAAGTTTTCACGTTTATTTTTAAATCTTCAAGTAATAAGATATAAAATTATAAAAGAAATCTTAATATCATATCAATTTATAACACCGAATCGCAGGCATGAAAAAATATTTAATTCTTACAGTTAGTTATTAAAATTTTTGCATCCCGTTTTTTTTCACATAATTTATTACATGCAGCGATTAAATCATAAGTATTGTTATGGACACATGAAATTTTGATAATCTGTTTTAATACCACCAGCTGTAATCATTAGAGAACCTTTTTTAAGTGTTTTATATTTTAATGATTAAATCTTATTATATTTTGAATTAAAAATTATCATCTACATTCTTAAATTCATGAATTAGTCAAGGGGCTATTCAAGTATTACATAAGCATTTTTAATCATTTTGTATCCCCCCCCCCTCTTGTAAAGAAAAATAAACAAATGCTTGAACCCCCCCCCCCTGCCTTGCTCATGTAAGATTTTATAATATTTTGTACATCAACACTTTTTCCAAGAAGAAAACAATTACCGATAAATTACATTATTAATTGTCGTAACACCCCGTCCACCTTGTCAGAAAAAAACAGCACCTGCCCTCCTCCCCCCTCTTCCATACGGCTTACATAATACTTGAACGGCTCCCAACAGTAAAATGACTTTTCCAACTACCTTCATAAATAAAAACTATAAGTGAACGAATATTTTAAAATAATTATTTTTTTGCATTGCCTTATTTAAATATAGTTATATAATTGACCGAATTATTTATTAAATTTATTGTATCCATTGTTATAGTAAGGAAAACTTACCTAGAAAAAATTGTATCAAATAAAGTTAAAAAAAAATTTCAAACATATGAATATTTATGTAATATAGTTTATCACATAATTTAAATGAATGTACAAATGTTTCATTATCTATACTATTATATAAAGAGGAAACGGTGACTGACTGACTGACTCATCAACGCCCAGCCGAAACTACTAAAGTCAGGGTCACGCAATTTGGACTATAGATTGCTGTTATGGCCTAGGCAAGCAATAAGAAGCGATTTTTGAAAATTCTTCCCCGAAGGTGGTAAAATGGGGGTTCGAATGTTTTAGGTCATTTTGCCATATCTCAGCAGCAGTTATAGGTAGGATATTGAAATTCCAGAAAACAAATCTACTACAAAAATGGTTAAACACCTATATCAGCGATTTTAGAAATTCTCCTCAGAAAGGGGTTAAAGGGTTTGATTAAACATATAATTCAACGATTTTAGAAATTCCCCACCCGAGGGGTTAAAGGGGGGTGGTCGAATGTTTTAGGTCTTTTCGCCATATCTCAGCAGCAGTTATAGGTAGGAGCGCGAAAATCAGGAAAACAAAGCTACTAAAAAATGATTAAACACCTATTTCATCGATTTTAGATATTCCCCTCCCAGAGAGGGTTAAAAGGGGGTGGTCAAATGTTTTAGGTCATTTCGCCATATCGCAGCAGCAGTTATAAGTAGGAGCGCGAAAATTAGGAAAACAAAACTTCTAAAAAAATTATTAAACATGTATTTCACCGATTTTAGACATTCCAACCCGAAAAAGGGTTAAAGGGGGGTGGTCGAATGTTTTAGGTCATTTTGCTATATCTCAGCTGCAGTTATTGGTAGGAGCGCATGAATCAGGGAAATAAATCTACTAAAAAAATGATTAAACATATAATTCAACGATTTTAGAAATTCCCCACCCAAGGGGTTAAAGGGAGGTGGACGAATGTTTTAGGTCATTTCGCCATATGTCAGCAGCAGTTATAGGTAGGAACGCGAAAATCAGGAAAACAAATCCACTAAAAAATGATTAAACATGTATTTCAGCAATTTTAGAAATCCCCCCAATGGGTTAAAGGGGGGTAGTCGAATGTTTTAGGTCATTTCGCCATATCTCAGCAGCACTTATACGTAGGAGTGCAAAAATCAGAAAAACAAATCTGAAAAATTATTAAACATGTATTTCACAATTTTAGAAATTCCCCCCACCCGAAGGTGGTTAAAGGGGGTGGTCGAATGTTTTAGATCATTTCGCCATATCTCAACAGCAGTTTTATGTAGGAGCGCTAAATTAAGGAAAATAAATCTACTAAAAAATTGGTTAAACATGTATTTCATCGATTTCAGAAATTTCCCCCCAAAGGGGGTTAAAGGGGGATCGAATGTTTTAGATCATTTCGTCATATCTCAGCACCAGTTTTAGTTAGGAGCGCGAAAATCAGGAAAACAAATCTACTAAAAATGAATAAAACGCGTATTTCAGCAATTCTGGAAATTCCCCCCAGAAAGTTGTTAAATGGGGGGGGGGGGTCGAATTTTTTAGGTCAATTCGCCATGTCTCAGCTTTTATATAGGAGAACGAAATTAATTAAAAGAAATCTACTAAAAAATTGGTTAAACATGTATTTCGGCGATTTTGGAAATTCCTCCCAGAAGGTAGTTAAAGTGGTATTCAAAAGTTTTGGGTCATTTCGCCATATCTCAGCAGCAGATTTAGGTAGGAGCGTGACATTCAGGAAAATACATCTACTAAAAAATGGATAAACACGCATTTCTGTGTTTTTAGAAATTCCCCCCGAAGGGTTTTACAGGGGGGTGGTTTCGAAAATTTTAGGACGTTTTGCCATATCTCAGCAGCTGTTTTATGTAGGTGCGCGAAATTCAGGAAAACAAATCTACTAAACAAATGATTAAACACGTATTTCAGTGAATTTAGAAATCCGCCCCCCAAGGAGGTTAAAGGGGGATTCGAAAGTTTTAGGTCATTTCGCCGCCATATCTCAGCAAAAGTTTTTGGTAGGAGCGCGAAATTCATGAAAACAAATGTACTAAAAAAATTACATTGTCTACCTCGTGCAAAGTCGGGACGGGCCGCTAGTTAAACAGATTTCAGCACATAACTTTATTTGGAAAAAAATAGATATTCTGTAAGAATATGTTGTATAAATAGTTTAAAAATGCATTAAATATCTTATTTTTTTTCGAAAAATGTAGCAAGCATAAATTTTAAAATTTAAAATATAGGTACTGTTTTTCTACCAATAAAACAAAAAGTTTTTAAATATTATTACTAATATATATGATCAATTTACAAGTAAAAGTTATGTTTATAAAACAAAGAACTAAAAATATCATTTATTTTATGATTATTCTGGAGAGATGTCATAGACATACTCTAAGTCTAAAAATAATTTATCACTTCGCTTAGCAAAAGATAACGGGAAAGCAAAGCTATGGTTTTTACGTTTATTGGGGATAAGGGGGATTTGGATAACAAAATGTAATACAATAGCTTTTACTGTGGGCAGATATTTCAGCAAAGGGGTTGAACCATAGCACATTCATTTTAATAGCTAAAGCGTGCCGCTATCTATTTCTTGGGGTGAAATCTCGGGCGTTTGGCTGGGACTCTATTGGAGTTAAACATTTCTCTGCTATGGAACATAAAGAGTTAAAAAAAGAGCAAAATTACAGTATTTTTAATAACTTCACTAACTAGCACTTCATACCAAGCGTGAAACAAAAGGCTGAATTTTCTGTAATCTGTGCCTACGCAAAATCAATGTATTGTTACCAAATATTTCTGTAAACAGTGTGAGTTGCAGTCATGAATGTAGGCATGGTATTTAAGATAATTATTTAATGCTTATAAAGAGTTTTTTTTTTTTAAACTATTGTTACTTTTATACTTATTTGAACATTCTTCATTATTTTTATGTGTCGTTGTCGTTAAGAATATTGAGATACTATACTTTAACAAATGCATTCCTTGAGCATTACACTTTTTTTTTCCTCAATTAAATAGAGATACAATTGATATGAAAATAAACAGCAAGTAATGCTGTTTTTAAATATACAGTTTCGCTTGAATAGTATGAAAGTAGTAACTACAAATAATAAAATAATCGATTCATATAATTTGTTTTCACTTAGTGTCTTAACACTGATTCTCAAAAAATAAATATATCTGTTTATATTTTAGCTTATAAATGTTTATCTAATTTATAAAAGAATATTTGACTTCTTTAACAATAGAGGCAGATATAGAGTATTCGCTTTTTTCCCATGTTTCGTAAGAAATTATATCTTATTCTATTTTCTAACATAAGTAAGGATATTAATGGGTTGTTTCTCCAGATTTTATATGAAACAATTTATCACACATTAATTTTATGTGCTATTTCCACTCGTTATATTATACAAGCTTTATTATTTTCTGATACTCAAACGAAAAATATGGCAGACAAAATAATATAAAATAAATGTTCTTTGCTGTTCTTTTAAAGTATATATTTTTTCACGCATCAAAATTATGTATAACAAATCATACAACGTTTAAAGATTTACTTTCCTAATAAATTGTAAAAATTCCAAAACTTTTGTTAATAATATTTTTGTAATGTTTCAATATTGTTTCTATACAATTTTTTTTATAAAACATCTTTTGGAAATATGGCAATAGTTGTTATAGTTTGTTGGATGAAATGATCGTATTTTTTTTTCTAGTGCACCGCATTTAATATTTTTGAAAAGAAATGAAGGACACATATATTATTGCTAGATAAGGCACACTTACTTTGTTTTGCTTCAAACACACTATTTTATCGCATCTGTACTAGAGTAAGTAATCAAATACATGATTTCAAAATTATGTGAATATTTCACATTTATATATCTATTCAATTTATTCATATCACTATTTTAAATAGCGACATAGAAAATAAAGATATTGATTTAGTTGAATTATCAATTTATAAAATATTATATTGAATGTGCCCTGTTGAAAAATAATTTGCACTATTTTTAATTTCCTTATTATTTTATCTGAGTAGTAACTGGAAAGGGAAATTTTAATTATTCTTTCAATTTCTCTCTGAAATTGGAATAACAAATAAAAAGATATTCTCAATGATTTCCTAATTCGCTTCATACAGTCAAGTATTATAAATACATGATGAAAAGAACAATTTTTACAAGATGTAATGGATAGGATAATTTACAATAGATACTTATTGAGCAGTTGCATTTTCATTTTTACTTTTTTATATATAAATAAAAAGAAAGTATTGTTGCCGTGTAAATTTTCCTCTTCCTACTTTTGATGGTTATATACTTTAGGAGAGGCTGGATATGATTTCTCTATTTTTGGATATCTCTCTGTATGGCTGTATGTTAATTTGTATGTGACACAGATTTTGTGACATTTCAAGGAATGATGCAAGGATCTTATGGATATGCATATTCTATTACACCATCACATAAATTAATGCTGAGTAGGTTTAGGTACATATTGTCCAACAGATAGTGCTGAATTTTTCGTGTTTTTTCTGATGGCTATACTTCAATAACTCATGCACGGGATTTCACCAAATTAAATAATATATTAGAACTTAACATAAATTTGTGAAGATTACAGTTTTGAAGAAAATACCCTAACAAATATCGTTGTTATTGTGACTTTTTAAAGGTATTTGCGATAGCTAAGTCTTAGAAACTAATGCATGGAATTTTATCGAAACTCATATTCAGCTGCAGATTGACATACATTTGTACTGATTTCATGTTTGTGTATTTTTGCTTAAAAAACGGAGAGTTGTGCATTTCACGATTTATGTGATATGTATATTTCTGACCTATTGTATTGAATTCCAAAAACATTTATACATGAGATTTTTTTTTCAGGAAAATCTATGGAAATTCAATTTTTGATTTCATCATTCAACAGAGAACACTGTTGTCCTGTTGGGAAAAGTTTTTTAATGTTGTCCACAATCAACTGATAAAATTTATTGAGCGTGTGTAACAGTATAATAATATCTTCGATTCTTGTGACTTATGCTGCCTTTTTCACTATTATCTTGACAGCTATATCTCAAGAACTAAAGCACAGAATTTCACTGAAGTGCATATATTGTTTGACTTTTACATAAGGGAGTGCTTATTAAGTTTTGGTACATATCACATAATACATTAATATACTATGCTTCATTTGTCAAAACTTATGCTAATATGTAATGATTTCGATTTTAATAACTGATGCATGGAAATTTATCAAAAGCTATATTTTGTCTGAACATGACCTAAATTGTAGCTGTTACATCTTTCTTTATGTTGTCAAATGACTGGCGTCTCTGTGACGTGCTTTTCACTATTTCTATGATATTTTTATCTCAGCATCTATTGCATGAAATTCCACGAAATTTTATGTATCAGATTTGTTTTATGAAAATCGATAGAAATTCAATTTTGGCTTTAATCATTTAAAAGGAAGCATTAATATTATGTGCTTGAAAAATATTTTTTAATCGCGTCCAGAAACATTTGAATAAACTTAGTCAACGTGGTTTCCCGTGAAATTAACTCTTAAATTCGTTTAACTCTAATATATTTAGAGACACATTGTTTCTAGAATCGCTAATTTTTTACCACGTTTAGCTGCATATCAGATTCAGAATATTACCCTTAAGAGACTTAGATTATAGCAATATATTATTTTCTATTGTGTCAAAATGCACTATATTGTAGGTTTCAGGTTATTGATTAAAAATATATATGCTCATCTAAATTTTAATTTTAGTGCCTAACAGTATGCTGTTGTCCTGTGTTATTTTAATACCCTGTTCAATCTAGATCAGTGTTAAATGCATAAAAAATGTCTATGAGAAACAATACAATGTTTTGAATGAGTAAAAAGAAATGCAATGTTTTATATTCATAATTGTTGTTCTGTAATCGCCCTACTTAAAAATTAAATATTACGTGTTTATGCGCATATTAATATTAATAATATTGTTTATAAATACAGGGTGTCCAGCGAATAAGACCCTGATTTCAAAATTATATATCTCAAAAACAAAGATCAATAGAATTGTGCGGTAAACGGTTTCTTTATTAGCTAAGCTGTAAAAATGTTATACAGAAGTTTCGAAAATTTAGTTACAAAAACCGTAAACAGATGGCGTTGTACGCCGAAAAACTCGTTCTCTGAAAGCAATCTAAAAAAAACAAATAAAAAAAAAAGTCAAGTTAAGCATTCTTTTCAATCAGAACACAATCTTTTCAAAATGTTCACCGTTCGAAACAATGAGGTGGCGTAAACGAATAATGCAATTTAACATCACATCGTTTGTCGCATGAAAAAAGGGCCGAAAATGCCTCTGGTGCATACCGCAACCCAAGCAGTAACTATAGGCTCATGCCCCAAAATCTCCAGTTGTGTTTATTCACGAATCCATTGTGGAAATGTGCTTCATCTGTAAACCAGATGCGGCCAATATCAAACCCTACATTATCAACCATTGTGAGAATTTGTTTCGCAAAGTCAACCCTTTGACCCAAAGCTCTTGTGGGTATAGTCTGATGACTTTGGATTTTTTATGGAAACATTCATAGGCTGTTTGTCATTATTTTTTGCGTTTTGGAACACTTTAAACCAGTCTCTGATGCAATTCTTCGCACACTATTCCTTGGATTTCGCTGAACAATTCCAGAAACTTTGGCGACATTGCCAGGAGTGACTATAGTTTGCCTGGATCTAAAGTTTCCCACTCGATTATCATCCACTCTGCCGGTTCGTTCGAATTTGGCAAGCGAATTATTTTCGCATCGGGGACTTTCGGAACATTAAATCTTTTTTGAAACTGCGCCTTGATGCCTGAAGACTGCGTTTTAATCTGTAATACTCCAGTACGATAAAAACACGTTGTTCTATGGAATACATGATTTTAATCTCCACGCTAACCTCCTTTCAAGTTTCAACAGTCGAACTGATCGCTCTGGACTTCGAAGCACAATTTATAGGCATTGCGATTTCAGCGCCATCTGTTAACGGTTTTTAAAAGTAAATTTTAGAAACTTCTGTACAACTTTTTTACAGCTTAGCTAATAAAGAAACCGTTTACCGCATAATTCTATTGATATTTGCTTTTGAGATATTTAATTTTGAAATCAGGGTCTTACTCTCTGGACACCCTTTATATAGCAGCATAATATTAAATTTAAATAACGTTGATAACGTATATTAGATGCTAATGAAATTCATTGTTGTGCTTATTACTAAAATGAAAACTTAAATATTATGCTAACTAAATTGCTAGATGTTATGCAGGATTAGAATTAGTATCACATAAATAGTTTCACATACAAATATAATGTGTATATCTATATGGTATTTCATTATTATTACGGGGTGTAGTATTCATTTTTTCTGTTGCGTGGACAAAAACAAATTTTCATGAAACAAAATTCTATTGTTTCTTAACTCCATAAAGCAAAGAAGGTAAGAATGTAGTATTGTTATATATGACATGCATAAGTACCATAAAAGTATAATTCTTCTTCCTATTGCGTGACATATGGACTTGGCATTTCAGTAGGCATTTCTCATACTTCACATTTATATATGAAATCTATCGTAATATCGAAATCTATCGCATTTCTATGAATATCAGAAAACAAATAGTTTGAAAAGGTTCTTAGAGAAGTTTCTTGGAATTGGTTGCCCAGTTGTATATATTCTTATATATTTTTAATTTAATATTTATATAGATCTTCAGAGTATTTATTTACCAACAGATGTATCTTCAATATATTTATATCACATGGTTCTTTACTTCGGTATATGAAGTTATGATTTTAACTTTAAATTTTTTAAATAGTTATAAAACATTTAGCATATACATTGCTATTTTTAATTAAAAACTGTTAGCTTTATCTCAATAACATTAAATGTTCTTGGGAACATTTATGATAAAATTTAAATGTATTTTTAATTAAAAAAGAGTAACGGAAATTATAATTTTATTATATAAGTAGTGTTTCACTTTAAATGCCTTACAAAATAATAGCCACTGGATTAGTGTAGTAGATTTCAAACACGAAAATATAATTTAAAAAATGATCGTGAAATTTTATAGCGTTAACTCTCCGAGTGTCCGAGGGCTTTCCTACATTTTCATAAAACCACTTATAAAATTAATGTTAACTTAAATTTTATTTCACAGTTTATTTCTGAAATATACTTCACATCTGTTTATCTTACAAATACCTTAAAATACAATTGTGTTAAAAATAATTTTTGTCTTCAGATGATTTAAGTGGTTATTTGTAAGAGGAAAAATAAGTGCAAACCGCTTAGAGGGAAAGATTTTTTTTTTCAAAACGTAGCTACCAAGGGAAAAAGTCACAGTTCATTCCTTACGTAGACATCATAAAATAACAATTGAAAATACAGAATTGTCAATGCATTTCAATGCGCTTTCGGTCAATTCCTTTAAATATTTTAAATACCAATTAAAAACTTGACGCCTGCCAGCCTGAATGTTACGAAAGTAACGAAGGATTCAACTTTTCAGGATATTATTAACAAAAATCACTGTTTTATACTACCTATAACTATAACCATAAATTGCATAAGCTGACGTATGCTGATCGAAAGGGACATAAAACGAAAACATATTTACTGTAAACCTGTCATTAATAAAACTTTGTATGTGTATATGTAGCATACATGTGTGAATATGACGGTGAATGCCACCTTACATACAAATCTTGCTGCCTAATATGTCATGCCAATGATGGCATCACAGATATTTTCAAAATGGATTAATAAGGAATGTAGTTACGGATCATGTAATTGTCTCTGACACAATATGCTTTTTAAAGGGTAAATTACGTTACTGCATTTCTTAGGATACCGCATTTTTTTCTTTGCAAAATATATAGTATGCCACATTTCCGGGACTAAGTGCTCCTGTAATAAACACTCTACATACATAATACGCCACTGACTCTATGCGATGCTTATATCTGTAAATATTTATGAGATACTGCAAAAGATGCATTTCATATACTCATTCTTTTGCATCGCATTAAAATATCAAATTTTAATTTATTTCAAAAAAATATTTTCAGTGCGTTATATTATTATCAATGCTTATATTAATACCATGCAGTCAAAAAAGAAAGTATTAATTATGAAATTACAGAAATAACGTTCAGTAGATTTCTTTTCACATTAATTCAATTTCTTATTAAAATGTATATAATTAATTTATTCTGTAGTAAAACTTTTGATACTCAAGAAAACCCGTTTTTACTTAGATACTTAACATGACTTATTAATTAATTATAACAAATCAGTTAGTTTAATAAAGAATTTGAGCTCAATAAAATTAATATATTTATGTGATGTATAAAAATATATTTCAGAATATTAATAATACAGATTTCCACAAAAAGTGTTTTTAAGCGCATATGTATGTATGTGTTTGTACATATTATCAATTATATTAAAATTAATACCTGAGACAATTTCTTGAATTCATTTATGTGTAAAAGAACTTTAAAAAAGTTTTCGGATTCAATTTAATCTTTACAATTACAATATAAATTCAGTATTTATATATATATATATATATATATATTCTAAATGTTAAAAAACTTTTTCATATATAAATGATACCAGATGGAATTTGAATACATACGAAAATGTAAACAATTATACAGAAAATATGGAGAATCGATGAGAATCTTCCTGTAATCTAACATTAATTGGGAATGAAATAATATTTATATTGATTTGATAATAAAGATATCTTCATTATCCTTATAAATTATCTTTATTTTTTTATGTTTAAAAATAATTTTTTTATATAATTTTATGTCTGCAAAATAAAGGTAAAATTCGTAAATATCGCAATTATAACTGGATTTCTATACATTATAAAAGTCCCTTATTGATGGATGATATCATTTATTTTTAAGTGTTTGAATTTAGTTTGTTTAATAATAAAAACGTTCTTTGGATTTGTATTTTCTTAATTTTATAATTTATTTTTTTACTACCATATGTATCAGAAAATAACATTTTACAAATTATATTTTGATAGTTTCAATTTGCATAATTAAAAATCGTCAGTATAAATATAAATAATATATTTCTAAAAGATATGCCATCTTGTGTATATAAACTATTTTTTAATAGACATAGCATCGATCATGAACGGAATGATTGACAGATATTGGCTTTTCTATCATTGTGATTATTACTGGGTATTTTCAATTCCGAAATGTAATGATTAAATATAGTTTTAAAGAAAGTTCAGGAAGCCATTATTAAGATGAACAATTACAATTAATTTTATTGAAACAAATTTAGAAAAGAGACGTTACAAATTCGTAACCATTTAAGTAAAATGTTATTTATCAAATTACTGGATATTTATGAATTAAATATTAAGTTAAATTAATCAAATCATTTCATATTTGTGTCAGTTTTTTAAGTTTTATAAAGTTTAAATACATTTTCTCAAGTTTTTATAAATGTGTATACATTGCATTGAAACAATAATTTTTTCAAGTTCTCTGTTTTGTATTAATTATATAACTTTACTGGATACTAATCAACTTAACACTAAAATTTAAGTAAATGCCATATTTAAAAGTAATAGTAATACCCAATTAAGTTTAAAAGAACAAGCTGTCTAATCTTTATTTGAATGCTTCCTAACTAATCTAATATATACCTAATGCGAAATAAAAATGATTTGAGTCAGTATTAAAATAATAAAATTTTAAACTACCTTAATAGAGTAATTTTCAGCAAATGAAAGAGTAAATTCTGTTTAATTGGTATATCTTCCATTAATGATTTTTGTTTTGTTCGTTCTGTATAATATTTTTTATACTGCTAATGAAGTCAATGACTGTTTCCGTTGAGCGGATTCAAAAAGAAATATGATTTTATTTTCGAATATTTTGTGATGAGGTTGCAATGCTTTTGCGTTTGGATTCGTTGGACACTTTTCCATTGTGCATTTCCCATCGCTTAAGCCACTGCTGTCGCGACAGCTCACGGATGTGTTTTGGACTGATAAGTAAAATCAAATAAACATTTAAAAATCAGCTTGTATAAAGTAGTTAAAGAAAAATGTCGCTGCCTCTCGGACTCTTATAACGACACTAGTGACAATATTCTTCCTTTGGATTTGAGGCAGCAAAAATCCATCTGCTTGGGAATAACATTCACAAGCACAGCATTGAAAAGCACCGTGTATACCATATATACGCTTTTGTTTTATGTTTATATCGAGTTTTAGATATTTTCAAGAACAGCAATAGCTTATGCATGAATTATTTTTCTCCATTTCAATGCACCTCCATGTAGATTTTTCATGTTATTAAAAAAATACAATTTGTTTGTTTTAATTAATAACTACTGTGATGTTTGTACTTCAAATAATAAACTCTAGATAGCAGCACCACAAAATTATTTGTAAGTCCTCTGAAAGCTAGTGGCAACTATATTCATACGTTTGATTGTACTATGATTTACCACTGAATGTTGTTGTTATGTAATGTGCTTGCTGAGATATTATGTCTTGTTATTTGTGTATTAAACCTCTAGTTACTATTAATCATTCGTGCATCTCATTTAAGTAGTTAATTATCTTAATTAATTAGTATTCAATATAAAATAATTATATATGAATTTTATAATATATATTTATCGAATAGTATTTCATGCAAAATTACTCTAAAGTATTTTACCCATGCATTTACCTGTTCTGTATTTCTGCTGCTTGAAGTAATGAAATATATACAAAAAGTTCCTAGCCGCGATATTTTTACGCCACGCGAGTCCCAATAGACGTTACATGAACATTGCCATTACATTGACATGTAAATAATAGAAATAATTGAAATGCAAATGATTTAATTATTATAAGGGTTTCTTTCTATTTTTAATATTCACGTGTAAATACATTTTTAAATTGAAATTAAATATCCTTTTCGGTGTCTTGCAATTTGTCAACAATTTAAAATATCACATTTTTTTAAATATGATACAAATCGCTATTGAAATAATGAAAATTGAAATAAAAAATTTAAAACAAAATTAAAAAATAGTCAAATTAAAAAAATAACTGTACACTATAGACAGAAAGCTTGTCAAGCAAAATAGGGTTATTTTACTACGCATAGTTTTTGTTCCTATAAAACGGTTTTAACAGAACTATTTTTGACTTCCATAATAAATACCTCTTAAAATAATTCTTAGATTTAAAAACTATCTACTTCAGCGTGTTTATCAAATATTTCTCTATACCAAAACTTTTTTTTTATATTTTTATTTGCATTAGTTTTCTTACTATTATGCAAGAAAAGGTCCGGTCATAAAAATTTCATTAGTGCGAAGACAGCGTTAGTTATTTTTTTTTTTTAGAATAGAGAAATACTATGTATTATAAAAGACTGATGTTGAAATATTATCTTTTGAGAATTTTAGTAACATTTTTAAAAACTGAGAGCTAATTGAGTTGTTGAAGATACTTTTAGGGCGAAATAGAAAAGTTCAAATTCATTTTAATAACTTAAAGACATACGCTTCAATATCCGTGGTTTTGAAAATTCGGAAATTTATAATTATGTATACTATTAAAATTAACACTTTTAACGAATACTGTAGAATTCACTTATAATGACAGTTTGAGAGTCTTCATAACGCACGTATATTTGATGCATAGAAAACTCGAATTACGAAACTTGGGAAGATTTTAACAAGGTGAAAATATGAATTATACGTATCAACAGGCTCTAATTACAGCTACGTGAAAGCGTTTGCTAATCTGATGTTATAAGATATAGAAGAAGTGTTCCTAAAATATAATAAGCAGCACTATGTATATGCATGTGTAGTTTAACATTGCATACTTTACCAGATTATATTTATTTATTATTTTAGAAGATGCATAACTGTCATGGCTTTTCAATAACAATCATTTTCTAAAATAATTTGAAAGAAACTTTATAATCTGCTTTATTTTCTTTTACAAAATTATTGTTTCATATATGATAAAACCGACTACGTATTCGGATTAAGTACTATCACAAACAACAGTCTGTTTCTATCCTGTTTTGCAGAAGCACACTATATATTTTGCATAATATAACTGTATTGTAATGATTGATATTATATGTATGCTTGTTGATTTTATCTTTTCGTTGTACAATTTATATACAATAATATTTGATTTATAATAGTACATGAGGAATAATATTGCTCTTTTACGGATAAAGATTATCTAGAAAATCATCCATAATTTTTTGAGAAATTGTAGAGTCTATTTAAATTTTAAATAATTTAGTTATCATCTTTCTGTGTTGAAGAAGTATTTTTAACTTTATAGCATTTCTTCTAACATGAAGACCTTAATTTGAAGAAGGAAATCGTTGTTGTGTGGTAATTATGAGCGGAATCAGTTATCTTTAAAATGATTATGTATAAAACTGAAATAAAACTTAAGCTAGCAAGATTTATTTTTATTGCACTATTTCGTTATTCATTTTATTTAACAAAAAAAAAAAGAAATAAAGGGACAAATATCATGAGGAAAAAAAAAACTTGCAAAGTATCTAATCTTTAAATTAGTAACTTTACCTTTATTGCTTGAAAGACGTTTGCCACAGCAAATTTCGAAATTCAGTAGTCACCATATTCAATCGCAAAGATTCTGCCATTAATCAAATAAAAAATATCTATTCTAAAATAGTGATAGCTTGGTGGCGCGCGGGTCACATGTTGAAGACTCTTTCTCTAACTGATTAAAACGCTCAGAAAAATATCTTAAGGTTGAAGATTCTAACTGGTTAAAACTCATTGAGAAATATTTCAATGTACCAATTTCTTAATATGTTGAACCTTGATGTTACGATTATTGACACACATTTCATTAAATCTTTGTAATTTTACTTTCTATTTCAATTTCAATCTACAATTCTTTGAAACTTTTGTTTATTCTTGGACATTTCTAGGATTAGGGACATACATACGGGATTACATACGGGATTTACATAGGGAATACCCCGTATGTAAAATTAAATTTCATCTTGCTATTCAAACAACATCTGCCTATGTCAGTTGCAGGAAATTTTCTCACATTCTAAACTCACATTAAAAGGTTTGCCCCGTATATAAAAAATAATTCCTGATTGTTAGAAAATAGTCACCTAAAGTTTTAAGTCCAAGTTATACCAAAAACGCGTGTTTTGACATTTATCTTAACTCAATACTAAATAGGTGTTTTATTCCCCATTTAAACCAAAAGAAAGCGTTTGAAAGTAACTATATGTTTTTCCAAATTTATTCTGTTACTAAATTAAATAATATGAAATAAGAGTTATTAAAGTGATGTTTCAATTAAACAATTAGGCCGTACGCAGATTTGAAAAACTGTAAAACGGTTATTATTTAGAATTTTAAGTAAAAGATAACACCATATTTATTCGCGTATTTTTCTCCCCTTTGTATCCATTCCATCTGTAAAAAATTGGGGACGCGAAAAACAAACGAGTCTTTTTATAGATTTTAATTTTCAAATAGAAAATTTGTACTACATATTCAGTTTACATTTTACTGTAAATGAGATATTATTAATATCTATAATATCACACTGCAGTCTATAAATAATTAAGATTAAATGAAATGTGTAACTTTTGAAACAATTCCGAAATTGTTTTGAACACGGAGAAAAGAATGTACCAGCAATAAACAGCAAAACGTGAGAAATAAAACATCAGTGATAGCTAAAAAATACACGATTCTATTTAAAAAGCTTGTGTAGAAAGAAGTATCTATTGTATCATAATAATTTTATAATAATGTAAGAAAATTAGCAACTTTTATTCACATACATTCAAAAACGAATGAGCTGATACTTCTACAACACAGAAAGCTTATACTAAATTATTTAAAACTTAAAGAGACTACAATTTCTCAAAAAAGAATGGATGAGTTTTTAGATAATCTTTATCCGGCAAAAGAGAGATATTATTCCTGATACATTTAATTGCTTTGCCTAGTGCATATGTGGACATGATTTATTGCATCTCACTGAAATATCACTATACGGTGGTTGTGCAAGTGTTGAAAAGGAAACATCGCAGGAAAAATAGAGAATTATTTCTGGCGAATAAAATTGAAATATTGAAAAAATACACAACATACGTGTCAATTGCCAGGACATGCGAGATTACACTAATATGTAATTCCACTTTTAAAGTCAAATTTACATATTTTGTTGTTTGAAAGTTACACAATATTTTGTGTTTTACAGAAATGCTTTTTCAGGTGTAAAGGGTGCAAAAAACACGACGAAGTGTAAACTACAACGGTAAGAACGGTCATAACATTAAAGTAATTTCACCAATAGTTTATCCGTAAAAAATGACATTTCGGTTTTTACATATAAATCGTATACCTTTACAATATGTTTCAGACACATATATTTTTTTACCAATTAAATCCAACTTCATATCTATAGAATATGTAAAATATGAGATGAAAAATGTAATGTCGTCAAATGTGTGATACTTGAATTGTACTCACAGATATAGAGCCGAATGCAAATTCATTTGACAATTACGAACGGTAAGGTTTTATTTATTTTTGAGTGCAATTATTGTACTTTTAAACAGAAACATATGTAATATTAAAAACATCTGTATTTCAACAAACATCCTTGCACAATATAACATGAAACCTGTTTTGTCTAGGTAATTTTTTGTTCCCTTAATTGTACTCCTTTTTGCTTTTGATATTGAAGATCTTCGGCTTTTTCATTTTTACTGATTGTCTGCCTCAAGTTTCTTCATCTTTCCTTTTATTTGTTTGATATTTTTGCAATTAATCTCCTGTAATCACAATTTCACATTTCCTTTTTGCTTTCCTCTAGGTGAAAACATTATTATTTTTCAGCCTTTAACAGTGTGAGTTTAAATGAAATTGCCAGTCCATTAGAACGTTGCTTGTGTGACTTACTACTTGGGAACAGTGTTCTGTTTGTTGCTAAACTTTTACTACGATAATATGATAGTTCATTTCTTCTGACTTTCACTAATCATTCCAAGGTGTATCTAAAGTACCTGATGGATTGAATGTGACTTCGTTTTGAACAGATCTTGGATACTTTGTGTGGTGGTTAATTATGTGAAATTCCGCAACATTCTGATCTCATGAATATACGTGTTACTCTGCTAATTCTATACCATCTTGAGTTTTAAAATGTTAATTGTCTTCTACAGATCCAAACGAATCTGTATACTCTTGGAACCCAGTCAGATAATATTTATCCATATTCCCCTCTATCTTGAATTTAAAAGATTCTTTAATCTGACAAAATAAAAAATTTTAAACATTTGTGCAAATTTTGTTTGAACTAGATAGCGGTATAATCTTGGTGACGTAAAACAGGTTTGAAGGAAGAACTTTTTTACCCCAATAAGATCGCATTACAAGTTAAAAATCCACATTAACAAAAATAATGTTTCATATCAAATAAGATTATTTTATGTTGAAATACGAGTAATATACAAAAATATACACACCATATATGCGCCTTAATCACTTAATTTTCTTAACTCGATGTTTTTTAATAAGTTATATTTTTTTCTAATTGAGCAAAAAAGTGTCCAGGTCGGGATCCACCTACATACAAGTAGCAAAATCTTTGCAAATTTCTTTGTCAAATAATCTCTAGCAAGCGGCTAAAACGAAAGTATTTATTTTAATATATGCGAACAAAAACTTCTGTGTATCTCTACAAAAAAATTTCAGAACAACATTCTGGACTGACAAATTCATCGCAGATACTTGCAAAATCAGTATATTCTCCCAATTAGGTTTGAAATGGTTCAGTATTTAGGATTCTTGGAGGCAAGTTTTGCATGTTTTGCTTTCGTATGTCTCTGTGAATGATCTGTAAGAGCTACATAGTTGATTTAACTAACTCATCCGAGCTATTTTCGAGATTACACATTCTTAATTAAGTTTGAATTGGTTCTGTATTCCAGGCATAATTTTGATTAGGATAGTTTCATTACATATATATAGATATTCAAAAGAGTTGATTGGAATAGCTCGATGTCTAAAGAAATTAACGTAAAATTCATTTTTCTCCATGTTCTGTACACTAGCTACACTTTAGTAACCCGGTATCACCCGGTTGAATCTTCTAGTATCAATACGAAAGCGAACATTTAAAACAAATCATTTTATCTATTTAGAAATCAGTAACATGGGAATACATTTAATTTAACTGATATTTAATATTTAATATTAACCAAAATTTTATAGTTATTTACTTTTTGCCATGAGTAATTGTTATAGCGTTAATATTTATTTTAAAAGATCTTGTAGTTTATTTTTTATTTTCTATCACAACTAACATATTTTAACTTATATTGCTTTATATTTTAGCGTAATAAAATATACTTTCATAAATGAGAAAACATTAAAACTAAGGGAACAAATTCTACTTTTTTTCAAATTTCTAATTAACAAAATAAATTATTTAAGCCTAAAAAAAATCGAATTCTCTAGACACTGTCCTTTGATATTTAGGGAGCATTTAACTACGACTGCAAATACTTCTTTGCATTTAAAACGTTGAGTTTAGAAGAAATACTTAACTATGCAATGATTTTACTTTTCCTTAGTTAGTTAAATTCACATACGTTGAAACTATTTTAAAATCTGTTGGGATCCTAAAATTTAATTTTTATAGGAATTTCTTAATTGGGATGTTACTTTAAAAAAAAATAAGGAAGATTTAAAATAGTTGTATCATTACAGCGTCTAGCAGCTTTTAAGATATATTATTTTTAAGGATTTTATTAAATAATTTTTGATAAATTAATCGTGTTTGTATTCTTTAAGTTTTTTTTTTTTAAATGGTTTAATTTTTAAAGCCAGAATGTTTACACATTTGTAAAACAGCTGTACATTTATTGGAATTAGAAAATATCAATTTATATTGTAAACTAGGAGGCTCTACATCCTGAATTACTTTGAGAGCCAATCTCTGGACTTTTTTTTTGTATGTTTGTCTCTCTATCTGTTTGTCTGTTTGTCTGTATGTCTCTCATTCTCTAAATTTATGTCTCTCTGCCTCTCATTCTGTCTACGAGTCTGTGTAAGTGTCTATCAATGCTATCATGTGTCTATCAATGTTATGTTATCTGTCTACCTGTCATCCATTCATTCATTCATTGATTAAATGGTAGTCATTCATTTTCTTTGCCAGTCCTACTTCATAACATTCCTTTATTTGTATTTATTTCCATTCATTCATTCACTCCTTTTCATTCATACATTCATAATATCAATTTATTCACTCATTTGCACTCATTCATTTTCATTCATTTAATAAATCTTTCATTTAATCATTCATTAAATTATATTCATTCATTCAATTGTTCGTTCATTCATTTTACGGCATTCATTCATTCATTCCCTAATTTTAATTCATTTGTTCAGTTTCAATAAAACATTTTCATTGACTCGTGTATTCATTTTCATTTATTCATTCATATATTAATGTTCTTCCATTTCTTCAATCAATCATTC
Organism: Maratus michaelseni; assembly: GCA_963931845.1. NCBI lineage: Eukaryota > Metazoa > Arthropoda > Arachnida > Araneae > Salticidae > Maratus > Maratus michaelseni. The sequence goes on along the minus strand of OZ007587.1, from coordinate 339,639,609 downwards.
ATTCATTTTTCATCACTTAATAAATTCATTTCCATTCATTCATTCATTCATTCGTTCATTCATTTTTATTCAATAATACATTAATTTTCATTCATTTCCTCATTCATTCATTTTCTTTCATTCATTCATATTTATTCATTCCCTCATTCATTCATTTTCATTCATTCATTCATCTTCATTCATTGATGCATCATTTTTCTACATTCATTCATTTCCATTCATTTTTATTTTTCATTCATTTTTATCCATTCATTCATCCATTCATTCATTTTCATTTTATTTTCATTGATTTATTCTTTCATTCTCTGTCTCTTTATCTCTATCATTTTATGTGTCTCATTCTCTCTGCCTGTTTAACTGTGTCACTTTATTACTATTTATTTATCAGTATCTCTTTATCTGTTTCTATTTATATGTGCCTGTTTTTTTAAGTCTGCCTCTTTATCTATGTATGTTTATCTATGTATGTTTATCTATGTTTCTTTATCTCTGTCTTTTTTTAATTTCTGTTGTCCTTTGATCTCTCTCTCTTTAGTGTTGTCTTTACATCTGTGACCGTATTTTTATCCGTGGCACTTTATCTCTGTATGTCTCTTTATCTGTGTCACTTTATCCGTGTCTTTCTCTTTATCAGTGTCTCTTTATCTGTACTTTATCCTATTAGTACATTTAATTCTCTCTAATATGTAAGTATTTTTATAATCACTATTAATGGAATATTGAATTCATGTATGTGTAACATACGATAGTCCATCAGCTTTGAAAACTAAGTGATTTCATATGTTTCAATCTAAATTTAAAACATTAAAGCAACCAAAAAGGAATATCCCCTGCTTTTCTTGTTGTTATATAAAAACAACAGTTTATTTTATACTTTATGATTACAATGGAAGTGATTCCGGACTGTATCGATAGCTTATATTAGGGAATATATATTTTTTTTCTTATTGTAAAGTTTTTCTTTTACCTTCAAGTGTAGAAACATACATTAGGAACTACATACTTAAGGAAATTAAACATATTATCATTTGAAAAATTACAGAGTAGATAAATAGAAAAGTGTATTTTGCGTAATAAAGTTGATTGAGAGCCAGTAATTATACAAATTCTTTATTAGTAGACATTGAAGGTATTTAAAATAAGGAAAATATTGTATACTCTATGTCAACAATGGAATTTTAAAATACTGCTGTTTTCTATCCATAGCACGTTTTATCACATGCAGGGGGAACTCTCTCAAGCATTTGTTTCTATGTGAGAGAAGTAAACAGGAGTTAAAGTTCCCTCTTCTCTCTGATTGCAGGTTGGATGTATCCGAAATAATATTAATCAACAGTTACGGTAGGTGTTTGTGAAAAGTGTCCCACAATTACTAATTAAACATAACACAAACTAGTCGGATGTGCCAATCCCAAAACTTTCTTCTATCTCAATCATGTTAATACTTCTAATTTCGTCCTCACATCGCCAATAAAATCAATATTTTTCGTCATTCTGTTGTACATCAGCTGCTTGCGAATCATCGGGTTACCGGGATGCAATCAACTGCTGTATATTAAACTACGAAAAGTTCTTTTGGCCTGTACCGACCGGAACACATAGCCTCCCTATTCCTTGGTTTTACGATTTTAGCTAATTTTACTGGAAAACACGAAGCTGAAATGCGTGGAACCCAATTAAAGAAGATTCATTCCCAGTTCTCGTCAACATTGAATTTGAATGAGAATATCGCCAAATTAGTCTTCAATAGCCAAGTTGGCTTCATGTGTGGCAACCTATTTTTGTCGCCAAATTTGGCGTTATTTCGTCAATTGCCGCCAAGCTTGGCGAGAATTTGACGTTGGCGAATATAAATATATAGTGTTAAGCATTTAAGAATAGGAACAATGGTTACAGCAATGAAAGAAAATTTGCTGAAACCCTGTTAACTAAAACTCATAAATTAAACCCGTTTATGGATGAATTCTGCTGTCTTGTTTGATAATGTCAATCACCCTAAAATTTCAAACCGCTATATCTCCGCCATTTTTTAATATAGAGACAAAACAAAAACTGCTCCGGATTCTCCGGATCAAGGCCGAACATTTAACGGAAAAAACTTTTAGGATTTCTAATTTTTTTATACATCTTTTTGAATTTAAAATCTTTAAATAGCTATCACAGCTCCCCCTTCCGGCGGAATATCCCCACATTCTAGTAGGACCTGCTGGCTACAGCCAAAAACGTATTACAAAATTTTGGTTTAATTATCTGCATAACATCATACACTTTTCGATGATACAATAGTGAAAATCGAACAAAAATCGCAATGGCAGCGCCCCCTTTCGTCGAAATATCCCCGAATTCAACCTGGACCTGCAGTCTATGGTCAAAAACATAGAAAAAAAATTGGTTCAATTATCTGCATAACTGCATACACTTTTCGATGATATAATAGTGAAAATGGAACAAAAATATCGATCACAACGCCCCCTTTCGTCAAAATATCCCCAAATTCTGATAGAATCTGCTTGCCATAGCCAAAAACATAGAAAAATAACTTGGTTCAATTTGAAGCATAACTTCATACACTTTTAGATGGTACAATAGTGAAAATGGAACAAAAATATCGATCACAGTGCCCTCTTTCGTCGAAACATCCCCAAATTCTGATAGAATCTGCTTGCCATAGCCAAAAATATAGAAAAAAAATTAGGTTCAATTTGAAGCATAACTTCATACACTTTTAGATGTACAATAGTGAAAATGGAACAAAAATATCGATCACAGCACCCCCTTTCGTCGAAATATCCCCGAATTCTGATAGAATCTGCTTGTCATACCAAAAAACATAGAAAAAAAATTAGGTTCAATTTGAAGCATAACTTCATACACTTTTAGATGGTACAATAGTGAAAATGGAACAAAAATATCGATCACAGCGCCCCCTTTCGTCGAAATATCCCCAAATTCTGATAGAATCTGCTTGCCATAGCCAAAAATATAGAAAAAAAATTAGGTTCAATTTGAAGCATAACTTCATACACTTTTAGATGTACAATAGTGAAAATGGAACAAAAATATCGATCACAGTGCCCCCTTTCGTCGAAATATCCCCAAATTCTGATAGAATCTGCTTGCCATAGCCAAAAACATATAAAAAAAAATTGGTTTAATTTGAAGCATAACTTCATACACTTTTAGATGGTACAATAGTGAAAATGGAACAAAAATATCGATCACAGCGCCCCCTTTCGTCGAAATATCCCCAAATTCTGATAGAATCTGCTTGCCATAGCCAAAAACATAGAAAAAAAAATTAGGTTCAATTTGAAGCATAACTTCCTACACTTTTAGATGATACAATGAAGACACACAGACGGACAGACGGACGGACGGACAGACGGACAGACAGACATTTCGTAAAAACGTGTTTTTCGGAATCTCTGACCCCGTAAACGTGTAAATCCGTCGAAAACCGGAAGTCGAAAAAAATTTCGATTACAATACTTTCTTCTATTATAGATAGAAGAAAGTAAAAATAGTTCGACATCATAAAACCTTTTACCTATATACGAAGGAGGTTGCAATACCTTAAAGATTGTAAAATAGCTTAAAATATGACTAAGTAATCTGATTGATAATGGGAATTAAATGTGGAACTGAAACACATTTAAGTATGTCACAGAATATTTTATAAGAGACTTTACAATTTACTTTCGATACTGGAACATAAATTATTTTAATTAATTTTCTGAATCATTTATTAACAAAATTATATATTAAACATCGACAATTAAGACTAGAATTAGCATTAGTAACTTATTTTCATGCGATTTATTTATTTATTCTAAATGGTATCAAATATATGGAAATTCCGTTTTTGTTTCAGCTGCAATAAAATAAACATTTAATTAATTAGAGATACACATGGATCCTACGGGAGACAATTAAACTAGTGGTGGAAGGAATTAATTCCTGCTTAAGCTGTTATGAATATGATATACATACATTTAGTGTGTTTTTATTTTAATTTGTACTATGTATAATTATTATATCATTGTGTTTATTTTTAATTGCATATTGTGCCTATGTAGCATACTACTGTTGTGTAAAGTATTTACTTGTACACCGCTTATCTATCTGAGTGACACTGTTTTATGATCGCAGTCTGGTCTAAATTGACGGTTGGAACCCAATTTGAAGGTTTTATTGCCGGATATTTTATGGGTCTGATGTTCAGGCTTCGTGTGAGGACCCTGAAATTTCAGTAGGGAGGAGTCCCGGAGAGGGCGCCTTCAGGGATTAGGGAAAGAATATCTTCATCCACTGAGGAATACAGTGTGGGGTGCATCAGCTCATATTGGATGGTTAGGTCATGTAGGTAGGAGGTGTTAACCCACAGTAGCCATTCCAATCTGAGTATGCAATTTTTTAGATACTCGGGTGCAGTACGGCCAACTTCTTGAAAAGAAGATCTGGAGAGAAAAAAAGAATAACTCTCGAGAATTCACGAGTTTTCACAGGATTTCGACCAACGTCTTCTGTACCTGTGACTAAGAGAATGATATTGGATCTCCGAGATTTGTGAGGGCACTTCTGCTTAATATGAAGTGTCATTTTTGAGACTTGTTTCCCATTTGTCTCCAGAGAGCAATAGTCGGGTGAACCATTCTCTTCACTGAATCTTAGTTTATTATTAATAATATTATATATAATAGTAATAATATATTATATAGATAATGGAATCTGCATTAGTAGTGATAAAACTTCATGATTAACCCATCCCTGTGATCTGAAGTACTCCTCGTGAACGAGTCGGAATCTACATGGCCATCTCTCAATTGCGTCCTAATTGTGTTAAGGTATGCACCTGCTTTGAATTTTCATCTATGTTAATTTGTTTACCTCAATAGGTTTATTTTATCGAAACGCAGGAGAACCTGTCAATTCCTCATTATTAATTTGGATGTTTATAATATGAATTTACGAAAATGTACGAGTAGTTCCGATTTTGATTAGATGAAATTCATTGACATTCGAAAATTTTCAATTTTATTTGTATGATTTAATATGCTTTTTTTAATACTGTAAATAAATTAGTTATTTCATATTCTAAAATATTGTAGTTATGATTTTAAAAGTGTCTTGGTGATTAATTTTAAAGCCTAATTATTTTTTAGATTTCTTTAGCATAAGTATATAAAAAAATTATATTAATATTACCTTTGGGGGTTGTTTTTTAAACGGGGCGATTTTATTTCCATTCCCATCAAAACAAGGCTAAAATGTTAGATACTCTTCGTTCGCGATGGTATTTTTTTAATTGTTTTCCTGATTTTAATATTTAGTGTCTAGCTAAGCTACGATCATCAAGTCTTCTGTAAACAGAAGCCCATTAAAAGTAATTCATAAGGTAGGGTAAAGGTTCATTTAACACCTTATTAAGGTTATGTGAATCGACTCCTTAATTACGAACATAGAGTAACCGGCCTTTAGTAGGTTGTGTCTAGACCTTGCCAGTAACTAATATACAAATTTTCTGTCACTAAGTTTAGAGAAAATTTAGCCGAAGTAACATTGATAGTAAAAGAAAAAAATCTGAAGTAATTTATATAACAGCTCCAAGATGTCAATTCATACAGTATTCTTCATGAATAAGCAATGTAATATATTATAATTCATTAAAAATGTTCCTTAAAGCTTCCTCCCATTATCTGCACTACTTCAATATCCATTTAATGCACCTAATTGCACAAAGCCCTGCATATTTTCATTTATATAATTTGCAGGCTTGTGTCCTACATTGTCACACACAGTCTATAATCTCGAAACAAAATTAATACGTATAACTGTGTGTTACTAGCAACTCTAATCAGGAAACTCTAAAAGCATTAATTAAGGCAATACAAAGAATCACTTGATAATCTACTTTTTAAAAAGCTCTTAATGAAAGAATACAAATTAGCTTCAACAACTGATGATTTATAATTACACCAATATTCTTATGTAAGGATAAAGTGGAAGAATCAGGTAAGAGGTACGTTCAAATGTTTAATTTGTTAAAGGAATGCGTTTTCTAATTAAAGAACAAATTTCAAGTTTATTCAGAAGATATTTTATTTCGGCATAGAAAACTAGCTTGCTGAAATATTACCGTAATAAAAATTAGATTTACACAATTCATATTTAGTCAGGAATATTTTTGAAATTAAACAAATAATTTCACCAAATCCATTAAAAGTATTCAGTAAATACCCCTGTTTTTGCTTTTGAGCGTTTTCATTAAGAAAATTTTGTTTATAATTCATATATATGTATTGGTCACTTCTATGACATTTTCTATATTTGTTTGCGTGATGAACTCATATAGAGCTACTTTAATATAAGAAAAAAATGCATTAATATATTTCAGATCATATATTTCATACATTCTTTAAAGATTAAAATTTACGTTTCAGTAAAGAAAAAAAAGAAATTAGATTACACTCAAACAATATTTTTAAAGCCTACAATTGTTTCTAATAATAAAACAAAAATAACAAATGAAAAAACAAAACATCGTTGTTATCTCGTGTCACTTTGTCAAACTGTAACAAATAAGACACATTCTTTTTTTTTTTTTTTTTTTTTTTTTTTTTGTAATCAATATTTGTGATACTTAGATTATGAAATTTTTCAGGCAATTATTTTTTTAACTAAAGAATTGTTGAGCAAAATTTTATTTACTTTTAAATATCACTTTTAGCGTTAAATTCCACAGGCAATATTTTTATAAGTATTGCAAAGTGTTTAGCTATCTGTTAAAAATACGTGGAACAATAATTAATGATTATAAGCAAATAAATGTATAGAATGCTAAAATTCATTTTTAAAAAGCTAAAAAAATAAACTTACACTTAATATGCTTTATTACTTAAAAGTTGATAAAATTATAAGAAATATTTTTAACTGCATTAACTTTATTTAATTTCGATTATTCAAACACTTTTAGCTATACGCATAGTTTTTATCAGGAAAAAACGCGGATGCTGAAATGGACTTTGCCTAGTTCACTGATCAAGAAGCGGAGATTTTGAAAGTAAGACGTTGGTAATGACAGTTGTATTTTTATCCCTGATGAAGGCTATGCGTATAGTTGAAAGGGCTTGCAGCAATTGACATTGAATAATGTTAATGTAATATAACATCTTTCTTACAATTTTATCATATTTTAAGTAATAAACCACATTAAATGTATTTTTTTAAATATATTCCAAAAATATAGTCATTTCCAGTGCGACATAATGATATTAATCCACAACTAATATCCTATATCATGACAATAGCATTAAATATACATAGAAATATTTATTCAATATTCATGGGCGTACCATCACATGTATATAAAAACCTTTCAGCTGAAGATTTTAAATTGGAAATTATATATTTTGCATTACCTTAAGTTTATGAAAATAAACTTTATTTTGAATGTTTTTGATAGATAGTGTAGATTTATTGATGTATTTCATTTTTTTATATTTAAATTTATTACATTTATTTATTTTATTACATTATAAAGCTTAGATCTAGCAACATATAAATCACAGTGAGGGTTGGGCAAAAAATAATATTTTTAATATTTACCCGGAATCAATTACAGTGTTTGAAAAAATATTTTTCCGATACCTTAACTTCTATTTATCGGAGTAATTTGAATATATAAATTATGAAACTTTAGAAAAGTCATCACTTTTACTCTTCTTTAGTATTTGTTTTGAAACTTTCCTTATGGTTTCTGAAAACTTACTTTATATTCCTCTATGTACATTTTTATTTCTATTAATTCTAGAATCTTAAGAAATTTAAAACAAAATGTTTCAAATATCCTGCATGTTTCGATGCCATTTTTTATATCAAAACAGATAATCTTCCGTAGTCGGTGTCCACATAATACAGTCGTATTATAGTCGTATACTTGTGTAAATTTAATTGCAGACCTTTAAGAAGAATGATTTTTTTTATGACATTAGTATATTATTGCATTATACTCTTTCTCATGCTACCTATACACATTTTTGTTGGTTACTTCTTTCAGTGTGAGTGTTACATGCATTCGAATTCACTTTAAATTACTCAACTCTCTCCCCACCCTATGATAAATTAGATCTAAAATTAAATGAAAGACATTTTCTTAGTTTTTTTTTAAAGAAAATAATTTGTTTAAAAAATGTTGTGCTCTATTTTAATTATTAGTGTTGCAATTATAAACCTGAAAAGGGTAGAGTTTTGAATTCTATAAATTTTGATTATATTTTCTCTTTATCTATCTACAATATAATAGCTATTTCGATAAATATTTGCTATGTTTTAAGTTTATGAAAATTTAACACTTTTCACCTAAAATACTCTCTAAAATAATTGAGATTTTCTATGGAATAATTATGTTCCTATTTTTCAGTGAAACATATTTTACCATCTATGTAAATCAATATTATGTATTAAGGTAAGAAGAATTACGATAACCAAAAAAATCGAACGGGAAATTCCCTGAATAACTAATCGTACAGCGATCCATTAAGAAAAATATCCTGAAGGAAAAAAATATATATAATTCGAATAACATTCATATCTATGTCGCATCATCAAGTTTCTAGCGCGATACTTACTTGTTCTGTAACTCCTTTTGTTAAACTCTCACAAAAGTTTGATATATTTGTCAAAAGAAAAAATATTTTTTAAAAATTGTAAAAATCAAATGAAATAACAAAGTTTATAAGTATAAATAAAAAGTTAATGAGAGAACACAAATGTCACTAAATGTCACTAAATGTCATGAACTGTGAATGCGACAAAGTCCTTGTATCTAAAATCCTAATTCATGGATGGCATATAAACGTGACGTATTAAAATATCTGTATTTCAGCAACATGAAACAAATTACTGCAAATTAGTATTTCGTTTTTATCTTTTGAATGCCAAATAATCCCATCAACGTCACATCAGTCATTGTCTACCGGAAGTACAAATGGGAAAAAAAGTGCGATTTGAGCAAGAGTTGTTCAAAAAATTCTATCGTGTTTTAGTGTTTGACGTTTTGATGGGCCTATTAGCAACGATTTGTTTACTTTAATTGCGGAGAGGTTTTCGGCAGATATACTAAGTTAACTTTTGGTGATATTTTAATACAGTAAATAAAAGTATGTGTAGAAATTTGCATATAGTGATATGTTAGCGTTTTGGATTGGCTAAATACTTAATTGGGTAGTTGAAATGATCCAAATGAAGGGATTCATGTCTTTATAAAAAATGTAATACAAAATTTTACGTAATAAAAACGGTGAATATTTAAAAGAAGAATAGAGAAATATTCACCCGCTAGGCTTTGATTTTTCCAAACGGACATCGAATGAAATGAATTTCGAGTACAAGAAAACATCGAGTCAGACGAACCTATAATCAATAGAACCTCTTTCCAAATCAACCTATTTTTCGGAACCACGCTGTCATTGGTAACGTGCACCTAGAGTCCTACGCACACCCCGGCCTCTTTTTGTGAATGAACCTCGAATTTGTAGGATTATATATTTTTAAAGGAAAATCCTCCAAAACGAATAAAGTCTTGGTAACACGCTGTCTTTGTCAGCGCACTACGGGCATGTCAGTTTGTTCTTTCAGCCAAAATTCGAATTTCTATTATTCATATCTTTAAACAGATTTTGTATGAATTTTCATTTTTAAATGTAAATCACTTCAAACGAGCCTAATGTCAATAATAATATAATAGACGACAAATAAACGTTATATCTAAAAAACGACATGTCGCGAGTCCCATTACTTTCGGCAGCGTACACTGGGCGTGCTATGCAAGATCCTGTTTTCTCCAGCCATATCTCAAATTTGTATGATTTCCTATTTTTAAACGAAATGCTTTTCAAACAAACCTATTGTCGGAAACACTAAAAGACTCCTATTTTTCAATGAAATATATTTTACCATCTCTCTAAATCAATATTATGTATAGATATCAGAACCAAAAAAGCGATCGAGCAATTCCCTGAATATCTCATCGGGCGGAGATCCAATAAGAAAAACATCTTAAAGGAAAAAAATATATAATTAGAATTGCATTCAGAATTATATCACATCATTAATTTTCTAACACGATACTTACCTGTTCTGTGTTTTTTTACATTAAATATTCACAAAAGTGTGATATATTCTCAGAATAATTGTATAAATATAATTATACATATTTTTTCAACAATAAAAATAAAACTTTTGAAAGAACGTTCACAGTCATCGCCCAAAATTATGAAGGAAATCTTATAATCGTAATATTAAATATTGAAATTTTCTAATAGAGATTTAAAAGAATTTTTATGATATCAAACTCATAAATTTTTAATGATTTTTTTTATATATTTGTGTTCTATCACAAGAAATAATTAGTAAAGAAAATATTTTTTTTTCTAACTAAGCAAAGGGTATTAGATAATGAAGAAAAAACACATGCACTCTAATAAATAATCTGCTAAAAATACAGACATACTTTCGTAAATATTTGCATGCAATTTTATTCCTATAAAACAAAATAATCAAGAGATAAAGTACATATAATTATAAAAACTTAAACAATATCCTATCGGAACAAAGATGATTATTTTATATAATAAATTAAATTGAATTTTAGAGTTTATTAGAACACCATTAAAAAGTTAAGGGAACTCTTATTATTTTAAGAGTTCAATAATAACCCATAACCAAACTCATTAAAGCGAATGAAGTAATTCAGAATCTTTTAATAATAGAAGCACGATATAACACATATTTATTTTGTACCTGTATTTTAAAATTAGCAAAAAAAATGTAAAGTATATTTACAGATCTTTTACAAACTCCAAAATAAGAATTTCAAAATAAGTAAGGCCAAATACTATATAACTGCTATAAAATCAAAAGTGCCGTTAATAAAATGCGCAAAAATTTCCGAATGCATTTCGTATTTGTTAGATTTCTTTCAAAACTTTCTAAGGAATATGGCTTAAATATTTATTAAAAATATGTGCTATAATTTCGCATATTTCAACGCAAATTTTAATTGCAATTTGTGATCATTAACAGTGTCCAATGCATTAAAAATGAAATGTTATCTACAAAATACATTTTTTTAAAAATAATTAGTTTCAAAAAGGGATTCAAGCATTAAAATGTAACAAACATACAATTTTAAACACCGTATAATTATAATTTTTAACAGTAATATATTTTTTTTTAAGTTAAATGAAATTTGTAAATATAACATTCTCTATTTAAATCCTTATCATCCCTTTACATCTAAAACGAACGTATTATTTAATCCTAATTCAAAATATTCGAAACAGTGTATTTCATTTTACAAACATGTATTGTATATATTTATGATGCACTGAGAAAAATGTAGCTTTAAGAAAACATATACAAATATAATAAATTTCCGCTGACAGAATTGCAATGTGGGTTATTCTTTATAACAAAAAATGATGTTTAGAATTCTAAACCTTAGAACGTCTTTGCAAATATTCAATTTATCTCTAGAAATATACATTTTAAATTGAATAAAATGCCAAATAGTCGCTTCATAGATATTTTTCATTTCTCTGTTAAATAATATATTTTTGTGATTTAGAAAACCTTCTTGAGGTTAAACATATGTTTCACTGTTTTAACGAAACTTGGTACGACAGACTATTAATTTTCTATATGTAGTAAATGATGACGTGGTAGTAAATTCTCATAATCTTTAAAAGGTTACATTAAATCTTCAGCTGTTTCATATTACCCTATTCTATTTTGCAAACTGAACATGTCGCCGAAAATAAGTTAGAACTTATATATTTATCCTAACATATGGTGAATTCCATCGTAACTGAAGTAACACTTGATCATCGATTTTGTTTTCTAAACTGTGTAGAAAATTTACTAATAAATCTAGAACAAATTTTTACAACGTAAAACATTTTTTACTAAGGACTTAATACCTAAATACCTGCAGATTATTTCAATCTATTTTTTAGTCTCAAAAATTGCAATTAAAAATTCCGTAACTGATGTAACATAAAATAGACAAACATTTTTTCTGCCTTCATTGAAGTGTAATAATTATCAAACCTATGCAGCTGAAAAAAGTGATTTTTATGTTCTCAACAACACTAAGTGGTGTCAAATTATAAAAGTAAAACTTGTTTTATTAATTTCTGAACAATAAAAGAAGAAATAATGGCATTTACACATGTAGCCGACTTAAGTTTTATTGTGTAACTGACGTAACACTGACTTTACAAAGACAATAATGGTACTTAACTTAGTTTGTAAACAGTAATTTACAATGTATTCTTATTAGGATTTTATTATAGAACATAAAATTATCAAGCTTTTCAATCATACACTCAAATTAAACATATTATCAATTTTATTTCCTCCCGAAAATGATAATTTTCTGTGGCATTCTACATGAATGGTTAATATATATATTGAAAATTATCCTAGTTTTGTTTTAGAGATCTATCTTAAAGCTATTTTGAAAATAAGTATGAAATGTTGCAAAAAATAAATATTAAAAACGGGGAAACAAGGAAAACAGTATGTTTTTTTTCTTTATAGAAAGTCTAAAAAATATACAAAACTCAGTGTTATAAGCATACAGACAATTTATAATAATATTTTATCATCGACGTATTTAAGGCCAATTAATTCATCGCCCCATTGTTTACATATTTTTGTTAACTTATTCATTTTAATTCCTTAGTGAACTTCACATTTAGTGTATTCCCTTAATAGGTACAAAAATATCAAATGTTATAAAAATATTTTTTATAAAACTATAATGACATATTATTAATTATATGTATTCTACTTGCATTTCATGGGTCACACTAAACTTGATTTTCGACAAGTAGTACCTATTTTAAATAAATAACTAATTACGAACATAATATTATATGTTTTTGCCAAAATTATTCACCATATTAAGACTAGCGCCATCTGAAAAATATTTTTATCAATAAGAGATAAAACACAATGATTACAACACATGATTATAATGGTTACTGCTGTCACTGGTTTAAAAATAACTTTTGTTTAATGATTCATATAATCTGACCTACTATTGATTCTTTAGCCAACATCGGTAAAAAGTAATACTTTCAAATATCTTTTGTATCTCCTCTTTACACTGTCTTTCTTAAAGAGAGAATTGATTAGCAAAATCATTATATGTTTTATAGTATGCAATTACTCCCTTCGCAAACTGACCGTTCCACTCATAACTATATAGTCGACCGGCACCTGCGCAAACTAAGAAAGCTTCTCAGCTAAAACTCTGAAATGTAATTTGAGATAGGTAAAGAGTAGAAAGAAAAGTGACGAACTGTGCGCCAAAGACATTGATTAATAATAGAATCTGATTTATAAAGACACAGTCTTTCTAGTTGATTGGATATAAGAAAAAAATATTTTGGCGCCCCTAATACAATTATGTGCACATGTAAGATATCATTCCATACTCAATGGAAGATGCTCTACGCTTTTGTAATTGACTTTTTGTCACTATCTCTTAGGTTTTGAGATAGGATCAATAACGTACAAATTTTGTCACTATGGGACACTGCTGTCGTTTCCATTATGTTGAGTGTAGTCACACGTATAGGCCGTTATCTGACTTGCACAGCTCTAGAAGTCTCCATTAACAAGTGTTTTCTGAATAAAACGGGAATTTCCTCTGCACCCTGAAGATATAAAAAATATAATTATTTTAATTATGTATAAATATGATAATTCTGAATATTCTAATGTGAACACGTGAATACATGTATATTTTATATATTTACATTCAATTCAAGAAACATGATTCAACTCAACGTAATTCATTTAATTACATGATTAAGCTCAAAACCTTCATTGTCTTTTTGTGTTACAAGACAATGATCAATAACACCAGGAAATACTGAAAAGCAGTTTTGCAGACAACAAGAGTAATTGGAATTTTAGAATTTTTCGAGAGAAGGAATACAAAAAAGGAATTTTTTTCTGAATTTCGATTTATTCTACGGTTGCAAGATAAATAATATTTATGCAGCGCATTTCAT